>CAVLGL010000068.1:10850402-12220402 GCA_963668995.1 Parnassius mnemosyne | reverse complement strand
TCCACTTTCAGACGCATGATTAAATATGTTTGCTGCATTGTTGCAACTATGGAAAGTGGTGTGTAAATAATAATTAAGATACATGTATGATTTAATTAAGGAACGCCAAAAAGGCTTACGAATAGATTTTGGTGAAAAAATAAAACGTTAGTACGAGTAAAACAGACAAAATATTTTCTTTAAACCCTATTATACAGGTAAGTTAAGGATTGTATTTCAAAGCAAATCGTTGACAGCAAATGTATATAAACTTCTTAATTGGCGCTACGCTAAATTTAGAAATGGGTCGAAGTATTCACAAAATATATATTTTTATTTCGTTTATATAGAAGTGGGGGTAAACGAGCATGCCGTTCACCTGATTGAATTGCGGGTGCGTCACCTGCCTCTTAAAAGTAGTGCATTGTACAATTCTTACAAATAATCATTTTTAAGTCCAGTAATATGTCTGGGTCTGGATGTTTGTGACCTAACGATTTCTTCAAAAAAGGAAAAAGGGACATTTCTAAGATCATTATTATATCTGTGATCATATACATGTATATATTATTATGATGACGTAATAGAGGTCTAAACAAAAATCTATAACAAAGTAAACGATTATAACTTAAGTCTGCCGCACACCGAATACGAGTTCGCTGCGGTTGCAGTGCTAAAATGTAGACGCGATGTCATGTCACATGGAATGTCAACTATATCTCTACATATGATACGTGAAGAGAAAACTTTACACCCCTCTTTGAGCATATTGCGCTCACGGAAGAGTGTGAGATTTGGTACAGTCAAATAAGATAGAAGACAGAAAGCTAAAATTTATATATAATATGTGTTCATAATTCATTATTTAATGAAATTAAATAAACCATAAATAGTTTACATTCATACTGGCAATGGCAAACACTTAATAGCCTGTGGTCGAACAATCCTACGGAGTAGTGTTGCCCAAATGCAAGAACAAGACAAGACTTAGCAAGTCTTGGTCTTGATCTTGCGCCAATACACCTCGTCTTGGTCTTGGTATTGCGCTCCCAGTTTATTCTTGGTCTTGGTCTTTGTCTTGCAGCAAGAGTCTCGCAAGTCTCGCAATGACCTATTAGCCTATTACTATTTATTAAACGTTACTTTAGATCTTAGGACAATTTAACAGAGTAGGTACATATTGAGCTTGAATTAACATAGCCATAGTAAAGACCAACCATATTAATAAAAGTCTAAACATTTAATGAGAAATTCGAAAAATCAACTGACACCGGGTGGGGTTTGAATCCACGACCTAAGCGATCCGTGCCGATGCTCTAACCAACTGAGCTATCTACCGTGTCCCACGGCCACGGGCGTCAGTCTGTTTCTTAATAAACGTTTACATTTAATAAGCTTACATGTGCTAAAACATGGTTAAACATATAAAAACAAATTAATGACAATAACTTCACTGTATTTTAAAGAACATTATCTGTCTAGAAAGAGATTGATGGACCCTCACTATATATGAAATGGAATAAAAGAGTTATACAATATACCATTTATTTAAATAAAAAATAAAATACGATACAAATTAAATTACTTCACAATACACAATAGCTTTGACGTTACTGTTACTTTATATTAATTCTTTTGACTAAGCATTAATACAAAGTAACCATCTGGCTGACTCATCACTTAATCTATTTCTATGTTTTCTAATTACTAATGATGCTTTAGAAAATAATCTCTCAGTAGGTACTGAAGTTGCAGGTATTGAAAGAAAATCATGCGTCCTCCACCACTCTAAAATGTCTTCCGAGCTGGCGGCTCTGGGTTTACTTAGGTACTCCTCCAACTCGTTAATAACTAAGACTTGAAGACAAGATCCAGATCCATTTTTACACATTTCAAGTGTTTTAAAAGTGTCTACAATATTTATCAAATGGGTGACGACATATTCGAGCACATTGTGTTTTAAAAACACATACTTCCAAAAGTCGAGATATGCAGTGAACTTATTGAACATGTTTATCTATTAGGTAGTAATAATAATAGTAAGTAATTATTACCTAGTCAGGTCATAAATTCTGTCACATGTTTAATATAAAATAATTGAAACAAGTTTATTCATTATGTAACCATTTATATACCAAAATGAACTTAACAAAACTTTCTTATGACACTAAACTTTATTCAAAATGACCTCCGTGATTTTGAATACAGGTCTTCAATCTGCGCGGCCAGTCGTCTATCGCAGCACGAACGAGGTCCATGTCAATATCGGCGGCTGCCTTAATCAAGGATGTCTTGAGTGACTCCAAGTTGGGATGAGGCTTTGAGCACGCCTTTTCCTCCAAGTGTTGCCATATCTTGTAATCTAATGGATTCAAATCTGGACTGAAGGAAGGCCAGTCTTCGTGCCGGATGAAGTCGATTTCACGCGCCGCCAGCCAGTCTTGTGTGCTCTTCGCTCTATGAGCTGGCGCCGAATCTTGTTGGAATACCCAGTGCCTGTTATTGAACATGGTATGAGAAACAGGTTCCACAAGGTTCGTCAGGACTGTATTTTGATACACAACTGCATTCGTTTTTACATCTTTCTCACAAAAATGTACCTCTGTTAAGCCCCAATAAGAAACTCCCAACCATACCATGAGCGAGGATGGAAAATGACCTCGTTGGACACGCGGAATACGGTTGCTTGCTTCTTCACTACTGTGTGCGTACACCTTATCATTTTGTTTGTTGTAGCTCTCTTCTACGGTAAAAATTTTTTCATCCGAAAAAAGAATTTCCCGATATTTTTTTCCCGCGTACCGCTTCAACAAAGCGCGGCATCTCTTCAGTCTCAGGTCCATTAGACGAGCATTGAAACGATGTCCTGTTTTTCTTCGATATGCCCGAAGCCCTAAGTCTTCATCTAACACTCTTTTCACCGTGGTTCTGCTTAACCCCATCTGAAGGGCCAACAGTTTCTGCTTACGTTTGGGATTTCTTTGAATTCGCGCCTTCACAGCTTTTATCACTGCTGGAGTTCTAACAGACCGAGGGCGACCACTTCTTGACCTGTAATCTACACTAGCGTCTTCATTGTATCGTTTGATGGTACGATAAACGAATCTTTTGGTTATATTCAAATTTTTCAGTATGTCAAAAATTTGAATTGGCGCGTAACCGCAACGATGCAACGCAATAACTGCAACACGGTCTTCTTTAAGCGTCCACTCCATATTTAAAAATGAGTAAAATTCTAAAAAGTATACAGTTTTATTTTCATGAACAATTCGAAATTCGAATTCAATAAACTTTTTTGTGGCCAGCATTCTAAAAGAAAAGTTTTTACTGTGTGACAATACTTATGACCTGACTAGGTATAAACCCATATAGTTAATGTTATAATAATTACTTACTAGATTAAATTATTATGATATCTACCTATCCTTACCATTATCTAATTACAATATTCCTTGCGATATTAGCATAATGTATTCGGGTCCATTCTGAGCACCCGGAAACTTATTTTATTCTTTGGAACATGTACTCTGTGGCGGCAATCAAACGGTGTCAAATGTAGTGCGTGCGGCGCGTCGACAACGATTGTATGCGATATCAATAGTAGCCGCCAGCACGTGTATATCTTGACCTTGTACTTTCGAATAGCTGCACAATTTCTTTGACAGGTCAGTATCCGACCTTTGATGACGCCGACAACAAGACGCCGCGCACTATCACACTGCCGATGGTCAAAACTAGGGATGCACTCTTTTTTCTTTTAATGGATATTTTCATTCGCTATGTATGTTTATGATATTGTTCGTAATGCGTATAAGTCCAATTTTCCATTTTTTTATTATACGAGTATTTTTTGCGTCTCATAGAGTCCCTAAGCGTATACTCGAACTCCTATACTCCCTGAAACGACACTCAGTCCTAACTGCAAGACGCAAGAGTCTCACAAGTTTAGTCTTGTTCTTGCGCAGATCTTGCACGGTCAGTCTTTGTCTTGGTCTTGCTTAAAATACACGGTCTTGTTCTTAGTCTTGGTCTTGCAAAAATGCAAGAACAAGACCAAGACCGATTTTGGGCAACATTAGTACGGAGTAAAGATTGTTCCCAAAGAATGTTAAAATTTTGTCAACAAATAATTACTGACAGTCCATTGTTCATTAGATGTTTATGTTTTATTATTTATTATTGTGTAGTTATAAGTGAAATACAGTGTACTTAATATACAGACTTACAAATTTTGTTAATAACGGTCGAATTTCGACTACCTACTAGGTAACCAATAGTATTTATATATTATTATGTCTGCCGCAGTACAGACGTACCGCAGCCTAATGTAGTATTTGGTGTGACGCTGTCTTTAGTGGCTTGTATAAGTACTATACTATAGTACTATAGAAAAAATTATGCAGTTTAGCGGTTCCCACAAGAATCTACGTTTGCATGCTATATTATCATAGCATGTTTTAGCAGCAATTCATGTTTTATTGTTACTCACGGAAAGTCTATCATATTCCTACATCAAACCTAACTAACCGAAAAGCCATAAACATATCTTGGAAATAATAGGACCTAATATGTATTTGCTTAAATTCTTCAACTCGTTGTAATAGGTCTATGTAATATTATGCACTTAATCAGTATTTTTTTATAGAATAAGGATGACAAACGAGCACACAGTCCACCTGATGATAAGTGGATGCTGTGGCCCATAGACATCGACATTTATCCTTGAATAAGAAACAAAATGCAGATGCATTGTCACCCGTGAGGACTAAGATGGAATGCCTCGTTTCCAGTAAAAAGGGTCTTCGTTTCTGTACACTCACCATACCAAACACAGTAGCATTAAGCTGCTATTTTACGATGGTATTATGTGAGAGCGTGGTCTTTCCCCGGTCGAGCCGACCCATTCGTGCTACAACTATACTACTAAAATAGCTGCAGCATGGCTTTACAACGTATAATTATTATAAAGACAAGTATATAGGAGTACTGCAATGAGACACGTATTTCAAATAAGGCGTTGTAGTGCGAACTAGCTAACACAAGCACCTTATCTGTAAACTAGTGTTGCCCAAATGCAAGAACAAGACGAGACTTAGCAAGTCTTGGTCTTGGTCTTGCGCCAATACACCTGGTCTTGGTCTTGGTCTTGGTATTGCGCTCCCAGTCTTGGTCTTGGTCTTGATCTTGCAGCAAGAGTCTCGCAAGTCTCGCAATGATCTATAAGCCTATTACTATTTATTAAACATTACTTTAGATCTTAGAACAACTTAACAGAGTAGGTACATATTGAGCTTGAATTAACATAGCCATAGTAAAGACCAACCATATTAATAAATGTCTAAATATTTAATGAGAAATTCGAAAAATCCACTGACACCGGGTGGGTTTTGAACCTACGACCTAAGCGATCCGTGCCGATGCTCTAACCAACTGAGCTATCTACCGTGTCCCACGGCCACGGGCGTCAGTTTCTTAATAAACGTTTACATTTAATAAGCTTACATGTGCTAAAACATGGTTAAACATACATATAAAAACAAATTAATGGCAATAATTACACTGTATTTTAAATAACATTATCTCTCTAGAAAGAGATTGATGGACCCTCACCATATATGAAATGGAATAAAAGAGTTATACAATATACAATTTATTTAAATAAAAAACAAAATACGATGCAAATTAAATTATTTCACAGTATGTACACAACAGCTTTGACATTACTGTTACTTTATATTTATTCTTTTGACAAAGCATTAATACAAAGTAACCATCTGGCTGACTCATCACTTAACCTATTTCTATGTTTTCTAATTACTAATGATGCTTTAGAAAATAATCTCTCAGCAGGTACTGAAGTTGCAGGTATTAAAAGAAAATCACGGGCCATCTTCGATAAAATCGGATATTTTGTCTCATGCGTCCTCCAACAGTATAAAATGTCTTCCGAGATGATGGCTCTGGGTTTACCTAGGTACCCCTCCAACTCCTTAATAACTAAGCCTTGAAGACAAGATCCAGATCCATTTTTACACATTTCAAGTGTTATAAAAGTGCTATGGTGTCAACCATATTTATCAAATGTGTGACGATATATTCGAGCACTTTGTTTTAAAAACACACACTTGCAAAAGTCGAGATTTGCAGTGAACTTACTAAACATGTTTATCTTTTAGGTAATAATAATAACAATAAACCTAGCAAGCTAACAGCATAGCAAAGTGGCGAAGCAATCAGCTTAGTCGCATGTTTTTGATTTTCTTGAATTTTTCAAATCGTTCATATGAGAGGTGATGTGAGAGATGGCTTCTAAGGCCAGCTCTTTGGTGTCAATTACATCTGGCACTTGGTCTAAGTATTCTGAGTTCATAGTTTCGAGGTTAGCCTCGAACCTATGCCAGTCCGTAACAGTTTTGGTTAGAGGAACCTCGCTGCTGGACTGTCCTAACGACATTATGACCGGGCGGTGATCCGATGTCAACTCATGCACCACTTCTATGGAGCGTAACGTTAAGGTTACGTACCTGAAGAGTGCTAAGTCGATTTTGGACAAAGTACGATATTCGTTTGTTGAATAGCTAGTGTCCTCCTGAGGGGCTATTATATCGAAATTTAGGCGGTCACTTACTTTTACTAAGTGCTCGCCGTTTGTATTCTCCCTAAGGTGATTGTGTATAAACTTACCCGAGAAAACCGCGTAGAAATGACTATTTTCATCTTTAATCACTTCCCGCTTGAAATCGCTTAAAGAATTAAATGAAATTAAAACTGTTTTAAAAAGCGCACGACCTTGTGAAGGAATATAAGCGCGAGGCCCCGAAGGGCTAGCCTAACGGTCGCCTGACTCGACGGCAGCCGGCCTAAACCTACTCTAGGTGGAGCGAGATTCGGTCTATAATCGCCTAGCACGCAAAGAGGAATTTAAATTATATAAAACCCAAGTCTATTTTTTGATTAACGCGACGCGATGAATTAACGAAATTTTCCACTGAATTAACAGTTTCGAATACCGGGTTAACTAAATGATTCTTACTAATACGAAACGGACGTCAGTACGTAACCTTTACTATTATTAAAAAATGAATTTTTAATTTTAAGTTTAAAGATTAAAGTTTAAAACTTAAAGTTTAAAATTTCAAATTTCAGATTTCAAGTTTAAAGTTTACGTAATAGCACTGAGACAAACCGATCGGATGACTGTTTGCGTTCGAAGTCTGTGTAACAGCGCTGTAGCTCCCCATTTACAGAAATTATTTATATACGAGGCTACCAAATCAACGAAAATTTCGCCATTTTGGAGCCGAAAAAAATTAATTATAGCTAAACAAAACAAAATTACACTGCCATTTACATTCAGTGGCTTCCCACATGATAGATGAAGAAATTAAAAAATTGTTTGAGTTAAACAATTGATATTTTCAAAAGTTATCGTGTTTACAAGCCACAGGGACATGATAAATCAACACCATAAGCCACTAAAACCCTTTTTTTATTTAAAATAGCAATTAATCAATTTAAAAAAATTATTAATAAGTTCAACAATCAATTATTTTTCTAAAGACCTGTCGATTGATATGCTACATGCCCTGTGCCAGTCTGTTGAGAATTTGAAATTGTAGCGGTTTCTAACGGTTGCCGTTGAGCAATCAGTTTCAAAATAGGAGGTTCAGATGCCTGGGTGATCAGTAATCGATTGCTGAAAACAGAATTTGAAAATTCGAAACCGTTCTCGAGATAATCGTGGGACAGACGGACAGACGGACAGACGGACAGACGGACAGACGGACAGACATCGTGAAATCAATAAGTGACTTCGCAAGCTTCGCCACTTAATAATAGTAAGTAATTATTATAAATCCATATAGTTAATTTTATAATAATTACTTACTAGAATAAATTATTATGATACCTACCTATTATCTAATTACAATATTTCTTGCGAGATCAGGATAATGTATTCGTGTCCATTCTGAGCACCCGGAAACTTATTTTATTCTTTGAAACATGTATTCTGTGGCGGCAATCAAACAGTGTCAAATGTAGTGAGTGTGGCGCGGCGGCGACGATTATGCGATATCAATAGTAGCCGCCGGCACGTGTATCTTGACCTTGTACTTTCGAATAGCTGCACAATTTCTTTGACAGGTCAGTATCCGACCTTTGATGACGCCGACAACAACACGCCGCGCACTATCAAAGTGCCGATGGTCAAAACTAGGGATGCACTCTTTTTTCTTTTAATATTTTCATTCGCTATGTATGTTTATGGTATTGTTCGTAATGCGCATAAGTCCAATTTTCCAATTTCTTTTTCATTATATTTTTTTGCGTCTCATAGAGTCCCTAAGCGTATACCCGAGCTCCTATACTCCCTGAAACGACACTTAGTCCTAACTGCAAGACGCAAGAGTCTCGCAAGCTAAGTCTTGTTCTTGCGCAAATCTTGCACGGTCAGTCTTGGTCTTGGTCTTGCTAAAAAGAGGCGGTCTTGTTCTTGGTCTTGGTCTTGCAAAAATGCAAGAACAAGACCAAGACTGCAAGACCAAGACCGATTTTGGGCAACACTACTGTAAACATAAGCACCCTCTGCGAACAACCGAGCACGATGGTTGATATTAAGTGTGTAAATTAGTCTAATTTCGATTAAAATACCTTTAAAACAATTTAAAATTAAAAATGTTGTACAACTGACTTCAATATAAATTATTAAGAATAACTCCAAAACGATTACTCTTGATCAAATTTATATGGAACCACATGAGAAGCACCAGCTTTCAAATAAAAAAAGAATCATCGAAATCGGTTCACGTAGAACAAAGTTATGAGGTAACACACATAAAAAACATACAGTCGAATTGAGTACCTCCTGCTTTTGAAGTCGGTAGAAAATAATGCTAGCAGCGCTAACAACACTATTAATATTCCCGTAGCACTCGAATCCCCGTAAGCCAATCGAACGCGGATTCGAATTTCGAACTCATAACCTTTAAGTTTCGTAGTCGTCCCTTATCCATTAGGCTACTGTCGCAAAAAATCTAATAATGATAATGCTGGTGCGATGTCACTCCGAAGACTAAGATGGAATGCCTCTTTATGTTATTTCATGCTGTATTTTAAGAGGCTGATATATATAGAGTTCAATTCCGCTGTAGTTTAGGCGATGCCTAGGTGAATATATGTGATCGTAAGATTGTATGATAGCACATTAGTGAACTAGTTTCGTCTCGCTGATCTTGTGTGCGAAAGTGTTCCCGTAGCACTGCCAATATGCGGCGAAGGTGGAACACCGCATACAGCGGGCATGCGTGGGCATTTCCCTATGAAAAAAAGAAATGCCATTTCCGCGTTTGATATCTTAATATTTATGAGCACGCGACTTCTCAACACAGTTCAGCAACGTCTAAAGCGTAGGCAAATGATTTTTTGTCAATTTTATTGTCAATGTTTACGTGATTAGATCCCAATTGGGCGTTTCGAAGACCAATAATGAGCCATACGTCGAGAATCATCTGCCTGGTAACGACTCAAAACACTGCCAAGCATGGTAACTTTTTGCCAAACTCTTCCCCATGAGGCAATCTATGTGAGAGGCCTTAATTTAGCAATGGACTTCAAAAGTGTCAGTAGCCTAATGGCAGGGCGCGGACCGCGAACTCGAAAGGTCGTGGTTTCGAATTCGTCAGTCGACTACTGTCGTGAACCACTTCTACCACAAGCATTTTAAGCTTACCAGAAGTGGTTAAAGGGAATATTAGTAATGTTTAATACATTACTAGTATTAAAAAATAAAAATTAAAAATATGATGTAATAGATGGGATGGTGGATGGGTGTCGAAGATGATATCGTTATCAATTTTATTCGATGCGTAATTGCATTAATAAGAGCTTCCTATTTTTTAATTTTGCTAAACATGTGGACATTCTTACTTACAGTAGCAGGCAACAGTTTTGAAATCACAAGTCGAGTGTCTCTCGAGGATAAGATGATATAAATAATATTAAACCTTACATAATTTCACTTTATTAGGTGTAAGGATCTGCAAAAAAAGTCCATCTGGTCTGGTCCATCCTCTTACCCATTTCTACCGCCAAGCAGTAGTGCGCGTGCAGTGCACGGTTTATCACCCGTCTGAAGGATATAGATAGCCAGTATAATTACAGACAATCCATATTCTTCCTCAGTGATAACAAAGCATCCACGAGTATCATGTAGCAAGCATGTAGTCTTCTTTATTTCACTTCAATAAAAAAAAAACTGTGGCGAATTAATGCAACCGGATCAATTGGACATTGATTATTTACTTGAGTTAAAGGCGGTGTGTAGTACCTTGGATAGAAAATAAATTAAATCAATTGGATGAAACAAAACAGCGTCTCATTTGCGAAGCAATTCAAATAGAGATATAATTTTTGTATGCAAGAGGATTATACGGTATTGCTTTGGTAACCGAATATTGATATAACTAGAAAGTATGCATTACAATGTCTTGGATTTTCGGGATTTGAAATCGCTTTGGACTTACACAAAAACCCTCGTGCTCTGTCAATACACCCACTCGTACATAACATTCATCCAATTAATGCTGCTTGAACCTCGTATTATGTACACAAACAGACTATAAACTACTTGAATGTACAAAGCAATCCATTCCCAAACATTTGCCCAGTCTCAACTGAATTGAGAATCGACGGAAATACCACTAAATGTTGTAAATCACCTCCAAACATCCCGTCTGCGGATTCAGGTGCTTTCAGTCGAGTAATGAACGCACATGATTTATCATTAGTGGATTCTAATAGGTTATTGCTACAAGTTATAAATTGGCTACTATTTATGACATGTCAATTAAGCAAGTATTTTTATTAATTCATTTTCAAACAAGTACAGGCGACGCTATTATGAAGAGTCATAATGTGTCAAAAAAGGCACGTATGGCAATTCATAGTTCTGTATGGTGGTGAAAGTTGGGTTTGGCAGAAGAGGCATGAGAGTAGAATAAATGCTGTAGAAATGCGGTCATTAAGGCGTATGCTAGGGCTGAATCTGAATGACAGGGTAAGAAATAGTGTGATATCAATAGTCCGTAGTCTCTGCCTACCCCTCTGGGTGACAGGCGTGAGTGTTTAAGGTAATGTTTTTATAATTAAAAGCGATAAACGAAAATTTTACTCGTATATTCTCTAACTCATTTGTGCTACATCGTTGCCCTAGCTCTACCAAGTAAAAAAAATAAATAGGTCAAGTTAATATTTTGTACATTGCCACAACATGGGACGATTATCAATCTTCAGTCAGATCAAATTGAGAGCCATTCTCCAGCTAGAGATAAGTGGGAAGGACCACGCTCTCACAGAATACCAGCGTAAAATAGCAGCTTAATACTGCTGTATTTCGTATGGCGAGTGTAGAGAAGCGGAGAAACTAAGTGTGTACCTTGTTATTAAATAAATTAAAATCGGTTCACAATTGACGAAGATATCCAGTAACATGCATACAATAAAAGATACTGTCGAATTGTATACCTCCTCCTTTTTTTAAGTCGGCTAGAAATTTAAAGGACTCTATAAAGCCGGCACCATCACATGAAATGCTTAAAATAATTTTTATACCTAAACGTTTCGGACACTTCATTTGATTTATGATTTATTGTAATTGAAAAGCTATTAGCCAAATGGCTGAAATGCACATAATTTTATTGATAACCTAGCTGTTCCTTGCGACTTCACCCGCGTGTAATTTAGGGTTTTAATTTTGTTGCGCGGAACCCTAAATAATTTTCTAAAATATAAGTAGCCTAAGTTACTCCTTATAACATGCGCTATCTACCAGTGAAGTCGCATCGCAATCGGTCCAGCCGTTTTGGAGATTAGCCGGAACAAACAGACAGACAGACAGACAAAAAAATATGGCTTTTGTACAAAAATGATGTACTAGTATAATGCCCATCAAATTAACGTCTTACTGTAGGGCAGTCCCTTTTTGATTGTGAATATCTTTCTGCCTTTGCAAAACGTGAATAGAAAGTCAATATGAAAGAGCAGCCGGTATAAATTGCGTTTATACAGAGCCATGGTAACTCAATAATCTAAGCGCTCACCTTCAATACAATACTTACTCGTATTCTGCGAAAACCTGATTCCACCATTACCTTTAATAATGTTTATCGCAATTTTAAATGCAGATTTATTTCGTGCGCAGCGGTGAAAACGTGCAGAAAACGTATGCCTAAGATATTAAAGCGTATCGAGGAAACCCTCTAACACCATAGTTCTATATTTAAAATACTTATTTTAAGATAAGAGGTACTTAAGGTAGGATTCTAACAAAAAATAAAGTTTTACTCTTGGACATCTTCAATCCTATTAATAATAATGCTGTTAAGTCTTCAAACTTAACCAATTTAAAGTCGTAAAGGCATAGGAAGAGGGCACCCCTCTCGACATTGTCTACCAACACACGTTTTATACGTGGTAAAGCGATGCTGCAGTTAAATTACGATTGTAGCACGAATGGGTCGGCTCGACCGGGTAAGGACCACGCTCTCACAGAATACCAGCGTAAAATAGCAGTTTAACACTGCTGTGTTTCGTATGGTGAGTGTAGAGAACCGGATAGGTACCCTTTTTACTGGAAAAGAGGCATTCCATCTTAGTCGTCACGGATGTCAACGCATCTGCATTTTGATTCGCAAACGAGGATAAATGTAGATGTCTATGGGCCACAGCAACCACTTACCATCAGGTGGACTGTGTGCTCTTTTGTCACCCTATCCTATAAAAAAAACAACATATCCGGAGACGCTTCAGCAAGACCACTGACTGACTATAACTACTTCGGGCCGGCCTGTCACTTTGAGTGTTATAAATATAATACGACATATTAAAAGATGGGTGAGTATCGTGGAACACTCGGTTGGAACAAAGTCCCTTTCGTAGAATATTATTATTGATAAACGTGGTATATGATTGATTAACAAATACAAATAAATGAATTACTATCGTCTATTAAAATGAAGCGTCATTTGAAATAAAATAATATTTCTTTCAAGATAAGAAAAAGTGTGAGGGAGATATATTATTCCATCTCGTTTCCATATAGCTGCCAAGGCCGTCTTCACTACGTCAAAAGGGATCGTGGCGGAAAAATCATACACTTTTTCTCGCCTAGCCCGCATCCGCCAAATTCGTACCGTGCAATAAGGAACTTCGTTCCAAAGATGACTTAAATGCCAACAAAGCCTTGATTGTTCTTTTAGCTTCTCTCTATGGCCAATAAATTTCTGCACATCTGTCGGAAACATTCTGAACGTTATACTAAGAAGTAGTTTCGAGTTTAATTGCTTTCCGTAACGCTCGAGTAAGCTCGAGAAGTCATCACACAGTTACTTAGTAAGTCATTGCACTCGAAACTTTAATCGAACCTCATTAACAACTTCAAACTATATAGGCGCCGCCTTCGTTAACCCAAGTCAAAAATTGAGATCAATTATTACGCATTTAAATTCAAATCGCTGACGCAGAAGAAATAATTTCGGAAATATTGTTGTGAATTTGAAAGTTATATAGTAACGATAGAAGCGCCACCTACTGTAAGTTAATTGTACTATGCCTATAATATCCGCGGAAGTGCAAGCAATAAGTTGACAAAATTTTAACACAAGCTGATGAACGGTATGGCAGCGCATTAAATACGAACAAACAACCATTATTTTTTATAATTAGGTGTAGTACATACAGCCAAGCCGTACGCTGTACCAAGGTACACGGGGGAAGGATCACGCTCAAACAGAATACACAGGGTTACTGGGTTTGTAGAGAGTGGTACTTGTATGAAACGGAGACCCTTTTATACTCTAACTTATTGCTCAGAAGTACGTAGTACTATTATTTAATGTCAGAGGTGACAACGCACATGCATTTTGATTCTTAATCGATAAAAGATGTAGTAGGAGTCTATGAGCCGCAGCACTTATCATCAACTTATCATCACTTATCATCAAATAGATGACGTGCTCGACAGTCCGTTGAGGAGCTTAGAACCAATACCTTCGCAGTGATAATACAACCACTAATCTGTGAAATTTGGTTTCAGCACTTTTGTATGATTTTCCAGTCACCAAAGCCTTAACCTTAAATTACCTAAGTGCTTACGTGCTATCAAACAAAGCACGTGGTAAGTGATTTCACCATGCTAAGGCTATGACATTTTTCTGGCATGGGCAATTATTTCGTTTGGTGTAAATCGGATGTCCGGGTGAATTTCTCCCATAAAACTAAGTTGGATTTATACCGTGCCATACTATATATATAGTATTTAATGTACCGTACAAGGAGTATTCATACATTTTGGATATTTTATAATTAATCTTGTATTTTTTTATCATTAAAGAGTCAAAACGTCACTACCATGTATGTCCCATATAGCATTTTCATCACTATTTCAGCAAAAATGTCATATTAAACGTATGTTCGTAAGCTTAAGTCACTATTTAATATAAAGCTTAATAATCATGGCTAATATCTTAGATTTAACAAATTAAATCAAATCGAAAGCGACAGAATAGAAGCCGTCATAGAAAACGCACGTCGCTCGTCCTGATTGATTTAAAATAAAGTGAAGAAAAAGAGTGTTACCGTGGTTTTTGTCAGAAAAATTTGTCTTTATTGTGGGTCTACTTATTCGGTAAGTACACAAAATATTAGAATAGGTTTTATTTTTCCTAATTACTTAACCATTTTGTTATGACGTAAGTAATAGCACATATTCCAGAACATTACCCATGCAATACCAAGCGAAAAATATCGGGTTTTATCATTACCGTGTTTGTCATTGCCGTGGATTACCGTGGTTATTTTAAGCCACGGTAATGACGACGATAACATGATAATGACTTTCTTTGCTATTTTTATGACACATAAGTAAATATTAACAGTTTTTAGACTAGTACTTATTGTAATTGGTGCACAATTAAGCATTGTGTATTATATACGCTGATTTTGCTTGTTTTAGACGAAAAAATTGATATGCCACGACGTAAAAAGCAAGTAAGTAGAGAAGAAATGTTAAGAAAAAAACGATTAGCGGAACAAAAAATGCGCAACAAAATAAAATCTAACCCTGAGTTATACAAAGAATACTTAGAAAAAGAAAAGGCTCGCTATATTAAAAGAAAGGATACTAAAAAACTTGTACCAATTAAAGAATTAAAACCAAGGGAACAGAGGGCACAAAGAAAAAAATGGAAGATAAACCAACAGAATTTAAGAAGAAAGAAAAAAGAACTTAAAATGTTACAAGAAAAAGATACACCACCTGAATCAGATTCTGAAGATTTCCTGGAACAACATTTCGAATTACAAGAAGAAAATCGAGATGCAAAAAGAAGTGCAAGATTAGTCACCGAGAATTATGCGTCAGATGATCCATGGAGTAATCCCAGACCTGGACCGTCCGGTCAATCAGAGTTAAACAAAGGCGAAAAAACACCGGCCAATCGAAGACCGGTCACAAAAAATTGTACATCAAATTCGATTCCATCTATTTGCCACACTCCTAAGGACAGCCCCTCTTCAACTACGCGTAAAGTTCGGTATAGAATGCTCAAAAAATGCAAATTCTTCCAAAATCGTTTGTCGGAGTTAGAAAAAATAAATGCAGCGTTTCGCAAACGCGTCATTCGCATGAGAAAAACCATTACGAAGCTTAAATCTTTGAACAGCCCAGGAACAAAAGCCGATATAATGATGGCGGATCCCACGAAAAAAGAAGATGTTAAAAAAGCCATAATATTTGGCGATATTTTAAATAGTAACATCAATCAAGATTACGAGAACCAGGAAAAGGCTGAAAAACAAAAGCTCAAAGAGAATATAGAACCAGTACGCGAAAAATTAAAAAAATATAATTTACTTAATGAATTGCCTAAAATGACAAGGAAATCTAATAGAAAAGGAAAGGAAAACACAAAAAAAGAGCTAATTGACAGTGACATTCGATATTTTTATGAAGATGATGATAATTCTCGAATGACTTCTGGTAAAAAGGACTGCATTACTTTAAACAAACAAAAGAAGCAGAAGAGGTTTCTAAAAGATAATCTTTTGAACCTACACAAAAAGTTTTTGGAGAAATACAATTATGACATCAGTTACTCATATTTTTGCAAAGCAAAGCCATTTTGGGTTATAGTTCCTACAGAAAAGGATAGAGAGACCTGCATGTGTAAAATACACGAAAATGTAGATTTGCTGGCAAAAGCTTTGCACAAAAACGGAATAATCGTCGAAAAATCGGCAAAAGAAATTTTATTGGCTAGTGTATGCAACATCTACAATATAAAATGTCTTGAAAAGAAATGCAGAGTTTGCGTTAACAAAAGCCTGACAGTCAGGGAGTTTACAAATTCTATTGAGATTGAATATCACATGTGGGGATTGGTTTTAAAGGAAGTACGTACAAAGAACGGATCAAGAATAATAAAGATTACTGAGAAGAAACAGTTTAGAGGAAAACCAAGAGAAGTATTACTTCTTTTGTTAAAGCTTCTAATAAAGTTTTACGTTCATCATCATCATCATCATCATTACAGCCCTTCAAAAGTCCACTGCTGAACATAGGCCTCCCCCAAAGAATGCCACAAAGCACGGTCCTGAGCCACCTGCATCCATCGACTTCCTGCATATCTTACCAGGTCGTCACTCCATCTAGTGGGGGGACGCCCTACACTTCGCCTGCCGGTACGAGGCTGCCACTCGAGAACCTTTCTTCCCCATCGTTTTACGTTCACAATGCTAATATTGTGAACCAGTACGAATGTACAACAAAATTGAAGAGAGAACCGGAAAGTAACAGTGTTGTGATCCACATGGATTTCAGTGAAAATTATGCGACCAAATACAACACCGAGATACAGTCTCTGCATTTTGGCGGAAGCCGCATGCAGATAAGTCTCCACACTAGCGTTATATACATTAGTGGCTCTGCAACTCCTATAAGCTTTTGCACATACAGTGATTGCGTACGTCATGATGCAGCTGCTGTCTGGGGGCATATAATTCCTATACTGAGCTATATCGAGAAAACGGCACCAGAAACAGAATCACTCCATTTCATGACCGACTCCACTTGTAGTCAATACCGGAACAAGACTATAAATTATATCATCACGAAATTGCACTGGTACTTACCAAAAATAAAAACGATCACGTGGAATTACTCAGAAGCTGGTCACGGAAAGGGGGCACCAGATGGTGTCGGGGCTACCTTAAAAAGGACTGCTGATCGAATAGTCAGATATGAGAAAGATATACCCGACATTAAAACATTTTCGAAAGAGATTAAAAAATCCGTAAAAAACGTAATTCTCGAATATGTATCCGAATATGACATAATCGAAAAAGAATACCTAATGCCTACACTACTGTTAAAACCGTTCAAAGGCATGATGAACGTGCATCAGATTGTGTGGGACAAAAATAACAAAGACTTCATTGCTCTTCGACGCCAAAGCTGCATAACTGATTTGTGTAAAAATTATGCTATAGCTTGTCCCCACGACAAACACCTCGGGTTTTACAGCAATCCCACACAAAAGCCAAATCAGCCAAACTCTAGTAAAGAACTTGTGATTGTTTCCAATGTTGTACTCGTGCCAAGTCGTGAAGAAAGATCTCGCAATAATTTCCAAACCCAGTTTCAAGAGCATTTGCTCCGAAATCAAAAAAGCGATGAGGAAGATGAAGGAGAACGGGCATCGTGCTCGTTATCTGCAGTTGCTAAAATTCAAAGATCGGAAGCATTTCTAGCTCATACAAAAGCAGAGTTACCGAGAGAGTTACAAGACATTAAACTTGCAAAATTTGAAGAACAAACGCTCTGTTTGTCTCAAGATGTTAGCATGATTACAGAAACGTCGGAAATCAATGATATTAATTCAGATTTAGATATTACGCTCGAACCATCCGAAATTGTGGTGGTTGAGACGTCAACGCCATTTGAGGCTGCTCCAATTTATGCCGAAACTTTAATCGCTTTGCCGGGTGCTTCTACAACAGATAACGGATCTATTTTCGAACCACTGAACGCGTCATGCGCTGACCCGTTAGGAAGTGAAACTGACGAAGCATCTTCCAATATAACAGGATTAGAAAATGCAAATCTAAGAGAACCATATGAGAATATAAAAATAGGTTCGTGGGTTGTTACGTCGTACCAATGTCAGTTGAGGAAGAATACTGCAATAAAATATTTTATTGGACAAGTAATAAATATTAATCATGATGACAACTCTTTCACAGTCAAATCTGTCAGAAGGATAAAAAACACCGTGAATGTTTTTTCTTGGCCGAACAAAGATGATGAAGACTGTGTCATTAAAAATGCTATTGTTAAATTATTGAAAGAACCCAATATAAATCGCAGAGGTCAACTTATATTTACGGATATCGAGAATTTAATAGCGGAGTAAGAATATTAAGTACCTAAATGTTTGTTAATTTTGATTTTTTTTACATTTCGAGTTTTAAGTTTAGTAGTTTTTGATAATTTCATATATATATAATTGAATTGTCATTTTTTAATTATCTATCTATATTATAAATTCTAATCTAGTATATTGTTCTCTGGAAAGTTGATTGATTTCAATAACTTAAGCTAGGAAAAATATTAATAAAGCATTTGTTTTAATTTACGCTTAGTCAAGAACAAATTAAATTAAAAGAATAGTTGATCTCATTAAACATAGTTGAATAGTAAGTAGTTAAAGTTTAATTTTCCATTCTTGTGCGTATGTGATAAAAGGTTATAAATAAATCGAGATAGATTAAGTTATAATTGTTACAGAACTTCAAAGTTATTTAGTGAGATTGTCTTTACCATAGAAAATTTTTAATAAAAATTTATTTTGATTAACAATCTATTTTTATTAACATTTTACATTTTTAATACATATTTTAAGGGAAAAAGAACAGTACGTAGTATCATTTGTTATTTCCGTCTTCAATCGTCATTACCGTGTGCACGAAGTATCATTACCGTGAGCAATCATCACTACCGTGCACACATAATGTCCTTACCGTGACTCCTAAAACTTTAGGGGCCCATATCTCTACTAATTGATGCCCTAGGAGAGGGCCTTCATTTTTTTAATAAATTACACATTAGAAACTTTCAATTTAGACTAATTTTGCGGTTAAAAATACATTTGTATTTTATTTTCTCACAATCTGCCCAATTTACATCAAATGAAATAATTACCCGCATTTACCATAGTTGCCTCTAACAACACCTAGGAAACGAAATGAAAAGAGGTGGCTCTTACGCTGCTAACATTCGACACCATAACTTATGGTCTCTCGAGAGTTTTTTCAAAATAAGGATGGCAAACGTGCACAGTTTACCTGATGGTAAGTACATGCTGTGGCCCATGATAGCGCAGATGCGTTGTGAATGCCTCGTTTCCGGTTCTCTACACTCACCATACAAAACAGCAGCATGAAGCTGCTACTACTTCTTCTATCTACTTCACGCTAGTATTCTATGATAGCATTATCCTTGCCTGGCCGAGCGACCCGTTCGTGCTACAATCATAATATAGCTGAAGCAATACTCTACTATCTTAAACGTATCTTTATTAATAATTAAATAATTAAGATCAATTACGTTGAGGTGTTTTCAACATAAAATTAACATTTAACAGGTGAAATAAAGAGAATTCGACCTTGTTTCAAAATGCAACTAGTTTGAATATGTAGATTCCTAAAATATATTTTTTATTTTAAGATTCGGCTGCTACGTCGCGTCTTATACGCAGGTGGTACGAAGCAGATGTGCCAGATATCTGAAAAATACTGGTAGGAAATATCAGAGAAAACCAGTGGCGGTATCCCCACAAAAAAATCGGGAGCTAACAAATCCGGTGATTTGGTAGCCAATCGTTGTCACCATTTCTTGAAATTAATTCATTTGAAAATATTCTTCTTAATGTTTCGATTATGTTACATACCGTGTGACATGTAGCCCCGTCTTGTTAGCACCACATGTTTTCTAAGCCCAAGAGATTCATTTGATGATTAAAATAATTATTCAACATCTTACGGTAACGATCTCCATGCTGTTACAGCAGCAACCGTAGCACCTTCAAAGAAGTATGGTCCAACTACTCCTTCTGACTAAATTCCACATCAACCTGTTACTCGACATGGGTGCAGTGGTCATTCATGGATCAAAGAAGGCTGTTTTTCACCCCAATAGATCGAATTTTGTTTATTGACAAATCCACGAGGAGGTCAAATAGGTCCGAGAGGTCAAAATGGGCTTCATTACTCATAACGATTTTTTTAAATATGGGTTGTTTTCCAATTTGGTTAGGATAAAACTGCTGAAATTATGGCGGTGTTCATAGTCCCGAGGTTTAAATTCTTGAGTTATCTGAACCTTATATGGGAATAGGCCTTGGTCTTTTTTCAGAATGGTCTATAAAGAAGTTCTTTTATTTTGCAGTGGTTGAAAACGTCACCTGCTAGACAATGTCGGATCTTCGGCTACACTTTCACGAACACTTAATATTCTGCTCCGTAGAACTCTTCTGGCACGATGCGAAACTGGTTCATTTGTTACAATGCCATCCTGCTCAAAATTATTCACCAAACGAGTTATTATTAGCCGCGAAGGTAAGTGATTTTTATATAATATATTTTTTGATAGAAGATTGATTTGAGTAGAACGTTTTGTCAATTGAAACACGTTCAACGTTCACAAAAACGCTTCATGTCAAATTAGCCGTCGCTACAAAACATAATTGTTACCGAACAACTGTCAAATTTCCCGCTAAAACAAAATGGCGCCAAAAAATTTTGTATAATTCTACTTTAGCCACCCTGCACTTAAATAACTTCCAACTCAAGGGTCGGTCTTTCTTTCATTCTTTGATGAGGGTTCAACATTTCACCGTGACTCATTTGCAAACTTTATGTTCTATCTATTGAAGTATTGTTTTATTACTAAGGAATTCAGGCTCTTTACTATCCTTATAAATATCGCTAAGTAAATGATAATACCAAATACTCGCGTTATTTAACTAAATAATATCCCTAGTATTAACTTCTATATAATATAAGCTGAGGTGGTAGAACTGAGTTTCTGCTTAGCAGTCCCTCTCGGTTTGTAAATAGGTTCTTACAAATTTCTGCCGGCAAAATATCAGTGCTTGCACTGATACGCTCCGCTCTGAAAAGGATAGAGAGCCAGTATGATTATAGGTTATGGGGCATCCTACCTCAGTCCTCAGAAGCGACAACGCGTATGTAACTTTCATTAGTTGATATTGGCTACAAATGTCCTTGGACTGCAATAACCACTTACCATCAGATAGACGGTAAGTTCGTTTACACTTCAGTTCTATTTAAAAAAAAACAATCGCATTATAGTTCTACTGGTGATATACTGAGATTGGGAGACTGGTTCTGAACCAAAAGTCTGCTATACTTTGTTGAAACAATTTTCCAAAAACTGACAAGGGTGGTGACCGCAGTACTAGAAATCTTCCTCCTTAAACGTTACTCCCAGTCACCAATAGATGTTCAAAATCTAGCGAAATGTGATATAGTTATGCATCCATCTAAGGGCGGCCACAGGATTTTTTTTTGTTGACCATAAGGATACCACATTTACAATATAGCATAAAGAAATTTTGATTATTTAACTGTATTATCCTTCAGTATCTAGTGCAAAAACATAGAACACTCTCCGATTACTGCTTACACTTTTATTCGTCCTGAGGCTTTAGTTTAAACTCTATACATTACACATTTTATTTTTATAGGATAAGGGTGACAAACGAGCACACAGTCCACCTGATGGTAAGTGGTTGCTGCGGCCTATAGACATCTACATCTATCCTCTGTTACAAATCAAAATGTAGATGCGTTGTCACCCGTGAGGACTAAGATGGAATGCCTCATTTCCAGTAAAAAAGGCCTCCGGCCACCTGCACTCACCAAGCGAAACGCAGAGGTAAACCTCTACTTCACGCTGGTTTTCTGTGAGGTCGTGGTACCCCGGTTCGAGCCGGCCCGTCCGTGCGACAGCAAAAGCTGCCGCGTGTCTCTACCACTGTTATTATTGGTCTTAATCTATGTTTCGTCACTAACCCAACCGCGTCTCACGGCTGTCTCCCACTTCATGGCCCTTTGCTTCGTGCAACTGACCACATTCCCGCTCTTACTGTAGTGTTGCCATTCTCATTAAGTTAATTTACTAATAAAATGTCAATTGCTTAAACAGAAACTATATTCTTAGGAAATTAATTAAGTGAAAACATAACAGATGTTTATATATTTATATTACATACATAAATTGTACCCAAACATTTTGACAATTAAGACAGTTTTCATTCATTAATACAGTTCAAAAAGTTGTTGATGAAATTAATTAAATTATTAAAATTGATCCCAATGAACGACTTTTGTCACCCTTCGTGACTTAAGTACAGAAAGTTGCCAGCCAAAAGAATTTACTAATTAATTCAGCGAAATGATACTGGTATTTTTATACCAGTAAGGGTGATAAAATCGAGCACGTGGACGTGTACGTGTATTGTGTACGTGGTAGTGCCATGCTGGAGCTATAGTATGATTGTAGCACGAATGAGTTACAGAATACCAGCGTACCAGCTGTTGTTCGTATGCTAGCATAAATGGTACGTGTCTAAGGGCTACGTTTTCGCCAAGAGCGGGTCAATACAGATGTCCGGTCAGTGTGCCGTTTTCAATGAAGACTAACTCCGTACGATCCACCTACCATCAGTTGGACTGTGTGTCACAATTATAGTATAAATAAGCACACCTGATAAGTTCATTTTGCAGTCGATATAGATCCTCCTACATCCATTGTAAATTAAGAATCAAAGTGCACCATCCCAGAAAACTAAGACGTAATGCTTCTTTACCAGCAAAAGGATCCACGGTTCTCGTCACTAACCATACGAATCACAGCATTATGGTACTATTTTATTCTAGTATTCTATGCGAACGTAGTCCTTGCCTGGTCAAGCTGACTTATTCGGACAGCAGCCATAACAGCTGCAGCGTATCTCTATTCTCTACCACGTTTAGTTAAATAATAGTCTCCACTACGTAAAGTTCTATACGTGATAGAGACAGCTGCAGCGTCTCTCTATCACGTATAAAAAACTAATCAAAAGAGTATACTAGTCTGGAAAGTGTGATGTGACCTAATGAAATCATTTTAAACTCTGAAAATGACCTTCGAACCCAACCATTTAAAGAAAATTGTTTGTCAAAGAACGTATAGATTTCTTAAAAACTTGTTAATACTCTGGGACGCGTTGCTTTGTTTACACTAATCAATCGAGTTTCAAGTTTTAAATTTCAATTCCTGTTTGCATTACATTCAATTTACATAACGAACTGATCTTTTCAGTGTGTTTTCTTGAAATATAGATTTAAGTATTTAATTAAAAAGGGTAAAAAAACACTCCGTAGTAAAGCTCGAAAAATTTAACCTTACAGTCATTTCAATAACAGGTTACGAATTAATATACAAAGTGAGCCAAGAAATAGATTATTATATATAATTTTTACGCAGTAGAGTCCTGCTGTACCTATAATAGTAGTATAGTTGTAGCGCGAATGGGTCGGCTCGACCGGGGAAGGACCACGCTCTCACAAAATACTAGCGTCAAATAGCAGCTTGACACTGCTGTGTTTCGTATGGGGCTTTTTTTACTGGAAACGGGGCATTCTATCTTAGCCCTCACGGGTACAACAACACAATGACAGAATGTTTGAGATGTTAATGATTTCTTATATTTACGCGAAGACTACACATTAAATGAAACTAATTTTTACGGATTTTTTCGCATTTACTTTAACTTTTTAATTCCTGACGTTTCGGGTGCTTTACAGCACCCGTGATCCGGAAAAATTACTTTCATTTAATGTTTGAGATTTTTTTTAATAAATTTTTCTTTACCATTTACCTATATTAGTTATACTGAACCTTCTCTGCAAATTTGGGCGGTAATTGCAATATAACCCTGTATATATAACCCATATTTATGCAGTTTATTGTTTTATCTCGTAAAATTTTCTATTATTTTTAATGTACACCTCCATCTTTACGTTTTAAGTTTCTGTCCATCCAAAGTTTGCCTGTATGCGATAAGGTACCCCTATTGTAAAACAGGTTAAATGCACTTTTTTCTTCTTTTTTTTCTGTAAATGGTTATGGTGTACAATAAAGTTATATTAATGATTTATTATTATGATTGAACAAAAATTAATAAATTATCAGCCAAATTATGAAATGCCGACGTATCATGAAAAGCCCAGGCCAATTACGATCTGCACAATTCTAACGATTGGGCTATGACAATTTTGATTTTAATATATATACATCCGCACATATTTATATCCGCACCGCAAGTAAATATATATACATATAAGTAAATAATATAAATATAAAATAACAAAGATACGGCTCAATGTAGGTACAGGAAGCCTCATTTCACGACATCAGCGTAGTGTTCAGACGGACACAGAATATCGTCATTTCATTTTATTATAATGGAGTATATCGATTCCGGATTATTATCAAATTTAGTGCAAGGGAAGGAGATGTTATGGGATATATTCGATTTATCTTTTAAAGACAAAAAAAAATTAAAGCATGCAAAATTTACAGGTTTAAGCCCAACCATTTGCAGAAATGGTAAAATGGGTATTCAATAAAGTAATTTGACAATTAAGTTTTCTCTAAAACCGTTGTAATTATTTAAAAAACACTGATATAATAACGTGTTCCTAAGATTATATTTTTGTGAGTGAATTCCATTCCATTTCAAGGTGGCGAATTTCTTTCTTTTAGGTTGCTGCGGCCCATAGACATCTACATCTATCCTCTATTACAAATCAAAATGCAGATGCGTTGTCACCCGTGAGGACTAAGTCGGAATGCCTCATTTCCAGTAAAAAGGGCCTCCGGCCACCTGCACTCACCAAGCGAAACGCAGAGGTAAACCTCTACTTCACGCTGGTATTCTGTGAGGCCCAACCGTGCGACAGCAAGATACCGCGTGGCTCTACCACTGTTAAAGTTTTTAAGTTGTTTCTAGTTTGGTTTTATGATGAAAATTGTTTAATGATTTATAATGCCTGTTATGTGCTTATACTGAGCCTGTTCTATGCAGCTGTGACCGCTCCCTAACCATTTATTACATAAATTCTGGGCAACTGCGCATCTACGACACGGCTCTCGTGTAGATTGGATGTTTTTTATTTGTGAATATAAAACATAGCGTTTTGGTTCAGATGCGGTTTTGGCTGAAAACTACGTTTACTTGAAACCATATTATATAAGTATAGAATTCAGTTTGCAATAGCAAAGCGTCCAAAATTAAACAGTAACCAATTTCGGTATTTGATTACGTAATTAATGTTTCTCTTACACTCTATTGTTGAAGTTATTGGATTAAAGGTACAAAAAGTGAAGTAACTAAACACACGTTTCATTAATGGGCATAGACAGTGTTACTACAATATAACACGTCTGTACATATAAATATAATATAAATAAAATAGCAGTGTTTGTCCGTACGATGTCTGTGAACTGTTGTGTGTCTGAAAAATAAGAAAAAAATATTTCGAAGATATGTGACGATCGACAACACGCATTGAGGCAGCGCGGCATACGTTTCCTTGCCCTAAAACCCTCTCAGAAATGAGAGGCCTGTGCCCAACAGTAGGACGTAAATAGGCTGTAACTTTAACTGTTTAACTACTGTATTCGTAGAACAAGGGTTACCTAAAGATCCATAAAATCTTTTTAAATTGTAATACATTTCTAATCGTTTTAGATTACTTTAAGTCAACCCGCCTGCCAACAACTATTACAAATGAATGAACGAATGACTGATGATAACTGACAATAATAAACAGATCATACATTGTTTGATTTATGTAAATTGTACATGCTCGCTTGGACAAAGTAGTATGCACGTGACTTCAGCTATCATGAAGGTTACTGTCATGTTCAAGGCTGTTAAACCGCACTCCGTGTAAATCGTTGTGATTTAAAAAGAAATATTCCACCTAAATGAGAATCAAACTGCCTTCTTGCAACTTCCCATTTGGTGATTTTTTTCTCTAAACAACCACTTGTAAATATAAATTTTTTTACAACCAACTTGAATATAAATTATTAAAGATAACCCAAAAACTACTGGTCAGACCTTGATCAAATTTATTATTTATGGCCCACATGAGAAGCACCGGCTTTCAAATAAATCATCAAAATCGGTTCACCTAGAAAACGTTATGAAGTAACACACATAAAAAACTTAAAGTCGAATTCCCCTTTTTGATGTTGGATAAAAAGATTTTGGGACGATTCATTCACTTCACCGAGATATGCGACATCTAAGACGAAGTTTCACTTACATACGATTGTTATATTCCCGAAAACAATATAAAAGGCAACATGCACCGCAGAAAAAGTCCGATATTCCTTTTCCTTTATACCTAATAGAAAAACAAAAAAATGCGCATTATATTTCCTGAACACGTACAAATTTTCTGACGGACACACAATTATCCTTTTTAAACGTGCAAATATGTTGAAATTTGGATTTTGAAATAGATATCGAACCCATCATGAAAGCTGCCGAATATAATAGAGATTTATTTCAGTTTGCTATTTGCCCGGTTGTGAATTCGTCAATCACAAAAATGTCATGTAACTTTATGGTTTAACCCAATGTGGCTGTTTTTAACAATAGCAATTTTTAACTTAAAAATATATTTTTTAACGATTTAAGCCATCGCTTGACTACTATCCCACTTGATAATGAGTGATGATGCAGCAGGAGGTGGAAAAGCGCAATTACTTAACAAAAGCCTGTTCACTCTTGCTTTAAATACGCTTACATTGTAATTGGATGGGAAGACAGATGGTAAAATGTTAAACTTCTTTGCTATACGCATAAAGAACGGTAAAGTATACCGGTGGGTTCGAATGGCAAGTCGACAGCGAAGGGATGAATATTGGCCGAGTTTCTGGTTGTCCGATGGCGGAAGGGACAGGGACAGGGAGGTATTAAATTATGCAATTTCTGCGCATAATTTACCAAATTTATCCTTGTAGAAAACCGAAAGATTGGCTATAAAAATTCTCGATATTATACTCGTAATTTCTCTCGTAATCATGTACCTCCGGCCATCGTTAAGGTCAAATAGACAGATAAGACTGCATACATCAGTTCACCACGCTGACTTATCATCATACATTATTAAATAATACGTCTTCTTGTGATGACGTCATAGATTTCTTTCAATATAACGTTTCGTATATCCAATTTTTTTTTACATTCATCATAGCGTTTAACATTATAGTTCATCATTGAACAAGAGTAAGTACCATTTGACGCGGTAGTACCTAACTCTACCCGTAATGTGGCTACACTGCGAATGGATCGACTTGACCAGGGAGAGATCATGTTGTAACAGAATACCAGCCTATAATAGCAGCATAATGGTACTGTGTTTCGTATGGCCATGTCGAGAGAATGAATGAAGAACGATTGACGAAAAAAGTATATAAGGCGAGTGTGAATGAAATTGTTGAAAGGGGTAGACCTAGGCGGACCTTTTTAGACCAAATCAGGGACGTCTTGAAAAAAGGCCAAGTCAAGAGTACCCTAAACCGAAGAGCATGTATGAAGGGAGTAATGAAAGTGGACGAAGCGAAACAAGTATGTAAGGACCGTAGCAAGTGGAAAGAAGTGGTCTCTGCCTACCCCTACGAGAAAGAGGCGTGATTATATGTATGTATGTTTCGTATTAGGTGTGACAAGAACCGGACACTTTTACTGCTGCTAAGGTCCTTATTCCTCAGGGGTGATAAAGTATCTGCATTTTGATTGTTCATCGAGATCCATTCTCGTCTCGTAGATATAGGTTACAAGTAATGCAATTATTGAAAATCACTTTTTGATCCCAGCACTGGACATCTGATACGAAATCTAAACAAAGAAGGATACTGATGCGTTTTTACCTCTAAGAACTAAGATGGAATGTTTTACCACCTGTAATTATTTCTTTTGAAGACTCTCTATATTTTTTAGAGCAGAACACAGTCGTGCACGCACTGCTGCTTGGTGGCATAAATGTAATACCAGCAGTCAGCCCCTTAAACAGCACGCCTTTAAAATATAAAAACTTTTTTTTAATCATATATAAACGAAAGTTATGTTAGTGCTTAAGGTACTGAATTTTATAAAAATTCTAAACATTATGCAGACTTAAATAAAGTTAACACAATTATATTATAGTTCCTTTATTAAACTGGTGACATGTTAAAGGACAAGTGAAACTTAGGATTTTAATTAAATGGCGTAGTTTGACTTATCGTCTAGGCGTCAGACTAAGGAACATATTATACAATTATATTAAACCACATGACTACTACAAAACATCTACAATACATCACTGTCTCTACTGCAATGCTTTATATAATATTTAATATTTAACATAACCAATGGTCGTAGAGATCAAAATTCGACCGTAATTAATTAGGTTTTTATAATTAAATTTTATATTTAGGTTTGTATAAGCTGTAATTTACTTTCAACTACAAATCTAATATCTAATATACAAAATTATAATAAACGTTTTTTTTTTCTTTGACATAACACAATATTTAAAAAAGAATATCTGAAATCACACAAAACTCCCCGGCAAGTCAAACTGTCAGGAATTATTTATTGGCAACTCTACTTTGTTTTTTTTTATAACTGACTTTACGGCTCTAGGTTCTAGCCCTTCGGAGCCTGAAGTTACAATATATAATTATCTTTCATAGTACACTGCTTCACAATATGTTGATACGTCACATTGTGCAGCCTTTGGGAGATTTTGATGGCAACTTGAGCCAGCAGACAACTAACAGTTGGCGATGGTATCTCAAGGTGCCTAAACAGACAGACACCTAATCTTGAGAATCACATCACCATCAAAGCGCTTGTTTCACCGTTTCCACTAATAGTTGACATGCGCAGACAATACACAAAATAGCACCACTTTTACATAACAAATTCCACTTAAAACCATTATTTAAACAATAATACAAGAGCAGCAATACGCCGCCGGTCAAATTCCCGCTAAAACTCCCCTCTACTTTATGCGACTCTTTGACCACAGTCTACTAAGTGTTTGACATTGACCATAGAGTAATAACATACATAGGTTTGTACTTACTCGATAAACGTAGTGATTATATTCTCTTTGTTACTTGAAGACATTGGCAGTATGAACTGAACCTCAAAACAAACGAGATAATATATTATTTGACATTAAAACATTAAAGTAAACAATGTAAATGTCGTATTTCGAACACATATTTTACACCCTCTTTGTTTTCTCTCTTGCTGTTAACATGTAACACGCTTTTAATTGAAAACTTGATACTTTGATAAGTACACAAATATTTATAATGGTATGAAGTTCCAAGGTTTGAAAATAAATGTTAATTATAATATGGGATGATTTTGACATAGACGAAAGAGCCTCATTAACGTTTGACGGTTAAAATATAAAACTACTTATTTCCAATCTGGATAATATTATTTTTAAATTTTTAGATCCTTTTTATTAACAATCTAATAAAAGCTTATTTAAAAAAATATATTGTTTACATATTGTTTATTTATTTTTTACTTTTTAGTATTTATGATAATATTATACCTCTAACTATATTTTCTTATAAGATTAGTTTTATGTTATGGCAAAATAATATTGAAATTAGTTAATTATAAGTTAGTTATTTGTAAGGTTTCGTTTAAAGCATCAATAATCGTTCGATTTGAAGACCTGCTAATAACCTAACTCAGCCCAAAGCCACGTAAGCTTGACCTGCAGCAAAGAGTTTGTAACCAAGATAAAAACCTAAAGCGCTGTTCTAGTAACTGGTTTTCTCAATGTTTAATTACTGCTACACGAACTTTTTCCAAGTTTTGTCGCTTGTGGTAGTCGCTTTCATTAGCAATGTTCTCCTGTTGCTTCAAATTCGCCTTCTCTAAGCGTTTTGTTCTTTGTGTAGTTGTTTCTATTCTATTCATGTCATTCCCACGACTACAGAACAAAAACGGTCCCCCCGGGAAGTGGGTCAAATTTAACTTGCAACATTTGGCTTTTAATAAAAAGGGGTACTTACAACATTTTCTCTTCACGTATTAATATACATATATATAGATATAATATAAAATAACGCACCGAGATATTTAGTTGCAGTCATCATATGAGTATATTCTGTCCGTGATGGTAATTATTTTGGTACAAACAAGGAAGGTCGCGTTGCGGAGAGGTTGCTGTTGGTTTGCATACTTAATTTATTTCGGTGTTATCATGTAATTACATCCATACGATACACTGATCTCGCTCATTAAATACAAAACGAACATAAATTAAAAACTGAATTTTTTACAGCACAACTAAAACAAAATTTAAAAGTGGTTTTTGGATATTTTTTTTACATTTTAATTAGATTATGATATATTATTTTTTTAAAGCAAGTAGATAAGAAAATTTTGTTTGTTCCAGTAAATACACGTCGCTTGGAGAAGTTTAGAAGTAACATGGTGAAGAAATTTCCATCACTTTCATACCAAAATAATCCAAATTTTTTGTTTGGAACATTGTTTAAGCTTATGTGCAATGAACTTGATAATATTTTTACTTCTAAAACGTTCTCCTTGAACAGTTGGAAGGCATTCAATAAATGGGCGACAGTTCCTACTGTCGCCCATTTATTGAATTTTTTTTTTTGTCTGCTTTTATGGACTCCTGTCCATAAAAGCAGACAAAGGTTATATGAACTTTACCATGAAAGGTCATATAACCCTAGCGTCGAATTTAGGGAATATATAAAAAAATATTCAAAAATATTTAAAAGAGTGTGCTCCACTACCAAATGTTTGCATTTGAGCAACAAAATGAAGACAATTAAAATGACGTGGAGTATAATTAATAGTGAAACTGGTAAGGCCAACTCTCGCAATTCGAACTACCGGTTAAGTTTTATCAACAAATTAACTGAATCAGATCAGGATGTTGCAATGTTTTTTAAGAAATATTTTACTGATATTCCAATCTTAACCACTAAGTCACTGAATTCTTCTCCTGTCGTCGCCGAATCATTACTTAAACAAAATGCGTGTACAACGAATTTTACTTTTCATAAAATATCATCAAAAAATATTTTAAAATATTTTAAAACTATTGATATTAAGAAAACTGGAGTTAAAGTTATTGCGCCTACAATATATAGAATCGCACCTCAACTAGCTATTATTTTTAAGCATAGTAAAGTAATACCTTTATTTAAATCTGGTAGTACATTAAATCCCGCCAATTTTAGACCAATTTCTGTACTTGGCAGTACACTTAGTAAGATTTAAAAAAAATATTCTTGATCAATTGTTAATTTTTTTAAATGTAAACAGTTTACTTCAGAAAAAAGTGTTTAACTGATTAAATATATTTTCAATGCATGGGATAATTCACGGGATGCTTTCGGTATATTTTGTGACCTATCCAAAGCTTTCAATTTGTGTTCACCATGAAATGTTAATCAGGAAACTACAACATTACGGTGTAAGAAGTAATGCTTTTAAATTAATTGTTTCATATTTAAGTAACAGAAAGCAAAAAGTTGTCATTAATAGTATGAGCTCTTCCGGGTCGATAGCACAAATAAGCTTGCCTCAAGGCTCAATTCTCGGCCCCTTTCTGTTTCTTGTATATTTATTTATTTATTTATCAATGACTTACCTTACATAGTAAAGGGGATAACCATAATATAGTATTATTTGCTGATGACACTTCATTAATTTTCAAATCAAAACAACAATTAAACAATGTTGTATGTAATGTGCAAATATGCAAACGTTAATAAAACAATTTTATGTATTTTTAATTTAATTAAACGTCATAAAATATTCATACAAAAATAGCAAATACTAGTCGCAGTGAAACCTGTCTTGTTAGACCTGCATAGCCTGTAAGTTGCTTTACACGAGTACACTATTAAGAAATACATGTTTGATAATAATACTCGTAACCTCTGAAAATGAGGTGATCGCTTCTATGTTGTTTCTAAATGCTTTCATATTTAATTATACACACCATATTTATAATTAATAAATATTTTAAAAATTCCCACTGGTTTCCTTGCTGGTTCATTCTTAGAGCAGAGGATTTTACAGAACTAGTCGTAAACGCATAAATGACAGTCATTCAATAAGAATTCTTGTATGTAACCTATCTATACATATAATAAAACTGTAGAAAAGTCGTGTCTGTAATATTAATATATTTTTGAAAAAACAAGTCCAAAGGACTAAATAAAGGGTTCTGAAGCCAAATTAGTGGTTTTTAGAATTTTTGTCTGTCTGTCTGTATTCTGGATTCACGCAAAAACTTCTGGATCGATTTACATGAAATATTGTATGTAGGTAGTTAGTAACCCGAGGCAACTAATAGGCTACTTTTTATCCGATTACGGAACTTCAAAAAAGCATGTATCTTATATATTACTATATATTATCCTTCCTTTAGATGTTAATTTTCTATAATATTTTAGTTATAGGCGGGATGACGACTGTTTTTCAAATATAGTTATAACCTTGGTAAAATAATTTGGAATATATACCGATTTAGTTATCAAAACAGCGCCTTCTATCATCAAATGGAAAAATTTGTACATTATTTTGCCTTCAGTTACTAATAAATTAAATAATATAAATAACTTACATTTATAACTTTAAATAATTAGATTTATAAAATTATTTAAAAATTCTAACTAAAACTAAAGTGTAATCATTTCAGTAGATAATAGTGACATCTATCAAAAATATGAAAATTGATAAGGATTTTATTTCAATTACTAATCTATATGTAAACTGATTAAAACTGGTCTGTCTGCAATTATTGCAAAATTTTCACTATCATCACAGTTTTATTAAAGATATCATTATATTCTATATTATGTCGTGGGTAGATCGTAGAATTGTTCATATTATATTATAAAGTAGTCTATTATTTCGTGAAATGGTGTGATCATTTCATGATAGTTCACCAAGTCAATGAATAGACATCGTTTGAGGATATTATTTAACTAAACACAACATTTTTATTTTGATATGATCTAATGACGATATCATTAAATCGTTTTTCACCGCTAGCGGCGCTGATAGCGTATTTTTTAACAAAAACTGAACTTATAACAGAATTGACATCACTTTATGCCTCATTGATATAATAAATAAATGTTCGCTTTTATCGCTGATATTACTAGATAGATAGTTTTGGCATTCATTATTTCATATAATAATAGGATGATAAAAAAAATTACGTGCTGACTTCACGAAGTTATTCTTCACCACTTTAACGTGTCCGTTAAAGTGGTGAAGAATAACTTCGTGAATAATTTTTTACCTTTAATGAGACTTATAAATCAGTTTGTACATGTATTCTTTAATGTGTGTACTTTTGTAAAGCAACTTTGCTTATTAAAAATTATATAATATTCTCTCTGTTTGAAATTAACTCATTTTCAAAGGTTATTTATCTATGCCAATATCAATCATCTACGTCTAATAGTATTTTATAATTTAAAAAAAAACTTTGACAGACAAAGAGACATAGACTCCGAGATGGCTCTAAAAGTGATCGAATTTTGCAAGGGACAGCATTTAATGATGTTCTCAAATTCAAGCTCAGGCGAGCGAAGCCGCGGATAAAAAGCTACTATTGAATAAAAACTATTATACATTCCATTAAAATATATCTCATATTTCGTAGAAATCTACACAATATTGTCATGATCATTTTCAAAGGTTATTATCAAACATGTATTCTTTAATGTGTGTACTTTTGTAAAGGAACTTTGCTTATTAAAAATTATATAATATTCACTGTTTGAAATGAACTCATTTTCAAAGGTTATTATCAAACATGTATTCGTTAATGTGTGTACTTTTGTAAAGCAACTTTGCTTATTAAAATTTTTAAGCTTGTTTATAGATAGGTACTGCATATTAAACTTAGGACAAGGATGGCATACGAGCACACACATGTTGCCCGTAGATGTATGTACCCCTAGTATGGAATGCCTCGTTACCAGTAAAAAGGGCCTTCGGTTCTCTGCACTCACCATATGAAACACAACAGCATTAAGCTGCTATTTTACTCTCGTATTCTGAGAAAACGTGGTCTTTACTTGGTCGAGCCAACCTATTTGTTCTGCAAACGGAGCACCAAGAGCCACTTTATGACTACTAATCATCCCATGAAGGAATTACCTACTGAATCTTTGGAATCGAGTAACTGATATTACTAGCAGGTGCTTGTTACTAGTAGTTACAGAATGTATATCACTCTTCATTTGAAATCTTGTAGAACTACAATTCTTCTTAACAGCAATTCTAATGACAATCCAAAATTGTGAGTCTTCATAAAAAATTATATGCTCTGATGCGTTTATTATTTTGTAGCAAATCATACGCGTGATTAGTATTTTCATATTACGAGTGCTACCAACACAGTTACTTCAGAACAATTTTTGTCATATGGTTGTTAATAAATTGCCTCTGAACTTCTAAATCACCCGTCACCACTGTTTCTCAGAAACTTGGCTCTGTTTCTCTTCCATGATTCTGGGTTTGCTTCTAATTAGGGATTTTTTAATGTCCGGCTATGTAGGTCTAACGAGACTTGTTTCACTGCGACTAATATTATCTATTGTGATCATTGTTATGGCTATACACACTTGTTCATTGCTAACATTCTCCATGGAACATTTTTCGGGACAGTAGCCGAGCATCTTCGCTAGGGGTCGGCTATCAACACTGGGTGGCGGAGTGCTAACGCTAAGTATGAATGTTAAAATTGGGTGGCTGATTATCGACGAGCTGCTTAGAACCCATACCGAATGATAGGATATTATGATCGTTGATTGACAACTTCTGCAGCAAAAGGTCTAGGTTTGGTAGAAATATAAGTCAATCAATGAAAATTAAAGTAGATGAAATTTAAAAATAACTAGTTTATAACACCTTATATATACACGCGCAAATAAAATGGAATAAAAAAATAATACAAAATCACCAACGCATTGAATACAATAAGGAATAAAAATGAGATACGGTAAATTTATTTAAAAATAAAATAACAAACTACAATAAATACATTCAAAACAGTCACATTTCCAAAACAACACTTTTGGATAAAATAAATAACAGTGTAATCATATAAAGTTCTCTACAAAATAGAAGCATTTAAAAATATGAGATTGTTGTATAAAAGGTATGATTTTATTTACTTGATTATTTATGAAAAACGGTCACATCCCAAAATATGGCACTTTTGCTTATAATAATTTTCGTGTTTTGTTTAATTGTGAACCCTTTTCTCATTTAAGAATTATATGTTTAAGATGACTGTCAGGTCCGTAGAACACAATTACGTCAGACCGCTGACTGACAAAATGGCCGTTTTCACTGATGTTAGTCAGAAAAATACTCAAATGCAAAAAATATGTATTTTGGTAATAATAATTTAAGCTAAAATGATGGGTATCTTTGAAGAGCCATAAAATATCATCGATTTTGGGTATATTTTTGCAATAATAAGATTTCGATACTTCTTTAACGTTACCCTCCACATTAGGATTTTCTCATGTATCGTAGGGACACTTTACAAACATAAATTGCACAAGAACAAGCATCCAGACCCGGAAAAATGATTAGTAGGCCATACAAATACTTGTTCCGTGCGGGATTCAAACCCGCGGCCCGCAGCGCTGCAACTCATTACTAAGCCATTGCGCCACGGAGCCATCATATTCATTTTTTATTTGTGGACCTTTTATATTTAATGAGCGCTGTGTGGTTTTGGCCAGGACGTATTACATTATGGTAAGCATTACTATTATTTATTCTGTGGTTATTCGAAGGTCGAATTGTAATTGCGCTACATTAAATGTGTTGTGCGATACGCGGTTTTATTGTTGACAATAATGACTGCCGCTTCGGTTTAGTGATCGTAAGCGCGACTGAATTCGAACCCGGGCACTCATGACTGATCATGAGGCGCCAGTTCGAATCCCGGGTCGTGCCAAAATCGGTTATTGATATTTTTAATACACAAAATTCTGAAGTCGGAGTCAGGAAGTAGGCAGTATTTCACCCCCGTGTCTGGGAAAGCACGGGGAGCCTTTGGTTCTGCGCCTGATCTCTCTGCGGTCGTGTCGGATTTCCATCCCATCGGACTATGAGAGTGAAGAAATAGAAAATGCACCTGTGCTACCTTGCTCACACACCCAAGCACTGTAATACTGCTCCGAGATAGGCCGCCATGACCGAAATTCCGGACTGTTTCTTACAATTAAATATAAAATGAATGGTTCTTTGTTTGTCCCATTTTTGTTCTTACACCATTTATCAGATTCCGATGAAATACCTATAACACCTACCTACCACGAGTGGTAACTACGTAAGAGAATCTGTCACCTCATATTTTTTTTCGTGGATGTTGTAAGTGGTGACTATTGAAAACGTTATCTTATGGTTTCTGATTGATGGTGGTATCAATAACCCTGTCAATAAAGAGAGAAGATCCATGCCGGGACGTATATACAGGCTATAATTTGACTTTAAACTCTTAAAGAAATCTCTACTTAATATTAAGTCTTTACCTATAAAATTGCCGTTTTTTATCAAATAAGTTAACCTAATTTTTTTCTATATTTTATATTTCTTTTAATCAAAGTAATCACCCACGCAATCAATGTATCTTTGCCAACGCAGTGGCAGTTTATTGATACCCTTCTTGAAGAAATCAACTGGACGGGAGGCAACAAACTCTTCAAAGACATTTTGTACTGAATCTCGGGTATTGAATTTCTTCCCGCCAAAAAGTTATCCACATTCAGGAAAAAGTAAGTATAAGTTTGTAGGCGCAAGCTCTGGTGAGTACGGCGAATGACAGAGAACTTCAAACCCCAGCTTTTGTAACTTGGAAACCGTCTGTTGTGCAGTATGAGGTCGCGCGTTGTCGTGCAGGGGCAGCAAAGACGAGCTATTGACCTAAGTTGGTTGGAGACGTGCGAGCTTCTCCATCGTTGTGTTCAGTTTTTCACAATCACATTTGTAGTAATACTCATCCTGTTTGGTAAGAACCTGTGATGAATCACACCGGCGCTGGAGCATCAAACAATGACCATCACTTTTCTAGGGGTAAGTAGGGCATTGTTTAGGCGCTGAACTAGGATTCAACCAACTTGCAGAGCGCATGCGATTACCAAACAGAATCCATTTTTCGTCATAGGTAACAATTCGGTTCAAAATTCCTTCGTTCGTGTACCTGTTGAGCAGTGCAAGGCACGTCTTGACGCGTACTTCGCGCTGGTGATCTTTGCGTTCGTGAGGCACCCATTTGTCAAGCTTTTTTACCTTGCCAATTTGACGCAAATGGACCAAAATAGTTTTGATGCTAACGTCGAAAGCTGCTACTAATTCAGCTGTAGATTGAGTATAATCAGCTTCCACAATCACCTTTAATTCGTCATTTTCGACCAAAGTTTTCATTTTTCAAATCGATATATCCAGCACGGAAGTGGACAAATCAATAACAGGTGATGCGTTCGTTTGTAATATTCACTCCGTAAACGACGTTGATGTTGCCTGCCGATTGTGCCGCGTCGCTGCCACGACGGTACTCATATTCCATAATTACACGATTTTAACCTATCCATGATAGCAATTTCATAGGTAAATACTAAATACAATAATATAAATGCAAAAGTGTCTTTGTTGGTTTGTTCTTCTTTCACGCAGCAACAGGTCAACGGATAATTATTTGCAGAGATATTTTTTGGGCCGCAGATTAATATAGGTTTAATACTTTTATCCCGGAAAATGTACGGTTTATTTAGGGTAAACCTGCAGCGTAATCCCGTAATAACTTCTTTGGGCTGTCTTTATGTCTTGAAATTGGCTGTGATTTGTGTGATGTCGTTTTCTACCTCCACGCGGGCGAAGAAGCTATTAAGTAGATTGATTTCAAAACATTAAAGAGCCTTTTATTTTTATATTTCAGGACCATCCAGTTCAAATATATTTTAATTATTCAAAATAATATAGTGAAGCGATTATCTTAATTACTGAATTTAATAGCTATCGGAGTTTTAATTACTATATTTATAACGTATTCATGAAAACAGGTCAGGCTGAATTGAGCAAAATTGTTTGTATAACATAAAACCATTTGAAAAATAAACAACCGACATGAAATTTCGCGCTTTTTATGTGTACCTACCTGTTTTTATAGCTATTGGCTCGGTTGACACCTTTTTCTGTTTTTCCTTCATTAGCATGTAAAATTCCATTGCTGGACATGAATCTCTAACGTTTTAGGGTGAGATTGTCTTAAATGTTACGCTTTTTAACAGAATAAGGGTGACAAGCAAGCACACAGTCCACCTGATGGTAATTAGATTCTGTGGCCCATATACTTTTACATCCTCGATTACGAATCACAATGCAATGCAGATGCGCCGTTACCTATGAGAAGATGAAATGCCTCGTTTTCAGTAAGGGGCCTCCGGTTCTCTACACTCACCGTGTGTGACACGCGTCTGACGTCGACGAGATGGTACAGCAATCTACTGGAAGCCATAACATTTTTGGGCTTTTCACAATCGCCTATTACGTCACCGGCGGGAAAAAATGGCTGACGGATATATACACCGCCACCACAAAGCGGTTTTTTCACGGTTACAAATCAGCTACCAACCTAACGTATAAGCGCTGGGTTGAAGACACATTCGTAGAATACTTTTCTACCAATTACTACTCATTCAGGGTAACATAATTTAAAATTTAAAATTTTGTACAACCGACTTCAATATAAATTTTTAAGAATAACTCAAAAACTATTGGTCAGACCTTGATCAAATTTATATGAGACTACATGTGAAGCACCAGTTTTCAAATAAAAAAAGAATCATCGAAATCGGTTAACCCAGAAAAAAGTTATAAGGTAACATACATAAAAAAACATACAGTCGAATTGAGTACCTCCTCCTGTTTGAAGTCGGTGGAAAATAAGAGTGACCAATGAACAAACAGTCCACTTAATGTTAAGTGGATGCTGTGGTCAACACATTTGCCTCTATACTCCATTAAGAATCAAAATATGAATAAGGTGACAATCCCTAGGGCTAAGATAAAATACCTTGGGTCCCTACTGGGTGCTTCTCTACACTCACCCGCATTAAGCTGCAATATTGCGATGGTATTCCGTGAGAGCGTAGTCCTCCTTATCTTCTCTTCCTTGACTTATCCCCATAGCTACCACTGCTCACGAATTACATAAAATGTACAAAAAATACAGTCGAGTTGACAACCCACTACCTTTTTGGAGGAGGATAAAAAGGTGAGCTTACTTTAAACGGCAGTTGAAAACCCCAACATTGAAATTCACAATATTCCGTTTTCTGTTTTATTTTTGAATTTATTTAATGACTTAGGGTTATTCCATTAACCGAGAATATAACGGGGATAAAAGCTTGATCCGGATTAGGTAAATTTAGTGTTTGGGTTGCATATTATAATAATAATTGACATTATTCTAGCTTATATCTGACTAAGACTTAATAAAATTTAATGATGTACTTCACAAAAATCTTAAGAGCTAGTCATTGAGATTTAAATAAATTTGAAATGGAAAAATCAAAATACCCTAAGGTGTAACTGACTTTATGGCATTTTATCCTTCCAGAACACAGGCGATCTTATTGATAACAAACCATAATTATAAAAAAATGCGGTTACCAACACGCCTATGAAGCATGGCAACTATGGCAAGTTAATATGGTTGTAACATAATTGAGTATAACGTGATAGAGTCATGCTGCAGCTATATTATGGTTGCAGCACGAATGGATGAGCTCCACCGGGGAGGGACCATGTTCTCACAGAATATCAGATATAGCTGCTAAATGCTGCTGTGTACCCTTTTTACTGGAAACGAGGCATTCCATCTTAGTCCTCAGGGGGACAACGCATTTTGATTCTTAATCAAGGATAGATGTAGATGTCTATGAGCCACAGCATCTACTTACCATCAGGTGGACTGTGTGCTCGTTTGTCACCCTTATTGTATAAAAAATATAACAACAAGGATTTTTTTTTATATTCTACTAAGCCAGCGCTTATCTACGATCCCACCTGATGGTAAGTGGTGATGTAGCCTAAGATGAAGCGACACCCACACTGCAATCGGATGGAAAGACAGATGCTGGCAACTTATTCCACTCCTTTGCTGTACGCATGATGGACGACAATGCGAACCGTTTGGTTCGAATGCACGGTAAGACAACAATGAAAGGGTGGAGACTGGCCGAACATCTGGTTCTCCAATGGTGGAACGGAGAGGGGGAATTAAATTATGTAATTCCTGCGCACACTCTCCGAAATGCATCCTGTAGAAAACCGAAAGGCTGGCTACTTTACATCTTTGTTAGAGGCTGGTAAGATTGGTTTTAACCAAATTCGGGTTACTAATAAGCGTCTTATCACGCCTTTCCAATGAGTCCAGAGCTGCTAGGCGGCATTTTGCAGCAACAGACCATATATGGCAGCAATACTCCATGCACGCTTTATATAAAGTAAGCAGCTGTCCCAGCGTGAAGTATCGCCGCACCTTTGCAAGGTCTCCCAGCTTCCTTGCAGCTGCTTTGGCCTTGGACTCAATGAACCGCCCGAAGTTTAAATTTGAGGATATTTCAAACCCTAACAACTGAAGGCGGTCGGTATATTTCAGTGATACATTTCGGAAAGAAGAAGCCAAGGTGAGCGGGCTCCTTTTTACAGTGAAGAGACATGCTTGTGTTTTGGAGGCGTTGAACTTCACAAGATTGGCATCGCCCCAATCGGAGACTGACTGTAGTGTGAGATTCACACGCTCTAGCATAGCTTCTCTTTCGGACTGGATTTGATCCCGACTGGCCCGAGGACTTGGTTGGTATCTCTCAACAACTGTGCTATCGTCTGCATACCCATAGATACCGGGCATAAGCAGATCATTAATATGCAGCAGGAAGAGAGTTGCGGAGAGAACGGACCACTGAGGAACACCGGCGTTAGTCGCCATAGGATCGGATGAGCAGCCATCGACGACGACGCGGAGAGACCATATATATGAAAACAATAAGGAATGTAGGTACCTACACCATTTGTCTATATTAAAGTAATCAATAAAATGTAAAAGTGCCACCTAAACAATGTATATTAGGTACTGTATGTGTATAACATATTAAAACCTATTGTAGGTTCCTAAGCCCATTGTCAACAATTAACAATTCAGTCCCGAGGGATTTATAGTTTGTTTAATAATTTAAATAAAATTCTAAGCTAAGTACGGAGTAACATTTAGTGGAATCTAAAAAACAAACACAACCTGACACGACACGTAAACTACCTTTTGCATATTTATTGGTTCTCGACCTCAGTACCCGCGGTGTAAAAAACGTCATCAAACTGCGGTCTTATCTTATATCCACTTATATCATTGGAGAGGAAATGAAATGATAAAGGATTATGATTATTCAATTCACAAGATAAGACATAAATAAGTACCAACCTATTTTAAGGCATTAATAATTGCACGTTTAATGCCTATATGCATTTTAGTTCGAGAATTATTTTTATAGGATAAAGGTGACAAACGAGCACACAGTCCACCTGATGGTAAGTGGTTGCTGCGGCCCAGAGACATCTACATATATCCTCTATTACAAATCAAAATGCAGATGCGTTGTCACCTGTGAGGACTAAGATGGAATGCCTGACTACCAGTAAAAAGGGTCTCCGGTTTTCTATATTCATCATACGAAACACAGCAGCGTTAAGCCGCTATTTTACGCTGGTTAAAAAAAAACAAATTCTGTGAGAGCGTGGTCATTTCCCGCTCGAGCCGACCCATACGTGCTATACTACTAATATAGCTGCAGCATGGCTCTACCACGTAAAAAAAGTAAAAAAAATGTAGTTCGAGTAATCACTTTTAAATGCATAAAAGGGCTACAAAAACAAGTTTTATCCATTTTCAATTATTATAGACTATTCTAGAAAGTTGATAGTGTGGTAGTAGAGTGACCATTAATCCATACCGATAGGCACATTATAAAATGCTATAGATTTGTTTCGAAGACAATTTTGGAAAAAAATACTTATTCGGCGCTATATACGAGTATACCTACTTCTAATGGAAGTTCACAGTGAATGTACAGTGTCAAATGTCAAAAAAATAGAACGTCAAAAGTATGAATAGGTTGTTATTGTCTTCATTAACAATAATTAAAAAAGGGACTAATAAAAAATTAAGTATACCATGATTAAATAATCAATTTTGTAGGAAACTTAAATTTTTCATACTTGAAGAAATAGCAAAAGCAAGTCAAGAGTTTTTAGCACTCATCCACGCAAGCAGTCACAGAGAGCAGCTAGTAATTTGCTAAGAAAGAACCTACTGCAAAGCGCGACAAAACAACCTAACTTCCGCATAATGGTCATTTTAGGTGTATATTATTTAAAATCATGCGCAAACTAATATTCCTATCGAGTATCGACGCCGTCATTATTGCTTGATTTATAACCAATGATGTTCAGTTTAACTGTCAATTTATATCCAATAATAGCTTCACGTGTTGTTAACCTTTAAAGATTGTAAGGGAAAGATAACCTATAAAGTTGAACGCTTCTGAAACGAATTTCGTGCAAAATAATGCAAAGAATGGCGTAACTAATAACTTACCGTTTTAACTTCGTTATTACTCGACTTAGCAGTCGACATTGCCTTTATCATCCTGCTGGAGTTATCCAAGAGACACTTTTGGATACTCATATTTATGCTTTTCTTTTTACACAATTCACTATTTAAATAAATTCACATCATTGGCACATTTACCAACACGTCACGTTTCAGAAAACTCGTATGTTATCGAGCCATCTGCATTAGAAACGAAAGAACAAATTCACATTTTAGTTGCAACTGTGCGAAAACTCGCGTCGTGTTAGGTTATATCCATTGAATTGACGTAAGAAAGTTTTATTGCGAAAGGACGTAATAACACATCTATAAGCGGCCACGCACGGAGCCCGACTAACGCTGGCCGCTGCCGCTGGTGGCCTGCATGACGACAGCTGACGCCGGCGCCCCCTGCCTCGTCCGAGCGCTAAACCGCTAAACAAAGAACACTGAGCGAAATCCCTGCAGCCACACCTTTGGCAGGATCGTAAAGAAGCCGTAAAGCGTAAACTGGCATAACGGAAACTTCTCTCAAGAACACCATTGTATAATTGACTGCGGCATTTTAATATTATAGGAAGTTTTACATAAGAGCTAAGCCGATTGCTGTGGTTAATATTTCTCGTAAAGCGAAATTACCATGAAGTTGATACGATACATAAATTCGGATGATCAGTAACATAAATATATTTAATTATTTTGTTATCTCACACCAAATTTGATAACATCCTAAAAGAGCCCCTAAATAGCCATTTAAAGAGATACCAGATTATAACTTATAACGCTTCATGCAACGTAACGTATTCTTCATCTCAAAGGAAATATATAACGTAAACGTAATGTCTTTCCTTCGAGACGAAGAACAAGCTGAAAATCAAATTATTGCGTAAATAGAAACTTAATTTACATACACAGACAAAGGCTGTAAGAGTCACCGCCATTTTAAGAACAAAATGGATATCCAATTCAATTATAATGTATTTATCTTAAAAGCCTTCAAATTTTATGACAATGAAAAAATAATGACAACGAAGTATGAAAAGAGATGTTTAAGCGTGTCAAAAGCATGTAACATGTAACATCTCGTGTTCTAGCTAGAGGTTTTTCCAATAACATGTCAAACGATTCGCAGGAAGCAACGTGGTTAATTGTCTATAGAATATGCCTACATAGAGCAGTGGGGCTCATGGCGAAATGCAATCATAATTTAAAATATTATTTGACTATTTTTTTCTTTCTTCATCTCCTTCAAACTTTGGCTACTCCATCAGCAGATTTTTATTAATTACTAAGATATATATATATTTATGCTCTAAGTTTCAGTATCATGTAGAGTCAGGGTAACTGCTAGCTATTACATCTGCTGTATACAAGATACCGGTTACGCTAACGGCTAGTTAACTGGATTACAGATAGTTATGCCTACACGAGACTTATGAGTATGGCAATATGCTTGTTGAAAATTCTTGACTAGTTAAGGGTAACTTTTCGGCGTAAACTACTTATTTAGCTAAATTTCAAATTCATGAAAATGATATGTAAATGAGTAAATACTTCATAGAAAGAAGCTACTACAGATGCAATCGAAGAAAATTTTTTATACTACGTTAAAGACACAAAGGCAATCCAACACAAACGATCGTTTGTTTTTTTTTTTTGCACAACAATCGGCTCTGAATTGGTATCCACAAACCCGACTCAGGCACAACAAAGCTACGCGAATAGTAATTTAATTTTATTAAAAGTAAGCAAAATCTAAATCTTGTATTTGACTTTTGACTTTGTATGCAATGTTACTTGACATAATCTAGATTTTCTTCTGTACGCAAGGCAACAAAATCGTAGCTTTAGTTGTCAAGTTATCGAGGCCGCCAATACCACTAGAAGTCGCCGTTTAGTATACTCGTTTACCATGTGGGAGTGGGATAGTGTTTTTTTCGGCACTTCACAATAAAATTCAGAAATACCGCTTATTCACAACTAGTAGAAAAGGTGGTTGTATCTTTTAATTATTGCTTCGTTGCCTGCGTACTTTGGCTGAAATTATAAAATTCGTATTGAAGCCGGATCGCCCCCGTAGTTAATGTAGTTGGCAATAAGTTTTGAGGGTTTTATATTAAAAAAAAAAACCTTAAAAACATTTTCATGCGCACTATTCGCAGTTCTTTAAGGGTCTGTTTCTTAATGTTTTCATACTTAATTGTTTAAAATACTATATTGTATTTTTTTTTAAAAAGACCTGCTGGGTTTCTTCCGCGTTCTTCCTAGGAAAGTGGTTTTTTTTCGAACTAGTGGTAAAGCTCTAATGACTTGTAATAAGTATTTTTGTAATCTATAAAAAAAATTCTTTTCAATAGAGCAAGTTTCGCTCTACAAGTAGCCATGCACTACCAAATCCAAGACCGCCTTCAAAAGTTATTCAAGAACGTAAAATTCAATTTACACCATGATTATCACATGATGATCATTTTTTACACGCTTTTATTAGCTTCGCGTGTATCTATCTCTCTATCTATCTATGTAACAGAATCTTTTAATGTAATTTCCACCAACTTGTAGACGGCCGATTGACTTGAAAATTTGTACTCAATATCAATGATGACCGATGACAAAACAATCATTTAATAATATATCCTAGTATTCTAGGATCACCAGCATAAAATAAAATCACTTTATCTTTAGCGTATTTCTTTAGTTTTTTAAACAATAATTTATTATCTTTAAGGTAATTCATAAGCTTCAAAAAGGAAGCAAAAACAACAATCAGCGAAAGTATTAGAAGACAAATCAGACAAGAAAAACAACAAACAGAGAAAGCTTATATCTGCTGAAACTTAGCGACTCCAATAACTTAAATTAGGTCTGGAATGCGCAATTTGTGCCGTTTCTCGAGAAATTGCAATTTGCAATTTTTGAAGGAATTTAATTAGGGATTTCTAAATACAGGTGCAATTAAATCTGGGAAACAGGATATAAAAACAACAATTATATACTAGTAAATATAAGCAAGGCATGTTTGAAATCAATTTAGTTCGTCTACTTTTTCGATTATCGATCGTTAAATAAGTAAATGTGAACTTTCGTTTAGATTAACTAATTCTTCAAAATTTTCTAAAACTTCATTTAAAATTATACAAGGTTATTTGGTGCAACTACTTATTGCTTCATAGTAAATTCACAAGGTTTTCTTTGCAACAACGTTAATATACGTGTTCGTAACCGTAACAATAAGCCAGTATGGTCATTTATCACAACAATATTATCTTTATAAATTGTACACATCGACTCCTTTACCCAACCAATGAAGCTTAAGTTTAAAGCGTCCCTTTCATCTGGTCCCTTCGTTTGAAGATTACCTTTGCAATATTTATCTACCATATTCATAATGTACCGGGAACTCAATGGGTTTATAAGACATGATTAACTTTTATTAAATGTAATTCATATTCGTTGTTCTTATCTCTACGCCAAAATAATAAGTTAGAAGCAAAAATAAAACTGTAATAATTATAAACAGTATGGCAAGCGTAGTTTGCTTTTTTTGCCTTTTTAAGAGGAAATGCGAGCCGAAAGACTTGAAAATTAGGTATTAGAAGAAACTATCTACAAGCGCTCGACGTGCGATAAAGATAACTGCAGATCCGACTAAATAGCCTAAGTAAAAAGACATAAATTGAAGTTTGGCTCTCTACCATTTCCTCCTCCAATATTGGACCAATTTAAAAGATATTTCATAAACTGAATAAGAAGAATATACTCGGTGTCCCTACATACTTTTTCAGTATTAGTTATGAAATTTGAAGATTAGGTCTCTGTTGACAGCGGTCTAAACAGGCAATTTTGAGCATTTTATTAGGGTTCTAGTGCTTATAAAGATAAGGAAAATATAGACATAGAAGAAGAGATTGATATTTATTTTACTGTACAAACTCATTGTTATTAGGTCATCAAGAAAAAAAACAGGCGAGAGCGTTTGTATGGAGTAAAGAATGCCCGCATTTCCTCTTAAGACCGGGAAAGGACACTGACAAAGGAAGCCTCTTTACAACTGGGGATGTTTCTCGTAACCGATACGCTTGTTACGGTGATTACTAATCTGTCAGTGATTGGATTTCATGTCCCCTTGCACATAGAACGTTGTTCCCGATCATTGATCTGGATATTTTTTCTATCTAATATTTTAAACATTATTTATACCGCCATTTGTTTTTTACCTATTAGTAAAAGTGTTTTTAAATTACACGGCACGGGTTTTAAATCAAAGCTTCATTTTATTTATTATAATATATGGATGATAAATAATGTACACAAAATAGCCGTGCTTGCTCAGGGCATAAGCCCTCGCCGTAAATTATATTCCACCAAAGACATAAATGTGAAAAGGGAGCAAGCAACTTCAGTAACAAAAACTTAAGATCCAAACGGCTGTCAAGTTTCTTAAATCATAGTTAGTTTCCAGTTAATCACAGGTCTATAAATCATAGCTATAGTATTATACAACGTTATTCAATTAACGATAAAGAAAATTACGTTACGATCTTTAATATAGATATTGAACTAAGCAATTATTACTAAGCATAAATTCAATAACGTTTACGTTAACGTTAACGTTTAACTTGACGATATTTAAAATAAGCTAAATCAATTTAAAATAAGGTAAATCGGAATACCTTTTCAGTTGTTCTATTTCATACTGCAACAAACTTATTTGAAAAAAAAAAACCGGCAAAGTGCGAGTCGGACTCGCGCACCGAGGGTTCCAAACAAATCTGTAGGTATATAAGTTTAAAATTATTAAAAATATTTTTATTATATGATGTAACTAAAAATTTAAGCTTTTCGCAATTTTTCCTTTATCTGCGCTATAAAACGTTGCTTCGTACCAAATTTCAAGATTCTGAGTTCACGGAAAGCACCCTGTAGGTTTTGTTTCCCTTGCGAATGTCGAAAATTTACGGCATAAACGGCTGTATCTTTTGATTGCGTTAGCTTAGAAGTTTGATTTTATCACAGCTCTAAGGGACAGTACAGACTTGAGTATTTGATATGAATTTCAGTTTGTTACCTCCACGCGTTCCTGAGGAAAAGGGTCTTGACAGACAGGCAGACAGACAGACGGACAACAAAGTGATCCTATAAGGGTTCCGTGTTTTCCTTTTGAGGTACGAAACCCTAAAAACAACTTTGGATCACCTTAGAAGTTACGAGAAGAAGACAAAAACCATTTAGTACTTTTATTTTAAGGGCTGTCCTTTATTTTGCATAATTCATTCCATTCTGATATCTCCAGATAAATTATTTCAAGTTGGCAAAGCTAAAATGTCATTTGCATAGAATTTCGCTCACGATTTGCATTGCTATGGTATTTTTTTTTTATAAAACTGAATTGACAAGCGAACTGTTCATCCACCTGCTGTGTGTGAGTAGCTATTGCAATTCATGGAAACCTGTAGTCAACTTCAAGATATAAATGATAAAGATACCTTGTTACCTCTCCCCATTCCGCCTGTGACACCGCTCTCGAGCGATTGTGTCCAGGTAGTCCGCGCTTTCGTCCCTGTACGGTAGTGCTAGCTCGTTCTCGCGCCTCCGCTGTCCTGGTCGTGCTGTACAGCGTCGACGCCTTGGTGAGTCATTTACGCTAACAGTTCTTGCCCCCATGTTTTCGGACGGGGAGGTTTGACTGACCTCCGCTTGTTATTGTTATATCTTATTGTTAACTATTTTTAATTTTATTTTCGTTATTGATTTATGGTATAGCGTGTACGTGTATACTGTTTCTAGGAAGTTACTTGCTCTTTTCAGAGCCCCCGCCGCTGCCTCAAACCCCGCAGCTCCTGCTGCCGTCTCTGCCTCCGTAGCCCCCGCCGCTACTAAGGCTCCCCTAATGTCGTTAGACATCGCCCCACCTTCTAAGCCAGCTTCCCGCTGTGCCCCTACACATGCTAAGAAGCAAGTCCCGCCCCCTGTCTTCCTAAGAAACAAGGCAAACTTCACCAAACTGTCCAAAACCTGCTACGACGCAGGCATTAAGTATGACCACGCCATCAACCTCGGGGAGACTATTAAAATCATCCCCAATTCAATCGATGACTTCCGTCGTCTCACCAGGCTATTCACAGCCGAACGTGTATCTTACTATACATACGCTCTTCCGGAAGAGCGTAAAGTCAGGGCCGTCATCCGCGGCGTCCCCTTCGAATTTTCCAACGAGGAAATCCTCGAGGACCTTAAGTCCCAAGGTTTCCCCGTAGAAGCCGTGCACAAAATGCACAGCAGAACGGGCCAGAGGTTCTCTCTTGCCCTAGTAATCTTAACCAACGTGCCGGAGGCAAAAGCCATTTTCCGGCAGGTACGTACAGTGTGTGGCCTGTCGAGAGTGAGTTGAGCCCCCACATAGGCGCGGGTTCCTGGCGCAGTGCCACCGCTGCCAGCTATATGGTCATGCGGCGGCCAACTGCTCCGCCCCACCCAGGTGCGTTAAGTGCCTTGAACCCCACAACACTAAAGAGTGTCCTCGGCCCAAAGACGCCAAATCCCCACCCGCGTGCGTCCTGTGTTATCAAACAGGCCACCCGGCAAACTACAGAGGCTGCCCCTGCGCACCTCATCCTCGCCCCAGTAGGCAAGCCCCACCGCCGGTCAATGACCGTTCATATCCGCCACTCTATCAACGAATGCCCCGTCAGGGCCTTTCTCAGCCCCTCCAGGGCTTCTCTCGGCCCTCTCAGGGACCCCTAGGCCCCCTCAGGACACTATTCGGCCCCTCCGGGCTTCTCTCAGCCTATGCAGCCTCCAGTTTTTCCCTGAGTCTCCAAAAAGGCAGACCCACCGCGTACATACTCCGCCCCACAACAATCACAGCCCTCAATGGCTGATGGCCTAAAAACGGTGTATTCCGCTATTAGGAACATCGACGTTGGGGAAATCGCTGTGTTAGCACGCAAATTGCACGCTGCGAGGTGCCCTCAGGACCGTCTCCTCGCTCTTGCAGAACATCATAATCTTATGTGCTCGTTGTAAGTTAAGTTAACTTAATTAACTTAACTTCACAATGACAGAGTAGTCTGCTCTACCAAAGTCTCACAATCGTATCAAACCTAAGGGTTTATCGCTTGAATCCTTTAATATTCGCGGTTTGCGAAATAACCCCCCAGAGCTTAAGCTCTTTCTTCGAAATCGTGAAGCCGATTTCCTCCTCCTACATGAAACTAATCTCAAAACTAAGGATACTAAAGGCCTTTTCATTAAAAACTTTTCTCTAGGCGGCGGTACGGCCATTTACGAGTATTACAAGAAGACACTTCACAGCTCTCCCATTTCTACTCCGCAGCTTACCAACATGGAAGTCACGGTATACAGGCTAGCTATGACTGGACATTAGTCCATCCTCATAGCCTCCTGTTACATCCCTTCAGAACCCATCCCCTCAAAAAAGATTTTGAGGCTATTTTATCTTTAGGCAATTCAGTCGTTATGTTTGGAGATTTTAACTCCAAGCATACTGCATGGACATGCCGTACTACCTCCCTTAGTGGCAAGAAACTGCTTGATATCACGCAGTCTCTTGACCTTACCATCCACAGTCCCCTCGGTGTTACTCACTATCCCGATAACACCAACCACGCTCCCGATGTACTAGATTTTACGTTACTCAAAGGAGTTTCTCTCAACCTCAGGGCAATCGAGACACTAGACGATCTAGGATCCGATCACCGACCGGTCTCCCTCATTCTTGGCCATCAGCCACCTCCCCCAACACCCACGAAAACTTTCACTAATTGGAAGGGATTCAAGGAGTCCCTAGCTAAAGCTCTGGACTCACAGGACTCTACCATCTCCCTATCGTCGGAATTAGACGGTCCCGAAAAAATCGACACTGCGGTCGATTCACTCTCCACCCGTATTAAATCCTCCCTTAAGGAGAACGAAAGGATCGTCCCGGTTGCTAACAATAGTGGGCTTCCCCTACATATTAGCAACCTATTAAAAGCCAAGAAAGCTGCTTTCCGGAGAGCAGCAAAATATCCCACCCTCGAATATAGGCGCACGGCCAATCGTCTTCAACCAGAACTCCGTTTCCGCCTCTCTGAATTTCGAGACCTCGAAAAGAGTAAGCTCATGGAGAATATCTCTCCATCTCATACAGCGTACTATCAGATGGCCAGAAGCCTCCGCATAGACGCTATCACACACACTCCCCCTCTCTCCCGTCCCGACGGTATGGTTGCCTTCGAGGACGAGGAAAAGGCTGAGTGCTTTGCAGACAGCATTGCCGCACAATGCTCTCCTAGCTCTCAACCCATCGACCCCTCACGCGACCAGGCAGTGGAGGATGAGGTCCGCCGCCGGAACTCACCCCTACAGCCTCCGAACCTATCTCTGTGTCCAATGATGAGATTTTATCGCTCATCAAAGGACTTAAGCCCAAAAAGGCTCCGGGCGCGGATGGCATCTCCAACCAAGCTCTAAAACACTTTACTGAGCAGGTGTTAACCCTTTTAACTACTATCTTCAACGCCTTTTTTACGGGGGGAAATCCTCATGAACTACCTCCGCCTGGGGAAAGGCGGAGGGGCGTGCCGGACTCTTACCGGCTAAAACCACCCCGGTGTCTCCTCGCACGTGCGCGTGGGACCGCGGGAATCCAAATTCTTCCGCAGCCCCACACTAGTGCTGGCCTGGCTGTCGGGCCTCGTCTCCTGCACGGGGTAGTGAGGTGTTCAACTACCCCGTGTATCGCCTTTGGAGCGCGCGCCGACACCCGCGCGCGCCTCCGCCTCAGGTCCATCGAATAGGGGTGGCGGGGGCTTCCCCAAGTCCCTCGCCCCTGGACCCATTCATGGGGCCGGAAAAGGGCGTTGTCTGCCCTTCTCCTGCGCCCGGTGCGCCTTCTGCGGCCGGGGAAGGGAGTCGAGATCTCCCTTTCCCGTTCCGCAGTTTCCTTCTGCGACATCACGTCCTCGCAGAAGGACACCACCGCGTCCCACGACTCTGCGCTACCGACCATCTTCCGCACTAAGGCCGGCAGCGACAAATCGCCTCCTACTTTATTTGTGAGGACACGGCGCTGCTCCTCCCAAGCTACACACTCGGCGAGCGTGTGTTGCACCGTGTCCTCCCCGCAATGGACGCAGTGGTGGCACCGAGCGTCCGGCTCCCTGTCTATGCGGCACAGATACTTGCCGAAGCAGCCATGCCCCGACAGCACTTGCGTCACCCTGAACGACAGGGAGCCGTGCCTTCTCCCGAGCCAGTCGTCGAGTACTGGCCGGATCGCCTCGACGGTAGCGAGGCCGGCGGTAGGGCGCAGAAGCCTTTGCCGCCATTCCGCCACCAAGACCTGACGGAGCTCCTCTCGGCGCAGCGCGATCTGCCGCTGCACCGGCCTCGAGCCCCGTGCCCGCTCTTCCTCGCGCCATCGATATAATGACGCGAGTACTTTCGCCTCTAGGTCCCAGGGCGGGGATCCGGCCAGGACGCAAGCCGCCTCATAGGAAATCGTGCGATACCCGCGGACGACTCTGACGGCCATCGCCCTCTGCGGTTTGCGCAGAATGGCGAGAGTGCTGGCCGTCATGTCCATCGCCCACACAGGGGCCCCATATAGGGCCATGGACCGCACGATTCCCACGTACAACCGCCTACAGGCGGCGCTCGGGCCCCCCAAGTTGGGAAGCAACGTTGATAGCGCGCCCGCTGCACCCATCATCTTGGGCGCCAGCCGCCGGAAGTGGGGTCCGAATTCCCATCGGCTGTCGAGCACCAATGCCAGATACTTCATGGTGGACTCAACAGCTATCCGGGACCCGCTGACCACGATGTGTAAACCCGGCGGCGGCGCGCGTCGAGGGCCATGGAACACCATGGCCTCCGACTTTTTTAGGGCCACCTCCAGCCCCAGGCGCCGGATGCGGTTCACCACTTGTGACACCGCAGCCGTGGCAACCAACGCTGCTTCCCTGTGTGAACTCCCCCGGGCAGTGACGAGCGTGTCGTCCGCATAACACGTCAAGTCGGCGCTCGACGGGAGTTCACCTCTCAGCACCCAGTCGTAGCTGATGTTCCACAGGAGCGGTTTCAAGACCGATCCCTGCGGAACACCGCACGACATGATGCGCCGACCAGCGCCGTCACGTCCCCAATAGGTAACGCATCTCTCCTCAAGGTAAGCCCCTATTGTGCGGCGGAGGTAGGGAGGCCTGCTTCAACTTTAGTTACCTTCCCACTACGTGGAAAGAGGCAACTGTGATTGGTATTCCCAAGCCAGGCAAGCCTCTCAACCTCTCCTCCAGTCATCGCCCCATTAGCCTCCTCAAGGCCATGGGCAAGCTCTTCGAAAGAGTCATCCAAACTCGCATGAGGCGCCATCTGATTCCCACAGACGGTGACCCTCTTATCATCCCCATCAATTCGGTTTCCGAGCGAAACACTCTTGTCCCCAACAAGTTCACCGTATTGTGGAATATATCCTCAGTGGTTTTTCTCCTCGTCGTCATAAGAACATCGCGGTCTTTTTCGACATAGCTAAAGCCTTTGATAGAGTCTGGCATGAAGGCCTTATCTACAAATTATACAAAATAGGTCTCCTCGATCGTCTAGTACGTCTCGTGGCCTCTTATCTAAAGCATCGTACCTTTCGTTTTAGACACGAAGGCACGCTATCTTCGCAGCGCCCTATCAAAGCTGGTGTCCCTCAGGGCTCAGTACTTGCTCCTCTGCTGTACATCCTGTTCACCAACGACATTCCCATCCCGTCGAAAGGTGTTCAGCTCTCCCTCTTCGCAGACGACACTGCTCTCTACTGTAAAGGTATCTCGCTACCTTTCATACGGAACAAGGTCCAAAAGTCAGTTGATGACCTAGGAGCTTGGTTCAAAAAATGGCGCATCGATGTGAACCCGGAGAAGAGCTCCGCCCTTCACTTCGATTATAAACGACGCCGTCTCAAAAACACTCCACCAATACGTATGCTAGAGACCCCTGTCCCCTGGCATACGTCTGCCAAATATTTAGGTGTCACCCTAGACACAAGGCTCACTTTCAGGCCCCACGTCAAAAGAGTAACCCGTCACGCACGTTTTTACCTGAGTAGGCTCAACAGTATGTTGGGCCGACACAGTAAAATGTCCCTCAGAAACAAGCGTACCCTTTATAAAGTCTGTATACGACCAGTCATGTCCTACGCGGGCCCCATTTTTGCCCACGCTGACCCTAAAATTATTAATGAACTCCAAATAGTTCAAAACCTTTTCTGTCGTCAAGCTGCGAACGCACCTTGGTAAGTCCGTAATGCCGACCTTCATCGGGACTTAGAGCTCCCTACAATCCAACAATTTCTTAAAAAACACTCTGAGAACTTCTTCAAAGCCTCAGAGTCGCACTCCAATCACTTTATTCGTGAGGCAGCTACTTATGCAGCCCAACCCCACTCTCGCTATCGAGTCCGCAAGCCGAGAAACTCTCTCTCGGACCCGTCAAATAAAATTTCAACCGACCTGAACTGCCTTCTGGCGGCTCAGGCCGATTCTTCTTAAATTTGCCTAAGTAGGCTCTTCCTCAGCGGCTCTTTGTAGCCGCCTGCGCCCTCTTCTCCCAAAAGAGGGTCGCTTCCGATCCGACAAAGCGGCTTAATCGGCCAACTGTCAGTCCCCAAAGTGGAGTTTAGTGGGTATCACTTAGGGTCCCAGTAGGTAGTCACAGTGAGTCCCACATAACCACGACAGACGGGCTGTCGTGGTATGCATAAAGCATTCTCCACTTCCTCGCGCAATCGGGGTAGCCCTTTCCAATTGCTTCTGGGCGCAAAAAAAATTTACCTCTGAGGACTAAGTTGGAATATAGAAGCTTTATATAGAAAATCTGTACAGCTGTTTGAAGATCATCGGTATTGTTTTGTTTCCAGGTTTTTTTTAAATTTTAATTCAAGTTATTGTATAAAATAAGTTAACTGAAAATAAGTAACGTACATAGCAACATAAAACCATTATTCTGTAAAAACTTTTATTCTGTAAAAGCGTGCTCCTTCTCCGGTTAAGCCGCCCCATTCGTGCTATGTCCATAATAAATAGCTGCAATATGAGTCTACCACGTATAAAGTTCTTACTAAAGCGGACATTAATTTCGGTCAGCCATATGAATACTATACAAGTGCTGCATTTTAATAAAATTGCAGTTTTGTTGTCGAAGCTAATAAATAGTAATGGGTTCATAGTTTTATTCTCATTATTATCTTAACTAGACTGCCAACTGTTGTTCAATGCATCTGTCATATACACGGCACCGCACCGGTTTAAAGTACGTTCACCTTCACATTAATTGTTTTTCCGTAAATTTTATAATAAACGAATCAAATTATATTATTTTTTAATATATATGTTTTTTTATAAGTAAGAATAGACATAATATGAACTTACATCCCGCCTAATGGGCTACTGCAGTCTATTGATATGAGTACCTGCACCCAATTTCAAACAAGGAATTCTACAGATGCGTTGTCGCATCTAAGATCGAAGATAGAATAAATCACAGCCTAAAATTATACTACTTCTCTCTATAACTTTCAGACTGGAACACAACAGAGCAGGCAGCTTCTATTTCGCAGGAGAATTAGGTCAGACCTACCCAGACAGAAGAAAAAATACCCACTAGAAGCATTTTATAAAATGAATGAATGTATGCAATACCTACATTACTTCATTTTATAAAATACTATATCAGGTACGCCGCATGATTATACGTAAAAATTCATCTCGGTATCTGTCTGCCTGACTGTCACTGAGGTATTTCCCTGGGAGCGTTCCATGTATGTAGATCATGTTAAGTCTCATAACTCAACGCAACGTAACGTAATAGAATTTTTGGCAATATTCCGTTTCGATTAAATGGAAATGTCACATTTCTTTTTTGTTTTATTAAAAAAGGTGAATTCGAATTAAGTATACAGTCACGATAGCAGCTCTACAGCTTATACAATATTAGTTTAAAACCCTTCAAGTATTTATATTCTGGATTGTTGAAGAATTGAAATTTTATTTATTGCTTGCATGTTCCTACTCTTTTTAGGATTTGTAAACGATTTAGAGAAAACAAAATTACTTTATTCTTTATTCTACACACTGTAAGTTCATAACAATTATTAAATATTCAAATAAGACGTACAAAGGCGAATTATACATATCGGTTTACAGAACTTTATTAACTCATAGAAGAACATAGTTCACTTATAATGAGCTTATAAATTATTTTACAAAAAATAAAGTATAATATTTAAACATGTCCAGCACATCGCACTTTTTCAGTAGTGAACGCGTTAAAAAATGTTATTGTAAATGAACTGCTTCAATTTTGATTTAAAAAGGCCAAATGAGTCGCACTCTTTTATACCATTAGGTAATTTGTTGTATATTAATATAATATTATATAAATATACAACAAATCATATATCATTATTATATATCATTATCATATATAAATTATACACAAATATACATATAAATAAATAAAATATATGAATATTTATAATTCTAAGGAGATAGATAATGTTTCTTTACTCTGTTCTGAAATATATCAAGAGAAGAACCAGCACGTATGTAATGTGAAAGTGAGTTCCATAGCTTGACCGCCCTTACATTAAAGGATCCACCACAACGACTTGTGAAATGAGAAGGAGTTTTGAGAAGTAGCTGTTTAGAGGTCCGGCACTGGTGGTACAAGATAATCGAAACGCTCGCGGAGATATGGAGGTGCAAGAGCAACAGGTTTAAAGAGTAGAAAGTACAGAAATGATAACACATATAAGTCTCGACGTCTACGGATAGGAAGTCATTTTCATTGAGCCCTGTACTCTGAAACATGATCAAACTTACGAAGACCGAATATAAAACGTATACACAAATTATGAAGATGTTCCAGTTTGTTCAACAGCTCCTCTGAAGCATTTAGCAACTTTATACGTGACGGATGTGAAATAATATTTATTTTATGTTCCATATCCTTTGATTATGGTGTTGGCTAGAACTGTAATAAGATAACGTTGTGACCAGGATTAAGAAAGGAATGCTTCGGTGGTTAGGTCATGTAGAAAGAATGAACGAGGCAAGAGTAACAAAGCAAATTTATGTTGCGGAAGTGAACAGCAGAGTCGGGAGAGGACCGCCCTAGATGAAGGTTTATCGACCAAATCGGCGATATATTAAAAATGGGCCAGATTAAGAGTACCCTTAACCGACGAGCGTGTATGCGAAGATATATGGAATATAAAGGATGCGAGAGAGGTGTGTCAGGATCGCGCCAAATGGAAGTCCGTAGTCTCTGCCTACCCCTCTGGGTGACAGGCGTGAGTGTTTGTGTTGTGTTTGTTGTGTATTTGTAATCTGTGATCCCCTATTCATTCTAAAAGCAGTAAAGTACGGCATGGCGACTTGGCCTAATCATTATACGGGTCTTAATCACTGCGGTGATTATGTCCGCTATGGTAATTCTTTTGGTAGACTTATAAAAAGTTATGTTGAGCAGACATTGCCCTATGTCATACGTGATAAGCAGTATTGCTGTTGGTTTGTATAGTTCATATAATTTATTATCTTATATTTCTGACTGTTTACTGCATACGTTCCACGTGTTTAATAACAGAAGTTGGTTGCCGAGTAATATTCTTTTGTTTAAATATTCTGGGAGTAATACATAAAAGAAATGAGGGTAGAAATAATAGGAAATACGATCTCCTACTCATTCTGGTGGTATAAAGTACTACACATGTGATTAACTTGATCACTTTCCCCTTTCCTGAATCAGATGAAGCTGTAAAAGCCAGAAAGACTAACAGACTAACTGAGACTAACCAGCTCAGACTATTATTTCTGAATATAAATAGATAAATAACTTGATCAGTCGTTCTACAGGTCAATCGGTGTCGTCATTCTGTCCATCTTGGTAATCCTTTTGGCTCAAGCAAGAGTAGTGTTGCTTGGGTTCTGCACTATGTCCGAGATGAGCAGTGTTGTTGCTAGTTTGCATACTTAATATATTTTGGTGTTATCATGTAACTACTTCCATTATGTTACATTCCTTCAACCCAACGTATTACGGTATGGTAGAGTTGTAGCTGCTCTATATCGAAGGTACACTGCGGTACGCTACTTCATTTCTGATAGTAATTAATCATGTAAGCAAGAGAGCAAGGGAACATCTGCTCTCAAACTATTTTTAATTTAAAAAAAATAATGTCTAACATTAGAAGTGTAATCATTTCTAATAATATTTGTGTACATTTTATAACTAATTTAGATATGAATTTATCATTATAAAAGTCGACAACACGGCACTGTGCACACGTTTTAATTATATGAATCAAGGGCAACAAGCAACTACATAGTCCACTTCACTGTAAATGGACGCTGTGGCGCAGGTATTTGCATATATCGTCGATTGCAAATTAAAATGCAGATGCTTTGTCACCCTTGACTAATGAGATGAAATGCCTCTTTACCAGTAAAAGGACGCTCTCACAGCATACCGGCGTAAAATAACAGCACAACGCTGATGCGTTTCGTATGGTGAGTGTATAGAACAGGAGACCCTTTTTACTGGAAACGAGGCATTCTGTCTTAGACTTCAGGAATGACAACGCATCTGCATTTTGATTTTTAATCGAGGATTGATATAAATATTTGTGCGCCACAGCATCTACTTGCCATCACGTGGACTGTGTGCTCGTTTATCACGTTTATTCTATAAAAAAAGTTCTCCGATTCTGACCCTCATCATAAGAAAGGCAACAGCATTGAACTGGTGTTGTTGTTGAGAACGTGGTCCTTGCCCAGACGTGCCGACTCATTCGTGCTACAACCTTAAAGCTACAACATGGGTCTATCACGAAAAAGTGTAGGTCAGGTTAGCGTTTGGTAAACAAAGAAAATTAACGCAGCAATATGATGCCGTTATGTATTACGGTGGTATTCAGGCTCGTCAGAAACATGATTACACTCATATTATACACCGAACTCAAATATTACTACGCTAGGTCTGTGTCCGTGATTGCTACCACAGACATATCTAAATACATAAGGAAAGTCTGCCTACTTCGCATCATCAGCAAAGGTTAAATACACTTACTTACTGCTAAACCTACAAAAACAACATCAGGACGTCAAACATCTCAATCCCCGTCATGATCATGGTCGCTGTGAAGTGTACAAAACGTCTAAAATTAAAAAAGTTACAATTAAACGCGATTAAAGCAATAAAATTACTTTTATTCAATGTGTAGTATTCACGTAAATATAAGAAATCTAGATATAAGAATAATAAGAAATATAAGTACATAATATGATAAATAATATCTATTTATTTATTTTTAATAAGGCTTACCAACTAAATACATAAAAGGAACTTATAATATCACGATTTTTGAAAAAAATATAATATATACCTTTAATTTAAATGCATATGTATAATACATATGCATTTAAATTAAAGGTATGCACAGCATTTTTTAATGATAAAAGACGTTGTTTTACATAATACATACATTGATATATTAACCCCTTTTAATATATCAATGAACACATATTAAATTTTTTAAACTTTTTTAGTACAGACAAAAATATAAAAGAATTAGAAACCAAAAATAAAAACACTAAAAACTAAAAATGGCTCTTGCAACAATCAAAAATCGATTTGTTAAAAGTAGCAGGTTTTTCACAAAAGATATCTAAATTACAATTTTGAAATAAAAAGTTATAATTTTACCAGTGTACAAATAGGAGAGGAACTACCATATTTCCTTCTTCTTAAGGACATTGATAATGGTTTATAATTATGCAGACGAGCCGTAACTCTAGGAACTAATATATTAATTTGTGATAGCAGAGACGGACAATCCACTTCATGGTTTAATAATTTATATACTCGTAAAAACATCATAGATAGCTGTTCCTTACGTTGCCTTAATGAAAGCATATTAAATTGGTTTAATCTATCAGAATAACTATTAACGCTGCGGTAACTACCATTGATAAAGCAGATTCTGTTCACAAACTTTTTTTTGAATCTTTTCGATACGCTGAATATTATTCTGATAAAATGGGTACCAAACAGAACTACAATAATCCACATGGCTACGTACTAAGGCGAAGTACAAAACTTTCATTGCCTGAACAGATTTCAATTCTTTAGAATTTCTATAGACAAACTCTAACATTCTGAAACATTTGTTAATCGTGTTATTTATATGGTTTGTAGATCTCATTTCAGAATCGAGAGCAATACCCAAATCTCTAACCTGATCGACTCTGTTTATAATATGGTTCTAGCTACTACGCCACAATCTGCGCCGGACCGATTTCATAGAAGCGTCAATCGGAAATGCTATAAATTACTAATAGCGCCATTAGAAACTGCAGAAACACCACATCCAGGAGACGTCTAGTAAACATAGACGTTTATTTCCACCGGTAAGTCATTTTGTAATTATAACATGCGTAATTTATTTTAACAACTTTCCTGTCTCGTATATTTTAATTAAGGACATAGTTACATTTTTGACGTGATCAAATTTAGATATTCAAATTGCAAGCAGACGCATGCAGAAATATAAACAGTTTTCCGCTATATTTTGTATAATATAATAGGGAAAAAGTTTCTTCGTATCTTGTTTGTAAAAAATTGAAAAAAAAAATCTCTTTGGTTGTATTGTTTATATCTGGCTGGTTTTAATATCAATACATATAGGACATTAAGAAAAAGAATAATAAAAAGTAAAAAAACACTTTCCCGCCATTTTTCAATTGTATTTCTGTACGCCAAAATGAGTGAATCTAAGGAAGAAATTCAATACACACTGAAGTTTTATTACAAAAAAGGAAAAAATGCGACTCAAGCCGCGAAAAATTTGTGACGTTAATGAACCGAATGCAGTGTCAGCAAAAGTAGCAAAATATTGGTTATAGCGTTTTCAGTCCGGGAATTTTAATGTCAAAGATGCAGCTCGCTCTGGTCGCCCTTGTATGTAAAGTCGATGCTATTTTTAGTAGTACTGCAGAGTAGTAGTAGTAGTAGAGCAAGAACGGCTTATTAGTAGTTACGACATAGCCGAGGAATTGAGGATTGACCACGAAACAGTTTTGACCCATTTGAAAAAGTCAAGCTATACAAAAAAGCTCGATATTTGGGTACCACACGATCTCACTGAAACAAACCTAGTGAATCGTGTACTCGTTTGCGATTCTCTATTATATAAATAATAGATATTATAATAGATATTAGGTAGATCAAAATAAGTTAGTCGGCATATAGTGGATGCTACCTTTGATCACTCGAAGAGTGGGGTTTTTTGAGTTTTTCCTGTACCTAAGTCCTTCGTCGGCTAACGGTTTTGAGTTTGAGGTGCGCGTGAAACGCCGTGTATTTTACAGTAATTTAGTTTTGTTCATTACATTCTTGCAATTAACAATAATATAAATTTATTTAAAAAGTAATTCCTATTACATATTCTTTATCGAATAAAATTTAATGTGAAAATTACACACTAAATTTCTCCTACAAATAGTTGCAAATTTCGAATTAACCACGATATTCTTTGCTGATGTATTAATAATAAAGTGGAAATTTATAGCCTATGTATTCAAATACAATGTGTATTAGGATTGAAAGAATATCCGCTAACCCAAATCGTCCCGTGGGTGTGGCACCATCTTCACAGCATCTTAACGACAACTAGATCCAAAGTAAAAAAAACTGCGGTTGCCAACCCGCCTGCCAAAAGTGGTAAGTATGGCAAATACGGGGAGTATTTGCCATACATACCACTTTTGGATTTATGAGATTATCTGTGGGGAAGCCAGTATGTTAAGTGATGTCCAATAGTTGACTTTGATAGATTGTAATGAACATAAATTCAGAAACTGTTAAATCTCGTTAAAACATCGACATCTATTTAGCAGGCCTAAAAATCGTTCTCGTGAAGTGACTTCGTAAAATGATATTTTTAAGATATTATAAAATATAAAATAAATATTAACATATTAAATATTATTTAGGCTGTTATAAAAGTGTGCTCCCTCAAAGGTAATATTTTTTTCCCTAATTTGGTACGGGTCTTTGGCAATACGAGCAAGCTAGGTCGGCGAAGACTGCGTTTTGATATTTGTGACTTTTTGGTAAAGGACAAACTAGTTTGGATGGTTTTACTCATGATCTTCCTAATTAAAATGGTTGTTAAAATGTTCCTAAATAAATAAAGTTGTCAAATGATTATTTTTGTGTCATCAAAAATTTTACAAGTCGATGTTAAGTATGGGTAGGAGAAAAGTATTTTTATTGCTTTATTTTGAGCTCTTCTTTCTCCTGCAATTTCGTTTTGGCGGCACTGACCCATATTTCTATTAAATATAATATATTCTATTTTTTTTTAAAAAAAAACGTTACCCCCACACTAGGATTTTTCTCCTGTATCGTGGAGGCAGTTTACAAACACAAATTGCACAAGGACAAACATCCAGACCCGGAACAATTATTTGTAGGCCATACAAATACTTGTTCCGTGCGGGATTCGAACCCGCGCCCCCCAGCGCAAGCAACCCATTGCTAAGCCACTATGCTACGGAGCCGTCAAAGTGTTGATAAGTGTGTCATGTGATTTGATAAGGGAATTGTAGATATTGAAACGTAGTTTCCTAGGTATACATTGATTTATGTTGCGGAGTAGAATAGAATAGAATAGAATAGAATAATTTTATTCAATATAGATCACATGTGTAATTCTTATGAAAGTCATTTTTTACTTTACCACTGGTTCGAAAAAAAACCTCTGTCCTGGGAAGAACCAGCAAGAAACCCAGCGGGACTTTTTTAAGGCAAATTTTATAATAATGGTTGTACAAACTATATAAGTACAAAATTTATTTTAGAAACAGCTTGGAAGCGATCACCTCATTCCCAGGGGTTATTATCAACCATGTATTCATTTATACTATAATAATCCTTTTTATACAGTTTCAACTTAACAAAACTTGCTAATAGAGAGAGCCTGTACACTTTCCGGGACCTTGTTGTAATAGCGTATACATTGCCCCAAGAATGAATTACTGACTCTGTGGAGTCGAGAAACTGGTATCACTAGCTTGTGTTTGTTCCTAGTGTTTACAGAACGTATATCACTTTTTTTTACTAAAACTACCTTTGTTTTTGTGAGCATACGTTAAATTTTCGTAAATATACTGAGAGGCCAAAGTTAATATATTTATTTCTTTAAATTTATCTCTAAGAGACTCTCTCGGTTTTGGGTTGTAAATAGCTCTAATGGCCCTCTTCTGTAAAACAAAAATAGTTTCTGAATTAGCCGCATTTCCCCATAGCAAAATCCCATAAGACATTATGCTATGGAAATAACTGAAATAAACTAATCTAGCTGTCTCGACACTAGTGAGACCTCTAATCTTTTTTACAGCATAGGCTGCAGAACTTAGTCTGCTTGCTAGTTTGGATATATGGGGGCCCCACTGAAGCTTTGCGTCGAGAGTGATCCCAAGAAAAACATAACAGTGAATCTGTTTGTTCCATGTTAAATTACTATCCATTCTCAGACCAAGATATTTTTCACAAGATTTTTGTTCGAGTGGAATATTGTCAAGTGTAAAAGGAACATGCGAAGGAATTATTTTATTTTTTCACTTGTAGATAATATAGCATGTTTTTGAGATGTTGATTGTTAACAGGTTGGACTGAAACCATTCAAACAATATGTTAAGGTCTTCTTGAACTTTTGAGACGATTTCGTCCATATTAGTACCGAAATAGAATAGGCATGTATCGTCCGTGTACAAAGTTAAATGGCTTATAGTATTATTTTTTCTAGGATTTTCGACAGTATTGGTAGTACAGAAATTGGGCTGTAGTTTCCTGGGTCAGTTGTGGGCCCGGATTTGTGAATTGGTGTTACTTTTGCAGCCTTCAAAATGTCGGGAAATTAACCATTGGTCATAAGTTTGTTTATTGAATGTGCCAGGCTTTCAGAGGTTAGATTTTGCAAACATTTTAGGACTTTTGTGCTGATTTTGTCTATTCCACTACTAGTATTGGGATTTAGGTTTTGAATAATTTGATTTATTTCATTTGCATTAGATGGGGTAAAGCCAGACAGTTTATGATCTTCTATTTTTTGTTGTATTAAATCAGGATTCAAGGTACTATCGTGATATTTGTTAGGTATTTTGTTTGCTAATAGAGAACCTATAGTAGAAAAATATTTGTTAAAAATATCACAAACTTCACCTATGTCGCTAATTAGTCAGAGTCTGTTAAGAGCTTTGGAGTAGCACTACTTTGTTTGATTTTGTTATTTGCTAGGTTATTTATAAGAGCCCACATCTTTTTAGGATTATTAGTATATTTTGTAAATAGTTTATAATAGTAGGAATTTTTCGTATTTAGTTTAAGTTATCTGATTAAAAACTCTAAAAACCTTTTTCACTATCATAATTGCCATGCCTATGTGTACACCTATACGTGACTATACACAGACACTTATTATAAACTTCATCCATTATCTGAAGAACATCTTGTAAATCTGATTGAACTTGACACTTTATATCCTCCGACAGACCGTCGTTGTACTTCTCCTATAGACTTCTGTTATTTGACAGAATATTAACAAAACTGAGAATAGTTCTCGCAATTTAATAGGACTATCACAAAGAGTAGCTTCTTCCTTAGTGGCATCCCAGTGTTTATTATCTTCAAGTAAACCTAGAGTTTTAAACGCTGACTGATATGTGGGATATAACATCAAGAGTTTTTAAATCTGGCCCTCGATTTCATGAGGAAGAAGATGCAGATAATAACATTCAGTTATTAGGGTGTACTGTATACACTGTACCCAGAGCTTGATCCGTTTTTACTTCTGGCCTACCATTGACGTTGCTTCCACGTTTCCGCCTTTCAAATTTGTTACTTTTCCACACAACGTATGAAGGTACTTTAACATAAAGTATAGTTTTTGCAAAATTATCCGTTTTGCAAAGATCAAAATATGCTATTAGAGTAGTTTTTTTTTTGTGGGTTCTTTACTTTGTCATATATTGTTGGTATTGGGATTGAAATACACACGCTGGCCATTTTTCAAATGCACTGCAAGATAAAAATCTGCTGAAAATCTTTCGTGAATGGGAAACGCTAGGATTCTACACACAGCTTCAGAGTTGTTTATATAGCGACCACTTTCATATAATTTTACTTCATGAATATCATTTTCAAGAACAAATGATGCCTGTTCGAATCCTTTATTTACACATTTACATACATACTTGATTGATTTTACGGAGCTAGAATATTCTCATCAAAAGTCCGAGATAAAACTGGATTATAAGGTACCACTCATCGGTTGTCTAGCTTCGCCTTTATTTAGGATAAGCGTCTTCACCTGTGCAAGTTTCTTTCAGAGGAGTTCAATGATACTTTTTATACGTGGAGATTTGTTGTTCAAATTTCCGCAAGGTCCATGGATCATATTGGCTTTGATAATTTCATAAAGGTCGGGGGATCTTTTTCTGGATCCGGTGTATCGGCGCAAATGAGGTTATCTATATCGGATATGTGGTGGACCTTACGTCTGCCATTCGACAGACATATAGCAACGAACGTATTCAAACAAATTTCCCTTTTATACTAGTGCCAATAATACTTTGACAAGTGAAATACCCGTGCTATAATATCATGTTGATCCTGTGGTTTCTGAAGAGGCAGCAATGCATGTACTAAATCTTTCCATAGAGGATTGCATGTCAGTGTAATAAAAAGATCAGGGCGATCGTAATGGCGAATGTGGTCAGTCTGTGTACTTTTCGTACATATACCGAGGTGATTCAGTAAAAGGCGAAGGTAGTACTACCATCTGACCACGTTGAGCAATATTGGTGTCCTGCCTCTCTATTGCATCTTTCAAATGTACATTAACTATCTGCTCTGAGCTGCGCTTGGTTTTTTCTGATGTAATTTAATCTTTCAGTTTCAATTTTTGCGTATATATCAACTAAATATTGACTAAAAAGAATACAATAGTACATCAACCGATTTTCATCTACTTGTCTGACCATAATGCGGTAAGAATAAAAATTTTGGTGGCGACACAGTTATCTGAAGATATTTTTTTTTTGTCTTAGGATCATATATAGATCATATATGTATATCAATAGAGTAACAATCCTCACCATAGCAAAAAATCAGTGGGTATTGCAAGCTATTGTATGAGTGGTTTAATTCAGTGATACGACGTAACTTGTTATCGTGACTTTGTAATACGATGTCTCGCTTTTCCAACTGTTGTCTAACTACAACCAGCGCAACTTCACTTCCTGTTGGTGCATTAAAGCGTCTTATGTGAGCATGGGCTGGTTTTCTATCAGTATGAATAACCACTTCTAACTAATCACAACCTTCAGGTACCTTTCGAAGAGTTGTTTTTAGTTCCGTTATGTAGGAATTATTGTCATGCAACGTTGCATAGTTTATGAATAACTCCTAATCCTAAAACAATCCAACATCCACAATCAAAAATCTACAACCCCAATACTAATGAGAAACTAACATACAATAGAATACAATATATACATATACCTATTACCTAAGATAATAATATTGACTTTAAAATAGTTTATGAATAACTCCTAATCCTAAAATAATCCGACATCCACTATCACAAATCTAAAACCCTAACAGTAAAGAGAAACTAACACACAATAAAATATAATAATTATATACCTACTAGCTGACCAGGCAGATGTTGTTTTGCTCTTTCCGACGACCATTTGTCTAATAAAAGAAAACCTTAAATTAGCAAAAAAATATTGATGGTCACTTAACGGGATAAAAACTAGGATAGTTTTGTGATCTCTCAAGTTGGACCAAACAGCACACAGTGTGCATAATTTCATTGAAATCAGTTCAGTAGTTTAGGAGTTCATCGCGAACAAACAACGTGACACGTAATTTTTATATATAAAGATAACTATTAGTTATGCCGTTCCATGGATGTAATAGGCTAACCTAAGCAAACCTAAGATAAAAATAATAATATTGAATTCAGATGTTTTATGATAAAATCAACGACGCATCAATTGCAAAGCAAACAAAGGTAACCCCAGTTTCTTAAAGATTAAAATATGACAGCAATAGCCTTTAACATTACTTTCGATGAATGGAAGCCTAGCGCGATTTAAAAGACATCAGCGCCACCTAGTTACAACTCTGATTATACTCTAGTTACCGTTGTACTTTCGCGTCACAGTGGTAATGCACATAATCACATAATATAATATTACAATATAAAATTACAATTTTCTTACATATTAATATAATATTTTTAACGATCTTTCAGGGCTTGATAAACTAAAAGCCGGTGAACCAAGTAACAGAATCGTGTATATGTAAACAATATTATGCGAACTGTTTTTACCTCATTTCAAGAAGAGAATGTTTTTCGTGTGTGTACGTATATAATTATATATTTGTGCAGCCTACGCAGTTCGATTTCGGGTACGTACGGTACCTCTGAATTTTCGAAGTTATAATTATGTGCGTTTAAGAAATTAATATACAATAATACATGATTCAACACGAAAACAACTTGGGGAAACCTGATAGGCTGAGAGTTCTCCATAATTTTCTCAGAGTTGTGTGAAGTCTCTCAATTTCCATTGGGAATTTCCATGGTGGACTATGGTCTATAAACTTTATCTGAGAGAAGACCGGCACTTAGTATTGAGGTTTCTGCTGCTGCTGCTGGTGGTGGTGGTGGTGCTGCTGCTGTTGATTATAATGATGTTATTGTTGTTGTTTGTGATGATGTAGTAGTAGTAGTAGTAGTAGTATGTAGGTAGGTATCCAACACTAATTTGAAGTCGCCTTGTTGAATTTTCATGGATTTATAATTTAAAAATGCCGCACTTTGGAAAAATGTGAACCCCACACCTACTTTTTTAGGGTTCTGCATACAAAGGGTGCCAACGAACCCTATTACTAAGCCTCCATCAGCATGCCCGTCCATCCGTCCGTAAGTCTATTAACGAGCTGTATCTCGTGAACCATAATAAGTAGATACTTGAAACTTTTCAGAATGTATATATCTATTGCCGTTATAACAACAAATTATAAAAAAAAGTAAAAAATAAAAGAGATATGGAGACCCAACGATAATTAACTTTTGTTTTTGCGCGAGCTACTGTTAAACAGCCTGTGTAATGCTTCATTTATACTTATAAAATGACTTGTCTTGTATAATGGTACGGAACCCTTTGTATGCTAGTCCGACTCGCACTTGCCCACAAAATACCTACTTCTTTTTTTAAATCTAAAGCCACTATATCAAGCTTCGTGTATATAACTTCTTAGACGGAATTTCATACAAATTTCCAACCCCTATTTAAGCCTTTTGAGGATGGTATTTTCGAAAACTGTGAAACACATACTTCTTTATTTTAAATCAATAGTTAAAAAACTGAAATTCGTTAATATAATTTGGAAAATGACGGAACTTAATACAACTATTCTACCGCTATTTAACCCCCTTTGGGGGTAGAATTTTCATAAACTGTGAAATACATACTTATTTATTTTAATCGAAAGCCAAATTACCAAGTTTCATAAACATAAATTGAAGAATGACGGAGTTTCATACAAATTATCAACCCCTAATTTACCCTTTCGGTGATAAAATTAAAAAAAAATATGTAAAATACGTACTTCTTTATTTTTAATCAAGAGCCAAAATAAACTTATAAAATGTGGGTCACCATACATATTATCAATTTTCAAAAAGTGTAAAATATGTATTTCTTAATTTTTAAGCAAGGGCCAAAATACCAAGTTTCATAAACATAACTTGAAAAATGACTGACTTTCATACAAACATTCAACCCCTAGTAAGGTGTTTAAACCTTTTCGGATAGAATTTAAAAAATTTTATTTTATTATTATTTTTTTTTTAAATCTGTAAAACACACACATACTTCTTGGTTTTTACCAAAATACTAAAGTTTATATAATACATAACTTAAAAAGTGAAGGATTTCATACAAACTATCAACCCATATTTACCCCTTCGGGGGTAGAATTTTCAATAAATGTAAAATACGTACTTCTTTATTTTTAATCAAGGGCCAAAATACCAAGTTTCATAAACATAACTTGAAAAATGAAGAACTACCATACAAACATTCAACCCCTATTTAACCCCTTTGGGGGTAGAATTTTAAAAGTCTATGAAATACGTGTTTCTTTGTTGTTAATTTAAAATCTAAATATCGAATTTCATGGATATAACTTGAAAAATGACGAAAATTCATACAAACAATATGTTTTACTGGCGTGTATTAGATCCATACATCTCGCGTATCGAGAATCAACTAGCTCTGAAGAAATTTACTAAAGTTTTCCTTCCAGTATTGGACGTCTCATGACAATTGTATTTTATTTTACCGTCGCCTGTCCAGTGTCCACATGGCAAATACACACATGTTTTAAACATGGACGTATAAACAAAACCAGTTACTCGTAATTGGCCCTGAACTTGGTAGTACGATTTGGTGTTTATGTCGACAGTGAAAACGTCAGATTTTGTTTGAATGCTTGTTCGGGTTCCATATTACAATCGGATGATGAACACTTTGTTTCTACAGTATCAGGTTCATATTTGCCCTCTAGCACCCACAAATGAAAAATCGCGGTCTATGTGTAATCCACTTCGAACCAACGATTCATGATGAGCTTCCGCTAGATCACTACCACTAACCACTAGATGAAGAAGCAGTAAGTTTCTGTAGCTTATAATAAAAATTCGGGTAGCGAGTCACTATTGCAATAAAAACCTGTTTGACATTTGTTAGGGTTCCCTAGTTAAATAACAAGGAAACTTATAGTTTCGCCATGTCTGTCCGCCCGTCTTCCTATAAATATGTAATTTGGCATACTTAGTTATAAGTAGATATTAATCACGCCTACAAAACTATGAAATAAAATCTAGAAAAACATTTTTATTTTGGGTACCTCCCATACAGGTAAAAGCCGGATGATTTTTTTTACGCGTCTACTCATTTAAACATTTTTGAAGAAAACGACTTATTATGCATTACTACTATACTCTATTCCAATTACGAAGTCCCATTTGACAGATGTCAACAATCAAGTACTAGTAAAGTACCGCTATAGTCGATACTTGACGATATTGATCGTCGATTACTATAACGAACAAATTAAAATCGTATTGACAGAAAAAGGATTAGCATCAAATTAAAATTTATGAAATTGTTTTTTAATTTTAATTAGGTAATATTACATGATATTTTTATCAAGATGGAACATATTCATCATCACTAGCTGAAATCGATATTTCATGGTCGGCATCGTCGTCATCACCCTCATCATCGTCTGTAGAATTCCCTGTATTTATTATAATTTGGTTATCTATGACGGCATCGATATGTAGGTCTCTGTCCCAATCAGCGAAAATCAAATTTTTTGTTCGTAAAACCATACTTTCCCATTTCGCGGCAGTAACACTATCACAAGCTTCTTGCAACAATGAAGGCATTTTGTTTGCAGTAAACGGTGGGCTGGTATTTTTACGAGCCACATAACCTAAAATAAAGGTTTGCGTGTTAATATAGCAACAGATAATATGTTAAAATAGGTAAAAATAAATTATAAAAAAGATTTGTTTAAATTCTTGCCTTTAATCTGCGCCCAAATTAATTCTATGGCATTGTATTGACAATGGTAGGGTGGAAGGCGCATTACATTGTGTCCGGCTTCCTTAGCCATTTCGTCCAATACGTATTTTGGTCTAGCTGGCTTATTTATAGCTACCAAATGCAGCAGCTCAACTTTTAACATGGACATGTCAGCAACAATATTATTGTCATTCAGCCATTTCACAATATCGGCTTTTTTGCTGCTAGAAGTTGGAGGCTTACTTATTTGTACTGAATGATACGGTACATTATCCATAATTATCGTCGATGGCTCATTCAAGTTGGTCAATAAGGTAAAAAACCATTCCTTAAATTTAACAAAATTCATCTCTTCGTGGTATTCCACAGTTTTTAACACCAAGATTTTAACACCAAGAGGCAGTTCGGAACAAATCCCTTCATGGAACCCGCATGACAAATAATTAAGCTTTCGCCTTTGCCACTAGGTACTTTTGTGGAGGAGTGAGGAGTGTCGTCTATCCATATCTTGCCAACTGTATGATTAGGGTTTAGCCACGTCTCATCTAGAAGTATAACTTTATTCCAAACGGCAATGGACTTTGCTGATCTTAAAAAAATTAAATCTGGCTAAAGCTATATCTCTACGTTCCATCAAAATCCGCCTTTTATCACATTTTTTATAAGAAAAACTTTTCATCAAATCATTTTTTAAAACCCTCCAGAAAGAAGTTCTACTGCCGTGAAACAGTCCAGATTCTCGTAAAGTATTTGACAATTTATCGAGAGTCGGCAATTCGTTCCTACTATAGTAGCCATAGATATGGTTTCTAATGGCGTCGTTATCAAAACTGTCGATATGTGTAACTATCGATCTTCTAACTTTTGTCTTAAGTGGCGATTTTAATTTGTTATCTTCCATTAAATCTTTACCATGTTTTTCCTTACTTATTCGGGAAACAGTTTTTCGACTAATACCAAGAGCTGCACTTACTCGGTTAGTCACTTGTGAAAGTGGCAGCAATGGACCACCATTCTGATACTCTGTTTCAAAGTAATCTTGTAGGCGTACTACAAACTCTCGCGCTTGACTGCGAATTACTGTTCTTTTAGTGGTCTCAGTTTCGGCCATAGTGTTTATAAATAAAAAAAAAACAAATCAAATAACAGTCAAAACTTAATAACAACGAAAGAATTATCAAACAGTTATAACTACAATAACAAGAACGAAATAAAAACACAACACAAAATCAACTAAACTGAACACGCGTATCGTATACAAGGCTTCTGCACTCGTACTGAAGAGACAAACAAAATGGCGGTCGTGATCACGAGGTGGACGCAGTGTTGACAAAATTGACTCGCGAAAAGAATCTATCTATAATCGATTTTATACGATTCTTTTAGTCACGTCACTATGTAAAAAAGTAAAAATAAAACTACGTTCTAAGAAGTTTCAAAAGGGACTTCGTAATTGGGATAGAGTATACAGCTTTTCTTTTTCCTTTGTAGGATAAGCAGAGAGGATCGCTCGCTAAAAGTCCGATCCTGACATACCACACTTGCTTAATTTTAGTGGGTAGTTATGTAGGCCTCATTCGCAGTATTCATACATTCAGACAGCCTCATACAGTTTCATTCGTGGTTACCTCATTTGGCCAATTCTTTTCATGCTGTATTGTGTTGTAGCTACGAATAATATCATAGATATACATATATACCACCCCACCTCACCCGGAAGAGAATCCATCGTCCCATTTCATCCTGTGAGTTCAATAAGAGGCGAGAATGGTAAATTATAGAAAATTATCAAGGCTTCCGATAGAGAGTTAACCCAGAGTACCTTCAGCTTTTTAATTATTACTTTTGGTTCGATCTACTCAGAATGAACTTACTGTGTCATAGAGTCTTGTAGTGGCATGCTTAGGTTTAGTTTTAAATTTATTAATTACAGGATCCCAAGCAGGTGGTAGTACCAAACATCCTTTTCTATTGAAATTAGAATGTTTTTTTTTTTAATTTCAATAAATAGTCTTCTACGAATCCTTGGTAGGAATCGATGTTCTTTCACGAGGAATTGTGGTCTATCAAATCCAATGTCATAACGGGGCCGTCTAGGATATGATCACAAACTGCAGATTTCCCAGAGCGTTGTCCGTGAAATAGTTTTATTCAATGTGTAGTGTTCGCGTAAATATAATAAGAAATTATTAGATAGTGGCATAGATTCGTTTACGCTTCACCAGGGACAGTAACTTCCTTTTTTTCTTTTAATTCAAAGGTGCGAGGCATCAGTTCAGCAATCGACAATCCCTTGGCCAAGAACGGCAATTAATACTCCCTACTGTGGTGGCAGCTCCTGAGAAAGAACTTAATAAGCTAATTATGAGGACGAAAATAACATTATACTCACCGTAATATGTATTTTAAGAAAGCACCATAAATATTTATTCTCTAGAACGATAAAATACCTGCGTGTATAAAAATCATTTTATCGTTTCTTTTGTCACATAAAACTAGGGAAAGATATAAAAAATACAGAGAAGTAATACAATAACATATTTCTGTTTTCATATTTTCATACCTAAGCATAATTCGTGTTATAAAACAAGTTCTACTTCTGTATCAAAATTACAATTATTAGTTCTGTCCTGTGTAAATTATTATTCGTAATTATAAAAATTTCAAGCGATTGAGATTTAATGTATAATTTTTTTTAAATTTAAATAAATAATAGCTGTGATAAAATGTTATATACTCTTATGAACCGACGTAAGTTTTACTTTGGGTTACAAACGAGTACACAGACCACCTGATGGTAAGTGGATGCTGTGGCTTATAGACATCACCATTTATCATCGATTGAGAATCGTTGCGAATGCGTTTTCACTCCTGAGGGTTATAAAGGGTCTCCGGTTCTATACGCTCACCATACGAAACACAGTTCTAGCCAGGTCGAGCCGACCCATTCGTGCTGCAACTAATATAGCTGCAGCATGGCTCTCATCATCATCATCATTACAGCCCTTCACAAGTTCACTGCTGAACATAGGCCTCCCCCAAGGAATGCCACAAAGCACGGTCCCGAGCCACCTGCATCCATCGACTTCCTGCATATCTCACCAGGTCGTCACTCCATCTAGTGGGGGGAACAACTACCGGCATAGGTGTGACATGGACATTAAACATGATCTTTGTTTTGTCCATGTTCATCTTAAGACCTATCCGTTGGGAAACACTATTGAGGTCATTGAGCATAGTGCTTAGGTCCTCCAGCGATTCTGCCATAAGGACTATATCGTCGGCAAATCGAAGGTGAGTGATGTACTCGCCATTGATGTTGATACCGTATCCTTTCCAGTCCAGAAGCTTGAAAACATCTTCCAATGCAGCGGTAAAGAGTTTCGGGGATATGACGTCACCCTGTCTTACACCTCTCTGCAATTGGCTAGGTTTCGTACTCTGGTTCTGTACTCGGATAGCCATCGTATCCCTACTGTACAAGCACTTCAGCACTTCGATATACCGACAGTCCACTTGGCACCGCTGAAGGGACTGCAGCACCGCCCAAATTTCGACGGAATCAAAGGCTTTCTCATAGTCCACATACGCCAGACATAGTGGCAAATTGTACTCCTCTGACTTTTGTACAATTTGCCGAAGGGTATGTATGTGGTCTATGGTGCTAAAGCCTTTTCGGAAACCGGCTTGTTCGGAAGGCTGGAAATCGTCAAGTCTGCGCGCGAGACGATTCGTAATGACTCTCGAAAATAGCACGTAGACGCGGCTCAGAAGGGAAATCGGTCTGTAGTTCTTCAAGAGAGCGTTGTCGCCTTTCTTGAAGAACAAGACCACCGCACTTCTGCTCCACGCCTCCGGTGTAATGCCACCATGTAGCACGGAATTAAAGAGCTTTTGAAGGACTTAAAGTACCGGTTTTCCACCCGCTTTCAGAAGCTCCGCTGTAATTACATCCTCGCCTGGGGTCTTGCCGTTTTTAAGGTGCTGGAGAGCCATTCTAATCTCGCTCAGACTGACGTCCGGGATATCATCGGAATAATGTCGGATAAGACTCGCTCTTGGATCGTTACTCACACTCGCGTGTGGCTCCAATGATGACGTATACAGCTGCCCATAGAACATCTCAATCTCACTCAAAATCTCAGGTGCCCCGGATACGATGCTGCCACACTCTGTCTTCAGCTTTGACAGTTGGCTCTTTCTGGCAGACAGATCTCTGGCAAAGACTTTGGAGTCTTGGTTCCGCTCGATCGCTTCTTCAATACGAGCTGTATTGAAGTTGCGTAAGTCCCGCCGCATGCATTTGGAGATCTGTCTGTTCAGTTGCCTGTATGCTGTCAAATCTGTTGAAGAATGTAGCTTCACCTCCCGTCTAACAGCCATGAGATTAAGAGTGTGATCGGAGAGTTTTTGTGTTCTTCTGCGGCGGGTCTTGCAGAACTTAGCTCCGACCGCATGGACAGTTTCCACGAGCTTGTCATTCAAATCGTCCACTTCATTGCAGTCTTCTAGGCACTGAAAACGGTTTTGCAACTCGAGCTGAAAGGTTTCGGGACTTTGGATTAGAGCACGAGGGGGACGGAGCGTTGACTTCATTAGACGAGACCTCTCCAACTTAACGTTTAGGTTCAGTGTGCCTCTAACCATTCGGTGATCGCTGCCGGTTTTCACCCTCGCGATTACTGAGACATCACTGAACAGTTGTCGTCTGGTCGTCATAATGAAGTCAATCTCATTTTTTGTCGAACCGTCGGGGCTCGACCAGGTCCACTTCCTGTGGGGCCGCTTCTGGAAGAAAGAGTTCATCATAAAGAGTCCCTCTTTCTCCATGAAGTCGGCCAGCTGCTGGCCCCTTGGGTTCCGTTGCTCTATTCCAAATTTTCCTACTTTCAGCTCACCATTCTCTTTTGTGCCTAGTTTTGCATTGAAGTCTCCCATTAACACCGTATATTTGGTTTTGGAGGAATGCATGGCTCTTGAGATATCCTCATACATTTCCTCCACCTCCTCATCGGGGTGTGCCGAGGTTGGTGCGTAAACCTGTATGACCTTCAGCGAATACCGTTTGGTGATTCTGAGTATAAGGTACGCAACCCTCGTCGACACACTTTCAATCTTTACAACGTTGTTAACGAGAGACTTGTGAACGATAAATCCGACACCTCCTTGGGACAGATGGTCGCCCTCCCGGTAATAGAGCAAGTTGCCGGATTCGAGGATTACCGTTTCCTTCCCCTCTCTTCGGACTTCGGATAATCCTATAATATGCCAGCGTAACTTGTCTATCTCTTCTTCCAGCTCCATAATCTTCTCGTCAGTCCTCAGGGTGCGTGCGTTGTATGTTGCCAGGTCGAGTCGTCGTAGGTGGCAACCGAACCTCCACCGGAGATTCTTAGCATCCCCTGCCCCGCCGTTACCATGGTCGCCACCGTAGCCAGGAATATCGAGGCCGCCGGGGACTGGGGGCCGTTTATTATTGTCATTGCTCATGGGGGGTATATTGCCATAGTTGCCACGCTTGGCGAGCGGGTTGGCAACCGCAGTTTTTTATTGTATTTTGCTGTTATCAGGAAGATGCTGCTGCCCATCTCCTGCCTGTTTCCCTTTGTCGCCTTTTACGACACCCACGGGAAGATATGAGGTAGTGGATATTTTTAACCGCCACTACACGGTAAAAGCATGACTCTACCACGTAGTATTTATAGGCAACAACACGTACACTTTCCACCAAGTGGAATGTGTGCTCGTTTGACACTCATAAATTTATAAAAAATTCTGTCTAACTTAGTACAAAAGCTATCTCTAAATTTCATCATTATCATCATTACAGTTTTTCAAAGTCCATTGCTGACCATAGCCCCCCGTCTCCGATATTTCTGTTCATTGTTTGATGTATTTAGTTATGGGATAAAATAGTTGTATAAGTTTTAGTGTAAGAATTTATATGTCTATTTATATTTATATTACAGAAAATACATTAATGAACAATTTTTAAAAACACAATAATGAAAAACCAGCAAATAATTTACTAATAACGTATATTAATTTTATCACTAGGTGTCCATGTTCCTTTCAGATTTAGAGCTTTCCACTCTTAAATTTCTAACAGTTATTTTGATACGGTAAAAAATATAACACATTATATTAAAATAAATCAGTTTTAAATTAAATCTCTATATATAAAAATCAATTGCTGTCCGTTAGGCTGGCTAAAAGTCGAAAATGGCTCGGCTGCTTTTGATGACATTTTCCGTGTGAGTTTGAGTGGGTCTCTGGATAGTTTAGATTCACAATTGGACCCGGTAGGTGGCGCTGATATCGAGATCCAGAAATCACACGTGTGAAGACGGGGCGGATACCAAGTAAATAATAAAAGGATACTATACGTACTGTATTTTTTACTCTTTGTTGAAAACCCTGGGTAACTACGGAATATCGTCTTTGACGTAGGAAGGGGATAAGATGCAAAGCCATACGGACACTCGCGTGCAGCGATAAAGTTTAATTTAGCTTGCGTGCGTGATTAATTTAATTAAAAATAATTATATAGGCTATTATAACGTCGGCAAATACTATTATTTTATTATCATTTATTCTCTAGCTGTGTTACTAAACGCCCGCTCGGATCGCACGAGCGAAAGGTGTGCATGACATGACAAACATATTATATAGCACCTATTCCGTTGACAGTTTTCTGCTGAGATCAGTCACTCCAAAAGTCAGGTACAGAGACATCTGAGCAACGTGATTTCAAACGCAAAATATGTCTATACATCTATATAATATCGCAATGTGTGTAATATCGAAATGACTGCCTTATTGAGCTGATAGAATTATTTGCATGCCATTAAAACATTAATTACAGTTTTGTCTGCCTGTACGTTTGTGCGTCTGTCTGTCTGTCCGGACTAATATTCGGAATAGCTCAACCGATTGTAATGAAATCTCACGAACAGATAGGGAGCAATGCCAGAAGTGATCTAGGCTTTTTTATTACGTGGTAGAGCCATGCTGCAGCTATATTGGTAGTATAGTTGTAGCACGAATGGATCGGCGCGACCGGGGAAGGAAAACCCGCGTAAAATAGCAGCTTAATGCTGCTGTGTTTCGTATGGTGAGTGTAGAGAACCGGAGACCCTTTTTACTGGCAAAGAGGCATTCCATCTTAGTCCTCACGGGTGACAACGCATCTGCATCTTGAGTCTTTATTGCGGATAGATGTAGTTGTCTATGAGTCACAGTAACCAGTTACCATCAGGTGGGCTGTGTGCTCGTTTGTCACCCTATCCTATAAAAAAAGGCTATATTTTCTACCGACTTCCACTTTTATTTGAAAGCTGGTGCTTCTTATGTGGTCCCATATGAATTTGATCAAGGTCAGACCAATAGTTTTTGAGTTATTCTTAATAACTAAATATATTGAAGTCGGCTGTACAAAATTTTTAACTTTAAATTATATCCGACAATCTTGGAGATTAGTTTTGAGTTTTGAAATTTAATAATTGATAAAATAAATGGTTTTTGATGATCTTAACTCTAAATTGGACGTAGTTATACAAAAACGTTCCAACCCACAATTCATTCAAAAATGAGTTCTTCTCCTTCTTCTTTACTTTTTGACTTCTCTTAAAATAATTCTACCAATGTCAAGTCAGTCATGGGAGTAACAATCAAAAATGAGTGAAATATACAGATCTTCTTATTTTGCCATCTTCGCGAAGATGTCAAAATAAGTAAATCTATATATTTAACTCATTTTTTGGAACCTTTTTGTATAACTACATCCAATTAATAGATTCCTCTAATAGGTCGCTAATTAATAAATAAAATATTAATAATGTTCTTCAGACCGAACGGAAAGAAATCAGACGCAGGACCATCAGCTTTACGTACTTTTCGAGAATTTCTGGAATGAAAAACTGATTTTGACGCGACCGCGCGATTCGAACCCAGGTCCTCTTGAACAGCCGTCGCGCTCACGACCACTAGACCAACAACGTAATAAATAATATATAAATATTATTTCAAATTTAGTAAATGATTTTTAAGTGATGCAATTAATATCCGTATTACTCGTTCACCGCTTTTACTTTTACCTGGCACAGTTTGACATTCATTAATAGCCTTGACGTTTAACGCTGTCCCTGCCGTCTATACACTATAGCTATAGCATATCAAATTAAAAATTTATTAAATTAATCTCCTATGCGGAACCTTCAAGCTCAGCCCGAAATGCTTTGACCGATTTTTTATTTAAAACGCAAAATTTACCACGCACCCTTTTCCCCATAATTGTTGACTATGTTACTAGATGGTAGATGTCCTCTTCCTGGGAGTATAGAATAGAATAGAATAATTTTTATTCAATATTGATTACTGAAATTGAAAGTAGTTTTTCTGATTATTAAAAGTAGTTTTTTACTTTGTCACTGGTTCGAAAAAATACTCTGTCCTGAGAAGAACCAGCAAGAAACCCAGCGGGACATTTTTTTAAAAATAAATTTTACAATATAAATGATTACACAATATTTACAAAATTCATTTTAGAAACAGCTTGGAAGCGACCACCTCATTCCCAGGGGTTATTATCAACCATGTATTAATTTATATTATAATAACACTTTTGATACAGTTTTTGTTTAATAAAATATTTAAACTTGGTAATAGAGATACCTTGTATATTTTCTGGGATTTTGTTGTAACAGTGTATACATTGCCCCAAGAATGAATTATTGACTCGGTGGAGTCGAGAGACCGGTATCACTAGCATGTGTGTGTTCCTAGCGTTTACAGAATGTATATCACTTTTTTATTAAAAATATCTTTGTTTTGTGAACATATAGTGGGATGGGAGTCCGTCTTGATGGGTTGCGCTGCTTCGTTCCGGTTTGAAAGGTGTGACAGTGATTACGCGTCTGCAGTCTTCTTCGTTTGAAGTTGGCTTCAGGGCTGCAGGTGTTCATGAACTGGAGTACCCATTTATCGTCAGATGGGATGTAAGTAATTTTGTCACTACATTTTTGTGAAAAAAATTACAGCCTGTAATTTCGCATATGAATCCATTTCGTTACCTGGAAATGTAAATGTAATTTATTCATTTATTGAGCATTTAATCAAATATGTGTCTTCAGGTAAAATTTCCATTAAATTTATCTTTTCCGAAGTAATAACGAAAATGTTAAAATTACTTTGGTGGCGCTGTCGTCACGCCAAAAGTGAAACGCACCGAAGCCTAACTGCGCTATATATAGAACAGCTCTGTACACACACCGAACGTTGGCCGCTCCCCCGACCGAACACCCTGCACTGCGGAAGATCTCCCCTTTTCCTTTCTCGTACAAAAACTTCCTCCATATATATGAAAAGGTTGAACTAAGCAAAATAATTACCGGTTAAGTGCGCTATACACTATTTACACTATTTATGTTTTTTAAGCCTTCATTTATACTAGAGAGAGGCAAGCGAGCACTCGGTCCATCTGATGGTAAGATGCTGCTTTATATACATCCAAAAAAAAAACAGATGCATTGCCTAAATACTAAGATGGAATGTTACTTTGTCAATAAAAAAGGTCTACAGTCCTCGTCACTAACCATACAAAACGCAGTCGAAATGTCTTGTTCTTTTTGGCTGTTATAGCCCGTGAGAGCGTGATCCTTTCCCGGAGGAGAAGCATGCAGAGTGGCACTACCACGTACCTGCGATAATATATAACTACTAGTTCCTTGATTAAGAATGTTCTGGGTCCCTGATTACTCATGAAAGCTAAATCATGGCAATTAAGTAACACGCTGAAATTATTAGAATCAGGCGGAATTCCATTATATCAAAGTTGGTAAAACATTACCTCGCGTACATTCGCTCGATAAAATAAAATTATGTGTCTTACCTAGTTTGAAGAGCACCTTCTTCCAACTAGGTGAGACACATCATTTTATTTTATCGAGCGGATGTACGCGAGGTAATTTTTTACCAACTTTAACGCTGAAATTATTTAATGTACAATGAGCACTTGAATAAACGTTGAAGTAACTTATCTTTATTCTAAGGTAGATTGATTAATAATATTCAAAATACGTAGAGTAAGATGATATCCAGTTTGAAGGACGCTTGTAAATTGGAGGCACTTAGAATTTGAATCTTTGTGTAAGAACGTCCATTTACAAGTTTATTATTTAGTAGCTTTTTACCCTCCGCTTCATTCGCGTGGGCTTCAATTTAGGAACATTATTATCAATACTAAAAATATCCACGTGACGTAAGAGGCGACAGAAGGCAACTGAACCAGCAAATGGGCATAGGTAGGTATTTAGTTAGTAGGATCTTGTTGATAACAGATCAAAATTAAAAACAACGGTTGCGATTAGTTTGCCAAGCGTAACAACTATGGCACAGGTCCCCCCCCCCCTCCTTAACCCCCCCGGGAATCTATGAGGGAGGCCTAAATTATTATTGTATAATTTATGTTAATTTGTAACCCCCGACAAAAAAGAGGGGTGATATATGTTTAACGTGTGTATCTGTATATCTGAGTATCTGTGTAACTGTGCATCTGTCTTTTTTTTATAGAATAAGGGTGACAAGTAAGCACACAGTCACAGTAAATATATAGACACAGTCCACCTGATGGTGAGTGATTGCTGCGGCTGCTTTTGTTTCGCGGATTTTTTATTATATCTATATAAATGTTTGTTTAGTATATCTTTATTACCTACTCATTTTATTTAGTAATCCTTGTTGCGTCTACTGTCCTTCGTGGAAATACGGTTCGTGCGAGCTGGAGCGAGACAAGAGATTCGCCATATACGCCATTTTGTTTTTATGTTGTTTGGCTTTGGTTAGTCTGCTTACTCCGGCAATACATGTTGGTCAAGCCTCAGCCAACTCGATTGTAGACAAATTAATACAAGGCGAGTGCAACAGTCTACACGTTGGTCAAGTTCGAAAGAGACCAATGCCAACTGCGAATGTTCCCGAGTGTTTGTGTGGCTATGCACATGTTGGCCGTAATTATTTTTCATTGAGAATTGAAACGATATGGACGACGTAAAATTTATTACAGCTTCTGCTATTTATTTAATGAGTGCATATACTCGTAATTATTATGTCAGTGTACTCAACTAAAGTACTGCAGTAAAGTTGTAAAAAAGTAGCAGCAGTGACATTGTCGAAATTATTTTGAAGTTGCAACTTAATTAAAACATATCATCTCACCGGGACGGACGCCAAGCTGCAACTGACATGGCCGACTAACATGTGGACAAGGCTAGCAGAGTGCGGGAGAGCGCCTTTGACTTCTGCAGAAAAACCGACACTGTTCCGAAGTGTATTAGTTATTGATATTGATATTGTATAAGATATTGTCCAGAACAAACAGATACTGTTTGTTCTGGATAATCTCCGAATCAGCACAACTGGTTTTGACGGGACATTCACTGGGAGATAGCTGATGTTATAAGGACTAATTAGGCCACTTTTATATTCGGAAAAGAATTAAGTTTCTTCACATAAAATTAAATAACAAGTTAAACAATCATTTATCTTTCTAACAATGTGCTTTTTAAATCATTTATATGTATAACAAGTCGAGTGGGCCTGACGGAATCCCCCCAATTGTGCTGAGGATGTGTGCTCCGGAGTTGGCACCGGTTCTAACGCGTCTTTTCCGGTACTCCTACTCCCTAGGCGTAGTCCCGAAATCATGGAAGACAGCTTTTGTCCACCCGATCCCTAAAAAAGGCGACCGCTCAGATCCGTCCAACTACAGGCCTATCGCCATCACCCCCTTGTTCTCCAAAATAATGGAATCCGTTGTAAACTGCCACCTCATGCGGTACCTTGAGGATCACCAGCTGATTAGTGACCGCCAGTACGGTTTTCGTCGGGGTCGATCAGCTGGTGATCTTCTGGTCTACTTAACTCATAGATGGGCGTTGGCAGTAGAGTCCAAGGGGGAGGCATTGGCCGTTAGTTTGGACTTTTCGAAGGCCTTCGATCGGGTTTGGCACAAAGCGCTTCTTTCGAAGCTCCCTTCCTATGGGCTTCCCGAGAAATTATGCAATTGGATCACCAGCTTTCTTGCAGATCGGAGCATCAAGGTCGTTGTAGACGGTGCATGCTCCGACTACAAGCCTATTAACGCTGGTGTTCCACAAGGCTGCGTGCTATCACCAACGCTGTTTCTTCTGCATATCAATGATATGTTGCAAGCTGGTAGCATTCATTGCTATGCAGATGACAGCACTGGTGATGCTCTATACACCGGCCGTGCCAATATTTCTCGGGAAAACGTCACCGAGTACCGGAACAAACTTGTGTCTGAAGTCGAGTCTTTGCTGGACAAAGTCTCGGATTGGGGGCGACTAAATCTAGTCCAGTTTAATCCTCAGAAGCCACAAGTTTGCGCGTTTACCGCTAAAAAGAACCCCTTTGTCGTATCTCCTCAGTTTCAAGGTACTCCCCTTGTTGCCTCAGCCAGTATCGGAATCCTCGGCGGCGACATATCGAGTAGCGTGCAGTTTCGTGGTCACTTGGAAGAGAAGGCCAAATTGGCCTCTAAAAAGCTTGGCGTGCTCAGCAGAGCGAGACAGTATTTCATGCCGGCTCAACGCCTGCAACTTTACAAGGCGCAGGTTCGGCCTCACATGGAATACTGTTCCCATCTCTGGGCTGGGGCTCCCCAGTGCCAGCTTCTTCCACTTGACCGCATCCAGCGCAGAGCGGCTCGAATCGTCGACGACCGAGTCCTTTCCGATCGGCTCGACTCATTGGCACTGCGAAGAGATGTTGCATCTCTTAGCATTTTCTTTCGCATTTACCATGGGGAGTGCTCTGAGGAATTGTTCGGATTAATCCCAGCCGCCAAATTTCACGAACGCACATCGCGGCAGAACTCCCGATACCATCCAAACCATCTGAATCATTGGCGGTCCACCACTGTGCGATTTAGAAGATGTTTTCTTCCTCGCACAACTTCCTTGTGGAATAGTTTACCACCAGCGATTTTTCCGGACCGATACGACTTAGGGACCTTCAAGAAAAGAGCCTACTCCTTTTTAAAAGGCCGGCAACGCATCTGCAATTCCCCTGGTGTTGCGGTTGTTCATGGGCGGCGGTAGTCACGTACCATCAGGTGAGCCGCATGCTCGTTTGCCCCCTCTCCTATAAAAAAAAAATGGGTTAACTATTGTGCTTCAGATTTAGTTAATAACGTTAATATATTTTTGTATAATATATTTAATACGTTTTTTATTACTTTTGTTTACTGCGTTTTAGATATACATAATTATGTCATTATTTTACATAATTTAACTATGATTTATGATATGATATTAGTTTAAAATGCACTTGATGACTCAAACAAAGCCACCGTTGAGCAAATTCGTACCTATACTTCCCTACCCATACTTCTGAATATTTATCATAACTTTTGATAGAATGAACTGATTTTAATGAAATAAAGACTAAATGTAACCCGAAGATACACTTTATAATTTCCTTAACAATTCTTATGATATAAATTAGTACTTTATACGTGATACGTTAACAAACAAACAGACAGACAGACAGACAGACAGAAAATTCTAAAAATGGTAGAAATGTATTTAATTACTTATTTTTAGTACCCCTCAATCACTTTTATTACAAAAATATAAAGGAACAGCTAGTCGTAAATATACTCATAGCAGCATAGTGCTGCTGTGCTTTCTATGGTGACGAGAACTGAAGCTCTTATTTCATGCATTCATTTATTGCAGCCCATACACTGCCAAACATAGGCCTCCTCCATAGGTTGCCTCATGGGGGGGGGAGGAAGTATTTCCTATTCAATTTTTATCAAGAACACAGTATATTTAAAATTTCATTCAATTTGAACCAGTAGTTTAAGAATTACAGCTAGTAAAAGTTTCTTAATTTTATCACTCACTGACTGACCGATCATCAAAACTCTAAGGTACTTCTAGCAGACGTAGAAGCTTCAAATTTCGAATACAATTAGTGTTTAGTGTATATTAAGGAAAATTAAAATATTTTGCAATTTTTGTCCAGTTTTCTAGATACATCAACTGCGTAATTAACTTTGTAATCCCATACAAATATATAGGATTACAAAGTTACATTTGCAATGAATAAATCAGTGCACCTGTATATGTATAATATAATGGAATAATAGGTGAAGATAGGTACCTAGATATAACTATCTACAAAAAGAAATGAGATACTGTCAAAAACATAACTTGTAAAAATAACCAAGTCTTGCAACTCAGTTCTTCTACCGTAAAAAGTTGTGAGATCCATGTAATACCAAGTCGGTTAATTTATTCAGTCCATTCTTAAGGGTCCTTCTGTCTTAAGTTATTACGTAATTAGCTAACCTAGCAACATCTCATAGTGACCATATCAATATTAAAAATCTTTTATGTTTTAAATAAATAGATTGACTTTGCAATCGCACTAAACAATCTAATTTAATATAATATTTATTACTTGTGAGACACATTGTGTTTTCATGCGATGGCCAAGCCAATCTATTTATTTAAAACATAAAAGATTTTTAATATTGATATGGCCACTATAAGATGTTGTTAGGTTAGCTAATTACGTTATAACTTAAGACAGAAGGACCCTTAAGAATGGACTGAATAAATTAACCGACTTGGTATTACATGGATCTCACAACTTTTTACGGTAGAAAAACTGAGTTGCAAGACTTGGTTATTTTACAAGTTATGTTTTTGACGGTATTAAACTTTTCCCCCCTCCATATACCGTCTGCAATGCGTACAACTACAATTAGCACGCGCCAAAACTACGCCTCGTTGAAGCTTGTTACGTAAATGTTTTTCTTACAACTCTATGGAATGTTTGCGACGACGGCATTCCTAAATGCATATGCAGATAAACACCAGCACGAGAGACGTAAATGTAACGTAAACGATAAACGGTACTGTATATGCCCTTAATTTTAAACTGGTAATTAAAATCAAGTGATCTATAGATTATTCACTGTAATGAATACGTCTGGCACAGGGATTTTCGTCATTTTTCTACGTGGTAGAGCCATGCTGCAGCTATATTATGGTTGTAGCACGAATGGGTCGGCTCGAACGGGGAAAGACCACGCTCTCACAGAAAACCAGCGTAAAATATCAGCTTAACGCTGCTGTGTTTCGTATGGTGAGTGTAGAGAACCGGAGACCCTTTTTACTGGCAAATAGGCATTCCATCTTAGTCCTCACGGGTGACAACGCATCTGCATCTTGAGTCTTTATTGAGGATAGATGTAGATGTCTATGGGCCGCAGCAACCACTTACCATCAGGTGGACTGTGTGCTCGTTTGTCACCCGATCCTATAAAAAAAAATTATTATCATCATTACATTTACAGCAGCTGTAATCATTGCAGCGGAATTTGATAGGCTATAAATTCAACAACCTATCAGAGTTCACTGCTGAACTGAACTGAACTTTACTGTTATATACTATGTGCTTATACATAATATATAACAGTAAAGTACGTCACACACAGTCAGTTAAACTAATCAGTTGAACTGGCGTGCATCAAAAACTGACCGTGAGTGTGAAACTTAAGTTGAAATTTTTAACTGACGGCAACCCACGGATCTTTCCGCGTGGACGGTCAATTACACTGATCAGTTGAACTGAAGTACATCCAAAAACTAACCGTGAGTGTTGTAATTTAAAGGCAGTGGGTGGGGGAATCGTTTTGGCTTACATCCGTTTTAACTGACGGTGTGTGTCGAGCTTCACATAAACAATTTTTTTTTGAAAAAGAAATAGAAAAATAATCATAAATTGAGGAACGACCTGAATTCCGGCTCCGCCGGCAACACTGGCATTGTTAGTAGCAATTGTGTACATTCGGATCGGTAGGCTGAAGTGGCAGTGAACCAGCCATATAGCTCGAAGATCCGATGACAATACTGAGGAAGAAAGGTTCTTGAGCGGTAACCTCGTACTGACAAGCGCAGTGTTTTGCGACCACTCACTAGTAGGAGGGACGACCTGATGATACAAGCAGGTAGTAGATGGATGCAGTAGATGGATTCAGAAGGCTTAGGTCGTGCTTTGAAATTTATAGGAGAATTCATCAATGGAATTTTGATGGGGTTTAATGATTGAATTAACAATGTGTTTTTCTGCTTTTCCATCATGTGTTTGTAGTTGAATATTTTCAGGACGTGTTAGGGTCGCCGAAACACAATAACATCTTTAAAACCCTCTCAAGTGGAGACCTGAGCTCAGAGTGGGACTTTCAAGTATAACTTTCGTCTTCTTCTTCATCAGTCTGTAAAATTCCACTACACTTGCCCATGAGCCTCTCCCTCTCGTTGTAGGGGGGATTTGCCTCAATTGTTACGATTAGTGTACACTAGATGTCTCGCTCCTTTTAGCTGCAGTCCGTCATCGCTGAGGGTATTTTACGTCTGGCTTAACTGAAATGGTTATAGCGCCATCTATCGGAAGCTATAATATTTTCTGGCATTCATTACTTAGAGACGACTCTCTAAAGTACCAACTGGACAAAATGGGGTTATTGATACTCTTTCGCCGCCACAACACGGATAAAAGCCCTCTCATCTTAATCTTTACTTTTATTTATTTATTGTGACTTATTGTGATCATTGCCGTGCCACTAACATTGTGTACAGACGAGCTCCTATCTCCTTAAAATTACGTTAAACGCCTGAAGTATTGGGTATGTTAACGGTACCGTTATACATCTATCGAAAGCCATGGATTATTTCCGGAATTTCCGATATTTTTACGTAGTAGAGTCACGCTGCAAATATATTATGGTAATCGCCCGAATGGGTCGGCTTGACCAGGGAAGGACCACGTTCCTACAAAATACCAACGTGAAATTGCAACCTCATGGTGTGTGTTTTGTATGGTGAGTGTAGAGAACCATAGACCCATTTTACTGGAAACGAGGCATTCCATCTTAGTCCTCAGGGATTACAACGCATCTGCATTTTGATTCATAATCGAAGATAGATGTAGCTGTCTCCGGTCCACAGCATACACCTACCATCAGGTAGACCGTGCCAAACATCAAATGATACTCTCTCCGCGGAAATAATGGAGCAATGAATTATTAAATGCCGCTTTTAATCTCTTAATCATATAATTTTAGAGAGGTTTTTGAAGGAATTACGTATTAACGTAATGGTTTAGCAAACAAAGCTGATCACATAAGCGCGATAAGTGCGACCTCCATTAGATGTACGGAAAATATGGTTTTCCTTTATACTAGGGATGTATCGATACGCACTTCTGCCAATACGATATTGATATTAATATAAAAATATCGGAAAATGAATTAAAAGGGAGATAAAAATTAGGTTCGGTTGGAACGGAACCTGCGGCTTAAATAATCTCTCGAATGAGAAGGAATTTGCTTGGAAACGAAACATTATTGTACATCTGCGTCATCATCATCATCATTACAGCCCTTTACAAATCCACTGATGAACATAGCCCTCCCCCAAGGAATGCCATAAAACGCGGTCCTGAACCACCTGAATCCATAGACTTTCTGTATATCTTACCAGGACGCCACTCCATATAGTAGGGATCCGTGCTCTACTGCACTTACATACGGCCACGTGTTTATATATTTTTTTAAGTATATGTAAGCACGTGGTCAGTATATCGGCAAATAAATATCGCCCATAGATGTATCGACATGTTCCATATATCGATATATCGGTGTTGGTATCGGTTGTATCCCTACTTAATATCTTATCGCAGGAGCCATGTTAGCACGTGCTACTGAACTCTTTAATGAGATCACATGAGGCCTGGTTGTGTTGACTCTACGTCAGCGCACCAGTTGTTTGTTATTCTATCTCAATGTCAATCAAATAAGTTGTTGATCACAGCAACGTGTCATTACTTTAAATTGTCATCAAAATCATCACCAAGTACCACCGGAATAATAGAGTTGCAATCGCCCTCCGATTGTACCATTTACTACTATACTTTTTTTAGGACAAGCGTGACAAACGAGCTCATAGTTCACCTGATGGTGAGTGGTTGCTGTGGCCCATAGACATTTACATCTATCCTCTCCTCCATCGAATCAAAATGCATATGCGTTGACAGCCGTGAGGACTAAGATGGCATGCCTCATTTCGATTCTCAGATCTCTAGTTCTCTACACTCACCATACGAAACACAGCAGCGTTAAGCTGCTACTTTACGCTGGTATTCTGTGAGAGCGTGGTCCTTCCCCGATCGAGCCGACCCATTCGTGCTTTTTTGATGTTAAGTGGTGATGTAGCCTAAGATGGTGAAGCGCAGTGACTTAACAAAAGCCTATATACTCTTGCCTTGAAGACACCTACATTGTAATCGGATGGACACATCTGCTGGCAACTTATACCAACCACTCTTTTGTTGTACGCATGATGAATGATGTATCGAACCATTTAGTTCAAATGCGTCGTAAGTCAACCACGAAAGGGTTAAGATCGGCCGAACGTCTGGTTGTCCGATGGTGGAAGGGAGAGTGAAGACTTCAATTATGCAATTCCTATGCACACTCTTCGAATTACATCCTGTAGATAACCGAAAGGCTGGCTACTTTGCGCCTGTGTTCGAGGCTGGTAAGATTGGTTTTAACCGAATTCTGGTCACCAGTACCTAAGCATCTTAACACGCCTTTCCGTTGAGTCCAGTTCTGTTAGGTGGCATTTTACAGCACCAGCCCATATATGGCAGCAATAATCCATGCACGTACGGATTTCCGCTTTATACAAAGTAGACACCGCAAGGTTTTAAGCACCTCCTTATTTGTGATACGAACCTCCGACATACCACTGTCGTGCTACAACTATACCATATGCTACTAACTATAATATATGCAGCATAGCTCTACCACGTAAAAAACTACACTTTTGTTTTCTGTAGAAGAAGGGGCAAACGAGCATGCTAATCACCTGATGGTGAGTGCCGCCGCCGTCTATGAACACCTATAACACCAGGGGAATTTTAGGTGCGTTACCGGCCTTTCTTCATTTGTTTATTTTTACCTTTCTATTATCCCAGTGTCGATAATCATGATCATCAAAACAACATTTTTAAAGTCCACTGCTGAACACAAACCTCCCCGTGGAATTTACTTGCCATAATTGCCACGCTTGGCATGCTGCTTGGGAAACGCTCTTACGACATCCCCTAAGAAGGTACCATCATGAATATCAACATGTGGCTCTTCTTACTCTTCTCACTTCAAGATCTGCCTTCTTTGATTCGAAGACGGAATAGCGATGTCTGAATTAAGACTTCTAACACACTGCCCAACAGATCAGTATGACTACGGTTAGTTTAGAGCGAGCTATAATCACCATCATCATCATCAGCCCTTCAACCGCCGCCTGTACACCCAGGTCGGCGTCCATCCTTAATAATGTCCACCAGTAATATGTATCACCACTTTGTGTATCATTAATTGCCTTTTTTAAATCGATTTAAGAATGTTCCATTTCTAGACACGCCAAAAGTGTAAGCTGTCACCAGCACCATGCTATAACGCAAAGATAATAAATAATTTTCGTCAGTCATGGACAACGTAGGAGAAAATATTCGAAAAATGTGCTACATATTGTATTATACTTTATTTTTGATCTTCCTGCCAACTTTCGCAAAATAACTGATGATCATTCTCATCTCTCACAGAACATAATTAGTCTCTACCGAGAAAAGAACGCCAACTTTATACAAAGGAATTAATTTGTCATGCCGCGGCCGCAGATATTTGTGTACCACACGAGCTGATTGAAAGAAACCTAATGAATCGTGTACCTACTCTATTGAAACGTAATGAAACCGAACCATTTTTGAAAAGATTGATCACTGGTCATGAAAAGTGGATCACCTACTACAACGACGTGAGGAAAAAATCATGGTCAAAAGATAGTCAAGCTCCACAGACTGTAGCGAAATCCAGATTAACACACAATAAGGTGATGCTGTTTTTATGGTGGGATTGGACGGGCATTGTTTATTATAAGCTTTTACCGCCGCGCAAAACTGTCGATTTCATATCTCTACTGCCAAGAACTAATAAGACTCAAGCAAGAAATTGAGAAAAAACTGCCGGAATTGATCAACAGAAAAGGAGTGGTCTTTCATCATGATAACGCCAGACAACACACATCTTTGGCCACTCAGCAAAAATTGAGAGAGCTTGGTTGGGAAGTGTTGATGCATCCACTATACAGTCCTGACCTTGCACCCTCAGATTTTTACCTGATTATGTTCAATGGTAGGTACTGGCTTGTGGATGTAGTTCGTAGTCTCTTTAATAAATTTGAAAACTTTCCTATCTAATTTTTGAATGCATTTTATTGGATATGTTTTACATTTCCAGACTTACACTCAACTCGAACCCGTGTTAACAAGTATCTAAAAGACGTTTATAAATATGTCCATATCACATCTTAAAAAAAATTATACGTACCATATTAAAATTCTGCTAATTTCAAATGTAAAATAGCGCCATCTTTTATTGGTAAAAAAGTGTTGCTTCATATCATAGGTATTAATTTGAACAGTTTTAAATTACCGAAGTACACTTCGTCCTCTTTTCCTTATAATACGGTAGATGGCGCTAAAATTATCACTTCCAAACACGTGATTCGAGTTTGTTTGGGTAAAAATTCATAATATGTGATGTTGATATCTCAGTTCGTCTGTCGCAAGTGTCTGCGTTTGGATCTTGTGAAATCGGTAAGCCCATTCAAAATTTAACTGCCTATTTAATGCATGTTATTCAAGATAAAAATTATTTGTAGTGTAAAATCAAAATTGGAGCTTGTCTATTTCGAACATATTATTCTGATCAGTCATCACGGACGTAAAATGCATGCTCTCTTTTTCATTTGTGTGGGTCAATAGATCATGATGATGATAGATTAACATCGAACAATCGAGCGGAAGTCGAGATGTTCGTTATAAGAAAAATATAATATAACCTATATTATATTTTTATTATAAATACTTAAGTACTTATCTAGGCTATATATTATGTACTTAAGTATTTATTTGCGTTTGCTGTTAATGACCAATTTTTGTTAAATTAATCTTTAAACAAAATATAAAAATTTTACAATTATAGGAAATGTTTAACAAAATGAAAGTTACAAAAAAGTATTGTTTATGGAGCAGGCATTTAAAGGAATTTCATTTTAGTAAGTGTTGCCAGATGATTGAGATTATTCAGGATTCTCCCAATATCGCGTATTGTCTTCAGACTCTTGCCAAAAAAAGGAACTCCGTATTTTGTGCACAATTTACAAGTAAAATAGCACAGGAAAGCAATAGAGAATTTTTTTAAAAGTATCTTACCACAAAAATACTTTAATAATTAGTACCTAGGTAGATAATTTAAAATTAAAAATTTTGTACAACCGACTTCAATATAAATTATCAAGAATAACTCAAAAACTATTGGTCAGACGTTGATCAAATTTATTTGGGACCACATGAGAAGCACCAGCTTTCAAATAAAAAAGAATCTTCGAAATCGGTTCACCCAGTAAAACGTTATGAGGTAACACACATAAAAAAAACAGTCGAAATTAAGTACCGTCTCCTTTATGAAGTCGGTAGAAAATGATCTTCATTCAGGATTGGTTGCACGCAAAATATTCTAGCATTAACTGTAGATGTTCTCAGTAGAACCAAAAAGCAGAAGCACAGAATAAATAATAGTGCGCAGAAGTGGCAATGGGCCGACCATATAGCTGGAAGACATCGAATGGGGTAAAAAGGTTTTCTATTGGCATCATAACGGAGCGCAGTGTAAGTCGGCCACTTGCAAAATGCGAGTAAGACATGGTGGAAATCAAAAGATGTAGGTTGCTCAGGTCCTGGTTTAAGGCATTCCTTGAGAGAGGCCTAGGATCAGCAGTAGACTTTTGAGGTGATGTAATGATGATACTGATGATGATGATGATGATGATGATGAGCTGTAAAAGTTTCATCACAGTCAATCGCACACCATCGCCTCCATCGAGTACCTACCTACTTTTGTAATATACTGATAATTGCCTTGTAGAGGCTATCTATGATGAATTTGCAAAAAAATAACAGCGAATAAAAATGATGAATGAATTTATGTTGTTATTGAAACCCACATTAGCAGTAATCTTGAATTATCTTTTCCTTGAGAGGTTATTCTTTAAAAAAAACTAAGTCATGTAAGGTTATCTAATATAAGCAATGCTTTATTAGCAATATTTGTTAGCAAACATTTAAACTTACCTACTACTCTTATCATCATCTATGACAACAAATTAAATAGGCAATATTAAAAAAATGATAAAGCAAGGTGGCAGAATACCAAGTGATATCATTTTTTTATAGGATAGGGTGACAAACGAGCACACAGTCCACGTGATGGTAAGTGGTTACTGGGACCCATAGACATCTACATCTATCCTCAATAAAGACTCAAGATGCAGATGCGTTGTCACCCGTGAGGACTAAGATGGAATGCCTCTTTGGCAGTAAAAAGGGTCTCCGGTTCTCAACAATCACCATACGAAACATAGCAGCGTTAAGCTGCTATTTTACGCTGGTTTTCTCTGCCGACCCATTCGTATTACAACTATACTACTAATATAGCTGCAGCGTGGCTCTACCCATACTCGTAATAACAACCAGCGATCCCCGGCGTCGCATGGATAGGATCTATTAATGTCACTTTTTTCGCATAAAATATAGCCTAGATCTCTCCTGGCATTGCTTTCTATCTGTGCATAAAGTTTTATCACATTAAAAATCAGCGTTGTAGTTACCACTATGTGGTTTCTATAACATTTGTGCTGAGTAGACACCATTTTAGTTGCATTTCATTAATTTATTTTGTTCATTTATGTTTATGTTGGAACTAAATAAATTATATTATTATTACTACACTCGGTGTAGCCGTTCCGAATGATTAGCCCGGACGGACAGATAGATAAAAAAATTTAAAATGGTTAGTTATGTCTTATCATCATTTACGTCGTAGAGCCATACTACAGCTGTATAAATAGTATAGTTGTAGCAAGAATGGGTCGGCTAGACCGGGGAAGGACCACGTTCTCATAGAATACCAGCGTAAAATAGCAGCTTAACGCTGCTGTGTTTCGTATGGTGAGTGCAGAGAACCGGAGATCCTTTTTATTGGAAACGAGGAATTCCATCTCAGTCGTCATAGGTGACAACGCAGCTGCATTTAAATTCGTAATTGAGGGTAGATGTAGATGTCTATGGGCCACAGCAACCACTTACTATCAGGTGGACCTTGTGCTCGTTTGTCACCCTTGTCCTATAAAAAAGATATAACCCCCTATGCTTTATAGAAGCCAGTTTTTTGATATTACAGACACATTCTAATCCTATTCATATGTATGTAGATATATAACCAGACCTAACCTTTTTTTTTATAGGATAGAGTGACAAACGAGCACACAGTCCACCTGATGGTAAGTGGTTGCTGTGGCCCATAGACATCTACATTTATCCTCGTTTGTGAATCAAAATGCAGATGCGTTGTCACCCGTGAGGACTAAGATGTAATGCCTCTTTTCCAGTAAAAACGGTCTCCGGTTCTCTACACTCACCATACGAAACACAGCAGCATTAAGCTGCTATTTTACGCTGGTATTCTAACCTACATGATACCTACAAATACTCCTATTTTCACAAACGATCATAAGCTGAAATCACACTTGAAGGCTTAGATCTCAGTTTAACCAGTCCTTCCATGTTAGTTTTTTTTTGTTTAGTTGTTTTTATTGTGAAATTGATAGGATTGGCTTTTCCTCTTACGACACATTCGTCATATAAAATATTATACCTACATGTATATAATATTATATTATAATTGTTATCTGGCTGCCTCTATGGTCTAGTGACATAACTACAGATAAACTAATGTGGTCTCGGGTTTGAAACTCGAATCGGCCCAAAATCATTGACATTTTCTGTCATGAAAATCTCAGCTGCCCGAAGTTAGAAACTTGACAGTGTTTCACCCACATGCCTCGGTAAGCACATTGTTCATCGCTTATTCTCTTTCCGGTCGTGTCGGTTTGCTGTCCCATCGGACTATTAGATTGATGAAATTGCACCATATTTCTGTAGCTACCTGTACTAAGGTACTATTATTTATTTTGTGGTACAGGTCAGGAAGTTGTCTGTGTTTCGCACCCATGCTGCGGAAGGCACGTAAAACCGTTGTTTTTCTATGTTTTTTTTATCGGATTGCCGCCCCATCGGACTATGAGAGTGAGGGAATAGAAAGTATATCTGTGCTTGCGCACTTACTTGTATATTATGATCCTGACCTGCGCAGATAGCTAGTCTACGTTGAAACTTGGCGCCATTTTTTTATAGAATAAGGGTGACAAACGAGCACACAGTCCACCTGATGGTAAGTGGTAGCTGTGACCCATAGACATCTACATTTGTGCTCAATAAAGAATCAAAATGCAGATGCGTTGTTACCCCTGAGGACTGAGATGGAATACCTCGTTTCCAGTAAAAATGGTCTCCGGTTCTCTACACTCTCCATACGAAACACAGCAGCATTAAGCTGCTATTATACGCTGGTATTCCGTGAGAGCGTAGTCCTACCCCAAGCCGAATACAATTCAACTGTCGTATTGTCCCTTTCTATGATTTCATAGTAGTTTAATAACAGTACCTAGTAGTAAAATTAAAGTGAGCATGGCGTCGATGATCGTAGCTTTCGAACACCATAGACAACTACATCCTTCCTTAATTTAACATACAAAATAGGTTTTCCGCCACATAGCAGTGCTTGCACTGCTGTATACCGGTTTGAAGGTTATAGGGAGCCAATATATAGTATAGTACGTACTGTGGCATTCCATCTTAGTCCTCAGAGATGACAGCGCAGCGATAACATTCTATGATTGAAGTTGGCTGCAGGTGCCCCTGGACTGCACGTGCCACTTATCATCAGGTGGACTGTAGGTCTATTAGTCACTTGTAGTTTTATATATAAATATAAATTTTATATATAAACTTTTCTCTTTATTTTCCATATTTATTTTAACAAATTTTTATTGTATTGTATAGCGAAATGAAATTATTTTTGTACTACTCACGGTGGAAGACGCTGACGGCTGTAACACAGTTTATACTTGTATGGCCGTCAACGCATTTCTTTGAAATATTATTTTGTAATTTAAAATAGATATAATACATACGCGTAATTTTCTAATAAATTATTATTATTATATAAAAACAAGAAAATTGAAAGATTGCAGCGCGTGAGGTGAAAGATTGAAAGAGAATAGTACAACAAGATGTTACCCATTCTTAAACATTATTTTCTTAATATTAATGTTGCCATACCATATTGAACAGTGTGGTTTATTCTAAAAAAAAAAACGCATGAGCATTGTATTGACCAACAAAATGAGCCTTTGTATTAAAAGTTACAAACCGCTTAAAAAGAAAAAACACTTTTTTTCTGTATGTAAACATATTTTTACTCCTCATCATCATCATCATTACAGCCTTTCACAAGTCCACTGCTGAACATAGGCCTCCCCCAAGGAATGCCACAAAGCATGGTCTCATGAAGAGATCGCGTTAGTTCACTATTCGTAATTTGGTGATAAATGAATCCGGGACATTGAATGTTGAACTTTGAACTACTGTCCGTTACTGTGTATTATCGGGTATCACGTGTTCGATTCTACGATGAATGAGGAATTAGGCGAGTTTAAGTTAGTTAAATGTACAATGAAGCTAATAGACTGAAATAGTGACATGAAAAAAGAAATGGTCCAGCGGGGAAGCCTGCTGGAGTGATGCAGCATTGTGGGGCAGCATGGAAGTCGGCCGCTGCAGGTCTCTTCAGCTGGGCCAGGCCTCAGACACATACACATCACTAAACACTACTTTCCATGCGCCTTACATCCACCTACGGCCTGACCGAGCCTTGGGGCGGTCTTAGATTCGGATACAGGTACGTACTATATTTTTCTAGCCTTCTCCCTACAGTTTAGGATGATAGGACATTTCTCCATATGGCCATTCGGGCTCGAACCCGCGGCTGCCCGTTGAATCTTCCGCTCATGGGCCTCGGGATATTCGACCTTTGCAGGGGCAGCTGTGGGCTGTAACAGGGACTTTGGAACAGAGCACGAGGGGGACGGAGCGTTGACTTCATTAGACGAGACCTCGCCAACTTAACGTTTAGGTTCAGTGTGCCTCTAACCATTAGGTGATCGCTACCAGTTTTCACACTCGCGATCACGGAGACATCACTGAACAGTTGTCGTCTGGTCGTCATAATGAAGTCTCTCATTTTTTGTCGAACCGTCGGGGCTCGACCAGGTCCACCTCCTGTGGGGCCGCTTCTGGATGAAGGAGTTCATCATAAAGAGTCCTTCTTTCTCCATGAAGTCGACCAGCTGCTGGCCCCTTGGGTTCCGTTGTCCTATTCCAAGTTTCCCTACAGCTCACCGTTCTCTCTTGTGCCTAGTTTTGCATTGAAGTCTCCCATTAACACCGTATAGTGGGTTTTGGAGGAATGCATGGCTCTAGAGATATCCTCATACATTTCCTTCACCACCTCATCGGGGTGTGCCGAGGTTGGTGCGTAAACCTGTATAACCTTCAGCGAATACCGTTTGGTGATTCTGAGTATAAGGTACGCAACCCTCGCCGACACACTCTCAATCTTTACAACGTTGTTAACGAGAGACTTGTGGACGATAAATTCGATACCTCCTTGGGACAGATGGTCACCCTCCCGGTGACAGAGTAAGTTACCGGATTCGAGGATTACCGTGTTGTCCCCCTCTCTTCGGACCTCGGATAATCCTATAATGTGCCAGCGTAACTTGTCTATCTCTTCTTCCAGCTCCACGATCTTTTCGTCAGTCCTCAGGGTGCGTGCGTTGTATGTTGCCAGGTGGAGTCGTCTTAGGTGGCAACCGAACCTTCACCGGAGATTCTTAGCACCCCCTGCCCCGCCGTTACCATGATCGCCACCGTAGCCAGGAATAGCGGGGCCGCCAGGGACTGGGGGCCGTTTATTATTGTCATTGCTCATGGGGGGTATATTGCCATAGTTGCCACGCTTGGCAAGCGGGTTGACAACCGCAGTTTTTTTTATTCTAATTTAGCTGTTATCAGGAAGATGCTGCTGCCCATCTTCTGCCCGTTTCCCTTTGTCGCCTTTTACGACACCCACGGGCAGATACGGGGTAGTGGATATTCTTAACCGCCACTACGGTTACGGTACGGATGTTTTTACTCCTATTGCTTCGATAATAGCATGCCTTGTTATATTTTTAATCTACAAATAACTAACATTTTCAGTTATCACACACCACAATGAGTCGTCTCACACCGAATCCAGCCAAGGTCCTGATACGGGAGAAAGTGGCAGCGAGCATCGCAGTTCTGTCTACAGAAGAAAAAAAGAGACAGTCTCAAATTGTTTACAATAAAGTAAGTAAAAATTAATTTGTTTTATTATATTAGATTTTTAATTAATAAGGCTATATTACCTACGTATGTTAAATAACTTTGCGCATTTGAAACCCAAGTCTCACGTGACACTAAAATAATTATATCATATTTATTTATTTATACCTTATTGTGTTAACTTATATAAAAAAATTATAAGAATCTTCCCGTGCCTCACCGTGAAGTGGTGTCATCTGACCTGACGGTAATGACAATATCGATGTCGACATCACCGAGTAATTTTAAATAAGCGCATTTAAAATAATTTTTATTTTATTTGTTCTTAATTTATTTTCTAGGTTATAAATCACCCCAGCTACAAAGCAGCGAATAATATTGCAATATTCATGAGCACAGACCAAGAGGTCGACACAGCACCAATGATAGCTCACATACAAGCTAGGGGAGCGTCCGCATTCATCCCCCAGTATGCCGGGGGAAAGATGAGGATGTTGAAGTTGGAACCAGGAGATGAAAATTCTATGCCGCTCACGAAACACGGGATATTGCAGCATTCCAAGGACCAGATCAGGGAAGACGCTCTGGATGCCGGTTTGAATGTTTTGTTATAACCATGTATGATTTTGCGTAAGACAAACGATCACTTGTTCGTCCCGTGGGTGTCGTAAGAGGCGATAATGGATTATGATGAAATTACTTCATCGCCTTCGAAATCTGGCAGTCCAGCGACATGCGGTAGAGTTTAAGGTGCGATACGTCTGACGATACGACCGCTCATCAGCCTGCAGAGTGACGATATTGGCAAATCTTCTCTACATCGGATGAGGCCCTTAACTTGCCGAAAAGTGGAACGTTTATCTAAAGTTAGAATCTAAATGAAAAATCGTAACGTAATTTGGGACCGGTTTTAAAAAATATCTACAAAATAAACAATCAATTTTTTATTTAAATAAATCTGGATCTGTTTACAAAATCAAATTTAGTGTTAGTATTACTACTTAGTCATAAAGTTTATATATAGTGTATATATATATATATATATATATATATATATATATATATATATATATATATATATTTGTAAATGTATATTGCTTGCTCCAACTTGAAAGAATAGTTTTTATCCCGATAAGTGACCCTCAATATTTAAATAAAAAATTTAAATGGCAGAACAAAGATATATATATATATATATATATATATATAATGCAATACATCATATATGTAATATTATTCACTTATATACGAGATACCAGTAGTAAATATTAATATAAGACAATCTTATAATGAACGCTTTTATTAAAAAAAAAAATATTCTCCCCAGTTTATTGCTAGATAATAACTACGTAAAGTTAGTATAACTGCATTCGAACTGTAGAAAACTTTGTTTTTGTTTAGTCACACGCTTACTTTTGTCTTCCAGGACTTGATTTGATCATAGCGCCAGGTGTAGCGTTTACGCGCAACGGAGGAAGAGTTGGGCACGGGGGAGGCTATTATGATAAATATATAGCAAATCTACGCAAGAACCCTGACACAGCGCCTAAGGTAACGTAATCAAACCAATCAGCAATTTCTTTACAGATTAAGCTTAAAATAAAACTAACGATGAACTGAAGTTCTTATAACATGTGTAAACACACGAATTAAGTGATGATGGTTACAAGATTTATTTCACTAGTGTCAGCCACTCAGCAAATCTAAGCCAAATAGGTGCGAAATTATTTTATTTTATCATACACAGTGCTCTGAGGAATTGTTCGGACTAATTCCAGCCGCTCAATTTCACCATCGGACATCGCAACAAAACCCGCGATACCATCCATATCATCTGGATGATGCACCACTGTGTGATTTAGAAGACGTTTCTTCTTCGCACAACTTCCTTGTGGAATTAATTACCACCAGCGATTTTTCCGGACCGATACGACTTAGAGACCTTCAAGAAAAGAGCCTACTCCTTTTTAAAAGGCCACCAACGCAACTGCAATTCCCATGGTTTTCAGTTGTTCATGGGCGGGGGTAGTCACTTACCATCAGGTGAGCCGCATGCTCGTTTGCCCCCTCTCCTATAAAAAATAACCTGGCAGTAAACGTACAACCTTTGACTCTAATGCATACCACTACATCACCGGGCTGGCACCGGAGGCCATGAAGTATTTTAACATAATTCATTATAGCCGCTTGTGACACCCACGGGACGAAATAGAGTGATCGATTTTCTCAAAATCGCACGCAGTTATAACGAAACAAGCAAACCGGCATTTAGAGTTCCCCGTCGCCGTCACGTCTGAAGTAAATAAGATGATAGCGCAATCTATCCGAAAACATGGGATTTATCTGGAGTTTTCGATAGTCACCTCTTTCGGCACTCACGTAATAGTGGTATGGGTTCTCTAACGGCGCTTCACTGCTGTTGCTTTATTTACCGAGTTAAACTTTTTGTTTGTGCTTCGCTCGCCATCGCAATAACGCGTAAAGGCATTTTTTAATAAGGTAAGGGTGACAAATGAGCACACAATCCACGTGATGGTAAGTGGTTGCCGTGGCCCATAGACATCTACATCTGTCCTCGATTACGTATCAAAATGCAGATGCGTTTTCACCCGTGAGGATTTGCATTAGCATTAGTAAGTTACTTTATTTATTTAGCGCCAAACAAATTCTTCATTAAATTTTTAAAATTGACATGGCAGCCATGGACATCTGTAACCAAATTCAAGTAAAGAAGACTGCAGTTACGTTGTCACCTTTGCCGTACAGCCTGTATTTAAAATTTGGGAAAAGAAATAGGTAAAATTGGTGTTACCTACCCAAACAAACTTCTGTTTTTGGTTTCTAGTTCTGATATCCAATAATTCACCAGTAAAATCGACTACGAATTTTTGTGAATTTAAAAAGGAACCAGCATCAGCAGTGAACTTTTGTAGACTGTAATACTTATGATGATGAGAGCACAATGTTTTAATCACAGGACATTAAAAAAGATGAACATTTTAACTGTTGCCGAAACCATGCTCCACTTCTCGACATGTGTGTGTGTGTGTGTGTGTCTTTCTTCTTTCTTTTTTATCAGCTGGATTTCATCCATTGCCGAACGCACTTATATGCAACCGAAACCATGGTTTTAGGTGAAAATGTGAGCTTCCAGCTCGGAATTTTACCTACGAGGTGATAAATAGAAAGAAGTTAAAAATAGTTAAGACGTCACTTGAAACGTAGGTACACATCGCTCTGTGTTATTATAAATCTTCTGTTTTGTAATGTTATATAATTCCACAGGTGATTGCGATAGCCTTTAAATGCCAAGTGTTGGACGAGGTCCCGATGGACGAACAAGACCAGAGGATCGACGAAGTGATTTTTGCTGACTGAATCGTTTAAGCACAATAATATTCTAAGTTTTTAAATATAAGACTCAAAATGTGTTGTCCTTGTTTAATAAACTTTGTAAACTTTTTCACAACTGTCAATTTATTTAATAAACGTTTTAGGGGATGAATGATATTACATATTCACAAAAGTAATAAAAATGTTAGTGGAACGTTTACATCATTCGTCATACGTATAGCAAAGGAATAAGCTGCCAGTGTCTTCTTTTTTATAGGATAGGGTGACAAACGAGCTCACAGTCCACCTGATGGTAAGTGGTTACTGTGACCCATAGACATCTACAATTATCCTCAATAAAGAATCAAAATGCAGATGCGTCGCCACCCGTGAGGACTAAGATGGAATGCCTCTTTTCCAGTAAAATGGGTCTCTACACTCACCACACGAAACACAGCAGTGTCAAGCTGCCATTTTACGCTGGTATTCTGTGAGAGCGTGGTCCTTTCCCGGTTGAGCCGACCCATTCGTGCTACAACTATACTACTAATATAGCTACTAATATGGCTCTACCACGTATAAAACCTTTACCCTTAAAGCTAACATTGCGGAAATATCTTATTCCTTACCATGGTGGCATTACACCGGAGGCGTGAAGCGGAAGTGCGGTGGACTTGTTCTTCAAGAAAGGTGACAACGCTCTCTTGAAAAACTATAGACCGATTTCCCTTCTGAGGCGCGTCTACGTGCTGTTTTCGAGAGTCATTACGAATCGTCTCGTGCGCAGACTTGACGACTTCCAGCCTCCCGAAGAAGCCGGTTTCCGAAAGGGCTCTAGTACCATAGACCACATACATACCCTTCGGCAAATTGTACAGAAGTCCGAGGTGTACAATTTGCCACTATGTCTGGCGTATGTGGACTATGAACAAGCCTTTGGTTCCGTCGAAATTTGGGGGGTACTGCAGTCCCTTCAGCGGTGCCAAGTTGACTGTCGGTATATCGAAGTGCTGAAGTGCTTGTAAAGTAGGGCTACGATGACTATCCGAGTACAGAACCAGAGTACGAAACCTATCCAATTGCAGAGAGGTGTAAGACAGGGTGACGTTATATCCCCGAAACTCTTCACCGCTGAATTCGAAGACGTTTTCAATCTTCTGGACTGGAAATGATACGGTATTAACATCAATGGCGAGTACATCACTCACCTTGATCTTGCCGATTTGATCCTTATGGCAGAATCGCTGGAGGACCTAAGCACTATGCTCAATGACCTCAATAGTGTCTCCCAACGGATAGGTCTTAAGATGAACATGGACAAAACAAAGATCATGTTTAATGTCCATGTCACACCTATGCCGGTAGTTGTTGGGAGCACTAAGCTCGAAGTTGTTGACGAGTATGTTTATCTGGGACAAATAGTCCGACTAGGTAAGTCCAACTTCGACCGAGAGGTCAATCGACGGATTCAACTCGGTTGGGCAGCGTTCGGGAAATTACGACACATCTTCTTGTCAGGTATACCTCAAAACTGTATGAGTGCGTGTTGCCAGTGATGACCTATGGAACTGAGACGTGGTCCTTCACTGCTGCCCGGATGAGGAAGCTCAAGGTCGCTCAGCGAGCTATGGAGAGGGCTCGGATTTTCTCTGCGTGATAAACTTAGAAATGAGAATATCCGCAGTAGAACTAGAGTGACCGACATAGCCCAACGGATTAGTAAGCTGAAGTGGCAATGGGCCGGCCATATCGAGTGGCGGCCTCGTACCGGCGGACGAAGTGTAGGGCGTCCCTCCAATAGATGGAGTGACGACCTGGTAAGACATGCAGGAAATCGATGGATGCGGGTGGCTCAGGACCGTGCTTTGTGGCATTCCTTGGGGGAGGCCTATATTCAGCAGTGGACTTATGAAGGGCTGTAATGATGATGATGAATGATTGCCAGTATACAGAGATCCTATAATATAAAAAAAGCCTCAGTTGAATAGCGTTAGTATACTAGGCCTGCCTTTTCTGTCTAGGCCTATTTCTTTGTCTGGGGAGGTACTACGCTCCTACCTATATTTGCCACAAAATGACAGTGCGTGCACTCCTATGTTCCGGTCTGAAGGGAATAGAGAGTGAGTCTGATTACGGGCTGTGAGGTATTCCATCTTAGACTTGAGAGGTGACAACACATCTGTAGCTTTCTTTGTTTGAAACTGGCTGCAGGTGTTCATGGACTGCAGCCGCTTACCAACACGTGGACTAGTTCCTGGACTCGTTTCGTTTGTCACTTCAGTTTTATTGTAATTAAAAATCTGTTACTAATGAGGGCTAATAATTTTCTGCTCACCAGATGTCGCTAGTTGACACTTGACACTGAGGTAAAGTTTTTTGTTACACAGTGTAATTTAATTGAGAAGTTGTTTTTTAATAAAAGTTTATCAGTTTCTAGAGTATTATATTAGTATACACAAAACAATGCGTCAGTAGTATGCTCTTTAATTTTTTTTGCACATTTTTAACTTTTTTTAATTTTTCCTCTTTTATGAATATCTGTGTTTGGTTTATTTATATTTAATCTTATTAATATAAAATAAAGCTAATAGTACAGAAAGAAACACTAACCTTTACATTTTTCGAACAAATTAACTTCCCCGCTATGAAATCTGTCAAATATTATACCTCACTTTCAAGTGGCACCGCCCTGGTGGCAGAATAAGTCGTGAATGCTCTCATTATTAAGACCATGAAGCAAATATTTGCTTCATGATTAAGACATTAAAAAATGTGCGAAAATTTTGCTTTATCGAAAACATAGAAAGGAATATCAATAAATATAGTTAGTTTAGGTGAAAAATTAAACAGTGTTTCACAATATAATACTTTATTTAAAAAGATACGCACTTTGTGCAAAAAAAATTACTAAATAAAACTGTTACTACGCCAAATATTTAAGAATTAAAAGATATATTTTTTACAATAAATCAAATAATCAAAATATTTTTACAATACCAATATTATAATAATAAGCTACATAGATCACATTGTATGAAGATCACATAATTTAAATTGAACGTAGATATAAAGATATGAAATTGCCTAAATTATAAAAATTCAAATAACAATAATGGCTATCAAAAAGTTACAATTAAAATATTTAAAAAAAAACGAAAAATATAAAAATATGAATCAGATACTAAGAAATATTTTTATTTTAATAATTATACAAAATATACGAATTTCTATGTAAAACTGAAGTTACTAATTTATCAGACCGATAGCTTTTAGCCTTTGAAAAATTTACGAACTTAAGTTATAGGATATGTGTAAGTAATAATAAACCAATGTATAATATATAATAGATTTCCTTAAACTAAAATTATCTATTAAATTCGCTTTTAAATTATAATGTCAACAGAAAAAAATATTTTTCTTCTCACAGTACCTTCCAAATACACATACCTATATTTTTCTTATCATTATGTAATTATTAAATACATAGTTTGATTTATTTTCGTTGTCGGGTGATTTACAATTCTTATATTATATTATTTCGAAAGGATTTTAGCTGGAACTTCACGGCAAGTGGATGTAAGTTTCTTGGTGTAAACATCCAAATTGAAATAATGCAAAGAAATAATGGCTTAAAATGAAATTTGTCACGCGAAAGCAATACAGTGTATTTAACATTTACGACAATAAATATGAAAACGATAAAACAAGTGCTTTGTTTGTGGTAAGAACCTTAAAATATTTAATGCATTTTGACGCCTTAAGATATAATCGTCTTTGAATCAGCTGAGCTAAGCTTCCATTAAAATCTCCGAGACGCTACAATATGGCGCATGGACATATTGGGTATGAATTATTAATATAATGAATAACATAATGCAGCATTTGATGTGTTTTATTTTGGTTGAAGGCCTTGTAACCAATGCCACGGCATTCAACATTAATCTTAAAATAGGAATATTGAATAATATACGTACATCATTATAACATTAATATAAATCACTTTGTTTATTTTGTCATTATTATCAAGAAATTATAATGAAAGTACCGTGGTTACGTCCATCCATAGTAGCTGGAGTAGGTATATTCGTGATAAAATGGCTGCAAATTTCTAAGTGATTTCTTCGAGTGAATAATGTACCTTGACAGTTATTTAATGTGTCGATTTTCTCCATTATTTTACCGTTGGAAGGATTATGGTTAAGATACTATAACCTCAAAAAAATAGTATGTATACACATTTTATATAAATATGAATAAATAATAATTAAATCATATCAAAAATATCTAATTTAGCATAAAATAAAATATAAGATAATTTCTTAGTTGTTATAAAATTTAATTAAGCCACAGCCAGAATAATGACAGATCATGTTTCTTGATAAAGTACATTAAACAATCTCAATGAATATCAATTTAAAAAAGAAAACTAAAGAATCAAGGCAAAGTAATTAAAGTTGGCCAACCTGCATAGTCATGACGGTGCCCGTTCTTTTACTTTATTAGAATCGAGAAGCGGTCTTATCTATACCCTTCAGGACTTTTAGAGGCCATGACTGTTTCTAAATTATATCTTTAGACTTAGACTACGCATTACTCAGAAAATATTTATATAAATAAATTTAAATAATTTGACAAACTTTGATAATAGTTTAAAACTAAGAAAATGTTACCCACACATTTAATAATTCACGTCTAAGTATGAAACATAAAATATATACTTAATACATTATAACTCAATGACTTAATAAGTGAATATTGTTAAAGTGTATACAGTAACATATTTTAATGAAAATTGTAATTTTTAATATCTCTGCAGTGACGGATTCACCATAAGTTGCTTCATCGAACTTTGGGAGCATGCATCCGTTTGTTTTCGTCGAAGTCCCTCGTCGATTTGACATCTAGAAATAATATTTTTTTTAAAAACTTCTTTAGACATCATATATTGTGAAGCTAAGAAGTTTCACTTCTCACGTGCAGTTCTCCAACTGACAATTTTTTTTATACAGATGATGTACTTTGGAATACACATAAATATCTGTGGAATATAAAATGATTCTAGGCCAGGGCGGGCTCTTCTATAATTGGAAACCTACTTGAAGGGGGCTCTGCCACGTGATTTTATTGCGTGATTCAATAATGGAAGTTAATAGGTTATCACTTATCAGTTACGTGTTCTGTCTAATTTGGACCATTCAATGTTTACGTAGGCCGTTGATAAGAAACAACTAAACGACGCTAATAATATTTTGCAATCTACAATATTCGGGTCTGGGTTCTTCCAATTTTATCGCTTAATGCGAGTTGCACTTAACATCAAGCTGATAAAGAAGTGTACGTCTCTGCGTACCGTTACCGTGTAATGGTGGTGTATGAATATACTTCTATCCCATATCGGTTGTCGTAAGAGGCGACAGAGGAAAAAAACCAGCAGATGGACAGCAGCGTCTACCTAACAACAAGTAAAAATAAAAAAAAACATGCGTGAGTGTCGTGGAACACTCGGTTGGAACGAAGTTCTTTCGTAGTATATTATTATTGATAAACGTATTATATAATTGATTAAAAATACACATAAAAGAATTACTAGCGTCTATTAAAATTAATATTACTTTCATGGCATGATAAGAAAAAGTGCGAGGGAGATGGATATTATTCCATCTCGCTCGCACTATAGAAAGGGAGTCGTGACGGAAAATTCTTACACATTTTCTCGCCGAGTCCCCGTCCTTCAAATTCGTACCGTGCGATAATGAACTTCGTTCCAAAAACTACGGTAGCCACCCCGCCCGACAAGCGTGCGACTATAATAAATATAGTCTCTAAAAAGCAATCTATGGTTATGCAGCGCTGGACATTTAATAGGTATAATGACGGTAACGGTCCGTCTCTCTGGTTAACTTCAGTCACCAAGCAGCACTGCCACAACCACTATGTTCCATATTGGATGGCACTCGTACCATTCAATCAATATTACATACTGTGAAGTTACATCTATGTCCGTGTCAGGTGTGAAATTGCATCTTTCTTTCTTTTGTTTGAAGTTTTTGCAGGTGCTCATAGGTTATAGTAACCACTTACTCTTAGGTGGACTTTTTTATATAAGTTATTAAGAATAACTAAACTATTGGTCAAACCTTGATCAAATTTACATGGGATCACATGAGAAGTACCAGATTTCAAATAAAAAAAGTATAATCGAAATCGGTTCACCTAGAAAAAAGTTATGAGGTAACACATAATAAAGAAAAAACTTTTTTTTCTTTTGCGTGGTATAAATTATACCCAGAAACGTAGTAAGCAGTATAGATACGGTAAAAGCGAAAATACTTTTGATAAAATGGAGCGGTACGTTTTAGATACTTGAGCAATTAAATCAATTACAGGTTTACAGGTTTTGACTACCAAACCTTGGGTCAAATGGACAACAAACCAGATATATAATCCATGGGACCGAAATGTTTGATCGGTTCAATGTCAATGTTGTATATTTCGGTGTTTCGAACAGGTAGAAAGAATGGATGACGAAAGAGTGACAATGCAAATTTATACTGCAAAAGTGAATCGTAGAGGGAAGTCTACCAACGCTCTAGAGCGAAGCCTATGAACCAAATTGGCAATATATTGAACATGGGCCGGAATGAGAGTACCTTTTACCTACGAGCATATATACGCATATAGATAAGCGAAAGAGTGAATTGTGTCAGGATCATGCCAAATGGAAGTGCGGGTCTCTGCCTATCCCTCTGGGAGTCTGGCGTGAGAGCTTCCTGTAGGGATTTAATGTGATCACTTACAAGTCATCGTATGACCGCCCCAAAGACTCGTTGTCCTCGCGACATCAACAGTTCCACTGCGCAGACGGCAGCAAGCAGCAAAAGGAGGCCAATAATGGCTAGGGCAGCACGGCAGCGTCTCCGACGCTTCTCCCCTCTAGCTAGGCGCCTGGCCAATGCTTCGCCCCTTGCTCCGTCCAACGTGAAAAGAGCGCTTGCAGCCTAGAATAAAAGAAATCAATAAATCAGACGCAAAGTTTGATAGTGGCAGCATTCCAAAAACTGTAAGAAGATGCCAGTTCATTTATTTATTTTGGCCTCAGACGAAACTGAAACCATGCTCAACTTATCGTAAGGACACTCACTCACACACACACATGCATATCAAATCATTTAAAATCAACAATATGGTTTTAATTGTGAATATTTTTTATAGATTAAGTGTGACTAGAATAGAAAATGAGTATCTGCATCTTCCTTATAACAACATAATAAAACTGCGGTTGCCAACCCGTTTGCTCAGCCTGACAACAAAAATATTCAGGCAGACGTATGATCATCAGTGGACTATTTAAAAAAGTACCTTTTTTTATAGAACAAGGGTGAAAAACGAGCACATAATCTACCTGACGGTTAGTGAATGCTGTGGCCCATAGACATCTTCATCTATCCCCGATTAAAAATCAATATACAAATGTGTTGTCACCCGTGAGGACTAACAGATGGAATGCCTCGTTTCCACTAAAAATGGTCTCTGGCTCTCTACATTCATAATTCGAAACACAGCCGCATTATGCTGCTATTCCATTCTAGTATTACGTGGTAGAGCCATGCTGCAGCTATATTACTGGTATAGTTGAGCACGAATGGGTCAGCTCGACCGGGGAAGGACCACACTTTCGCCACCTAAAAACTCTTACCAGCGTAAAATAGCAGCTTAACGCTACTGTGTTTCGTATTGTGAGTGTAGAGAACCGGGTACCCTTTTTACTGGAAACGAGGCATTCCATCTTGGCCCTCACAGGTGACAACGCATCTGCATTTTGATTTGTAATCGAGGATAGATGTAGATGTCTACGGGCCACAGCAACCACTTACCATCAGGTGGACTGTGTGCTCGTTAATCACTCTTATTTTATATAAAAAAAAAACTTCCTCGGTCTAGCCGACCCATTTGTGCTACAATCTTAATATAGCTGCAACGTGGCCTTAATTAAAGGATAAGTAACGTAAAATGAGCAATAATTCAAGAAAAAAAAACACGGCCATGCGAACTTTGGAACAGTGTACATTCACACGCGTATAAAGTTTAATTGACAACTGAATCACAATGATCATGTTACAAAGAACTTTGTACGATATAATTTTGTTTCGTAAACAGTCGAATTAATTCTTTCACGTCAAAGGAACGAGACATTTGGTACCGTTATTGCCAATCTTCCCGCCTAAGCAGCAAGGAAAAGTCGCGAAATATTTTCTTCTCACACTTATTAATATAATAATAGTCCACAGTTGGACATAAGTACAGTTCCCAGCGACATAAGGTTTTCCTGTCACAGGAAACTTCTGATATTAAAATGTTACCAAAATTACAATAGTGGTACTAATTATGATATTCACATTATTGAAATAAATGTAAAACGTAATCAACTAACTTTGATTTAGATCTGGTAATACTTCAAACCAATCCTATATTCCTTTTCGTGTACCCCAATCCGATGACGAAGAGCAACAAACAAAAAGCAAGTTAGGTAATATGCCTAGAAACCGTGGCAATCTACAAATCTTACCTAATGAGAGAATTCAAATTATAATATGAAGTACTTTTTTTATAAAAATAATGTTTAGTTATTAAGATATCAACCTATTTATATCTAGTACATTTGTAATTTAAGATAATGAACCGTAGAAGTATTATATAGACATACAAATAGGAATTACACTCTATTGTGAATTAAAATACTATACATAAATTAATTATATAATATTAACCTATATAGCGCCGGTTTCATCCCCTGCCAGTGTTTTGTTTTGTCCATCTATGCGGGATTATAAGGATTTTTTATTACTAACGTAACGTTTTCTAGTTAAGTCCTACGCGGGCATAGTCGCAGGTAAAAGCCAGTACTTAATAATTTAAAATATTACCAACGTCAAATAACTTGAAGCTTTATAACACTCGTTTTATAAGACTATACGTAGTCGAAGCCCGGCGTTTTTCAAGGAGAGTTTCATAATACGGAGCTGTTAATAGTTACATTATGTAAAATTAAAGTTTTTAATTACTATCAAAATAAGTAAAGCCGTAAAAAAGCAATTGACGTAGTTTCGAGAACTTACCATTGAATTGTAAACAATCATATAAAAGTAAATAGTAAGTAGGAGGTTTACATTTCGACAGTACGTTTTTTTGTGTAATGTGACGCAGTATCTCAGTCAGTTGTGAATCGTATTTGATGATTGTTCTTTCATTAAATAGATTTTATTTCAGGTGTGGTTATATAAATTTGGAGAAAAAATCACCCCCCCCCCCCCCCTCTAAGGATGGCAAAGTAGGAGATAAAACATTTCTAATATAAATATTCAGGCGACATTCATCATCATCATCATCATTACAGCCCTTCGTAAGTCAACTGCTGAACATAGGCCTCCCCTTAGTTATGCCACAAAGCACGGTCCTGAGCCACCAGCCATCGACTTCTTGCATGTCTTACCAGGTCGTCACTCCATCTAGTGGTGATCGCCCTACACTTCACCTACCGATACGAAGCTGCCACTCGAGAACCTTTTTCCCCATAGGTAGTCCGTTCTTCGAGCTATATGGCCAGCCTATTGCCACTTCAGCGTACTAATCCGTTGGACTATATCGGTCACTGATTCTACTGCGGATATCCTCACTATCTAAACTTTAACGACATTGAGTTTGTGATATTCTTGAGTACACTCGAAAGAGTAAGAAATAGCTTTTAATAAAAAGTAAAAGCAGACTTCAATGGGCTAAAAAGAATACAATAATTTAATTCAGACATTCTGAATTCTGACAGACATTCTGAAGTACAGGGTTATTTTGCAATGTTATTTTTTTTTAAATGTCCGGCCAAATTTGCAGAGAAGGTTCAGAATATACTTATTCTGTACTTTTTACTCTCTTATAGACAAATGGTGAAGAAAAATTAATTAAAAATTATCATTCTGACCTTTTCAACTTTTTAATTCATAATTCGTGGTAGTATAAGGGTTGATCGGTAGGCAAAAACGTTGTTGCCTATAAATCACATACAACTTGGGATAATTTCAAATAAAAGTAGAAGCCTTATCTACTCGTATTTTCAAAAATTGCAATAACGGTCTATATCATTATTTATATATTTGAACTTAAGTTTAAAGTTTGGCTACTCCTTAAACAATAACTTAAAATCAGCTTTTACTTTTTACCGTCGATATAATACTCGTATATGTACTACGCACTAGATTTCCCATTCCGAACATTGACTATGTTCAACTCAACTGTACTGCAATCCGTACACTAAACTAAATACTCGTATTGCGTAAATTGAAGATTTGTGAATCCCATAAGATAATTATTATTACATTTTATTTAGAAATATGTTTGTTTACATTAAAAAAGTAGTATAAAGTATAAAATAGTATAAAATAATCTTTTAAATTTATTAAATTCTTATTAAAGTATCCGCGCATGCTCGACTCTACTGTCTCCCGCGCATGCGCGAAAACATAGAGTAGCGCACAATTTTTGTTTGGAATAGCTTCTCTAGTACGTAGTACATGAATCTCAATCCTTTTTACTAAAAATGTTTTAACCGACTTCAAGAAGGAGGAGATACTCAATTCGACAGTATTTAAAAAAAAATTATGTGTGTTGCTTCATAACTTTTTTCTAGGTGAACAGATTTTGATGATTTTTTTTTATTTGAAAGCAAAGCAAATTGGTGTAAACTTGATCAAGTTATAACTACTAGTTTTTGTGTTAACCTCAATCGGTTGTACAAAATTTTTAATTTTACCACTTGTCTCACATTCAGTTGTTCTCAAATTTAGAAACACTTATAATTAAAGAAGTGCTAAAACTCTTGTTTCGTATGCTCCTTAAAATGAATAAAACAATATAATGTATTTAGAAAGAGTTTGTGTGTGTGTGTGTGTGGACGTTATTACTATTTTCAGAAATTTTATTAATTTTATCCCAGATACACATAGTCAATAATATCTTCGAGCGTAGTGGGAGATGGGCAGCAGCATATTTCTAATAACAACTGAAAATAATGAAAAAAAAAACTCTGGTTGCTAATCCGCTTCCCAAGCGCGACAACGGTCGCAAATAATAATAATAATAATAGAACGCGCATAGGGCCGCTGCCTGGGGGTCGCCGGGGCGCGTCTGGAGCTGGCGCTGGACGTGACAGCATGCGAACCGCCAGCCGAGCGCGAGGTGCTGCACGACCACCTAGCAGCCCCTCGCGTCCATCATCCCCACCAGACGGCTTGGTGTCGGCGGGGTCCTCTCGGACTCGGCAAGCGGCACCCGCCGCTGGTGGAGTACGCCGCATGCGTTGGACAAAAAATATGAACATAAACGCATTGCGGGCGTACTATAGGGCGAAAGGGGAAGAAACTGGAGGGATAGCGTATCGGGCTCGGATGCATCGCTTTTTTGCTGAGCTTGAGCCGTCAGTTCCCGTCACGGAGCAAAACCTGGCAGACCGAGTTCGGTACATCATACGCTCGAAAATATTTGATGATGCCGAACTCGAACGACTACGACGTGAGGCTATTCCCTCATCGAATGAACCGGCTATAGCTGGGGATGCGGCTCTTCAGGCCACAGACCAGCGGCCACATATAGAGGGCGCCATGGATCTCCCTGCTCTGGTTGATTCAGGCGATGATGGAATAGTCACCCAAGAACTAGAGCAGATGAGGAGTAAATTGGAGGAGGCGATTGTGGAAACGCGCAGTACGCCTCTCGAAAATCGACCGCGACTCCCGCGCATACCCCTAAGCAAGCGGAATCGGGCTGTCGTGAGGGCTCTCAACCCAATGCTGGTGACCTATTTGGAAGCCAGCCGGGACCTTTGCGAGACGTACTCAATTCTTTTTGGCGCCGCACTGGCAGTTTGCCGTATTGTTGGCGCCAAACTTCCCACGGCTGGACGCGCTACTAGACAAAGTAGCGCCATCCCAGCCTGGAGAAGAAGGATTGAGGACCGTATCGTAAAGGCAAGGGCCCTCATCGGCAGGCTGATAAAATTCAGGTCGGGCAATAATAGGCCGCGAATTGTGCGCACCGTCAGAATGGCGTTTGCTGGGACAAATATCAGTTTGTCCCAGCCGGATATAACGCAAAAACTGACGGAGCGCATAGACGACCTGAAGCAGAGAATCGCTGCTTGGGGGAAGCGGATTCGGCGATATACCGAGAGGTCGACACGGTTCAACCAGAATCGTCTCTTCCAGAGTGATCAGAAGAGGCTATATAAATCATTGGAGCGACCAATGGTACGTGGAACGGGCCAAGCACCGAATCAGGCCGACACTGTCGCATTCTGGCGCGGCCTGTGGTCAGAGCCCGTAAACCACAGCGAGGGCCCTTGGACGGAAGCTGTGGTGAGTCAGCGAATCTTACGCCCATGGACCCCGTCATTATAACGCCGGACGATGTAGCTGAGGCGGTCCGAAGGGCCCCGAACTGGAAAAGTCCGGGGCTCGACGGGCTGCATAACTACTGGCTGAAGGGGTTCGTGGTGTGTCACGCTGTGCTCGCCCGACAATTTCAAGAGGCTCTCGACCAAAAGTCGCTCCCGAGCCTCTTCACTACTGGGATCACTCATTTGGTTCCTAAAGACCGGGATACCATAGACCCGAGCAAATACCGCCCCATCACGTGTCTACCCACGATATATAAGACACTAACATCCATTTTGAGCGCGAGAATCACTCGTCACCTGAACTCAAATCAGGTGATGTCGAGCGCTCAAAATGGATGTCGGGGCGGTGGTCGTGGAACCAAGGAACCACTCCTCATTGACGCGGTCATTGGCAAAGTGGTTAAACGCAACCGTCGGAACCTATCCGCCGCCTGGATAGACTACAAAAAGGCATTCGACTCGGTGCCTCATACATGGCTGAAGAGGGTCCTCGAGCTGTACAAGGTTGACTGTACAGTTAGAGACTTCCTCGGGCAGTGTATGGGGCAGTGGAGTACGATCCTTTGTCATCTAGGCGAGAGGATGACGGCTGCGGAGAACCACATAAGGATAAGAAGGTGTATCTTCCAGGGCGATTGCCTGAGTCCAATCTGGTTCTGCCTCTCTCTGAACCCTCTCAGTACCTTACTGGAGGGCTCCGGGAGGGGATTTCAGCTTCGGAGGGGAGGTACAAAAGTGACCCACCTTTTCTATATGGATGATCTCAAGTTATTCGCCTCCAGTCGCTCTCATCTTGTGGAATTGCTAAACATCACTAGTGATTTTAGCAATTCTATTGGAATGGGGCTGGGGACGGATAAGTGTGCGGTCCTCCATGTTGAAAGGGGAAGGGTTGCTAACTCTGAGGGCATAGATTTATCTATGCCCATCAACATAAGGACCCTTTCCGAGGCTGAAACATACCGATACCTGGGTATGTCACAGAACATCGGTGTAGATGAGGCGGGTATGAAACAGTCAGTTTGCGATGTGTTTTATGCACGCTTGACCAAAGTGCTTAATAGCCTTTTGTCCGGTGTGAATAAGACGCACGCATATAACGGTTGGGTCATGCCTGTTCTCATGTATACCTTTGGCATACTTAGGTGGACTCAGACCGAACTTAACGCTCTGGACAGAAAAGTCCGCACTATAATGACGTCCCACAGGATGCATCATCCGAGATCGTCAGTAATGAGGCTGTACTTGCCGCGGAAGCATGGTGGGCGCGGCTTTTTAAGCGCGCTTACCATGCATAATCGCGAAGTGTGCAGCCTCCGTAATTACTTTCTGACGAGAGCGGATGATCCATACTATAGGGACGTTATTTCTTGTGATAAAGGACTGACCCCTCTATCCTTAGCCAACGAGCAATGGCAAGACCCAGCTGTACAGTGCATTTCCGACCGGGAGGCCGTATGGAAGGAGAAGGAGCTCCACGGGAGGTTCTATAAGGCTCTACATGAGCCTTTCGTAGACACAGTCGCCTCCCTTCACTGGCTACGTTTCGGTGACCTCTTTGGGGAAACCGAGGGTTTTGTCTGTGCGATACAGGATCAGGTTATTAAGACCAACAATTATCGGAGATACATCCTAAAGGATGGCGCCGTCGACATCTGTCGAGCTTGTCGCCATCCCGGTGAGTCACTTAGGCATGTCATCTCCGGTTGTTCGGCGCTTTCTAACTCTGAGTATTTGCACAGACACAATCTAGTAGCCAGGATTCTACACCAGGAGCTCGCTCTGAAATACGGCCTCGTGGATCGGAAACTGCCGTATTATAAGTACTTGCCGGAAGCCGTGCTCGAAAATGACCGCGCCAGGCTCTACTGGGACCGGGCCATCATCACAGACAGGACTATTCTTGCGAATAAGCCTGATATTGTGCTGATGGACCGGGCACAGTCAAGGATCTTTTTGGTCGACATTACCATTCCTTATGACGAGAACCTCGTGAAAGCCGAAACAGATAAGGTGACAAAATATCTGGACCTGGCTCACGAGGTTACCGGCATGTGGGGTGGTCTGCCGACCGAAATTATTCCTGTGGTCGTTTCTGCGAACGGGTTAATCCCAGTCAGCCTCCCGGGTTATCTGAGGCGACTGGGACTCCGTGGCGGACCGCTCCAGGCTCAAATGCAGAAGGCGGTGCTCCTCGATACCGCCCGCATCGTCCGCCGGTTTCTTTCCCTTTCCCCCTAACACTCGGCCGTCTGGTCTCCCCTGCCGAGGGCTTCCATCTGGTTGGGTTTTTATATATTTATGTATTTATTTTATTTTATTCATATTTATGTATGTTTACCATTTTCATTTACAATTATATATTTATACTGCCCAACCAGATGAGAAAACTTTATAGATACCCCAAAAATAATAATAAGCTGATTTCGGTCACGGCGGCCAGCCTCTACTGAGCCTAGCCCCTTTTTTGCGCCCAGAACCAATGAAAAGGGCTCCCCTTCGGGAAGCGGGGGGAGGGAGGTGGTGAATGCTCTAAGCATACCACGACAGCCGGCTGCGTGGTTATGTGGGACTCACTGCGATACCAAAACCTAAGTGCCTACCTGCCTACCTACTAAACACCACATGTGAGACTGGCATTGACATGTATGACCTTTCTGCCGAATCGGAAGCGACCCCCTTTAGGGAAAAGGAGGCGCAGTCAGCCTAGCCACCTGTGTAGGACAGATTTATAGTGACCAAGTGTATGCGCATGCACAGGTGTACTCCCTATTCCTTCTCTCTCATAGGCCGATGGGACGGAAAATCGACACGACCAGAGAGATCGAGCACAGGACCAACGGCTTTACGTGCTTTCCAAGGCATAGGTGTTAAACACCGCCTGACTCGATGCTACTGAAAATTTTTGACAGAAGTACACAATAACTTTTTTTTTTTGCTGGCCCGACACGGGCTTCGAACCCAAGACTGCGATGGCCAGCAGGCGCGTTTGCGACCAATAGACACACGTTTGCCACCTTATTAGCCAATCTATGGTGATATTTTTTTTAAGTTGTAACAGTTATATATTCTTAAAAACTAAAAATGTGATTGCACTTAAAAAGGAATTAGGGCAACTTTTAGGGCACTACTTAAAGTAGCAAATTCAAATTATAATATGAAGTAGTACTTTTATTGACGACTAGCAATACGCCCCGTTTCGCCTGGAAAGGATTTATTAATTAATTTATTTTATTTTTAAAATACTAACTACCACACTAAAATTTTCTCCTATATCGTGGACGCAGTTTACAGACATAGATTGCACGAGGGCAAACATCCAGACCCGGAGCAATTATTTATAGGATATACAAATACTTTTCGTTTTTTTCAAAAAATATATTGACGTTTTTCGGTTCTCTGTTCGTAAAGTTTCACCACAATCGGTTCAGCCATTCAAAAGATTATCCCAGACAGACAGACAAGCAATTTTTTTTTAAAATGGCAATTTATGCCTTAATAGCATTCAAATAGCCCCCTGTGCTCAATAGAAACCTGTTATTTCAATAATATAGACATACACTTCAATTTTATTTGCATGTATGGATGTCAAATATCCAATTTTAGAAAATCGCACAGAAATCCGCGGCAGTAATCAAACAATTTTTAAAGCCAGTTCGAGTTGCCACTAACACATGCAAGGTTACCATATATAGCGTTATATAAGCATTAAAATTATAAAGGGTATTGAGTAAATTTTGTCGAATTTAAAACATTAAAATTAATAGCCTTTATCGATAAATTCTTACCTTATTAAAAACACATAAACTTTTAACGTTATGACAGTGTTTAAATACTAATTGAACTTACTAAATGTGCAAATATATTCTGATAATTATGATTTTGGTAATCGGTGACAAATACCAGTTATTTTGTGTAGGTATTCAGCCTAAATAATCCTTGTATAAAGCCTGTGGAACCTTGATGATGCCGACATTAGAAAAAATTTATAGTTAATATCAAATAACGAAAATAATAAATATAATAATCTTCAAAGTAGTGTTCTCTGCTTACTTACAGGTTGAATGGTGTAGGACGCCCTAAGGCGCTAAGTCCGTCTTTGTACATATTAGTGCAACAAAGTTTAAATAAATAAATAAATTTAAATAAATGCGTGAGTATCATGGATCACTCGGTTGGAACGAAGTTCCTTGTGTAATATATTATTATTGATAAACGTAGGTATTATATTATTGATTAACAAATACAAATAAATGTAGCGTCTATTAAAATGAAGCGTCATTTGAAATAAAATATAAAAAATAATATCATGGCAAGATAAGAAAAAAGTGCGAGGGAGATGGATATTATTCCATCTCACTTCCTTATTTCGCCGCCAAGGCCGTCTACACTATGACACAAGGGCTAGTGACGAAAAAATCTTACACTTTTTGTCGCCTAGCTCCCATCCGCCAAACCCGTACCGTCCGATAAGGAACTTCGTTTCCGTTCCCGGACCGAATTTCGATCACGGCGGCCAGTCTCAAGGAGAGTCATCTGCACTGGTCAGGATTATAGTGCACGAGTGCATGCGCGAACACACGTGCATTCTCTATTTCCTTTTATGAAAAATCTAGAGAGATAACAGTATCTATTGAATATGTCTCCTAGATATTTCAGATCTTCGTATTAGAAGGGCATATGTAAGAAGTGTTACGATCACCAATCGATATTAATTTTTATCCTTATATAATATCGATTAAGTTGTCTAAACAAACACATAGTTGTGGGTCTAGCGTAAAATATGACAGTCTCAAAGTCCGTGCACAGAAATTACGTTAATATATTATCACATATAGTGTCATTGCAAAACGCAAAGGTAATGCCTCCAAGTGGTAACGTTTGAGTGATATAATACAATACAATAAGAACATTACATTTTCTGCGAAATTTACTACGCGTGAAAAATGATTAGTAGTCTTTGTTCTCACATAATAGGCCGTTTTAAAATGTAAAATAGATACTCATATTAACGAATTACCGTATAACTTTTTGTCGGAAAACTAGTTTTTAAGTCTCTCTATGTAAACTTATAAAAGTTACTCGTATAAACGAATTATCTACTCAATTTTTTTCAGCAAACTTTCGATTTTAAGAGGACTATATATTCCTAGAAACTCTATCCGAGTTTTATTTTGAATAAATCTGTGTACAAACGTTAATTAAACATTTATTTTAAAATATATTACTATTATGTCTTACCCACAACATCATTTTTTATTCATCACTAATTCAAAAAATTTAACTTTCAGACTTATTTATTATTTTTATTTTTTAGTTTTCGAATCGTCGGAATTAAAATAGGTAATAATCTGTAAAATTAGTTTCATTCTAAATGCTTTTATTTGAAACCGATTTATCGTTAACAAAATTTGTTTAAAAATTAAAAAAAAAATATGTAACCTCACATATTTAACATTTCATGTAGGCATCGTATCTCCGGTTAAACCTCCAATAATGATCGGAATGTAGACAACTCAATTTATGCTACATAACCAATCAATAAAAAATAGTCTTGCTTCACAGTGATATTATGTACATTAAGATTACACAAATATACCTTGACTAAATGACGGTATAAAAAATTAAATACCAAAAACGAACGTTCATTTGTTGAATATATTTTCAACAAACGAACGAGTTTCACTTTGATAGTATTGGGTGACAAACGAGCACACAGTCCACCCGATTGCAAATGGATGCTGTGGCCCATAGATATTTAACAGTGGTAGAGCCACGCGGCGGCTTTTGCTGTCGCACGGATGGGCCGGCTCGAACCGGGGTGGTACCACGACCTCACAGAATACCAGCGTGAAGTAGAGGTTCACCTCTGCGTTTCGCTTGGTGAGTGCAGGTGGCCGGAAACCCTTTTTGCTGGAAATGAGGCATTCCATCTTAGTCCTCACGGGTGACAACGCATCTGCATTTTGATTCGCAAACGAGGATAGATGTAGATGTTTATGGGCCGCAGCAACCACTTACCATCAGGGGGACTGTGTACTCGTTTGTCACCCTTATCCTATAAAAAAAAAGACATCTACATTTATCCTCAATTAAGGATCCAAATACAGATGCGCTGCCACCCCTGAGGACTAGGATGTAATGCCTCGTTTCCAGTAAAAAGGGTCTCCGGTTACCGGTACTCCGGTACATTCAATATACGAAATACAGCAGTACGCTGGTATTCTGTGAGAGCGTGGTCCCCACCCCGGTCGAGCCAACCCATTAGTGCTACAACCATGATATAACTGTAGCTTGGCTCTACCACGTAAAGTAAGAGATATTTAATAGGCAAGTAAAAAAAATTGAACAGTAATATATATGCTAAGCCACTGAGTTACGACTAACATTATATACAAGATGTATTAGCATAATGCATCACGACATCGCTGTAACATTTGCTTTGTAGTGATGAGGTATTGCGAATGTGTTACGAAGTCGTGAAGTTAATTTTCATCGTAGCGACACGTTTTCAATAAGCGTGAAGCCACCATTCTGTTATGACCAAATGAACAAAGCGCACCTTCTAGGTAAAGAAAGTTTTAATGTGGTACTTCTCATTTTTGACCTAAGAGTGAAGAACAAACTGACAGTTCTAAACTAAACGTCAGGGTTTAGTTGCACGCGCACGCGCAAGCTGTGTATACTACAGCCCAAAGATATTTACAACCAATTTTAAATAAAGAAAGCTAAATATGCTTGCAATTGCCAGTATGGTTTTTTTAAAGTAATATATAATATATTACACACACATTTCATATACCCATATTCATAGTGGCCCGGAAGTACCCGGAAAAAATATTAGACTATAAAACCTAGTTTCGTGCAGAAATACATCCCACGGTCTGCAGTACCTCATCTATAGAAAAGAATAGAATAGAAATAGAATACTCTTAAATTATAATAATTTTGAATCTATTTGCACAACAGTTTATTAGGTAACCCTTGCTTTAAAATAATAGAAAAATAGTGTTACTTACTGAGATAGAACTGGACAAAGCAAAAATCTTTTAAATACATAATAATAGTGTCCTAGAGACTAGAGACCAGTTAATGGCGCAATAAAGGATTATAGAGCACGAGTGTTTACGCAAGTATAGGTGTACTCTCTATTCGCTCATTCTCATAGAACGATGGCACGGCAATGCGACACGACTGGAGAGATATCAGGTGCAGAAACAAGGGCTTTACGTGCTTTCTACGCTAAGAAGGTGAAACGCCGCTAACATTCTTATTGAGGACTGCCACTTACCGAGAATTTTTTAAGAGAAAAACCCAATAACTGAATTTAGCCCAACCCTGGATTTCACGACCACGTGATCAGTAGTCGCGCTTACGACCATTAAGGGGGCTGTCAGAAGCATCTAAAACCACGTAGTGAATAGAATAGTTGTGGTTCGATTCGTTGTGCCATCACTACCAACTTCCCATATTGTGACTAATTCCTTCTTAACGTTTAACAAAAAACTACAGAATTGATTTTGACTTTTTAAAAGAAATAAAGGTAACAAACGAGCACACATTCCTACCGTTTCCTTTTAATTTTTTTTATAGGATTGGGTAACAAACGAGCAACCACTTACCATCAGGTGGACTGTGTAGTCCACCTGATGGTAAGTGGTTGCTGTGACCTATAGACATCTACATTTATCCTCAATAAAGAATCAAAATACAGATGCGTCGTCACCCGTGAGGACTAAGATGGAATGCCTCTTTTCCAGTAAAATGGGTTTCCGGTTCTCTACACTCACCATACGAAACACAGCAGTGTCAAGCTGCCATTTGACGCTGATATTATGTGAGAGCGTGGTCCTTCCCCGGTCGAGCCGATCCGTTCGTGCTACAACTATACTACTAATATAGCTGTAGCATGCTCAGCTCTACCACGTACAAAAAATTCTCAACGTTTTGGGTGCTTTACAGCACTAACGTTCACAGGGACTTGAGGTGTTCGACGTCATGTCTTAGTAAATTGCAGAATTAAAAATTAGTTTAATTATTCGTGACTAAATCCCTAAAATTAGTTTTCTTCAATATGTAGTTAAGAAAGAAGTATATTATATATGTGCGGTATGCAAATAATAAAAATATGACATAGTAAAAAGTCTGATATTTTTATTCAGTCTTGCACCGTGGGCTACAGATTGACAGCTATTAAGTACGGGCTACGTCAAACGTCACTTTTGCCGTATGTCAAACTTTAAAGAAAATCTTAATTACAGACCCACGCTTACAGCTTGTTCCAATTAAAAAACGCCTTCCAGACATGAACTCAACGCGTGTTTCTTGTAGATTGATTGTAGTTACTTGACAGATGATTTTTAATATCATGCACTTGTAGTATTAGAAACAGATGTAGGAAAATATAATGTTTTATAACAACTTGGCCGAACTTGTCGCTTATTAATTTTTTTTCTGAAAGTGTATGCTGTTGGTCCTGCGGCCTTTACAGCTTCATCGAAATAGGCTCGTAAGTGAGGATCTATGAGCTATTGACAACGATTCTGCAGGCGGCGAAGCCGCCTCGCCGCTTGCAGTCCCGTGACACCCCGGCCCCTGCTTTCGGAGTGAGGCTCCTCTTGCTAGGGAGACGCGTTGGGGGGGACGAACTTGATGTAGTTCAAGGGCCCCTCAGAAAGAGGTACGAACCACAGCTTGTACCACTATCGCAATGTGGGAGAAGGGTCGCAAAACTAAAAGCGCCCCGTATCACGGGTACTGAATCTTGTGTAACGGGTGTGTCTATGATCTCGCGTTCGTCGGCGAACGCGGTGTGCCATAGTGTTCTTTTTTTTTAAAAAAAAAAACGTTACCCCCGCACTAGGATTTTCTCCTGTGTCGTGGAGGCAGTTTACAAACACAAATTGCACAAGGACAAACATCCAGTCCCGGAACAATTATTTATAGGCCATCTATATCTCAACCCCAGCGCAACAACTGATTGCTAAGCCACTGCGCCACGGAGCCGTCAAAGAGTTCTGTACTAGTGTAGTGTCTGAATTTGTGTGTGTTAGCGTTAGATAGACGAATTCCCTCTTCTGTGGAGGGGAGAGGGGGGGGTTCAACCTATTCATAGAAGTGATGGAGATCAAGAAGAACGTTCTTGGGACGTCTCGGGGGGGGGGGGGCAGTATCCCTCTCTGGCGAGTACGAGCCCGGCTCAGTCACCAACGGATTTTTATAATCTTTGATCGAAATGAATTATCTTAAGGAAAATTCCTTAAGATACGAATGAATTGTGGACATGTCGAGGTCGCGGTAATTACACATAATAAGGAACTCCTGTGATTCGGTGCAGGAAATTTATTTCGAACAACTTGAAGTTGTCGAAGACGCTTTTAAGGGACGTGGGCAAAGGACACACCCGCATACGTAATAATAGGACGTACGCAGGTTTTGAAGAGATGCAGTTTGTGTCTCACAGCTTACTGTTTTATTGGTTAAGGCGAAAAGACAATACACTATGAGTTTTGCTTTATTTATAACTGCTTTAATGTGCTGGGAAAAGTAATATCTAACAATACCCTCAGGTATTTACCCCTCGAACCCATGGGATTGGGCTTATAAGTTTAAGGATGAGCTTAAAACTTTCCTGCTGGACATTATAGCTTTACTCTTATCGGGGTTCAATTCGATTCTCCATTTTCTGCACCAATCGCCTAGTGCGTTTGCTGCCGCTTGGAGCCGAATGCATATTCTGACAGAGTGCAAGATGAGTATTTGGTAACGAAGAGATATCACTCACGTAAAGTGAGTATAGGTTCGGAGACAACATGGAGCCCTGAGGAACTCCTGCTCTGATAGATCAGGAAGAGGGGACCCCTAGACTCTAAAACGGAAGGATCGATTGACAAAAAAGTCTTAAATAATTTTGAGAAGTCTTTTAGCCACACCTATATATGAAGAAGTTTAAAAACTAGTCCATTGTACCAGACTTTGTCGAAAGCTTTAGTCACTTCGCAGAATAGAGCACCTGTATAGCGTGTGTTCGACTTTGTAGTCTGATCTAGAATGTCCTGCGTGAGGCAGTGCACCTGTTGATCACACGAGTGTTTGGCTCGAAAGCCAAACTGCTCGTTAGGAATTAAATTTTTGTCTAGCACGACATGCTTCAAACGGCTGAGAATGATGCGCTTATAGATTTTACCCATAGCACTGAGGAGACAGATGGGTCTATAACTAGGTGCCCTATCTCTGGGTTTGTTCTGTTTGGGAATACCGATGACGTTTGCTTCTTTCCACACTTCTGGGAAAGTGCAGGTGGATAATAGAACATTGAAAATAGCCACTAGAAGGCAGGTCAATTTTAAAGGTAGGGCTTTAAATACCTTATTATTAATGCCATCAGCGCCTGGCACTTTTAAAGGCTTGAAATTCCGAAAGTAATGGGAGGGGGAGGGGGGGGGTCATCCGTTGGTGATGTGGCGGAAAGATTAGCCGCTACCTCGTCCATCTTATTCAGATGGACGGTGTGAACTGGCAAGGTGCTAGGAGAGCATTGGCTCTCGATGCTATCCGCCATGCACTGGGCCTTTTCCAAATCATCGAACGCTAACTGACCATCAAATCTAATTAATGGGGGGCATCGAAGCGATATTTTCTTATTTCAGAGCTCTCGCCAATCGCCAGAAGGCAGTGTGCGAGGTCAAGATATCTTCCATCAGTCTGTCCCATCGTGTTTCCCTCAGCTGGGCCATGCGCTCCTTGACCTCTCTATAGAGGCGTCGCAGTTTGGGCCTATTATTGACAGTTCTATAACGGTCATAGGCCATAACCGCAGCGTTTTTCTCTCCCAGTGATCGCCGTGAATCACTTGATCTAAATATTTTGAGTTTTATAGATTCGAGGTTAGTCTCGAACCTATGCCATTCCGATACAGTTTTAGTTGGAAGAACCTCACTACTGGACTGACTTAAAGTCATGAGGACCGGGCGACGGTCCGATCTTAACTCATGCACCATCTATAGAGCGTAACGTTATGGTTACGTTCCAGAAGAGTGCTAAGTTGATTCTGGACGAGATATGAGACGGAATCAGTAGGTATCTAGTGTTCTCAGGAGGAGTTATTATATCAAAATTTAGACTATCACTGAGAGCTAAGAGATCATGTTAATCACTAGTATTGTTTTTAATATTGTTATTATTATGCCAGACTTGATGCTCACTATTAAAATCGTCAGCTATGATAACTGAGTTACTGAGGTTAAACAGTGCTTCTAAATCGTCCTTTACTATTTTTTTCTTAGGAGAGAGATACGCAGAGACTACCATGATCGGCGGATGACCGGTCATGGCTACTCTGTAAACGGATGCCTCTAAATTAGTCATTTGAGGCGTATCAATGGAGACGACGTGCATGAATGACTTATAATAAATAAGTGTCCCTCCACGCTATGCCACTATGTAATCGTTTCTGACTGATCTGCAATTCAGGTGGACTGTGTTACAGTGTTACTACCTTAATTCTGTATAAAAAAAAACCCGATGGCAAGTGGATGCGGTTGCCCATAGATATCTTCATCATAATCATCATTATAGCCCTTCCAAGTCCACTTCTGAACATAGGCCTACCCCAAGGAATACCACAAAGCAAGGTCCTGAGCCACCTGCATCCATCGACTTCCTGCATGTCTTACCAAGTTGTCGCTCTATCTAGTGCAAGGCCGCCCCACACTTATCTACTAGACATTTTCATCTTTATAAAATTAAGAATATGATCTCTGAGGACTAAAATATAAAGCCTCGTTTCGATTGAAAAATGTCTCAGGTACGGTTACATTTTTTTTTCGCTTGTATTCTGTGGGAGAGTAGTCCTACCCCAGTCAAGTCGGCCCATTTGTGCTTCAACGATAGTAGCGTTGCAGCGTGGCTCTACCACGAGTAAGTATACGAATGTAACGGATTACATATTGATATTATAAAATCTCCGAATTTCTAAACTTTCACCATTGGTACTGCTCGTCAAATAAAATTCAAAGCGTATTGTTCATAACTCAAGAATTCATGTGATGTAACGTCTATAACAATAACCTGTCGCCGGCCGCAAGATGTACGCAACACCAGACACCAGTATGACAGCTGACAATATAATTTTCGGGTTAGTTTCCCAATGTTTTTGACATCTCACACACGGTTGGTTAACTCAAAACAATACAGCAGCTTATGATATTCACAATTAAAAAAAAACAATACATACTACGTAAGCCTTTAATATAGAGCGTTGTGGTAGGTAACTCAGGGGATATGCCCTGGCTTTAAAATACATACAGTACGCGCGTAAACATATTGTGTAAATAAGACAGTGTAAGATTAACCTGTCGTACCTTGATCGTCGTAAGAAGCGACAGAGGGGAAAAACCGGGAGATAGACAGCAGTGTTGTCCTAATAACAACAAAAAAAATCAGTTGCAGCCCGCCGTGGTAACTATGGCAAATGAGGCAATCTGTAGGGGAGGCCTGTTCACGAGTGGACTTTTGATAGGCTGTAATGCAAATAAACAGAGTTTGATAACGTACTAGGCGATGAAAGAAAATTTGTTAAAGCAACCAATATGTCAAAAATTTTAAAATATGAGGTCATGTGAAGTCTACCTGCAGGCATTAGAACAGCGCGGTGGGCTATTCCCTGCCCTAAAACTTTATCGGTAATGACCTGGCAAACCGGTGAGACGTATATACATATAGATAGACTTTAACTATACATTTAATTATTTAATGAATTTCTTAAGCAGGTGCAAAAACATATTCATCTTCTGAGGTTTTCTTTTTGATTTCTAAGCGATGATTGATATAAGTTCTTTTTTCTACCGACTTCAAACAGGAGAAGGTACTCAATTCGACTGTATGTTTTTATTTATGTGTGTTACCTCATAACTTTTTACTGGGTGAACTGATTTCGATGATTCTTTTTTTATTTGAAAGCTGGTGCTTCACATGTAGTCCCATATAAATTTGATCAAGTCCCGTATAAATTCTCAATAATTTATATTAAAGTCGGTTGTACAAAATTTTTATTTTTTAATTATTTTAAATAGAGTAAGATTGAAAAGCGAGCACACAGTACACCTGAAGGTGAGTGGATGTTGAGGCCCGTAGTATATTTATATATTTATACAAATAAATTAAATTGAAGTGTCTGTTTGTAATGTTAAAATAATTGCATTTTACTAAATGCATATGAAAGTGAAAGTATATACAGTACAAATAACAAAAAACTATTTTTAATATTTTTGTCTGTCTTTTTTGTTTGTTCCGGCTAATCTCCGAAACGGCTAGACCGATTTTGACGGGACTTTCTCTGTCAAATAGCTGATGTTATAAGGAGTAACTTAGGATACATTTATTTTAGAAAAAGAATTAGGGTTCCGTGCAAAAAAATTAAAACCCATAAATCGTAGTAAATACGGGCGAAGTTGCGGGAACAGCTAGTCTAATAATATATCTAAATCTATACTCGATTAAGAATCAAAATGCAGATGCGTTGACACCCCAGAGCCCTGAGCACTAAGCACTAAGATGGAATGCCTTAGTCAATAATTATAATCGTACTGTCTCACTTTACTCTTCAGACCGAAAAACAGCTACTAAGAAAAGCGTCACGCAAGCCAAAAGGTTTAGCCCACTCCATCCTCGTCCGCCACGATACACGCTTGTCAATCGGTTTCTACTCTAATGCCTGATCCAAGAAACATTTTCTTCGCGGCTACTACATTCTTACGAAATGCTGTTAAAAGTTAAAACTGCTTCTATTACAATGCCCGCGTTAGGCTAATGAATTTTTAAAATGAAAATTTTTATAGTCTTTCAGACAAGACAACCCATCTGCAGCCATTTTTACTTGAAGTTGTCAGATGTCCTGACCTGACTTGACTGCATTAGCCCCTTTTCAGGGAGTACTGTACGGTTGTCACTTCAATTTGTTTATATCTATGATAAACGAGCCGCAATAACGCACGCTCTGCCGAACGCGCGCCCCTCAGGCCTTAGGAGTCGTTAAAACTAGCGGTGATAAGTAAACAGACTGCGTAGTGAGTTGCGACACGCGATCTTGACACGGCGTCGTCCGGTCGTTGGCGAGTTTCGCAATCGCTTAATTAATGCCCGGCGCATTCCGGCACGCGACTACGCTTCCACGCACACCCCTCGTTTGCCATTTTGAGAATCCAATCCAATATTGTAGTAGAGACCTGCAAAACCTAGATCTTTAAAATTGCACTCGGCTTCCGTGTCTTTTTGGTAGATTTTATCTTGTCAAATATGGAGGAAATGCTAAAATGTACTAAAACACAATAGAAAGGACGCACAGATCTAGATTATGGTAAATGTGACATATATACTCGTAGTATGTGCAGTTTTGGAATTAGATGATCCCTAAATAGATATTAAATAAACTTTCATGCCTGTCACCCAGAGAGATAGACAGAGACTACGGATATCCTGACACACCTCTCTCTTTTTACACTTCCATGTTTCTACGCATACGTGTATTGAAGTCTTATAAAGACAGCAACTACCTTTTTAGCATTTCGTGAGTATGCTAAAGTTAGTTGCTGTCTTATATATATATATATATATATATATATATATATATATATATATATATACATATATATATATATATATATATATATATAAGACAACAAGTGTAATTGTATATATAAATATATATATATATATATATATATATATATATACAATTTTGAAACGTAATATATTAAACTAAAAAAAATTTCTAATTTATTTTTATACAGATCAATACTAATTACGAGTATTACTATATGATATTATTTTATTAATAAGTTAAACCTTACTGATAAATATAAAATATATAATAAAATATATATAAATAAAATAAATATTAATATTTATTAATATAAAATTTTGCGAAACTTAAAAGTTTCATGGTTAAAGTTTTGTTATTAATTCTACTTTCGTATAGTAACCACATAACATAACATACAAAATAATTTTAAGTATTTCCTTCAACCGACCGTATATTTTAAATTATCTTCACAGTTACCTTATTATTCTTTGTATTATTCAACTTATTTCTGAACTCGTTGTGATATAATATGTTTGGTTCGTTATTCTTCAATATGTGTAAAATAATTCGTAAAGTAATTTCTCATTTAAGCGAATTAATTTCTTATGAGAAAATGAATAGTTAAGCCTCAATAATTTATGCAATTTATTGTACCTAACAACAAAGAACTGAAGCTGCATTGATTAATTATTAATTTACCAAATGACAAGTTCGTAACTTCAAACCACTTTCATATAGCACTCTGGGGATTAAACAAGTCTTACGAAATCTTACAATTCGTCAAGTAATACGAGTACATATTTTATTCTAGCTATTTCCATAGAATAATACCGTATCGTATTATATAACTTTGGCCGCTGAATTCATTTACTACAACGTAACGTACACAAAAACCGGAACAGATACAAGTTATTGTGCCTTTTTCTCAACTCCACAAAGTCAATAATTCATTCTTGGGCAATGTATATGCTTTTACAACAAAATCACAATAAATATACATCCACCGTCAAGTTCAAAATTTTTATTAAACAAAGATTTTATTAAAAGAGATATTATAACATTACGAAATTTATGATCCTTACATACCTCTTTCGCTTCTTTCAGATTCATTATCTTCTTCATACATGCACGTCTAGGTATCCGAGTACTCTTGACCCTACCCTCTTCGAGCAATTTGCTCACACGATCTTCGAAAGTTAGTCTCGGTCTACCTCGACACTTTTTAATATTAACTTTCGCGCTATATATTTTCTTCACCATTCGGTCTTCACTCATTCGCGATTCATGACACTTGGCGATCTGTTCTCTCTGGCTACCCCGTCAGGGATTGTGCGTGAAGATAAGAAGAAGAAGAAATTTATGAATGATAAAAGAGGTGATCACAACAAAGTTATTTCTAATATGTTTAAAGTACTTAATGGTGTCACATAATACAACAGCAAAATTGTTTATTTTTTAATTATTAAAAAAGAAACAATTTTGCTGTTGTAATTTTTGTGCTGGGTAATTTGTTATTTTAAAAAATAATTATATTTCTATTACTATTTCATAACCCTCCTTCTGGAACAGTCGGGTAAATAACAAGTTTTATTTCACATATAAAAGGAAGCCTACTTACACAAGTACAACAACCTCATCCACTAAACATCAAATCAGATATTCATGTCCCAGCGGAGAAAGTCTACGACGAAACGAGCCTGAGAACACTGAAGTGGCGGATACTTCTCAATCTTATCATTAATCTGTGTCGTGGGATATATATTTTACGATCACGTGACTTAAGTGGGGACCAATCTATGCAGCTACTAATTTATATATAACCTAGTACTAGTCCGGCAGACGTTGTTCTGTGCTTTCCGGTGATGATTTTTACTCCGGATATTGTGAATAATAAGAGACATTTTCCTAAATATAAAATTAATAACTTGACTACGCCATTTTTTTTATAGAATAAAGGTGACAAACGAGCACATAGTCTACCTGATGGTAAGTGGTTGCTGTGGCCCATAGACATCTATGTACATCTATCCTCGATTACGTATCAAAATGCAGATGCGATGTCACCCGTGAGAATTAAGACGGAAAGCCTTGTTTCCAGTAAAAAGGGTCTTCGGTTCTCTACACTCACCATACGAAACACAGCAGCGTTACGCTGGTATTCTGTGAAGCGTGGTTCTTCCCCGGTCGAGCCGACCCAGTCGTGCTACGAAAAAAATCCTAACGGTTCTTGGCTACAAACCGTCACCTTAACAAAACAATATAATATAGTGTAAATATAATATGACAATCATTATCACTAACATACTCTTACCAATGTATATATATTTAATATAATAAAAAAATAATGTTTGTTTGTTCGTATTTTATGCGCTGCCAACTGCCATACCGTTCATCAGGACCTTGCCATTTTTAAGGTGACGGACATCCATTCTAATCTCGTTCAAAGTGACGTCCGGGATATCATGGGAATAGTGTCGGATAAGACTTGCTCCTAGATCGTTACTCATACTTACATGTGGCTCCAGCAGTGACATTTACAGCTGCCAGTCCCAATCTCACTCAAAATCTCAGGTGTCCCGGAAACGATGCTACCAAATTTGGTCTTTAGCTTCAACAGTTAGCTCTTTCTGGCAGACAAATCTCTGGCAACCTTGGTTCCGCTCGATCGCTTCTTCAATACGAGCTGAATTGGCATGGCATGGATCTGTCTGTTCAGTTGCCTATATGCTTTCAAATCTGCTGAAGACTGCAGCATCATTTTCCGTCTAACAGACATGATATATTGACTGGCCTGTTGGTCTAGTGGTTAGTAACCCTGACTGCTACGCCGGAGGTCGTGGGTTCGATTCCCACACAGGACAAATGTTTGTGTGATGAGCACGATCATTTGTTCTGTGTCTGGGTGTAATTTATCTATAATATTTATGTATTTAGAAATATATAAGTATGTTTATCAGTTGTCTAGTACCCATAACACAAGCTCTGCTTAGCTTGGGACTAGATGGCGCTGTTTGATAGTTGTGGAAAAAAAAATATTGAGAAGATTGATTAAGAGTGTGATCGAACAGTTTTTGAGTTCTTTTGCAACGGGTCTTGCAGAACTTAGCTTCGATTGCATGTACAGTTTCCACGAGTTTGTTATTCATTCATATCGTCCACTGTATCGCAGTCTTCTAAGCACCGAAAACGATTTTGTAACTCTAGCTGAAAGTTTTCACTCACGTCACTGGGGGACGGAACGTTGACATCATAAGACGTGACCTAGCCAACTTAACGTATAGGTAATATATGTCTATCACCATTAGGTGGTCGCTGCCAGTTTTCACTCTCGCGATCACTGAGACATCACCGAACAGTTGCCGTCTAGTCGTCATAATGAAGTCAATCTCATTTTTTGTCGAACCGTCGGGGCTCGACCATTTCCATTTTCTGTGGGGCCGCTTCTGGAAGAAAGAGTTTAACATAAAGAGTTCCTCTTTCTCCATGAAGTCGCTGCTAGCCTCTTGGGTTCCGTAGCTTCCTTTCCCTTTCCCTTTCCGTAATTTCCCTACCTGCAGCTCACCGTTCTCTCTCGTGCCTAGTTTTGCGTATAATTTATTGTATTATTTCAATTGATATAATAAAATAAAAAAAATCATAAATAGAGTTTAACTAGGAGTAAATTTCAATCAGTTTAAAAAGTTCACTTGTAGTTCTGAGTTATGATCATATTGTAAATCACGGGTAATTTGTTAGAACTGATTTTAATCAATAAAGAAAATGTAACCACTTAAGGTTCACCTTCATAAGGCATTGAAAACAATAATCGTTTATTTCTGACGTCTAAATAAAAAACATGACGTGCACAAAGTGGTTGCGGCAGAACCAGTGCAATAAATTTGCTGACCGTACTGCTATCAATTTTGACCTAATTAACCCAAATTGGCATCACTGGTGCCCACGCGAGGGCGACGTAAGCCTTTTGTAAATATCCTACCCACTCTCTTTTTTTAAGGTTCCGTAATGTATGTGTTTACGAGAAATAAATATCAATATGTTTTCAATAATCATAAGTAATGATAATTATATATAAAAAAATAAATATACATGAGTAAAATTATCAAGGCATATGTAATAAAAATATTCATATATTAATCAATGTAGTCGCAATTGCACAGCGACATTAACTTTAAATAGTGTTTTTGTTTATATAGAGTAAAGGTGACAAACGAGTACACAGTTCATCTGATGACAAGTGGATGATGTGGCCCAAAGACATCTACATTTATCCTTGACTATCAAAATGCAGATGCTTTATGAACCCTGAGGACTAAGATGGAATGTCTCGTTTCCAGTAAAAGATATCTCCGATTCTCTACAATCACCATACAAAACACAGCAACGTTAAGCTGCTATTTTACGCTGGTATTCTGTGAGATCGTGGTCCTTCTAAGCATGTCTTCGATGGAGCGTGGCACATTCATGTCGGCTCCACCGGTGCCACGGAGTCTTTGTGGCCTGTAACTTTATTAGAATGGAATATAATCATTTTACTCAATATAGATTACATGTAATACTAATTGAAAGTCATTCTTTTTACTTTTACCACTGATTCGGAAAAAGACATATGTCCTGGAACGAACCAGCAAGGAACCCAGCTGGACTTTAAAAAAAAAGATAATTTACATTAAAATATTTTATAAAATTGTTATGAAAACATTTAGAAACAGCATGGTAGCGATCACCAAATTCCCAGGGGCTATTATCAATCATGTACTCTTTGTATAATGACACTTACCAAGCATGTTTTTCTAAATAAATATTTTAAACCTATTGATAGATAAGGTCTACATATTTTCTGGGACTTTGTTGTAAAAGCGTATATACATTTGGAGTCGAGTAACTGGTATAACTAACTTGTGCTTGTTCCTAGTATTAATGGGATGTACATCACTATTTTTAATAAAACAATTTTTGCTCTTGTTATGTACACAATTAAATTTTCGTAAATATATTGAAAGGCCTAAGGTAATATTATTATTTACTTCTTAATTTTTTTATCTAAGGTATTCCTTCAGACCTAGGTTATAAATAGCTCTTATGGCTCTCTAAACAAAGATAGTTTCAATGTCAGTAGCATTACCCCATAGCAAGATTCCATATGACATTATGCTATGTCGGTTCAATTTTAAAATAATTTTGTTGACAGACATGAAACCAAATTCCCCTATACTTACCAAATGAAAGAATAAAATAGAATACTATTTTATTCTTATGGTTATTGTAGTAAAATACAAATATAAATAATAAAAACAAGTTAGATAATAAAGAACCTTTCGTTTTAAAATGACTAATTCTCCTTCGGGTGTACGCCGTACGCGGCGACCTTTGATATCTTGGCGGCGTCTTTGACAAAATGCAACATGTGACCAAAGGTGACTGTATCTAACTGAACAGACTATAACTTGTTGGCTATGCAACCGACAAGATACACTTAAAGTTGTTAAAGAGTAGTATAAGATTATACTAATGTGTGATCGTTAATCTACCCGCCAAACGAGGCGATTACGACAAATCCTCTTTACTATGGAAAGAACTCGCGTGCAGCAATTAACTTTTTAAAAATTGGTAAAGTGGCACCCCTTGTGGGTGTTAACATCCTATATTCACATTTAATTGTGTTTATTAAATACCTTTATAAAAAATTATCCCACAATGATAATATATTTAGTAGATAAATAAGCATCATCTCAATATAGTTAACAAAAATAGTTGTATTGGTCCCGAATGCTTGGTTACTGTCTTAGTAGAATAGACAATATACAGACGAGAGATGAGATCGTGCGCTATGAGAACAGCCAAAAAAAAAGTTAACAGGACATTCTGTATATACATTTTATATGAAAGCGATAGACATTAAAGAATTACTATTGAATACTAAAAAAATACAAGAGCGTTGACACTGAATATTTAAACATAAAAATTTAAATCTGCAACCTTAAATACTTAAATAAGATAAAATCTCATTTGTTCTCTAAATGGCATACAAAGGCCATATAATTAGACCCTAACATAAATTTTGACTGGTATTACTTAAGCTACATGTAATTAGGTACTACAATCGGTCAAGAATTATTGGCCTTTTCATAATAATCGCAGCGATTAATGTCTTATTACAAGAACGGAGTCGTAAAATTGAATAGAGTTACCGACATCAATATTTTTATAGAGTAATAAAAATTAATTCACTTAAACATTAAAACGATTTGTTTTACATTTTAGTGAATTTACATTCGCGTTGTTAGGACAAAGATGGTACAAACCAAGGAAATGCACGATATTATGATTATTTCATTTGAGCTTGGTATACGTCATCAACTTTTCCCCTTACTCACGTAAATTATATATTATGAACGTTACTTTAAAATTATTGCTATCACCATCCCAGCCTATCAAAAGTTTACAGCCAAACATATACCTCCCCCAAAGGTTGTCTCATAGGAGCATGTTCACCATAGGTGCCATCCTTGGCAACCGGATTGGTAACCGTAGTTTGTTATTAAATGATTACTAAAATAAAAAAACCTAATTTTTTTATTATGAGATAAGGGTGACCACGAGCACACAGTCCACCTGATGGTAAGTGGTTGCTGTGTCCCATAGACATCTACATCTATCCTCGATTACGAATCAAAATGCAGATGCGTTGTCACCTGTGAGGACTAAGATGGAATGCCTCGTTTCTACTAAAATGGGTCTCCGGTCTCTATACTCACCATACGAAACAGCAGCGTTAAGCGTGGTCCTTCTCCGGTCGAGCCGGCTCATTCGTGCTACAACTATACCAGTAATACAGCTGCAGCATGGCTTTGCCACGTTAAAAAAAACCCTAATACAAAATAAGTAATTATTCACTTTTAAAATAAATATATTATGGCCTTGAAATAGCCACTTTAGAGTTAAATATTTCGTAAAGTGTAATAAAAACAAATAAGTCCTTTTAATGAACGTAATATCCGCCGGCACCAATCAAATTGTTAATTGCATTTTTAGGTGATTATTTACCAAGTACTCGGCGGTGCAGGAAAACATATTGAGGAACTTGCATGAATTGAAAATATTTTGAAAACATGCAAACTTTACCAACACGCACTTGTGATCCGCTGCGGATGTTATCGGCTTTATATAAATTATATTTATTTCCAGCCATTTTGAGAGCATAGATATAACTAAACCTAACCCAACCCAACCATGAATTTTCTTCATTTAATTTATTTTATTTAACTTTATTTTTCAACCTCTTTCATCTTCAGTTTGCACCAAATATTTAAATTTAAGTAATAAAACGTAGCTTTGCTTCATATTGCGTAATGCGGATAATTGGCAGCAGCTTTATACGCACGTTTCTTTAGACAAACATATAAAACAGAGTTGCGTAATAATTAAGACGGATATCGTCGTTGCGCGTGCAAAACCGCGGAAGAGCAGTTTGTAAATACCGCGTATCTACATTTTTAGAATTTTACAGGAAGAAGAAAAAACTTAATAACTTGGTAATTTATAATTATATTATCGACTGAACTTTATAGCAGCTTCTTTGTTACTTATTTTATAGAAATTTAACGTAAATGTACTAGAAACTTGTTTAGATTTCGTGTAAAGTCACTTACGCGGTTTTGTACCAGCAAATTACATTTAAATACTATACTTTTAGGAGATACGCGGGCTTAAAATAAAATACATAATATTATATTATTAATTTGAATTTATTATGATATATTATAGTAGAAAAAAACATACAAAATTATACATCTTCTTAGAAAAAAAAAACAATAACTCTTACTCTAGATATCAATTTAATCACACAATCCCTGAATTTCTCTAATTACAATAAAACAATTACGTTCACTTAATTAAGAATAATAAACTAATCAGCCTCCTCGATCTTCTAAAATCCCAGCATTTCAATCTTTGTTAATTAGTTTCTTGGACGAATACGATTTTTTTTATTAAAAGCTTTAACAATTAAATATGGCAATCATTACACCTGGATGCTCTTATATTCTTATTATCTTAGACGTAGAAGTACTTCTATTATCTTAGTTCTTAAATTCTCATTAAAACGATTAATAATCACAGCATTTAAGATCTTGGTTATTAGGAATATTATTTAAAAGGTAAATTATCGTAAAAACTATGACAGTCTTTAGGTATGACACTCTTCAATTCCTGTAGGTGATCATACTTTGTTTTGGATATTGGTTGTCTGGATTCATACAATGGACCTACGCAATCAATTAAAGAGTCAGATAATATCTTTTTTGGTCTCCTAGGTAAAGGAACAAAATCGTCTACAAAGTGGAGTTTAAAATCAATTGTCCCACTAGGACTGTATCTTAGGGCCCTTATGTCCATGACGACACGATCACCCGCCCCACGACCAGGTCTTATTGAATCATAAATGAGGTGATCTTTATGAGCAAAGTTTTAAAAAAATGTATGATCAGGAGTAATAACCTGGTAAGGACTCGGCACTTTTCTGGCCTCCTTCGTGATTGTTGCGTATTGTGAGGGTAGAAATATTTCTCGATTTTTCAATTTTCTTTCGATCACCGAGTGCACCGAATCGACTTCCATCTGAGTGTGGCCCTTTTCCAAGTATTTTTGAGTTATAACTATGTTCTTGGCCATGGCCAAACGCAACAACGCATTCGACACAATATTATTTCTATTCTGGGCTGTGCAGCCATCTGTGAACAATACTACATCCTTTGGATCATTTTCCAGTAATTTAGTTAAATAATCTACAAGAAATGATGCGTATGTAGTAGCTTTTAAGTCGCATGCCGTCTCGTCGAACCAGTAACACGCGACTCCATTAGTTCCCAGGTTGTAAATTGTAAAGTTGTGGACGGCAAGTTTTGTCTTAAAATATAGTGCACTGGCGTTGAGTGAAGGACACAATTTGACTGCTTGAAGATCTGCTGTTAATGCATGTATCGTCCCTTTCCGTGCTGCTTCTTTGTCAAGGGTTTTTTCAATTCTAGCTAAGTCTTTTAGCTCAATATGTTTTATATACTGCTCATCTGACATGTTACCTGCTTTGTGAGCGCAGCACTGGTCGCATGCGTCTTTCTTTGGTTGATATAGACTGATGTTCTCTTCGAATAAAACCCCTTCAAATACCTTCCTAGAGGCCACAGGTTCATTTCGCGAAACTGAGTAGTCTACATATAGACGATACAATTGTGATTTTGTTTGTATGATGGGTTCTAAATAAAGCTTTGAAGTAGATTGTCTACAGTAATGAGACGGTAGTTTCGGTAGCGCCATCAAGTATTTTCTGGCTGATTCTTTTTTTGTTTCTGTGGCTACTACAGCACTTGGTTCAGATTCATTGTCGATAGTCGTCTTCTCTCCTAGCCAATATCGAACTGTCCATTCTTTTATGCCCAATGTTTCCAAAAATGTTTTTAAGCAAACTCTTTCCTTTTTATCGTTTACTTTTAAATAGTAAACTTTGGTGTCACTGCGCCTTGAATTTGAGTTCTTAGTTTTTCTAGTTGTAGGTGTCTTATCCACCATTGAAGCTATATACATTTTCTTTTCATGCAAACTCATTTTCCAATAGGTTTTAAAAATTTCTGACCGCACTTCTTCTGTTAGCTTTGGGCAATACATAGCTTTACCACTGAAACATCTCTTCGACATACATATTGGACCCATTATTCTGGCGGGTTTAGGATCATTTTGAACGAATTTAGTGCCATCTTTTTTAAATCCAATGTATTCCTCGCCCATCATCCTTTGCCGCTTATTTATTATTCTTTTCCAGTTATTAGGATTCCCTTTCCGCTTTCTTCCATTTTTCTTCGCCGTATTTTCTATTTCCCTTTCGGGAAACCACTCCGTATTTGCTGGTGATAGTGGCTTTAAATTTGTTATGTCTGAGAGGGCGACAAATGAAGGATCAGTGACTGAATCATCGGACGAAAATTCAAGGTCATTTTTATTAGGCTCCACTATATTAATGTTTACATCAATAGAAGTAATATTCTCATCTCTATTCTGTGTTGAAGTAGTATCCAATATTGTTGTAAGCGTAGTCAATTCGGATGTCAAATTTTGGTTCGGAGGTTCTTGCTCTAATTCCCCTGATAAAGGAACGGAAACTAGTTCTTGTTGCTGATTTTCTGCAGCAAGTTTATTTGCATAATATTGTTTATTCAATATTTCCTTCTTTTTTCGCAACAATATTTTTCGCCTTTCAAATAGATCTCTTAAAGTTACCACGTCATCGTTAATATCAACATTCTCTAAAAACTCTTCATTTTCTCCGTCCTCCATCATTATTCGGTTACTTCAAATTATTTGTATCTAAAAAAAAAACAAATTTAATATAATGCAATACCGCGTAAATGATAAACACAACTAGTATAATGTAGTATCAATACCACTTAACTACGTGTTACAGGTTATTATTACTCACAATCATAAAAATACTAAAGAATTGTACTTAATTACTCTATTCAAGCATAAATACATTAAAAACTAAACACTATAAAAAATAAAAACGTACTTACGTGGTTATTATTCACTACAAAATAATTATTTTCGAGAGCACGCACTAATCGTGTTTCAATTTGTTCGCCCATTTCGTAAATACGCGGATTTGCAGCCAACTTCAAACGCAAGTACTGTTACGCGGTATTGTTTTGATTGAAATATGATGTTTCTTATTGGCTAATTCAAATTGTGTGAGAAGTAGTATAAGCGAATCAGCGCTAAGGGTCTGTAGCCGCGAAATTTCAATTTTGCACTTTTTGCTGTTACGCGGTATTTACAAACTGCTCTTCCGCGGTATTGCACGCGCAACGACGATATGTTATTGTATACTAACGAGTATCTAGATGTATTTATTGACACACTATAAGGTATTAAAGTTATGTAAAAAGAGAAAATACATGTTTATAATGTTGTGCTGTGATTTCTCAGTGGCCGTGTATTTTTTGGGTTTAATTTTATAATATATAAAAAACCCTAGCACTAATTGAAATTAGAAAACAAATTTAAGTGAAGTGTTGTGTAAGAAAATTTACTACCCTATGTTATCTAGTGGCTGTCGTAAGAGAGAAAAGAGCTTAATAATAATAAAAAAACTGCAACTCAACACGTCTGTCAAACGTGGCAACTATGGCAATTATACTCCCGCTATGGATTTATATGGGAGGTTTATGCTTAGCAGTGGACTTTGATAATATGTAACAGTAATTGCAGGGCTTTCGTTAGGCCTTGTTCATGTATAATTGTACAATCATATTAGGCAGGATGGATTTCTCTGAAGCAATATGTGGGCAATTAAATTGTTATCGAGAAAATTCTGCAGCCCATCTTCTACTTCATTTCCCTTTGTCACCTTGTCGACACCTAAAAATGATTCAGAACTACAGTTCCCCACAAGGTTTCTCCAAATGTATTGATAGAAAAAATTATAATAAAAACCATAAAAAGTGTTATAATTGTATACAGTAAGCACTTGACCAATTTTTACAGCTAATTTTTCATTATCATCATCATAATTACCTGCCTTTACAAACCTAACTATATCTAAAGCGTAAAATATCTGTATCTATAGCGTAAAATAGCAGTTTAATACTGCTGTGTTTCGTATGGTGAGTATAGAGAACCGGAGACCCTTTTTACTGGATAAGAGGCATTCCATCTTAGTCCTCACGGGTGACAACGCATCTGCATTTTGATTCGTAAATGAGGATAAAAGTAGATGTCTGTGGACCACAGCAACCACTTACCATCAAGTGGACTGTGTGCTCGTTTGTCACAATATGTGTCCCCCGGTCCTAAGCCACATAGTTTATACCAGTTTAAATTTTTCGAATATTGAACATAAAATCTTGTTAAAATACTGCTGTACCTAGCAATTAGTATTTCGTAGGTATATCATTTCAATCTAACCAGTCTCCAGAGCGGTGGCCTTCATACAATGATCATGCACATCCACTCTCGGTGCCTTCATTATCCGCGTAATTTACTGCAGTTAGCGGTTAGCGCACATCTATTAACTGTTTCCTGACTAAATCTTCATTGAGTTAAACACCGACTAGAGTTGCAATACAAATAAATATAATTATTACTTACATGCGTACAAAAAATAGTGTAGCTGGATGTCTTATATGCACATGTTTAGTTACTTTAGAAGTTAAAAAAATAGATTAAATTAAACAATTAAAATTATCTGCTCAGTGTCATTTATCCAGGGAAAAAACGGAGGAATGGTTTTATTAACTAAACGCTGCCTAAAACGAATGTTGATTACAACCGAATCTTGAATTAGCAATTCAATTAAACTATTGTTCATTGTTACGCGCAGAAAAAAGAAGCCGAAAAAATTTTTATGAGATGTCATTTTCTTTTGTTTTTTTTTCTTATCTTCAAGATTAAGGAAATATATATATAAATATAAATAGGGTCATCAAAGTCAGACTTTTGGACCGTTTTTGCTAAGGATTAAAGTTAAAGTATACGAATAACTCAAAAACTAAACTTGTTATAAATACATTTTAAATTTATGTTATTATGTTAGTTGCATACTTTGTATTTAAACAAAAAAAAAACACATTGATTCATGTAGGTTGTGCCTAAAAGTAAGGTACATATTTTGGAAAGTTAGAGTAGAATACAAGTGGTTAATTTGTTTTATAGGATCGCGTGACAAACGAATACATAGTCCACCTGATGATAAGTGATTGCTGTGGCCTATAGACATCTACATCTATCTTCGATTACGAATCCTCATTTCCAGTAAAAAGGGTCTCCGGTTCTCTACACTCGAGCCGACCCATTCGTGCTACAATATACCAGATATGCAGCATGGTTCTACCACACACTATACAGTGTACAAAACTGACTTCAATATAAATTATTAAAGATAACTCAAAAACTACTGGTCAGACCTTGTACAAATAAATGGGACCACATGTGGAGCATTGGGAAAGGATTTAAAGCCGTTGGTCCTGCGCCTCATCTCTGTCCGATCGTGTCGTATTTACCGTCCCATCGGACTTGAGATTGAGGGAATAGAGAATACACTTATACTTGCGCATACACTCTCCGTTGAGAATGGTCGTGGTGAAATACCTATATTCATTCTGGAAGACAAAGTCACAAAGTCGCCGTTAACAATGAAACCGATCCTGAGACTTTACAAGAACATATTCTGTTCCTCAACTAATGACGTTGCCGTGATCATGTAATTTCACGCGTTACGACAGTTTTTAGTGAAATGAATTGCTGGTGGACTTAAAATAAATATTCGTAAATTATTAGCAAGTGCCTGCGCCGGTACACTCGCGAAAGAAAGTCATATGTTTTTATCATTGAAGTAAAATGTACTTGCGTACTAAAACTTCGATGTTTTTACCACGTTTTTATTAAGTCACTTTCTTTTTTGTCTGTAGTTCCGAGTGTTTAGCTGGAAACTTAAAATTTTGAATATAACTCAAATTGAGATGACTATTTTTTTATAGGAAAAGAGTGACAAACGGGCACACAGTCCACCTGATGGTAAGTGGTTGCTGCGGCCCATAGACATCCACATCTATCCTCTATTACAAATCAAAATGCAGATGCGTTGTCACCCGAGAGGACTAAGATGGAACTACTTCACCATACGAAACACAGCAGTGTTAAGCTGCTATTTTACGCTGGTATTATTTGAGAACGTGCTCCTTCTCCGGTCGAGCCGACCCATTCGTGCTACAACTATACTACTAATATATCTACCTACAGCATGGCTCTACCACGTAAAAACTATGCAGGAATATAAAAAAATGTGTAAAAAAATAAAATATAAATAAAATTAATTTTATTATATATTTATTATAAAATATGCTTATATTTGAAATATTATTTAGTATTTAAAATATGTATTTTTATTTTTATATGTATATTTGAAATATGATTTAGTATATAAAATATATATTTTTATTTAAGAAAATAATACTAAGAATGTGACTGTCATTCGAACGGCCGTGTTTGACGTTGTACGCACCATATTCTTCGGACCCAACTCTAATGATTTTCCCAGTTTGGCAATTTGAAAAAGTACTTATGTGGTATAAAATTTGGTGGAGATGATGACGTCATGAACGTGGGTATGGCAAAGGTCTTTTTTTATAACCAAGATCGGTTGTGTTATGTTTACCAAGTGTATAGGGAATTAAGCCACTTTCAGAACGTTATTAAAGATGTAAATAGGTTAGAAGGTAATTACGTTGACAAATAAATACAATTTAGAAATACTTTTTTAAAACGCATTTTTATACTTATTGAACAACCTAGTATATACTTGCTAATGTTGATACTAAAACAAATATGACTCATGTCGAATATATTAATAAAGGATCGCGATACATTTTTTTCCTCGAGTGTACCTACATTATCAGGTTTGTATACGCATGTCGCAATTTCGCCGCCTACGGCAAGGCAGCTAGCGGTCACTGATCACTGGCACCTTAATCCTCAGGCCAACATTCATTTACGTATATTTACTCGGAGCCAATTCGATAACGGTATAACATCTCATCGAATGCCTGCCATTTGGTTTCAGAGTGTAATGCAGCTATCACTTAATATCGGACACTCCACAGTTTATAGTGGCAATAACAGATATATTGTGACTTTTTTGTAAAAAATTTGTTATTTTAGTAGTCAATAATGCCACAATATTGTTAATAATTAAATTATAATATAGCACGCCCTAAGTAGCAACTGTAAAAGAAGGAACGTGCTCTCACAGAATACTAGCATAAAATAGCAACTTTACTTCTTTTGTGTTTAGTAAGTAACTACAAAAATGGAGTCTATTTCCGGATCTCATAGACCTCGCATGATGCTCAATACGTTATCGTTAAATTACTACCGTCGCCCAAAACAAGCTTAACAGGCGCATACTGGTTATAACTGGTGTAGAGTAGCCAGCCTTTCGGTATTCTGTAGGATACATTTCGGAGAGTGCGTGCAGGAATGACATTCGTTAACCCCTCCCTCCTCTTTCAACCATCAGGTAACCATGCGGTCAGCGGATTGTCGCTATTCGTACTCCTTTTTGTCAATATTCCACGCATTCGAAACAAGTGATTTCCTTTGTCTTTCGTAATGTATACAGTGGAATAATTTACCAGCGTCTGTCTTTCCATTCAATTGCAATCTGTACAGTGGAATAATTTACTACGGTCTTTTCGTTCAATTACCATCTTGGTGTCTTCAAGGCAAGAATAAATAGGCTTTTGTTAAGCTAAGACGAGTGTGAATTACCATCAAGGGTTCATCATTTTACTTATTTTAAATACTGGCTTAAAATAAGTAAAAAGAAACTGAAACAAAGACGAACTAGGAAGCCCGCCTCGGTTTCACCTGGATAGGATATATGAATTTGGTGTTATATACATTTAAGATATTCAAAGTCATTACATTACATTACATTACATACATTTAAGATATCTGTTCACGAAGTTTCATCGAAATCGGTTCAACCATTTCGTAGATTAGCCTGAATGTCTGTCCACATAGACAGACCGACAGACTTATGTTAGCATGAAAAAAACCCAAATAGATTAGCAACAAAGTAATTTACCTGTCTATGACAAATTTTAGATTCCTAGGTAAATTAATTATTTTTTAAGCATCGCTAGACGCAAATATACGAATAGGTATTTTATCATTGAAGACACTTCACACCTTGGCAACTTCCCAGCAGTCGGAATATTAAATGTCTATTAGTGAAACTTAATTGTGTGTAACATTAATGATAGGCATTCATAATATCTTAACGTCTTCATGCAAGATGCCTGCGGCAAGTGAGCTTGAGGTCACGGGACAATAGTTTCAACACATTAAAAGTTTACACAGTCAGTTCTTTAGCTAGAAATATTTGCAAGCCTACAATCAAATTTGCTTAGTTAGCCTTAATGTTCACTTTTATTTTTTGCGTTGCTGAATAAAGAACTTTTTTTTTATTATACATATATTAATAATACACATCATTAAAATCATGAAATGTAGCCGCTTAATGGCATTTTATGATGTAAGAATGGATGAAGAGTATCAAAATACGTACTAGAGGATAACTAATCAAGTTAGTATCTGCTGCAGAATAGACGAAGGTTATGCCTGGTTGCTGGACCGCATCCAATAAGATGCTAAAACTATTGAAGATTAAAACTGCAGGCTGATCTGTCTTGAGAGATTTACATGACCTAGTGTCCGCTATTATTAGAGTTAGCAGTGCGTGCTAATTTAGCATGCAGCGAAATACCAAATTATTTTCAGATCAAAAAAAAAACTTTCGTAAATTTGTTTTGATATGGTTATATTTTTGGTATTTTTCTTAAAGTTTATATCGTAACTACAATAATGGAGCATATAATAAACATTTTGTCTTGATGCCAAAGTTGACTTTTTAACTTGTATTTAAAAAAAAATTAGATTAAAATATTTTCAATGCTATGTACATTACTCAGTACCCTAATACAAGTAATTTTAAAGATACATTATTTATTATAACATAATATACAATATTTTAAAATATACAATTTTAAAAATTATTATAAAAAAATTAAAACTACTAATTTAATTATCATACAGTCCTACTCCCCGCGGTATCGCGCTAAGAAAGCTGGCTGCGTCTCCGTTTTATTATTATTTTATAGTTTTATTTTAAATGCTAGTATTTTGATTAGTTCGCAACAGCAGTCGAATAGCAGATTCGAACTTACAAGTTTTAAGGTAACCGTACCCTCAACCATTCAGTTAGGCAACTGTCAAGTCAGTACAAAAGGAGGTTGGCTTAGAGTGTCTGAAAAAAATAACTTTTAATAAAAAGTAAAATCCGACTACAAATAACTAAAAAGTTTAAATAATTTCACATTCTCAAGTCGGTGCAAATACATAGATCTATTTTGTCAGTCAGGGGTGGATTTTCTTTTATACAAATGTATATGGGACCACTCCTGATTTATAACCGCCGTTCGAATCCCGAGACGAGCTAAAAAGTCAGTTATACTCAAAAACACTCAGTTACCATCAAGAAATTCTCAGTATCTGCCCTGGTCTGGTCTGATGATCTGGTCCTGCGCCTGATCTCTCTCCGGGCGTGTCGGTTTACCGTCCCATCGGACTATGAGAGTGAGGGAATAGAGAGTGCATCTGTGCTTGCGCATTCACTTGGCAACTATAATCCTGTCCCGCGCCGATAGCTTGTCTCCGCTTAGACAGGCCGCCGTGACCGAAATTCGGTCTGGAGAACATTATTAAAACCACCGATTGAACCGTAAATTGCTGATTTACCACGTCCTCGGTGGTAAAGGAGAACATCGTAAGGAAACCTGTATGTCTGGGAAATCAAAAAAATATTTCCGATGTGAAGTCATCAGGCATTTAGCATCGCAGTGGACATTTCCTTGCCCTGAGACGACCACAGAAATTTGACAAGTTCTGTGCGCAGCAGTAGGCCATAAATTGACTGTAACATTTTAGCTAGGTAGTTATAAAGTAATGTACAAACGACGGCCATAGAAAAGGAAATAAAGAAAGAAATAATCATCTTTATTTGAAGTTACATAATACATAATTGCACCACGTGAATACGTTTTATTACATTATCATTAATGCAGCAACAAATAGGCATTACTGTAATTTGCAGTAACTGTAAGCATTGTGCCGCGAAGTAATAACCACAGCGCTGATATTCTGCCGGTGCCCTTTTCAAGAATTCATGAGCAATAGTCAAACATGTTTTGTCTATTATAAGTCATACTTATAAACATACTAGTTAAATATACTCTTACTTTAGGCTCCACTTCAGTCAGGTAAGTATATATTTTTATAGAACGAGTTGAATGTAAATTCAAGAAAAACAACTTCCTTCTGCGTGAATCCCATATCTCTGGTGCCCTTTGACCTACAGGACCCAAATTCAAACACGACCGAGCTACTACCTCAAGGTATCCACATACTAAATTTAAAGTCAATCGGTCCAGTGGAACGGAAGTTATCGTGTCGGCATACAGACTAACAGACTGCCAGCTAAAACCATTAACTTCCTTTCAATGCTACGCAGAAGGAAGTTAATAAGGGTTACAAGCGAGCACACAGTCCACCTGATGATAAGTGGTTGCTGTAGTCCATAGACATCAACATCTATCCTCGTTTGCGAATCAAAATGCAGATGCGTTTTCAGCCGGGAGGACTAAGATGGAATGCCTCGTTTCGAGTAAAAAGGGCCTTCGGTTCTCTACACTCATCGTACGAAACACAGCAAGCATTAAGCTGCTATTTTGCGCTGGTATTCTGTGAGAGCGTGGTCCTTGCCCGGTCGTGCCGACTTATTCGTGCTACAACTATACAATCAATATAGCTGCAGCATGAGTCTATCACGTAGAAAACATTATATTACTCGTAAATAGTAAAGTACATAATCATTATTCGTTGAGGTAATTATCGTGGGTTTCAGAGGTTACGGCGCTGTGAGTCCTGGGTTAGAATCGCTGTTGGTTAGGTTAAGTTAGGTCCCCCCCCCCTCGAATGGGTTCCCGCCTTGTCGTGGCGGGGAAGCTTAGTAGCCGTGGCTTTGTCACCCGCGGTGAACAAAGAGGAACCCCTTGGCTGGCCCGTGGATTAGGGCCGGCCCGAGGTGGCCACTCCGAGTGGGCTTGACGAGCCCACTTCGTCGGTGGGCTGCGGTGAGAGGGGTGTCCGCTCCCTCTACCGCTGCAGCCGAGGTGGAGTCGCGGAGGAAGAGGAGTGTTGGTATGGCGATGCGCCACTCGCCCTATCCTCCGCGACTCTGACGGGGCCGCACCGTTAAATGATGCGGTGGTGTTGGGGTTGTGGAGGGAGAGGAGTGTCGGTATTGCGAGGCGCCGCTCTCTCTACCCTCCGCAGCCGAATCTTGGTTGGCGGCGGAGCCATAGACCAGATCCGCCGCTGGGGTCAGGAAGGCTGGTGCTTCTGAGTGCTAGTTTTTCCTGGCCCCATGGCCTTCGCGCATCGGACACGGGGGCGTCCGTTGCGCATATTAAGTTGGAGGCCGAGGAGGAGGGCGCGCCATGTGTTCTGGTGCGCCTTACCTGAGAAGGAGATGGGGGAGGAGTAGTCCTCTCCTGAGAAGAGGCCGCCATGGGGCGACCAGCGCAGGTGGGGCCGCGGATGTGTGCGAAAGCGTTCCCGTGGCCCTGCCAATATGCGACGAGGGTGGAACACCATGGGGTTTTAGTCGGTGCTAGTCCGACATAACCCGTCCTTGCCCCTGCGAGGCGGGTATGCGTAGGCATTACCCCATGTAAAAAAAAAAGGTTATGTTAGGTTAGTATAGTATAGTCCTGGGTTAGAATCGCTGTTGGTTAGCATACTTCCGATCTTAATATTACTTATGCAATGCATCCTGCACGGCCAGTGTGTCTGTGTACACACTTGTATCATAGTAATATCTTCTGCGTAGTCGGTTACTTTTCATTTTTTGGAACTTGTCACTATAGACTTTATTTCTTCCTCATGCTATGATATATTTGATTTCAAATTTATAATATGATAAATTAAGCCCGAAAAGAAGTCGCTACAAAATTCAATTCTAAGTTGACCCAGATTTCATTGCAAGATACTTCGTGCATGCCGTAAAGTGTGCAAGTGTAAAATACACACTTTTACCCTTTTTGCAATTTTATTTCGTCTTTAATTTTAAGAATCTATGTGGTATTTAACATATAGCTGATACAGACACAAGCCAATTTGTCGATATTGATTTATAACAGCTCTAAATCTAACGACCTTATCAATCCAGGCAATCATTTATGCCTTGTATTGTAATCATAAATAATCTATGATACATAAAATATAAAAAGGCACTTAATATATTTTTTATCACCACTGACATAAGTATTGCGATAAAATATAACATTAAGGTTGTACCGATTAAGACAAGCGATTGTATCAGACAATAGATTCGGCTTTAATTGATCGATGTCGATGAATCGATATCGATGAACGTCAATATCGATGTTTATCTCGGCCGAAGTATATTTCTAAACGCTTAAAGATTAATAAAACGTTATTTATTACTATATTTTGCTGTAGGGTTAGTTTAATTGGCGCATTAAATACACGAAGCGCTCAATCTTAGGCGCCCACCGGCTATATTGTGGCGGGTATTATCAATCTATCGTATTAGTTAGGGATGTAAAAGGCCATAACTGAGGTCGGCCCGACCCTATTTTAAACATTTATTAAGTATTTATAACTATAATATATGACATAATATATATAAAAACGACTATAATATATTTGGCTATACGCTGAATTTACGTAAAGCCAAATTGTAAATAAATCTAAGTATTTAACAGTAAGTTAGATTTACAAACTAATGTGATTTAAAAACAGCGACTATTCTTATATGTGAGATGTTCATGAAAATGCGAGATTGTGTTTTATGATCACATAACATGACATGGATGAGTTATCTAACGGTCTTCAGTACAGGGTGCAGCGGACCCCGGATCTGACGAGTAACTCGTATCGTTCGATCGCGCGTGTAGGGTGTGCACGCGGTGTGGAGGGGTGTGCGGTGCGCCCGTCTGTGGACTCGCTGCGTCCCGTCCGTTGTCCTGTGTTAAAGTACTACAATCTACTCGAGGTAGTAAAAAATTCACCCCCGTGCACTTGCTCTCAATTACGTTATTTAGTAACGTTTTTTTGTGTTCGAGGCACTTGCCTTAACTTAGCCTCATTGAATGCATCGCTTTGACGTCATCATGGGAGGTAGGTTTAGATACATTGTGAAACACATGGCGAATAACATACCACATCATACACCCGAAAACTTTTCTTTTTACAATTAATTTTTTAACCTCTGTCGCGGTCTCAATCTGTATCGAACAGAGTAGCCTAAAGATCGTAACTAATGGCGTACCAACAACCAAAAAAATCGCCAACACTTATATAAACAAATATTTGATGAGATAATTGTGCATTGGCAAATTCAATAAAGTTTAATCGATCAAATTAAAAGTTTTAATGCCTGTAATGCTTTTTCAAATATTTGGTATTGACACTTAAAATTTGAACGAACGTGTCTAAGGAATTCTATTTAATTGACCGAACAAACGTCTATTAAATACTTGAAAAATATAAGGTTTGTATAATGAGCGTGGAGAACAAAAGACCTTTGTTACTGGAAACGAGGCATTCCATCATAGGCCTCAGGGACCGTGTGCTTGTTTGTCATCCTAATTCTAAAATAAAATCGCGGTTCATGCTGAACGTTTCCATAAGCCAAATTTTTAGAAAACTATTTTCGTATTAGATCGAGGAATGTCATAAAAAGTGTGAAGCGTCAATTAATTATGACAGAGGCCCATGACCAAAATTGGACTGTTGTTATGAACTGATGAGAAGGAGGAGTCGCCTTCTTTCCTCATCATAAGGATTTACAGCAGATGTGAAATACTTAGAGCTGTGATGAGGACAAGTGTCAATGGTGCGGATCATCTATTACCTCGGTCGCCAAATCGCTGGCCGTGTGTGGCAATTACAGATTTTAAGAATAAGTAACTTTATATCTAGCAGTAGACTATGCATCGGTTGGTGACGAATAAGAATTTAATTTTATAAAACACTAGCTATTCCCCGCGACTTCGCCCGCGCGTTATTTATTACAATTGTATTTCATGAGTTTTATTTTTCTTTGCGCGAAACCCTATTTCTTTTTCTAAACTAAAAGTAGCCTAAGTTACTTCTTATAACATCAGCTATCTGCCAGTGAACGTCCGGTCAAAATCGGTCCAGACGTTTCGAAGATTAGCCGGAACAAACACACAGGCAGACAGACAGACAGAAAGACAGACAAACAAAAATTTTAAAAATCGTGTTTTTGTTATAAGTACCGTATACACTTTCATATGCATATAGTAAAAAGCTATTCTTTCGACTTTACACACACACTTCAATTTTATTTATTTGTATAGTTAGGTGCTTTAAAACGTGTGACGAAACATTAGGTAGCAGGTAGGCATTAGTATGAAACAGATAATCACTTACACTTAATTCACAGCAAATAATTGCCATCCTAAAGGATTGGAAAACACAGTGCCGCGAGTTGCTCAACTATCACCGGCTAAATATTTCCACTACATTTGCAAGTGAATGTAGTTCAAGAGCGGAATGTGGCAACACAGACTTTATTTTGCATATCTCTTTCGCTTACATTTTAATTGAATACGTCCACCACATTATCCTAATGCAATTAGACTCACTCTTGTTTAACATACTCCTGGGATAGTGAAAGATTTGGGGTTTACATCCTGAAGAACAATTTTAAATCTTTTGATTACTTTCTGTAGAAAATACTTTGTTGTTAAAAATTATATGGAAAAGCCGTGGTAACTCAGAGGTTAGGCATTTGCCTTAAAATTTTATATTATGCAGGCAAGCCGAGTTTGATCCCCGCCGGCACTATCAAACTTTAATTACTGTTCAAAATACTGATTTACACATATTCGGAGGTGAACGGATACATAGTGATGAAACCTGTTCAAAATATTTTAAAAAAATCATTTCAAGGCCATGTAAAGTCTGTCAACAGGCATTGGGCCATTGGGGCTCTTCCTTGAAAAGAGACACATATAGGCAATCTATGAGGCAGGCATCGATCACTAATAAAAAACTAGATACACAATCAGTTACAAAAAAATGTCCTTAACGAAAGAGCGCACACTCGACCATTTGGGTGCGCTTTTAATTTGTGCGTAGCTTTGTGAATACAACTTTAGACAACGAATTTAAGGTTGAATTTATATTAATGTATATTTATTTCCACTATAATTGCGTCAAAACAATTGGCGACAGTTTTTTTAGAGAACTTTTGCATGGGATTGTGTATCTAGTTTTTTATTATAGTATTTTATTTATTTATTTAACAGTTTATGTACACAAATACTTCGATAGGAAAATGGTAAAAAAACATTATTATGTACAAAGGCACTGCTTATTCCATGATGAAATTCCTTCCAGCAGGCCTACTGAAGGATAGGTGAGGAAAATAGAGGTAGTAGTAGTAGGTAGTGAAAGTGTGCACTTATATAAAATATACATATACAATATATAAAGAAATATAATTCAATTTATATTTTTAATGTTACTTATATGCATACCTACACATTACGATTTAATAATTATGGAGTGAATGATAGTGTTCTTTAACAAACCTTTTAAACACCGATTTTAGCATCACGAATCCTAAAGGGAAGTGAATTCTGTAAAAATTGTGTGAAAAAAGTACTGTGTTAACAAAAAACAGAATGAGAATTGAGCATGGTATTGAAAGACGGAAATCTTAACAATGTTCTAGTATTTGAGCTACATGGTACATCTTGAGAAAAAACAAAAGCAAAACGATTTTTTATATATAGCGGAATAGTAGGATTATGTAGAATATTGAAAAGAAGACAGAGGATTCGAGTGTTCCTGGGAAGGCGGATTGGGAGCCATTTAAGCTGTTTGCGATAAACAGAAACGTGATCGAACTTCTTTAAGGGTAGTTCTACAAACTAAGGAATTTTTGGCGGCTCAGCTAAAATATGATAAAAAAATTGTTAACAACAATTTTTTTTGGATGGAATTCTATTAATTACATTTTTTTCTAGATGGTCACTAAAAGTAATTAAGATTCACAATTCTTTTCTGAACAAAATTACTGTTCAAACTGCCGAATTCTCAGGATCCTGCAGTGTCCCTCGTACAAATTTTAATTCAAAGTGCGTCGTGATACATTTATTTCTACATTAGGGTCTTAAAAGAATCCCAAATGAGCCGTTAATAGAAAAAGGAAATCAAAGAAAAGTTAAAACCCAAGAAATAAAAGTTGATACTGTCACCGAACACCCAAAAAAGGGAAAAGAAATGATATCAAGGAAAGACAAAGTTAAAAAAGCGGCTAAATACAAAAAACAAGACTCAAGACAGAAAAAGAAATTTAATTCTAGAAAACAAACAGATAAAGAAAATGAATCAAAAAAAGCACAGACAAATAAATACGAGTTCAGTGACTGCGAGTGCCTTATATGTGGTGTTCTCTACAGTGAAGATACGTCAGGAAATGACTGGGTCCAGTGTCTAATATGTAATAATTGGGCACAAGATGGATGTATTAAAGGTGAATCTACATTATTTACATGCCCTGGGTGTTTGGCTGATTGTAATTACAAAAAATAGTTTAAAAGAATTGAAACGAGACTGTCAAAATTATTATTTTTGTTACTAGATTTAAGTAAATTACTAGATTGAAGTGTCGTTTAGTCACAATTTGTTACAAAAACTTCGTATTGTTACCTTTAAGAGATATTTTATTATTGTGAGAGAGATTATTATTATCCTTATGTTCAATAATCATTTGATGATTAATGTTCCTGTTGAAGGCTGTTCTAGGTATAGAATTAGTATTTAAGCTACTTTTTGTTATTATAAAAGATACTTTGATTATTACAAAATAATGTTAAGAGGCAAATTTTTAAAATTTGTGACATAAATTATTGATCTCGATTGATTTTTGTTGTTTTCCTCAGCTTCCTGGTGACACTTTCAGTTTCCTGTGGCTCGATTTTTTTTAAATGGCTATAAATCAAAAAATATTAAATATTTTGACTGTTCCATTTAGGATAAGCTAAAAGACACTGTACTCTATTTATTAGACTGAATTCCGCCACCAGAATGTATAAAAAATGTCGGGCCGAAATCAGGCTCGAATTCTTCCTTAGTTTGTAGAACTACCCTTAAGCCAAAAATGTATCGAATACATAAGTTTTGCAAGCACCCAAGTTTATTAATTTGCTCCTCGGTAGCATCAAAATAACAGACATCAGCGTAATCTAAAATTGGCAAGATAAGAATCTCGACTATAGATATCTTACTAGACAAGGGTAGAAAACTATGATGACGTTTTAGAGAATGAAAGGCGTGAAATATTTTCCTTCTTACATCCGTAATATGATTTCGACCATTCGCTAATCTTATTTAAGTCATCATTCATAGCTTTAATCGCCAAGTTGGCTTCGGATGCTACAAAATTACGATATAACTACAAATCGTCAGCATAAAGGGGGTAATTAGTTGATATGACCTTGGTGATACAATTAATAAAAACGGCAAAAAGCAGAGGAAATAGGACTCCACCTTGAGGTACACCTGCAGTTACATTATGCCATTGGGAGTATGTTTCCCCTGAACGAACACATTGAGAATGATCACGAAGATAGGAGTTATCGATGGAGGCAGGTCTATGTTATATGATAGGCTGATAAATCATAGAATGAATTAATAAACCTACTTATCACTTATAACCTTATGAATTATAGGTTTTCGTATTTTTATAACAGCCTATATAAGCCATTTTACAAGAGCCCCAGAGCCTCAATGCGCATTGGCAGATTTTACATGGCCTTGAAATCCCATAATGACGTATTGGATATTAGTGTAGCACGAAATATCTGTAGAAAAGCTAAAGCGATATATGTTTTATTCGAACGCTAGTTTTTATGTACGTCTGGTCAATTTATTTTTCTGTTAAACTTTACTATCGATTCGCAATACTGTTCACTATAATGGGAATCTTTTCCCGCTAGGTTTGAATGAACATGAACTCGAAATGACTTGGTAAATAGAGAATCTGACCGTAAGATCATGGGTCATCAATCATACCAAGGTAGCAAATATATGCAAGAATATTTTTACATCAACTCGAAAAGAGTTTCAAAAACTAACTGACAGGTCCTCACTGGAATCCTATATATAATATTCAACAATCATCAATTGCAAAGGTAATTTATTATCATCCAGCCGATAATCCATTTACGTTTTCGACTGATTTATGAATATGCGTTCTCACAAGATGATTAAGTATCATGGCTATTGACTACTGTTCATAGTGTACATTTTACCCAGGTAGTCATTTGGGTCAGAGGTCAGTTATTTGAAAAAAAGGTCAGCATACCTTTGGAGTCAAAACCTGAGCTTGAACAGAAGCGACATTAATCATTTAAAGTAAAACAAATTGCAAAATGATGTTCTAAAGTAACTCATGGTAGCGCAAACGAAGCCGTCACTTTATTTCATCCCATAGACTGTACAAAAACTTAATGATTTCTTACCTTTACGCGAACACTACACATTTAAATAAAACTAGTTTTTACGGATTTTATCGTGTATATTAACTTATTTTATATTCCCGACGTTTCGAGCACTTTATAGTACCCATTGTCACGGGTAGACTGAGGTGTTCGACGTCCCAACGTCATAGGTAACCACGGCTACCTCCAGATATGATTTTTATCGGCTACCAACGGATGAGTAAGTTGAAATGGCAACGAACCGGATATATAGCTCGAAGAACCAAGAAGAAGGTTCTCTAATGGCAGCCTAGTACAGGTAAGCGAAGTATAGCCTCCCCCCCCCCTCCCCCTGTGTGAGTAACGAACTGGTAAGACATGTAGGAAGTCGATGAAATCTAGTGGCTCATGACCGTTTTTTCGGGCGTTTCTTGGTTGATGCCTATTGTTCAACAGTGGACATGTGACTGTAGGGGGTGTACTGATGATGATAATGATTAGTTTGTGCTAATATTTGTACCTGAGATCGCAAAGAAAGTGATTCGGTAATTTTCTTAAATATTTACCGAACTAACACTTAAGAAAAAGAAGTAATGGTATAAAACGTTACTAAATAGTGTGTATCAAACCTACATAAGTTTGATATTTGCCATGACCTAAATATGCTAAATTACATCAAATACATTCAAAACGTATGCGCAAATGATTCACAAACAGTCCAGCGGAATAAAGAATGGACTTATTTTGTTGAATATCAAATAGTGAGTACTTACTACCTTAAAATAATTCTCACGTTGGTAGCAATGACCAAGTTGGCAACAATGACGCAACGCAGTTGGAGAGTGCATGATTCAAATATTAAAATTTTACCGTAGATCGATGCCCTGTGTAATTCTAAGAAGTTTAATGGATGGGATGTGTTGAAAACACAGTCATAAAATTGGCCAGCTTTTCCAGTTTCATTTGAGAACAATATCCTGTATATATTTCCTGTAGGGGTAGGCAGAGACCACTTCTTTCCACTTGCTACGATCCTTACATACTTGTTTCGCTTCATCCACTTTCATTATTCCCTTCATACATGCTCTACGGTTTAGGGTACTCTTGACCTGGCCTTTTTTCAAGACGTCCCTGATTTGGTCTAGAAATGTCCGCCTAGGAACAAATTGATATGGCAAAAGCTAATTTTGAAGACTTTGATCACAAAATTGAAATTGACTTTGTGTTCAATTTTTTCCCATTAATAGAACGTCACAAACGAAGAAGCAATTAAATTTTTAAAAATACTTAATCACGATTCTGCGACAGAAGACCAGTGACCATTAAATATGCATTTAGGTACAAATTAACCTAGACATGCAAAACTACCCATAAATACCACATTTAATTGTCCTGCTGCAGCTTGCAAATAAGGTTTCAACACAAATCGTTATTGCTTGAAGTATCAATGATCATTCATTTGTGCGTCATAAATTATTTAATAATGATGCACATCTGTTCGTAATTGAGAAGCATTTGTTGAAATTTACTTAAAGAAGAGTTTCGGTAAATTGAGTATTCATAATTAAATGACGGGGTAACATTCCCGAATCCATATATGAGGGTTTTCGAGACTCTGCTAAGATATTTAGATATTCTTAAGTCTAAAACTGACATCGTGGTTCCGTAGTATGATTTTATCTACATCTGATATCTCCAAAATTTCTCATACTAACCTTTTCAATTATTCATCCGCTATATCAATCTGTACCCTATGACTTTATTACGTACACTCTGGCGTTTTCATTATCTGTACCCTATGACTTTATTACGTACACTCTGGCGTTTTCATTAATCTTGAATCGTTAAATATCTATATATAAATATCTACTATAAAACAAAAAGTAAAAAGATATCCAGAGTTATATTTTCATCTGTAGAATTTTTCTTACCACCACCTTTACTTTATTTCTCATCACCATCAATACTTACATCGCAAGTCTATAGTGTACGTATCATCTAGTTACAAAAAGTGATTTGTTGTATAGTATAGGGGTAAAACTATGGTTTAAACGAGTCTTTCTAATTAAAGATGATCCCTAGCTGCGGCGCGACAGTCTTCGCGAAATTTGACATGTCCTGTCAAACTCCATACTTTACACTTTAGTTATATTTCCGCGGGATTTCTTTCGTGAAACAGATTCTAGTATAAACCTGAGACTAATCATACCTAAACTAGTTGTTGTAATAAGTCTAATTCAGCTTACCCTAAAGGTCGCCACAAAGCACGATCCTGAGTCACCCGCATCCATCGACTAGGTGGATGTTTCATCAATAGTGGCTTTGTATTGGTCGTTCGCGTTTAGTTTAATGATATTGTGTACATGTGTCAGTACCGATTATAGGCCGGTAACTTTTTTATCATCATTATTATCATTACAACCTGTCAACAGTCCACTGTCCACTGCTGAACAGTGGCCTCCTCCATATATTGTCTCATAGACGGATATTTGCCAAAGTTGACGCGCTTGGCGGCCGGATTGGCAACCGCAGTGGTTTATTATTTGAGCTGCTATCAGGAGGATATTGCTGCCTTCCCCTGTTTAAGTTTATCTCCGTCGCCTCTCACGACACCCACGGCATGATATGGCGGTGGGTGATAGGTATATTTTTTTATAAAATCTTATTTTTAATTACAAGATGCTATCATTTCTACGTGGTAGAGCCATGCTGCAGCTATATTAGTAGTATAGTTGTAGCGCGAATGGGTCTGCTCGACCGAGGAAGGACCACGCTCTCACAGAATACCAGCGTAAAATAGCAGCTTAACACTGCTGTGTTTCGTATGGTGAGTGTAGAGAACCGGAAAAAAGGCATTCCATCTTAGTCCTCACGGGTGACAACGCATCTGGATTTTGTTCGTAATCGAGAATAGATGTAGATGTCTATGGGTCACAGCAACCAGTTACCATCAGGTGGACTGTGTTATAAACGCAAAAATATCAAAACCAAAATTTGCGTAGTTTCAGTGTGATTCACACAGGCAACAATTTCTACTACAAGGTAAATGACGAGTGACTACAAGTATTTACTCGTCATTTTATGAGGGATCGCCCGACACTTGCCAATATGAGACTGCCTCGAGAATTTTAATTTTGATATCATGTTAATTATGTTTCGATATAGTGGACTACACTAAGTATTAACTACACACTATCAAGTGTACTACAAGTACATTTTAACACGACACTACGTAGCAAGGTTGATCAACATTACTTCAAAGTTACTGACACGAGGAGCTCTCGACACTGGATACAGAAAAGTGTTTTACCAAGCATTTAATTTTGACTAAGTGTTTGTGCAAATGTTGGGTCAAGTGTTTATGCAACTCATTGCAACAATCATTGCGAATTTGAAATTAACACGACAAAATTAAACAAGGACGTTTATTTTTAAGTAAATACAACTTAGTTGGCGCTTCAAGCTTTTGACATGAACGGCCCAGAGACTGTCATTTAATAAGTTGCGATAATGGTCAAATGTAATTATGATAAGGCAAAAAAGGCTTTAAAAATAAGGAAAAACACTAAAATTATACATTTAATTATTATTTAATGTTATGTTTTTTAATACCGTTTAATGTAAATCGTGCACTCTTAAAGATTTTAATGTTGACTATAGGACAGTGTAGGAATCACATAATATACATCATTTTTGTTAAGGCATTTATGTAATAAAAAGCAAATGGTTTTTTTAAGAATACGTAAGAGTGACAAATAAGCACCATTTTTACGTGGTAGAGCCATGCTGCAGCTATATTAGTAGTATAGTTGTAGCACGAATGGGTTGGCTCGACCGAGGAAGGACCATGCTCTCACAGAATACCAGCGTAAAATAGCAGCTTAACACTGCTGTGTTTAGTATGGTGAGTGTAGAGAACCGGAGACTATTTTTACTGGAAACAAGGCATTCCATCTTAGTCCTCACGGGCGACGACGCATTCTGCATTTAGATTCTTAGTCGAGGCCAGATATAGATATTTATGAGCCAGAAAATCCACTTACAATCAGGTGGACTATGTGCGCATTAGGCGGCTATTTCACACTGATATTCTGTGAGAGCATGGTCCACCCCGTACGAGGCAACCCATTCTGGCTACAACCATAATATAGCTGCAGCGTGGCTCTAGCACTTATTAAATAAAAATGCATATAATATTAATAATAAGGTATCCGTAAACAAGATCTAACGATATACCTGCTGTTACCGAAACATACTATCTAAAGTCCACTACTGAACATAGGCTTCCTATGGCAAATAGTTCCCGTATATGTATCCCGAATATCCCGAATATTCATGGGAAATGGAGAATCAACAGCAGTTTTGTTTATATTGTAAACTGTTATCAAGAATAATTAAAAATTAAAAATTTTGTATAACCAACTTCAATATAAATTATTTAGAATAACTCAAAAACTATTGGTCAAACTTTGATCAAATTTATACGGGACCACATGTGAAGCACCAGCTTTCAAGTAAAAAAAGAATCATCGAAATCGGTTCACCAAGCAAAAAGTTATGAGGTATCACACTTTAAAAAAAGCATACAGTCGAATTGAGTACAGTCTCCTTTTTGAAGTCGGTAGAAAATATTGCGCCCATATCATGTTTTCACTTTCTTCTATTCCAAGGGACGATATGGGAAAGTGGGTAATCTTATGCCGCCATTAGACAGCTTTGTGGCAAAAAATTGTGGTTATTCATTTAATGACTTGTGTGACGCAAAATTAGTTAAGCTAAAAGACTTTTAATATCATTTTTTTAGATAAGATGTAGATATTCATGGGTCGTACATAAAAGTTTTAAGGTTTATCTACTTAGTAGCATGAGATTAACGTTAGAACCACTTTATAAAGTAGTAACACACTTAATATAATTTGGACTTAGCATTTGGTCGATAAAAACGCTGTGCAGGAAATGTTTAAAAATATTTGAATGTAAATCGAATCTAGGAACGCTACTTAGCAGACTGGTGCTTAAACTTCATACTAGTCATCAGGCCAAAGATACTAGTGTTAACCATGCGAATCCGGGGCGGGTCGCTAATAAAATACAAAAGTAAGACACAGAAAATTAAAATAACACAGTTGTTACCACACACGTTGAAACAGTTTTGTTATCTGTTATATCTGTATGACTGCGTCTTCCGTCCGATCTTGTACTACATAATGCAATAAGAAGGGTAAGTGATAAAGAATTGTATGGAGAACGATACGTATCGTTTTCAGTAAACGCTAACGTTATACTTGACCCGGTATTTAGAGATAATTTTAAATTTAAACTCAAACTTTACACCCTACAATAGAGTATTCAATAAGAATCTTGAGTACTCCACAATGTCAACATATGAATCTAGGACATATTATGCTTGGACAAATTTTCGTACTATGTTTCTCAAATTTTGACATTGTGGAGTTATGAGTTTGTCGAGATAGTTTCTTATTCAAAGAGATTCTCAAATGGCTTGGACTCAAATTTAAAAATTTTAGTTTGAACTTAAACTTGAGATTGTCTTTAAATTTAGAGTTTGTTGATTGTGAATATGTGTCTGTGTGTGTGGTTGTCACTTACCAGTAAGGAGAGGTTGTTCTTGGGCAGCATGGTGACGTCACCGGGTCGCACTCCGGGCCCGCAGTAGCGCAGCGCGGGCTCGTGCAGCGCCCGCAGCGCCGCCTGCAAGCGAGCGCGAGCCGCGCCCGCCCCGCCCGCGCCCCGCGCCGCCGCCGCCACCACCGCCTCCACCTCCCGCTCCCATTTACCCACACCGGGGGAACACCGGTACTCACTGCGACGGAGACACTTTATACAATAAAGGTGACAAACGAGCACATAAATAAGTGATGGTGAATTAATATTGCTATTGACGATGCCCGCAGGATAGCTATACCAATGGGTGACTATTAGAACAGAGTGACTCCAGAAGTCATCACACTGTCATGACATGTTTAGCACTGCTGCCTGTTGCTAGTCTGAATTGTTACGTCTCGTGTAAACGAAATGGTTATCATACCACGCATTGCATACTCGTAAGAGGACCATAAGAGCAACATAATATACGATTTAAAACCTAGAGTTTCTAAAATAATAATACCTAAGTAATCTAAATTTAAGGAAATTAAATAAGACTTGAAATGAGTTGAGGGATGACTCGAACTTTAGGCCTAATCAGTAGAATATCATGTAGAGGATGTCATGGGGTCACGGTTGAACAGGGGCAAAAAGTTCTCATTACACTCCCAGGGGGTCAAAATGGCCAAAAATCAAAAAATTTAAAATTCTTATTTCGGCTATAACTCCGCTCCTTCGGAGTTTCTTACACAGTCTTTAGTTGCGGCATCTCACTTGTTACGAAAATGTAATAATGTATGTACACAAAATATAAGGAGATTAAATTAAATAAGTGATATTCACAATGTAAATATTAGGAACAGACACAAGCTAGTAGTACCAGTTATTCGAATCCACAGACTCTTATTTATAATCTATATAGAATAAAAATGTTTCTATTTCTACTTCTATATTTCGAAAATGATAATCATAGCCAATCATAGCATCCGCATCTATAAATTATTGTGTGTATGTGTTTTTTTTATAAGAAAAGGGTGACAAACGAGTAAGTGGACGTTGTGACCGATAGACATCTATCTAACTTTATTCTTGATTAAGAAACAAAATGTCACTCATTTTTCGTTCAAATTCTCGGAGCTACACCTGGTAGCTACACCTGGTCATGTATTAGAGCTTTACCAATGGAATTTCCCTTTTCTTATGAAAAGTTAACGTATATTTTTTCTATATTTTTTATTTCTATTAATGAAACTAATCACCCATGCAATCAATGTACCCTTGCCAACGCATTGGCAGTTTATTGATGCCCTTCTTGAAGAAATCAGCTGGACGGGAAGCAACAAATTCTTCAAAAACATTTTGTACTGCCTCTTGGGTATTGTTTGTTTTCCGCCAAAAAGTTATATTAATTCTGGAAAAAGTAAATGTCTGCAGACGCAAGGTCTGGTGAGTGTGGTGGATGATGGAGAGCTTCCAACCCCAGCTCTTGTAACTTGGAGACCATTTGTTGTGCAGTATAAGGTTGTGCAGGAGCAGCGAGGACGAGCGATTGACCAAAGTTAGTTAGAGACGTGTGAACTTCTCCATCATTGTGTTCAGTTCTTCACAATACACATCTGCAGTAAGGCGCATCCCGTTTGGTAAGAAGCTGTGATGAATCACACTGGCGCTAGACCACCAAACAGTGACCATCACTTTTCTAGGGGTAAATTTTCATTTACGGCATTGTTTAGGTTTAGGTGCTGGACCAGGATCCAACCAAAATTTTTTACAGTTACAGGCACACAGTCCACCGGATGGTAAGTGGTTGTTATAGCTCATAGGCATCTACATCTATCTTCGTTTGCAGATCAAAATGTAGATGCGTTGTCAGCCGTGAGGACTAAGTTGGAATGCCTCTTTTCTAGTTAAACGGGCTTCCGGTTCTCTACACAAACCATATGAAACAGAGCCGCATTAAGCTGCTATTTTACGGTGATAATCAACTTGCAAAGTCCGATTATCAAAGATAATCCATTTTTCATCGCAGGTATCAATGCGGTTCAAAATTCCTTCGTTTGGGTACCTGTTGAGCAGTGCAAGGCACGTCTCGATGCGTACTTTGCTCTGGCGATCCTTGAGTTCGTGGGGAACCCATATGTCAAGCTATTTATCTTGCCAATTTGACGCAAATGGATCAATATTGTTTTGATGCTAACGTCGAGCGCTGCTAATTCAGCCGTAGATTGAGTATCATCAGCTTCCACAATCATTTTTAATTCATCATTGTCGACCAAAGTTTTCGGACGACCACGGGATTCATTTTTCAGGTCGAAATTTTCAGAACGGAATTCGGCAAACCAATAACAGATGGTGCGTTCGTTTGTACTGTTTGCTCCGTTAACGTCGTTGATGTTGCGTACCGCTTGTGGCGCGTTGCTGCCACGACGGTCCTCATGATCAATATTATGTGTACTACTCATATACCATAATTACTCGAATTTTAACGTATCCATGATGACCAAAACATAACGCTAATAAATAAACAAATTATTAATTTTGAAAAAAGAATTCCATATTGTTAAAATAAAATCAATGTGAAAGAAGAATTCTTGGGCCAAACAAAAATTATTTTGTTTTGAAAGGGCCCAGAACTGCAGAACGTCAATTTCATAGGTAAAGACAGACAGTAATTAGTGTTTTTTTTTTTTTTTTTTTTTTTATAGGATAAGGGTGACAAACGAGCACACAGACCACCTGATGGTAAGTGGCTGCTGTGGCCCATAGACATCTACATCTATCTTCGATTAAGAATCAAAATGCAGATGCGTTGTCACCCGTGAGGACTAAGATGGAATGCCTCGTTTCCAGTAAAAAGGGTCTCCGGTTCTCTACACTCACCATACGAAACACAGCAGCGTTAAACTGCTATTTTACGCTGGTATTCTGTGAGAGCGTGGTCCTTCCCCGGTCGAGCCGACCCATTCGTGCTACAACTATAATATAGCTGCAGCATGGCTCTACCACGTATAATGTATTTATATATTCATTAAAATATAAGTAACATCATGGTCGTAAGAGGAGACAAAGTGAAACTGAAAATGAGATGGGCAGCAGCATATTCCAGATAACATTTCAATATTATAGAACACCCGCCTGCCAAGTGTGCCAATTATGGCAAAATCCCCATTAAGAGGAAATCTATGTGGGAGGCCTGTTTGGCAGTGGACTTTTATAGGTTTTAATGAATCATGGATGGATGAAAGCCATGGATAATTTACTTTTATACTGTCACACATACAGACATTTTAAACTTAAATAAATATAAAAATATAGTTACCTGCACCCTGCTAAACATGATCTAATATCATCCTTCAAGCTCCTAGACAGTGTACAAGTCGGACTTGCGTCAGAGTCGGACGTGGTATGAGATCCTTCGGTCTTTTCGCAGTCGGACAGCCGTCGTGTCGGCTCCGGCTCATAAGTTTCGATCTTTGGTAATGTTGGCGATACGCGGCCATGGCTACCGCCGCCGCTGCCGTAGCCTGTTAGATCACATACATTATTATCACAACTTTTTAAAAACTGTTTGAAGAAGTTTGGTTCCAGAGTTTTTGCATGCTCGGATCATCATCGCCGATATCGACTGATTACAACTCGAAAATATCTGTGTGTCATTTTTAAAACATATACCTATTTTTTTTTCAAATATCCACTTATAATATATAGGTTATTTAATATCATAGATATTAAATCAACAAAAACAAAAATAATATAAAGCTCACTTAAAACAATGAACTTACAAATTAGTTTTGATAAAAATTTGCATTTTCAGATCAAAGTGTTGTATCAGACAGGAAGCGGTCACGCGTTCAAGCGTTCCGCGTTCGCGTTCAGCGTGCGAGCGTTCAGTTGCTCACGAATCCCGCTCTTGAACGGTCTACGCGGAGCCACTACAATCACTATGTTTTTGACTAAGTTCTTCATCGGAAGACGAATTATTAATATTGTGGACATTAGCAGCGTTAAAACGGAAAGGGAAACATTGGGTGCACCCAGTAAATAAGAATAGAGAACAAGATGGAGAATTTCATACTGTTTTGTAATTGCCTTCATCATCATCGTCATCATTATTACAGCCCTTCACAAGTCTACTGCTGAACATAGATCTACCCCAAGGAATACCACAAAGCACGGTCCCGAGCCCCTGCATCCATTGACTTCCCGCATGTCTTAACAGGTCATCACTCCATCTAGTGGGGGGACGCCCTACAATTCGTCCGCCGGTATGAAGCTGCCACTCAAGAACCTTTCTTCCCCATCGGTTGTCGGTTCTTCGAGCTATATGGCCGGCCCATTGCCACTTCAGCTTACTAATCCGTTGGGCTATGTCGGTACCTCTGGTTCTATTGCAGATATCCTCGTTTTTAAGTCTATCACGTAGAGGAACACCAAGCATAGCCCTCTCCATAGCTCAAAAAAAATCAAAAATCTTTATTTCATTAACTTAGTCTAAAAATACAAGTTTTCTATGTTTGGAGATTCCTTTTAAGCTAAGTAAATTGCTTGTCCTAGGAAACTCCACTCTTCCAAAAACACTTTTACAACATACATTTAGACTACTATGTTAATGAACTGAGAGACTACATACTAATTATTTAAATAAGGTATGCATGCAATTTTTACTCTTGTGTGATTGAATAGGATGTGTGTGTGTGTGTGTGAGAGAGTGTGTGCTTGGGGGGGGGGGGGGTATTCCTATACTATTGCGGGTGTAATTCTATGTTTAAAACCTAATCATGCTCTCTACTTCCTCATAAGTTAGTGGCTTAAGCCAATTTAAGACCAGATCCTTGCATTCAAAGTTGTTTTGGTATAGATGATAAGTGCTTTGTTGGCCTTATATACATACATATATAGTTGACATTACAGGTTTGCGTGTTGTTGTCTAGCAAAAAATGTTTTACATGTTTGCATTTTAGCTACTGAGTCAATCCTTCTTTTGGTGAGTATAGAAGTGTCAAGTGGGAGAGATTTGTGTTTTTTAACAACAGTATGCAGGATATATGTATAATTTACGTAATGACAACAAATCTGCTACGGCATAGAGTGACTCACTAAGTAACTTTGAGCTTCCTCATACGGCCAGCAGTGAAGGAACACGTTACAGATCCATAGGTCATCACTGGAAACACGCCCTGGTTGTACAATCTAAATTTGAGGTTTTGAGGTATGCCTGACGAGAAAATGTGTCGTAATCTCCCGAACGCTTTCCAGCCCAGTTGAATCCGTCGATTGACCTCAAGGTCTTAAGTTAGTGAAGTTGGACTTACCTAGTCAGACTATTTATTCCAGTGTATATAACGTATCATCACAAGGCATTATTTTTTTATAAATTACAAATTATATGGAGAAAAACCTTCAAAAAAGAAAAATAGACAAAAAAGTATTAATGACGATGTGTCGATAATATATCCTTTTTTATAGAATCAGGGTGACAAACGAGCAAACGAGCACATAGTCCACCTGATGGTAAGTGGTTGCTGTGGCCCATAGATATCTACATCTATCTTCGTTTGAGAATTAAAATACAGATGCGTTGTCAGCCGTGAGAACTAAGATAGAATGCCTCTTTTCCAGTAAGTAAATAGGTTCTCTACACTCACCATACGAAACACAGCTGCATTAAGCTGCTATTTTACGCTGGTATTCTGTGAGAGCGTAGTCCTTCCCCGGTCGAGGCGACACATTCGTGCTACAACTGTACTATTAATATAGCCACAGCATGGCTCTACCACGTATAAAATATCTTATATTCTATCCTTCAACTTTAATAGAATTAATAAAACTTGTACTTTAAAAGACTTAAAAAGAATGAGGGTTTCCACATCATCTCCTGCCACCATGCTAGAGCTGCTTTAGAATGAGGTGAAATATTTAATTGATTTCATGATGGGGAAGTTAAATTGTTAGAAAATGGAAATATTAATGTTTCTTTCTGAAATATTAGTTATATTTTTTATTAATTATTAGATAAGAAATGAATAAATCAACTTGCGGATATTTCTAAAGATAGAAGAAATAAAAGGAGAATTAAAAATGTGCATAAATTAAAGAGCACCGCACTAAGATTGTTTTGTGTCATTTACCAAAAAACTTATATCTAAAACGAAATAACTTCACCTCAGTGCCAACTAGCGACATCTGGTGAGCGGAAGATTATAAGCTCTTATTCATAATACCTGAAGAGGTGGAAGGGGCGCGACGTGGGACGCGAGGAGCATCAGGGACTTCAACCTCCGGCGCCTCTAGCGAATCCACAATTATCACTACCTCTTGCTCCTCTTCCTCCGTGTATATTGGATTAGACCTGCAAACAACAAAAACGCAAATAATGAAACATTAAACTTACTAAACCCTTGTTTAAGTGTACTAAAAATGGGTGTATTAACCTAAACCAATAAAAATAAAAAAGGGAAAAATAAATAAATAAAATTACATACTAAAGTAATCTTAAGATTCACTATTGAATAATAACAAATAAATATCAAATACGTCCGCAATTATATAATATGTTTCTATAATAAGTTGAAATCTTTTGTTACGTCGAAAATAAAGAAGTAGTAACTTTTTTACTTAATTTTTTACTTTGTAACCTTTTACAGACTTTTAACATTGCAAGGAATTATTTTAACGGACGCTCTAGACGAAAGTTTCTCGGCCAAATTGGTGATACACCGAAGATGGGGCAAATAAGCGAAGAAAATGTGTTCGTATGCTTGATGAACGGATGTAAGCACGTATAGCGGTTACTCCTGCGCCTGATTGTGTCGGATTACCATCCGACTATGAGAGTGAGGAAATAAAGAGTGTACCTGTGCTTGCCCAAACTCTCGAGGACTATAATCCTGTCCTGGGCAGATGGCTTGTCTCCGTTGAGACTGGCCGCCATGACCAAAATCCGATCTGGATGACATTATTATATAGATATGAAAGAAGCGAGAGTAGTGTGTCAGGATCAGTCTCTGCCTAGCCTTTTGAGTGAAGGGCGTGAGAGTTTATATATGTAGAAATATAATATTATGTATACCGATACGATTTAGAGACCTTCAAGAAAAGAGCCTACTATTGTTTAAAAGGCCGACAAGGCATCTACCACCACGGCAAATGCGGAGGAGGGAGAACCTACAGCAGTGGACTTTTAATAGGCTGTAATGAAATAGATTACGATTGGAAAATTGTCTGTTATCTTCTTCTTGTCCATTTTAGACACAAATCAGTACTTAATTCAAGTACAGAATTGCTTGCTCCTTAAGAGCACCGTTTTTATTTCACATGCAGACACCGTCAATTTACCATCAAGTTACCCCTTTACAGAAAGCAACACCCGATTGTTTTCTTTCATGAAAGGTGATAAAGATGCACATAATTCACGAGATGGCGAGACGACAATGGCCCATAGACACATTTAACTTTTGTGAAAATACAGATGCGACACCCACGTTACCAGTAAAAGAGGCCTTCGATTCGCGACATTCACTATAGGAAACATCAACGTTATGGTGTTCATTTATTTTAGTATTCAGTGGGAGCGTAGTCCTCCGCTGTTGAGGTCAAGGCCACAACATTTGAAATAATTGCATTAGCCACGTTGATTTCATTCACTCATGCAATTTTAATAAGTTTACGTTTTAAAAATTGGCCAAGCATCCTCATCGAGATATACATGATAAGAATATAAAACTAAATATATTCGGTGATAAAGCCAATATGAAATGTATTTACTTTTCCATCCCTACTCGGTGCGCATTCGCAATTATTATAGACCCATTTCTAAGACATTGACACCACAAAACAGGTTCTCCACTTGCAAGTCAAGAAAGTTATTAAAGAAAATAGACACTTATATTGACTACAAAAGGTTCATAAACTGCACAATGAAACTGATAAATTAAAATCCATTGGCAGGAATTTCTAATAAATCAGCGGAGCGTCTAATGCATCAGGGAGTTTCCTGACCATTCTAACAAATAATTGGCCATTGTTTTCTAAACAATGTATTACTTTATATTGCGTAAGAATTTATTTGCAGCCTTGTTTAAAAGATCCATTGTAGTTCAGAGGCTAAGCGCTCGCTGTAAACTTCACAGTACATGAGCAATCCGGGTTTGATCCCCGTCGGCACCGATGAAATTATTTATTGCAATTTAAAGTAAAACATCGTGAGAAAACCTACATGTCTAAAAATAATTTAAAAAAGATTTTTTTTATAGGAGAGGGGGCAAACGAGCATGCGGCTCACCTGATGGTAAGTGACTACCGCCGCCCATGAACAACTGCAACGCCAGGGGAACCTGGGAAATTGCAGATGCGTTGCCGGCCTTTTGAAAAGGAGTAGGCTCTTTTTTCGAAGACATGCGAAGTTCGCCAACACGCATTGGGCAGCGCAGCGGACATTTCCTTGCCTTAAACCCCACTCAAAATGAGAGGAGGCCTGTGCCCAGCAGTGGGACGATATAGGTTGTAACTAATTTGTTTTAAATGCAGAATCTTAATTAATTTTTGTAAACAAAGGTACACATAATAAGCTTTCATTGTGTTTTATAGTAAGTACGTAAGGACTCTGTGTTTTACCTTAAAGCGTAAAAAATAATACAAAGCTGATTGCTTACAATTATGAGACTAACTAAATCATTAATAATAATTAAGCGTATTCACAAAACCCCTCCAAGCTCCAAGCTATAAGAAGTTATAAGTAAATATAATAATTCAAATAAGGGTAGTCCATAGTAAGTGACAGTTAATTTGTTGCTAGTGTTTTAATTGGGTTCAATGGCGCTGGTAACAAGGTAACTTTATACAAAACAACAGACAAACATCTATCACACCTATCTTAGTGTCGGTACTTCAAACAAGCTGTATTGTACAATGGCATCAAATGCACTGTAACCTTATTGTATAATATCAGATTTCTCTTGTCGGCTATAACATGTGTCATTAAACTTTCAAGAAATTACGGTAAATGTCAACCCTTTGTAGCACAAACAAACTCTGAGATAAACAGTGAAAACATTAATGCTTGATTTGTTAAGAGTTCCATTAGAACTACAAATTATCGTGATTATAATGACTAACTACTTATATTTTAAAAACCCAACAAGTGTATTTTTTAAATATAAGTAAAAGAACATTACTAAGGCTCATCAGACACATTAATAAATATATAAAAACATAAAAATAAATGGATAAATATAAGGTCAGTTAGGGTAAGAGGAATATAGTTTATTTTGAACCCGAGGTTTTGAGCTCTAGGAAGAACATATAATGTTTTATAAGAATTTTGAGATACATTAAACTTACCTTAGTTTATCAGCTTTTTATGTTTTAACTTTTAAGAATCATAACGCTAATTTGAAAACTTACGACAGTGTCGGCCAAAAACATTTAACTTGTACTAACGTTTAACATTAAACGTATATCCTAAGATTGTGATGTTTATTTATATGTACTTGTTGCTACATTTTAAGTAAAATTTATTTAATAGAATTTGATCGTAACGTAATTAAAAAAGGTACAGTTTTGAAGTTTTGAAGAAAAAGAAAATATTAAATTCAAGGTCAGAGAAACATATATTTATAAACATAGGTTCAGGTCAGGGGTAACAAACTAAAAAAATAATCGTTTGTATTTGAAATTATAATTTTATTCTTACTCCTAATCAGTCTCGTACAATTCAATAAACTTCAATAAATTGACAATGGTACCTTGTAAAGATATCAATATTTAGAATGAGCATATTTCTTATCAAAACAAATTACAAAAATAGAAAAAAAATATTACTAAATTTACTGTGAGCTGTTTTTTTATAAATATTTAAGAAAAATATACTAAATCTTCTTCATTTGAAAGAAGAAACTCGTTGGAGTTGTTAGGATCTTGAAGCAGGTGAACTTTCTTAGCTATAGACAATACCGGAACAGTATCACGATCTACCTTTTTAGTAAGTTGAAATTTCAATGGCTTTTTGTAAATTTTGTAGAACCTTATTTCATAAGTTACGACACTGCAACTAGGATGTGGAGATATTATATTAGTTATATAGCCATTATAATATGTCCATTTATTTCTAGAGTAGTACCTGACCATCACATTGTTGTTAATTGCATGATTAATTTCCTTACGTCTTTCTTTCTCTATTTTCTCATCCCAGTTGCTATCAACTGCTTCTGCCACCATTTTCCTTTCTTCTGATTCACTAATTACATCTGTCGCCTTTTTTCTTCAATCTGTTATATTACTAATAACTGACTCTGTCTCTATTGTCCTTATTTCTGATCCACTAACAATATCTGTTGCTTTGTTGTTTTTCATCTGTAAGGTTATTATTTTCAAGGGTTGGAATAAAGTTTATGTAACCTAAATCTCTAATAATGTCAAAGTCTTCCTCAAGTAGATCTGAGTCCTTATCAATCAAGTCTACAATATCAGAATCATCATGTAAGCTGACACAATCGGATACGCTGGTAGATGAAGATCTTTTTCTGTATTTTTTCTTTGCAGGTAATTTCACATTCTTCATATTTTTGCTTTAAACTAACTTGACTTTTTTTCCAATGCCTTTACCCTTTTTAGAATTTATTATTGACATTTTATTATTTTTGTTTATTACCGTTTCAAATTTGTCTTTGTTTTTTCTCTTTTCTGCTTCCATTACTTTATATCTTTCGTAAGCTTCGACGTGGGTGATAACTTCCGCGCCAGCCGCTACTTCTTTTTTTGTTATAAATGATAATTTTTCCGGTTTATCAGACCTTAGGAGCAACTGTTCAAATGTAATATTGGTAATTACAGGTTATGAAGAATCTGAACTTTTGAACGTTGTTGAACATTGGCCATGTTTGCCGATGGTGCGTCTTTTTCTTGACTCCGTTTATTCAAAAACATGATTTATTGAAATGGAATCTAAAGAGATATGCATTGAAATATGTTAAGGAGCTACTTGTGCCTCAAATAATATTTTATTCAGTGCTATTTTTCTCACTTTATTAAGTTTTTGGTCTTTCGCTCATCTCTTCGTTCGTCTTCTTCATCAGTTTCGCAGATCTTTTCCATTCAGTTAATAGAACTGGATCAAATTTATTTTCAGGGATGGCATTTTTATTTATCGGATATATTCCAGCTTTACGGAAACTTGCAGCACATACAAGGGGATTGATCTCACTCCACTTGTCCTATAATTCTTGAAAAATCTTTATTTGGCAAAACTTTGCCAACGTTCAATCTTTGCCACTTTAGTAATTCCACGTGCTATTTAAACTTAAACGATTTGTTCACGGCAAATCCAATGGCTGTAAATTGTCGCTCGTATGAGTTGGGATTTTCATAATCGTTATGTTTTCCTCTCGTGCTTTTTGTATAATGTTAATAGCCAAGTGTGTAGACTAACCGTCATAAAGTAAGAGAATGGGGCGTTTCTCTTCAACAGTTGGCAAAAAAATCTTTTGAATAAAGTTTTCAAATACTGATGATTCCATCCAGCTATCTGAAGTCGCAGCATATCGAGTTTCAGGGTACCTATCTTCTGACGTCCATGTGTCCCAAACGCTTTTCCCTTCAAACACGATTAGCGGCGATGCTTTTTCACCTGCAGCATTGCACACTAAAGGTACTGTAGTATTAGTCTTTCCTGGAGATGAGATGGATCTAGTTGACGTGTAGCCTCGGAGTCTTACTACTTTTGATTTGTTCGGTTCTTTACTAAAACTTGTTTCATCGGCTTCCAGATATGTGAAGGTTTATCACGTAAACCTAAATCATCAATTGTTTTCGCCAGTAAATCAAAATTAGGATAAATTACTTATTAATTATCCTGCTGGATTGCATGCTTTTTTACTTGAATATTCTACAGACTGTGGTTTTTTGACGAAAAGATCATGTCTTTTTTGAAAGCGAGGAACCAATCCTTTCCTGGAATCGCGTTCTTGAACGAGGATTTGATATTGTTTTCGACCACATATTGACCAACAACTGCGACTCAAACCAAAACCATACTTCTCCATTATATGGAGATTTTCCGCAAGAGTTTTTTCTACATCCATAGATAATACTGTCGGTCTACCTAAAGTGTTTGATTTAAGACTTTTTCGATTATAGACGCGGTCATAAAATATACTCGTATATTGTCGTCATCATATGATGCATTCAAACCAAACGGCTTACCTTACACGTAAAGCGCACTGCAAAGGAATGAAAAAAAATTGACTAGATCTGTCTTACCATCCGATTATTATACAAAGATATTTTTAAAGAATAAGTGTGACATAAGAGCACACAATTCATCTGATCGTTAATGGTTGCTATCGCCCATAGACTTATTTATACTCTTTAATCAAAATGTATAGGCGCTGTCGTCCTTGACGCGCCCTTGTGCAACCAGTGCGTCTTACCAGTTGATGACTTATGGATTTGAGACGTGGTCCTTCACTGTTGGCCATATGAGGAAGCTCTAGGTCGCTCAGCGAGCTATGGAGAGAGCTATGCTCGAAGGGTTTCTTTTCGGGATTGACTTAAAAATGAGGATATCCGCAACCCTAAGATCCCATAATACAGACTTTATACCGCTTGAGCTATATAATAAGTCATAAACACCACACATAGTCATAAATAGCCAAAACATAAACTAGTCTAACAAAGTTCATCCCTAAACATAGCTTAAACTATTTCATACGTGCTAGAGCCACCCTGCGGCTATATTATGGTTATATCCCGAATGGGTTGGCTCAACCTGGATAGAACCACACTCTCACAGAATACCACCCTAAACTAACAGCTTACTGCTGCTGTGTTTCGTGTGGTTAGTGTAGATAACTGGTGGCCCATTTTACTGCAAACGAGGCATTCTATGTTATACAGCAGGCGTGACAATGCATATGCCTTTTTTTTAATCTAGATGTCTATTCGCCATTGCATCCACTTTTTTTTATAGGATAAGGGTGACAAACGAGCACACAGTCCACCTGATGGTAAGTGGTTGTTGTGACCCATAGACATCTGCATCTATCCTCGATTACGAATCAAAATGCAGATGCGTTGTCACCCGTGAGGACTAAGATGGAATGCCTATGTTCCGGTTCCGGAAAAAGGTCTCCGGTTCTCTATGCTCACCATACGAAACACAGCAGCATATTTTACGCTGGTATTCTATGAGAGCGTGATCCTACCCCGGTTGAGTAGACCCATTCGTGCTACATCTATACCAATAATATAGCTGCAGCATGGATCTACCACGTAATAAATTCTTACTTACTCGTACTTACTTACTCAGGTGGGCTGTGTGCCCGTTTGTCATTCTTAATCTATATTTTTTTTAAATATTACCTTCCCCATAGATTTCCTCATATGAAGGATTGTATGTATGTGTAATATTCTTAAAAAATTAGAAATAAATTATTACCTAAGTACTGGCGGCATGTCATCCAGGGCGCGCAACGGGTGCGGGGTTGATGGCGGGAGGGGTGCTGGGGGCACAGGGGGCGCGGGCGGCGGGGGAGCGGGTGGAGCGCGCCTGCCGCCGTACGCGCATCCCCCCGCTTCAGCACCCTCGCGTCGCCCTCCACCCTACAAAAAAAGATATGCATAAGAAAACAAAATTGGAGTATTTTTCAATAGCAGTGGAATACTTTGAATGGTGGCAGTGCAGGCGAAATCATCATCCCATTTCGATACGCGAGTAGGGTAGCTTGGGCATGGATGCTCAGCCAGGGATTCTCCAATACCAGAGGTGCTTGTACCCTCCTGCGATGGTTTCTGATTTAATTAGTCAGTATTAAGTAGCTTTGCTTTATTATGCCCTGCAGTGGGCGACAAGGAGCTGATAATGTAGTAGTTTTGCACCTTTAAAGTATTTAATTTAGTATAAATAGGGTCCCTATTTCATTTTTGCCCCAGAGCGCTTGGTTACATGCTACGCCACTGACGTAAAGCCGTTGGTTCTGCGCCTGATCTCTCTCCAGTCGTGCCGAATTACCGTCCCATCGGAATATTAGAGTGAGGGAATAGAGATGGCACCTGTGCTTGCGTATGCAATCGTGCATAGATTAATAATAGCTCATCGACCTATCATTAATCTATGCAATCGTGCTTTATAATTCTGCCCTGCGCAGATGGCTAGTCTTCCATGAAACTGACCGCCTAAACCGAAATTCGGTCTGCAGGACATTATTATTCGTATACGATTCATAATAAAGACTAAAAATAAAAAAACTACACTACGCTTAAAAAGCTTAGCACTTGTGGCAAATATCCCCCCTATGATGGGGTTATGAGGCAATCTATGGGGGAGGCCTATATTCAGCAGTACACTGTAATGAGGGCATCCACGACTTTTTCTGCCACCAGAGTGGCGCCACTAGAAAGTGAGTTATAATATTTGACAGATTTCATAGCGGGGAAATTAATTTGTTCGGAAAATATAAAGGTTATTGTTTCTTTAAATTAATATTAATATTGTTTAAAAATAAATAAACCAAACCACAGATATTCATAAAAGTAGAATATTAAAAAAAAAGTTAAAAATGTGCAAAACAAATTAAAGAGCTAACAACTGACGCATTGTTTTGTGTATTAATTTAATACACTAGAAACTGCTAACTTTTATTAAAAACCAACTTCTCAATTAAATTACACCGTGTAGCAAAAAACTTTACCTCAGTGTCATCTAGCGACATCTGGTGAGCATAAAATTATTAGCCCTCATCGCCTGTAACGGCAACGGTATCAGAAGGATACTACTACCCATGTCCTGTTTCAGTTTCCCTCTTTGCCACTTACGTCATCCACGGAACGTTATATTGTAGTGGATATTCTTACACCGCCACAACATGTTTAAGTCATTCATAATCTGTTTGTTCCGGCAACTGTCATATCCGTGACTAGAGCCAGTGAAAATGAGTCTCCTTACGCCGTACAACTCACGTCTAAACTATCAACACGTATAAACTAATCTTTCATGAAGACTTAAAATCGCACAATAAAAATAACAACCGGCTAAACTAACCGCCTTATGTACTGGCTTTCGAATGACATAACAAAGTTACTAAGCTATTAACGTGTATTGTTCAGTTTGATACCAATTGTAAACCCATTGTAGATAAATTAGATATGTACGTGTAGATTATCGGAGATGCCCTCTAAAGGCATGACACAAAGGTCGGAGAATAGAGTACCGCCAAAATTATCTTTACACAATTCTTAATTGCAAGGTTTTGTTTAAGGCGAGTTTACACTGTACAAAAATGCGATATAATCAGTATAGACTTCAAAAATAATTCACACAAAAATAATATTTGGGTCAGTTGTAAGCATTTTTATTTAGGTAGGAATGATAATAATATATAATAATCTAAAAAGATAAAAGTATTTTTCATCTTTAAATGTAACTTTAGAAGACTCGCCACACATAGGAACGATTTACTACTGGCATTATCTTAATACGACTTAATCACAAAACGGCAACATCTCTCTACTATCCTCATCATATAATATATTACACATAGGTCTTACCACCTTTTTAAACATTCTATTTGTATAGTTGTCTATTTGTGTATACTACGTAGTTATTTATAATTTTTATTTTGTTTTTATTCTATATTGCTACACCTATATCAAATTCTCACCACTCCATGGCTTGACTGGTAGAGAATGCCTCAAGGTATTAAGTTTTTTTTTTTATAGGAGAGGGGGCAAACGAGCTTGCGGCTCACCTGATGGTAAGTGACTACCGCCGCCCATGAACAACCGCAACACCAGGGGAATTGCAGATGCGTTGCCGGCCTTTTAAAAAGGAGTAGGCTCTTTTCTTGTAGGTCCCTAAGTCGTATCGGTCCGGAAAAATCGCTGGTGGTAAACTATTCCACAAGGAAGTTGTGCGAGGAAGAAAACATCTTCTAAATCGCACAGTGGTGGACCGCCAATCATCCAGATGGTGTGGATGGTATCGGGAGTACTGCCGCGATGTGCGTTCGTGAAATTTGGCGGCTGGGATTAATCTGAACAATTTCTCAGAGCACTCCCCATGGTAGATGCGAAAGAAAATGCAAAGGGATGCAACATCTCTTCGCAGTGCCAATGAATCGAGGCGATCGGAAAGGACTCGGTCGTCGACCATTCGAGCCGTTCTGCGCTGGATGCGGTCAAGTAGAAAGAGCTGGCACTGGGGAGCCCCAGCCCAGAGATGGGAACAGTATGCCATGTGAGGCCGAACCTGCGCCTTGTAAAGTTGCAGGCGTTGTGCCGGCATGAAATACTGTCCCGCTCTGCTGAGCACGCCTAGCCTTTTAGAGGCCAATTTGGTCTTCTCTTCCAAGTGACCACGAAACTGCACGACACTTGATATGTCGACGCCGAGGATTCCGATACTGGCTGAGGCAACAAGGGGAGTACCTTGAAACTGAGGAGATACGACAAAGGGGTTCTTTTTAGCGATAAACGCGCAAACTTGTGTCATCTGAGGATTAAACTAGACTAGATTTAGTCGCCCCCAATCCGAGACTTTGTTCAGCAAAGACTCGACTTCAGACACAAGTTTTTTTCCGGTACTCGACGACGTTTTCCCGGGAAGTATTGGCACGGCCGGTGTATAGAGCATCACCAGTGCTGTCATCCGCATAGCAATGAATGCTACCGGTTTGCAACATATCATTGCTATGCAGAAGAAACAGCGTTGGTGATAGCGCGCTGCCTTGTGGAACGCCAGCGTTAATAGGCTTGTAGTCGGAGCATGCACCGTCTATAACGACAAAGTTAAGTCCGACCTTTGTATTCTTTTGTTTTAAGGAATGCAATAAAGAATAAATATATAAATATATTTCTCCCATTTTAGAAATTAATTTACAATATAAAATGTCGTATAAACAAATATGAAAACAGTTTGAGACAATTTTAAATTTTTTTGATATTTCTTAAAATTTTGCTCTACGGTACTCTGTCGCAGGTAATAAGTTCCTCATATGACTCTCTCTGCTGCAAAATAAATATAGTTTCAATGCCAGTCGCATTACCATAATTGTGTTATCATTCCAACAATGCAATGTAATGCGAAAATCTTGGCCATGGAGTCACTGTGCGTTACATAATAGCACAATATTGTGTAGAACAAAATGTTGTTTCCACCAAACGTCAGCTAGTTCCATCTTGGTAGGTACTACTGATTTAACGGAAACCGAAATAAGATTTAGTTCGTAAACCGTTCACAAGAGCTTAAAAAAATAGGTAAACATACCATAATCGCCACCCTTCGCATTGGTTATTGGCTAGACGAGTAACAAACGCTACACTACTTCAATTTCTTATTCGTTTCGTTATTTGATGACAGATTGGCCATTTGTATGGTCACAAATTTAATCTCGTAATTTTTTCTATGAAATACACCGTACAACAGAAATATTTATAAAGGACTTTGTAAATACCTTACGATAAATGTATATAGCCTATGTGTATTAGAAGAGCAAGTTTTTAAAATCACCACCACATCGCTTTTATGCAAATAAGCATACTATCTTACTTATAATCGTGTACGTAAACAGTCCTTGATTTTTTCATGTCCATGATTCAAATGATATCAGCCTCATCAACATTATTAACAATATGAAAACGTTCGACTTGATACGATCTGTGCTTGTCAACTGTTACAAATTGAACTTAAATTTTGTATGATTTTACTTCTTCCTTGAGTGTTTTTAAAGCAGTCAGAGTCGGAATCGATTATGTAAATGTTTTCTTTTTAATTTGTACTTCCATTTAACTTCACCTACTTTCGCTCAAACTCCTTATTGTTACTGATGTAGGCTTTCCTGTAAGCCTTTAAATAGATTGCTAATTGCTTTGATCTTTAACACTAAGCTTTTATCTTTAACACTTTGCTTTTAAATATTATGCTATACTAATCAGTATTTTTATTGCACTATCGTCGACTGCTATCAGCTGTTTGCTATTCATGAATAATTTTCTTTCCCCTTTTTTAAATTTATTTAATATTTAGCTACATCAATTTTAGATTTAATCTCTACAATATATTTATTTCTTTTAAACCATTGATAATATTTAATATTTTAGATGTTGCTCAGTTAATTTGGTGTGGTTTCCAACGCCGAATTCGCATCATGTTGAAATGAAAGTTGACTTGAAAAATAAAAAGGCGAGTAATATTTCAAGAAATATCATACGTGTATTTTCGGTAAATGAAATATTGTCACTATTTCGTTATTTATAAAACCAAATGAAAGAGGCTTTTTATAAATCTTTTATTTATTTTACAAACAAGCTGAAATTAATTTTTAGGCCCTAGCAGAACATACCTGCGCGCTTTGCGCTTACGGCATGCAATAAGAATTTACCTTTAGTGTACTTGGTCGGATATTAAGTGAACACTCTTCTGTCATAGTATACATATACTGCTATATTTTATTTTCATGACACTTTTTTTTATAAATACAACAAAACAAGTAAGTTCAAAATAGCTTTATGCCTAAAGTTTGTTCTTTTACATTAGTATGTATTAGTATATTTTATACAATACATAATAATCTCTAATTAATCGAAATTAAAACTAGATAGCATGAAATTTATATTTATTAGTAGCTAAAATTTAACGGTTAAAAGCATTAATCGACCATTTTTATCATAAAAATAACGACCGAAGCACAATGCCAAACACATAAATTTTTGACCTCTTGTCCCCCCCGAACATTAAATAACTATTTTTCACTTGTCAAAAATTACATACCGTAACTCGTTGGTTATAGTGGTTTAAAAAACAACTTTTTTATTTTACATTAAGTACTTAATTTGGGATCATTTTTCTTCATTCGTTGTTTTCGTAAATCTTTAACTTTAACTACGTTACATTGATGACTCATTTCTGCCGACTTCCAAAAAGAAGACGGTACTCAATTCGACTGTATATTTTTTTATGTGTGATACCTCATAACTTTTTACTGGGTGAACGGATTTCGATGATTCTTTTTTTATTTGAAAGCTGAAAAAGCTTGATCAAGGTCAGACAATAGTTTTTGAGTTATTCTTAATAACTTATATTGAAGTCGGCTGTACACAATTTTTAATTTTTAATTATAGATGTAAAGTTTATACATAATTTGAATAATTTGTAAAATTAGGTATTTCAATTTACTTTTATGTCACTTTCGTAGTATATAATTTCTAGCAAAGTATTTGATATTCTAATAGATTAGTACAAAGGCACGCGATTAGAAAAGATATATGCGTTGTTTATTTATTATTGAATGTTAAAATATATCGACATTACATTTTCAGAACATCCTTAACCTACAGGTGGAATTGATGGAGATATACAATTTCCAATAGTTTTTTTTACCTGTCAAGCTTGTAGGTGTTACTCGATTATCGTAAATCGATTCGTGATCGTATAAAAGCAATTAGTGCGTGACTGTAAGCGAGATACGATCTCATTTTGCAATGTATATCGAATTTAAATAAAAGATGAAATTCTTGGCGCGATGCTAACTAACATTTCAAAAACATCCTTCAAATGAAGACTTACCATCGATGTTTATAAACCTTTTTAAACCTTTAATATTATTATAATATTTTTAAACCTTAATACCTTTATAAACCTTTTTACTAAACAACCATAGAATTTAATAAAATTTTAATCGACTTCAAAACAGGAGGAAGTTCTCAATTCGTCGGAATCTTTTTTATGTATGTTCACCGATGACTCGAAGACGCCTGAACCCATTTGAAAATTTCTTTTTTTTTTTGTTTCATAGGGTATAGGTTTCCAGGATGTCCCATTTAAATTTTATCGAAATAGGTTGAGCGGTTTTTAAAAAATCCAATAAATTATTTTATTAAAATACAATAAATTATTTTATTTATATTGAAGTCGGTTGTACAAATTTTTTTAATTGTTTATGCATACGAGCATGCCGCTTACTTGATAAGTGTCGAACGCCGCCGATGAGTGGTTTATTTTAAATAGTCTATTTCAGAAGATTGCTTTTTATCTGCTATGAATTTTACTTTTAGCATTAGAAATGTATATATTGGTATAAGTAGGTAACACTATTCTCAGGTTATTGTCATAGTGTTATGGTGCGAATTCTTATTATTATGATACTGTAATAAATAATTCAGTTTGCTCTCCCTTAAGCACAATGGCATAGATCATATTTCACGAAAACCACACAATGGCCTCGAATTAGTGGTGACTGGGGTAACCTTGCGGTTTAAAAGATACTGTCGCCCCAATCGTATACAATGCGAGAAATTATTTTTTATGTCACGAATAAGTGATTTTATATAAAAACATTTCGCATCGGTTCTGGAGATCCAATTACCTACCTAGAATGGAACGTCAATGAACTCAACATAACACGTGAGAAGTTAAATTATCTATGTTTTGTATACGATTTGATCTCGATTTCGGAGTGCATAAACGCTACAGCGGTTATCAAATTAATATACGAACGCAAAGCAAAACAAGCAAAAGGAACTTCTGTCAATGAACTCGGAAAGAAGCGTGACAAACGAGCATATCATGTGGACTGCCACATGACTGTGATTAGATGTTGTAGCCCATAGACATCTACAACAATACAGTCGCCTTTAGTGCGCTCGCGACGCTTGTCCTTCCGTTGGTTGTGAGATTAATATTGCACACGTCGAAAATTAGCGTCGTACATAGATCATGCTTTAGAATTACCTATTATAAATTTTTATATTTGTTTTTTTTTAAATATGTATAATGATTTCAACATGATATCAAGTACTCAACAACTTGATATCAATATCAACTTTATACTGATATCAAGTGCAAAATAAAAAAGGCATTTGCTTTGACAATTTTCTACGAAATTGTTTAGGTACTACAAAATACAGACTTAATAGGAGTCAGACATGACAATAAAAACTTAAAAGTAGTTTTTTTATAAATGTATTATATTCTGTAAAGAGTGATTTCGCAAATATATATTGTTTTCGCAAATATTTGAAAAATAGTTTTAAATGATGCAACCTACATATTCTCAAAAGGTCTTTGGTAAATTAGAAATGACCCTATATAAAATACAGTCGGGTCATCACCCCTGAGGACTAAGATGGAATGCTTCGTTTCTAGTAAACAGTGCCTCCGGTTTTCTGCACTCACCAAACGGAACACAGTAGCATTAAGGTGTTACCTTCTGCTGGTATTCTGTGAGAGTGTGGTCCGCGCCGGTCGTGCCGACCTATTCGTGCTACAACCATGATATAGCTGCAGCATGACTCAACTACGTACACGTGCATGACTTAAGACAATAAATATGACTAATTCCGTACCGGTTAATATTATCACAGTACAAGTGGAACGAATGGAATACCCAGATCAGCACATTTATTTATGACAGTTGTTATCTTCAATTAATACTAAGCATAAAGAAATTAGTAGAAGAACAGCAAACACTTTTTTTATTTTGGTCCCTTAGTGGAGTTATAAAAAGTCAAATTAAATTCTAAAACAAAAATTTTCAACATGGTGTATTCTGCCGTACTTGGTTATGGTTACCAGGCATTAACAGAACAACTAATTAATAAAATAAACATTTATCAAAACGGTGTACTCAGCAGCCAATAGGTGCAAAATTACGGCAATTTTTTGTTTATATTCTACTATGCCAGCGCTTATATACGATCCCACCTGATGGTAAGTGGTGATGTAGCTTAAGATGTTGAAGCACACTGACTTAACAAAACTCTTGCCTTGAAGACATCCACACTGTAATCGGATGGAAAGACAGATGCTGGCAACTTATTCCACTCCTTTGCTGTACGCATGATGAACGACGTGGCGAATCGTTTGGTTCGAATGCATGGTAAGTCAACAATGAAAGGGTGGAGACTGGCCGAACGTCTGTATGTCCGATGGTGGAAGGGAGAGGGAGAAATCAAATTAAGCAATTCCTGCGAACACTCTCCGAAATGCATCCTGTAGAAAACCCAAAGGCTGCGTCTGTGTTCGAGGCTGGTACTATTGGTTTTAACCAAATTCGGGTCACCGATAAGCCTCTTTTTTTCTCTTTCTCACCATTAATCCGTTTGTCATAACTTTGAATAAAGTACAGGATAATTAATTAATATCCTTATTTATTTCAACAGCAATTGTCACTGATAGACAACGTGGAGACAGAGAGCGAGAAATATAGACTTGTAGGATGCTAGAGAATACAGAAAGATTGCTGATGATAGCCGTGGAATAAGAAGTGATAAAAATACGCACGATGTAATTATAAATGGACCTTGATTACATATTGCACTAGGCGTTAGTAAAAAAATGTTTTGTACGTTGCGAATTCCGAGGTGTTAATTGAGTTTCTTAAATCATTAATGATTGTGAAACATTTAATAGAATTGATTTTTGGTGAAGCAATCACAAATCATCTTCAATCGGTCGTTCATTAATGATCAAAATCCAAATTTATCCACACAATATATCATTATACATAAAAGCGTGACTGTTTGCGAACATTAGCAAAACAAATCAACAAATAATACAAACGTTGAAACTACGAGTTAAATCGTGACTTAATACCGTATCGACATATGCGATATTAATTTTCTTTCATTATTGAAGAAATCGTATAACTGGATAAATTTTAGGAAAAAATAACAGGCAAGTGTGTTTTGGGCCTCACTCTATTAGAGTTCCGTACATCTTTTTCTAATAAATGTTTGTTTTAGTGGTTCCAGCTTACAAATTACATTACGAATCGTTTTTTTTTAATATTTAATAATGTTTATACTACAGTTCTTTATGGTTTAACAAAAAGGTCAAAAACTGACAAGTTAGAAATAAAGCGGAATTCGACCATTGCTTTATTTATGAAGGAAAGTAATAAAAATATTTTGTATTTCTACACAATAAGGTCCTTATAGAAAATAGTTTAATTGAATTTCTACTTCAATATACGGTTTCAACTTCTAATTGAGCATTCTACACCAAACATTAAAACATCAAGTACGTAACTCATTCCCTCCACGAGCTAGAAATCCGTTACATACGGACCGTTTTATTTTTTGGGTATGGAACCCTAAAACCTAAAAACGGACAACAAAACGATGGCCGCTATGCGATCTGCCTTGACCCGACTTTTTAATCAGAATACTGAAATCATTGATATAATAACATACAAGTTGTAAGACAATGCTTATATTCTAAACGAATTTTAGCCAAGGTGAACATTTATTTTCTTAATCTACGAGTACAATCTAAAATCTAAATATCAATAAATTTTCAACAAAAGACTTAACATATTTGATATTTGAAAATATTTATAACTAGCTGTTCCCCGCGACTTCGCCCGCATGTAATTTAGCGTTTTAAATTTTTTGCGCGGAACCCTAATTCTTTTTCTAAAATAAAATTAGCCTAAGTTACTCCCTATAACATCAGCTATCAGTCAATGAGAGTCCCGTCAAAATTGATCCAGCCATTTTGGAGATTAGCCGGGAAAAAAACAGACAATAACTTTAAAAATTGTGTTTTTGTTATAAGTACCGTATATACTACTTTCATATGAATGTAGTAAAAAGCTGTTATTTTAACATTACAAGCAGACACTTTATTTTTATTTGTATAGATTTTTAGCGTTCCTTTGTCATACAAATGGAGCCTCATAATTTGCTCTGTCCGTCTGTCCATCTGTCCTAATGTACTATAACATCGCAACACTTTTCTTTACTTACGATAAGTCAATGACTGCAACCGTACTTATTGTTAATTGGTGATGAAACCCTAGATGTTAAATCTAATCTAATAAAAAGAAAAAAAGCCTATTCACTCTTGTCTTGAAGATACCCAATACCCACATTGTAATTGGATAGAAACATAAATGCTGTTTCGCAAATTGTTACATTTAATACGCTTTGAAGCAAATCGTTTAGTTCGATAGGTGGTTGTCGTCAACAAAAGGCAGACTTGCGAAGCGTTTGCTCGTTCAATTATGGGAAGGAGAGAAAGGAATTACATCATGTGATTCCTGCGCTTACTCTCCGGAATGTTTTTTTTATAGGATATGGTGACAAACGAGCACACAGTCCACCTGATGGTAAGTGGTTGCTGTGGCCCATAGACATCTACATTTATCATCAATAAAGAATCTAATTTTTTTTTATAGGAGAGGGGGCAAACGAGCATGCGGCTCACCTGATGGTAAGTGACTACCGCCGCCCATGAACAACCGCAACACCAGGGGTATTGCAGATGCGTTGCCGGCCTTTTAAAAAGGAGTAGGCTCTTTTCTTGAAGGTCCCTAAATCGTATCGGTCCGGAAAAATCGCTGGTGGTAAATTATTCCACAAGGAAGTTGTGCGAGGAAGAAAACATCTTCTAAATCGCACAGTGGTGGACCGCCAATCATCCAGATGGTGTGGATGGTATCGGGAGGTCTGCCGCGATGTGCGTTCGTGAAATTTGGCGGCTGGGATTAATCCGAACAATTCCTCAGAGCACTCCCCATGGTAAATGCGTCACCCGTGAGGACTCAGATGGAATACCTCTTTTCCAGTAAAATGGGTCTCCGGTTCTCTACACTCTCCATGCGAAACACAGCAGTGTCAAGCTGTCGGTCGAGCCATTCGTACTACAACTATACTACTAATATAGCTGCAGCATGGCTCTACCATGTCTATAATGCTACGACGTATATAATGTATTTATTGATACTCCACATCTCTGCTCGAGACTGACAAGGTTGGTTTCAACCAAATCTAGGTTAACCAATAAGCCACTTAGCATCTTGCCATGAGTCCTCACTGTGTCCAAGGCTGTTAGGTGACATTTTGTAGGAATCATTGTCGCCAAGTTACATTTTTTAAATTTCATGTAACTTTTTGTCAACCCATGTAACTTGTATGTAAGAACATCTTTAGGTACATTTATGTAACTTTGTATAAAATACAAATTAAGGTCAGTTCGGTCAAACAAAGTTCAACAAGATTAGACGTAGTAGATATATTATAAAGAGAGTTAATGGACTGTCGATTTCTCAGAAGCATACTATGTGGAATTATTCAGAATACATCATCATCATCATCATCATCATTACAGCCCTTCACAAGGTCCAATGCTGAACATAGGCCTCCCCCAAGGAATGCCACAAAACACGGTCCTGAGCCACCTGCATTCATCGACTTCCTGCATGTCTTACCAGGTCGTCACTCCATCTAGTGGGGAGACGTCCTACACTTCGTCCGCCGGTACGAGGCCGCCACTCGAGAATCGTTTTTCCCATCGGTTGTCGGTTCTTCGAGCTATACGGCCGGTCCATTGCCACTTCAGCTTACTAATCCGTTGGGCTATGTCGGTCACTTTGGTTCTACTGCGGATATCCTCATTTATAAGTTTATCACGCAGATAAACTCCGAGCATAGCCCTCTCCATAGCTCGTTGAACAACCTTGAGCTTCTTCATCCGGCCAGCAGTGAAGGACTACGTCTCAGTTCCATAGGTCATCACTGGCAACACGCGCTGGTTGTATAGTCTCGTTTTCAAGTTTTGAGGTATACCTGACGAGAAGATGTGCCCTAATTTTCCGAACGCTGCCCAACCATTTGAATCCGTCGTCTGACCTCTCGGTCGAAGTTGGACTTATCTAGTCGGACTATTTGTCCCAGGTAAACATACTCGTCAACAGCTTCGAGCTTAGTGCTCCTAACAACTACCGGCATAGGTGTGACATGGACATTAAACATGATCTTTGTTTTGTCCATGTTCATCTTAAGACCTAACCGTTGGTAGACACTATTGAGGTCATTGACCCTCCAGCGAGGATTAGGTCTTCCAGCGATTCTGCCATAAGGACTATATCGTCGGCAAATCGAAGGTGAGTGATGTACTCGCCATTGATGTTAATACCGTATCCTTTCCAGTCCAGTAGCTTGAAAACGTCTTACAAAGCAGCGATGAAGAGTTTCGGGGACATAACGTCACCCTGTCTTACACCTCTCTGCAGTTGAATAGGCTTCGTACTCTGATTCTGTACTCGGATAGCCATCGTAGCCCTACTGTTTTTAAGCACTTCGATATACCGATAGTCAACTTCGCACCGCTGAACGGACTATAGCACCGCCCAAATTTCGACGGAATCAAAGGCTTTCTCATAGTCCATATACGCAAGGCAAAGTGGCAGATTGTACTCTTCTGTCTTCTGTACAATTTTCCGAAGGGTGTGTATGTGGTCCATGGTACTAAAGCATTTTCGGAAACCCCCTTGTTCTGGAGGCTGGAAGTCATCGAGTCTGTGTGCGAGACGATTAGAAATGCAAAGACAATTTTTATAATCGGTGTAAAAGAAAAAAAAATAATGAAAAATAATCCTATCGACTCCAATTATCATCGAATACCCATGGTTGAAATGGACAGTTCAACTACATACTGTCGGTTAATAAATCATTCCAACTTGACTTTAAATTAAGAGCAACCCTAATTCAATTCCAAGAACAAAATTTAAATTGTTAATCGTAAATTTTAATTGCTGAGTTAACATACATTTTATATATTTTTATTTTATACCTACAGTAAAGCAACACGAGAGCAAACTTGCATGTTTGAGAAATTGAAACATCTTTCGAGAACATACGAAGTTCACTAAGCCGCATTCCTCGTACCCACTGGAGGACCTATGCAATATATTAACAACGTTAAATATATCTTATTTCTAAAATACCAGCTGACCCGCCATATTTACAGGAAGCGAGGCATACCATTTTAGTCCTCACGGTAGACAACGCATCTTCATTTTGACTCGTAGTTGAGGATAGATGTAGATATCTATGGGCCACAGCAACCACTTATCATCAGGTGGAGTGTGTGCTCGTTTGTTAGCCTTATCTTATTTTAAAAAAAGGTACTGATATTACTGGCTGGGCCGGCTCCGTCGCTGCCACAGAAGAAATAATTGTGGAATATTCTTTTAAATTTGGTAGAATTATACATATTGTTTCATTAGGTATGATAATGCATTAATTGAAGTCGAATGCTATATAACTTTCAGATATATTTGTCGGTATGATACGCGCGTCACCTACTCCAAGTTAATTGTACTATGCCTATAACCTTCGCACAATAAGTTGACAAAGTTTTAGCGCAATCTGATGAACGGTATGACAGCGCATAAAATACGAACAAACAAACATAAATTTTTATATATTAGATGTAGTTTTTGTAAGTAGGTTTTAAAAACGATACATCAACTGTACATAAATCAATTACCACGGATCAAGAATTTCACAAGAATGTAACTCGCAATGTCGCTAGTCTATTGCCATTTACGTGGTTGTGTAACTTCATGTTGACAAATTGACCCCCACTTCCGATGATATGACGCTTTTTGACGCCCAATTACGAAATATTTATAATTTTCCGAAGGTCATACTTATTGGGAGGCAACCGAACTTAAAAATTTAGTTCACTTTATTTAAATGTACTGCATTAGAGAACCAAATTAGATCAGAGTATGCTCTTATTTATAAAAGTTACTTGTCAAAATATTGACTAACCAGTGAACCACGGTAATTAACGTTAAAATTGTCATATCTGAACTTAATTAGGAATTTGACACTCGTCATCGGAAACACTTCCATTACAGCCTATACAAGTCCACTGTGGAGCACAGGCCTCCTTCAAGTATTTCCTTTTAGGAGGGATTTTGTCATAGTTCGCACGCTCGGCAGGGTCGCTGGCAACCGCTGTTTTATAACTTTGTGCTGTATCAGGAAGTGCTGCTGCTCCTCTCCTATTTCAGTTTTCTTCTGTCGCTTCTTACGACACCCACGGGAGGATATGAGGTAGTGGATATTCTTACACCACAACTACACGGTGGGTGTGAAAGCAAGCATTTCTATATAAATTATATGAGAGCATATTAAAATAACGTCATAGTTTTTATATATAAATGATCGTCCTATTTGTATATTTTTAAAGTAAAATATTTATATCAACGTAAATAAAACAATCAATCAAGTTTGAAGACGCTACTGAGAGTAGCAAATTCAAATAGTAATTTATCAATGACTTTGAGTAATATTTTTTCAAATAATTTTGGAGCGAAGCTCCTTTTCGGACGGTACGGGTTTGGCGTATGGGAGCTAGGCGACAAAAAGTGTAAGATTTTTTCGTCACTACCCCTTGTGTCATAGTGTATTTCATTTTAAATGACGCTTCATTTTAATAGACGCTAGTAAATCATTTATTTGTATTTGTTAATCTATACATATAATAAAACTGTAAATAGCAGATGTCTGTACATTTTATATTTTTGTAATAAAAGTGATTGAGGGGTACTAAAAATAAGTAATTAAATACATTTCTACCATTTTTAGAATTTTCTGTCTGTCTGTCTGTCTGTCTGTCCGTCTGTTTGTTTGTTAACGTATCACGTTTAAAGTACTAATTTATATCATAAGAATTGTTAAGGAAATTCTAAAGTGTACCTTCGGGTTACATTTAGTCTTTATTTCATTAAAATCGGTTCATTCCATCAAAAGTTATGATAAATATTCTGAAGTATGGGTAGGGAATTCGCTCAACGGTGGCTTTGTTTGAGTCATCAAGTTGATGTTAGCAGCGCCATCTCTCTTTAATTAAATATATACATATAATAAAAATGATGATAACATGTTGTGTCTCTTTCTGTACATTGTATATATATTTTGGTGACTAAAATCATTATGGAGAACTAAAAATAATTAAATAAGTACATTTTTATAATTTTTAGAATTGTCTGTCTGTCTGTTTGTCTGTTTTTATATGAATGCATCACGTCTAAAGTAAACATCTTTTTTTTTTCAAAGAAATCGTTAAGAAAATCATAAAGCGTATCTTCAAGTTACATTTAATCTTTGTTTTATTAAAATTGGTTAATTCTATCGAAAGTAATGATTATAATTTAAAAATGTAGGTTCGAATTTGTTCAATGGCGCCATAAAAATCTCAGAAATAGTAATAAAAAGATTTGTGTGTAAAAAAAAAGTTCCATAATAATTAATATATTTATACTTAAAACATAAAAAGAGATTTAAAAAAGGATGTTTTCTCACACAAAGGACGTAAAAGATGGAGTTGTACAAATTACAAACTTTTCTGATTTGCTGTGTTGAGATTTTTCGCCGATGAATCGTATTGAGACTTACTGAAGAAATTTGTATCTATCGAAGCCATACAACGGAACCCGAACAAAAATAACAAAATTGCAACGAAATGTCGTGATACTCGTATTTTATTTATAATATACGCAAAATCAGTACTGCTGTTTTAGCGCTTTGGGAACTAGATTTAGCGCTTTTTTGGAATGTATAGCGCGCATTTCGAAATTTTAGCACCTAGCACTTAATCCAGCGCTTTTTGGTGTATTTAGCACACATTTCAATATTTTAGCGACTAGCGGGTTATTAACTCTTTTATAGCAGCACTGTTAGTCCACATTACCGATAATAATAATAATGACCTTTATTATTTTTTTCCACAAATAGTACATTGCAGTTTATCTTTTTCAAACATATTTTTTCCACAAAACAAAGAGCATGGGAGACGAGTCCAAACTAGGATACCCTGTGCTATGGATCTCCCGGCTTCCCCTTTAGGATGATCAACTTGATTTTTTTTATCGACAACTATAAGCGGGGAAATCCTACAAATAAATTAAAAGCCCTAGATTTCGCGCTAAATTAACTACAAACTTTGTTTGTAGTTAATTTAGCGCGAAATCTAGGGCTTTTTTAAAGCGTTGTTTTCATGAAATCTAGCGCTTTTTGTGTTGTCCTAGCGCTGAATGAGTTTTTTTGATCTGGCAGCACTGCCAAAAAACCCTCTATTAAGAAGTAACTTTCCTTTCAGTTTTAAGCGCGTTCAGTTCCAAGTTACAGTCAGCGTGTGCTATGCGATGACCGTAAATAAAGCGCAAGGTCAAAATTTACGCGTTGTAAGAGTGGACCTCAGTACTGACTGTTTTGCACATGGCCAACTCTATGTTGCTTTTTCCCGCGTTAGTAGCCCCCGTAACCTTTTTGTGTACACCCCGTCTAAGTCTACTTCTAACGTCGTGTACACCGAAGCTCTATCATAAACTACTTAGAACTTTGATGATAATGATTTGTTTGTTACCACTTATTGATACAGTAATGATATAAATCGTTTAATATTCTCTTACCTAAACGACAAATTCTTTATGTAAAATCTATATACGCGAGCTACGCCGCGGGCACAGCTAGTCAATAATATAATACGTTTATCAGTAATAAGGAACTTCGCTCCAACCGAGTGTTCCACGACACTCACGCTTGTTTTTTATTTTTTATAGAATTACAAGTATGAATGGAACTTCGCTGGTCTAGTGGTCGTAAACGCGTTTACTGATCATGAGGTCCAGGGTTCGAATGTCGGGTTGGGCCAAAATCAGTTGCTGGGTTTTCCTGTCAAGAAATTCTCAGTAGCAGCCCGGAGTCAGGAAGTTGGCGGTGTTTCACCCCCGTGCCTCGGAGAGCACGTAAAGCCGTTGGTAATACGCCTAATCTCTCTCCGGTCGTGTCGGTTAGCCGTCCCATCGGACTATGAGAGTGAGGGAATAGATAGTGCACCTGTGCTTGCGCATACACTCGGGCACTATAATCCTTTCCTGCGTAAATGGCTAGTCTCTGTTGAGATATACATGGTAGAGCCATGCTGCAGCTATATTAGTAGTATAGTTGTAGCATGAATGGGTCGGCTCTCACAGAATACCAGCGTAAAATAGTAGTTTAACACTGCTGTGTTTCGTATAGTGAGTGTAGAGAACCGGAGACCGTTTTTACCGGAAAAGAGGCATCTTAGTCCTCACAGGTGACAACGCATCTGCAATTTTGATTCGCAAACCAAAATAGATGTAGATATCTATGGGCCACAGCAATCACTTACCATCAGGTGGACTGTGTGCTCGCTTGTCACCCTATCCTATATAAAAAAGATGAGCCGCTGTGACCGTAATTTGGTCTGGAGAACATTATTATTATAACACTACAAATTTACTGCTGAATATGTGTCGCCTACAAAAACTGACACAAAACACATTTTGAACTGTCCGCATATATTAACTTTCCGCATTCATACCTCATCAGGTCGTCACTCCATTGGATGTTTTTTTTTTTCAAATTTTTAATTTTTGTTAAGAATGGTATCAGAAGTGTTTTTATTTAGCCAATATTTTGTGCACAAAATTAAATTTTTCGAGCTGAATATATCTTTGCTTAAATAGTAGTAAATTAATTTCGAAAAAAAAATATTTTATGTGTTTTATATAATCATCTATATAGCATACTTATAATATATATATACTGTGGAATTAATATTATTTTATATATTTAAATATTAAAAAGTTGTTTGAATATTGGCCTAGGAAACAATTTTTGATAAGGCTTGACAGCCTCTAAAAGATAGTTTGTATTAAACACATGACATAATCTATGTCTACAATTATGTTAGCATGAACTGTAACCCCGATTAAGCCCGTTGTTGACTTCAATGTTCATCATCAAAACCTTGAAAATTTAATTATTCATTGTAATTATATAATTTTGGTTTTAATTTGCATCTGTTATATTCACAAAGGTTAATATATTTGAATATTTTACATATCGATTATATTTTGTTGCAAAATATAAAATTTGCTACTAATCCGCGATGAGTCAAGGTTGAAACACACAATCATTTAACACTCGAATATACAGCGCGTGTGGCCAGTGATGACTTATGGATTTGAAACGTGGTCCTTCACTGCTGGTCATATTAGGAAGCTAAAGGAGAGGGCTATGCTCGAGGTTCCTCTGCGTGCTAGACTTAAAAACGAGGATATCCGCAGTAAAACCAGAGTAATTTATTTAGTAACCACCGGATTAGTAAGCTGAAGTGGCAATGGGCCGGCCATATAGCTCTAAGAACCGACAACCGATGGGGAAAAACGGTTCTCGAGTGGCAGTCTCGTACCGGTAGGTGAAGTGTAAGGCGACCTCTAAGGTGAAGGACCGTGCTTTGTGGCATTCCATAATTACTTCCTGACGAAATCGGATGATTTATTCCACAGGGACGTCATTTCATATGATAAATGGCTAACCTCTCTATCCTTAGCCAACGAGCAATGGCAAGACCCAGTAGTACAGTACATTTCCGACGGGAAGACCATATGCAAGAAGAAGGAGCTCCACGGGAGGTTCTAGAAGGCTCTTCATGAGCATTTCGTGGACACAGTTGTCTCTTTCCACTGGCTACGCTTTGGTGCCCTCTTCGGGGAAACCGAGGGTTTTGTCTGTGCAATACAGGATCAGGTTATTAAGACCAACAACTATCGGAGATACATCCTAAAGGATGGCACCGTCGATATCTGTCGAGCTTGTCGCCATCCCGGTGAGTGACTTAGGCATGTCGTCTCTAGTTATTCGGCGCTTTCTAACTCTGGGCATTTGTACAGCGACAACCTAGTAGCCAGGATTCTACATCAGGAGCTCGCTCTGAAATAGGTCTCGTGGTTCAGAAACTGCCTTATTATAAGTACTTGCCGGAAGCCGTGCTCGAAAATGACAGCGCCAGGCTCTACTGGGACCGGGCCATCATCACAGACAGGACTATTCTTGCGAATAAGCCCAATATTATGCTGATGGAGCGGGCACAGTCAAGGATATTTTAGTTCAACGTTACCATTCTTTATTACGAGAACCTCGTGAAAGCCGAAACAGATAAGCAGACAAAATATCTGGTCCTGGCTCATGAGGTGACCGACTTGTGGGATAGTCTGCCGACCGAAATTATTCCTGTGGCTGTTTCTGCGAACGGGCTAATTCCAGTCAACCTCTCAGGTCATCTGAAGCGACTGGGACTCCGTAACGGACCGCTCCGGACTCAGATGCTAAAGGCGGTGCTCCTCGATACTGCCCGCATCATCCGCCGGTTTCTTTCCCTTTCCTAAAGCTCGGTCGTGTGGTTTCCCCTTCCGAGGGCTTCCATCTGGTTGGGTTTTTATTTATTTATATACTTTTATGTATTTATTTATGTATATTTATCATTTTCATTTACATTTATATATTTATACAACCCAACCAGATGAGAAAATTATATAAAATACTATTCAAAGGAATGTGAAACTAAAAATCGGATAAAGTAAAGAAATTCCAAGTTAGTATAAACCGTAACTCATTCTAATCCATTTGTTATCAGTTTATCTAAAATAATTAAACGAAAGAAAGCTTAAGGCGGCATATTATGCATATCATATAACAGCATCTTCCTTATTATAATGGCTAGTATGGCCATAAGTTCTGTTACAGTTTAAACAGTTATTTTTTTTTTCTTAATTCTAATTTGGTTCTAATACAAATAGTTTTTTACATTATAAGAAACATCAATCGATTTGCCGCTATTTCGCATATTATTATTTAACGTAATTGTTAAATTTGCGGCAAAAAAATCTAAGTGGTTGCTTTGCACAAAGTGGGTATCTATGGGGCCGTCAGTCATTGTTGTCCTCTGTGAGTGTTGACCATAATAAATTGAGGGTGACCGTGACAGTGTTGTTTAGGAACAAAAATCACAAATTTTAAAGCAACTAACAAAAATAAAGAAATCACTGTGGTGCGATATTAAGGGACAAGGGAGTTGTTTATTATGAATTTTATCCAGCAGCCAAACAGAACCTTCAAATATTGTCTCTAATTGCATAACGGCACAGAGCAACACGGGTCACCGGCGCAGCGGATTGGAGGGGAGAAGCTATAGCGTTTTTCGCCGATACTGAATTGTCTGTAATTTTTAACCCAACAATAATATTGTTTGTCACTACGAAACTCTCAAACAACAATCAAAACAATAAACTAACAATTTCACACACATAGATTATAACATGACTACTCGGAAGATGGACAGACTCGGATCAGTCGCTCGACCGATTTGCATATTATATAAGGGCAAGCGACCTGTGTTGGTAAACAAATCCGAAACAACACGACCGTTATTATTGTAATTTTTAAGTTTAAAAAAGAAGTAAATTGCAATAATGTGATAAAAAATTACTTATATATGAAAAATAACGCCATCATTTTGTAAATTTAGCGTATCAGATCTCTTTTTACAGCAAAATAAACTTAACAATTTGGCATTTTCATAGGAAATCGATTCAGCCGCGTAACTAGATTTACTCTAGTGAGCAGTGCGGCTGCAACGAGGTTTAGTATACGCATAGGACCGCGTGGACTTATACTTTACAGGGGGGAACGTACATTATAGAGCCACGCTGCAGCCTTACGGTCGTAGCACGAATGGGTCACCTCGACCAGGGAAGAACCAAGCTCTCACAGAATACCAGCGTAAAATAGCAGCTTAATACTGCTACGTTTCGTATGGTGAGTGTAGGGAATGGAATACACTTTTTACTCTTAATCGAGGATGGGTGTAGATGTCTATGGGCCACAGCATTCACTTACCATCAGGTAGACTGTGTGTTCGTGTGTCACACTTATTCTATAAAAAAGAATCCGCCGGTGGTCCTCGTTGCTTTATGGAATAAAGACTAGAAAAACGCTCGTAACTTACGAATCTAAAAAAGTAGTATTTCATTACGACATTCCACGACGACTTGAGACTGAAAGGAATGCTTAAAATCACCTTGCATTACTTTTAGATAAATTATTAAACTCACGCTCTTACACTTTTCTCAGGTATATTATTAAAGTTATTAATATAATAACAATCGCTAGGACAGTGGCCAAATTTAAGCAGATTCTAGAGACATTACATAACGCGTATTATTAGCTAAACGCTGCGTGAATACACCAACCGTTATTGTTCGCGTGACGACAGAACCTATATTTATTACGCAACTGACTTAACATTACACTCTCCTACTTCATACGCGCATACTCATTATGTCCACGCAAATTACGAAGCTTATATAAATGTAAGAATTTTAAAAACAAATAAACCCCATTAATTGTTTGTGTGGTAGCAGCATAAAAGATTACCGTCTAATTTTAAGACATCTAAGATAGAGATGTAATAAAAGTGTCGCAAAAGTAAAGCCAGAAGGAAAGAAAAATATGCATTTATTTGACAAACACAAAACATTTAATGAGGTTAAAAAGAAAATCATACATTATATACGAGTATATAAAATTAAAGAGTGTTTTTAAAAGTATTCAAACAGTGACCCTTGCACTTGAACTATAAAAGCAGAGGAATTTTAGATCACGTGGCTTGGGGAGTACCTGGCAAATGAAGTTCTCGTAAAGGTGAATCATATAGGCAATCTATATACGCCCCATTGCTAAGCATGGGCCTGCTTTTATTTCAAAGATGGTTTCGGAGCAATCAGTCTTCGAAGTATTTTATTCCTCAGATATGCAGGCCTCCTTCATCTCGGAAATAATCTCGCAATTAAAAATTTCATTGATGTCAATAGAGGTCGGGTTACTCGCGTACTGTAAAATTCACGGCCACCATTTTGCCTCCGAGATTTGGCTGGGATTTCAACGAACCTTAAATTCATAAAGCTGTACCACAGCCCTTTATGAATTTAAGGTTCGTTCATACAACCCTTTATGAGTTTAAGGTTCGTTCATACAGCCCTTTATGAATTTAAGGTTCGTTCATACAGCCCTTTATGATTTTATGGTTCGTTCAAATCCCAGCCAAAGTTCGGTAAATTGGGTTTTTAATCTTTGTGCTTAGTTCTCACGTATCTAATCGAGCTGTATACCTTAGATCTTTGGATCTTATTACATAAGCGTTACGGAGCATACAAATAGATTACTCAAAGTAAGTGCAGACTTGCTAAAATAAAATATAGGAATATTATAATATTATTTATTATAGCATTTGGATACCGTGGTCGCAGTCAAGAGTACAACAGGAAACCAAATAGTAGATGTATTTACTTATTTACCATTATAGCCTATCAAAGGTTCACTGCTGAACGTAGGACTTCCCATAGAATGCCCCATAAGGAGGATATTTGCCACAGTTACCACGCTTGGCAGGCGGGTTGGAAACCGCAGATTTATTTTTACTTGTTGTTATTAGGAAGACGCTACTGCCCATTTCCTGATTTGTTTCCCTCAGTCACCACGTTTTATTCACGGTTACCATAACTTGTATAAAAATTAATTGCTTAATTTAACATTTTTAAAATTTTAACTACATATGTACGTCGTTTCCACCTATATAATTCGACAATAAGTTTAAAGTATTATGTAATAATAATAATAATAATGTTCTCCAGATCGAATTTCGGTCACGGCGGCCAGCCTCAACGGAGACTCGCCATCGGCGCAGGACAGGATTATAATGGACAAGTGCAAGCACAGCTGCACTCTCTATTCCCTCACTCTCATAGTCTGATGGGACAGTAAACCAACACGACCGGAGAGAGATCATGCGCAGGACCAACGGCTTTACGTCCTTTCCGCGGCACGGGGGTGAGACACAGGCAGCTTCCTGACTCCGGGCAGCCACCGAGTTTCTCGATGGCTGAAAAGCTCAATAACTGATTTTTTTGGCCCGACCCGGGATTCGAACCCGGAACCCGGTCGGCTCTACCGCGCTAGGATCACGCGGTCTCATGGAATACCAGCGTGAAATAGCAGCTTAATGCTGTTGTATTTCATATGGTGAGTGTAGAGATTCCACTTAACTGAAAGCGTAGCTTTCAATTCAAAGCTCTTATAATTCGATATTTAATTGACGGCTCCGTGGCGCAGTGGCTTAGCAATGAGTTGTTGCGCTGGGGGCCCAGGGCGTGGGTTCTAATTCCGCGCGGAACTTTTATTTGTAAGGCCTACAAATAATTGTTCCAAGTCTGGATGTTTGTCCTCGTGCAATTTATGTTTGTAAACTGCCGCCTACACGATACAGGAGAAACTGCTAGTGTAGGGGTCCCGTTTGAAAACAATTCTCAATCGAGAATAGATGTAGATGTTTATGGGCCACAGCATCCACTTACGATCAGGTGGACTGTGTGCTCGTTTCGCCACCCTATAAAAAATATCTAATTCTATAAAAAAAAAAATTGTACAGTACCTAACTTTCATGTGGCGGTTTAGATAAGTACATTTAGTAAAATGCAAAAGTCTTGTGGGTAAGTTCTTACACTTGTTATTTTTTTCAAGCGGTCATACTGTTGTTTTTAATAAATAAAGTAACATTATGCGTGCAGTTCGAGGATTTTTTCTTAGCGTTTGAGATTATAATTTGATTATGAATGAATGTCAGCTTTTTGAGATTTTTCGAAGTGCAAAAATAACAAATCGTTCACGAAGTTCTGTTTGGCCGAAAAAGAAAAACGCAACAGACTAATGTGCAGTTTTTCAGATGTTTGGACGAAAAATTAATTGGTGATTAGATCAGTCAAATAATATCATCTCAAATAATAATTATAAAGCACATTGCGCATTGTGTCAAAAATACTTTAGAATAATTAATGGCGCCCAAAATGGCTACAATAAGACTTTTCTTTGTAACCATTGTAACTGTCCCGATTTGAAAACCAAATTCCCGATTATTTTTGCCTTTCCATCCCGAAATGTGACCCACTAGACCTGGGAGCACTAGCTGTAAGTTCGTTTGTCACTTTTAGTTTTTTTCCCGCCTGTCAAACGTGGCAGCTATGGCAAATATCCTCCTATGAGGCTATCAAGCCAGTGGACTTTTTATAAGTATGTAGATGTAGTTAACGCGTGGGATAACTTATAGGTATAATTCCGTATAATGAACAAAGAGGAGAAAGTTATGTGTGTTTGCCGCGCCGCCCGACCACATGAGTCTCGACCACGTGTTTCGGATGGTGTTATGCTACAGGTTAGCAAAAATATATTTTTAAAGTAGTGACATTTTCTTAGGAATAAAGTGAAAAAAATACTATTCTAAAAGCCTTTACTTTTGGAATATAGTTTCTTTTTATTCATAGTCATATTACTAGGAAATTTAGAATAAAACAAAATACAAAGGAGACGAAGTTTTGGGCCTCATTTTATGTATGTATTGTGTCATTATAATTGTAATAAACTGGGGTTTAGTTTTAAGATGGTTATATTTTTCTATCTAAAAATTTAAAAATCTATCAGGTGGACTATATGTTTGTTTGTTTCTTCCATGTTACAAAAAGGGGTGTCCATGGACTAACGTAGTATTTTTAAAATTTGTAGTACATGTTATATCTCTAAAGACTTTCTGATATTATTTGTTAAATATTAAAAAAACTTTTTAATATTTTTGAATAATATGTAATATATTGATACATTTTATTATCACAATAAGTTAAAATTAAAAATTTTGTACAACCGATATCAATATAAATTATTAAGAATAACTCAAAAACTATCGTCAGACCTTGCTCAAATTTATATGAGACTACATGAGAAGCACCAACTTGCAAATTAAAAAAAGAATCATCGAAATCGGTTCACCCAGAAAAAAGCTATGCGATAAAACACATAAAAAACATACAGTCGAATTGAATACCGTCTCTTTTTAAAGTCAGTAGAAAATATTGTGAAGTATGTACGGGAAGAATGTCCATTTATTCAGGTAATTTTAAGAATGCATAGAGAACTATATTTAACTCTTGTGATAAAAAAAAAACTTTGTCTCTGAGCTGCTACATAATATAATTAATTAAAATGTTCTATAAACAGTATTAGTTACTTGAGTAATTTCCGGTGGAGATTTCAACATGAAATTCCGTAACATAGGTAAAAACAAACTTACAAAGCCTATATAACAGCAAAGTAAAAAAATTAAAGTAAAAAAAAATATGGAATCTTGTTTGCATTCTGTACTCCAACATCCGGCCGTGACGCAACGCAGCTTTTCTCTGTTACAGCACGTTATATAAGTGACATTGAAACCGACTAACCGCGTTCCAACGTCACCCTAAAATTATGCCATCGATAATTGACGGCGGCTACAAAATGTGGGAGAAACTACTTATTACTACTTCGCCTCTTTAAATGAATCAATTAAAAATAAATTTGTTTGTGGTTATGATTTTAGTGTTCATAATTTAGCAAAACGGTACACTGTTGGAATCACATCGTTGTGTAAGTTTGTCTATTTCTGTCTGTCACAAAAGTTTTTCCCTGGTTATAGTTTAAGTACTAGGTACCATTTTTTTAATTTTTTTTATTTTATATGATTAGGGTGACAAAAGAGCACACAGTCCACCTGATGGTAAGTGGTTGCTGCGGCCCATAGACATCTACATCTATCCTCTATTACAAATCAAAATGTAGATGCATTGTCACCCGTGAGGACTAAGATGGAATGCCTCATTTCCAGTAAAAAGGGCCTCCGGCCACCTGCACTCACCAAGCGAAACGCAGAAGTAAACCTCTACTTCACGCTGGTTTTCTGTGAGGTCGTGGTACCACCCCGGTTCGAGCCGGCCCATCCGTGCGACAGCAAAAGCTGCCGCGTGGCTCTACCACTGTTATTGGTAGTTACTAAGTTGGAATGTCCATTTCCAGTACAAAAGGAAGGATTCACACCTATCCAAACTTACACCTTCCCGTACGAAATACTTTTCACAATATAAAACACAATTTTTCTATGCTGCTATTTTTCGTGAACATTTTGGGCGAGTATCGTACTTATGTGGTCGATCCTGGCCTCGGTTTTATTTTAAAACCAGGATTTCAGTCGATAAACATTTTTCCAAACGGTTTTCACTGCACAAGACATATTTTAGTGCACAAACACGGAGTTACTTCTGTATTTTATTTAAAAGATTATATTTTATACTGCTAGTATTTATCTAAGATTTAGTTTATTGCTGAAGTTTTTTCTAAACCATGATCACTTAAATTTGAAAATAACATTGTAATAAAATAAAGTTAAAAAAACTAGAGTCCGTTAGATACACCTGTAACAATCCACTGCAGTCCAATCTTCGGGTGCCGGCCTTACATGGTAGGTATAATTTATCCCTTGTGTTATCGATTTTAGTAATATATTATGAATTTGCCGTATTAATATGGATTCAGATCCATCACATCTCAGGATGTGATCCTTCATCGCTGAGCGTATGACGACGCTAACAAACTATGTAAAGGCCTATGCCCGAAGTTTCGCTGCGTGATAGAATTTGTAGCAACAATATATAAGATAAGTAGTCTTAGGTGGCAATGCTCGCATCGCTCGACATATAGCTCGAACAACCCACAACAACCTACAAAGTAGGATAGCTCCTACTAACTGGAGTAACGACCTGGACATGCTGGGACCGATGGATATAGGTGGCTCATGGTCGTGTTTTGTGGCGTTCCTTGAAGATTCCTGTATTCAGCAGTGAACTTGTGACGGTGATGATGATGATGATGATCAAGTAAAGGGTGACACTTATTTATCATCTCTATTGAAATAAGAATGTTTTTTTTTTCATTTCAATGATACCATACGCTTCTTTCTTGGTGTGAATGTAACAAAATAAAATCCTAGGGATTTATGGTCTATTAGAATAGAATAGAATATTTTTAGGGTTCCGTACCTCAAAAGGAAAAACCGGAACCCTTATAGGATCACTTTGTTGTCCGTCTGTCTGTTTATCAAGACCCTTTTTCTCAGGAACGCGTGGAGGTATCAAGCTGAAGTTCATATCAAATGCTTAAGTCTACTGTCCCCTGGAGCTGTGAAAATCAAACTTCTAAGCCAACGCAATCAAAAGATACAGCCGTTTATGCCGCAAATTTTCGACATTCGCAAGGGAATCAAATCCTACAGGGTACTTCCCGTGAACTCAGAGTCTTAAAATTTAGTACGAAGCAACGTATTATAGCACAGATAAAGTAAAAATTGCGAAAAGCATAAATTTTTAGTTACATCATATAATAGAAAGATTTTTAATAATTTTAAACTTATATACCTACGGATTTGTTCGGAACCCTCGGTACGCGAGTCCGACTCGCACTTGGCCGGTTTTATTATTCAATATAGATCACATGTGTAATTCTTATTGAAAGTCATTTTTTACTTTACCACTGATTCGAAAAAAAACCTCTGTCCTGGGAAGAACCAGCAAGAAACCCAGCGGGACTTTTTTTTTAAAGCAAGTTTTATATTAATGGTTGTACAAACTATATAAGTACAAAATTTATTTTAGAAACAGCTTGGAAGCGACCACCTCATTCCCAGGGGTTATTATAAACCATGTATTCATTTATACTATAATAACCCTTTTTATACAGTTTCAACTTAACAAAACATTTAAACTTGGTAATAGAGAGAGCCTGTACACGTTCCGGGACCTTTTTGTAATAACGTATACATTGTCCCAAAACATTAAAATTGATATATTAACGTCCTAGAAAGTCTGGAGTATTTAACGGATTGTTTACGGTAAAACTATACTAGGTATGGTAGACTTACGAATAGTATACAATATGGTACAAAGAAATGGAACTTCGAAGGATACTCCTTCTTCTTCTTCCTTCTCCAGTAATCTATTTTAATTTACTATTTGACTTGTACACAATTATCTTAAAAATATTTAATAGGACGTGCTAACAGATTAAGAGTCGAGAAGGTAAAGGTACATTGAATAATAGAGTTGAACAGTCGTTAGCTATTGCCAGTACTACGTATGTGAACGTAACGATATGCTATGCAAAATTTTTAAGAAACTAATTTGGACCTTAAACGTAAACAATTACGGTGAAACTTAGTAAGTACTATTACATAGCTTATCAAATTAAATGTACCTACACGTAAGACATAATAATTGCTATACAAGTTAAATTATACCCATGTAATAATAATAGATACTTAAAACGCTAAGAGGAATACATAGTTTATGGTAAGAATTGAATGAATTAAAAAATAATCAATTGCATTTTAAACACTGGAATATGATGAGTAAACTTTCACTTTGAACAAACTTATGCTTTGTTTATCGTGCCATACATTATTACAAATTTTCGTATTCCGTTTCCGCATCTATGAAGAAGTACACATTCTTTAATACGTAACACTATTGTGTACTACGCAATTAACCCGGTGGCGTTTACAGATCCGTCGGAAGAAATACACTTCATTAGCAGCCGTAGTCGTAGCATCTCCTCTACACTACGTCATCTAATCGGTGTCGCGAACACAAAATCATCACAAGTTACAGACTCAGCAACTTCAATCGGTGAATAGATAACATATTTTTTACTATTATCTAGACACAAAGCAGTGTGTCAGCCAAGTTCGGAAAAAAAAGGTCTACGCACCGGCAGTGTGTATATTTACACAAACTAATTCAAACCTCTTTCGACTTTCTAACCCCCCATTCTCAAAAGATATCTAATAAGGTGTAATATTCACCCTTAACAAACTCACCGATTCACTCATCAAAAACCTATACCACTTCAAGTTAATTAGAAACTTGAAATTTAGCATCAAGTTAGATAAAGGATTAGGCGTATATAAAAGAAAAAAAATTAAATGCACAAATTCGGTGTCGTTAGATGTTAACAAAATTATTGATGTGATTAGAAGTACTGTACCAATAATTTTGTCAACAGTGTGTGTGTTTTCAGTTGCTTAATCATAGAATCTATAGGAATGTACAACATTCTGAAAGGTACTATTGAACTTGGCACCCGTTGAACTCTTTTATAGGTAAGCTGACAACCACGAACGTCGTTTGTACCGAACTAGACACATAAGTACACATAAGTATTTTGCGAGACTATATACAAGGAAACTGCAAAACTAGACTAAAGCGTGGTACACAATGAAAAAACAAAAACATACTTTGAAAAAATAAATTTTCCTACTTCTCATAGTAATCCAACATATTCTTAAATAATCAATCAAGTCTCCATCAAGTGCCGTCTTCCTAATTAAATCATTCATTACAATTGTCCACATCATTAGTTTAGTCAATGAAGATTTGGAATTTGGAATTCTCAAAATTGACTTGGGGTTTGATACTTTCTTTTTAAAGATCATGCGAGTACTATTTGAAATCAAACGTTAATCTTACTACAACACCATTCATGTTCATGTCACACTTTATAATTTATTTTTATACAAAAACTATAATAAAAAAAAACTAAATTATTATCATACAGTCCTACTCCCCGCGGTATCGTACCAAGAACGCTGACTGCGTTTCTCCGCTGAATGGCTATACTTAGCATTTGAGCGAGAAAAGAACCCTCTTATCACCAGCAGCAATGACCAGCCGCGGAATGAGTTCCTTTAGGAACTTCACCGCACGTGGACCCCACGGACCGATAGTCTCTACAGAAAATGGCACAAATATGTAGTCATCTCTCAGAAACTCATATTTGCGCCACTTACTCAGTTCAGCTGCCTCCGATGCCGCCCCGGCTCTAAACAAAGTACCCCTGAGATGAGAGGCCGCGTAGTGGTTAATGCAACTGTGGCAGCATGCGCGCTATATGCATATTTAGTATAGCTAATTATATTAATGTCATAAAAAAGAAATATACGTCGTCGTTCTCGCCAACGGAGATGGTGGATGATGACATCTATTCATCGAAATAGAATAGAATGAGGCTTCCGTAACGAACGCTCGATTTGGACTGCGTTTGCGTGGCCAGCTACTCGCGCTCATATTGGCAGTCCTTTAACTCACACCCAAAAAACCTACAAAACAGGGAGCGATGGGCATGACGAGGAGCGTGACGTGCGGCATTACGAGTATTGTGGCCACACTCCTTTCCTCGCTACTTCCCATGCCACTCGACGAGTGTGTGGCCGGTGGATGATAAATAATGTTGATGTGAAATGGGGAATGGGGTGATAATGATGTGAAAATGTTTTTTTTACGTGGTAGAGCCATGCTGCAGCTATATTAGTAGTATAGTTGTGGCACGAATGGGTCGGCTCGACCGGGGAAGGTTCATGCTCTCACAGAATACCAGCGTCAAATAGCAGCTTCATGCTGCTATGTTTCGTATGGTGAGTGTAAAGAGCTGGAGGCCCTTTTTACTGGAAAAGAGGCATTCTATCTTAGTCCCCACGGGTGACAACGCATCTGCATTTTGATTCGCAAACGAAGATAATTTTAGATGTCTATGGGCCACAGCAACCACTTAACATCGGGTGGACTATGTGCTCGTTTGTCACCCTATCCTATAAAACAAAAACAAAAAAACATAAAACATGTAGTATTAGTAAACGAAAGTAATATTTCGCAAAAAAATAGTCTCCTTGATGCATCGCGTGCGAGTCAATACGAACAGCCTCCTAATTTCTATATATATATATAAGGCAAGATTGCCCTGTAGTAAGACACTGAAACAGTGCATATAGGTTCCAGGCCCCAGATATTTATTAATAAATGACTAATTAATGTCATCTTACTAACACCTTATTGTCGTTGAAAACTACTTATTAGAAAAAAAATTTCTGAGACAGAAGGCAGACAAACAGATACCGAAGTGATAAGTAAGAGACACTAAAAACACGTGACAATATAATTACTCAAATCAACACCTTGATTTAAACTGGTTTTTACTTAAGCTAATCAAAGATACGACAACGCGTGAAAGTGATAAGTGAGTACATGACCGCAAACCTCTTTACGTAAATGAGGTCATATGTCGTAACGACAAACACACATATCTTAAGCTATGTGGTTTATGAACATAAAACTCAGACGCCGGTTTTCTTTATTCTTAAAAATATTTCGCACAAAAATATCGCTTTTATCATCGCTTAAACTTATGTCTTAGGCTTAAACCTGTACTTGTATTATTTATTTAATTGTGTAACATAATATACATAACATAATAACCCATCATTTAAAAAAAGCCCCGCTGTGTTTCTTGCTGGTTCTTCCCATAACAGACGTATTTTCCGAACCAGTAGTAAATTAAAAATGATTTTCAATAAGCATTATTTATTATCTATAATGAATAAAAATACATTAATTATTACTATTTGTAATGTAATGAATAAATTTGTAAATGATTTATTAACAATATCTGTCAACATGTCCTTTTACACTTTCTGCGCGGAGTGTGCAATATTTCATTGAAATCAGTTCAGTGGTTTAGGAGTTCATCGCGGACAAACAATGTGACACGTAATTTTTATATATAAAGATATTAGAGAGCGGAGAACTTATACACAGTTAATACAGATGACGTATGATATACTTATTGACAAGGAAAATAATATAAACTTTCACAACCATAACCTAAGGCGTGCTTAAGTTATATACATAAAGAAAGTTAAAATTAAGTAATAAGTAAGAAAAATTTAAAACTTGCAAAATTGTATAACATGTTACCTAAGAGATATCAAACTTTATCTTTATTTAAATTATAATTAAAAAATCCAAATTTTAGAAGACGGCCAAAAAATTAAATTAAATTTACATTCATTTATTTAATTTATTCATTACAGCCTTTAAAAAGTCCACTGCTGAACATAGACCTTCCTCATAGATAACAAAGACCTTCCTCATAGATTTCCATGTAGGATAGGGTGGATATTTGCCATAGTTGCCACGCTTGGCAGACAACTACAGTTTTTAATTATTTTGAGATGTTATTCCTATTTTTTGACAATCCGCCAATCGCAAAACCTAATAACCACCCTCCAGGAACTTAAAACCGGTTCCAAAATTCGTTACGGTTCTTTATTTAAGTTCTAATGAAGGTAAGGTAGGTTAGGGTTAGGGTAAGGAAGGGCGGTTCGAGTTCTATACCAGTTAAGGTATTCGTTATAAAGTACCGGTTCTAAAATACTAATCTTTTTCAAGTTCAAGTTGAAGAGGGAAGCCCTCGCTGTGTTGTAGTTTAATTACAGCACAAAGGCATTCATAACTAATTTACCAAAAATATAATTTTGTAACTGTCACTCCAAATTATATTACTTTTTGATATACCTAAAATTACCTTTGCCTAACGGCTCTCATTTAGGTTGTGATGATATAAAAATATCTACGACCCCATATCATCTCGTGGATATCGTAAAAGGCGACAGAGTGACTTTAAACCAGGAGATGGGCAGCAGCACCTTCCTGATAATAGCTGAATAAACAAAAATTACGGTTCGTTGGAAACTACGGCAAATATCCCCCTCGCTGGGCTGTATTGGATACGTTTAGTATCAGAACCGCTAAATACTGGTTTCTTACCAATATTTTTGAAATCTTTTCAATCCCTGCCACTCACACCCAGTGTAGCATAATGCATGTGTGCGTTAGTTATCATGCAAGCATATTTACACAATTTCGTTAACATTATTGAGTAATATTTGGTTAAAAATATACACTTCAATCGACTAATGAGCTCGTCAAGAGTATGTATTCCAATTAACATACCACTCGAATCCCAAGTGCACAAAGCAAACATTATCTGAGTGAAAAACACACCTAAATAAATACTTGCGCTATTACATACACCACACGACCTTGTGATTTTTTCGAATTGCATTTTGCATGCCGTTGCATTACGTAGTGTTAGTCATAGCATGATATCGATATGATTTGCGATATAGCATAATTATTTTAATCATTATAAGCCAGTGTTTCACTACTATACCACATGTAAGTGGTGATGAAGCCGTAAATGGTAAAGCGCACTTACTTAGCTGAACAAAATCCCACTCTTGAATTGAAGACACCGAAATTATAATCAGATGGTGAGACAGATTGGTGGCAAATTATTCCACTCACTTACTGTACTTACTGTGCGACGAAGCAAATTATTTGGTCCTAATGCGTGGTGTGTCGACTACAAAGGGATATTGGATACCATCCGAACTTCTAGTCACAAGAATTAAGTGCATGAAAAATTCAGAAAAAGATTATTATTATATTAATTTTATTTACCTACTTGCTTAGTCTTGTAGGAACAATCTTCTTATTTGTATAAAAATAGATTACAGTTAGTATATACAAGATAAATCACTAATAAGTACTAGTAGTCACTAAATAGTAACTAATAATTAATATAATGATAACCAAATACCTAGCTTATAGGTCGTCGCTAGTTCTAATTGGTCCACGTTCCTAGTCGTAAAGGCAATTGTCATAGATTTTGGTTACAAATATTCAAAGAAGCCATTGGACGTATATAAACGTTCAAACCCGGATTAGCTAGCTGATTAGCTCTAAATCGTCTAATTTAACCGATTTAGAAACCTTTATCCAGGCGCCTCGAACTTCCGCCCCTGCTTTCTATCGCTAAATTGAGTATTAATATAAATACAAGAAGGTTAAACCGCCGCCTAATAAATTCTTGAAGCTAGTTCTTTTTTTAGTTTATTTTTAAAAACGTTACCTCCACACTAGGATTTTCTCCTCTGTCGTGGAGGCAATTTACAAACATATATTGCACGAGGACAAACATCCAGACCCGGAACAATTATTTGTAGGCCATACAAATACTTTTTCCGTGCGGGATACGAACCCGCGGCCCCCAGCACAACAACTCATTGCTAAGCCACTGCGCCACGGAGCCGTCTAAATGCCATAGTTCCACATCTATTCTAAATTTATTTTCAATTTTCAGATGCCTTATCACTTCTTAAGACTAAGACGGAATGCTTCGTTCGAATATTACGCTTTTAACAAGGGTAAATCTCGAAAAACTTCAAAGGCAAGGCGGTGACTACTAATCCCATACATCCATCACAAACAAGCATATCAGGTTACAGATTACTTAACAGCCTTAAACCTTAATCGGATAACAAATCAACATTATTGATTACCAACTGTCAAACGCAAGAGTCGATATCATTATATCGATAAAGCGTCACACACTAAGGCGCCAGTTATTTGCGAAATAGCGAACAGCCTGTCGCAAAACTAAGAATAATCGGATTCTTAATAGCAACACTTGCGCTGAAATTGGCGCGTAATGCGTTAGGTACTTAGAGTAAGAACATATGTACATTATGTATGCTTGTTCTGAGGTTAGATATTTCGCCAGAATCACGTCGTTATATTACTTCCACGTCGCACGTAGAAATAATATAACGCGACAGATTTAAAATTGTCGTTTTAACATAATCATGTGCTTTATGGACAATGTATGCTCGTTCTAATTGATGGCATCCGTACCGCTTAACCATCGGAGCACCTGGGTAAGGAGCTACGTCCGTATATTTAGTAATTGTAAATGGCAAAAGTCTCTAATACATTCCCGATCTTATCCGTTAATTGTTTTACATTGTGTGGAGGGAATACTTGATTCAACCACAGACTTATAACAATCAGGTAGTCACCATTGTATAATTTAAATTTAATATTTTTAGTGGTCTAGTTGAGCTTCATCTAAAAAAAAAAATATATGGTCGATACACTATATTAACATCATACCATTTCTATTATAATGTTAGTTTATCAACAATTAAAAAGTATTTCAATTGACTAAAGTGACAAATATCCAATTGATTCGGCATCATTCAAAAGTTCTCTTGTCGTCCTGGTCAATAGCGACAAGGTAGCCATCATGGTAGCCATCATCATGATGGATATCTTGTCGCTATCGACCATCACATCATGTTGCGTTGGTGCCAATAAAGAATATTTTTCAATATTAAATTCCATTAACCTTAATGCAATATTTCTTAACTCGTCTCAAATGTAAGCTTTGATGTAAAACAAAATGTTTAAAAACACAGCGTATGATATTGAAATAGGATCTAGATCTCTTCCGTAGATATCGATCTACGTGAAATCGAGCGTTGTTTTGAGACAACATACGAAGTAAAGATAAACTACTCTTATACTTTCCCTAAACATGTCAAATTACATGTAAATGTTATGAAATAATATCTATTACTGCCTGTGCTAGCAGACAATCTGAATTTCCACGCGCGGTGAAATCTAAAGGAACTGTATACGGGACTGGTCAGTGCCACTAGTAACAAGAATGCGAGTTTTTTTTCGCCAAAAGGCATTCAGCGAGAAAATGCATCCAGCGGTCTTGGCACTATGTCACGAGGAGAAGGACTGAATAATCATTTTCTTACATAATAGTCTGTACTAAAATAAAAAAGCGGATTTTTTTTTGTTTTATTGTTTGTTTCAACACGCTAATCTCTGGAAATACTAATCCGATTTGTAAAAATATTTTTGTATATTACCTTAAGTTAGCCTTAAATATTGCTTTTAATTAAACAACTCAGAAGAAAAAGCGCCCCCGAAATTATTTATATGCGTGCGTTGGCGTAATGATTAGTGATACGTAAATACAATGTTGTACGAAAATATAGACCTTTACTCCATCTAAAAAAGGTCCTCAATACCATATGCCTATTTCTTATAAATAAGCCACAATAAGGTTATTGTGACAAAAAAAATTGAAAATTAAAAAGTAATTTATGAACGTTATTATTAGGCATGGCATATTAATCCTTACGAACGAATATAACTTCATGATCAAAAAAAATTATAATGATAAAATTTTCTCTTTATAGCATGTTATTTGGACGCATAGTTTAAGAGATAATGTAAAATGAAAATAATTTAACACTTGGCGAACGACTCATAAACCCTAGCGGCCCGATGAGAACCGAGAGAAACCGGCAGTGAATGAGCGAGGTTATTTCAATCATTATAGCTAAAAAATGGTCATAATTAATGGAGTACTTTTATCTATCGGAATATTATGTAGGTATGTTAAACAGCGAACTTAAATTTTATTCAGTCTCCCTCCCCCACCCGGTGAGCGTGATCCCCCTGCGCCCCAGAAAGTGTCCCGAAGCGCGGTATTTTCAGTTTTGAAGAAAACCGTACACGATACATGAAAAATGTGTAGGAACGAAATGATCCTTGATAAATTTGCTATCAACCTCTTATACCTACAAAGCGATATCACTTATTGTTCCCGCGCAATATGCCACGAAATATAATTTTTTTTCATTTATCGATTTTTTTTGCTCAAAGATAATTATTTTCTTCTAATTTATCAAGTATGTTTTCATACCTCAGAGGTTAACAACGCATCTGTATTCTCCTTTGTTTGAAATTGGCTGCAGGTTTCCATGGACTACATGAGCCACCGTGAGATAACCTATAATTTTTTTTATAACCTCAATGTTATAAAAAAGAGACAGTAATCTGGCATATTATTAACATTCTAAATTCTAAGCTCTAACCAAACTATTTACTGATATATCTTATATCGATTGTAGATTCTGTAATTAAGTAGCTTTGCGGTTAGTGCTCAATATCAATGGTCGACCACACAGTACAAATACTAAAGCATCGTTATCATTAGTGAAACAAGCAATAAAATCTACATTTTTACATACCGACCTTCGCATTATTGTATTATGTGAGCTCAGATTTCGCCATCCGCAGAATTAAAGCGGGCTCATAAGCCAGATACTAATCTACCGACCATTTTAAAAATGAACATTCAAGCCACATAACTGCATTAAGCCTTTAATCCTGGTCGTAGGTATAGTTACAAACAAGAGCGCGGGTGGCCGAAAGCCTTATATGCTTGAAGATTATATGTTGCATAAATCCCTATAAGGCTAATCCTATTGAAACAACGTTAGCCTTATGGCGACGCTTTGTTGGGCTGGTGGACGTAAACGCGACTGCTGAACATGTTGCTCCGGGTTCGAAATCGGTCAATCAGTTGTTGGATTTTTCTTTCACAAAATTCACAGTGATACTAGGAGTTAGGAAGTAGCAGTATTTTTCACCCAGTACCTCGGAAAGCATGTAAAGCAGGTCCTGCGCTCGATATCCCTCCAGCCGAGCCAGATTGCCATCCCATAGGACTATGAGAGTAAGGTAACAAAGAGTGGATCTGTATACTTTACCACACACGAGCACTATAATCCCGTCTAGCGCAGATAGTTAGTCTCCTTTGAAACTGGCCGCCGTGACCGAAATTCGGTCTGGAGGACGTTATTATTGATATCATATTGAATATAAATGTTTTTCATTAAATTAATTGAATTCTTAAAATTAAATGAAAACAAGAACAGCACTAAATATACACGAAATATTTTTTTATTATTTCAAAAAATATGCTCAGATACAGTTTTTTTTATATAGAATTACGGTGACAAGCGAGCACACAGCTCATCTGGTGGTAAGATGTGGCTTATAGGCATCTACATCTATCCTCGATTAAGAATCAAAGTGCAGATGCGTTGTCGCCTCTGAGGACTAAGATGGAATGCCTCGTATGCAGTAATAAATTAAAAGTAAAAAACTTTTTTAAAAACAGGCTTATATTTAAGTGCGCTAAAAAGAATAAAATAAACTTTTCACAATTTTACTATCAAGGTCATTACACAATTTATATGATATAAAAACTGGTCGTGAAATTTACCTGTGTAGATAAACAGGATCTAATTGATTTTAATTTTTAAAATTTTCAAACTAAGTAAATGCGAATACTTAAATCTCGCGACAAACATTTATGGAAATTGCAGTCTTGGGGTGAATGAGATGAACACCGTCTTTACCGAAATCTATACGGACGGATGGTATGTCAGTATCATACATTTGTGCTCTCTGGAAGCAGGGCCATATGGTTTCTGTAATATGTCCAATGGCACCTTTCACCATTTGGGCAGTCAAAGTTTACCATCCGATGCTACAAACTCGAACAATTCAACCTCAATATCATAATCGAGGACTCCAAAAACCCCAGTACACCAAAATTTCAGACGGATTGGAGCAACGGAGCTTATGATCACCATCTCTTTTTTTAACTCGCATTTGTATTCTCAGCAACTCCTTTGAATTGATACCCATATTGTAGGAAAGCATAAAAAACTCAGGCCGTCATCTTTAAAAGTCCGCTATATTGGATTTAGAGTAACGTTATTTTATCTTACAAGTTATACTTAGCAAGCCCTTTCATTTGATACCCATATTGTAGGAATGCATTAAACATAACTAGTCCGCCATCTTGGGTGTCCGCCATATTGGATTTAAAAATGTATTGTCGTCAAAACTTAAGGTGTATACAAAATTTCAGCTCAATCAGTTGTAGATATCTGCTACAAAATTGAGTTGCAAGATTCGACCCGAACAAACATAGTTACATTGCAAGTTAAATAAAAGCTTGTAAAAATTATTGCAATTAACTTTATAATTCTTCACGTATTCGATGTCGGTGTTCTTCACGTACTGTAAAATTTAAGGCGAGCGCTTAGCGACTGAGCTACCACTGCATTCCATCACCTCTGCGAAGTGATTGTTGTTTTTTTTATAGAAGTAAGTATGACAAATTAGCACACAGCCAAATCGTAATTGGATGCTGCGGACCCTAAACATCCACATGTATTCTGAATTTAGTTTCAAAATGCAGATGCCTTGTCACCCTTTAAGACGGAATGCTCCGTTATCGGTAAAAAGCGTCTCCGGTTCTCTACACTATACGAAGCGCGTGGTTCTACGCCTTTCAAGCCGATCCATATCATAATATAGTCTTCTTCCATCGTCTACTTTCAAATATTGAAACTGGTGCCGCAACGCAACGCTTTAGGTGTGCTCCGGCCTTAGTTAAGCTGAAGCAGTTTTGTTCTCAATCTAAAATTTCACATCATTGTAAACGTTTATGAAAACTATTACATGAATTAGATACATTTGAATTTTTTTTACGAATTCGATTTAATTTTATGTAACGTCCAGAATAAAATAGTGATTTATATTAATAGCAAACTTTCTATTTCCTCGTCGCTTTATTTCATGCAAAAATAACGCTAGAGTGACGTATAATAGTTTTAGTGGCTTCTGCAAAGCATGCTATCAACATAAGCCATTAAAATTTAAAAACATTTATTTTAATATAATTGAACGAAAGAAATAAAGTTTAATTTTACTTCTAGAACTTTTTGAATTTTAAAATTTTGGCTTATTAAATTTATTTTAGGATAGAAACTCTTCCGAATACAAACCGAACGATGGCGTTTTACATTATTTGTAGGCCCTACAAACACTTGTTCCTTACGGGATTCAATCCCGCAGCCCTGAGGTGCTACAGCCAAAGGGTTAGCCACTGCGTTACTGAGCCGACAGTTAATTGGTTCTGCAAGCGTTTAAGTGAAATATATCCATGTTGGCTATAAATACATGACTAGAAATTCTAGGTTAGCCAGGTTTAGTTACATTGTACGCTGAAGAAAGTGCGTGTACACACGGCTTGATCAACCGCTACTCGATATTGTTGTAGATACATATTATGCTGTCAAAATCGTCGGTCAAACATTCCGAATATCATAATATGAAAATGATTAAGTATGAATATTTGATCCCAGTGATATGTACTGTGACTAATTTTAGAAATGTTTGGAAGTAATTATAAAAAAAATTTATAGAATAGAATAGAATCATCTTTATTCAATATAGATGAATACATATATAGATATTGAAAGTCATTTTTTACTTTTACCACTGGTTTGCAAAAAAAAAACTCTGTCTGTATTTTTTAAAAGCACAATTTAGAATATAATATTTTATACAATAATTGTTATGAAACCATTTAGAAACAGCATGGTAGCGATCACCGCATTCCTTTGAAGATCCGCGGGTTGGTTTTAAAGTTTTAATTAAAATTTTTAGTACAGAGTACAGACAGAATCCATTAGCAAAATTTAAAAAAATCACTACTTGCATTTTAACAACGACGCAAACGAAAAGAGTAATAAATCCTTTATTTTGAGTTGATGGAATAATAATGCGCTATAAATCATTTCCGAATATCTATAGATCGTTTAACGTCTGCTCTATTTCTTTTCTTTTCTTTATTTCTTTTTTTTAAAACGTTACCCCCACATTAGGATTTTCTCCTGTGTCGTGGAGGCAGTTTACAAACACAAATTGCACAAGGATAAACATCCAGACCCGGTACAATTATTTGTAGGCTATACAAATACTTGTTCCGTGCAGGATTCGAACCCGCGCCGCGGCCCCCAGCGCAGCAACTCATTGCTAAGCCACTGCGCCACGGAGCCGTCAAACGCCCATGATCAGTTTTTTTATTATTTTGTTGCTATAATCTGGTACTTTCTAATTCTTAATACAATCATGTTTTCTTAATACAGAAATCAACAAGTCAGTGTTAGTATCGCTTCTCCTTATTTTGTAAGTGCGTGCTCTTAGACTATTGGCAGTCAAAGGTGGCGACGACTGCAGCTCCTCTATCATCGTCAAAGCGCCTAAGTATCATGTCATTTCAGCAATTTGCACTCCACGAGAATAGAATAGAATAGAATAGAATCATTTTATTCAATATAGATTACAGTACATAATACTTGTTGAAAGTCATTTTTTACTTTTACTACTGGTTCTCAAAATAACCTCTATTCTGTGAAGAACCAGCAAGAAACCCAGCGGGACTTTTTTTTAAAAGCACAATATACAATATAATATTTTATACAATTGTTATGAAAACATTTAGAACCATCATGGTAGCGATCACCTCATTCCCAGGGGTTATTATCAGTCATGTACTCTTTAGTAGTATAATAACCCTTACTGGACAATTTTTGCTTAATAAATAATTTAAACCTTTTGATAGAAAATATAAATGAAGGAGTTACTGTCTCTTTGGAGTCGAGTAACTTGTATAATTAACTTGTGCTTATTCCTAGTACTTACAGTATGTTTTTTTTATAGGATAAGGGTGACAAACGAGCACACAGTCCACCTGATGGTAAGTGGTTGCTGCGGCCCATAGACATCTACATCTATCCTCTATTACAAATCAAAATGTAGATGCGTTGTCACCCGTGAGGACTAAAATGGAATGCCTCATTTCCAGTAAAAAGGGCATCCGGCCACCTGCACTCACCAAGCGAAATGCAGAGGTAAACCTCTACTTCACGCTGGTCTTCTGTGAGGTCGTGGTACCACCCCGGTTCGAGCCGGCCCATCCGTGCGGCCGCAAAAGCTGCCGCGTGGCTCTACCACTGTTAAAATGTTGTTATTAAATATATATAATATTAAAGTGTTGTTATTGAAAACATCACTATTTTTCATAAAATTATTTTTGTTTTTGTGTACATACATTAAATTATCGTAAATATAGAGTTGAGAGGCCGAAGTTAATATATTTATTGGAACGAAGTTCCTTATCGGACGGTACGGGTTTGGCGGATGGGAGCTAGGCGACAAAAGTTTAAGATTTTTTCCTCACTACCCTATATGGAATAATATCCATCTCCCTAGCACTTTTTCTTATCTTGCCATAAAAGAAATATTATTTTATTTCAAATGACGCCTACCTACGTTTATCAATAATAATATACTACGCAAGGAACTTCGTTCTTTTTCTCTAAGGGAATCCTTCGGAGCTATATTATAAATTACACCTATGGCTCTCTTTTGCAAAACAAAGATAGTTTTAATGTCAATCGCATTACCCCATAGCAAGATTCTATATGACATTATGCTATTGAAATAACTAAAATAAAATCATCTAATCTTTTTTACAGCATATGCTGCAGAACTAAGTTTGCTAGCTAGTTTAGATATATGAGAGCCCCATTGAAGCTTTGCGTTAATTGTAATTCCGAGAAAAATAGTGGATTCAACAAAGCCCAGCTCCTCCCAATTTAAAAGCACATTGGTATTCACCTGTTTAACATTAGTTGTAGTGAATTTAATACATTTCGTTTTATTACCGCTTAAAAGCAAATTATTAACGTTAAACCAGTATACTTTTGATATTGCATTATTCACTTTCGTCATATTTCAATAATTGCCTTTTTAGTCGGAAAATCAACGAAGTATTATCAGCAAATAATACTATATCATGGTTTTCTCTAACAAGACAGGTAAGTCGTTAATATAAACTAAGAACAGAAAGTGACCAAGAACCGAGCCCTGAGGAACTTCCATAGATCCGGAAGAACTGCATCCATTAATAACAACGGTTTGTGTTCCATTATTTAGATATGACATAATAAGTTTAAACGCTATGTTTTTTACACCATAATGATGTAGCTTCCTGATTAATGTCTCATGGTGAACACAGTCGAAAGCCTTGGAAAGATCGCAATATATTCCCAAAGCATCTTCTGAATTTTCCCATCCACAGAAAATATGTATGATTAGCTCATCACTGGCATCAGTTGTCGAGCGATCCCTTGTAAATCCAAACTGATTGTTATATAGTAATTTATTTTAAAAAAAAATTTACTGAGCGTTGGCAGTACAGAAATAGATCTTAAATTAGTGGGGTCCAATGTACTGCCAGATTTAAAACAAAGGTATAACTTAGTCAAGTTTCTTTTAAAGTTTCATTAAATCAGGAAACACACCAGATTCTAGTATCGCATTGAAAATAATAGCAAGTTGGGGTGCGATCGCATCTATTATAGACGCAATAACTTTAACAGAAATCCCCCATTGAAAAACAGAAAAGTGTGTACATGTTTTTTTGTTATCTTTCGCATTCTACGATAGGCCAGCTATAAAAAGCTGGTGGGTGATGTGATATTATATTATGATCAATATTTTATTTATTTTCTATCACGTGTGTGCTAGGAAGGGGAACATCCGAGCAAGGTCCCTCCAAAACAGTTTAGGAAACCGTTGAAAAAATTTCTCTCGAAACTCGAAAATAATTCTACGTTGTTATTGAAAAATGCTTTAATTGCCTTGTGCACACGATGGAATAAATAATTGGTTATGATAATGCCTTTAAAATATTTAACGTACTCGTAAAAATTATAAATTAACTGCATTTACAAAATATTCTACGTGTATAAACTTTAAAATAAAGCCTCCAAAAACGATTACCCTAAAATACCTGAGCTTAACTTTTAATTTAATTCGATTAATGTCCACATTTACAAATACAACAAATTATTCTTGCCATATCCAGCGATAATCCCACAATGACATATAGAGGTAGTTCCATTAATTCATAAATCAGCGATCCTTAACGAAATTGCATTTACGACTGAAAAGCCATTGTGAAGAAGTTTTATGTGTTGTATCATGTTAATATTTTTTTTATAAAAGTGAAATGTCAAACGTACTAGCAGTCCACCTGATGGTAAGTGGCTACTGCAGCCCGTGGGCAGCTACAACCAACTTTAAACAACGAAAACGACAGATGCGTTGTCGCCACCGAGGACTGAGGACTGAGGCTGTGAAGTATTCGATAAGCTAGATACTGATACCTTTCAGACCGGCACAGCAGTGCAAGCACTGCCATTTTAGAAATAGGTAAGGTACCTATCCAGACTAGCCCCGTGGCAGAAAAGGTGTCCTAGTAATTAAAAATTAGATCTAAACTTCTAAAGACGTTTGGAGTTTCCGCACATGCATAGTTGAGTAATCGAACTCATATCGTATTATATATATTTTTTATAGGATAAGGGTAACAAACGAGCACACAGTCCACCTGATGGTAAGTGGTTGCTGTGGCCCATAGACATCTGCATCTGTCCTCGATTACGAATCAAAATGCGGATGCGTTGTCACCCGTGAAGACCAAGATGGAATGGCTCGTTTCCAGTAAAAAGGGTCTCCGGTTCTCTACACTCACCATAGGAAATACAGCAGCGTTAAACTGCTATTTTACACTGGTATTCTGTAAGAGCGTGGTGCTTCCCCGGTCGAGCCGACCCATTCGTGCTACAACTACACTAGTAATATGGCTGCAGCATGACTCTGCCACGTATAGAATTAGATTGAACAAAACTTCTTTAATTGATTTTATTGAGTGTAATTGTACTAGATTTTTTTTCGAGTGCTTTGCAGCACCATTGGTCACAGAGGGAACTGAAGTCTTTGACGTCCTGATGTACCTTCTACCCGGAGTACCTTCAGCTTTTAATTATAAATTTTGATCCGATCTACGCAGAGTGACCCTACTTGAAGTCTTGCAGTGGTATGCTTGGGTTTGCTTCTAGTTTTATTAATTAGAGGTTCCCAAACAATTGGTAGTATCCAGCCTATTGAAATTAGATTTCTTTTAATTTTAGTCACCTTATGAATCATCCTTTGTAGTCGTCAATGTTATTTTGCAATTATTTGTGATCTATCAGGGGAAGACTAGGATATTACTACAGACTGCAGTCATCGTATAGTCAAAATATGCTGATTACAACAACGCTACGACTTGTATGCGAACGCTTTTGACAAACAAGCACACAGACCATAATGATGATGGTGATCACCCACTCACCATTATGGTATGTGTACTAAGGCCCATAGACACCAACATCTATCTCTGATAGAGGAAGCAAGGACTAAGATAGGATACGTCACTACCAATAAAAAGGGTCTTCGGTTCTCATTACTCACCCTACGAAACACAGCAGCATTATGCTGCTATTGAATCAAACTAATTTTACGGACTCGAACTCGTTTAAATTTGACCTTCCATAAATGAGGAACCCTTTTTACTAGATACGAGGCATTCCTTCTTAGCCCTCAAGGGTGACAATGCATTTATGTACATCCACTTACCAACAGGTGGACAAACAGAGGACAAACACAACAAAGAGAGGACAAGAGGTGCTCTCGAAAGTAGGTAAAACACAACATTTTTATATTTTTCTTGCGGATTTTAAATAATTAAAAAGTATTAATATACTCGTATAAGTATAATATTAATAAGTATTAATATATATAAGTACTATTATATATTAATAAATTTATTAATTATTAATAAGTAATAAATTTAAATAATTTATTAACATCTTTAACTTGTGATACCTATTTCTTAGTCCACTCAAAAGGATAGAAAAATTAATCTTCTAATCGATTTCATAGGAATAAGAGAATGGAATAATTTCCACACAATAGTTTCTAAATTCGGGGTTCAATTCTTCTAATGTAGGAGATTTTTATTAATACAGTGTTTATGCACAGCATTTATTTAATTTTTTAGTGCTCTAAAGTCGGCTTAAAGTTTTATTTTTAATTAGAGAGAATTAGTTTTAAAGGTTACGTGACATAGTAAAAGAACGTTTTATGTACTTACCCAATAACTTAAGAAGTTTAATATTCGTAGAAAAATTAAATATGGTACTTTTTAGCATGAGTAAAATAGACTTCTTCATCAGCTTCATCAGGTTTCTACCATTGTGAGGAAAGTTTACTCTGAAGTTCAAGATGGATTGGCAACCAGAGGAGAATGTGGTAGTGTAAGATAATTTGTTCCCCTATATAGTCCAGAGGCGATAATGGATACTCAACTTAATTAAATCATAGACATGTAAAATACCGAAACCAACACCAAGGAACGGCGTCAAAGGTGCAAGATTTCTGGAACTGCGTTAGCCAATCATCACTCACACCACAGGCCGCAAAATTCCATTACTGAACATGGGCTTCTTCCATCGCAGAGAGGCCTTGCCTGATTCGTCACTGCTGACAGGCGGATTAATGGTCGCAGTACCAGAGGTCTCGCACCTGTGACACTGCTGGCCGTCGCCGCGTATTTTACGTCTGATGTAAACGAGATGGCAACACAGCCAACCAACGAAATATACACTAGTGTAATGTCACGGGTCGATAAAGAAGAGTAGAGATACAAGATTTTTTTTAATAGAATATGACTGACAAACACACAGCACACATTCCACCTGATGGTAAGTGGTTGCTGTAGCCCATAGACATCTACATCTATCCTCGATTAAGTATCAAAATGCAGATTCGTTGTCACCCGTGAGGACTAAGATGAAATGACTCGTTTCGAGTAAAAAGGGTCTCCGGTTCTCTACACTCACCATACGAAACACAGCAGCGTTAAACTGCTATTTTACGTTGGTATCCTGTGAGAGCGTGGTTCTTCCCCGGTGGAGCCGAACCATTCGTGCTACAACTATACTACCAATAAAGCTGCAGCATGGCTCTACCACATACGAATAGGTATATAGATAGGTAGTTAGTTACACCTCCATCTTTACGATGCCATTAAACTTTCTGACATTTTCCATAGTCGGCTCTTACGACACTGTAGCACAGAATAAATAATAGTACACTGTAGGTCTAATGCATGTATTTAACTATCAATTATATATTAATTATCCCACGCTCATCTTCAACAAAGGACTTTAAAACGATTCGCTGCTAAATATTTTCTCGAAAGGTAAACAGACGAATTTCGAAATATACAGAACGTTAAAGAGTAAAATAAAATATAAAATTACATGCAAAATTTGAGTAAATAATTAAGTAAAATAAAGTTTCTTAATTATTTATTAATTAAGTAACGTTTTAAGAGTTAATAATTGACAAGCAAGAAATTTATAAACTTGTTATTGAAACTAGACTACAGATAGTGACTTATAATTTCGAAAGTATATTTATTATTTATGATCTGTAAATTGGAAGCCCCAGTTCCCGTGACAGATGTGAATGAAAAGTGGATAGTAATTGTAAAGACCGAAAACATTTTTTTCGTGAGAAGGTTAACAACTCTTTCTATATTATTAGGGTATCCTGCAGCATAATATCTGTTGTTGCTTCATTAATAAGTATCTTAATTAATATTTCATATAGCTATAGCTATTAGACATTATTATTTCTATTTCTAATAAACTTAATTCTAATCGGTGAAATAACATTTCTTTCCCTTAATTTTACAGTATAATAGACAAGACTGTAATAGACTGGAGTATTGATCCCTTATACTTTTAATTTTTTGTTTAATTAAAATTAAAACTTACTTTTCGACAGATGGTGCCTCCAAAAATATTTCCTCACTTAACACACACATCACATTCATTTGCAAAAAGAGTACACTGCGTTCTGCACATCATTTTATTTTACAAAATTCAAATAAGATAATAACAAAATAACTAAGGCTCTTAATTAAAAAAAATTTCAACGTTCTTTCGAAATGGCGCGAAAATTTTGCGGTAAATCGACAGTTTTTTCATACACAAATTGGGTTATCTATGAAATATGCCAAATATTTTACTAAATTAAAATTATAATTGTATTAAAAACAATGTAAATTTATATCAAAAATTTGATTTTTAAAAAGTATGTCATGCGAATGCGGGCTGTCAAACCGGGCGCGTTGATTACGCAAGGCGTGTTTGCGGAGCCAGCTATCTGTAGAAACTGAAAGTGGTTCCAGTCCAGACGTCTCGTATCATATTCGTACCCCTCTCTGATGCCATCGACGCTAGTTAGGTAATGAAATGGTAAGTGATTACCATTAATCCCATTTTCATAACGACTATACGCGTCCATCACCATCGTACTAGTTGTTTTGTCGGTGCCTACCTACTTCTCAATAAATTCCTCGTGCAATAATATCGGAAACAATTAGTTCCGTCGCTATTGCAATTATATTTTGTAATGCCGTTCGATGGATATGAGAAATTTAGTACATGAGTATATACATAAATTTATATATATAATATGATTATACGAGTATAAGCGGTAATCATCATAACAAACCTTCACAAGTCCACTGCTGACCGTAGGCCTCCCCAAGGAATGCCACAAAGCATAGTCCCAAACCACCTGCATCCATCGACTTCCTGCATGTCTTACCAGGTCATCATTCCATTTAGTGGGGGGGTCGCCCTACACTTCACCTACCGGCACGAGGCTGCCACTCGAGAACCTTTTTTCTCCAGTTGTCGGTTCTTAGTTCTTAGTTTCTTATATGGCCGGCCCATTGCCACTTCAGCTTACTAATCCATTGGGCTATGTCAGTCACTCTGGTTCTACTGCGGATATCCTCATTTCTAAGTTTATCACGCAGAGAAACCCCGAGCATAGCCCTCTCCACAGCTCGTTGAGCGTCCTTGAGCGTCCTCATACGGCCAGCAGTGAAGGAACACGTCCAGATCCATAAGTCATCACTGGCAACACGCTTTGGTTGTACATAGGCTGCACTAAAAGTTTCGGGAATGGAATATTTCCACTGTTCCTGTCATATTAAAATCTTTTTAATTGAAAAGTCCTTGGTTTTAAAAATCGAATACCATTTATTTATTTAAAAAAAGATTCTCGGTCTTGTTACAAGGTTTTGTCAAACTTGTTTAGTCGTTAAGAAAATGGAATTGACTCGAGAAAATTCAAGAGCGATGATTTATTATGACTTTCGAAGTGGTTTAACACAAAAACAGTGAGTTGACCGGATGATTTCTGCATTTGGTGAAGAAGCCCCATCCAAAACCACAATTTATCGCTGATTTGCTGAATTTCAACGTGGACGTGTCAAGCTCAGTGATGATCCCCGTCAAGGTCGTCCAAAGATTGCAGTCATCCAAGAAAACGTTGATGCTGTGCGTAAGCTGATTGAGGAAGATGGACATGTGACATACCGCGAAATTCAGACAACTTTAGACATTGGCATGAGTCAAATACAAATAATCTTGCATGAACAATTAAATGTAAAAAAGTTGTTTTCCCGATGGATACCGCATGCGCTCTGTGAAGAGCAAAAAGCGGCTCGCGTTACTTGGTGCGTCAGAACTCTCGAAAGATTCCACGCAGGATCCTCAAATGCTGTATACAACATCGTATCAGGTGACGAATCCTGGATATATGCGTACGAACCCGAAACAATAAACCAGTCACGAGTTTGGGTGTTCGAAAATGAGTTAAAGCCAACAAAAATTGTTCGTTCACGGAGTGTTGCAAAAAAAATGGTGACCACACATTATTAGACCATCCGCCGTACAGCCCCGACCTAAGCCCTAATGATTTCTATACTTTCCCTAAAATAAAGAATAAAGTGCGTGGACAAAGATTTTCATCACCTGAAGAAGCTGTGGACGCCTACAAAACGGCCATTTTGGAGACCCCAATTTCCGAATGGAATGGTTGCTTCAATGATTGGTTCCATCGTATGGAAAAATGTGTCAAATTTCGCGGAGAATACTTCGAAAAGCAATAAATACATTTTTAAATAGTAATGTTGTGTCACTTCCTTGATTTCCGAAATTTTCAGTGCCGGCCTCGTACAATCTCGTTTTCAAGTTTTAAGGTATACCTGACGAGAAGATGTGCCGTAATTTTCCGAACGCTGCCCAACCGAGTTTAATCTGTCGATTGACCTCTCGGTCGAAGTTGGCCTTACCTAGTCGGACTATTTGTCCCAGGTAAACATACTCGTCAACAGCTTCGAGCTTAGTGCTCCCAACAACTACCGGCATAGGTGTGACATGGACATTAAACATGATCTTTGTTTTGTCCATGTTCATCTTAAGACCTATCCGTTGGTAGACACTATTGAGGTCATTGAGCCTCCAGCGAGCATTAGGTCTTCCAGCGATTCTGCCATAAGGACTATATCGTCGGCAAATCGAAGGTGAATGATGTACTTGCTATTGATGTTAATACCGTATCCTTTCCAGTCCAGTAGCTTGAAAACGTCTTACAAAGCAGCGGTGAAGAGTTTCGGGGACATAACGTCACCCTGTCTTACACCTCTCTGCAGTTGGATAGGTTTCGTACTTTGATTCTGTACTCGGACAGCCATCGTAACCCTACTGTTTTTAAGCACTTCGAAATACCGATAGTCAACTTCGCACGGCTGAACGGACTATAGCACCGCCCAAATTTCGACGGAATCAAAGGTTTTCTCATAGTCCACATACGCAAGGCAAAGTGGCAGATTGTACTCTTCTGTCTTCGATACAATTTGTCAAAGGGTGTGTATATGGTCTATAGTACTAAAGCCTGTTCGGAAACCGGCTTGTTCGGGTGGCTGGAAGTCGTCGAGTCTGCGTGCGAGACGATTCATAATGACTCTCGAAAACAGCACATAGAAGGGGCTCAGAAGGGAAATCGGTCTGTAGTTCTTCAAGAGAGCGTGTCTTTCTTGAAGAACAAGACTGCACTTCTGCTCCAAGTAAATATTATATTAGTATAAGCAATACAAGTGCTAAAATTAAAAAATTTTTACAACCGACTTCAATATAAATATAATTTATTGTTGAGTTTCTAAAAACCGCTCGACTGATTTCAATAAAATTTAAATAGGACCACCTGGGAAATATACCAATTGAAACAAAAAAAAAGAATGTTCCAAATCGTCAGGTTCAAGCGTCTCGAGTAATCGGTGAACATACGAGTACATAAAAAAGGAATCCGACGAATTTTAAACCTCCTCCTTTTTGAACTCGGTTGAAAACTAAAATAACGATGTTCTTTCAGTTTGGACCACACGCAACAACTTCCTAACAGTAAACAAAAAGACAACAAAATATTCAATGATAAAGTATATTTTCCAAACTGTGTGATTCTCAGTTAATTATACCACCTAACACTTAATTCTAACATCAGCCAGTTAGTTGGAGGACGTATTGAACTAGCCATTTTCCCTATAATCTCAGTTTATAATATGGCTAGTCCAAAACGTCGAGAAAGTGCGACGGACGATGACTGAGCGAAATCGATCTATTTCACGACTTGAAAGGGTACGAATCAAAGATAAATGTTTATCCTAAAAGATACCTTGAAACATTTACAATAAAATGGAGCGTGCAAAACTGCTAAAACACAATAAATAATAGTACTTGGCTAAACGCTCTCTGTGACTGCTCACCAAACATTACTTAAAATTTTCTTATTAGTATAGGTAAACCGCACACCGAGCCGTGGTAACGCTCGCAAATAATTTCACAGTACCCGGGTTCGATCCCCGACGGCACCAACGAAATTGTAAAATACAATTTTAAGTGCTGATTTACCACATGCTCGGTGGTAAAGGAAACATCGTGAGGAGGAATAAGAAAAAAAATATTTTGAAGACATGTGAAGTTCGCCAACAGGCTCTGGGGTGGACACAGACCCTAAAACCCTCTCAGAAATGGGAGGAGACCTGTGCCCAGCAATGGGACGTATATAGGCTGTAACTTTGGACCACCAACCATGGACTTCGGTCCTTCTCTTTCTCATGATGAATGTCCGTTCTGTTTTTACTACTGCAATAAACCCTTCAATGTGATCACAAACTGTCGCTTCTATAGCTTTTATTCAACAACATTACATTCCAGTCTTTAATTTTTCACCTATTGTCGAGGGTAAAATTATAGGCAATTAGAAGTGATCATCTAACAGTGGTAGAGCCACGCTGCAGCTTCTGTTGTAGCACGGATGGGCCCGCATAAAGTAGAAGCTTTGCTTCTGCGTTTTACTTGATTAGTGCAGGTGGCCGGACAGACCGAATCATCGAGCACGTCCAAATGGCTACAGATTTCTTGCTACGACAGATCCCATCCGTGGAGATACTTGGCGATTTTAACGTCCACCACGTCGAATGGCTAGGTTCACGTTTAACTGATCATACGGGGAGATCTGTTTATGAGTTTGCCTTGACATTAGTCAAGGCAAACTCATAAACAGTCTTAGTCTGCATCTGGATACTTCACCTACGCGAATTCCAGATGCGGAGGATCATACACCTTCCCTGATGAACCTTCTGCTGACATCTCGGACGGATATCAGGTTCCCGTCGACGGCCCTCTCGGCTCTTCGGACCATTGTCTGATCCGGAGTGTGATGCCACTCACGCTCCCTTCACGGTTGCGTTCTGCAAGCTGCCGCCGTGTTTGGCATTACAGGTCGACGGATTGGGATGTCTTTCTTTGCATCCTACCCATGGGGACGAGTTTACTTCTTGCCGGATGATCCCAGCGCTGTTGCTGATTCAGTCGCGGATGTGGTGCTACAGGGAATGGAACTATTTATTCCATCATCTAGGGTACCAATTGAAGGCAGATCTATGCCTTGGTTTTGTCGCTCCTGTAAGACTGCATTATGCAGAAAGTAGGAGTGTTATCAGGCCTGGGCTGATGCTTCAGTGATTCGGGATGTAAACACCAACATGCTTAAAAAAGTATAACTTCGCCTCCATGTCCTGCAAAACAGTTATTGCCAAGGCAAAGTATGAGCACATTGGCAGAATTTCCGAGAAATTAGTTCGCCTTCTCGGGAACCCGTGCATTCTGGTCTCTCACCAAGGCTGTCAAAGGGAATTTCTGTAAGCCATCACTACCATCTCTGCACAGGGAGGACCACTCACTGGCCCACACCGCAAAAGAGAAAGCCGACCTTTTAGGCCTCTTTTTGCGTCCAACTCGATACACGATGATGGGGGAACACACCGCCGACCATCCCGCAGTATGAGTGATCTATGCCTGATGTGCGATTCACATAGTGCTCAGTATGTAAGCCCTTGGACATCCACAAGTCGAGTGGGCCTGACGGAATTTCAATAGTTCGTTGCGGTGAAAATTTTAGAGCAACAAATTTTTAAACTTGGTACCTAATTAGCATCTAAAAAGCCCCTAATTTGGTCTTTTTCTAAAAGCAATTTTGATTCTAATTTGATTTTCAAAAAATCTGAATTTTGCATCTGCTATGTTCTGAATAACGACTTTATTTTTATTAGGGGCGCCTTGTTATTGCCTATATTTGCAGTACCTAATTAGCACTTAATTCCTTGCTATTAATATTTATCGTATATCTAATAACTTCATTGCGTTGCTAGCGAGACGTTTTGCTAGCAAAGCAAATTTCAACAGTTCGTTGCGGTGAAAATTTTAGAACACCTAATTTTCAAACTTGGCACCTAATTAGCACCTAAAAAGCCCCAAATTTTGGGTTTTTCTAAATGCAAATTCCTGATTTTGCGTTGATTGCGATACGCAATTTCCTTCTTAACGAAAATAATGGAGTCCAATATTAACTGCCACCTCATGCGGTACCTTGACGAGCACCATCTGATTAGTGATCGCCAGTACGGTTTTCGTCGGAGTAGCACAGGTGGGCGCAAGCAATTGAGTCCAAAGGGGAGGTTTTGACGGTTAATTTGGACATAGCAAAGGCCTTAGATCGGGTTTGCCACAAAGCGCTTCATTCGAAGCTTCCTTCCTATGGGCTTCTCGAAAAATTGTACAATTGGATCACCAGATTTCTGACTAATCGAAGCATCAAGGTACACGGTGCATGCTCCGACTAACAAGTCTATTAACGCTGGTGTTCCACAAGGCTGCGTGCTATCACCAACGCTGTTTCTTCTGCATATCAATGATATGCTGAAAACCGATAACGTTCATTGTTATGCGAACGACAGCAATGGTGATGCATTATAAGTGCAAATATTTCTCGGGAAACGTCGCCGACTACCGCAATAAACTTGTGTCTGAAGTCGAGACTTTGTTGAACAAAGTCTCGGATTGGGGTGACAAAATTTAGTCCAGTTCAATCCCCAGAAGGCATAAGTTTGCGCGTTTACCGCTATACGAGTAAATTACCCCTTTGTCGTGTCTCCTTATTTTAGGGCACTCCCCTTGTTGCCTCAGCCAGTACCGGAATCCCCGGCGTCGACATATAGAACGACGTGCATTTTCGAGGTCACTTAGAAGAGAAGGCCAAATTGGTCTCTAAAAACTTGGCGTGCTCAGCAGAGGGGGACAGAATTTCATGTCTGCATACCGCCTGCAACTTTACAAGGCGCAGGTTTGGCCACACATGGAATACTGTTCCTCTTTGCTCTTTGCGTATTCTACCGTATCTACCACGGGGAGTGCTCAGAGGAATAAATTGTTCGGACTAATTCCAGCCGCCCATTTTCCCCATCACAAATCGCGACATAACTCAAAATAACATCCGTACCATCTGGATGATTGGCGGTCCACTGCTGTGCGATTTAAAGAGTGTTCTTTCTTACACAACTTCCTTGTGGAATCAAATACCACGCACCAGCAATTTTTCCGGACCGATACGACTTAGGGACCTTCAAGAAAAGGGCGTACTCTTTTTTAACAGGCCGGCAACGTATCTGCAATTCCCCGACACCAGGTTGTTTATGGGCGGCGGTAGTCACTTACCATCAGGTGAGCCGTATGCTCGTTTGCCCCCTCTCATATAAAAAGATCATTTAACACCAGGTGAGCTGTATGATCGTTTGCCTTCTCTTCCGTAAAAAAACTTAAATCCAAGACCGTTGCTTGCAATGCGCTTAATGTGCCATGTCATAACAGAATACCTGCAGAGATTGCAGTCACGTTATTAACTTCTGTGTAGAATTAGAACAATAGAATTAGTCAATTCCAAACATTTTCATTCCATTTCTATTTAGCACTTTCCATCGCTAGGTTTAAAAACCTATACCCATAGACAAATCTCCAAATTCATAAGCATATGAGTGTTATAAGTTACAACTTATAAGCTTATAACAGTCTGGGTACTTTTTCTTTTTTATAAAACGTTATTTCAACACTAGGATTTTCTCCTGTATCGTGGAAGCTATTTACATACATAAATTACACAAGAACAAATATCCATACTCGGAAGACTCGGAACAATTAATTGTAGGCCTTTTTTCGCGGGCTTAGATTCCGCAGCCCCTGGCGCCGTTACACACAGCCAAGTCATTGCGCTATCGGAGCCGTTAGTTAAACTATTAATATTAGAATAGGAATGGAAACATGATAATTACAATGCTCTTCTTGAAATTATTTTAATTTTCCACCTCTGTTTTGGAGCGGCTTTAAAAAAAGACAAAAAAGAGCATAGCTGCGGAGTTTCTTTCGCCGTTTCGTCTCCGGACAAAGTAAACCCATTTTGTAACGGTAGTAGATAATATAATATGTTGACGTTAGACAAACAATCATCAGGCGATCTGCATCCAGCAATGCAGAACCAGCAATGTAGAACAAAATTACATACTTACAGATTGATATTGAAACTGGCTTTCCACAAGACGATTCTTAATGTCCTTAGTTTTATAAACTCCTTCAAGTTTATATACAGACGAACTGTAATTTATATTTAATACTAGCGATCTGCCCCGGCTTCGCACGGGTATTTTCTAGATCTCGAGCACAGCGCCCCCTACCGGGTCCATTTGTGAATCTAAACTATTCAGAGACCCACTCAAACGCTCACAAAACATTTCATCAAAATCGTTCAAGCCATTTTCGAGTTTTAGCGAAACTAACGGACAGCAATTGATTTTTATATATAGAGATACTCGTATAACCGATTTTTTCCCTATTATTCCTAAATTAAATATTAAAGTCTCTCCCGTTGTGGAAAGTGTTTGCCAGAACTACCACAGTTGGCAGGCGGACTGCCGATCGCCACTAAGACTTCTGGAATCCTCGAAACTGCTTCCCGTTACGAATTCTGTATTTCACTTCTAGTCGACATTAAGTCCGCCTTTTGTAAATCCTATAAATTATGCATATGACAGAAGTAGAGGCGTGGTAGCACAGGGGCTTGCGCTCGCCATAATTTCACAGTACTCGAGCAACCCGAGCTCAATCCACATCAACATCAATGGAATTGTTAATTCTATTTTCAATTTTTAAGTGTTGTAATCAATCCACAAAAGACGAAACGAGAGGGGAGAATATTTTAAACAATCAATAGAATTTCTTTATTCACACATCTCGTCGTCTCCACTCAGCTTCAGTGGATACCAAGCGCGGAGATGCATAGTATTTGAATGGCGCGATCGAAGCGGAGACGTTAGCTATGCCTCGCAAGCTGACGATGGTGAGCAGCGGAGACGAGAAGAGATGTGAGCGGCGTGCAAGGAGCGGCGCCGCTAGTTCCCCGTGTCTATTAATCTATCTCTTCTCGTCTCTGCTTCGGACATCTTCACACATCTCGGCTTTGATGGAGTCCGGGCCTTTGCCTTGCGACTTTTATGACATAAGTGCTCTTAATCACACAAACCTACCCGTTGAGAAGTCTTAAAAGAAGGATTAAATAGGTATAAGGGAACAATAACAATACTGGAGGTATTGTTATTTTACATAACCAACAATTTGTGGTATTCTAAACATTCATTAATCATTAGGTCGTCACGTTTTAAATAAAAGGTAAGAAAGTGAAAAATGTCCGCCTAACTATTCAAGTATGAAATATAAATTATGCATCATGATAATTTCTTCAAAACAAGTATGTAAAAACATTCAATAGGGCTAAAATTTTGTTGTAACGGTATCAGAGATCAAAATATTTATAGCGTTACATACTTTAGAGTATACATAAGCTATCAGTACCGTGTAGTGGTGGCTTAAGACTTCACTACCCCATAAAGATAGAGATAATCATCATTATTCAGTGAATTTCGTAAAAGGCGTCATAGAGAAACTGAAACATGAGATGGGCAACTGCATCTTTCTGATAACATCTTAATATAAAAACTGCGGTTACCAACCCGACTGACAACTACGTCAAATTTCCTCCCTATAAGCATGTAGCATATTGGGACCAAACGATTGCATTATCTGCCAAATGACTTCTAATGTATAAAGCATACAATGCTTTATGTACGTATTCATGTTCCAAGCGCTGATTAGCTCAAAACAGTACTTTTCAAATCCATCAACCGCTTATCTCACACAAATGATAATTAGTTATAACTTTACGAAATTTTACTTTATATTACATGCTATATATATTTTAATTTACTTTATGGTCTATAAGAGAACTTTATTTTATATTAATACAGCGTTTGTAGATGCTATCCAGGAAACTAAAGAGATGTTTTTTTAGTTTCCCTTTTAGCGTCAATTCCAAAGCTTAAAATATCTGAAATGGCTGACAATTTTACGAAACTAAAAAAAACAAACAATTCGACAAACCCTAAGGGAAATAGTCACTAGAAAAGATATTTTGATTTAGTTTGTGTATATAAGAAATCGAAAATTCAAACCAAGTGAATTTTTTATGTAAATGCTGTGGATTAAACGATTATATTCACCAATTTGTGTAACTTAATTTAATAAAATAATATCTTAATATGTTAGAAGAACATATTTTTTAACCCTTACAAAAACCTTACAAAAAATAATTTTAATTTAATTTCAAATACGAAACACGTCTTCCATGAATTCTGTTAAAGAATGTTTATGCAAAATTTGAAGTACATTAAACCAAGAAATCACATTGTCCCACGCAAACTTTGCCCCCATTTTTCACCCCCTTAGGGCTAGAATTTCGGAAAATCTTTTCTTATCGGATGCCTACGTCATAGAAAGAACACACCCTCCAAGTTTCAGGTCTCTACGATCAGCGGTTTAGGCTGTGCGTTGATCTGTCAGTCAGTGATACAGGACAAATCATTTTATATGTATAGATTTTTATAGGTTCTATTAGCGATAACGATTATGGAAAGATACTAACGCTGGCCATCGAACGAAAAAATCAATACTTTCACAAGCGAACTTTCAATCCAACATATTCTTATACACAATATTATATACTTTCAATTTTCAACTTCTCATTTTGTTACTGTAGTATAATTTTTATTGATAGACGATTGCTGGTAGTATGGTCACAGGCGCTCCGCAATAATTTGTAAATACAAAATAAAAAGAACCAAACCATAATATGGTGTTTATATTAAGTGTTGTGTAGTTACAGCACAAAAGAATCTACTACCCCAAGTCAGCCCGTGGCCGTGGGTATCGTAAGAGGCGACAGAGGTAACCTGAAACAAGAGACTGGCAGTATCATCTTCCTGATAACATCTTAATAGTAATAAAAAAATGCGTATATTATACACCCCTGCCACGCGTGGTAACTATCCCTTTGCCAAGCGATCTATGGAAGAGACCTATGTTTAGCAGAAGACTTAATTTTAAGTATATTATTTTTATAATTAATTAATAAATGAATAAAGATGTTCACAATGCAAATTCATATCGAAAGTAATCGGTTTGTATCAATACCATTAACTCGAAATATCTAAGACTAAAAATTCACTCTAATAATCACTGTGGGCTCAGCAGCACCATGTCAGCATAGCTTAGGTTATTAAGACATATGTTGTCTAAGTGACAAGCTTCATGCATACTACAGTACTCCTCAATTAAATGGGGAAATGCCTACGCATACCCGTCTTGCGGGGGCAATGACGGCTTATGTCGGACTCGCACCGACTAAAACACCATGGTGTTCCACCTTCGTCGCATATTGGCAGGGCCACGGGAACGCTTTCGCACACATCCGCGGCCCCACCAGCTCTGGCCGCCCCATAGCGGCCCCTCTTCGGGAAAGGAGTACTCCTCCCCCATCTCCTTCTCAGGTAAGGTGCACTCTCTTAGCGTCTCTTGGCGCGCCCTCCATCCAACTTTGCGAAGAGGCAAAATCGTAACCAATGAGGTTAATCCTAGGTGCGATTATTGCACGGTCGCGGAGCAGGAATTTTTTTATTGCTTTGCATTTTTAAACTTAATTCCTATGATAGTTTTATTTCTCTTGCAAAAGATAGTTTTAGGACCTTTTGTACAGTATTTGTGATTCGAAAACAGAGTTTATTCTCTAATTATTAAAGTTCACATTTGTATGAATAGCAATAATTTTAAGTTCTCACTCACATGATCACGCCATTGTTGAAATATTAAAGAGCCTAGGCGACGTCAAGCCGCCTTGCCTCACTCCACACTATAACCGTTATTAATCGTAATATATGTTTCCTCATCTCACAGTTTGTTATGAGTAAAGGAAAGAATATTTACAAGGTCATCAGACACCTGCTTCTCTTAGCTTAGTCCACAGTTTGTCATAACATACTAGGTTAAAAGCTATAGATAGATCTAAAATAAGCATAAACAGTTTTTCTGTCAACATATTAGTTTACAGTATGCTTTAACGCTTGTATCACTCTCAGTTGAGTGTCTGCCTCCCTGAGTAAAGGCAAGTTTAGAATATATGTATGTGGTACTACATATGTAGTACCACATACATATGTGGTACTACAATCGCCTATCTGCCCTCCAAGCGTGCCGGTAAAGGCAAATACTTCTTTCAATGGAAGAGGCCCTTGTCCAGCAGACCGTTATGGGCTGATAAAAAATTAAGACAAAAGAAGAAAGGAAAATATAAGAAAATGCATAACAAATACAATATAACTCTTTATTTCGATTCAATTTGGACAAAAATATCGCTATACTTAACTGCACAGATAAATATCTTATTTACATCAATAGATCCGATCGGATTCGATAAATCACATCTCTCTTTTGGAGATCCAAAATTTACTACTAACCTATATATGTTATAATATTATAAGCTCTATGTTGGCAACTATAAGCAGTTTAATTTTCTAAGTAAATTCCGGTAAAATATTTCGGTGTTTCTTTGCAAATTCATACATATAAATATTAAGTAGATTTTTACTACAACCATGATCCTTGATCTTTATTTTAAGATATCTAATGTAAGCTGAAAACTAATTACAGTTGCCAAATTTTGTATTCATTTCGTAACTTAAACAATATCTGCGTACAATTAAAGACAAAAGCATTACAGATACGTTAGCGCTCACACGCACTATGCGGTTACCCGCAATGCGGCTAGCCGTCCGGCTGACCGTAGGATGCAGTTGCGAACGTGGCTGCGGATTGCGGGCAGCCGCTTTGTGAACCTTTGCGATTGGCGGTCATAACGATTCATTCCAAAGATGAACGTGGAAAAAGTTGCAGCTATTTACTACATTTACACGAAGAAGAAGGAAAACACTACTAAACTGTACACTACTAAAATGTATGCACCCAGCATACATTTTTCGGTATCCATCATAAACGTACCACGTGTACACAATCTCACTCAATGGCGGGCAGCCGCAAACTGATCCGCACACAGTGCGAATAGCAACCGTCCGGCTGGCCGTCATTCGGTCCGCAGGCCTCCGAGCGACCGGAGCAGTTTGCGGGTAGCCACATCGCAGTGCGCATAGAAAGTATATACTTTTGCTTGCGCATTGGGGATAACCACAAAGTGCGTATGAACTCTTATATTAGTAATTAGGAAACAATCTAAATATAGTTTATCTCTTTACATTTGAGCAGAGAATATCGCTAATATTCCGCCTACTATTGTATCATTCTCAGTCCATCACTATAAAAAAGATATGTTATTAGAAACGCAGACTTGAAAAAAAAGTTATCATCTACTAATAAATGAACACAAAATTGCATTGCGCCTGAATAAAAATTATTCACGACAAAATCATATCTACTTAAACGCATCTGTTGACATGACATTGTTTTTATAGAAGATAGGTTTAGGATGTATGCGGCACAAATTGTAAATGATCACTGTCGCCTATGAACATTGCAACACTAAAGGAATGAGGACATCCACAACTTCTGACACCAGGGCGGCGCCACTTAGAAGTGAGTTGATATATTTGACAAATTTCATGGAGGGGAAGTTTAAACTTTATATATCCATATAATTAATATTTCTTGCTGAAACATTAGTTATATTTTATATTAATTAGATTAAATGAGACACCAAACTCCGGATATCCATATCCAAAATACATTCTCCGGATAGTCATGTTAAAAATAAGTACTCCTCAATCCCAACTAGCGACATTTGGCGAGCGGCAAATTATTTACCCTCGTTACAGAAGCATTACCGATGTTTAGAAAGGGTTTTGACAAACATACATACTATATCAATGTGGTTCAAATAACATCAAACAATAATAGTGAAAAAAAAATTCTAGTTCTAATAATTTGCATTAAAAAGATACATACCTACAAAAAAATTAAAACACGTAGTTATATGTACTTCTACACTAAATTTAAAGCGTTTTGTGTTATGTTTTAAAGCTAAATTTCAAATGTTAGTGCTTGGCAATATATGAAAGACATATTGAATGTAGCTAGTGGTCGCAACTAGTTATTCATAGGATCAAATATAACAAAGAAATTAAAAAAGATAGTTAAATTAGTAAAAGAATTCAATTGTTTTAATTTTATATTTAGGCGGGTTATAATTTATTTGATATCTTTTACTTGAAGATTGAAAAGTAGAGCTTCAGAGAACTATATTGTTATAGTTCTCTGAAGCTCTACTTTTCAATCTTGTAAATACTTGTGTAATTCAAAGCACAGGATAGAGAACGCAGTTTTTGCTGAAATAAAGAAGAAAACGTTACCAGTGAACGCAAATAAATAAATTTTATTTCGGACCTTTCTAAAAAAGAAGGAAATAATATTTCAAGGAAACTAAACACACATTTTGACCCAAAATTGCAAACAAACCCACGCACTCTTGGGACTTAGGACTCAATGGCTAATTAGCAAAAAGTTTATCAATACGTATAACGACTAGAGAGTTAAGACGCAGTTATAAGTTGCTTAGGTACAATATTTTTATAACGCCACTGACTTCGCCACTCTTCACCAAGGATGTTATTTTTGTAATATGAGAGTGATAGTAAGGTAACGGTATTAAGTCAATACTTTAATTTCAATATATTGTTTTTACTTTTTTGAACATATTATATAAATCATCATTTCAAAAGTGAACTAAATTCTCATCTTTTATGTTTGGGGTCCATTGATATTGTTATTATTTTTCAACAGCTTTCGTCTATAGTTCTCATCTATTAAGTACTAATGGCAACCTTAAAAGATTGGTGAAAAAAAAAGCATAGGAACTTTATTTCAAGGAGCATAAGTAGATAATATATTTCCTCCATGCTACAATACACACCTTCATTTCATGAAAGTATAAATAATAAAATTATCATTATTTTTAAGTAGCAAAATATTGTATTTTAGTTAATAGTGCATTTTAGTAGTTTAGTTGGCATAATACCATCTCCATCTCCATAGACAATACATGATTTCCTTTTTATTACAAATACTAGCTGGCCAGGCAGACGTTGTTCTGCCCTTTTCGACGACCCTTTATATAAAAAATCCTTAAATTCGTAATAAAAAAATATTGAGTGTCACTTATCAGGATAAAAACTATCCTATCTCTCAAGTTGGACCAAACTGCACAGAGTGTGCAAAATTTCATTGAGATGAGTTCACAGACACGTAATTTTTGTATATAAAGATAATAATTATAAAATTACACGTGCAAACTAATTCCTACTTAATTTGAATTTAAAAACAATTGCTTTTTACGCAAATTTACTGTAAAAGAAGGCATTTTAAATAACGCAAAAAAAACCTTTTAATACAATCGAACGCTGCCGGAAAATTGTAGTATTGGGTGTGTATACGGGCAAACTAAACTTCGCAGCTCAATTTTTAAGGAACGCCCACCGCAGCGCAATCATTTTTTTTAATAATAACAAAATTTACGTGGTGCCACGCTGCAGCTATGTTATGGTTGTAGCATGACTGGGTCCGCTCTACCGGGGAAGTACCACGCTCTTACGGAATACCAACGTACAATATTGCTATTATAGCTTAATGTGTTTCCCATGGTGAGTGAGTAGAGAACTGAAGACCCTTTTTACTGAAAATCATGTATGCATCTGCATTTTGATTCTTAATTGAGTATGAATATCTATGGACCATATTCTATAAAAAAAAAAGCATTTGATAATTTTCTGGCGTTTGGACATGTTTGCTTGGACTGCCATGTTTTATTTGCGTTCACTGATGTACATACTTGTCCATGATATTTATGTATGAATAATGTATTTAAATAGTTTATCCGTAGGTAACTTTATTTCCAAGCACTGATTTTGTAATTGTAAGTACGCCTATTCATTTTTTTTAAATCATAGTTTTATTCACGGTGGTACAGTCTAATGATCTATATCTAAGGATCATAATATTGTATTGCAGATTATGTAAACTACAGAGTAATAAGTCAATAGAGGCTGACTGTTACAGTAATTTGTTGTGTTATTGTAAGAAAATACAATAGGTTATTTCGTAAAACTGTCTTATTGATAAATGGATCTACTGCATTTGAAGAATTTTATTCATTAGTATGTATTAATTATAAGCTATTATAATATGACATATTTATCAATTTATTGCTTATTAGTTTGTACATATACAAGAAAACAGGTACATATTATGATAAGTACAGTTTTTTCAATATTTTAAAGGGTTACAGGGTTAAATAATTTTACTATGTTAATATTATTTTCGTATGTATATTTTTAACATTTAATATTGTTGTATTTGATTAGCAAATTAAATAAATTTACAATAAAATGTAAGTGTAAGTTTTGTATTTTAGAAGATGATTACGTAAAAATTAATAGCCTTTTAGAATTTAAATTACTTACAGCAACATGCAATAATTGCAGTATATATCTCATAAAGTGAGTTTTTATTAGTAGCACAAAATCACTATACATATAAAAAAAATAAGTCAACTTTCCACATAAAGCCTATTGGCACTGGCACTATCAAAGTGCAAAATTCATTATTTTTGACTAGATTGTAACCTAGCGTTGCGAGACTTGCTACGCTGTTTTACTTACAAAATAATTAAATCACATATAAATTAACATCAAATAGTTAAGGGCCCAAAACGTTTTACATGGCAACACTGTACACAACTTAAAACTAAAAAATACATAATACATGAAGGGATCACTATTTTTACAAAAATATATAGGTGCCATGTCATATTGCACGTAAGTGCTACATATCCAGATTACATAAACATAACTAAGTATAATGTATGATACGTAAAAGAAACAACGAAAAAAAAACTATAATAAGTATAAACTTGTTAAATAAAATATTTAAATGAGCTTTGTTTATAGACTTTATATTCCGCTTTTTCAAACGTGTTCCTATTTTGCAAAAAAATCAGTTTAAAATATCAGTTATTTTCACATTTAGAAACGCGATCCAATAGTTAGAAACGAGATATTCCCTCAATACCAAGTAATAACATAATAAAAAGACCAGAATCGCGAAGATTCAATCGCATCAAGATTCATCGGGAAGTTTTCAAGGTTCACGGAGACTATAAAAGATGATCGTTTTATATGTAAAATGTTCATGAAAAATTGCAAATTTCTGGGATTATTTTAAAAGCGGCATTATTAGTTTTTTCTAACGTTTACCACACTTTTGACATCGAAGGTACTACATGACGTTAAAGCTTGACATATTTGTAAACTTGAGATATTCTTTCAAATAATATAAATTATATTTCAATGCATATTAACACGACCAAATAAAGGTTAATCTGTTTTAAGTCATGGGTTTTTTTTTTTAAATTTATACACATTTTTGTAAGTGGTACTTAATGGTAGCACTGATCAAATTAATTTAAGTCCATTAGATAAGCCAAATCTACTATCGAGTTATAGCCCTTGGGAGTTTTATACTAAGGGTATCGAAAGCTACAGTTTGAAATCAAAACTGTACATTTAGAAAGGGTATTGTATTCAAAAAAAACTTTCAATTAGCTACTGATTACCAATTTCTAGTACCTATTATCTAAGATATCGTTATTAGGAATAAGCTATTTATATATATATCGGATGCAAGTTGTAGACTTTGAGTAATGGAGTCACAAGCACGGGCTTAGCAAAAATGTGCGTACTATTTCATCAATTTTTTGTGCATTTGACGCTTAATTCGTTGATATTATTGAACCTAGTCTAAATACATACGAGTAAAAGATACTAACTACAACTTGTTAACCGTTAGGAGTTGAGATTCGTTTCTTTTTACAAATAATTTAAAATTAAAAAATTTGTACAACCGACTTCAATATAAATTGTTAAGAATAACTCAAAAACTATTGGTCATACCTTGATCAAATTTATATGGGACCACATGAGAATAAAAATAGACTCATCGAAATCGGTTCACCCAATAAAAAGTTATGATGTAACACACTTAAAAAAAATAAACATACAGTCGAATTGAGTACAGTCTCCTTTTTGAAGTCGGTAGGAAAAGAAGCTATATCTATTAAGGACATACGACCTTCTATTATTTTGCATTCGAATATAAACCTCACGCAAATCGAATTTATTTCGTTATTACGAAACAAAACATTTGCTGTACTTCATAATGAAATTCATCTACGTAAATAATAATTGTATTATTAAGGTTCGTTTTTATGGTGATTATAATCACCGATTACATTTGTACAAGAAACGCCTATTCTAACACTATATTTAAATTATCACATACAATCATTGGTAACCTATTAGCAATGACGTTTTCGTTTAGTTTGAGCCATATATTCTTTATAATATAAAGTACATTATTTCATATAATACTGCCGTTATCTGAACACTTAACACCCTGTGTTCGATAACGAAAAAAAATATTTTAAGGCTACGCTAGTCGACAACTCGAACTCGTCGCGGAGCGAGACTAAATTACGTAATGTATCACATAACTTCAGGTGAGAAAGGAATAAACGTGCACGCACGTTTCCATACGCTATATTTTATGTGCAATCCATGAATATTTTTTCTAAGAAACAGCGCGGAAATATTTACGAACAGGCTGTTAGGTCAAGGATATTTATAAGTGTAAAAATACGGATATTTCCGTTCCTCTTATTTTAAATCAATACTCGTTTTACTGTTCTGCTTACGATATCCTAGATAAAGTTAAAAGTAAAGTTACCGCATATATACGTCCCACTGCTGGGCACAGGACCCCTCTCATTTCTAAGAGGGTTTTAGATCACGAAAATATCCGCTACCCTAATGCGTGTTCGCGAACTTCACATGTTTTCGGAATATATTTTTTCTTATTTCTCAAACATGCAGGTTTCCTCACGATGTTTTCCTTCACCAGCGAGCACATGGTAAATCAGCATTTAAAATTGCAACTAACAATTGTCTAGTATGGCTCTTAACGACGGGACAAATAGGTATCATTGTTCAGTTTTGGACGCACACCATCAAACGACGGAGTAATCACTCTCCTCGTTAGTATGAAATAAGGAAGGACTAGCGCAGCCTTAATAGGCATAAGCTATGCACGTCACATGATAAATGCGTTCATGTATTTTCATCTAAAAATCACGGCATAATACGACGAATTGGCGCTTTAAATAAGAATATTATTACAAACAAAAATTTAAAAAAATAATCTATTTAATACATAAATATGCTTTATTGAGTAATTCTACAGCCGATATCTCCTCGAACGTCTGTTTCATAAAATTCAAATTCGAATTAGCCTCATTCTACCGAACACAAAATGGACGCTACGACAAAATGGCGGACGTAATAACGTCATTCTTATGGCGCTATTACAACATTTAAATAAAATTATAAATTTTACTATAATAATAAAGCCTCGGAGTGCTTACAGTCACCATAATATTATATACGTACTTTGAAGTTTAAAAAAAATCAAGTGCTGTTTTAAGACAATAAATATAAATTCATTGATGATATGATGTAAGAATTTAATTTATTACAATATAATTGCAGTTGTCATAATTAATTAGCATATTATAATATATACATAATATAATATTTTTTACATAGAATATGGCTTAACTGTACTAAACTTTTGAATCAAGTCAATTTGATTATAGCTATATTGTCTATGACAGATCTACCTCTAAGCTCTTATTATTACAGCCAATTAATGTCCACGGCTGAACATAGGCCTTCCCTTAAACTGTCGCATAAGGGAAATATTTGCCACAGTTACTACGTTTTGCAGGTGGGCTGGCAACTGCAGTTTTTATTTTCTTTATGTTATTAGGATGACGGTGCTGCCCATCTCCTGGTTCGTTTCCCTCTGTCGCCTCTTAAGACACCTACGTGGCGATATGTGGTAGTGGTTAATCTTACACCGCCACTACGCGGTGAAACGAACGTCTAATTTCATACAAAATAGAAATATTAAACAGTCATATAAATATATATAATAAATAACAAAAAATAATACATATATAAGCTATGCATTTTGCAATATTAATATTGCAATAATCCATAAAAATCAAATATCACAAAATACTAAAAATTATCATTTATCTATTTATAAAAACATAGACAATATACCTCATCTTAATTACCCCTCTTTGCATAATCTTCATCAAAAATCAATATGACAGTTTTTTATAATAGAAATTTACAAAGAACACATTTTATTAAAACAATTTTGCCTTAGCAACAAATTTAATAAAACTTTTTTTAAATATCTTTATACTGTCAACTTTGATTTAGTTACTGGTTTATAGAGTACAAGGCTCAAAATACTTTAAAGTAAAGACCTATTCACAATGGCGTATATCAAATGCCTGACTTTAGTTGAAAAAAAAACCATTAACAACACACACATTATGTAATAATTATAACGCTGCGAATAGGCGCCTAGTACCCTGATCGAATTGGGGGAATATACGAGTCCTATGTCTATTTCTCTCGTAATAAATGTCTATATTAGGATAAATCAAAGTCTATATTTTAAGAGAAGTTTTTTCCCTCATTGTCCTGTTTAGGTCAGGTTCTGCAGCATGGAGTTCAATGCATGGCAGTGACTCCGTGCATAGTCAAAAACGCGTGCAAGTCTCTGGGAACCTGCGACGGCCGGTACTTCGCCCCGTGTAAAGCCAAAGTGGTAGCTGCCAGGCAGGATAGACGGGGGTTCAATGCGGAACGGACTAAACTTTCAGCTGGACCTAGGAGTTAACACAAATTATAATGATTTCTTATATTTACGCGAACACTACACATTTAAATAAAACTAATTTTACGGATTTTATCGCTTATATTAACTTATTTTATATTCCCGAAGTTTCGAGCACTTAACAGCACCCATGGTCACGGGGGGGACTGAGGTGTATGACGTCCCAATGTCAAAGATAACCACGGCTACCTCCAGATTAAAAGTACACCTCCAGATTAATAAATTATATACATTATAACAGATTGTATTCGGACATGTATATCGATTAAGGTATGACCGAAACATTCTTTACAAAATAGAATTACGAGTATAATATATCGTTTGTTTCAATATACTGTTAGAAACAGTTGAGAGATTTGTTTTTAGGCTGTAACTTTTAAGAAAGTAAATAAACTTTTGTTTAGAATCAATCAGCACTCTTTGCCATCTTCCACTACATTATTATTTACCATATGGTGATGACAATGACAATGACTTGTCCAATATTGGTGTTTTTTAACATACATATGTGAGTGCGAATGCATTATTTCTTATAAAACTGAAGTGTAAACGAACTTACAGTTTTGATGATGTTGATGGTAAGTAGCTACACCAGTCTATGGACACTTACAACTTCAAAAATGTCTAATGGCTACAAATGTGTTGTCATGTTTGAGGGTTAATATGGAATGCGCCACAGCCTGTAATGCGTTACAGCGGTTGCACTTGTAAGTGAACGTGATAGAATAGGACATGTATAAATGTGACTTTTATATTTTTAAAAGGTAGTGCATTTTATTATGAAGTATCAAAGCTTGGTATTTATATTTTTTAAAGTTGTTGTATTGAACACGTGCCTCTCGGAGTCTGTTTTGACCAAGGAAGAAGTAGCCAGCTTGCTACTTTGGTTTAGCAGTGGGTTTGCATATTTGATATAATATTATTATTATTATATATATACCTAGTCAGGTCATAAATTCTGTCACATGTTTAATATAAAATAATTGAAACAAGTTTATTTATTATGTAACCATTTATATACCAAAATGAACTTAACAAAACATAGATTCTTATGACACTAAAGTTTATTCAAAATGACCTCCGTGATTTTGAATACAGGCCTTCAATCTGCGCGGCCAGTCGTCTATCGCAGCACGAACGAGGTCCATGTCAATATCGGCGGCTGCCTTAATCAAGGATGTCTTGAGTGACTCCAAATTGGGATGAGGCTTTGAGCACGCCTTTTCCTCCAAGTGTTGCCATATCTTGTAATCTAACGGATTCAAATCTGGACTGGAGGAGGGCCAGTCTTCGTGCCGGATGAAGTCGATTTCACGCGCCGCCAGCCAGTCTTGTGTGCTCTTCGCTCTATGAGCTGGCGCCAAATCTTGTTGGAATACCCAGTGCTTGTTATTGAACATGGTATGAGAAACGGGTTCCACAAGGTTCGTCAGGACTGTATTTTGATACACAACTGCATTTGTTTTTACACCTTCCTCACAAAAATGTACCTCTGTTAAGCCCCAATAAGAAACTCTTAACCAAACTACAAATAGGAACTACCATAATCCATGAGCGAAGATGGAAAATGACCTCGTTGGACACGCGGAATACGGTTGCACGCTTCTTCACTACTGTGTGCGTACACCTTATCATTTTGTTTGTTGTAGCTCTCTTCTATGGTAAAAATTTTTTCATCCGAAAAAAGAATTTCCCGATATTTTTTTCCCGCGTACCGCTTCAACAAAGCACGGCATCTCTTCAATCTCAGGTCCATTAGACGAGCATTTAAACGATGTCCTGTTTCTCTTCGATATGCCCGAAGTCCTAAGTCTTCATTTAACACCCTTTTTGCGTAACCGCAACGATGCAACGCAATAACTGCAACACGGTCTTCTTTAAGCGTCCACTCCATATTTAAAAATGAGTAAAATTCTAAAAAGTATACAGTTTTATTTTCATGAACAATTCGAAATTCGAATTCAATAAATTTTTTTGTGGCCAGCATTCTAAAAGAAAAGTTTTTACTGTGTGACAATACTTATGACCTGACTAGGTATATATATATTTTACTGTGTTCAGTGATCTTTATAAGGATAGAGGCAATATTGCTAAATATTCCTTTTATGTCAATAATTTCGGGAGTATTTCTTAAGAAGCGCCTGCGTCACGTACGCGCGTGTGCGTACGTGCGTCGGCCGTGTGCGTGTGTGTACGTGTGCGTGCGTGTGCGTGCGCTGACCGGCGATGGAGGCGAGCAGCGGCGTGATGCCGTCCGCGTCCACGGCGTCCACGTGCGCGCCGCGCGCCAGCAGCTCGCACACCACGCCGCACAGCGCCTCGCTCCACTGCTCGCGCTCCTCTGAACACACACATTCTACTTACTTCCCACCTCATACCAACTAACGAACACAGCTAGAACGCTACCTGCATTTTACATAACATGTAAACGTGCTAGAGCAACGCTGCAGCTATATTATAGTTGTAGCACGAATGGGTCGGCTCGACCGGGAAGGGCCACACTCACAGAATACCAGCGTAAAACAGGAGCATAATGCAACTGTGTTTCGTGATGAGTGTAGAGAACCGGAGAATCTTTTCACTGGAAACGAGGCATTCCATCTTAATCCTTAGTAGTGACAACACATCTGCACTGTGATTTTTAATCAAGGATAAATGTAGATGTCTATAGGCCGCAGAATCCACTTACTATCATGTGGACGGTATGCTCGTTTGTCACCCCTATTCTACAAAAGTGACGCCAAAAACATACTTAACAAATTGTAATATAACGCACTCGCGTACTCATCAAACATCATCATCTATCATTACAGCCTATAAAAATTCACTACTAAAATAGACCTCTGCCATATATATTGCCGATTTTGATTATTTTAGTTTTACTTGTTATTAGTTATTAGAAAATGAAGAAATCCGCCGTAGAAATAAGATTACTAACATAAACTTCCGTGTTTGTTAACTGGATGACAATGGACTGGCCACGTTTGTCGCAGAAATGTCAACCGGTAGAGTAGACATGTTATGGAGTGGCAACCGCATCTCATCATCATCATTACAACCCTTCACAAATCCACTGCTAAACATAGGCCTTCCCCAAGGAATGCCACAAAGCACGGTCCTGAGCCACCTTCATCCATCGACTTACTGCATATCTTACCAGGTCGTCACCCCATCTAGTGGGGGGACGCCCTACACTTCGTCCACCGATACGAGGCCGCTACTCGAGAACCTTTTTTCCCCATCGGTTGTAGGTTCTTCGAGTTGTATGGTCGGCCCATTGCCACTTCAGCTTACTAATCCGTTGGGCTATGTCAGTCACTCTGGTTCTACTGCGGATATACTCATTTCTAAGTTTATCACGCAGAGAAACTCCGAGCATAGTCCTCTCCATAGCTCGCTGAGTGAACTTGAGCTTACTCATCCGGCCAACAGTGAAGGACCACGTCTCAGTTCCATAGGTCATCACTGGCAACACGCACTGATTATACAGTCTCGTTTTCAATTTTTGAGGTATACCTAACGAGAAGATGTGCCGTAATTTCCCGAACGCTGCCCAACCGAGTTGAATCCGTCGATTGACCTCTCGGTCGAAGTTGGACTTACCTAGTCGGACTATTTGTCCCAGGTAAACATACTCGTCAACAACTTCGAGCTTAGTGTTCCCAACAACTACCGGCATAGGTGTGACTTGGATATTAAACATGATCTTTGTTTTGTCCATGTTGGCGACAGAAATAAATAAAGCAGGAGATGGGTTGCAGCGTCTCCCTAATAGACTAAAAATAAAAAACTGCAGTTACCAACCCGCTTGCCAAGCGTGGCAACTATGGCAAATATCTCCCCTATGAGGCAACTTTTTTTAATAGGATAGGGTGACAAACGAGCACAGTCTACCTGATGTTAATTGGTTGCTTAAACATCTACATCTATCCTCAATATAGAATCGAAATGCAAATGCAGATTTGTCACCCGTGACGACTAAGATGGAATGCCCCTTTTCTAGTAAAAAAGGGTCTCCGGTTCTCTACAACATCAGACGAAACACAGCAGCGTTAAGCTGCTATTTTACGCTGGTACTCTGTGAAAGCGTGATCCTTCCCCGGTCGAGCCGACCCATTCGTGCTACATCTATATTACGAATATGGCAGCATGGCTCTACCACATATGAAAATCAATCTATGGAGAAGCCTATGTTCAGATGTGGACTTTAGTAGGCTGTAACAGTAACGGTAGTGAGGCCTCCAACTCCCAATCCAGAAAACTTGTACGAGTAAACCCGTACATTTTTATATGTTAGCGTAATTGGAGCGCGGGCTCGTGTTTGACGTCATTTTAATGCATTGTACATATTATGTTTTCTTTTATAATAAACTCAGTACCATTCGCAAGGCGTTACGGTTAACAGTGTTTTATTTTGCATCCTACAATCTCAATATTTGAGTGGTACTCCTTAACAGCATTTAATCTTGCATTACACAAACAAAACTGATGATAAAAAATCGGGGGATAATTTGGTATTGCAGCTACACATCTATCACCTACATCCAAAATTTAATTACACCACTCGATAGCTAAAGAATCAATGAATTCGTTACGTATATGAGGACTGTGCCGCATCGCGCGCAGGGGTAGGTGGGAACGCCGCCATTTTGTGGTCGTTTCGTTACATACACACGCCACGACACAGCCACTTCTCTGGTCGAAATTCGAGATGTTCCAATTTTGACTACAGACATCTTTCAGTAAAGCACAGACGATACGAGTCAATATTAAATTCACCTGGTACAAGCTGGAATGATATAAGCGCCACGTGCAAAGCCGTCCGCCTCATGTCGTCAGCCGCATCTACTTCTAGACCGCACTCCAGCAGAAGTCGCGTCGTCCTCATACAAGGAAATCTAACAAACAAAAATACCTCTTTTACATTATTCCATAGAACAGAATCTTGAGCTATATATAGACAAACAAGGGTTGGGCTGGAGGGGAAGTGGGGGTAAGTCTACTGTACACTCTTTTTAATTCATGCTGATGATAGTTAATGAGATAATGAATATGTCATTCAAAATGTCTTAAAAAAGTCATTATTAACTATCAAAAAGTAGTTTCAGTCTATGTAATACTGGTACCAATTTAGTATTTTTAACAGACTTCAAAAACGTGTCAGTGGCGATGTATGATTTCTACTACCCTATATAGCCCCGAGGGTGTCGTAAGAGGCGACAGAAGGAAAATGAAACAAGAGATGGGCGGCAGCATCTTCCTGATTACAACTCAAAATAATAAAAAAACTGCGGTTGCCAACCTGCTTCCCAAGCGTGGCAACTAAGGCAAAATCACCCATGGGACAATCTATGAAGGAGGCCTATGTTCAGCAGTGGACTTTTATAGACTGTAATGGAATGGAACCGACTTCAAAAAGGACACATTTTTATAATGTGTAACCGATTTTGATGATTCTTTTTTTATTTCAACGCTGGTGCTTCTCATGTGGTCTCGTATAAAGGTCAAGATGATCAAGGTCTGACCAGTAGTTTTTGAATTATCCATAATAATTTATAGTGAAGTCGGTTGTACAAAATTTTTAATTTTACTACTTGCATAACTTTGATCATAGTTTTATAGGACTTGATCTTCAATGAAATCGATTTCGAAAATAATCGATAATAATCAATAATTATTGATCATTTCTTCGATTATGAAAGTCCGGAGTTACATACTGGCAGACGTCGCTGGTGTGGAAGTCGTCGACGGGGGTCCTCCTGTCGGCGGCCAAGTGCAGCAGCGTCTGTCCTGTGCGAAGCCTGACGTGTCTCAACCTAAACACTGCCCTTCGCACTGCACTCGTCGTCTCCTGACAAACAAATATACAACAGTATAATATCACTTTACGAGCATTTGCAAATCCACAGATGGACAAGTGTTTTTAGGAAATTTGTATTTTGGGTACACAGACAGCTCGGTAGCGCAATGGCTTAGTGTTTGGCTGCAAGGTCTAATCTCGCACAGAACAAGTATTTGCTTCTCTGTGAAATTCTACAGAATGCGAAATGTATTTGAGATGTGGTCCTTCACTACTGGCCGTATAAGGAAACTCATGGTCGCGCAGCGAGTTATGGAAAAAAAAAGAGAAAAAAAAGAGCTATGTTTTGAGTTTCTCTGCGTGATAAACTTCGTAATAAGAATATCCCCATTAGAACCAGAATAATTAACATAGCCCAACGAATGCATAAGCTGAAGTGGCAATGGGTTGGCCATATGGCTATTTGATTGGCAGCCTCATACTGTTAAGCAAAGTGTGGGACGTCCCCAACTAGATGGAGAGATGACCTGGTAAGAAATGCAAGAAGTCGATGTATGCAAGCAGCTCAGGTCAGGACCGTGCTTTTTGACGTTCCTTCGGGGAGGGTTATGTTCAACGGTGAACTTGTGATGGGCTGTAATGATGAACGTTGGTGGGCAAGACGCTGTCTTAAATCTCGTGACATTAGTAATTTGTTTACTTTAACATACATATCATAATATTCTCTCGCTTGGGCTTGCAAGTAAGGTTTCAATACAAATCGGTATTGCTTGGAGTATTAAAGTTGATTCATTTGTGCATTGTAAATAATTCAATATTTAAATATATATGTGATTACTTTAGAAGTCTCTGTTAAAATTTACTTAAAAATAACTGTTTCATTCCGGAGTGGTGTATAGACTTCTCGTTGACGTCAGACTGGAAATGAGGAGAAGCGGCAATGGTGTGAGACGTTAGATACAGATTGGTAATACGCCTACCAAATTTTGGGACTACCAATCCTCGTTAACTAAATCAAAGCTATTCGTAACGTAACCCCATTATTCGCTTAGTGGTTATCTTATAACGGTATTCAAAGAAAATTTCGAGTTTGGATTTCAACCCCACTATGTCGAAATTTGAACCTAGCCTGTACGGTGCAACCGCACATATTGCCCGATGCACTAATTTCATTGTTCATGAAGTCAGTTCGCAAAGCATCGCCACACAGCGCGTTCGCGTACTCATCATTAGCTATTAGTAGTTTTTAAATATATTTATCATTTTATGCCTTTAGCAGCATATTTTATTTATATTATCAGCAGCAGCATTTTAAGTGTATCGTACATCTTTATGGTCTTTCGAGCCGGATATAAACCAGCGACCTATAGATTACTACGAGCACTATTTACACAAATATTGACTTAAATTAGAAATTGTCTCTGAATATCAGCCTGGCTGTTGTGATTGTGTAAGTGTGAACGGTAGAGCACTGACCTCGCCTGCTTCGGTGGCAGGCGCGGCGGGCGAGTCGGGCGTGGCAGGCGTGGCAGGCGCGGCGTCGAGCAGGCGCGCTGCCACTGCCACCAGGTAGAGCGCGGTGCGCACGTTGCTCTCGTACTCCTCCTGCGCGCACACGGCGAGCGCCAAGCTCTGATACTCAACGCTAGCTACAGCCCCGCAGCCGCATTTACATTGAGACATCGCGCAAACAACATTGCCAAAAACATTTTTCCTTTTTGCCGATGTTTCACCAGTGTATATTTAATTCAAAATCAAAGTGGAATATTTTAATTTTCAAATACTTTACTTAAATACACACTTGTGCGTCCGTCTCGTAAATGTAAAAACGGCTTTTGTTCCAATGATATGTTAGTGTATGTACGAGCCTTAGTACTGATACTATTTTGTTACTTAGAGCTTACAAACTCTCAAAAATATTTAAATATACAACAACAAAGTTAATAAAATCCACTTTATTTAAAATTAAATTTATGAAAGGTAATTCAAAACATTTTCAATCATGTTCCTTTTTCTAGATTTTAGTCACCAATTCTACATGCAACTAAGCTTGTAAATGAATAATATTTATAAAGAAATTCTACTGTAAATACAATTAGGGCTACAATCATTTAGGATGTAAATTTATACAAATTCTAATGACAAACATGCACAAATTCCACCTGATACTAAGTGATGCTGTAACAGATAGATCATCCATATCCATAAATACAGCTGCAGCGTCATTGAAAAAAATATACAGCTGTTACCGCCAATGGAAAGTACAATATGAATGATATTTTAATTTTTTTTATTAACTCAGTCTCAAATCAATTAAGACAATATTTTTTTATTACATTATCTGACTATTCGTTACTAAACTATCAAATGGTTATAAATGAGAAATGGTATAAAAATATGAATGAATAACATACTATTAACGCCTCTGGGTCGTGGTTAATCTGTGGCTTTTCAATTCTCATCTGTCCTCTTTTGAGTTCTTCTGCACACGCTTCCAATACAAAGCAAACCTGAAAAATTCGATAAGCCACGGGTAAAAAAATTTCATTTTTACTCATTTAATTTATTATATTTACATAAACATGGTATATAGTATTATAGACCAAAGTCAATTTTAATATCACAACATGTTTGGCCACCCGGTAGCGCAATGCAAATGTATTTATTAATATATCTGGGATAATTAATTCTTTACTATTATTAAATATAATATAATAATACTCACTACCCCATATCTTCCCGTGGGTGTCGTAAAAGGCGACAGAGAGAAACTGAGGCAGAGGATGGGCAGCAGCATCTTTCTGATAACAGCAAAACAACAATAAAAAAACTGCGGTTGCCAACCCGCTCGACAAGCATGGCAACTATGGCAATATACCCCCCTATGAATGAATGAAACAAAGAGACGGCCCCCAGTCCCCAGCGGCCCCGCTATTCCTGGCTACGGTGGCAACCATGGTAACGACGGAGCACGGGGTGCTAAGAATTTCTGGTGGAGGTTCGGTTGCCACCTACGACGACTCGACCTGGCAACTTATAACGCACGCAGCCTGAGGACTGACGAGAAGATCCTGGAGCTGGAAGAAGAGGTAGACAAGTTGCGCTGGAATGTCATAGGATTATCCGAGGTCCGAAGAGAGGACACGGTAATCCTCGAATCCGGCAATTTGTTCTATCAACGGTAGGGCGACCATCTGTCTCAAGGAGCTGTCGGATTTATCGTCCACAAGTCTCTCGTTAACAACGTTGTAAAGATTGAGAGTGTGTCGACGAGGGTTGCGTACCTTATACTCAGAATCACCAAACTGTATTCGCTGAAGGTCATACAGGTTTACGCACCAACCTCGGCACACCCCGATGAGGAGGTGGAGGAAATGTATGAGGATATCTCTAGAGCCATGCATTCCTCCAAAACCCACTATACGGTGTTAATGGGAGACTTCAACGCAAAACTAGGCACAAGAGAGAACGGTGAGCTGAAAGTAGGGAATTTCGGAATAGGTCAATGGAACCCAAGCAGCCAGCAGCTGGCCGACTTCATGGAGAAAGAGGGACTCTTTATGATGAAATCTTTCTTCTAGAAGCGGCTCCACAGGAAGTGGACCTGGTCGAGCCCCGACGGTTCGAGAAAAAAGGAGATTGACTTCATTATGACGACCAGACGACAACTGTTCAGTGATGTCTCAGTGATCGCGAGCGTGGAAACCGGCAGCGATCACCGAATGGTGAGAGGCACACTGAACCTAAACGTTAAGTTGGAGAGGTCACGTCTAATGAAGTCAACGCTCCGTCCCCCTCGTGCTCTAATCCAAAGTCCCAAACCTTTCAGCTCGAGCTACAAAATCGTTTTCAGTGCCTAGAAGATTGCAATGCAGTGGACGATATGAATGACAAGCTCGTGGAAACCGTCCATGCGGTCGGAGCTAAGTTTTGCAAGACTCGCCGCAGAAGAACACAAAAACTCTCCGATTACACTCTTAATCTCATGGTTGTTAGACGGGGTATGAAGCTGCAGTCTTCAGTAGATTTGGCAGCATACAGGCACCTGAACAGACGGATCTCCAAATGCATGCGGCGGAACTTACACAACTTTAATACTGCTCGTATTAAAGAAGCGATCGAGTGGAACCAGGGCTCCAAAGTCTTTGCTAGAGATCTGTCTGCCAGAAAGAGGTTCTATGGACTCCAACGATGATGTGTACAGCTGCCCATAGAACCTCTCAATCTCACTCAAAATTTCAGGTTTCCCGGAAACGATGCTGCCACATTCGGTCTTCAGCTTTGACAGTTGGCTCTTTCTGGCACACAGATCTCTGGCAAAGACTTTGGAGCCTTGGTTCCGCTCGATCGCTTCTTCAATACAAGCTGTATTGAAGTTGCGTAAGTCCCGTCCCCTCCACCGGAGATTCTTAGGACTTGGATTGGTTGGCAACTGCAAATTTTTATTGTTGTTTTGCTGTTATCAGAAAGATGCTGATGCCCATCTTCTGCCACAGGTTCCCTCTGTCGCCTCTTACGAAACCCACGAGAAGATTTGAGTAATGGGTTTCTTACCCGCCACTACACGGGATAAATTTACTTAGTACCTATAAATTTCACTATGGACGGAGTATCATAGCTTTAGTAACAAAGACCTTGGGCGCGACTTGCTGATCATGATTTTGAGTAGTGATTTACCATCGTCTTGGTCGCAAAACGAACAATCCCAGAATGTATGAAACGTTGAAAACGTTTCCAGGACACTAGTCTACCAGATAGCACTGGAACAGCACAGTGAACATTCCAACTCTATCTACACGCTGAGAAAAAAAAATTAAGTTAGTGCTCAACAGAGGGACTAAAGTTTATTAAATATATAAGCCTTTGTTATTCATATTTACCTGAGATAAAGGCAATTCAATACCAATGTGTATCATCTGGGAAAAGACCTGGGCGAATCTGAGCAGATCCTTTACAACAGAAACCTGTTGACAAAATAAAATTGATTACAAAAAAAAACTAAACTACTACTACTTTAGTTCAAATTTTATTGTTTTATTTGTTTTTATTTAGCATAGAAATACACTCTTCTCTCCACTAATATGTACGAGGGGATCACCACATATAAAATAAAAGTTATATATTCAACAATAACTCACTTGAGTTAACATAGAAATAATATGTCATTCCCATTATTTTGTTTTATTTTAGTATTAGAAATTGCATAAAGTCAAGTTTGCTAAGTCTGCTGAAGTCTAGCTCTGGTGCAAATAGTTTCATGCTTTAGTTTAATGAAAGTCTAACAATCGACTGCTAGTTAGAGTTCTATGTATATTCTATGTTCTAGTAGAACGGCAATTCAGAAGAAAAACTGAGTCACAGCTGCGGATCGCGCGGCGCGAGTAGCTGGCACGGTAGATATGCCACGCACTTGTATTTTCATTTAGGACAGTAACAACACGGCGCCGCGGAACACGATGGGGTGCGGCAGTGCGGCAGTGCGGCGCGGTGTGCTGTACCTTGTTGTGGTGGCGCAGCTGCAGCGCGTGCCTCCACAGCGCGAGGCAGCGGTCGAAGCGCGCCTCGTCCGCGAACACGGCGCCGCGGAACACGACGGGGTGCGGCAGTGCGGCAGTGCGGCAGTGCGGCAGTGCGGCGCGGTGTGCTGTACCTTGTTGTGGTGGCGCAGCTGCAGCGCGTGCCTCCACAGCGCGAGGCAGCGGTCGAAGCGCGCCTCGTCCGCGAACACGGCGCCGCGGAACACGACGGGGTGCGGCAGTGCGGCAGTGCGGCAGTGCGGCGCGGTGTGCTGTACCTTGTTGTGGTGGCGCAGCTGCAGCGCGTGCCTCCACAGCGCGAGGCAGCGGTCGAAGCGCGCCTCGTCCGCGAACACGGCGCCGCGGAACACGACGGGGTGCGGCAGTGCGGCAGTGCGGCAGTGCGGCAGTGCGGCAGTGCGGCGCGGTGTGCTGTACCTTGTTGTGGTGGCGCAGCTGCAGCGCGTGCCTCCACAGCGCGAGGCAGCGGTCGAAGCGCGCCTCGTCCGCGAACACGGCGCCGCGGAACACGACGGGGTGCGGCAGTGCGGCAGTGCGGCAGTGCGGCAGTGCGGCAGTGCGGCGCGGTGTGCTGTACCTTGTTGTGGTGGCGCAGCTGCAGCGCGTGCCTCCACAGCGCGAGGCAGCGGTCGAAGCGCGCCTCGTCCGCGAACACGGCGCCGCGGAACACGACGGGGTGCGGCAGTGCGGCAGTGCGGCAGTGCGGCAGTGCGGCGCGGTGTGCTGTACCTTGTTGTGGTGGCGCAGCTGCAGCGCGTGCCTCCACAGCGCGAGGCAGCGGTCGAAGCGCGCCTCGTCCGCGAACACGGCGCCGCGGAACACGACGGGGTGCGGCAGTGCGGCAGTGCGGCAGTGCGGCAGTGCGGCGCGGTGTGCTGTACCTTGTTGTGGTGGCGCAGCTGCAGCGCGTGCCTCCACAGCGCGAGGCAGCGGTCGAAGCGCGCCTCGTCCGCGAACACGGCGCCGCGGAACACGACGGGGTGCGGCAGTGCGGCAGTGCGGCAGTGCGGCAGTGCGGCGCGGTGTGCTGTACCTTGTTGTGGTGGCGCAGCTGCAGCGCGTGCCTCCACAGCGCGAGGCAGCGGTCGAAGCGCGCCTCGTCCGCGAACACGGCGCCGCGGAACACGACGGGGTGCGGCAGTGCGGCAGTGCGGCAGTGCGGCAGTGCGGCAGTGCGGCGCGGTGTGCTGTACCTTGTTGTGGTGGCGCAGCTGCAGCGCGTGCCTCCACAGCGCGAGGCAGCGGTCGAAGCGCGCCTCGTCCGCGAACACGGCGCCGCGGAACACGACGGGGTGCGGCAGTGCGGCAGTGCGGCAGTGCGGCAGTGCGGCGCGGTGTGCTGTACCTTGTTGTGGTGGCGCAGCTGCAGCGCGTGCCTCCACAGCGCGAGGCAGCGGTCGAAGCGCGCCTCGTCCGCGAACACGGCGCCGCGGAACACGACGGGGTGCGGCAGTGCGGCAGTGCGGCAGTGCGGCAGTGCGGCGCGGTGTGCTGTACCTTGTTGTGGTGGCGCAGCTGCAGCGCGTGCCTCCACAGCGCGAGGCAGCGGTCGAAGCGCGCCTCGTCCGCGAACACGGCGCCGCGGAACACGACGGGGTGCGGCAGTGCGGCAGTGCGGCAGTGCGGCAGTGCGGCAGTGCGGCGCGGTGTGCTGTACCTTGTTGTGGTGGCGCAGCTGCAGCGCGTGCCTCCACAGCGCGAGGCAGCGGTCGAAGCGCGCCTCGTCCGCGAACACGGCGCCGCGGAACACGACGGGGTGCGGCAGTGCGGCAGTGCGGCAGTGCGGCAGTGCGGCGCGGTGTGCTGTACCTTGTTGTGGTGGCGCAGCTGCAGCGCGTGCCTCCACAGCGCGAGGCAGCGGTCGAAGCGCGCCTCGTCCGCGAACACGGCGCCGCGGAACACGACGGGGTGCGGCAGTGCGGCAGTGCGGCAGTGCGGCAGTGCGGCGCGGTGTGCTGTACCTTGTTGTGGTGGCGCAGCTGCAGCGCGTGCCTCCACAGCGCGAGGCAGCGGTCGAAGCGCGCCTCGTCCGCGAACACGGCGCCGCGGAACACGACGGGGTGCGGCAGTGCGGCAGTGCGGCAGTGCGGCAGTGCGGCGCGGTGTGCTGTACCTTGTTGTGGTGGCGCAGCTGCAGCGCGTGCCTCCACAGCGCGAGGCAGCGGTCGAAGCGCGCCTCGTCCGCGAACACGGCGCCGCGGAACACGACGGGGTGCGGCAGTGCGGCAGTGCGGCAGTGCGGCAGTGCGGCAGTGCGGCGCGGTGTGCTGTACCTTGTTGTGGTGGCGCAGCTGCAGCGCGTGCCTCCACAGCGCGAGGCAGCGGTCGAAGCGCGCCTCGTCCGCGAACACGGCGCCGCGGAACACGACGGGGTGCGGCAGTGCGGCAGTGCGGCAGTGCGGCAGTGCGGCAGTGCGGCGCGGTGTGCTGTACCTTGTTGTGGTGGCGCAGCTGCAGCGCGTGCCTCCACAGCGCGAGGCAGCGGTCGAAGCGCGCCTCGTCCGCGAACACGGCGCCGCGGAACACGACGGGGTGCGGCAGTGCGGCAGTGCGGCAGTGCGGCAGTGCGGCAGTGCGGCGCGGTGTGCTGTACCTTGTTGTGGTGGCGCAGCTGCAGCGCGTGCCTCCACAGCGCGAGGCAGCGGTCGAAGCGCGCCTCGTCCGCGAACACGGCGCCGCGGAACACGACGGGGTGCGGCAGTGCGGCAGTGCGGCAGTGCGGCAGTGCGGCGCGGTGTGCTGTACCTTGTTGTGGTGGCGCAGCTGCAGCGCGTGCCTCCACAGCGCGAGGCAGCGGTCGAAGCGCGCCTCGTCCGCGAACACGGCGCCGCGGAACACGACGGGGTGCGGCAGTGCGGCAGTGCGGCAGTGCGGCAGTGCGGCGCGGTGTGCTGTACCTTGTTGTGGTGGCGCAGCTGCAGCGCGTGCCTCCACAGCGCGAGGCAGCGGTCGAAGCGCGCCTCGTCCGCGAACACGGCGCCGCGGAACACGACGGGGTGCGGCAGTGCGGCAGTGCGGCAGTGCGGCAGTGCGGCGCGGTGTGCTGTACCTTGTTGTGGTGGCGCAGCTGCAGCGCGTGCCTCCACAGCGCGAGGCAGCGGTCGAAGCGCGCCTCGTCCGCGAACACGGCGCCGCGGAACACGACGGGGTGCGGCAGTGCGGCAGTGCGGCAGTGCGGCAGTGCGGCGCGGTGTGCTGTACCTTGTTGTGGTGGCGCAGCTGCAGCGCGTGCCTCCACAGCGCGAGGCAGCGGTCGAAGCGCGCCTCGTCCGCGAACACGGCGCCGCGGAACACGACGGGGTGCGGCAGTGCGGCAGTGCGGCAGTGCGGCAGTGCGGCGCGGTGTGCTGTACCTTGTTGTGGTGGCGCAGCTGCAGCGCGTGCCTCCACAGCGCGAGGCAGCGGTCGAAGCGCGCCTCGTCCGCGAACACGGCGCCGCGGAACACGACGGGGTGCGGCAGTGCGGCAGTGCGGCAGTGCGGCAGTGCGGCGCGGTGTGCTGTACCTTGTTGTGGTGGCGCAGCTGCAGCGCGTGCCTCCACAGCGCGAGGCAGCGGTCGAAGCGCGCCTCGTCCGCGAACACGGCGCCGCGGAACACGACGGGGTGCGGCAGTGCGGCAGTGCGGCAGTGCGGCAGTGCGGCGCGGTGTGCTGTACCTTGTTGTGGTGGCGCAGCTGCAGCGCGTGCCTCCACAGCGCGAGGCAGCGGTCGAAGCGCGCCTCGTCCGCGAACACGGCGCCGCGGAACACGACGGGGTGCGGCAGTGCGGCAGTGCGGCAGTGCGGCAGTGCGGCGCGGTGTGCTGTACCTTGTTGTGGTGGCGCAGCTGCAGCGCGTGCCTCCACAGCGCGAGGCAGCGGTCGAAGCGCGCCTCGTCCGCGAACACGGCGCCGCGGAACACGACGGGGTGCGGCAGTGCGGCAGTGCGGCAGTGCGGCAGTGCGGCGCGGTGTGCTGTACCTTGTTGTGGTGGCGCAGCTGCAGCGCGTGCCTCCACAGCGCGAGGCAGCGGTCGAAGCGCGCCTCGTCCGCGAACACGGCGCCGCGGAACACGACGGGGTGCGGCAGTGCGGCAGTGCGGCAGTGCGGCAGTGCGGCGCGGTGTGCTGTACCTTGTTGTGGTGGCGCAGCTGCAGCGCGTGCCTCCACAGCGCGAGGCAGCGGTCGAAGCGCGCCTCGTCCGCGAACACGGCGCCGCGGAACACGACGGGGTGCGGCAGTGCGGCAGTGCGGCAGTGCGGCAGTGCGGCGCGGTGTGCTGTACCTTGTTGTGGTGGCGCAGCTGCAGCGCGTGCCTCCACAGCGCGAGGCAGCGGTCGAAGCGCGCCTCGTCCGCGAACACGGCGCCGCGGAACACGACGGGGTGCGGCAGTGCGGCAGTGCGGCAGTGCGGCAGTGCGGCGCGGTGTGCTGTACCTTGTTGTGGTGGCGCAGCTGCAGCGCGTGCCTCCACAGCGCGAGGCAGCGGTCGAAGCGCGCCTCGTCCGCGAACACGGCGCCGCGGAACACGACGGGGTGCGGCAGTGCGGCAGTGCGGCAGTGCGGCAGTGCGGCGCGGTGTGCTGTACCTTGTTGTGGTGGCGCAGCTGCAGCGCGTGCCTCCACAGCGCGAGGCGGCGGTCGAAGCGCGCCTCGTCCGCGAACACGGCGCCGCGGAACACGACGGGGTGCGGCAGTGCGGCAGTGCGGCGCGGTGTGCTGTACCTTGTTGTGGTGGCGCAGCTGCAGCGCGTGCCTCCACAGCGCGAGGCAGCGGTCGAAGCGCGCCTCGTCCGCGAACACGGCGCCGCGGAACACGACGGGGTGCGGCAGTGCGGCAGTGCGGCAGTGCGGCGCGGTGTGCTGTACCTTGTTGTGGTGGCGCAGCTGCAGCGCGTGCCTCCACAGCGCGAGGCAGCGGTCGAAGCGCGCCTCGTCCGCGAACACGGCGCCGCGGAACACGACGGGGTGCGGCAGTGCGGCAGTGCGGCAGTGCGGCAGTGCGGCGCGGTGTGCTGTACCTTGTTGTGGTGGCGCAGCTGCAGCGCGTGCCTCCACAGCGCGAGGCAGCGGTCGAAGCGCGCCTCGTCCGCGAACACGGCGCCGCGGAACACGACGGGGTGCGGCAGTGCGGCAGTGCGGCGCGGTGTGCTGTACCTTGTTGTGGTGGCGCAGCTGCAGCGCGTGCCTCCACAGCGCGAGGCAGCGGTCGAAGCGCGCCTCGTCCGCGAACACGGCGCCGCGGAACACGACGGGGTGCGGCAGTGCGGCAGTGCGGCAGTGCGGCAGTGCGGCGCGGTGTGCTGTACCTTGTTGTGGTGGCGCAGCTGCAGCGCGTGCCTCCACAGCGCGAGGCAGCGGTCGAAGCGCGCCTCGTCCGCGAACACGGCGCCGCGGAACACGACGGGGTGCGGCAGTGCGGCAGTGCGGCAGTGCGGCAGTGCGGCGCGGTGTGCTGTACCTTGTTGTGGTGGCGCAGCTGCAGCGCGTGCCTCCACAGCGCGAGGCAGCGGTCGAAGCGCGCCTCGTCCGCGAACACGGCGCCGCGGAACACGACGGGGTGCGGCAGTGCGGCAGTGCGGCAGTGCGGCGCGGTGTGCTGTACCTTGTTGTGGTGGCGCAGCTGCAGCGCGTGCCTCCACAGCGCGAGGCAGCGGTCGAAGCGCGCCTCGTCCGCGAACACGGCGCCGCGGAACACGACGGGGTGCGGCAGTGCGGCAGTGCGGCGCGGTGTGCTGTACCTTGTTGTGGTGGCGCAGCTGCAGCGCGTGCCTCCACAGCGCGAGGCAGCGGTCGAAGCGCGCCTCGTCCGCGAACACGGCGCCGCGGAACACGACGGGGTGCGGCAGTGCGGCAGTGCGGCAGTGCGGCAGTGCGGCAGTGCGGCAGTGCGGCGCGGTGTGCTGTACCTTGTTGTGGTGGCGCAGCTGCAGCGCGTGCCTCCACAGCGCGAGGCAGCGGTCGAAGCGCGCCTCGTCCGCGAACACGGCGCCGCGGAACACGACGGGGTGCGGCAGTGCGGCAGTGCGGCAGTGCGGCAGTGCGGCAGTGCGGCGCGGTGTGCTGTACCTTGTTGTGGTGGCGCAGCTGCAGCGCGTGCCTCCACAGCGCGAGGCAGCGGTCGAAGCGCGCCTCGTCCGCGAACACGGCGCCGCGGAACACGACGGGGTGCGGCAGTGCGGCAGTGCGGCAGTGCGGCAGTGCGGCGCGGTGTGCTGTACCTTGTTGTGGTGGCGCAGCTGCAGCGCGTGCCTCCACAGCGCGAGGCAGCGGTCGAAGCGCGCCTCGTCCGCGAACACGGCGCCGCGGAACACGACGGGGTGCGGCAGTGCGGCAGTGCGGCAGTGCGGCAGTGCGGCGCGGTGTGCTGTACCTTGTTGTGGTGGCGCAGCTGCAGCGCGTGCCTCCACAGCGCGAGGCAGCGGTCGAAGCGCGCCTCGTCCGCGAACACGGCGCCGCGGAACACGACGGGGTGCGGCAGTGCGGCAGTGCGGCAGTGCGGCAGTGCGGCGCGGTGTGCTGTACCTTGTTGTGGTGGCGCAGCTGCAGCGCGTGCCTCCACAGCGCGAGGCAGCGGTCGAAGCGCGCCTCGTCCGCGAACACGGCGCCGCGGAACACGACGGGGTGCGGCAGTGCGGCAGTGCGGCAGTGCGGCAGTGCGGCGCGGTGTGCTGTACCTTGTTGTGGTGGCGCAGCTGCAGCGCGTGCCTCCACAGCGCGAGGCAGCGGTCGAAGCGCGCCTCGTCCGCGAACACGGCGCCGCGGAACACGACGGGGTGCGGCAGTGCGGCAGTGCGGCGCGGTGTGCTGTACCTTGTTGTGGTGGCGCAGCTGCAGCGCGTGCCTCCACAGCGCGAGGCAGCGGTCGAAGCGCGCCTCGTCCGCGAACACGGCGCCGCGGAACACGACGGGGTGCGGCAGTGCGGCAGTGCGGCAGTGCGGCAGTGCGGCGCGGTGTGCTGTACCTTGTTGTGGTGGCGCAGCTGCAGCGCGTGCCTCCACAGCGCGAGGCAGCGGTCGAAGCGCGCCTCGTCCGCGAACACGGCGCCGCGGAACACGACGGGGTGCGGCAGTGCGGCAGTGCGGCAGTGCGGCAGTGCGGCGCGGTGTGCTGTACCTTGTTGTGGTGGCGCAGCTGCAGCGCGTGCCTCCACAGCGCGAGGCAGCGGTCGAAGCGCGCCTCGTCCGCGAACACGGCGCCGCGGAACACGACGGGGTGCGGCAGTGCGGCAGTGCGGCGCGGTGTGCTGTACCTTGTTGTGGTGGCGCAGCTGCAGCGCGTGCCTCCACAGCGCGAGGCAGCGGTCGAAGCGCGCCTCGTCCGCGAACACGGCGCCGCGGAACACGACGGGGTGCGGCAGTGCGGCAGTGCGGCGCGGTGTGCTGTACCTTGTTGTGGTGGCGCAGCTGCAGCGCGTGCCTCCACAGCGCGAGGCAGCGGTCGAAGCGCGCCTCGTCCGCGAACACGGCGCCGCGGAACACGACGGGGTGCGGCAGGTCGGGGCAGGCGCGCCCCAGCACGCGCTCGCGCACCGCCAGCCCCTCCATGTGTAGCGCGTGAGCGTTGCCGTGCAGCCGCTCCACCTCCTGCACACGTTTATTATAGGCTTAGCACGCACTGCGGTTAAACTCAGTCAGTCTGAACAATCATTCAGTTTTAGGATACTTGAAAACGAGCAAACGCACTGCGGCTGGCTTTAACTCTAAATATATTTCAGTACCACTATGGATTTCAGGCGAGCGGCGTATGTTTGGCTTTGTTTTTACCCTTTCTCCCTGGACACATTATGATGTACCCCTCCTACCAAAACCGGCTGCACACTAACCGTTACGGTTTTAACACTACTGTGTTTCGTATAGTGAGTGTAGAGAACCGTAGACCCTTTTTACTGGAAAAGAGGCATTCCATCTTAGTCCTCACGAGTAACAACTCATCTGCGTTTTGATTCTTTATTGAAGATAGATGTTGATGTCTATGGGTCACAGCAACCACTTACCATCAGGTGGACTGTGTGCTCGTGCCACCCTATTCTATAAAAAAACCTCGGTGTGTTCTACAACCTTTAGAGTATTTATTAGCAAGCTATGATTATAAATACTCTAAGCTACTACCAACTAATATCAAAAGATTCAATTTATTATCTCACAACACCTAACCCTACAGTAGGAGCGGCCTTAATTAAGGGGGAAGCTCCAATATCCCCGCCATACATTTTTATTTTGACATATACGTTAAACAAAGACACTATTTGTTTAAAACTAATCATTTTATCACTTTTCTATACTGAAATGTGCTCGCGATTGACCTTATTAGGAAATAACTTACAGTATTTATTAAGAAAAACAATAGTGAAATCTAGGAAAATTTTGACACTTCTTTAGTAGTGTGAGTGAATTTTGACAACTTGACAAGCAAAAGCGCCAAAACATAATTTAAACATTGACACGCTAGATGGTGTGCAGACGATATTGTTGTCCAACAAATACCATTATTCGTAGGTAGATATTATGCAACGATGCCGTACTTCTTAACCTTGAACTAGATGCATGAAGAAAAAGCGATACCAAACTTCCATGTCTTGTTTGACTGTAATAAAATTTATACATTCTAAAGCTCGATTGTCTAGGGATAGGATTTGCGCGAGGAATTTCTTGCGATTTATATTATATTTTTGTATGATTTTCATTGATTCAATTTGCAATATTTCTAGTATGTATTTGATTCCAATATAATACAATATATTGTAATTTATCGTAGGTATAGTAATTAATTATTCAAAATACGCAATTTTCTATTTCGGTGTTATTAGAAACGCAAGTTGGCCCGTGATTTCAAATCTCGTTACAATACTAATATAATTTATAACCACTGAAGTAGTCACAAAATTAATTTTACAAACATTTTCAAAATATAGTTTTGCGGGGTTACGTAAAAATATCTATTGCGTATTTTGCAAACAATTTCAGACAGACACATATTATTATAAGTTTGTTTTATTTTGTTGTAGTACAAAGCTCTAGCTCGCGTCGTATCGTTTGTTGTTGTTGGTCCTGGACTTTTTTAGTTGATTTGTCCTTTGATAACAAATGAAAATAATGGTTATGTATTTAATATTAATTTTGTTTTATTATGGTTATTACATTAATAATTATTTATTTATTAATAAAGTTTTTATGAATAAAATAATTATAAATATTAAGCTTTATAAAAATAGAATAGAAATAAATGTAAGTATATTATTTAAAAATTGGTAAACATGTATACGAGCCATAGTAGCTCAGATGATTAGCGCTCACTGCAAATTTCACACTACGCGAGCAACCCGAGTTCGAGCCCTGCCGGCACCGATGAATTTGTTAATTGCACCATGGCAGACATTTTATTTTCTTGCCCTAAAACTAATCTAATAAAAAAATAATCAACAAGTCAAATGATTTTTGTTTTACTAAAAGCTTTTGTAGTTGTGTGTGCTTTTAAATTAGGAAATATCTTTTCACCTTCCTGGTAATTATCGCATACTGTTGGTGACGCGTCTATAAATAATATTTCAATTTATTAGTTTACCAATTACGAATAGCTTCTAAAGATAAATTATCAAGCAATAATTATACTATAAGAAAACGCTTAGTAAAATTTTAAAGAAATTTCGAATCCTAAGGTCCAGGGTTCGATTCCCCGGCCGAACTTGTTGAATAGTGAGAACCTTTCTTTCCCATCCGTTGTCCGTTCTTCGAGCTTTATGGCCGGCCCACTGCCACTTCAGCTTACTAATCCGTTGGGCTATGTTGGTCACTCTGGTTCTACTGCGGATATCCTTATTTCTAAGTTTATCACGCAGAGAAACCCCGAGCATAGCCCTCTCCATAGCTCGCTGAGCGACCTTAAGCTTCCTCATACGGCCAGCAGTGAAGGACCACATCTCAGATCCGTAAGTCATCACTGGCAACACGCACTGATTGTACAATTTCGTTTTCAGGTTTTGAGGTATGTCTAACGAGAAGATGTGTCGTAATTTCCCGAACGCTGCCCAGCCGAGTTGAATCCGTCCATTAACCTCTCGGTCGACGATGGACTTACCTAGTCGGACTATTTGTCCCAGGTAAACATACTCATCAACAACTTCGAGCTTAGTGCTCCCAACAACTACCGGCATAGGTGTGACATGGACGTTAAACATGAGTTTTGTTTTGTCCATGTTCATCTTAAGACCTATCCGTTGCGAGACACTATTGAGGTAATTGAGCATAGTGCTTAGGTCCTCCAGCGATTCTGCCATAAGGACTATATCGTCGGCAAATCGAAGGTGAGTGATGTACTCGCCATTGATGTTAATACCGCATCCTTGCGGTACATCAATATGACAAACAATCAGAACACTTATACAATCAGATTAATAAAATATTGCAAATATATCCATTCAAGACATATGACTGTAAGAAATACTATAATATAAATATATAATATGTGTATAATAATGCAGTGGCTTAAGACACTTAATTACGATCAAACTGAAGCTTTATTACAATTTATCTTATAACACATTCACTCACTGTTTTTTTTTAACACATGCACACATGCACACACACGCGCGTGCGCACACACACAAACACAACACACACACACACACACACACACACACACACACACACACAACACACACACAACACACACACACAAACACAAACACACAAACACAAACACACAAACACAAACACAGTTAACTTGGCACCGCTGAAGGGACTGCAGCACCGCCCAAATTTCGACGGAATCAAAGGCTTTCTCATAGTCCACATACGCAAGGCAAAGTGGCAGATTATACTCCTCTGTCTTCTGTATAATCTGCCGCAGGGTATATATGTGGTCTATGGTACTAAAGCCTTTTCGGAAACCAGCTTGTTCGGGAGACTGGAAGTCGTCAAGTCTGCGTGCGAGACGATTCGTAATGACTCTCGAAAACAGCACGTAGACGCGGCTCAGAAGGGAAATCGGTCTGTAGTTCTTCAAGAGAGCATTGTCGCCTTTCTTGAAGAACAAGACCACCGCACTTCTGCTCCACACAACTCCGGAGTAGTACCACCATGGAGGACGGAATTAAAGAGCCTCTGAAGGACAGTATACAACTATAAGTTACAGCCTATATACACGTCCCACTGCTGGGCACAGGCCTCCTTTCATTTCTGAGAGGGTTTTAGGGCAAGGAAAGATCCGCCGCGCTGCCCCAATGCGTGTTGACGAACTTCACATCTCTTCGAAATATATATATTTTTTCTTATTTATCAGACATGCAGGTTTCCTCACGATGTTTTCCTTCACTGCCGAGCACGTGGTAAATCGATCGAACCCGGGTTTCTTGCGTACTGTGAAACTTACAGCGAGGAGTTTCCGCGGCTCATTTTACAAATATAACTTTTATTTTTATAACATAATCGTAAAATACTGGTATTCAGTTGAATCCGGTTTGACTGCGAGCCGACCCCAATATAGTTGGGAAAAAGGCTAGGCAGATGATGAAAGGTACATATATATCGTAGCAGGTGGCGTTCTGTAGTTCTGTCTTACCCATACAGAAAAAAGGAAAACATTTTTTTCATTCACGTCATCTAGTATTCAATTTTCGTAAATGTAGGGACTAAGAATTCACCCACGTCAGTGTGTGTAAACATCACTATATTCAATGACAGATGTTATTTTCGGACTTTGTGTTGAATTGTGTGGATTTTGAGGCAATGATATAAGCTAGTAAAATAAAGTATAATGTCCGAGTATCGCAATTGCTACTTCTACGACTTAATGTTCCAATTACACAAAAACCCAAATAAACTAAAAAATTATGACTTCAGCGCCATCTCGCGGGAATATGACCGGGAACAGACCGTATGTTTCACCTTAACAAAGACGCGTAACGGGCTAAGTGATACAAACTCTCGCACGCGGATGTAAGATGCATTTTGATTTAATGCGCGTGCCGCGTTAATTTTTTTTTTTTCGACGATTTAATCGGTAGGCTAATTTGACAAATGTCGCTTCCGAGGCATGCAAAGTAGGTATTATGAACATTAGCGACGTTGCAACTAGGTATAAACTCTCAAAATTGCTATCAGAGAGTGATTATCTGTTCTTGTACTATTATTTATTCTGTGCTTAAACTAAAGATGTCTAAGTAACAGCATAAAACAACAGTTTAATGAAAAATAGAAAAACATACCTCTATCGTTGTGCTCTCCCTCCAATTATCATAAGCAGGAATTGGATCAGCCGGTTTCTTTAATAACACTCCATAACGGGTGTCGTAACGCATCGTCATTGCTCTGTGTAGGTACTGATAGGCCATCTTTGAAACAAATACAAAATATTATACAAAAACCTATTTCCTGATAAAATAGATTCCTAGAGCTACAATTTAGTTTAGCCTCGCCACTAAAAAAATAACTAGTTTTGTCTTACAAAAAGAACCTAGTTTTTGCATAACTGGTAGTTCTGAGAATTATTGTTACTGTAGCTATGGTTGGTTTAATCCACAGCACTTTAGTTTCAACATGATAGTTCGTACTTTTAGCCATATAAGTTGTATGGATATGTATATCTTTATACATATAAAGGTTTCACTCGACCACAATCGAGCGTGTGTCTAGTGTTGAACAAGCTTGATTGTGAATGGGTGCTAAAAAGCGACCAAAACATCGGGAATTAAAAAGTTGAAATGAAACACGATGAAATCCGTAAAATTAGTTTCATTTAAGATGAGGGTATAACTGTATGGTTTACGCCATACATAAATACCCAGACTGGCGAGAACAGCAACGTTAAGTACTGAGATGTCTGGTTCTGCGTTGCGAAGGCAAATCAGCCTGTGCAGCAGTGGCCTTTTATAGGCTAAAGAAAAAGTAGTTGTAGGTTATAAGTCAATAAACTCACCCTAAGACAGTAATATTCCTTGTCGTTGGCGAAGGACGCTCCCAGCAGTTCATAGGCCTCAACTGCCTGAGCACGAGTCACCTCCGGCCTAGCCGCTAGGATTTCCACCACCGATGCACGAGCTCTCTCTGCTGCGCATTGTAGTGGCGTCATACCTACATCAAGTAAAGTTACAACATATAACAATGTGGAATGTACTAAGCCAACTGCCTAAAATTACTTTATAAATCATTATTCTTCATCATCATTACAATCCATCAAGTCCAAGTCCCTCAATAAATGTGACAAAGCATGGTATTAAGCAACGGGCATCTATCAATTTAATGTATATTTTTACCAGGTCGTCACCTCCATATATCAGGGTTACGCCCCACACTTCGCTAAACAATACGAGGTTGCCACTTGTAACTTTTCTTCCCCATCGGTTTTTTGTTGTTCAAACTATATGGCCGGCCATTTACCACTTCAGTTTAATGGTCCGTTTCGCTAGGTCGGGTACCCTTGTTGTAGTGAGGATACCTTCAATAAGAAGTCTATTACACAGAAAAAATCCATGCATAGCCCTCTCCATAGCTCGCTGAGCAACCATGAATTTCCTGGTTCAGTAAATGGATCGATATGTAGCAGTGTCTTCCTAATAACAACTAAGAAAAAACTGTTGTTAAGAGCCCACATACATGCCAAGCGTAGCAACTATGATGAAAATGAGCAACGACATAATGAAAGGTTCTTAGTCCGCCTCCTAAGCGTGGAGATTATAGCAAATCCTCCCAATAACAAGAAAGGCCTGTCTAAACTTGGCTGTTACCTAACCATTTTGTCCATGTTACCTAACTGATCCATGGTAGAGCCATGATTCAGCTACATTATGGTTGTAATCCAAACGGGTAGGCTTGCCTGAAGAAGGACCACGCTTTCACTGAACACGAAAGTAAAATAGTAGCTTAATGCTGCTGTGTTTCGTCACAGTCTATAAATCCATATAGTCGTCCGACGAAGACGTCTAGACAGGGCAATCATGCGGGGTGTGAGGGGTGAGACGCGGGAAGGACGAGCCCGAGCTGCTCATGCCAATCGTATTAGTAGCTCGGGGCACGAATTCCAAGGTTAACGCGCGTTTGCTTTTATAATTTTTAAATTTAGTGTTGATACTTATAATTAAAATGGTTCATACGACGTGTGCTGTGAGAGATTGCAAGTCGTCATCTCGCATAAATAAAAATCTGTGATTTTACCAAATCCTGCACACGAAAGAAACGTAAATGAATATTGTTATTATTTTTACATTATGTATATTTTATCATGTCATGCCAAATTGTCAACGTAAAAAATGGGGGACGTAAAAAATAGGTACTAGTCGCTGGGCATTACTGTTTCGAAGTTTAATTTTTTTTCTTCATCTAAATCGTGTGGTTGGACAGGATAAGGTTTTAGACCATACTATAGTGCCTCGTCTTCGGTTTTTCGAGTTTTTGTTTTATAAAATATTAAGATTTAGGGGTCAATTTTTAGGTTAGTCGGGGTGCTAATTACGAAAATAGCATTTATTTTTAAATCAAAGATGGCGGTAATTTTTTAATATATGTATGATATTGATGTCAATTTAAAGGTTTATTGGGGTGATGATTACAAAAATGGCATCCGTTTTTATATCCAAGATGGCGGACATTTTTTTAGTAATATGATATGGGTATCAATTTCGAGGTTTCTTGTGGTGCTGATTACGAAAATGGAATTCATTTTTAAATCCAAGATGGTGGACATAATTTTTTTTAATGTTATGGATGTCAATTTCGAGGTTACTTAGGGTGCCAATTACGAAAACGGCATCAATTTTCATACCCAAGATGGTGGATTTTTTTAATAATACAATATGGATGTCAATTTTAAGGTTTCTGGGGGTGATAATTATGAAAATTTATTAGTAAGTAATGTATTTAAAAATTTCAGATGCAAATTATGGATGGAAGTTATTTTTTTTTTATATTTTTTATTCAATATACATTACATGTGTAATTCTTATTGAAAGTCATTTTTACTTTACCACTGGTTCGAAAAAAACCCTCTGTCCTGGGAAGAACCAGCAAGAAACCCAGCGGGACTTTTTTTTTTTAAATAAATTTTACAATATAAATGATTACGAACTATTTACAAAATTTATTTTAGAAACTGCTTGGAAGCGATCACCTCATTCCCAGGGGTTATTATCAACCATGTATTCATTTATACTATAATAACCCTTTTTATACAGTTTCAGCTTAATAAAACATTTAAACTTGGTAATAGAGAGAACCTGTACACTTTCCGGGACCTTGTTGTAATAGCGTATACATTGCCCCAAGAATGAATTACTGACTCTGTGGAGTCGAGAAACTGGTATCACTAGCTTGTGTTTGTTCCTAGTGTTTACAGAATGTATATCACTTCTTTTACTAAAACTATCTTTGTTTTTGTGAACATACATTAAATTTTCGTAAATATACTGAGAGGCCAAAGTTAATATATTAATTTCTTTAAATTTATCTCTAAGAGACTCTCTCGGTTTTAGATTGTAAATAGCTCTAATGGCCCTCTTCTGTAAAACAAAAATAGTTTCTGAATCAGCCGCATTTCCCCATAGCAAAATCCCATAAGACATTATGCTATGAAAATAACTAAAATAAACTAATCTAGCTGTCTCGACACTAGTGAGACCTCTAATCTTTTTTACAGCATAGGCTGCAGAACTTAGTCTGCTTGCTAATTTGGATATATGGGGGCCCCACTGGAGCTTTGCGTCAAGAGTGATGCCAAGAAAAATAGTGGATACAACAGGGCTCAATTCCTCCCCATTTAAAAACACATTGGTATTCAGATTTTGAACATTCGTTGTTGTAAATTTAACACAATTAGTTTTATTTCCGTTCAAATGCAGATTATTAACGTTAAACCAATGCACTAATTTTGATATAGCATTATTCACTTCGTCACATTTAAATGATTGACGTTTAAGTTTAAAAATCAAGGAAGTATCATCAGCAAATAATACTATATCATGACTATCCCCTACAAGGTGAGGTAAGTCATTAATATACACCAGAAACAGGAATGGGCCGAGAATCGAGCCCTGAGGTACACCCATTAGTACAGGTGACCCGGAAGAACTTTTACCATTGATAATAACCTTCTGTTTTCTATTACTTAAATATGAAATAATAAGTTTAAGCGCTGTGTTCTTGACACCATAGTACTGTAGCTTCCTGATTAATGTCTCATGGTGAACACAGTCGAAGGCCTTGGAAAGGTCACAAAATATACCCAAAGCATCTTCTGAATTCTCCCATGCACAAAAAATATGTTTAATAAGCTCAACTCCAGCGTCAGTTGTCGAGCGACCCCTTGTAAAACCGAATTGATTATTATGTAGCAATTTATTAATATTAAAGAAACTTAACATCGGATCTAAAATAATTTTTTCAAAAATTTTACTTAATGTTGGTAGTACAGAAATTGGTCTAAAATTGGCGGGGTCTAATGTACTACCAGATTTAAATATAGGTATGACTTTACTATGTTTCATTAAATCAGGAAACACACCAGATTCGACGCTTATATTAAATATAGTGGCTAGATAAGGTGCTAATGTATCTATTATAGATAAAATAACTTTAACGGAAATCCCCCATAAGTCTGCCGTTTTCTTAACATCAATAGTTTTAAAATATTTAACGATATCTTTTAGCAGTACCCTATGGAATTTAAAAGTATTTGAACAAGCCTTTACATTTTGTTTGAGCAATGATTCGGCGACAGTAGGAGAAGAATTTAATGATTTTGTTGTCAAAAAAGGAACATCAGTAAAATGTTTCTCAAAAGCCATAGCAACTTCTTGATCAGATCGCGTTAAATTATTGTTAATATTCAATTGAAAATCCGAGTTGCGCGGTTTGACTTTGCCCGTTTCACTATTTATTATTCTCCAGGTCATTTTAATTTTGTCGGATGCAGTTTTAATTTTGTTGCTTAAATATAAAGTCTTAGCAGTGGAGCACACTTTTTTAAATATTTTAGAATATGTTTTTACATAATCTCTAAATATAACACTACTATTATATGATCTTTCATCATAAAGCTCGTCTAACCTTCGCCTACTTTTATAAATTCCTACTGTCGCCCATTCATTAAATGATTTGCGACTGTTAAAAGAGAAAGTTTTAGAAGTAAATATTCTACTAAATTCACAACGTATAATTTCAAATAATGTAGCATACAAATAATTAGCACTATTTTTAAACGAAAGTGATGGAAGTCTTTTTATTATATTACTTCTAAACCTCTCCAAGCGATGTTCATTTATTGGAACAAACACAACTTTCTTATTTTTCTGTTTTTTGTGTATGTAAGGTAGTGATACTAACTGTCCACAGTGATCTGAACTTAAATTTTGAATAATTGATTTATGCAAGGGCTTAACATCTGTAAAAATGTTATCTATACAGGTCGCACTAGGCCCAGCAATACGTGTTGATTCTAAGAATAAATTTACAAGATTATACGATTTAAACAATGAGCTAAACTTAATACTAATGGAAGAAGTTTCAAGGAGATTGATATTAAAGTCTCCACACATTACAACAGACTTGTTCTGTTTACTAAGTTTGAGTAAAACTTCTTCCACAATCCTTTCAAAATGGTCATAAGTAGCACATGGGGGTCTGTAAACACTTACAACAATGAGGTGCTCGAGCTCGACACAAGCCATTTCTATAGTTCGTTCAACAGAGAGGCTCACAATATCCTTACGTTCTTTATATAATAATGATTTATCTGCTAATATTAAGGAGCCACCACGTATTGGAAGACCTGATTTAGTTGGAAGAACTTTCGAAAGCCTAAAGAACCAATTATAAAATAAACTAATAATTCAATGTCTGTAGTCATTATAACGTTAATAATAATAATATGGATTTGATGTCTAGCTAAGAGTATTAGAACGATTTTATGTAGCGAAGTTGATATATGGCCACATATCGAGAGTAGAGCACTCCCTCACGTTGTGAGGCTTGCAATTAACGTTTTAAGTACTTTCAGGAAAAATGTAAGAACTAATTTTTTCTTATTTTTTATATTAGTAATTATACTGTTGATGACGATGTAGATCTAAAATAAATAATTAAATTAGTAAAAGTTGTTAATTTGTGACAACCCTAACCTCCATACGCTGTCTAGACGTTGTCGGCATTTACCACGTGATGAAAAGCGTCGTCCTACTGTATGTTTATTATACTGTGGTTTCGTTTAGTGAGTGTAAAGAACAGGAGACCCTTCTTACTGGATACGAGACATTCCATCTATGCCTCAGGGATGACAACTATAAAATAAATGTAGATGTCAATGGGCCATAACATCCACCAACGATCAGGTGGACTGTGCTTCTTTGTCACCCTTATTTTATTAAAAAAACGTGTGCGTGTGTGTACTTATATACCCACGTAGGAAGTTATACTTCTTTAGTGTAACAAAACAAAAATAACTAAAATAAAATACGTTTTATTGATTCATACATATTTGAACAACTAACTTGAATATTGTTATCAGTTCTCACGAAAACTTGACTGTTGACAGACAATTACCAACTGAAGATGTCGCTTTTAGGTTTCGGTGCGCATCGTAACAACATCATGGTGTCGTTTTTAGGTGTCGGTGTGCGGGCGCATCGTAAAAAATTCACTCTCATCATTTTAACAAGAAGTATAACTTCAAAAATATCCATCGTTTTAAGCGGTGTATCTAATCATAATATAACCAAAGACTTCCTAATTATACTACTAGACCGGACGCAGACACGGGCGAATAGCTGGCACGATAAATATGCCACGCAGTTGTACTTTCATTTAGGACAGTTACTGTTGTTTAGGCAAATACGAAAAAGTTATAATTATCGAAAATAAACTTTAAATCACGTTCGACATAGTGCGCACATAAATAATGACAGCATTTTCTTAGTCACGTTAAACATAAACAGTATTAGATTGTCAAAAAGAACGTTCGCGATTTATAAAACAAAGAACTAGTCTTCTCGCTCGCTCGTAGTCGACTACATAAATTACGGAGAATGGACCATAAATCTGCGCACAATGTACGAGTATTAGTACCGTAGTGCCCATCTAGTAGTATGCATATGGCCCCTCTACACAACGCGAAGTAGATCGAAGTTGGGCGAGGAGAATAGTGTAGAGAGGCACTTCGATTCGCTTCGTACAACCTCGCTTCGCCTCGGACGACTTCCGATCGCTGTCGGTTTTTTGCACTAGTCAAATCACTTCGCGAAGTACTCTGAAGTTACACGTAGCGTCTTACTACACTACTCGGCGTACGCCAGTTATGGATAATTTTTTTTTATACATAATGATTTATGTCAACGCATTAACGTCGTACTGTTCACACAAATAGGTACTTATAGCAGCTGTCTCTTGAACGTTATTCACGTTAAGGGTGCGGGAGACTGAGAAGACGACTGAGCTCTTCGCGAAGTAGCACGAGTGTGTAATCACGTAATTCGGACTGCATTCGACTTCGACGAGCACTTCGTCAAAGTTACTTCGCGAGTAGTGTAGAGGAGGCAATAGAAGTTTTTCCAAGAAACCGTGACCAACTCACCATTCTCGTTGGTGAGTATCTTAGCGTTGTGGTCGATGAGCGCGCACACGACGGCCGCGTGCCCGCACTCGGCCGCGAAGTGCAGCGCCGTCGCGCCGCACAGTGCGCGCTCGTCCACACGGGCCCCGCTATCCAACAGGAACTGTACCTGGAATACCGTTCACCAACTTACTATTATATTATGTTAACTTCCCGGTTGCTCTAGTGGTCGTAAACGCTACGCTTGTGACATTTTCTGTCGAGTAGTTCTCAGTAGCAGCTTCGAGTCTAAGTTGGCGGTGTTTCACTCCCATGCGCTTAAAAGCATGTAAAGCCGTTGGTTCTATGCCTTATCTATCACTAGTCGTGTCGGAATACCGTCCTTCGGACTATGATAGTGAAGGAATAGAGAGCGCACCTGTGTTTTCGCATACAATCGGGCCTATAATACTATCCTGCGCAGATAGCTAGTGTAATGTCGGAACTCGGAAGGTGCTGAATGAAGGAGACGTGTTGCTTGTACAAGAACTTTAATTATACTGTTTGTCTATTCTATACTTAATACTAATTTTATAAATGTATATTGTCGGAGGTAAAGGGGAGTCTACAGGGCACTACACCTCCCACCGACCAAAAAAAAAAAAAAAATTAATGATTACATTATTTTTTTTATAAACTTTAAAAAATATTTTCTTATATTTTGTTTTACATTTCAAGATACTTTTATTTAATTCACTTTTTTATTAACTTTATATATTTACTTTATTCTTCGGTAACTATTATTTATTTTTCATTTTACTGCATGGCATTAAATATCATTAATAATAATATTCATCAAATAATTGTGTCTTTTCTTTCACGTACACAGCTCGCGTATACATCATTAAGAACATGGCCAATGTATATAGTCCTTTCTATGATTCTCATTTCAGTTAATAAAATAGTTACGTACGAGTAACTTAACTTAGTCATAAAATTATATGTCATTTGAGAGAAGAATTATTTCCTTTACATATACATATTTTTAAGAATCGAGGCTCACTATTTAATCATATATCATAAATAAACTATTTAAATCCCTTAAATGCTTTCCTAAAAGAATAATTTCAATATATTATAAATCTTATAATTTACTGAGGTCATTCAATTTAACCAAAAATTTAATTATTTCATTTCATATTAAGATGAACAGAACAAAGAAGTCAATGTTAAGCCACGTAATCATTTTCAGTAACAATAACATAATCACATAACAAAAGACAGATCAAAATACAAATTGCGATCCCAGCTGCGTAAGCGATTTGTGACACTTTTGTTTTCAATTCCAAAGTACGTTTATGGGAAAGTTTGCGATTACATCGTATGATGTTATTATTACATACATATATGGATACGTGTAAAATAATAGATTTATTTTTATGATTCTTATTTATACATAATTTTAGATAGTTACTTTAATTTTACATCCATCAAAAAAAAATGCGTTATTTTTTTTTTTAATTACAATTTCTGGGAGTATGATATTTACTATATCGTTTACAGAAAATAATTGAATAATCACTGTAACACATATCAACTTTACACAACAAAACATTAAAAATTTAAACATTCAAAAGAACAATTTTTGTTTTTAAGTAGGTTATTACATAAATTTAAGGTCCTTGCTTTTATAAAAGAAAAGAAAAGCTAACACTTATAATTAATACTTAATAGTTTTAACTCTTTTCAAATTGAATCTTTCATTTAAATAAAATTTACTATAGGAAAAAAAAACATGTGATATAGAGATATAAGGAAATGTGTCAATGAGAAGGACACGTTTTGCTTACTCGGTTCAATAGTTTAGCTTGATTTATTTTTTATTTTTACATTTAGTTAACTATTAGGTATTTATTTAACTTCTTTATCAGATATTCTTTATTACAAAATTTTACCATAACTTTCAAAATGTTTTATTATGAATACACTTAAAATGTATCTGAAAATTCTGGCATTAAACACCTTTTAATTTACGTATTAAATATTTTACATTGCATTGTGTCATAATAAATTTACATACATTACCAAGTATTCATTATTATAAATGTTATTTATCATTAAAAGTCGTAAACGCATTAATACCTTTTTAAGATTACATGACTCCCTAGAAATGTGTTTATCTCATTTGAAATATAGATTTATGAAAACATAGGTTATTACACAAATATAAGTTTATATAGCAAAATATATGTTTGTATAGTATTTTTGGTATATAATAACATAATATTTGGTTTTATTGTCTATAAAAGAAAAAAAAATATTACATTATGAAACTTATATAAGTAATAGCGGATCGATACTGTTTCGACTTGATTTTAAAAACAATATATTAACCAAATTTAATTGAAAATTGTTCAACTTTTACATAAACAAAAAAACATAATACAAAATATAAAATTCAAGGTTAAATTATTATTTTAAGGAAAAAAATCTTGAAAATTCATATAAAATATACGCGAAATATATGCGCGAAAATTTTTTTTTTCATATTTAATTATTGATGTTTTTGTGTACATGCGGTAGTGTGTCTATAATTACAACATGTTTAATTTGTGAGTATTAAATAATTGTTAGTTGGCTGAAATGTGCGCCATGCACTGTACTTTATTGTATAAATATAATATTTATACTCTACTCTGATTACGTTCGTATCTCTAATTTATTTCAACATCTCCTTCCTATTTTTTTTTTATTATGTTTAATTTTGAACTTTGATTAATTGATTCTATATAATACGAAACAATCTTTTATAACTATTCATTATTTTTATAACGTAATTATTATTATTACGTGTATAATATGTACCTATTGCAATAATAATTTATATTATGATTTTATTTTATTTTAAGCCCTATACTCTAAATTATTGCGATTATGGATAAAGTATATTATTTGCTATATGATTATAACACGTGTATTATATTAGGTATTTATTTAATTATACATGCAGTTATGTGGATCGATCCCATAGGTACTACATGAGCAACTAGTAGGTAGCATTTTGGGTAGCATCCTAGTAAAGAAATGCAAATAACTACCTATCTCACTTTATAGATTTGGTCGGGGATCCCCTTAATACCTTGTATGTAACACATTTTATTTTTTGTCATGTCCTTTTATGATTTAAAATTTTCTCATTTCATTGTACTTAATTTCATACCAGCACGACTACTCCTATTTACTTTGTTTAAATTATTAGGCCTTAAGTTATACATATATGTATTTATATTTTCTTTTATAATTCTCGTATGTACATACTTTCTTTCCTTTCATAATAATTTATTCCTTTTGACCTTTTAGCTAGCTTAATTGTTTTCGTAATTCTATTCACTTATATATTTATTTATTTATTAGATATCGGGAACCGGAGTATTAATTCACTTCATTTATATTTTATTTCGTGATATTTATCACGCGGGTACTTTATAAATATGGGCCCCCCATTTACTTGGGTATTATTTTACATTTTCATAACATTCATTTCATTTTATTGGTACATTAACTTTTTTTTATCATACTATCTCAAGGTAGAACTGTACCTTGGGTTGTGCGCACAACCTTGAGGTCAACTTTTAAGTCATTTTAAAAGGACTCCAACAATTGTCACGGAGGAAAACTAAGTTCACACTATGATCCAATGAAGGATGTGACCCCTATGTACCATTATTAAGGGTAACAAATTTAAGACTTCTCTGGTCCCCAACAGTACTAATATGAGTAAACTCGTTCACATCTCATTTGTACTGAAGGTATTGTTCCCTAGTACCCGTTACTTCCGATTTTATCATCCAGTCATGGAAACATACCCTGCTCGAGGACTATATGCTTTACCAGTGATGGACGTTCCCGTATCTCTCCATCATTTATTTATCAAGGTCATTATAATATGTTTTATTTCTATTCTCTTAATAAACCATTTTGCTTCTTTATTTATACATGACCCGTGTTTTTTTTTTTTTTACATCTTAATATCTGTTTGGGTGTATCGGGTATTTTTATTCACTTGCATGCTCCACTTCCATATACTAATTTGCATTATTCTCGCTCATAATGAGTTCCATACCAAGAGTTTAAGCATTCATCAATATTTGGGTGATCAGTCCAATATTGAGGAAACTTAGCAACTCGATCATTCGTATTCACACTTTCGAACATTCTTTTCTTCCATTCCTCATATCTTTTAATTACATACATTCTAATTTTGTACAAATTGGATAACATTTTTGTCAGTCTATTTTTTTTTTTGCCGTTTTTAACTGTTAGGGAACATTATTATTAAACCTCTTAATTATTTTTATTTTATTTTACAGTATTTCATTATTTTCATATTTATGTTACACGTTATTATTATTTATATTTATTATTATCCACGTGTTTACAGGTCATTTCTTATTTATTTTTTGATATTATTATTTTCGTCTTTATTAGAATGTTGTTATGATTTATTTTTATGCACCTGTTCATATATCGCATGTTGCTCTCTATTGTTTTAAGATAAGCTCATTGCATAACATGTCATATTTATAGATATATCATTCATAAGAAAAGTTTAGCATACTTATTATATTCACTGTGTAAAGATTGTTACATTTGAATTTTGAATTGAAATTGAATTTAACTTATCTAGATTAGTTTGTGGTCGTTAAAAGAAAAAGTGTTATTTTACTATAAAATATGAAAAAATTAATTTATGATGAACTATAGTAAATTTAAGGACATAAAAATGTAATAAATCACATTATTTCATTAATTTTTGCACGACACAGTTATAAAATAATATAAGACAATAACTGAAAAAAGTGAATATAAAATCGTCTTGTACCTTAATAAAACATGCCACAGAAGTGCATACATAACTTAATTTATAATTATTGCTTTTTAATTATTTTTTCAGATACAGTAATAAAATATTAAAAAATCAATTGAATCGTAAATTATCTGATAATTACTTTCAATTTAAACATAGGTGTATTAAATATAGAATATTTAATACTTAAATTCATAAAATATAATAGCAAAAAGAACATAAAACAATCACAAATTGATAAATAAAGTTTTAGGTGGAGATAAAATCACAAAGGTGGGAAGTTACCTCTTAATATCTTCTTTGTACTTTCTGACTCAAATTTCACATTCTTCTGGGCTAAGCTTCCTAGGGTACAACTGCTGTTCCTTTCTTCATTATACTTCTCATAATTATCAATATTAAGTATTTTATTCTTCATATTACCTTTGAAATTTTCATAAAGTTTATCTTTTTAAGTTGATCTTCATTAGTTTATTAAATACTTTCTGTAATTTTCTTTAAAAAAATAGTAATATCAGTCCTTTTATTTTATTCTTATTATTTTTCGTCACGTCCGGTATTGCCGTTAATATTTTTTCATAATTTAATTTAGATTTCTTATAATATTTTTTTCTCTTTTAAGTAATAGGCCGCGGCGGTGCGCGTGCATTGTCGCAGCGCACCGCCTGGCAGGGTCGCCATGTAATGTCGGAACTCGGAAGGTGCTGAATGAAGGAGACGTGTTGCTTGTACAAGAACTTTAATTATACTGTTTGTCTATTCTATACTTAATACTAATTTTATAAATGTATATTGTCGGAGGTAAAGGGGAGTCTACAGGGCACTACACTAGTAACCCCTTGAGACTGGTCGCCGCGACGGAAATTCGGTCTTGAGGATATTATTATCATTATTATTATTATATTGTTACGACGAGCAGTTGCATCTTGCATAACATTTAATTCACGAATATTTCCGAAACTGGACAATCCAATAGAAATTGCAACAATATATGAGAAATCGGTCTTTACGATTACAGGCATTCAAAAGTCCACTGTTGAACATTTGGAAAAGAAACAGAAACAAACTTTTTTATTCAATATAGGTTATAAATAATACTTATTGAAAGTCACTCTTTTGATTAATTACCACTGGTTCGAAAAAAACCTCTGTCCTCGGAAGAACCATCAAGAAACCCAGCGGGACTCACAGCTTACAATAATGTATGTTACACAATTAACCACATAAAACAACTTAGAAATAACTTGGTAGCAATCACCTCATCCCCAGGGGTTCATTACAGCCCTTCACAAGTCCAATGCTGAACATAGGCCTCCCCCAAAGAATGCCACAAAGCACGGTCCTGAGCCACCTGCATCCATCGACTTCCTGCATATCTTACCAGGTCGTCACTCCATCTAGTGGGGGGACGCCCTACACTTCGCCTGCCGGTACGAGGCTGCCACTCGAGAACCATTCTTCCCCATCGGTTGTCGGTTCATCGAGCTATATGGCCGGCCCATTGCCACTTCAGCTTACTAATCCGTTGGGCTATGTCGGTCACTCTAGTTCTACTGCGGATATCCTCATTTCTGAGTTTATCACGCAGAGAAACTCCGAGCATTTATTTATTTATTTTATTTATTTATTTTAAAACAGTGTACATGCTGGCTTACAGTATGCCCAAAACGTCAGCATGCTAATTTACAAATTACACTTTTAAATAATAAGTAATTGATTAAGATACATGTCCAAATAAAAAAAATAAAATAAAAAATAGATGTCAAATAGATAAAAAAATAGAAGCCAAATAGAAGATTATACTATGTCAAATAGAGTAAACAAAATATCATTTTCAAATTAACTAAGCTAAGATTAAATTAATATATTACAATATGTCAAAATTGAATGTCAAAAATAGAAGGGCCTTATTACATAGTTGCCTAAAGCTATCAGCAAATAAGTCAGTCTCGTAATCATGTGCGAGCATATCTCCAATAAGCCGTATAGCGCGAGTAGTGGGCGCGTGAGCGCCGCACCTGGTCCGCGCCGGCGGCCGCCACAGAAGACGCGGCCGCCGCCGCGGTGCCACCGTCCCCTCACCATCATAGCCCAGCCGCTTCGGAGTCAATAACCCCACTCTGCTTAATATCGTCGGGCTATCTATTTTATTATGGATGATTGCTAGGTAGTATGTTATCAATTGCATAGCCCGCCTAAGTTTGAGAGTGTCCAAACCCACCATACCAGTAACAAATAAGGACGGATATAGATAGGGGTAATAACCGTAATTCCGCTTATATAGCCATCATGCAAATTTGCGCTGTATTCTCTCTATCATCAAAATATATTTCTCCTCATAGGGATTCCATACAATGGCACCGTATTCAAGCTTACTACGAACATATGCATTGTAAAGTACCAAAGCGACCCCTATGCCGTCGAACTGTGAAGAAGTGCGAATAATGAAGCCAAGCATTTTACTGGCTTTTTTACATACAGAAATCACATGGTTATGAAAGTCAAGTTTAGCATCTAATAATAATCCTAAGTCACGTATTTCGCTTACCCTTTCTAAGGGCGTGTCAGATAAATTATAGTCTTCATTTAGTGGACAGCGTTTACGCGTGAATGTTATTATTTTACATTTATTATCATTAAAGGGAAGACGATTTAATACGCTCCAATCCAAAACCGCACTGATGTCTCTTTGCAATGCCTCGCAGTCAGACGGGTCATCTACACCTAGGCTTAATTTGAAATCATCCGCGAACAACAGACATTTTGAGGAAACCACGTTATTCGGTAAGTCATTAATGAAAATAAGAAAAAGCAATGGCCCCAACGTACTTCCCTGACTTACCCCAGATCTTGTGTAATAGTCACTAGACTCAAATGCACCCACTCTAACAAACTGACGCCGATCTCGTAGGTAATTTGAAAAAAATTCGACAAGTTTTGGGGCAAAGCCTATCACCGCCAATTTACGTAACAAGATATCATTGTCGACCAGGTCAAATGCTTTTTTAAAGTCGAAGTACGCAGTATCTACCTGCCTACCAGCATCCAACTCAGCATATATATAGTCAAGATGAGCCACAAGGTTAGAAGTGGTAGAACGGGCTGTTCGAAAACCGTGTTGACTATGATGCAATAAATTCTGAGTTTGTTTATTAATTTGCTGGCATAAGACAATCTCAAATAATTTTGCAAAGACTGATAAGACTGCAATCGGTCTAAAAGACGAAACGTCGTTTTCACCAGCAGTTTTTGGAACCGGAGTGACCCTAGAAACTTTCCAAATGTCTGGATACTTAGAGTGAGTCAGTGATAAGTTAAAAAGGTACAGGAGCGGACTCTCAAAAGCGGATATGCAGTCCTTTGCTAAAAAAAACAGGGATACCGTCAGGGCCACCCGACGATCTCGGTTTTAGGCGCCTTACTGCTTCTTTCAGCTTGGTAGTGTCAACAATATTTATGGTGATAGCAGTGGAATCACATTGACTATCTGCGGCACGTACCGCATCAACATGGTTCAGTACAGGTACCTCGTCCTGATACACCGAACTAAAATAGTTTGCAAAAGCGTCGGCTGCGGATTGCCCAACAACTTCAACACCACCGGACGAATAAACGTTCGTACGCTGTCTGTGATTCTTCCTATCCTTAACATACTCCCAGAATTTGGCTGGATCGTTAATTATATTTTGTTCTGTCAGATGTAAGTGCTGCTTATATGCATTGTCAATCAAGTTTTTAACATGCCACCTATAGTATTTGAATAATTCCTTGTTAAACTCTTTACCTTCAGCCTTATACCGTTTCAAATGATAATATTTTTTACGTATATTATTTTTAATATCAGCATTAAACCATTTTGGATATACGTACTTATAATTCGACATATAACGGGATTTAGTAGGAACATATTGACTGATACAATTATAAAGACGGTGATAGAATAACGCAACTGCGTCGTCAACGTCTGCAATTACAAAAATGTCCGACCAATCTATACTTATTAATGCCGTGTATAGGCCCAGAAAGTCTGCTTTACGCCAATACCAGTTTGGAGCAGCTCCAGGGCGCTGAGCCGGTGGTGGAGAGGACGGCGACTGGGTCAGCACGTCGCACTGAAACCTGAGCGTCACCTCCAGCGGGGGGTGGTACTTATCAATTGGTACTAAGGGTTCTGAACCCTCAGACACTAAGATCTGCTCCGAGTTAAAATTGCTCAAGACGAGATCCAACATGCCATCACATTTGTTATACACAATATTATGTTGCTGAAGCCCACTATAGTCACAAAAAGAATTAAAATTTGTCTTAACATTAACGCTACAAGAGTTCAAATTAAAATCTCCAATTATTAAGACATTCAGAGAGGAATATGAAATAATAGCATTTTCAATACACGTCAAGACGTTGAGATATAGATTATCACAACATTTAGGAGGCAAATAAACAACGCAACATAAAAACTTTTCAACACTTTTTCCACCAATAATGGCGAAAAGCAGTTCCATATCAGGCGTATAAGTATCTATATTAGTTACTTGTTGCACTGTATAACCGTTTCGTACAGCAAGGAGCACTCCTCCCCACCCGACGTCGCCTGCGCGGTCTTTACGCACTACTAAATACTCCGAAGTAAATAATTCGCCGTCAGATACGGAACTGTTCAAAAAGGTTTCAGTCAAGGCTATAATATCAAAATTACATTGAGTCACATTATTCCTAAAAGTATTCGATTTTGTACGTAGACCTCTAACGTTTTGATAACAAAAATATAGGTTACGCACTTTTATCCTTGGCACGAAAGTTCTGACGCCACGGTTTTATACAGATGTCTTCAGCCCAGTTGCTTGGTGACATAACACTGTCGGCAATTCTGGACGGGACTCCCAGCTTGAACGATGAGTAACGCCCCCTAGGTTTCAGTTCTTCCACTGAGCAATCATTGTTTCCACTAATAGAGTGTAGATGAGCACGCACCTCCTCGACTGTGGTACCCTCTTGGACATAGTAGAGATGCAAGTACCTCCACCTCTCAGATGCACGCAGTTTCGTCACTCCCGGCGCTGCCGTGCCGCGAAGAACGCCGGGCAATGATGCGCGTCCAGATTTACGTCTCACCTGTATCCACTCTTCCGGGTCTTTTTGCTCCGCGCCATCCCGGGGTGCAAGAATTGCCTCATGGCTCACACTCAAAACTGAAGTTACGGAATCAGAGACTAAAGTTGAAACTGGCGCCAAAGAAGAGATGGATGCGTTTACTTTTGCAGGTGGATTAGGTTTGCCCGAAGCTCCCTTATTTTTCTGCTGAGGGCCAGATTTTACATTCGGCTTAGTCTTCCCACTATCAACGTATGAAGGGTGCTGTACCGCCGCTGCATAGCACTGCGTTGATACACTATTATTTTTGTCCATTGTTAGGATTGTTTCTTCTAATTTGTCAATCTTACAGGTTAAATTGCTAATTTTTTCAAATACCGAGGCCTTGAATACATTAAATTGTTCGTTGAGTAGTGCGCATATTTTCATGGTAAGGCGCGATTCGAAGTCGTCCTGCATTTGTTTTATTTCATGTACTAAAGGAGCCGTATTTTGGGGCACGGGTTGCTCTTTACCACTAATTGCGCAGGACGCTTTCAGTTTCGGAATGTGACATTATCCGGGGTATGCATCGATACATCCAAGCAATCCCCAACGGCAGTCGTGTCGTGGCGCAACTGCTGGCGCACTGGCGTATGTGAATTATCAAGCTTAGGTATTTTGCTACGGCATTCGAAACATATCCACATATTTTTAAATTCTGATGACATTGTTGCAAATACTTCTACCTTAAAATTGGCACACAGAATATCGTAGTATTGTTTACATTTGGTGCACCTCATGAATGCGCTGTCTTCCATTATAACACCACGGCATCCCGCGCAGTTTACTTGGCGTGACGTCATCTCGTCCACTACACAGCTTGATGCACTCGACAGCGCGGCGGCCGGCCAGCCACAAGTGACGGTGACTCACAGCAACAAAAGCGCTGCGGGTTGTCGTCGGTCAGTACGTAACGGCCGAATACAGTTTTTTGAAATGTATTTGTTTATAACTTGAATGTTACAACGCGAAATTAAAAACAGAGTTCACCACTGGATAGCCCAGTTCAAATACTTTAAGAAAATTGCCAAATAGATACTAGTAATTTACTTTTTAGCTACAATGCACTTATTTATATGCGGAGCAAACTGTCACAGATGTTAACTGCAAGACGCTCGCGGCGTAATTAGCATAGCCCTCTCCATAGCTCGCTGAGCGACCTTGAGCTTCCTCATCCGGCCAGCAGTGAAGGACCACGTCTCAGTTCCATATGTCATCACTGGCAACACGCACTGTGTGTACAGTCTCGTTTTCAAGTTTTGAGGTATACCTGACGAGAAGATGTGCCGTAATTTCCCGAACGCTGCCCAACCGAGTTGAATCCGTCGATTGACCTCTCGGTCGAAGTTGGACTTACCTAGTCGGACTATTTGTCCCAGGTAAACATACTCGTCAACAACTTCGAGCTTTGTGTTCCCAACAACTACCGGCATAGGTGTGACATGGACATTAAACATGATCTTTGTTTTGTCCATGTTCATCTTAAGACCTATCCGTTGGGAAACACTATTGAGGTCATTGAGCATAGTGCTTAGGTCCTCCAGCGATTCTGCCATAAGGACTATATCGTCGGCAAATCGAAGGTGAGTGATGTACTCGCCATTGATGTTGATACCGTATCCTTTCCAGTCCAGAAGCTTGAAAACATCTTCCAATGCAGCGGTAAAGAGTTTCGGGGATATGACGTCACCCTGTCTTACACCTCTCTGCAATTGGATAGGTTTCGTACTCTGGTTCTGTACTCGGATAGCCATCGTAGCCCTACTGTACAAGCACTTCAACACTTCGATATACCGACAGTCAACTTGGCATCGCTGAAGGGACTGCAGCACCGCCCAAATTTCGACGGAATCAAAGGCTTTCTCATAGTCCACATACGCCAGACATAGTGGCAAATTGTACTCCTCGGACTTCTGTACAATTTGCCGAAGGGTATATATGTGGTCTATGGTGCTAAAGCCTTTTCGTAATGACTCTCGAAAACAGCACGTAGACGCGGCTCAGAAGGGAAATCGGTCTGTAGTTCTTCAAGAGAGCATTGTCGCCTTTCTTGAAGAACAAGACCACCGCACTTCTGCTCCACGCCTCCGGTGTAATGCCACCATGGAGGACGGAATTAAAGAGCTTCCGAAGGACTTCAAGTACCGGTTTTCCACCCGGGGGTTATTATCCATTAATTCCTTAATATTATAATAACACTTTTACAAACTTTGTTTAATAAAGTTTTTGAACTTAGAGCAGGTCAAATTTTGTATATTCATTAGTCTCATAGGATCATTGACCTCTATAGATCAATAGATTGCATCGTAGGAAAGATATTTGCCATATTTGCGATAGCTGCCATGGTTGGCAGGCGGGTTCGCAATTGCAGTTTTTTTATTTTTTAGTTGTTATTAGGTTATTGTTATTAGGTCAGCTCCTGTTTGTTTCCCTCTTCTTCCACCGCCACTACACAGTCTTTACATATAAGACCAGGGAAAAAGTTTCTTCATAGCTTATATACAAATTCAAGACATTTTTTATTCAAAGTTTAATTACATTTAATTATAACATATATGTGCTATTTTGTTCGATAACTTGTTACGTGGTAGAACCATGCTGCAGCTATATTAGTAGTATAGTTGTAGCATGAATGGGTCGGCTCGACCGGGGAAGGACCACGCTCTCACAGAATACCAGCATAAAATGGCAGCTTGACACTGCTGTGTTTCGTATGGTGAGTGTAGAGAACCGGAGACCCATTTTACTGGAAAAGAGGCATTCGATCTTAGTCCTCACGGGTGACGACGCATCTGCATTTTGATTCTTTATTGAGGATAAATGTAGATTCTATAGGTCACAGCAACCACTTCCATCAGGTGGACTGTGTGCTCGTTTGGCACCCTATCCTAGAAAAAAAAGAATTTGTTGCCATCTTATAGGTAGTGACATAATCCCGTTGCTGTAGAAAACTTGGGAATTTTGAACAAAAAATGCGACAAGTAGTTTTGACAGTCCTCTCTTGATATCAACCTAACACTACCCAAAGAATTCTGAAGAGACCGAAACAGGTAAAAATGTGAGGGTGCAAGGTCAGGACCATATTACACAGGACCACAGGGATACATTAACAGTTCCCAACCAAGCTCTCTCAATTTTTGCGGAGTGGCCAAATATGTTTGTGGTCTGGTGTTATCATGATGAAAGACCACTCCTTTTCTGTTGATCAATTCCGGTCATTTTTTCTCAATTTCTTGCTTGAGTCTCATTAGTTGTTGGCAGTAAAGATCCGAATCGATGGTTATGCGCGGCGGTAAAAGCTCATAATAAACGATGCCCTTCCAATCCCACCATACACACAGAATCACCGTGTTAATCCGAGTTTCGCTACAGTCTGTGGAGCTTGACTACCCTTTGACCATGATCTTTTTCTCACGTTCTTGTCGTAGATAATCCACTTTTCCTCACCAGTGAACAACCTTTTTAAAAATGGTTCGATTTCATTACGTTTCAATAGAGAATCGCAAATGAGTACACAATTCATTACTTTTCTTTCAGTGAGCTCGTGTGGTACCCAAATATCGAGCTTTTTTGTATAGCCAGACTTTTTCAAATGGATCAAAACTATTTCGTGGTTAATCCACAACGCCTCGGCTATGTCGTAACTACTAATTTGCCAATCTTGCTCCACTTTTTCAAAAATGGCATCAACTTTATCCGTATGAGGGCGACCATAACAAGCTGCTTCTTTAACATCAAAATTTCTGCGCTGAAAACGCTTGAAGCAACTTTGTGCTACTCTTACTGACACTGGGTCGCATTTTTTTTTTTTGGGACAAAAAAAAACAATTGAAAATTTGCGGGTAAGCGTTTTTTACTTTTTATTTTTCCTTTTCTTAATGTCCTATATGTATTGATATTAAAACCAGCCAGATACAAGCAGTATAATCAAAGAGATTTTTCTTCAATTTTATACAAACAAAATAGGAAGAAACTTTTTCTCAACTTATTATATAGGATAAGGGTCCATGTTCCCTGTCAAGTCAAAATGTGTTGGAGTAGGAATCAGTCTTTACATCAAATGTTATAAGGATCAATATAATATAATAATTTTATACAAACAAAACACGAAGAAACATTTTCTTCGACTTATTATATAGGATAAGGGTCCATGTTCCCTGTCAAGTCAAAATGTGTTGGAGTAAGAATCAGTCTTTACGTCAAACGTAATACGGATCAATATCCAGTAATTATGTAGGCATAAGAATATACAATACTCACCCTTTTTAATACAAGCAAGACTCAACCTTAACTATATATTATAGATAAAGCCTTTTCTATTTTGGGTAAATCGCGATTGTTCTAGCATTTTCGCATTAAATGAGGGGAATGTTTGCATTAGAATATTCTCGCCTTCTACATAATTCGATATAATTATTTCGAACTAAGGGATGGGCCATCAGCTAGTTTCTTTTTAAAAATGCTCTAAAATAAACACTGCTTAACATTTTTCAAAGTTTGTTGTTTTATCGAAAAGAGTAAACTTTCCAAGAATATAATTTCATTTAAATGGCTGCCTGGGCTGGCTTGGCAGTAGCCCATCCTCTCAACCCAATTTCGCAATACATTTTTGATGGTATAAGGCTTTACGAGTTGGCGAGGCGAGTTGAGTTGAAATCCACGGGTTTTGACGCACACTTTCGGCAACAGCAGCAATATCCCCAGCTGAGCGCACAGGACAAACACGAGGATTACTTGTGTTATCAACTAACATGCCAATCTCGCGAACATTCTTCACAAACTTGCGTACGGCAGGCCTGGTTGTTGCATTATTTCGACCGATTTTTTTTTAAATGCACACTGCTTTGGCGACATAGCACTCGCTTTGGAAATGTTTTCAATATTTCCCGACGTTGTTCAAGCGTAGATCGATTCATTTTAAACTGCGGAGATATGATAGTGTCTTTCTGTCAATTTGTTGAGCGCGAATGAGCTGTCTGTGTAAAAATAAAGAAGTAATTTAAAAGGAAACCAGCAGATGGCCCAGCCTGTATAAAGCAATCGACCTACGACTTTTGCGAGTATTAAAGGCGAAAATGCTTAGCGATTTTGAACGTAATTGTACACTTCTTGTATGATACGCACCCAAACATACACCGTAACAATTAGATTAGCATAATTATGATCATTTTATGCTTTTCTTATTGTTACGGATTTTTCAATGATCTATTCAAGATATTGTTGCCTGGGCCATTAACATGATAAAATTGAAATAAAGTTTCTTAGGCAAATAATAGCACTTTGTTATATTTTCATATGTTTTGTAAGTGGCGGTGTAAGAATATCCACTACCCCATCGTCATTGAGTGTCGTAAGAAGCGACAGCTGGAAACAAACCAGGAGATAGACAGCAAGGAATTATGGCAAAAATCCCCTCTATACGGCAATCTATTGGAAGGGCTATGTTTAACAGTGGACTTTTGTAATGAATAAAAACAAAATGTCAGGATCAATGTAGGAAACACTAAACTTACCACATCCAAATGTCCTTTATAAGAGGCGATCATCAAACACGTGTTATTGTATTTGTTGGCTTTATGAACATCGGCTCCATGACGTACGAGGTATTTCACTATGTCCAAGCGACCATCAAAGCAGGCCGCTCTTAGAGGTGTGCTTAATGTCTTTGTAGCATGGTTTACATTCGCCTTTGCGCGTACTAGTCTCTTGACTATGCCTAAATGTCCCGCTCCAGCTGCACACCACAGTGCTGTTGCGCCTGAAATATAAAATATAAATTGCTCATAATAATATACTTACACGCGAAAAGTATGTTTTGTAAATAATATGTATTCAGCCGTAGCCGTAGCCACTAGTAGATCGCTGGCAGATTGGCGATTGCAGTACATGATGTAAAGTAAATAAAAATAAAACTGGAAACAAGGAAATATAAAAATAAGCCTGTATTGTTTCAAATCAAATATTATAAAAAATATATAATTAAAAAAAATACCTACAAGGCATTATATTATATCGTTGATTCAAGTAGCTATTGGACAATAAACCAAGACGAAATTATTGATATGAAAAGTTAAAAAAAAAACGCGGAAACAAAGGTTCTAAATCCAAATTATTCCCGCGCAAATTCTACAAAAATAAATGTAAATATACGTCATCAAATCACATGTACTTTCGATTTCGACAGGCTGACGCGATGTCGACTGCGACTCGCGTTTTCAACATAATACAGTGCCAAACAAATTTATAACACCTTACCGCGAATTAATTGCTATAACTCATACAAAGGAAACAAAGACGTTTTTGGGCTGATGCCAGAAATGAAAAGTAGTGACTAGGGTAACCAGACTTAAATTTTTGGTGATAAATAAATTTCACAAACAAAGACATGAGATATTACAATAAAGATATTTTTTTTATTAGAAGTAATATATATTTATATGTTCGCGCCATCGCGTCAATGAAGTAAAATATAACATAATTGAATATAATATTACCATCAAATATCAGTCCCACATTTAATGTGTGGTTAACTCACTAATACATTCGCGACCATCCCAACTCCTTTGTACGAGAAAGGTGCGTCACTAAATATATCACAACATGCAACAACGATTAAAGTCAACGTTCTTTCCGTAAAGAATCACCGATCGCAGTTGTCTTATTTTGAAAACACTTTTGTCCTTATTTAAAGGCTACTGGCAATATCACAAGGAAGCACTAACTTTATGCAAATAAGATCAAACTAAGTAATTTAACATTATATATTTTTTTATTTATAAACAACATGACGCATTAAAAAAAAACCATCAAAAACATCACACCAAGATCTAATATAGTTTTTTTTTTCTCGATATTTATTCGTGTTTATGAAGGAGTTGTGTAAATCCGAACCGGCACAGTGCTTCTTTTTAGTTCGGCGGATAACACGACTTTATTTTTTTTATTTATTTATTTCCACCAATAACATACATTCAGAAAACAACAAAATGTATGTGCTTAAATCTGAAACAATACTATTGTTAGGTGAAAAACTGGTGCCTAAACTAGGTAAAACCTGTATGTTAGGTCCTTATTTAGAGGCTACTGGCAATATCACAAGGATTATACGTGGTAGAGCCATGCTACAGCTATATTAATAGTATAGTTGTAGCACGAATGGGTCGGCTCGACCGGAGAAGGACCACGCTCTCACAGAATACCAGCGTAAAATAGCAGCTTAATGCTACTGTGTTTCGTATGGTGAGTGTAGAGAACCGGAGACCCTTTTTACTGGAAAAGAGGCATTCTATCTTAGTCCTCACGGCTGACAACGCATCTGCATTTTAATTCGCAAACGAAGATAGATGTAGATGTCTATGGGCTACAGCAACCACTTAGCATCAGGTGGACTGTGTGCTTGTTTGTCACCCTTATTCTATAAAAAAAAGCACTTTAGCTCTGCAAATGCTATGCAAATGAGACCAAACTAAGTCATTTAACATTATTTTTTTTTTTATAAAAAACATGACGCATTAAAAAATACCATCAAAAAACCATCACACAAAGATCTAATTTTGTTTTTTTTTTTCTATATTTATTCGTGTTTATAAAAGAATTGTGTAAATCTGAAACAGCACAGGCCTTCTCTTATTTCCCCACATCGATTTCAATATGTCCTTAATTTTTTTTTTTCATAGTAATAAAATAGAACCTGTTAGCAAATTTGAGAGGTATGTGTACCACAGTGCTTCTTTTTGGTTCGGCGGATAACACATTATTTTTTTTTATTTGTTTATTTTATTTATTTATTTCCACCAACAATATATATTCAGAAAACAAATAAAAATATATGCTTACATCTGAAACAATACTATTGTTAGGTGAAGTACTGGTGCCTAAGCTAGGTAAAACTTGTATCTTAGGTCATCAGGTCCCCACCTGTAGATATCCGTGGACAAAATAGATAGATGAAGCTACAATAAATGATTTCCTTCGCAATTAAACAATAAAACGACATTCTAGATAAAAAAGTAAAAAAAAAATCAAAAATAATAAGAAAGAAAAAAAGAATATCAAATAAATAGCAAACAGAGACAACAGTAAAATATTTTACAGTGATAGATACTACATTTTACTTTTTAATGTCCGCATTTAGGATGCACATAATTGAGTAGAATAATGAAAATTGTGTGTATCTGTTTATGAGTAATAAGAAGTTACATTAATAAATAAATATAGATATTTAATATTTTATTTCAAACTGATATTTTATTTTACTTTTTTGCCTATCACTTAATAAATCTACTTAAAATTGGAAATACTAATTTAAGTTATTGCCAACAGGAATAAAATCTAAGTGCACAGTCTTGAGCTACAAATCTAAATATAGTGTCAATAACTCACAGAAGAATTCACAATAAGCATTTGATGCATCAAATAATGGAAGAGATTACCTAAAATTCAACTGTGTATTTTTAGGTATGATTTTCATGAATCCTTTTTTTTTTAAATATATCAAACAGGTCCCAGTTTCATTGATGCCAGGAGGCAATAACGTTTTTTAAATAACCCCAAAATTCCTAAAATCATTTTGAGCATCTAATACTGATCAAACTATGTTGAAATACATACTTAGGGTCTAATACTGGTCAAACTACGAGGGCGGCACTGAAAATTTCGGGAATCAAGGAAGTGACAAAACATTACTATTTAAAAATGTATTTATTGCTTTTCGAAGTATTCTCCGCGAAATTTGACACATTTTTCCATACGATGGAACCAATCATTGAAGCAACCATTCCATTCGGAAGTTGGGGTCTCCAAAATGGCCGTTTTGTAGGCGTCCACAGCTTTTTCTTGTGATGAAAATCTCTGTCCACGCAATTTATTCTTTATTTTAGGGAACGTATAAAAATCATTAGGGCTTAGGTCGGGGCTGTACGTCGGATGGTCTAATAATTCTATGTTTTCTTGCTCTAAAAACTCTTTTGTTCTGTGTGCGGTGTGAGAACTCGCATTGTCGTGATGGAGGATGATGCGGCGGTTGCAGTTCTCTTTACGGAGTTCAGAAACGACCTGTGGCAAACAAATGCTAGCATACCATTCTGCATTAACCGTTCTTTGTCCCTCAAGAGAAATAGTCGTAACATGGCCGGTTTTGGAGACAAACGTGGCCACCATTTTTTTTTTGCAACACTCCGTGAACGAACAATTTTTGTTGGCTTAAACTCATTTTCGAACACCCAAACTCGTGACTGGTTTATTGTTTCGGGTTCGTACGCGTATATCCAGGATTCGTCACCTGATACGATGTTGTATACAGCATTTGAGGATCCTGCGTGGAATCTTTCGAGAGTTCCGACTTGTTTTTTTTTGCTCAATCTTAATAATGGCAACAAGAAGACGTTTGAAATGCACACAGAATTTGAATTGCTATATTCGTTAAAAAATTATAATAAAATTAAATTATATTTAAAGTACTTACAGTATGTATGGATTAAGAATGGGATTAGAAATGCGGCTCATTGAGTCCGTACCGCCAACATGTACAACACAGTACCAATAGCGAAAACCCACTAATAACGGTATATAGTTATAACATTCTATTATTCAATTAATTAGAAATTTTCTATTAATGAGAAAATATTTGAATAGAATTGTACACACAAGTAGGTACATTAATTTTAAAATAACATTTATGACTAGTGACCCGCTAGAACAAATGACAGTTTTAAAAATGATTACTCTGTCTAAATAGCATGAAAATATTTTATAGAAAAATATTAACAAACAAAATCAACAATAATTATAAAGAAAACTGTGAAAACGCGTCCTAGCTCACAAATTAACGTCTTTACCGACAGGTGTGAGTATCAATAGTGACAGTGTGCAAGTGAGATGAATAGAGGCGACGCTATTTTCAATCCCATTCTTTAACTACATAGGCAGTACATGTTATTTAATCTCTCACATGGCCGGTTTTGTTAAGGTTTTTGTTAAATAATGTACAATTCTGGTATAAATATTTTGTGAATTATAGATTAGAGATGTTACGGAGGATCGATTCCAATTCCGAAAGGTCGGAACTTTCGATTGATTTTGCACCTCCGATTCCGATTTCAGTTCCGTTAAATTTTAATCGGAAGTAATATATCGGAGGTCGAAGCACAGTGGTGGCGGCGGCTGCGATCAGCGTGTACAAACAATTTTATACTTGTCGCCTCGGGAACCTCCCTCCCCCCGTGCCTTCAGTTGATTAGTCTTTAACTTGATGTTTTGTTTCGTATTTGGCAATTGGCATGTTTTGTGTTCGCGCTTCATTTATACCTATGCGAGTTTTTGATTAGTTTTAATAGTGTTTTATTTGACGTGTAACAAATTTATTTCAATCGGACAATGAAGCCAAAATCAATACCATTTGGAATTATTTCAATGAAGTTTCTGAGAATACAGCAAAGTGTTTATATGCGAGAAGATATACTCACAAAAGGGAGGTACGACTACTGCGTTAAAAAGTCATTTAAAGTCTGTGCATACACTGAATGCGAAGAATTCAAAAAAATTGAAACTGAAAAGAAAAATACAGTGCAATAGACCTGCCCTTAACACATTTCTTCTGCCTGCACCTCCGATTCCGGTTCCGACAAACAAAATTTAAAAACTCCCCGCTTCCGAATTCGGTTCCAATATAACCACTTCCGTAACATCCCTATTATAGATACTGCTGTATATAATGTATGATAATATTTATAAAATAATGCAAAAAAAAATTACTGTTAAATTTAAAAATATCCTACTACTAACCTTCAATAACATACTCATCAAACTTGACTGTGCCTTCTGTCTCTAATCTAACTGGAGGCCTGAACTTTTCAAGAAGTATTCTGACTGCTGCCTCCCTACCATGACGTGCAGCTGCTATTAGAGGAGTACATTTTACACCATCGCTGCACACATCCTGTAATTGAAATGTACATTTACACAATATTCTTTTGTTACAGCAAAACATTTTTTAAGAATTTAGATAATAAATAATAAAATTGAACATAGGCAATGTTTATCACTCAATATGATCATTGTGAATTTCCTTATAACCGAAACTTAGAGGAAGATGCAAATTTAAGGAAAATAGGTTATATAGAAGTACAACCACTTAATTCACAAAATGATTTTGTGTGTTCCTTTGTTTAATATGCTTAATATACTTGCTTTAAAAGCAAAAGTATAAAAGAAAACACAAGAAAAAGGAAATATGTTACATGTTGGTAAGCAATCTAAAAATATCAATATGCAATGTCAATGACATGTCCACATGAGAGATGTGTAATAATGAAGGGGTGATATAAATAAAAACAGGATTTAAGAAAATATTATATAATTAATTATGTAGTTTTGCCTATAAATATTTAAAAATAAATTTTCATAATGTTCTCTAATAAGGATAGCATGTGCATATGGATATCCATTTCTGTTCTTAGACAATGCGTTTTGAATTAATTACGACAAAAATAAATTTCACTAAAAATTCCATATAACGAAACGCAAATATGACAATTTTGTATAGTGTTGTGATTAGATGTCAAAAAAGTGTGAAACAGGACGGTGTTGACGGCCATAATTTGGGCAACCGTAAATGTTAAATATAATATATTATCTATGATGTCAAAAGTCAATTGTCATTCCGTTTCTCTAGAAGTCACGTGAATGTTCTCTCTTGTGCATAGTGCGGTGTTTTCCCTGTTCTTTCGACTTCTGCTCTGTTTTTGATTTAAAATTACATTGTTTCATTTACCACTATCACAGCAGTTTAGCGAAACCTGACTTTATAGATAAGATAGATTGAATCTGTACTAAAATTGAATCAGAACACCCCGAATCCACGTAGTCTTGTTTGCCCTACCCCTAGTGTTTTTGTAAAGCTGTAGGCGTGGAGTGAGGGGCGAAAGGGGCTGCAGTTTCCGCAGCGCCGACGCCGTTGCAGAAGTAACTATGTGTCAATATTCCTGTGTGTAAAAGTGAGGTTTTGATTTTACAAAAAAATTATTACTCGTAAACTATACATTTCCGCAAGGGGGAAGGGTAGGGGGGCTTCCCCAAAAACCCTACCGCTCCTCCTCTCCCCCTCCCACTCCCGTACGCGAGTACCGGATGTCTATAATTTAACCTATAAAATTCTTAATCCATTTCATCTATACAAATAAATAAAATTAAAGTGTCTGTTTGTAATGTCAAAATTACAGCTTTTTACTAAATGCATATGAAAGTATATACGGCACTAATAACAAAAATACAATTTTTAAAGTTTTTGTCTGTCTGTCCGTCTGTCTGTTTGTTCCGGCTAATATCCGAAACGGCTGGACCGATTTTGATGGAATTTTCACTGGCAGATAGCTGATGTCACAAAAGTAGCCTAAGTAACTTAGGCTACTTTTATTTTAGAAAAAGAATTAGAGTTCCGCGCAAAAAAATTTCAAACCCCAAATAACACGCGGGCGAAGTCGCGGTGAACAGCTAGTTATGTAAATAAAATTACTTATAAATATATATTTTCTCCATCACTTAGTGAGAACAACAGATGGGAAAGAAAGTTTCTTGAGTGCCGGCCTTTTACTAGTAAGAGAAGTATAAAAAGTGAAGGCAAAAACTAAGTGCAGTGAGGTCTGAATTATTACTGACTTCGGTTAACCTTGTCAAAAACATAAAAGTACTAATATCACTGACATTGGCTTAAGAGGAAGCTGGGGCGATCCTTGGGCCATCCTAAAATTGCAAACATTGTTACCCATCAGAGAGAGGTACCCATTCTTTTTCTAACGTTTTCACACAGCAGGATACCTACTGGGAAATACTAACCAATGCGTAATAGATAAAAATATTATATTTTTCTCAATAATTGAGATTACATGTCCCCCCATCATAGGGGGTTTACATCAAGTCTCTCTCTCTGCTTTCCCCTTCTGTCTCAAAATCTACTTCAAGTTTTGCAATCCTTTATAATTTAAATTGCAAATTCAATATTAACTGAATTACAAAATAATTTAGATCAAGGCCTTACATTTACAAAATTTAATATTCAAGAGCATCATGATAACAAACAAATATTAAGAATTCTAATAATTAACCTTCTATATATCCTACGCACATAATTTTAAATAACGCAACCGCGTTTGCATGACACGCAAAAGGTAAGAATTATGTATGTGTATGTCGATATAAATAGAAAATTCAAGACATGTAACTGCGTCAAAAAATAAATAGAAGATATATGTATTTTCACTTATTTTTTATTTAGAGTTGAAATAGAAATATGTACTTACACTATTTAGCAAATCATCGATTTCGTCAGTATTTTTTTCGTATAACAATGCATATAAAGTTAACGACATTCCATCTCTTGCTGCGAAAAACACCCTCTCTCTTAAAGAACTAGACACATCATCTAGCATTATTTTTTCCTCCATTTTCTTGAAAAATTGTTACAAAATAAACACAATTTAATTCAACATTTAACACCACCAATTTATAAAAAGTACTCTGTGAAGTGTGAACAGTGAACACCACCTCAAGAACAGACACTACGCGTTAGTTCACTTCAGTTCAATTATTTCAATTAAAATTACTTCAAAGTAGGGATGTCGATGACCATCGATGTTAAAAATGAAAACATCGATATTTTAACATCGATGTTGACACATGTCAAACATCAAAACTTCGATGTCAATGAATACATAATCGATTATTGGGAACTTGCGAACAATGCTAACGCGCGAAATCAATATCAAATAAATCTTGCAACTCCTCTGAAGATTTTAAATTTTGAATAATTTAGTATTCCTGAACGCATCGCTATCCTAAAAATATCATTATTTCGTGTAAAACTTAACTGTCTAGTGTCACCTGTAATGTCACAGTGGTCACTGCTTTCGCTTTATTTTGTAGTGTCGTTGTTTTTTATCGCTATTATTTTTTGGTTATCGCATAATAACTATTCTATGTAAATTGATAACTATGTAAGGAGCGCAAATATGAGTCTCTGAGAGATGACTACATATTTATGCCATTTGCTGTAGAGACTATCGGTCCGTGAGATCCACGTGCGGTGAATTTCCGAAAGGAACACCATACGCGGCTGGTCGTTGCTGCTGTTGATAAGAGGGCTGGTTCTTTTCTAGCTCAAAGGTTAAGTATAGCCATTCAGCGGGGAAACGCAGCCAACGTTCTTGACACGATACTGCGGGGAGTAGGACTGTATGCTAATTAAGCTACTAGTATTAGTTTTTTTATTATAGCTTTTAATATTGTATATATTAAAATATTGTATATTATGTTATTGATATTCAAGTTAGTTGTTACTTTTTCCCTTGCTGTGTATACTCACATAATTTTGAAAAAATATGAAACAAAAAACATCGATAATGGTCAAAATCGATGTTTTGAGTAGGCCAAATATCGAACATCGATGTTGAGCTGTCGATGCCAACATCGATGTCATCATCGATGTTTCTGCAACATCGATCATCCCTACTTCAAAGGTACTCTGTGATACTGTCACTTATTTGCACGGAGATAAAGAGTAATTGTGTTCTGTGCTTCTGTGTAAGGAGTGTAGTTCTGTGGCACAGAGTAATGATGGGTCAGTTCAAGTTACGAACTCAAGTTAACTCGAGATGCGCTAAACTCGAGTTCGATCTCCTTAATTCGAGTTTGGGCTGTACATGAACGGATCAAATGAGCCAGCAAAAGATAAAGAACGCGATTCTTTCGTTATATGCGCGCTTTGTGTTTCAAAGAGTATTTAGCTACAACAAAAACAATTTGCTAATCTATGTAATTTAATTTCTTTTATAATTTTGATTAATTATTATCAATGTCAGTCAAAGGCGTATTATTTTAATACCCACAAAGGGTGGTTAAGTTGTAAGATACATCATACTTTAAATTAATGCCAAATGTAACACTTGTTACAATAAATATTTTGAATTTGAAAATTTTCTGTTTATTTAAGACTATTTTGAATGTAATAATGAAACTATTAATAGATTATGTACTACGTCTACGTCTTAAAGCTAGACCAATATTGTTTTGTTAAGACTGATATATAGCTAGTTTTGTTGTTAAATACAGATTCTTACTATAACTAAGGTTAAAAGCAAAAATCCTCTATTCATTCATTTCAATGCTTCATAATAAGTTTGGTAATTATAGTTATCCCAATTCACCAAAGAGCTAGATAGAAAACCAAATTTACAACAAAGTAATTTGTAACGTGAATTTTTAAAATCGAGTTAACTCGAGTCGTAATTTTTCCGAGTTGACACATCTATAGCACAGAGTATATTATATGTTACGGCCTACGGCTGCTCCCTTAAAGGATCCTATCCTCTGGGGCCCATGAGCAGAAGACTTCCCGAGCAAACGTAGGTCGGGCCTCAATGTGGCCACTTAGAAATTCCTAATTACATTAAACCAGATGGGAGGACGTTAGAAGGACATAGTACTTACCATTATCCGAAGCTAACTTCGCACCAAGGCTTGGGCAGGCCGTGAGTGTGTGTAATAGTGGATGGAGAGTAGTGTACAGTGAGGGGTGAATGTGTGTGGCCTTGTCGAGCATAGGCGACCAGCTGCTGCCGAGTTCCAGGCTGCTCCAAAATGCTGCCACACTGCTTCGACTGCTTCGGCGCCGGACCACAGTCACTTTCTTTGTTCGTCACGATGACAGTCACTTAACTCTATCGTACGATTTACTAACTTATAGAAGCCAAAAACTATCGCTGGTTATAAGGTTACCGCCCAAAACGCGCACGGATTTTCTGGGTCAAAGGTCACTACCGTTTCGCGTTGCAACAGTTAGTTCTAGAATACAGAGGCCGCACTAGCTAATATTCTCGAATGCACTTATACAGATTCTGAGTCGGACCCAATAAGTCCCGGGGAAGCTCTCCAGTAGGGGTACGCGCCACAAATTCCTAGACCGTATTTTTACTGTCCACGCTTAATTATTCCGAGTTCCCGCGCTTAATTGGCAGCGTGCCAATTGTTAACACACCTGACAGACGACTGACTGCTGAGCCTTTTCACTCGCGACCCGCGCGCCACTGCCACGCTCGGAAGAACTTCAAACCGGTATCGCCCAGAGCCGCGCGCCCCCTAGACGTCGATTCCGACAACAGCGTTTTGCGCGAACAAACCCCCGTCCCGGACATAAGGATTTAGGTCCGCGAGCAAACCGGTCAGCGGGACAAGGTCGAGACTGCAAGTTGCAAGACTGAATCTACAACCAAACTAGGCCACCTTAGGCAACCCATCAGATCTTGCAACCCTAACCAAAGCCTCAAAAGATAGCCCTAATGTGGCAAGCCGGAGGGTCAGCCTCCACTGGATGCCCCTCCTGGGCATCGCAGCACTTTAATAAGTCCGTACTGGACAGAAGTCCGACGACCTCTTTCAAACACCTATCTGTGCCCCTATGATTAGTTCCGCAATCCGACCGGATCAGCTCTGCCAACAGCGACGCTACGCGAAGCTGCCCAGACAAATTTTGTGCCAGCAGTTGCTTCAGTGCAGAGCGCACCCACAAATTCCACATGAACGTCGTCTGTGGAGAGCCAAACAAAACGCACAGATAGTCTCTAGTATGAATTTTCAACAAGTAGGCCTAGCCAGGCCACCCACCATATTATCATTTACTAAAATAGTGCGGCAGCTGATTTCAATCTGATAATCTCCAAAACTAGCTAGCCTGTTAGGCAAGTAGTACTATGCTCATATTTCAACTAATTTTTCAAAAGCATCAATGTTCAACTACAGAATTAATTCAACCAAATTAATCACCGATGCGCATAAGTCAACTTGCAAATTAAACAAAACAATAACGTAAGGGACAGCCCTACTTCTTCGCAAAGCAAAATGATTAAACACTATCTATGTATATGTTACATAATTTTTCAAATAGCGCGCCATTCAATTTCCTTTCAGCAAACAGACGCAACAATCAAATACAGTGATTAAATATATGTACAAAACACATGCAGTAGCATTTAAAGGAGCGGATTAAATTAAATTCTTTTAATTTAAACCGCTACAAATAGGAAAATTTCGCGGAAAGCCCAAAGCAATTTTTAATTTTAATTCAAGTATTTTTTGACTAAGTGCTCGACCAAACCAAATCTAATACCCCTTGACAGCGTGATTCAACGCTCCAGAGGGGCCCTAATCTTCCCACCACCAAGTGGAGGCCACATGGCGTGAACCCGAGATCGCTAACAGTCGCCACTCGGGTTGTACGCCTTCACTGATGCCGTCGGCAACAGAACATTTTGACAAGTGGACTGTTGACGGCTTAAGGCTCAGTGGAGGTGGTCGTGGTGGGAGCTAATGCAGCAGCTAGCCAGGGCCGCCTCCATCAAATGGGGAACAGTGGTACACCAGTCGCGGCCACTCAGCTAACAGGAGTGAGAAGGGTCCAGCGGACCGATGAGTGGCCGTGAAGTTCCTCTCCACACGCTTAGGGGGGGTGATGACACCCCCGCCCCTGGGGGAATTACCCCCCGACTGGTCGGGGGAGGGACCCCTTTCAAACTTAGGGGCCTGATGGCTGGCCGGCGGGCGCCGAGAGTCGCCCGGCAGAGGGCGTGGCTGAGCGCCCCCGCCCGTGGGGGTCGAGGGCCTGGCAGAGCCCCGAGAGGAGACGCCGTTCGCACTCAGGCACAAAACGGCATGATGATTGCCCTGGCAATGCAGACAGGGCCGCCGATGCGGACAGTCTCGCTGGAGGTGTCCTCCCAAACATGAGCAGCACCAGCGGCGCTCCTTGGCGATAGTTCGCCTCACTGGAACCGGCTTACCTAATAATTTCGGGCACGACGTTACCCGGTGATCAGATGCTCGACAATAGGAGCAGGGGGGGGGTTGACGACGACTTGCCTGGAAGATTCAGCCTCTCACTGGGCACGGCTCGTAAGTCGTCAACGGTGCCCGCCGCGGTCTCTATCTGCCGGCACTGCTCCTCCAAAAACCTCAGCAAGTCATAGAAGGGCGGAAGATAGGAGGCCTCGTCCCCGCCGTACCTCTCCTCAAAATGGATTCGAAGGTCGAGAGGTAAACGGGACAGCACGATGCGGAGCAACAAAAAAGCCCATTCGCCCACTGGTAAACCCAGCCGCCTCAACGTATTACAGGCCACCAAGACTGGATCCAACAGGTCCGGACGCAGTCTGGCCCGGTCACTAAGCAGCGGGAGGCTTAGAAGCTGCTTAACATGTTCGTCCGCAATTCGCCGGACGTTGGCGTATCTTCTGGCTAGGAGGTCCCGAGCAGTTTGGTAGGCGTCGTCCGACAATCTCAAGTGGCCGACGACGCCCAGGGCCTCCCCCTCCAGTGAGGCCAGGAGGTACACCATCTTTTGGCTCGGGGTCAAGTCGCTCCGGGCGTCCACTAGGCTGTCGAAAAGACCAACGAAGGTCAGCCATTCGGAAAGGACCCCGGAGAACTTTGGCAAGTCCAGAGTTGGGAGTCGTCCCAACAGCTCCGGCTGAAGCTGCTTCAGAGAGGACTCGGACAGGTCACTCATCCGAGCTTCATGCGCCTCCTCGGCATACCTGCCTTCAGCCTCGATCAACTCGTCCGTGAGCCACAAGAACTGCTCATAGTCCGCGAAGCAGGAGTCCAGGACTCCCTTCTCCACATCCGAATCCTCGAGCTCAGCGTAAGCCTCCTCCACTGCGGCCCTTCGAGCATCCACCTGCTCGAACCGCTTCATCAAGTTATGGACCCTATCCGGTCGACCTATCAAAGTATGGGCGCTTGTGGCCCAGCGTAGCTCAGTCCGCAAACAACGGATCAGTAGCTTGGGCGATGTCATCACTATTAAATGCAAATTACGACGCGGCTTGAGCACCGATTACAATGATAACAAACAAAAAATACAACAAAAATTAACAGTTAATAAATGCAGTTCCTAACAAATCGCGTTGAATAGAAATTACACAAATACGAATTACTACGTATCAACCAAATACAAGTTAGCACAAAAGAAAAGGCATAAATCAAATTAACAAATAACAAATACCAGTGCGATCAAATCAAGTTAAATTCAAATGGCGCAAATACCATTACTACTCTTTAGTTCAAATACAACTTACAGTATAAACGAAGATACACATCACGGTCGATCAACAAAAAATGCCTAGCTCGGAAATCGACCCTTCGATAAGTAATCCACTACAACTATCCGACAACGATGATTAACCGATTACGTAAAAATAACCATCTACCTACATGACGTATATCTCTAGAAAACTCCCGCTTGCGCAATCTAGGGCGCGGCTTTTCAAATCTACCCACTAACCAAAAAAAGGCAAGCAACAAAGAACAAAGGGAAATAATTCTATTATTACGTACAAAAAAAAATATTTTTACGTATTACGGACGGGCGTGATTGTAGATACAAATTAAACCAATCAAACCAACGCTCCCTGCCACCAGAATTGTTTAATGTTTATCAAACACTATGGTCGGGATCGACCGGGGAATCGAACTCGAAACCACGCTCTGCTAGCAGTATGTTACGGCCTACGGCTGCTCCCTTAAAGGATCCTATCCTCTGGGGCCCATGAGCAGAAGACTTCCCGAGCAAACGTAGGTCGGGCCTCAATGTGGCCACTTGGAAATTCCTAATAACATTAAACCGGATGGGAGGACGTTAGAAGGACATAGTACTTACCATTATCCGAAGCTATCTTCGCACCAAGGCTTGGGCAGGCCGTGAGTGTGTGTAATAGTGGATGGAGAGTAGTGTACAGTGAGGGGTGAATGTGTGTGGCCTTGTCGAGCATAGGCGACCAGCTGCTGCCGAGTTCCAGGCTGCTCCAAAATGCTGCCACACTGCTTCGACTGCTTCGGCGCCGGACCACAGTCACTTTCTTTGTTCGTCACGATGACAGTCACTTAACTCTATCGTACGATTTACTAACTTATAGAATCCACTAACTATCGCTGGTTATAAGGTTACCGCCCAAAACGCGCACGGATTTTCTGGGTCAAAGGTCACTACCGTTTCGCGTTGCAACAGTTAGTTCTAGAATACAGAGGTCGCACTAGCTAATATTCTCGAATGCACTTATACAGATTCTGAGTCGGACCCAATAAGTCCCGGGGAAGCTCTCCAGTAGGGGTACGCGCCACAAATTCCTAGACCGTATTTTTACTGTCCGCGCTTAATTATTCCGAGTTCCCGCGCTTAATTGGCAGCGTGCCAATTGTTAACACACCTGACAGACGACTGACTGCTGAGCCTTTTCACTCGCGACCCGCGCGCCACTGCCACGCTCGGAAGAACTTCAAACCGGTATCGCCCAGAGCCGCGCGCCCCCTAGACGTCGATTCCGACAACAGCGTTTTGCGCGAACATTATATACAGGGTATTTTTGGAACGCTCCCGAAAACTAAGACAGGCGACAGCACCAAGTATACCTTTGATCATGGGTTACAAATAAAGTCGATCCTGATGAAAAAAAAATCATCTTTTAACAACGTTTTATTAGCTTTATTCACGCGCCATCATGTTAGTACAGCTAAATGAAACGATAATTTCATAAAAAATATCATGAAAATACTGAAACATAAAAGCAGCAGTGGAAACTGAATTGATATCACCTGACTAATGGAGGTTAATGTACGCGCGAACGGTGAAAAACAAACGCTGGCCTTGAACTTGGGCACTGAGCGATTTATCACATATTGGTACGAAAGGCGCGCGACGGGGGAACAATCCGCCAGTATTAGTGTGCCTGCATGCTATTGGTTCCCGCGCTTTGTTCGCTCCAAAAATACAGTCGCATACACAGCTTACTTTGCGACTCGCGACGATGTTTTAAAAAGGAAGGAAAGAAAAATTATTTATATCTATTGTTTTATGACTAAACTAGTGATCGAAAAGGTAAATATGATAGGAGAAGGTGAATGGGGAAAATTGTGCAGTAAAGTTAAAAGTGTGGAGGAAGAATACCGAAAAAATTATCATGTGATCGACCTGATGACGGAAGCTCAAGCGAAGATGAAAGTGATGATGAAGTAGCATCCAGTAACACCAACACACCATTAACATCTGGCTTCCATGTGACCCAAGACGTCATAATGGACGGCGTGTTACCCTTAGCTAAAGTTTTCTTGTTACAAACTACTTTATATTTTACGATAGAAATAACAAATAATGCTCATGTAAACATTATCCATTTTTAATTCCCACCTCTTCCAAAGTTCTAAGTAGCTAGTAAAACACCTATTATGATTCTACATTAAAACAATTAATTACTATAATATTATAAAACAATAGCCCAATACCATGTAGTACTTTAGAACGCGACTGTACCCACACCCCCTCCGCTATCGACCTGTATCTAGCTCGGTACGTAAGAAAAAAGGGCGCATCTAACAATTTATGAATAAATGAGTTAAATATACCATTCGATTCATGATAAGAAGGCGCATCTACTAATTTTTTTTAATATTCACAAATATCAATATTTTAGAAATTATCGTAAGAATTTTAGACGTAACTGTTGATCACAGATGACTTTTTTTAGTAGAAAAGACTTATACAAATTCAACATAAAAGAAAAGACTTATTTAACCAGTTGCTACGTCATCTTTAACAATATTTGCATCGATTACTTAAATTTCAATTATTCTTGGTCTTGTCTTATTATTCTATATCTTATTATTAAGAGCTTATATCTTATTGTTAAGAGCTGGTGTTTCACATGTGGTCCCATATAAATTTGATCGAGGTCAGAGCAATAGTTTTTGAGTTATCCTTAATTATTTATATTAAAGTCGGTTGTACAAAATTTTTAATTTTTAATTATTATCGTAGTAAGTCTTGTATGATATCCCCTTTAAAATCATTACTCAAGAGTTGCGGGTTGTTATTTTTTGTGTCTCACTACCAATGCTTTTCTAATATTTATTAAAAAAAAAAAGTAGTAAATTACTATTAGCGTCCTTTCAAATTCAAATGACCTTTCCAAAATATGTAAAATTGTTAAATGAATGGCAGTTTTTTTTTAATTTATTAGGTTGGAAAGACGCAAATAGTTATATGCGTCTTTCCTTCGATGTTTTTGTGATGCCAGGTGTATTTTTTAAGCTAAGATGAAAAGGAAAATTCGTTTTATTTAAATAAATAAACAAATTATCAAAAAATTTGTTCGTCCTTAAAATCTTCATGTCTCTACGTATATATTTCAATTTTCATATAGATACATTTTAATATACTTTAGACACAGGGTCTGAAAGAAAAATTCATCAATTTATTTTTTATTTCCATTTTACGTTTTTGTTAGTTGCGTCCTTCTTTATGTAACCCGACGACGGCAGAATGTAACCCGGCCGGCTTGTGTCGCCTCACGCTGTGACGCAGTAGACAAAGAGTATAATAACTGTCCTAGCAGTAGGTTTCAGTTTTGTTGGGGTTCGTTATTAATTGTAGTTTTTGAAACAGTTCCGTGTTGATTTTGTACACGCGTGCGCGAGCGACAGCTCAATCGTATTGTTATTACTTGTGATTACGTGTTGGTATTATTCCTGTTGTTACGTTTTTTGTTTTAATAATGCTTAACGCGTACTTTTATAGTGATTGTGAATACAGCAACATGTTATCCGAACCCAGGTACACGAAGTATCGCCAAATAAATTGTTAAGACGTCGTGTGCGTGTGCCTGGTTCCATTGAGCACATTATCTGGACGGATGAGTCGACATTTACCAGAAACGGCCTGTGGAACCGAAGAAATACACATGTGTATTCAGAGGTTAACCCGCACGCTGTTCGACAAACCGGGCACCAAACCCGATGGTCGGGTAACGTATGGGCAGGTTTATTTAAGAATCGCATACTGGGACCAGTGTTTCTGCCACAGCGACTGAACAGACAGCGATACCATGTCGTGAGGTTCGTCCGTGAGCGCCTCAATGAGCTATTTGATGATCGCTGGATCGCCAGACTAGGACCACACGCTTGGCCACCTCGCTCACCAGATCTGACCCCGTTAGACTTCTTTTTGGTATGTGAAAGAAAGGGTTTTTAATCGTGAGTGTGATAGTGCTGACAAAATGCGCCAAAGGATCGTGGATGCTTTCGAGAAACTATGTACGGACTGTGTCGAAGACCACACGATGATGCCCCGCCTGCACCCAAAACTACCTTGAAATGAATGGAGCACCATTTGAGCTGCATCTCATAAGACCACGGAGGATTTAGAGCGGTAAGCTGTTTCATAACTATTTTTTTTTAAATAACTTAGTACTGAACTAATCTGAATAGGTACATAACTGAATACATGAGAATAATAAACATACCTACACGATGAATAAAAACGCATGACTCCAACCTTGGTTACATTTCATTTCAGTATTTTTTCATTAGCGTATGTAGTGGTATGGCCCGCTAGTTGCGGGCCGCGCGAATTTGCGTTCGCGAGTACATTGACCTTTAGTCAGGTGATACAATTCAGTCATTCCACTGCTGGTTTTATGTTTCAGTATTTTCATGATATTTTTTATGAAATTATCGTTTCATTTAGCTGTACTAACATGATGGCGCGTGAATAAAGCTAATAAAACGTTGTTAAAAGATGATTTTTTTTTCATCAGGATCGAATTTATTTGTGACCCATGATCAAAGGTATACTTGGTGCTGTCGCCTGTCTTAGTTTTCGGGAGCGTTCCAAAAATACCCTGTATATCTGGTTATTAGCCTGTGGGTGGTTTTTTTATAAAGAATTTTTGCTTGGATGCTTGCTCTTTAAGATATGTCTTCTTTTGATTCGGCATCGTCTTTTTATATATTTTCAGTATCAAGTGATAATAATCTTTTATAGTAGACTGTTACACAATGTATTAGTGCGTCACATTGCGTAAGTTTTGAGAGATTTTGTTGGCAACTTGAGCCAGCAGACGATTGGCGATAGTATCTCAAGACACCTAAGCAGACAGATACCTTATCTTGAGATTCACACAGAGGTGGATTAAATGTCGACAGCGCACTAGGCTAGCATCCCATCGGCGTCCCTCTGGCGACCATATATTATAACTATTTACTTTGTAAATATACTAAATGCGTAAGCATCATATTATGTGTGTAACTGTGTAAACTATATATAATTTAAAATATAGTTCAGTTGCAAAATAATGACGACACGTAATGCGTAAATGAAAAGCCTGATGACAGTGTGAGGACTTTAGAGTACACATTAGCAAGTAAAGTAAGGGTGATGTAGAAGTAATCAAGAAGACGGGGCGCGCATTGGGAGTTCTAATTCTCTATTGAAAGTTTATTTTTTTATTTTATGTACGTAAAAAACCGCACCACTTTTACATATCAAAATCCACTTTAAACTATTTTTAAAACAATAATAAAGGATCAGCAATCCGCCACCGGCAAGTTCCCGCCAAAACTCAGTATATGGGCACCACAAACTAACAAGAAGTGCTAGTGGTGGACACAATGAAGTACCGGAACCTAGCCCCACTTGGATTTAAATATTAGTTTATATTTTTGAGTTTTATTTATTTTTAATTAAAATTATTTGTCGTTTATTCGTTATTATTTTAACATAAAAAAATTTTGTTCGTCTTTTAGTTATTTATAATTAATAAAACAAATTTCTCCACCCTTATTTTAAATTTTAACTTTTATCCTTAAATTAATTATTTTTTACTAAACGCTTTAGACGGCTGTCAGACTCGATTATTTAGAAAAATCGATATCAATTCTTTAGAGTTGGTAATCATTTATAGTTTTGTTTCGATTAATACCAGAATAAATTAGAAACGGTTAATTTAAGGTGAAACATACGGTCCGCTCTTGGCTATATTCCCGCGAGATGGCGCTGAAGTTATAATTTTTTAGTTTATTTGGGATTTTGTGTAATTTGAATATTATTAAGTCGTAGAAGTAGTAATATATTACGTACGATTCATCATCTGTCTAGCCTTTTTTTAAATATATTGGGGTTGGCTACCAGTTAAACCGGATTCAGCTGAATACCAGTATTTTACGATTATGTTATAAAAATAAAAGTTATTTTTGTAGGCGTAAACTATTTCATTCAATAATAATTTTGGGAAATAAAAGAAACTCAAAACTAATAACACAGAAGATTTGCAACATAATCAATTATTCAAAAAATTTGACATTATATAACACATAAGAAACTATTCATAAACAAGAGATAACAAAAAATCTAAAACACAATAGTATGCGATAGTAACCAGGAAGGTGAAAAAGTATTACGTAATTTCAAAGCACTCAAATTTCATTGGTGTCGGCAGGGGTCGAACCCGGGTTGCTCCCGTACTGTGCAATTTTCTCAGCTACCACGGCTTGTATGCATGTTTACCAATTCTTAAACATTATACTTACATTTATTTCTATTCTCTTTTTATATAGTATTGTTACGGCCTACGGCTGCTCTCTTAAAGGATCAGACCTTCAGGGGCCCATGAGCTGAAGACCTCTCGAGCAGACGTAGGTCGGGCCTCCTAAGGCCACGTGGAATCTCTCTAATTACACTAAATATATGGGGGAGCGTTATACTACGGCCAGTCGACCGGAAGGAATTTGGCGGAGTTCACTTACCTCTATCCAAGGCGACTGGTCCCTCCGGAGTCGGTCAGGTCGCATGTGGTTGTGTAGTGCAAGGGAAAGAATGGTGATGTGGTGTGTATCTGGGTGTGACTGATGGTGATTGAACCTAGACCTTAGCCGTCGGCAGCAGCCCGAGCGTCGACACCGCTCCAACTTGAGGGGGCCTTTCGAGGTTATCCACAGTCACTTTCTTGGTTCACCACGATGACAGTCACTTAACTCTATCGTACTATTAACTAGCTTACAGAAGCCACTAACTATCGCGGGGTATAAGGTTACCGCATAAAACACGCCCGGAGTTTCTGGGTCAAAGGTCACTACCGTTTCGCGTGGCAATAGATAGTTCTAAATACAGAGGCCGCACTAGCTTATATTGTCGAATGCACTTATACAGATTCTGAGTCGGACCCAATAAGTCCCGGGAAAGGCTATCCAAACAGGGAATGCGCGTTATAATTCCTAGACAGGATATTTACTAGACGCCCTAACTATTCCGCGGTTCCCGCACAAAATTAACAGCGTGCAAACATTAGCACATCTGGCAGATGACTGACTCGCTTGCGACCCGCGCGCCACTGCCAAGCTCGGAAGAACTTCAGACCGGAATCGCGCCGAGCCGAGTGACATCTGGTGTCGATTCCGACAACAGAGTTTTGCGCGAACAAACCCCCGTCCCGGACATAAGGATTTAGGTCCGCGAGCAAACCGGTCAGCGGGACAAAGTCGAGACTGCAAGTTGCAAGACCGAATCTACAACCAAACTAGGCCACCTTAGGCAATCCATTAGGTCTTGCAACCCTAATCAACGCCTCAAAGATATCCCTAATGTGGCAAACCGGAGGGTCAGCCTCCACTGGATGCCCCTCCTGGGCATCGCAGCACTTTAATAAGTCCTGTACTGGACAGAAGTCCGACGACCTCTTTCAAACACCTATCTGTGCCCCTATGAATAGTTCCGCAATCCGACCGGATCAGCTCTGCCAACAGCGACGCTACACGAAGCTGCCCAGACAAATTTTGTGCCAACAGTTGCTTCAGTGCAGAGCGCACCCACAAATTCCACATGAACGTCGTCTGTGGAGAGCCAAACGAAACGCACAGATAGTCCCTAGTATGAATTTTCAACAAGTAGGCCTAGCCAGGCCACCCACCATATTATCATTTACTAAAATAGTGCGGCAGCTGATTTCAATCTGACAATCTCCAAAACTAGCTAGCCTGTTAGACAAGTAGTCCTATGCTCATATTTCAACTAATTTTTCAAAAGCATCAATGTTCAACTACAGAATTAATTCAACCAAATTAATCACCGATGCGCATAGGTCAACTTGCAAATTAAACAAAACAATAACGTAAGGGACAGCCCTACTTCTTAGAAAACAAAAATGATTAAACACTATCATAAACATAAACATAATTTTTCAAATAGTGCGCCATTCCATTTCAGATGAATTCAAATTTTCCTTTCAGCAAACAAACGCAACAATCAAATACAGTGATTAAATATATGTACAAAACACATGCAGTAGCATTTAAAGGAGTAGATTAAATTCAATTCTTTTAATTTAAACCGCTACAAATAGGAGAATTTCGCGGAAAGCCCAAAGCAATTTTTAATTTTAATTCAAGTATTTTTTTGACTAAGTGCTCGACCAAACCAAATCTAATACCCCTTGACAGCGTGATTCAACGCTCCAGGGGGGCCCTAATCTTCCCACCACCAAGGGGAGGCCACATGGCGTGAACCCGAGATAAATAGAGCACAACCTTTAACAGTTGCCACTCGGGTTGCACGCCTTCACTGAGGCCGTCGGCAACAGAACATTTTGACAAGTGGACTGTTGACGGCTTAAGGCTCAGTGGAGGCGGCCGTGGTGGGAACTAAGGCAGCAGCTAGACAGGGCCGCCTCCATCAAATGGGGAACAGTGGTACACCAGTCGCGGCCACTCAGCTAACGGAAGTGAGAAGGGTCCAGCGGACCGATGAGTGGCCGTGAAGTTCCTCTCCACACGCTGAGGGGGGGTGATGACACCCCCGCCCCTGGGGGAACCACTCCCCGACTGGTCGGGGGAGGGACTCCTTTCAAACTTAGGGGCCTGGTGGCTGGCCGGCGGGCGCCGAGAGTCACCCTGCAGAGGGCGTGGCTGAGCGCCCCCGCCTGTGGGGGCCGAGGGCCTGGCAGAGCCCCGAGAGGAGATGCCGTTCGCACCCAGGCACAAAACGGCATGGTGATTGCCCTGGCAATGCAGACAGGGCCGTCGATGCGGACAGTCTCGCTGGAGGTGCCCTCCCAGACATGACCAGCACCAGCGGCGCTCCTTGGCGATAGTTCGCCTCGCTGGAACCGGCTTACCTAATAATTTCGGGCACGACGTTACCCGGTGATCAGATGCTCGACAATAGGAGCAGGGGGGGGTTGACGACGACTTGCCTGGCGGGTTCAGCCTCTCACTGGGCACGTCTCGCAAGTCGTCAACGGTGCCCGCCGCGTTCTCGATCTGCCGGCACTGCTCCTCCAAAAACCGCAGCAGATCATAGAAGGGCGGAATATAGGAGGCCTCGTCCCCGCCGTACCTCTCCTCAAAATGGATTCGCAGGTCGAGAGGTAGACGGGACAGCACGATGCGGAGCAACAAAAAAGCCCATTCGCCCACTGGTAAACCCAGCCGCCTCAAAGTATTACAGGCCACCAAGACTGGATCCAACAGGTCCGGACGCAGTCTGGCCCGGTCACTAAGCAGCGGGAGGCTTAGAAGCTGCTTAACATGTTCGTCCGCAATTCGCCGGACGTTGGCGTATCTTCTGGCTAGGAGGTCCCGAGCAGTCTGGTAGGCGTCGTCCGACAATCTCAAGTGGCCGACGACGCCCAGGGCCTCCCCCTCCAGTGAGGCCAGGAGGTACACCATCTTTTGGGCCGGGGTCAAGTCACTCCGGGAGTCCACTAGGCTGTCGAAAAGACCAACGAAGGTCAGCCATTCGGAAAGGACCCCGGAGAACTTTGGCAGGTCCAGAGTTGGGAGTCGTCCCAACAGCTCCGGCTGAAGCTGCTTCAGAGAGGACTCGGACAAGTCACTCATCCGAGCTTCACGAGCCTCCTCGGCATACCTGCCTTCAGCCTCGATCAACTCGTCCGTGAGCCACAAGAACTGCTCATAGTCCGCGAAGCAGGAGTCCAGGACTCCCTTCTCCACATCCGAATCCTCGAGTTCAGCGTAAGCCTCCTCCACTGCGGCCCTTCGAGCATCCACCTGCTCGAACCGCTTCATCAAGTTATGGACCCTATCCGGTCGACCTATCAAAGCATGGGCGCTTGTGGCCCAGCGTAGCTCAGTCCGCAAACAACGGATCAGTAGCTTGGGCGATGTCATCACTATTAAATGCAAATTACGACGCGGCTTGAGCACAGTTTACAAAGACAACAAATAAAAAATACAACAAAAAATTAACAGTTAATAAATGCAGTTCCTATCAAATCGCGTTGAATAGAAATTACACAAATACGAACTACTTGCTACGTATCAACCAAATACAAGTTAGCACAAAAAAGACACAAATCAAATTAACAAATAACAAATACTAGTGCGATCGAATCAAGTTAAATTCAAATTGCGCAAATACAAATTACTACTATTTAGTTCAAATACAACTTACAGTATAAACGAAGATACACATCACGGTCGATCAACAAAAAATGCCTAGCTCGGAAATCGAACCTTCGATAAGTAATCCACTACAACTCTCCGACAACGATAATTAACCGATTACGTAAAAATAACCATCTACCTACATGACGTATATCTCTAGAAAATCTCCCGCTTGCACAACCTAGGGCGCGGCTTTTCAAATTACCCTCTAACCAAAAAAAGGCAAGAAACAAAGCAACAAAGGAAAATAATTCTATTATTACGTACAAAAAAAATATTTTTACGTATTACGGACGGGCGTGATTGTAGATGCAAATTAAACCAATCACACCAACGCTCCCTGCCACCAAAATTGTTTAATGTTTATCAAACACTATAGTCGGGATCGACCGGGAATCGAACCCGGAATCGCGCTCTGCTACCAGCATTGTTTAATTTTTATCAAACACTATGGTCGGGATCGACCGGGGAATCGAACCCGGAACCGCGCTCTGCTACCAGTTTGTTACGGCCTACGGCTGCTCTCTTAAAGGATCAGACCTTCAGGGGCCCATGAGCTGAAGACCTCTCGAGCAGACGTAGGTCGGGCCTCCTAAGGCCACGTGGAATCTCTCTAATTACACTAAATATATGGGGGAGCGTTATACTACGGCCAGTCGACCGGAAGGAATTTGGCGGAGTTCACTTACCTCTATCCAAGGCGACTGGTCCCTCCGGAGTCGGTCAGGTCGCATGTGGTTGTGTAGTGCAAGGGAAAGAATGGTGATGTGGTGTGTATCTGGGTGTGACTGATGGTGATTGAACCTAGACCTTAGCCGTCGGCAGCAGCCCGAGCGTCGACACCGCTCCAACTTGAGGGGGCCTTTCGAGGTTATCCACAGTCACTTTCTTGGTTCACCACGATGACAGTCACTTAACTCTATCGTACTATTAACTAGCTTACAGAAGCCACTAACTATCGCGGGGTATAAGGTTACCGCACAAAACACGCCCGGAGTTTCTGGGTCAAAGGTCACTACCGTTTCGCGTGGCAATAGATAGTTCTAAATACAGAGGCCGCACTAGCTTATATTGTCGAATGCACTTATACAGATTCTGAGTCGGACCCAATAAGTCCCGGGAAAGGCTATCCAAACAGGGAATGCGCGTTATAATTCCTAGACAGGATATTTACTAGACGCCCTAACTATTCCGCGGTTCCCGCACAAAATTAACAGCGTGCAAACATTAGCACATCTGGCAGATGACTGACTCGCTTGCGACCCGCGCGCCACTGCCAAGCTCGGAAGAACTTCAGACCGGAATCGCGCCGAGCCGAGTGACATCTGGTGTCGATTCCGACAACAGAGTTTTGCGCGAACAAGTATTATATTTTATTTATTAATAAAATTATCATTGATAAATATTTTATTAATAAATAAATAATTATTAATCTAATAATCATAATAAAACAATTTATCCAAGGACCAATCAACTAAAAAAAATTTTCATTGGTGAGATTGGAATTACGTAGTGTTTTTTCAGCACGGCTTTGCATATGAATTTCTTTGCCTATACAAATTTACACTGACAAAGTAGGAAGTTATAAAATAAACAAACTTGTTTAATTCGTGATTCATATAATTCAAGCAATTTTAAAAATAAAATTTAATTAAACAAATAAGAAAATTAAATCATTACACGATTTGATTAATTTAAATTTTTTACCGATTATTTGAATATTTTTACCGATTATTTGCATAACAATGAATTTTAATCATTGAAACACTATGGTAAGATACATAGCGATATATCATTGAAACAACGTGAGGCAAAACAAGTGGACTCTGGTTATTTTTTTTATATTTTGCTTTTTCTGAAAGATTCGAACTTAATTTAGTGATAAAGAACTATATATGTTGTAATAAAATATAGACAACTTCATAATTCTTTGGATTAGCGTAAAAGGTTATTTTGGTTATTTTAAATCTTGTGAGTACGCTTGTACAAAGTTATTGCGGAATGATTAATGTGAAACGTCAAAACGTATTTCTTAGATTTGGATGAGTATAAATATCATTTGTTTGATCGCTATTGATGATGGTTCGATCATAAATACAACTTAATTGTTAATTATTCAATATTATGCCATCAGGTGGTCATGTAGTTAAGCACTCGCTTAGCCTTAGTATAAATATATTTAACCCTTAACTTGGCAGAGTGCATCAGTGTATACAGTGCTCTTTAAAAAAATATTGTAGGAAAACTAAACAAATTTTGACATAGATTTTCTTATAATAAGTTAGTCTATGAACTATGATATTTAGTACGATTTATAGTTTTATTGCTGTTAACACTGAACTGTCAGTAGCCTAGCTTGCTACCAAAGAGAATATAATCACTACGTTTAGCTTGCTACTATGGAGTGTAGAGTAGGAGAACCACCTTATAAGGTGCGAAAGTTGAAAAAGTGTCCCACTATATACTGAAAATAGAGGTTCCAAAACCTACCACAATAGCGCTGGCGTCTGAAAAACTACGATATGAAGATAGCTGTTGTAGACGGAGTGAAGTCAGCTAAATACAAATATTTAAAAAATTTCATGACTATAGTAGTTAGTAAAATGTCAGTATACAAAAACTCAACTATTTACGTAGTACAAAACCAAGCGGATTGGTTGGTCCTTGTTTATTTCTCCATCTTAATCTAATTAATTTTGGCGCTTTTTTTTTTAAATTTATCCTATGCTACTGCAGCGCCACCCTTATTGAACGCGTTTTTAGGGACACTTTTCGTATATAGAGATGGTCCTCCTTGTACTCTACACTCCATACTTGCTACATATATATTTATCTATGCAGTAGCCCGCAAGATGGTGGACCGTAAGCCGGCGTCTAGGCACAAGTCGGTAAGTATTATGTATTTTGCTACTTTTTTATGCATTTTTGATTATTATTTGAAGTGAAAGTAAATGCAGTAATACTATATTATCCCTGGATGTAATTTTTTGATACCAAAACTTTATATATTCGATGTTACAACTCAGTTTGTCCATATGTATCTCTGAGTATACACTGCCAGCTACGCAAAAAACTAGTGCTACTTTGACATGTATCTATGAAGATACACTGCCAGTTTATCAGTGAATGTGTATATATTTAAAAAAAAATTGATATGCAATGTCTATGCAAAAAAAAATAATTATGATTTTTTATATTCCTAATTAATTTTTAAATAAATTTAAAAAAATTAATTTGTGTAACACTTGTACAGTAACTGTAGTAGATAGATATATATTTTTTATAATTATGTATGCTTTGGTACAAATGCTCATACTTAATTAAGATAAGCTGTACGATAATAAATGTTTGTTTCCAGATTCACAACAAAAGCTTCAACAACAACTAAACAGGGCCCGCAGAATTCTCGCCCTAGTTCCAAAATCTGGAGCTAGATCAGACGTAGGTAGCAGTGATGATTCAGCTGATGAGTTATAGAAGTATATCCCTACAACTCTTTCAGACAGTAGCTCTCCACCTCCATCTTTGTTGGATCTAAACCTATTATCGGATAGCAATAAAGAGATAGATGAAATAACGTACAATTCTCCAGCTTTGCAATTATACTCATCGCCTGCAAGTGATACTTGCGCTTCGCCATCAATTTTGTCACCAAGGCAATCATCATCAATTTTACTCTTACAAGCTGCTGAAGTTAGTTCACCAAAGCCAGGGTGTTTCGGGCATTGTATATGACTTTTTGATATATGGAGGGGAAGATACATTCCAGTTCATTTTGTTTATCGAAGAAGAAGAAGAAAGCATGGGATTAGGTGCAAAAGTCGTCATAGCTCTAGCCAAATCCATTTGCCAGCCTGCTTGTAAAATCTTGTGCTTTGACAACTTCTTTACCTCAATTGAATTAACGCACCGACTGAGAAATGAATACGGTATTTTTTCTTTGGGAACTGTTAGATTCAACCGACTTCGTGGAGCACATGAAAAACTTCCTACTGATAAAAAAATAAAAAATAAAGGTTCACATGCTCAGGTTGTGTGTAACAAAAACAAGGTTGTTGTTACCAAGTAGTACGACAACAAAGGCGTCACTGTTGCAAGCACATACGTAGACTCACATCCTCTTCAAACTTTACTACGGTATAACAAAGTACTGAGAAAGAAAATACCAGTACCATGTCCACGAATGATAAGGAGTGCAACTCCAATGTGTTTGGCGTGGATTTAGCGGATATGCTTATTGCATTATACAGAACAGAATTCAAGGGACATCGCTGGTATCTACCTCTGTTTTCGCAAATCCTTGATATATACATAAATAACGCTTGGCTTATGTACCGACGAGGTGCATCAAATAAGTCAAAATTAATGCCATTGAAAGAATTCAGATATGAAATTTACCGAAGCCTACTTTTGTTTGACAGAGGCGTTTCTGCCAATAACCTCAAAAATTATGTACCCCTAATAAAAAAAACCAACTGCAGAGAGACCCATTGACGCTGTATGATATGACCAAGTGGGGCATATGCCAGTATTTGATACTAAAGGCAGGTGCAAAAATTGCACAAAAGGCCAATTTATTGTCAAAAATGTAAATTAAGACTTTGTTTGGTAGAAGAGCGCAACTGTTTTCATGCATATCATACCAAATAGTATTGTAAAGCAAATAATTTTTGTTTGTTTATATAACGTGATCTCATAATTATAAGACTGTCTATTTGATAATAAAAATGATAAAAAATTGTTGATTAATTACAATTAGATCTATTTTTTGTTACAATGTAAACCTGGCACTGCATCTGTCAGGATAGGTACTTTTTATAATGTAAATTGTTGCTTACCTAGCAGTGTCCACTGCAGGATACGTTCAATAAAAAAAATATCTAAAAGCAAAAGATTTTTTTAAATATTTTATTCACCTTTTATTTACGTAATTAAACACCCTGATTGAAAGAAAAACAATAAAATAAGAAAAAAAAAATCTGCCAAGTAAAGGGTTAAAAAAATGTCATTGATTGCCCATTATGCGAAGTGCCAGCATGTGTTCCATAGAATATATTGGCAATGCAAAAGAGAAAGAGCATAGCTTACGCGTATGTTAGAGTGAGAAAGATAGGCTAGACCATTCACGTATATACTATTGGCCTGTATTGGCCTGGCGTCATTTGTGCACACAACAAATCCCGCTTATATTTGCAAAATCTCAGGTTTAAAAGTGAACGTAAAAGTTAATGTTTAGTTAATTATGACATGGTGCATAGTACCTAAATATAAATCACCTCAGAAAGAAATTCCACATTAATAAACATTTGACCCGTAGATATGATTGAATGTTTAATTGTCTAAATGCTGTGTTTTAGGAAAAATTATCACATTATAATATAATAACAATAATTATTCGAATGAAAAGCAATTGAATTTTGAATATTTACAAATATGTGAAATTCTGTTAATTTTTAACCTCACTTTTATAGATTGACATTGTCGATAATATCTTATCGGGAGAAATATCTATAATATCGACACACACTTATCAAAAACAATTTTGTCTCTTTTTAATAAAGCAGTAGCTGAAATAGAAAAGAGAGACATCTACAGTTTGTAAAGTGCTTATTTTGGTAATACTTTCGTGCAGGGATTGATTGCGGTTAAGGTACGAGGTTACGCTACCGGTATAAAATATCAATATCGCAATTTTTTAAAGGTAGACCGAAAGCGCTTAAAATTCAGAGAAAAAAACCGATATAAAATAACGGTAGCGCTATTTTTAAAGGGTTTTGTTATAACTTTGTATAACCTCTACATAGCCGAAATTATTACGGTTACGAAAAATATCGCGACGTTGCATGTTCTCTCAGCGACGTGAGTGGTTATTTGTTACAGCGGCTCGTGCAGAAAAATATCAATCGCGAAATACAAAAAATATTTCAAAAACTAAATTTGATACATACTTGACCAAGGTAATAAGATATTATTTTTTAAATCACAGATTTTTATTACAATACGTAGGTCACTCAATAAGCTTTGAGATATACAAAAAGCATTCTAGATACTATTAATATTTATTTTACATCTTTTCAAACTATTCTACATCATGCTCTATACAAAGTTCCATTCGCCTAAACCAACTCTGAAAACACTTTCGCCAGTCTTGATCTGCCAGGTCGGAAATAGCTTCTTCGTAGGCAGCCATGGCTTCTTCGGTGCTTGAAAAAAACTTGCCTTTTATTTTTTCTTTGACTCTTGAGAACAAAAAGAAATCACAAGGAGCTAAGTCAGGGCTGTAGGGTGGGTGACTTAGAGTTTCAATACCAGATTCTTCAATAAATGCTTTTGTTCAAATAGAGATATGTGAAGAGGCGTTATCGTGATGCAACATGATTCCCCGAAGTCCGGTCTTTGGTCTTCTCTCCCGCACAGCTTGAAAAGCTTTGGGTAATGTAACTGTATTATACTTTTCAGAGTTGACTGACCTTACTGACTTATAAGTTATGGTAGAGCCAAGCGGTAGCTTTTGCTGTCGCACGGATGGGCAAGCTCGAACCGGGGTGGTACCGCGACCTCACAGAATACCAGCGTGAAGTAGAGGTTTACCTTTGCGTTGCGCTTGGTGAGAGCAGGTGGCCGGAGGCCCAATCCCTCCCCCTCCCCCCCCCCCCTCGCCCGATCAACATGGTAGTTGAATTAAATAAAAGTCTACTCCAGGAGGGTACCAGCACCCCTGGAGAATCCCTCGGTGAGCATCCACGACCAAACTACTTCACTCCTGAGCGTGGGTGCTCAGGCTGCCCCGCGTATTCTGGGGGGGGAGGCGGCGGCAAAATTCCGCTCGCGACTAATGCTGCTCGGGGCAATACTGTCACGCTATCCGTGAATTTTTGCAACATCAGGGGACTTCATTCCAACCTAGACGCTGTCCATTACCATCTAGAGACGACGAAGCCGGCCTTGGTCTTTTTAACCGAGACTCAGGTGTCCTCTCCGGCTGATACTTCATATCTCTCCTACCCGGGGTACAAATTGGAACACTCCTTTGTGCCCCGGGCTGGAGTTTGCGTATACGTCAGGGAGGACATCAGTTTTCGACGCCTCGGCAGTCTTGAAGGTACGGACCTGTCCATCCTATGGCTGCGCGTAGACAGCGATGACCATCCCCGCGTCTACGGGTGCCTCTATAGATCTCATAGCGGTAATTCCGACACAGACCGACTCATCGACCACGTCCAAATGGCTGCAGACTCCGTGCTACAACAGGTCCCATACGCAGAGATCGTGGTACTCGGTGATTTTAACGCCCACCACGCTGAATGGCTTGGTTCTCGTTTAACCGATCATGCGGGTAGATCTGTCTATGACTTTGCTTTAGCATATGGTCTAACACAACTGCTTACTTCGCCTATGCGGATCCTAGATGTGGAAGACCATGTACCTTCCCTGTTGGACCTTCTGCTGACCCCTCATCCGGACGGAAATCAGGTCTCCGTCGATGCCCCTCTGGGCTTTTCGGACCATTGTCTGATCCGGAGTACGGTGCCACTCACGCTCCAATCGCAGTTGCGATCTGCAGCTTGCCGCCGTGTTTGGCACTATAGGTCAGCTGATTGGGACGGGATGCGGTCTTTCTTTGCATCCTACCCTTGGGGGTGCGTTTGCTTCTTGCCAGAAGATCCCAGCGTTGTTACAGATTCTGTTGTTGACGTAGTACTTCAGGGTATGGAACTTTTTATTCCATCTTCTGTGGTGCCCATCGGAGGCAGATCCCAGCCATGGTTTGGTCGCTCCTGTAAAATAGCATCACGCTATAAGCAGGAGTGCTACCGGGCGTGGGCTGACGCATCAACGTCTCGGGATGTAAACACCAGCGCACTTAAAAAAAAGTATAATTCCGCCTCCAGGTCCTTCAAAAGCGTCATTGCCAAGGCAAGGTAAGCACATCGGCAGAATTGCCGAGAAGCTAGTTCGCCTTCCTTCGGGAACCCGTGCATTCTGGTCTCTGACCAAGGCTATCCAAGGGAACTTCTGTCAGCCATCTCTTCCATCTCTGCATAGGGAGGACGACTCACTGGCCCATGCCGCAAAGGAGAAAGCCGATTTGTTGAGCTCTCTTTTTGCGTCCAACTCGACTCTAGATGACGAGAGGAACACACCGCAGACCATCCCACGATGTGAGTGCTCCATGCCGGAAGTGCTGTTCTCACAGCGCTCGGTTCGCAAAGCACTCCTCTCCCTGAACATCCAGAAGTCGAGTGGACCTGACGGAATCCCCCCAATTGTGCTGAGGACGTGTGCTCCGGAGTTGGCACCGGTCCTAGCGCGTCTTTTCCGGTACTCCAACTCCCAAGGCGTAGTCCCAAATCCATGGAAGACAGCTTTGGTCCACCCGATCCCTAAAAAAGGCGACCGTTCAGACCCGTCCAACTACAGGCCTATCGCCATCACCTCCTTGTTCTCCAAAATAATGGAATCCATTATAAACTGCCAGCTCTTGAGGTACCTTGAGGATCACGAGCTCATTAGTGACCGCCAGTACGGTTTTCGTCGGGGTCGATCAGCTGGTGATCTTCTAGTCTATCTGACTCATAGATGGGCGGAGGCAGTAGAGTCCAAGGGGGAGGCATTGGCCGTTAGTTTGGACATAGCGAAGGCCTTCGATCGGGTCTGGCACAAAGCGCTTCTTTCGAAGATTCCTTCCTATGGGCTTCCTGAGAAATTGTGCAAATGGATCACAAGTTTCCTTGCTGATCGGAGCTTCAAGGTCGTAGTAGATGGTGCATGCTCTGATTTCAAGCCTATCAACGCTGGCTGGCCAAATTGGCCTCTAAAAATCTTGACGTGCTCATCAGAGCGGAACAGTATTTCATGCCGGCAATCGCTTGCAACTTTACAAAGCACAAGCTCGGCCCCACATGGAATACTGTTCTCATCTCTGGGCCGGGGCACCCCAGTGCCAGCTCCTTCCACTTGACCGCATCCAGCGCAGAGCGCTTCGAATCGTCGACGACCGAGTTTTTTCTGATCGGCTCGATACACTGGCACTTCGTTGAGATTTTGCATCTCTTTGCGTATTTTATCGCATCTATCACGGGGAGTACTCTGAGGAATTGTTCGGACTAATTCCAGCCGCTCAATTTCACCATCGCACATCGCGACAAAACTCGCGTTACCATCCATACCATCTGTATGATTGGAGGTCCACCACTGTGCGATTTAGAAGAAGTTTTCTCCCTCGCACAACTTCCTTGTGGAATCGATTACCACCAGCGGATTTTCCTGACCGATACGATATATACTGATACTCTTCTATAAATGTCTCCATCTAACCCTAAAATAAAAGTAGCCTAAGATACGACTTAGAAACCTTCAACCATCACCTTCGCTTTCGGAGAGCAAACGAGGGATCCATCGACAATAAAGCTTCCTCACTCCAAGATGTTGATGTAGGATGGTATGAATGCTCCCCGAACTAATGCCTACAATCTTATCAATGTCCGTATATGTGATTCGTGGGTCTTCTCTGAGTTTCAAAGTCATACGAAGACAAGAAATAGCAACATGATATATTTTTCGCGACACTGGGTTACCTTATTATATAAAGCTAAGGTAATTTTTTTGCCAGTGCGTGCAGTGCGGGTTGATGGGGTGTCACGGTCGGCCGGCGGTAACCGAAAGAAACCTTTATGTTGATGGTTAAAGTAGCGAAAAATATAACGGTACCCTTATTTTTCGGTACCGAAAAATTTGTGTATCTGAATTTTAAGCTATCGCAATAAAAAGGTATGACGTCATACCCTTAACCGTTATAACCCATAATTTTTCGGTCATGCAATCCCTGCTTTCGTGTGACGTCATTAGCTCATCTATGGGTGACTGCGCCGCCATATCAAACGCCAAGTTTTGAGGTATATCTGCTATCAAACTGTCAAAAAAGCAGTGAAATAGTGTCGTACACTCTTATCTATGTTGTCGATAGAAATTATTTACATACATATACATAAACACTCACGCCTATCACCCAGAGGGGTAGGCAGAGACTACGGACTTCCATTTGGCGCGATCCTGACACACCTCTCTCGCCTCTTTTACATCCATATATCTACGCATACACGCTCGTCGGTTAAGGGTACTCCTAATCTGGCCCATTTTTAATGTATCGCCGATTTGGTCGATAAACCTTCGTCTAGGGCGTCCCTTCCCGACCCTGCCGTTCACTTCTACAACATAAATTTGCTTTGTCACTCTTTTATTTTTTATATTATTTATATTATTTATTTTTTATTATTTATATTATTTATTTTTTATTTTTTATATTATTATATATTTATTTCGGAACAAAATTATTTAATAAAATAATTTTGTTCCGAAATAAATATATAATAATAATAATAGTTTATAAATCCTGGATATCACATTTCATCCACCGTTACATGATCATGCCAGATTTTCGAATTTTAAATGAACAAAATTAATGTACCTGCGAAATAATAATATTTTTCATTTAAAATCTGAATAAAAAAATTAAACATGATATCCGGCAGGACCGAACATGCTTATATAACTTACCATTTGTGATCAATTATGTGCAGAACGTTCCTATGTACCAATTAATAATAAATAAGTATTGATTTTAAAAACAGTTTATTTAATTTTTACTCAAAAAATACTATAATATGAGATTACAATATGGAATCAAGGATCTCCATTCCATCTCCATACATTTGTTTACTGTACAATATTATTGTACAGTAAACAAAGGTATTTGGTATACAAGCAAAAATATTCATTTTCCCACTACTCTGTCAATATTAATTTTTATTGTGTGCGTTATAACTTTTTAACTTTGTTCACATTGATATAAAACAAAATGTGTGTGTATGTACTTATGTACGCACGTAAGAAGTTACACTTCTTTAGCGTAACAAAATAAAATTAACTGAAATAAAACACGTTTTATACATTCATATATATTTGAATAACTACCTCGAATATAGTTATCAGTTCTCACGAAAACTTAACAATTGACAGACAATTACCAATTGAAGTTGTAAAAAATTCACTCTCATCATTTTTCTCAAACGCGCCAAAACAAGTATAACTTCAAAACTTGAGTAAGCACTTAGCACACTGAGAACATTGTTTAAAACAAGTTGCAACTTAGCTGCCTGCATACTTAACTCATTGTTTGACTGAGTACCTAACACAAAAAATCTATAGCAGAGTGTGCAATGCGTAAGTGTACATATGCAGTGAAGCCTCGTAATGCAGCTCAAGCGAAATTTAAGGGATAGCAATCCAAAACTAATTTAACAACCCAACAATATCCATTGCTTCATGTGATTGAAAAATTCGTTTGCTCGACAACAAAAACAACGCAATGGATGTTGTTAAACTGTCAAATTGGTATGGTTTGCTACTACACACTACTTACATGCACATCACTCACCACCTGACTGGTACCCTGTGGTCAACCCTACCTCCGCAAATCGGTAAGTTGTGCTTGCTTATTTGCCATTAATTTAGAACTATCCATAGGCCATTGGGGCCGAACCCTCGGCTGCTCGTCGAGGAGGCTACTATGGGCCCTAGCCCAGTCGACTTTCGCCGGGGTAGCTGGAGGCCGTAACAGTACGCATGCTTGCAATCTTATTCAACTTAAAAATATATTTTTTTAATTTTAGGTTTCCGCAACTACATATGCTTCTAACCGTATAATTTTTTTAATAGAATTAGGGTGACAACGAGCACACAGTTCACATAGTTCACGAGATGGTAAGTGGATGCTGTAGCAGATTTTCACAAAATTTTGATATCCGACAAAAATGGTTAAAAATAAGAAATAGAGAAGAAATGGTTCATAATAGAAAATATTTCAATAAATGCAGCAAGTACTTTGAAGTAAAATGTTTTTCTCATAGAGATGCCTACTGTGTAGTGGTGATGTGAGAATATGCACTACCCCATATCAGAAACAAATCAGGAGATGGGCAGCAGCGGTTTCCTAATAACGACTAAAAATAAAAAATAAAACGCGGTTGCCAACCCGCTTGCCAAGTGTTGCAACTATGGCAAATATTCCCCAATGAGGCAATCTATGGGGGAGGTATCGTATGATACCTCCCCTTAGATCGGGAGGTATATAGCATATATCAATAAAATTCACATCGTAATCTTGTTCAATACCTTTTTAGTATACATTTCTTATCCTAGTTTGGTTTTAGTTACTAACTTTTAATTTATATACACAGCATTTCTTTCAGCGAATTTATATTAACAATTTGTGAAGTTATGCATAAACTAAGAGGTAGGAACTTATTTCTATCTTTGAGGTCGTCTGGGCAGATACTTATATGGCTCTTACGTAGTACCGGTATAAATACAGGCTGTAAAGCATTCCATCTCGGTCCGTAGAGGTAAACCTTCTTAGTTTGAAGTTAGCTGCAAGTTTCCATTGGCTGCAGTAGTCACTTACCATCATCAGGTGGACTGTAAGTTCGTTGGATACTTCACTTTTATAAAAACAAACTTTAACTAATAAATCCTAATAAAGTGTTAACTTTGTTAGGATAAAAAATTGGATGTAAAAATGTTAATTTCTTATAACATGTATTTTGAATAAATGTCGGGAATATTATTAATTAAACCTTTTACCGGGTTGCAGACACGATATTTCAATATCTATTTAATTAGTATGGCCACTCAGCGAGTAAAGGCAGTTAGCGTTCTTGGCACGATACCACAGGGAGTAGGACTGTATGATAATTTAAGTTTTCAGTTTTAGTTTTTCTTATATATAGTTTTTTTAATATTAAATAAATACATACAATTGTATGTATTTTTTGCCGACTTCCAAAAAGGAGCCGGTACTCAATTCGACTGTATGTTTTTTTTTTTCGTTTTTTTTTTTATGTGTGTTACCTCAGAACTTTTTTCTGGGTGAACCGATTTCGATGATTCTTTTTTTATTTGAAAGCTGGTACTTCTCGTGTGGTCCCATATGAATTTGATCAAGGTCAGACCAATAGTTTTTAAGTTATTCTTAAATAACTTATATTGAAGTCGGCTGTACAAAATTTTTAATTTTAAATTATAAAGTTTTATTATGTCCACAATAATCCGGCATGTTAATTTTTATGTGACTTCACGAAGCTTAAAACTACAAAGTGACACAATGCGTTTGAAGATATCTAATTTGTCAATTATACGATGAGTAGCTTAGAATATCTAAGGGAACAGATTGTAACCAACCTTTTGGCTTCGCCGTAGTTGGGTAAAAATATTGACTTACATCATCTGCGTCAAATCAGAAGACACGAATATACTATAATCTGTATCGATAATTATAGTTGAGGCAGGCAATGCATGGTGCAGCACTATTTGTCACCCATGCATTGCGCTAGCACTTCTTACTAGTTTACATATACATATAATACATAAACACTCACGCCTGTCACCCAGAGGGGTAGGCAGAGATTATGGACTTCCATTTGGCACGATCCTGACACACCTCTCTCGCTTCCTCCACATCCATATACCTACGCATACACGCTCGTCGGTTAAAGGTACTCTTGATTTGGCCCATTTTTAATATATCGCCAATTTGGTCGATAAACTTTCGCCTAGGGCGACCCTTCCCGACTATGCCGTTCACCTCTGCAACATAAATTTGCTTTGTCACTCTTTCCTCATTCATTCTTTCTACATGGCCAAACCACCGAAGCATTCCTTTCTTAATCCTGGTCACAACATCATCTTGCAAACCACACTCTTCTCTTATTAAACAATTTCTCACTCTGTCATTCAGCTTCATCCCTAACATACTCCTTAATGACCGCATTTCTACAGCATTTATTCTACTCTCATGCTTCTTCTGCCACACCCAACTTTCACTACCATACATTAAAGTAGGTACTAACACAGCATTGTGAATTGCCATACGTGCCTTTTTGGACACATTCTGACTTTTCACAATAGAGTGTAGAGCCCCATTCACTCTATTTCCTGCATTCACTCGTCGTTCTATATCCTTATCATATCTACCATCCCTGCTAAACACACATCCCAAATATACAAACTCATCTACTTGCTCTACCAACTCCCCTTCTATTCTTATTTCACATATCGTTTTACTTTCTTCTCTTTCAAAAACCATAACTTTCGTCTTACTTGCGTTCACTTTCATTCCCTTTTCTTTTAATGTCCTGTTCATTAATGTAACCATCATTTGCAACTCGGCTGCCGACGACGCAAGTATGACTTGATCATCGGCGTACAAAAGGCATTTGACGGTTAACTCACCCATTCTTAACCCGCATTCTTCTACTTTCAAATTTTCCAAACAACTGTCCATAAACAGGTTGAACAACCACGGGGAAGCCACACAGCCCTGTCTGACACCTTTATGGATGTCAAACCAGTCCGAGTAGGCCCCGTTGATCCTGACACAAGCACTAGAGTCCCTATATAGAGACTTCAATGCCTGTATCAGACCAGCGCTCAACCCAAATGAGTTCAGTGTTTGCCATAACACATCCCTGTCCACTCTGTCATAAGCCTTCTCCAAGTCCATGAACGCACAAAAAACTTTTTGGTTTTTGGCCAAAAACTTCTCGGCGATCATGCGCATGGAAAAGACCTGATCCGTACATCCCATTCCCTTTCTAAATCCCGCTTGCACATCCCAAATTTTTCCGTCAGTTTCTTTCATAACTCTTTCAATTAGTACCTTAGCATACAGTTTTCCCACAATGCTAAGAAGGCTGATACCACGGTAGTTTTTACAGTCCTGCTGTGATCCTTTTCCCTTATATATTGGGACTATCACGGCTTTGCACCAGTCTCCCGGTACCCGCTTAAGTTCCCAACATAAATTAAACAAGGTGTACAGCAGGTCTGCCACCACTCCTTCTCCAGCCCTTAGCATTTCGAGAGATACTCTATCATAACCAGCTGCCTTACCTACTTTCATACTTTTCATTGCTTTCATTATTTCATCTATACTTATATCTCTATCTATTTCCTCTTCTTTCGGAATTTCTATTTCATTTAATTCAAACGTCTCATCACTCATAAACACGCTTTCAAAGTATTCCTTCCATCTCCTTAAACTCAAAACTTCGTCATTCAGAATACAGCCATTCTGGTCTCGTATAGCATTCATTCTAGGCTGTTGTGAATGTCCCCTGGTAGTTCTTACGAGTTTCCAGAACATTTTAATGTTTTCCTGGAAGTTATCCGATATTCTTCTATCATTCTTATCCGTTCTTTCTTGCTTTTTCCTTTCAACTACTTCTTTTACTCTCTTATTTAGGTGTCTAAAAACCGCCTTTTTCCTTTCAATATCATCATTCATACTGCTAGAATTACTAGCCTTGGTTGCTAGTAAATCTAGCCATGCTTTCTTCTTTGCTTCAACTTTCATCCGTACCTCATCATCCCACCATAACGTGTTATTTTTCCTTTCATTTGTTCTCTTGCTTACACCACATACTTCGGTAGCTGCATCCACTAAACCTTTCTTGACATTATACCACACAGTCTCCAAGTCTAAATCATTCATACACAATTCAGCCATACCACTTATATTTTCTCTCAATCTACATTTGAACTTCTCTTTCACACCTTCATCTTGTAGCCTCTCTGTTTTTATACGCTGTAACGCTGTGGTAGACACAGATGTCCGATGCCTCCAACGTCTGAAAAGACCATTAATTCGGCATAAGACCAAGTAATGATCCGTCCCTACGTTAGAGCCCCGGTAAACCCTTGTATCTACCACCGCGCTCCTCATTCTTTCATCAACAATTATGAAATCTATCATACTTCTATCATCACCTCTTTCCCATGTATACGTGTGAATCTTCTTATGACGAAACAAAGTGTTCGTCACAACAAGACTCTTTTCCACGCATACGGCGAGAAGGCTTTCACCATTCTCATTTATACTTTCATCACCAAACGTTCCCAATATCCTTTCATAACCAAGCCTCCTCACCCCAACCCTTCCATTAAAATCGCCTAATATCACAATATTTTCATTAACCTTGCATTTCATTAGCACCATCCTTACCAACTCCCAAAACTGCTCTCGGATATAAGTGGGCTTAGACATGTCTGGGGCGTAGACCCCTAAAACAAACAACTTCTTTAAGCCCACTTTCATTCGTATCCATAGCAGTCTCGGGCTTACACATTCATACTCTTTTACACAATGACCCATTCTTTCTGAAAGGATGATACCGACTCCCTGGCATGCCCGCTCGGTCTCGTCTACACCAGACCAGTACGCGGTATACATGCCATGTGTAGTGGCATCCTTTCCCTTCCGTTTCGTCTCATTCACACATAACACGTCTATTCCTCTATCATACATCATATCGCATACTTCATCCATCTTATCATTCATTCCTCCACATACGTTCAATGTACCCAAACGGGCTTCCGCAATCCACTTTTCGCCCCTCCGGGAGACAGAACGTGACGGGTGGCGAACCTCGTCGCCGGTTTTCCTCCCGGAGATTCTTCGCACCCCTGCCCCATTAAAGGGGCGCCGGGAACTCGGGGCCATTTCTTTAATATTTTGCCTCATGGTGCGAAAGTAAGTTGTGGTATTTTTTTTACGCCGCTACCACACGGCGAGGAGCCGAGTCAGTTCTTTCGGCTTTGTCGCTCGTTTAGCACCACCCGGGGGACACGTGTAGGGTGGGCCTAGGATTAGGTGGTCGAAGCCTACGGACGCGAGCGACTCATCCCCCATCCTCTTACTAGTTTGTGCCCATACATGCACATTACACGCTGTACTGATGTATTTTGGTTTTGAAATTATGGATTTAAAATATCGATATGGTAGCATGAAGCAACGCAATTAATATGTCGGTCTTACAATCATAACTTTTTCCAAGGTCGGCCACATACACACAGAATTCCGTTTCGGGATTCCGTTTCGGAATTTCGAATAAATCGGCCACACACATATGGAATCCCGTTTTGCCCGCAAAATTTTCAACGGAAAACTACCGTACGTGTGTGATGGGTCCTTGATTTTATATGAACTTGCTGCGTTTGGAATACCGAATCCGAATTCCGAAACGGAATCCCAAAACCGAATTACATTTGTATGTGGCGGGCCTAAGTGTGCGTAAAATGTAACAGTGTGGGACATTTAGTGTCGCTACATACATACGAAATTCTGTTTCGATATTCCGATTCAAAATTCCGAACGGGATTCCGAATGTTTTCGAAATGGTATTCCGCATGTATGGGGCCGGCCTAATTGTTTCTAGTCAAAACATAACCACAGCCAGACCGGCTCGTCATCTCGATCAATCTCGATCGTCAATAACGACCCAACAAATACTACATACATAATATTACACACTTCAAAGGACATACGTAATATATAGAATATTTAAAAATGTCTGTGTAAAAAAAAACAGCTCTTGGTTCGAATATTTTTAAATCAGATTTTTATTACCTACTTAGTGATTAATGACAAGCATTTTTTTAATTATCTCCAATCGCAATTACAGCCCTGGGCATAGTATTCATTAGTATAGAGTTTAAAGAAAAAAATATTTTATTTGTTTTAGACTATATTCATTTTTTTTTGTTTTTTAAAAAAGATTTGATGATTTCATCAGATTTTATTTTGTTTCATTTCAATACAACGGTATAAAATAAGTTGGCTCTGCTGACAGCCCTACTTTTTATGCCACGTTTTGTCCGAGTGGAATTTCTTGACCAATGAAAAGCTGCCTTATTTCGGTTTGACATTTTTGTAGTTTTTGGTATCATTTGATTTGTTTTTGACGTGTATCGTGTAGCCTTTCGCTTTCCCTTTATTTACAATATCTTGAATTTAATCGGATATTGTATCAAATTATTATTATGTCGACCGGTCAATGGGAAATTGTTGGAAAAAGCAAAAAATCTCAAAATGGTAAGGTAAAAAATGTGAAAGAAGATGAGAAGAAATCGCAAAAAAATCTTCCTAAACTTGAAGATATTGGTAAGTTCGATTAAGAATAATGTAATAAATTTATTGAACTAAAATTTGTAATTAATCTGTTTTAATCTCTGATTTTAGTACCTCATTCTCAAATAAAATCATTTTACGCGGGCATGGAAATAGATGATACCCGAAAACCGCCAAAAGAGAAAAAGAAGGAGGGCGACAAAAAGGCTAAGAAGCAGCAGGATAAGAAAGCTGAACCCCCTAAACCTAAGCCACCTAAAACCATTGAGGGAGCTTTGGAAGCAGTGAGTCAAATGATTTCTTATATTTACCCGAATAGTACACATTGAATAAAACTAATTTTATGGATTATATCGAACTATGTATTTGAGGTGTAAGATATCCACTGCCTGGTGTCGTAAGAGGCGACAGAGAGAAACTGAAACAGGAGATGGACAGTTGAATCTTTCCGATAACAACTTAAAATAATAAAAACTGCCATTCCATCTGCCAAAGTGGCAACTATGGCAAAATTCCCTTTATGAGACATTTTATGGATGAAGCCTATGTTCAGCAGTAAGGTTTATAGACTGTAATGGATGGATGTATGAAATGGGTTTAAAACAAGTAAAGTAAAAAATTTATTAATTAATTTTTAAATTCAATTTTAGATACTAAAAAGAAACAATTTGAGAACATAACATTCTTGAAAAATAAAAGAAAGTCTGTTCTTTTGCAGTCTTGTTTTTTGTCTTAAACATTGAGTTATATGTACTACGTACTAGAGAAGCCATTCCAAACAAAAATTGTGTCCTACTCTATATCTTCGCGCATGCGCAGGAGTTGTAGTCGTGCATGCGCGAATACTTTAATTTGATATAAAATAAGATATTAATATAAAATATCTTAATTTAATCTAAACAAACATATTTCTAAATAAAATGCAATTAATAATAATAATTTAATTGAATTCACAAATCTTCAATTTACACAATATTTAGTTTGTATGGATTGCAGTACAGTTCAGTTGAACATGGTCAATGTTCGGAATAGCTTCTCTAGTATGTAGTACATATAACTCAATGGTCTTAAACAATTACATTACAAATATCTTAAAAAGTGAAGGGTAGATCTGAGAGTTGTATCCATTACCAAACAAGATTATTCTTACTTAATATTTTTATAACATTTACATAAGAGGTTGGAAGTCTATTTCAATTAAAAAAAAATACTTTTAATAAAAAGTATAAGCCAACTTCTGAAAACTATAATTAATAAAATTACTTCTAGTTGGTGTTAAGACAGTGTATAGAAGTAATACAGCCCTTACTTCAGAAGCTAATAAATGAAAATTATTTTATTCTTTTTACTTTTTTTAACTTTACTTTTACTTTTTATTAAAGCTCTATTCTTCTAAACCTTTTGAGTGGTCTAAGGAATATGACAAGTTCAAGTGTCATCTAAATAGTTACAAATTTCATATTCTATCTTTTCACACTTTGGAGTTGAACCTCTTCTTCGAATATATATGGGACCTCCCTAAGGTATAGCCTATTTAATAAAAAAAGAGTTATTAAAAATCGTTCTCAATTGACAAAACTTTTGCGTAACATCTATATAACAAGAACATACATTCAAATTGAGAACCTTCTTGTTTTTTTTTTGAAGTTGGCCAAAAAGGAGTTTAAATATAAAAAATGATTTTAATATAATAGAAATAGAATTTATTGTTGACTAAATGTTGTTATTTACAGATTGACCCAGCAGAACTTGCAAATATAATAACAACTAATAAAATACGATTTTCTAATGCTCCATTAGTTTGGCTGAAAGAAGTGGCCAACTATCTCAATTCAAAAACACAAATAGATGTTGATGATCCTACTTTCTTTAACTATCCACCAACATATCCACTTTGTGCTATTCCTGCAGAAATTAAGAGCAGCTTGGAAAATGTTTTAAAAGATGCTGGGAAAGCCAACAATCAACTATTTTTTGATGTTACTCTCACTGCATTAGCTAATGATATGAGTAGAGGTATGTTTTTACAATTTATAATTAATAATTTATGATATTAGTGTTAGAATATCCACTAACCTATATCATTGTGGGTGTGGTAAGAGGGGACAGAGTAAAAACTGGAACCGGGAGTCTGGCAGCAGCATCTTCCTTACAACAACTCAAAATAATAATTAAAAATGTGATTGTCAATTAGTCTGAACATGGCAATTATGGCAAAATCAACCCTATGAGACAATCTATGGGGGAGGCCCATGTTCAGCAGTTGACTTCTATAAGCAGTAATGTAATTGAAAAGGAATAGGCACACAGTCCACCTGATGATAAGTGGTTGCTGTGATCCATAGACATCTACATCTATCTTCGATTACTAATGAAAATGCAGATCCGTTGTTCCGTGAGGACAAAGATGGAATGCCTCATTTTCAGTAAAAAGGGTGTCCGCTTCTCTACACTCACCATATGAAACACAGCAGCGTTAAGCTGATATTTTACACTGGTATTTTGTGAGAGTGTGGTCCTTCTCCGGTCGAGCCGACCCATTCGTGCTACAACTATAACATAGTTGCAACATGGCTCTACCACTTAAAAAAATATTGTACACTTTGTAAAACTGCTCTCATTTTTATTTGCATGCCCTACAATTTAATAATTTCATTGCCTATTATATATTATATTATAAGCATAACAATAGAAATGATTTGATATAATAGGTACGACAGAAAAATGTTATGACTTGATATTTATAATATATTTAATTTTGTAGGTCAGTTAGTAAATGGGCACAGGCTTCTCTTGCAAATGCTTGCTCTAGAGTTTCCTGACTTCTGCACAGCATCAATTCCAAAAAGTGTCAGCTTAAGAAACTCTTACCAAAACCGGCCTCCTATTGGTCTTTCGTTATTATGGGCATATGGACAAGGTGGACACAACGATTTTGCTGTTGGAATGAAAGGTAGGTTACGGTAGAGTATAATCAACACCTCTTCCAATTTACCACATGCATATACACACATTTGTGGAATAAACTGGTGTAGTTATTTTTTTCGCTTGTAGTTGTATCTTTGTTTTAAAAATTATATCTTGGATGTCTTGTTGTTAAGATCACTTACAATATATATATATATATATATATATATATATATATATATATATATATAAAATATAAACACTGACGCCTGTCTTCCAGAGGGGTAGGCAGAGACTACTTTTTCAATCCTGGTCACAATGTCATCTTGCAAACCACACTTTTCTCTTATCACACTATTTCTCACCCTGTCATTCAGATTCAGTCCTAGCATACTCCATAGTGATCGCATTTCTACAGCATTTATTCTACTTTCATGCCTCTTCTGCCAGACCAAACTTTCACTACCATACATTAAAGTAGGGACTAACATAGCATTATGAATTGCCATACATGCCTTTTTTGACACATTCTGAGCGTGTAGGGCCCCATTCACTCTATTTCCTGTGTTCACTCGTCGTTCTATATCCTTATCATATCTACCATCCCTGCTAAATAAACATCCCGAATATACAAACTCTTGCTCAATCAACTCCCCTTCTAATCTTATTTCACATAACGTTTTACATTCTTCTCTTTCAAAAACCATCACTTTCGTCTTACTTGCGTTCACTTTCATACCCCATTTGTTTTAATGACCAGTTCATTAAAGTAACCATCATTTGCAATTCGGCCGCCGACGATGCAAATATGACTTGATCATCGGCGTACAAAAGGCATTTGACGGTTACCTCACCCATTCTCAACCCACATTCTTCAACTTTCAAAGTTTGCAAACAACTGTTCATAAATAGGTTAAACAGTCACGGGGAAGCTACACAGCCCTGTCTGACACCTTTTTGAATGCCAAACCAGTCTGAGTAGACCCCGTTGATCCTGACACAAGCACTAGAGTCCCTATAAAGAGACTTTAATGCCTGTATCAAACCAGCGCTCAACCCAAATGAGGTCAGTGTTTGCCACAACACGTTCCTGTCCACTCTGTCATAAGCCTTTTCCAAGTCCATGAATGAACAAAAAACTTTCTGGTTTTTGGTCAAAAATTTCTCTGCAATCATGCGCATGGAAAAGACCTGATCCATACACCCCATCCTCTTTCTAAATCCAGCTTGCTTTTCTTTTGAGTAGGGATCCCCGAAAATATATAATTTAAACGAATACTTACTCTTTATATGCGTCAAAGAACCAGTTATAGACACCGAGACGAGTAGTTGTGTAAGTTGCCTGTCTCAGGAGTCCGGCGGAAAGACCGGTGTACAGGGAAAAGAATCCTTCCCTTGCTACGATCTCTCCGGCGACCGCGAAAGATGAACGCCCCCCACCACTCAACTGCATCATCCTGGTCCATTCCAAATTTTTCCATCAGTTTCTTCCATAATTCTTTCAATTAACACCTTAGCATACAGTTTACCCACAATGCTAAGCAAGCTGATACCACGGTAGTTTTTACAGTCATGCTGTGACCCCTTTTCCTTATATATTGGGACTATAACCGCTTTGCACCAGTCTTCCGGTACCCGCTTCAGTTCCCAACGTAAACAAGGTGTACAGCAGGCCTGCAACCACACCGTCTCCAGCCCTTAGCATTTCGAGTGATACTCTATCATATCCGGCTGCCTTACCTGCTTTTATACATATATATATATATATATATATATATATATATATATATTATTAATATATATATAAAATTATATGCGTAAATAGTAAATACCTACACGGGTGGCGGCATCGGCTGACATCAAAAACTTTTCTAAACTGTTATATACTTTTTAAACTGTGATACATATATAGTCACCTCTTCTGGCACCTTTTAGACGCGTAATAACGTGACGGATCACCCGCGTATATTGACACAAATAAGTAAGTATAATACAGGGTTGTTTTTAAAAGAGTAATAGACAAATTTTCAATTTAAGTTCAAATATATAAATAACTAGCTTTGTTTCGCTTCGGCTTCAATTTAGGAACGTCATTAAATGTTGTTCCGTGCCAAATTTAGCTAAATTCGATCACTTTATAGTCGCCTCGGTGTCTGTGTCTCTATGTCTGTTTGTCAAAGAATTGTTTTGAATTCCTAAAGACTATCAGACGTGGATGGCATATATATATTGTGTGTATGTGTGTGTGTGTATGTATATATATTAATATGCTATAGGAACACATGAATAAATAGGTACTAGGCTGCCACTCAAGAACCTTTCTTCCCATTGGTTGTCGGTTCTTCGAGCTATATGGCCGGCCCACTGCCACTTCAGCTTACTAATCCGTTGGGCTATGTCGGTTACTCTGGTTCAACTGCGGATATCCTCATTTCTAAGTTTATCACGCAGAGAAACCCCGAGTATAGCCCTCTCCATAGCTCGCTGAGCGACCTTGAGCTTCCTCATACGGCCAGCATTGAAGGACCACGTCTCAGATGCGTAAGTCATCACTGGCAACACGCACTGGTTGTACAATTTCTTTTTCAGGTTTTGAGGTATGTCTAAGGAGAAGATGTGTCGTAGTTTCTCGAACGTTGCCCAGCCGAGTTGAATCCGTCGATGGACCTCTCGGTCGAAGTTAGACTTACCTACTCGGACTATTTGTCCCAGGTAAACATACTCGTCAACAACTTCGAGCTTAGTGCTCCCAACAACTACCGGCATAGGTGTGACATGGACGTTAAACATGATTTTTGTTTTGTCCATGTTCATCTTAGGTCCTCCAGCGATTCTGCCATAAGGACTATATCGTCGGCAAATCGAAGGTGAGTGATGTACTCGCCATTGATGTTAATACCGCATCCTTTCCAGTCCAGTAGCTTAAAACGTCTTCCAATGCAGCGGTGAAGAGTTTCGGGGATATAACGTCACCCTGTCTTACACCTCTCTGCAGTTGGATAGGTTTCGTACTCTGATTCTGTACTTCTTCGTGCGAGACGATTCGTAATGACTCTCGAAAACAGCACGTAGACGCGGCTCAGAAGGGGAATCGGTCTGTAGTTCTTCAAGAGAGCATTGTCGCCTTTCTTGAAGAACAAGACCACCGCACCTCTGCTCCACGCCTCCGAAGTAGTGCCACCATGGAGGACGGAATTAAAGAGCTTCTGAAGGACTTCAAGTACCGGTTTTCTACCTGCTTTCAAAAGCTCCGCTGTAATTCCATCTTCGCCTGGGGACTTGCCGATTTTAAGGAGCTGGAGAGCCATTCTAATTTCGCTCAGACTGACGTCCGGGATATCTTCGGAATAGTATCGGATAAGACTCGCTCTTGGATCGTTACTCACAGTTGCGTGTGGCTCCAACGATGACGTGTACAGCTGCCCATAGAACCTGTCAATCTCACTCAAAATCTCAGGTGTCCCGGAAACGATGCTGCCACACTCGGTCTTAAGCTTTGACAGTTGGCTCTTTCTGGCAGACATCTCTGGCAAAGACTTTGGAGCCTTGGTTCCGCTCGATCGCTTCTTCAATACGAGCTGTATTGAAGTTGCGTAAATCCCGCAGCATGCATTTGTAGATCTGTCTGTTCAGTTGCCTGTATGCTGTCAAATCTGTTGAAGAATGTAGCTTCATCTCACGTCTAACAGCCATGAGATTAAGAGTGTGATCGGAGAGTTTTTGTGTTCTTCTGTGGCGGGTTTTGCAACATACAACGCACGCAGCCTAAGGACTGACGAGAAGATCGTGGAGCTGGAAGAAGAGATAGACAAGATACGCTGGCATATTATTGAATTATCCGAGGTCCGAAGAGAGGGGGAGGACACGGTAATCCTCAAATCCGGCAACTTGCTCTATCACCGGGAAGGCGACCATCTGTCCCAAGGAGGTGTCGGATTTATCGTCCACAAGTCTCTCGTTAACAACGTTGTAAAGATTGAGTGTGTCGACGAGGGTTGCGTACCTTATACTCAGAATCACCAAATGGTATTCGCTGAAGGTCATACAGGTTTACGCACCAACCTCGGCACATCCCGATGAGGAGGTGGAGGAAATGTATGAGGTTATCTCTAGAGCCATGCATTCCTCCAAAACCCACTATACGGTGTTAATGGGAGACTTCAATGCAAAACTAGGCACGAGAGAGAATGGTGAGCTGAAAGTAGGGAAATTTGGAATAGGGCAACGGAACCCAAGAGGCCCAGTTTTGGCCGACTTCATGGAGAAAGAGAGACTCTTTATGATGAACTCTTTATTCCAGAAGCGGCCCCACAGGAAGTGGACCTGGTCGAGCGACGACGGTTCGACAAGAAATGAGTTAAAATAATGCATTATCACGCAGTTTGAATTTATAAGATAAAAAGGCCAGAATATTTGATATCTTTTATATGAAATTTTTCTTCACCATTTGCCTATATTACTTATTCTGAATCTTCTCTACAAATTTGGCCGGTTATTGCAATATATATATATATGGGTAAAAACAGATGCAATCTTCCACTACTGTATAATATATGGTCTTTATATAGTATTTGTTTCAGCCTGGCAGGAATTGTTCCTTCCTATTATTGAGTTGAAAAATTATTCAAAGTATGTTGTAGCATATTTATCTAAGCTCTTGGATAGACATGGGAACATGGACAGCTCTAAAATTAGCCACGAGCAACTTTTAACAATGTTCGATTTGATTAATAATAAGAAAAATAGTCTATCTAAAGAGTTGTCAAGTGACCTTATCAAACAATTAAGTAAATATAAGGTATGAATTTATAAAATACTTAAATATTTAAAAATCATCTATTATCACATTTATCTAGGTGGCAATAACAATGTCGTAATAAATGATAACTTGAGTATTACTTGTTCAATTAAGTATTTTGAAATAATTGATGTGCTGTTAAAATAACAAATGCTTATTTTGGAATCAAAGTAAATATCTTATTATTCTGAATTAAAACAACATCCATTATAACATCAAACGAGGGATTGGCAACATTGCGACTATTCTCAGCTGCATCTTGGTGGGCGACTTGCTTTAAGGCAATGCCATTTTATTGTAGGCTTACTTTATTGACCATTGAGTATCCATCTCTTCGAGTGTCAAGTGATGCATTTAGATTATTTGTCAAATTAATTACTAAAATTAAGTAAAACCCGTAACTGATTTATTTAATGTTTTGATCGCCTTTTGGTCATAACATTATTTTTGGTCCATTATTCATTACAGCCTTAAGTCCACTGCTGAGTATAGGCTTCCCCCATAAATTGCCTCATACGTTCGTAGGTCTCGTAGGCTCCTCAGAATTAGCCATAGTTGCCACTCTTTGCAGGTATTGGTAACCACATTTTTTTATTATTTTGAGTTGTCGGGTGTGGTTTGGGGAAATTAACCACCCACCATACAGCCGAGATCTATCCCCTAGTGACTACTTTTAAAAAAAGACCTTAGGGGAAAGCAATTTATAGACGGCTAAATGAGCATACGTAAGAATATTTTTTCAAGGGAATAGAAAAGCCTTTTCACAGACAAGTAAATGTATTGATGTCATTGGCTCATTGGAGACTAAATGAAAAATAAAAAATATTTCATAATTTTATCTTTTTTCTAACATACCCACACCGAGAATACATTGAACGCCCCTCGTATTTTTATACTATTTAATACTGCGATGCGATACGATACATGATACGTTGCGTCCCATTTCTTGCCGGTTTTTACCCGATCACCAAAGGGGATATTACACGCCGCTACACTATGTTGAAAAGATTAGACGAGGAAAAGATACGAAGATGTAGGAAAATTTCTAGAATCCTCATATAAAGAATGTTATGCCGTTACGCTCTCATGATACAATATGGTTAAATGTGGACGCGTTTTTGGCACGAAAAGACTATATACTACTGATAGTACTCAGTACAAAAACAAAAATTATACAATATGCTTGATAAAGATATGTCAAGATGGTCAAATGTGGACCCAGCATTATTATTGAATTTTCTCAATGTTACGTCTGTTTCTATTAATTTATTGTGGCATTGTCATCGCCTTTTATTTACAGAGTTAATTAATTTTGATTTATGAACCAAACAAAGAAGAAAATACATTCAGATAGCATTTAAAATTAATAATGTATTTTGTATTCCAAAATTTTAACACATTTAATAAAATTACCTCATCTGCGGTTATTTTTTACATGTATATGGTATAAATTGTTCTTATATAAGCTGTCATTTACAGGATATATTTTTCAATAAAAGCGGCAATAAGTTACAAGTGACATTTAACCAACTAATGAAGAAATTACCCAATCAATATTTAAGTGGTACTAGTTTGGATCCATACAACAGAGTTCTAGTTGAAACTTTAGTAGATTGTTTGGGACATGATGATTCGTGCAATGCAACTTGGAGACAATTATTCCATAAATGTACTAAGCAATCGGCTACTCTGCTTGATTTTATTGGTAAGTATATATTAAAATTTTTTCAACGTGGTAGAGCCATGCTGCAGCTATATTAATAGTATAGTTGTAGCACGAATGGGTCGGTTCGACCGGGGAAGGGCCACGCTCTCACAGAATACCAGTGTAAAATAGCAGCTAAATGCTGCTGTGTTTCGTATGGTGAGTGTAGAGAACTGGAGACCCTTTTAACTGGAAAAGAGGCATTCTACCTTAGTCCTCACGGCTGACAATGCATCTGCATTTTAATTCACAAACGAAGATGTAGATGTTTATGGGCCACAGCAACCACTTACCATCAGGTGGACAGTGTGCTCGTTTGTCACCCTTATTCTATGAAAAAAAAAAGATAATTAAGTAATAAAAATACATTTTACACATGGTAAACCCATGCTGCAGCTATATTATGGTTGTAGCACAAAAAGGTCAGCTACAGCTCACAGAACTGGAGATTATTTTTACTGAAAACTAGGCATTCCAACTTAGTCCTTAGGGGTGATGAAAACACATTAGAATTTTGATTCCTAATCAAAGATAGATATAGATGTCATTCATTTGCCACAGCATCTTTACTATCAGATGGACTGTGTATTTGTTGATCGGTCATATGCAATATTTTTTTTTTATTAATCAATTAAAATTTTAATTTGTTATGGGTGCCGGCTCAGATCGAACTGTTTTTGTTTGTGTGTAGTAAAATTTTATGGCGAGTGCTTATCTCCCGAGTAACTACGGCTCGTGTTGGATATGGTGAGTATATAGATCCGGCGACCCTCTTTACTTGAATCGAAGCATTCCATATTAGTACTCGAGGTTTCATCCATCTCATTGTGGGAATATTTGTAATGGTTGCTTAGTTTGGCAGACGGATTGGCAACCGCAATTTTTTATTTTGTGAATTCCTCTTACAATACCCACAGCAGGGCTAGGATGGGCAGGAGACAATTTTTATCCCCGGGGAAAGGAGAAAATGTTGATCCCCTCGTTTAGTTTTATCCATCCTTCGAGCACGGGCACACCGGTGTATATAATATCCATAGTAGATAAAATGGTAGATAGACTTAGATCGATTTTTGTATCAATATAAACTTAAACCCACGTTCAATGCACTAGGATAAAATTGTCCCTTTTAAATGTCAAAAAGGCATAATCTTTTATCTTACATTTGGCTCCATGCTACGGACGGGGGATATATGTCTACTCGTTATGTCAAACTGGGATATACTTCTCCTCATTGCCGTGCTTTGGCATAAGGACAAGATAATTTTATCTCTTGTCAGTGGATATAATCGGGGGATAAATTTTTTGTCCCCAGTCCATGCTAGCCGTGCAGGGGATAATATGGGGTAGTTTAATTTGTTACGATTATATATACAAATAATTCGTAATTTCCCTTATTGTCCTCAAAAATCACTTTGTGTTCGGGTGATTGATTTCTCTTTTGGTTTTCTAATATTATGTTTTCTTTTGCCGATATTTAGATAGCAATTGGACAGAAGTAAAACCGAAGTTGAAGCTGAAATCTTTAAAAACTACAGTGATCGAGTATAAAGAAATCAGCAAAGATGCATTAAAAGGAAAGAAAAAAGATGAGACAGTTGTTAAGGCAAATAAAATATGCCAGGTAAGTCTTTTTTATTATTACACTACATGGTACAGCTACGCTGCATAATACGCGTATTGACGTGGTAGTTTTTAAAAATTTTATACCCAACGCTACCATTCTATTTATGTATCATTTTAATATAATGCCATACAGTAAATAAATGTATCTTATGTCTTAGACACAAGTTTTATACCACATATAAAATGAAGATCGATGCTGCGTTAATCTATCTACGTTTTTTTTTTCGTTATAATAGAATCGGTTTTGTCCCGGGTTTCACCATTACCATCATATTCATCATTACCACCATATGGTTCATTCGAAAGGTTTAAAACGGGCCAATGAAAACGAGTAGGTTCCTCTTTATTCATTTAGTTATCGTAGTAGAGAAAATCAATAAGCTGCCAAAATATTAAGCTTATTTCAAAAATATCTATAGGTACAATTAGAATTTTAAATTACATTAAAGAATATCTACCACAAATCGTTGACGTCATAATATAATCAATTTGCAATTCACAAGTTTTATGCTTTTGAGTCACAGTTTTAGCATATAGTCCGTTGAAAACCTGTAAATTAATAAATGTTTTGATAATTATCTGTTGTCAGCGACTTTCATTGTTGTAAACAGATATATGTAGAAAAAAACATCGATAAGTATTATCTACACTCGACCACCTGACCCTGAATCTCTGAATTTTACTGTTTATCAAAAATAGGTAATTTAAAAATAATTGACAGATTTTTAACAGCCTATTAGTTTACATTTTTTAATATAAATTGTAAATGCCCCTTAACTGTGGAATGTTACCACACTTTCCTTCTGGTAACGAATTTTACATTATCATTGTTAGCACTACCGCACTACACAACAAACACTATTTTCTACCGACTTCAAAAAGGAGGAGATACTCAATTCGACTGTATGTTTTTTTTATTTGAAAGCTGGTGCTTCTCCTGTGGTCCCATATAAATTAAATAAACGTTTGATTTGACGTTTTTGAGTTATTCTTAATAATTTATATTGAAGTCGGTTGTACAAAATTATTAATTTTTAATTATTCTCATTTAAAGCTATAAAATACTTTTAGACATTTTGAGCAAAACAATGGCTATCTGCAAATTATGTCTAATTTAGTTCCTGATACATACAACGACGGCGCTTCAAATCGGCACAAACGTTTTGTAGGGTATAGCCAGTCCAGCGTACTGGTATAGATGGAGGTCAGTGGAAATAATCCTTGACTCCAAAAAAAAAATATCACTTCATCAATGTAACCGGAGTATAAGAGTATAGTGACCGGATTTTATTCCAGACCGGATACAGTAATCTGCCCAATGCCTAAAAGTGGTCCATAATCATAATCCAGAAAACAGGATGATTAACAGACCAATTGCACTCCTTAAAAATACGTCTAAAGTCCTTGAAAAATTAGTGAATTGATTGTAAATTTCTTAGAAAATTTGTTTCTCTTTCTGATAGCATAATTACCGGCTATCAGTCTGATTTTAGGAAAGTTAAATCCACTGACGCACGCAGCTTCGTTGGTATTTAATTCCGTATCTGTGCATATAGAAAATAACCAACACAATTGGGCATCTTTAAGTCCCTCACCAGGGTTTCAATATCACACATAGTAAATATATTGTTACGAGCTTGGGGTTCGAGATAATTAAAAACTGCCGAGTGAATTACCAAAATTGACTATTTAATTACACAACACTAATTACAACTTAAAATCACACTAATAATAAAACACAATCACTTTAGTTCGCAGTTATTTCGCTTCGAATTATTCTCTTGTATCGCCAATTCAATACTGCCTCGGTCGTGGTCTATACCGACCTTATATAGGGCCTCAGATAGTTTCCAGAACCTTATGCTGTAGCGACATATAGAATGTTCGAGTACATATCGGTCCCGAAATTTCTGGAAGGATCTTGATTCTCCTAGTTCTTCTACTCGACACTAGACGGCGCTAGTGTAACTAGTGTTGCCATGTACAAGACATTAATAGTGGCGCGCAACAATATTCTGAAAAAGGCACAAGGCATTATTTTGTATATTAACATGTGAACATGGCTTTCAAACAAATCTTAAAGCTTTGCTTCAAATAAATTAGGAATATCACATGTACACAATATAACATTTATTCAAAATTTTATGCCCCATTTGACCACCCTTAGTAGTGAATGTTTAACTCCAAATTTGCAAAGGACCAGCCCCTCAAGTATTACTCATCAATAGTATACACCCATTTAATTAAAAAAATCATTAAAATCTGTTTACAACCGATGAAGATAGCACTTAATATTTTATTTGTTTTTTCGTTCATAAGGGTGACAAACGAGCACACAGTCCACCTGATGGTAAGTGGTTGCTGCGGCCCATAGACATCTACATCTATCCTCTATTACAAATCAAAATGCAGATGCGTTGCATTTTGATTTGTAATAGAGGATAGGTTATCTTTGTTTTGTCCATATTCATTTTAAGACCTATGTGTTGGGAGACACTATTGAGGTCATTGAGCATAGTGCTTAGGTCCTCCAGCGATTCTGCCATAAGGACTATATCGTCGGCAAATCTCGCCATTGACATTAGTACCGTATCCTTTCCATTCCAGTAACTTGAAAACGTCTTCCAATGCAGCAGTCAAGTTTCGGGGATAGAACGTCACCCTGTCTTACAACTCTCTGCAGTTGGATAGGTTGCGTACTCTGGTTTTGTACTCGGATAGCCATCGTAGCCCTACTGTACAAACACTTCAGCACTTCGATATACCGACAGTCCACTTGGCACCGCTGAAGGGACCGCAGTACCGCCCAAATTTCGAATCAAAAGCAATATATAAAACATAGTCCACATACGCAACACAAGGGGGCAGATTGGACCCTTCGGTCTTCTATACAATTTGCCGAAGGGTATGTATGTGGTCTATGGTGCTAAAGCCTTTTCGGAAACCTGCTTGTTCGAGAGGCTGGAATTCGTCGAGTTTGCATTCGAGATGATTCGTAATGACTCTCGATAACAGCACGTAGACGCGGCTCAGAAGGGAAATTGGTCTGTAGTTCTTCAAGAGAGCATTGTCACCTTTCTTGAAGAACAAGACCACCGCACTTCTACTCCACACCTCCTGAGTAGTCCCACCACGGATGACGGAATTAAAGAGCTTCTGAAGGACTTAAAATACCGGTTCTTCACGCGCTTTCAGAAACTCCGCTGTAATTCCATCCCCGCCCGTGGACTAGTCGTTTTTAAGGTTCTGGAGAGCCAATCTAATCTCGGTCAGACTGACGTCCGGGATATCATTGGAATGGTGTCGGATAAGACTTGCTCTTGGATCGTTATTCACACTTGCATCTGGCTCCAACGATGATGTGTACAGCTGCCCATAGAACCTCTCAATCTCACAAAAAATCTCAGGTGTCTCGGAAACGATGGCAGCATTCGGTCTTCAGTTTCGAAAGTTGGCTCTTTCTGGCAGACAGATCTCTGGCAAAGACTTTGACCACTGGTTCCGCTCGATCGCTTCTTCAATACGAGCAGTACTAAGCAAGTCCCGCCGCATGCATTTGGAGACCTGTCTGTTTAATTGCCTGTATGCTGTCAAACTGCATTGCATGCAATGCTCTAGGCACTGAAAACTGTTTTGTAACTCGAGCTGAAATGTATCGGGACTCTGGATTAGAGCATGAGGAGGACGGAGCGTTGATTTTATTAGACCGTTAGACGACACCTCTCCAACTTATTATTTAGGTTCAGTGTGCCTCTAACCATTCGGTGATCGCAACCAGTTTTCACCCTCGCGATCATTGAGACATCACTGAACAGTTGCCGTTTAGTCGTCATAATGAAGTCAATCTCATTTTTTGTCGAGCCGTCGGGGCTCGACCAGGTCCACTTCCTGTGGGGGTCCCCTTCTGGGAGAAAGAGTTCATCATAAAGAGTCCCTCTTTCTCCATGAAGTTGGCCAGCTGCTGACCCCTTGGGTTCCATTGCCCTATTCCAAATTTCCCTACCGTGGGTTTTGGAGGCTTTAGAGATATCCTCATACATTTCCTCTACCTTCTCATTGGGATGTGCCGAGGTCGGTGCGTAAATCTGTATGACCTTCAACGAATACCGTTTGGTGATACTGGGTATAAGGTGCCTCGTCGACACACTCACAATTTTACTACGTTGTTAACGAGAGACGTGGACGATAAATCTGACACCTTCTTGGATCAGATGGTCATCCTCCCGGTGATAGAACAAGTTGCCGGATTCGAGGATTGCCATGTCCTTCCCCTCTCTTCAGACCTCAGATAATTCTATAATATCCCAGCGCAACTTGTCTATTTCATCTTCCAGTTCCAGCATCTTCTCGTCAGTCATCAGGATGCGTGCGTTATATGTTGCCAGGTCGAGTGCTCTTAGGTTGCAACCGAACCTCCACTGGAGATTCTCAGCACCCTCTGCCCCGCCGTTACCATAGTCGCCACTGTAGACAGGAATAGCGGGGTCGCCGGGGACTTGGGGGGCCGTCTTTTTGTGACTTTTGTCATGGATACCCCCCATGACAAAAGTCACAAAAAGACGGCCCCCCTGGCGAGCCGATTGCCTGGCGAGCGGGCTGGCAACAGCTGTTTTTTTTATTGTAATTTGCTGTTATCAGAAAGATACTGCTGCCCATCTTCTGTCTGTTTCTGTCTTTCGCCTTTTACGACGACACCCACGGGAAGATTTGGGGTAGTGGGTATTCTTACCCGCCACTACACGAGAAACATAAAAAATATATGTAACTGTTACTTTTCACTTATTCATTACCTAGTAAACAGACACTTGCCGTATATCGGCTTTCTAGACGCATTTTATTGAGGAATGTTCGTAAACGCTTGATATTTTTAAATTATTTGAGCAAAATTGTGAATATAACATTGTTCTTTGTCAACTTATGCCGTTAATATTTCGGAAATAATAATTTTTACGATGACCACACTGTAAACGTCAGTTAACCACATCCATAGACGAACACGTTGCACGTATCACATTCATAAATTCACGATTCATTCATTCCTTTGTTCGTTTTCGATTACATTTTCATTGCAATTTCATTCAGTTAGTATTATCATCACTACCACTATCAGTAAATCAGAATTGGTAAGAATATGAGTGAATATGAAACAGTTAATGTTGTGAATATGTGAGTTAACAGTTAGTGAGTGAAGACGACATATTTGTTTGGGAATTTCGAACAAATATCAATTCATAAAAGTTTAAATTTAAATCGATAATTTTATAACTTAATAAAAAAAGTGTATTCAGGTTTGTTAAATCTGCTTTTACTTTAGCTGTATGTAAGTATGTCTTTCTATAGTCGCAAATTAATTGACAACATCAAAAACTAGAAATTACACCTTTTCCATCGAACACGCCCATCAGTCGTTATTGCTAAATGTTGATTTATTACTTCCGTTACACGGCGGGAGGCCGCGTCCGTTATATTTGGAATTCATAAGAAGAAGCTCTACCTATATTAAATATGAATTCTTACACTTCATCGGAAATAACTATTTTTAAGATTAAAAATGTCTTCAACAATTCATAATTTCTACTTAAAATACAAATAAATGTATTACCAAACATTTTCATAATAACAACAATGGAATCTTTATATTATTTCTACAGTATCAGCTTAAAACATACTGTATCTTGCTTTTTATTAGATTCTCTGATATTGTAACCTTTGATAGATAACCTTAAGTTTTATGATAAACCTTAAAATCAAAATAAATTTATAAATTATTATCGGTTTGTTGCACAAATAAAACTAATTTTACACTATGCAACTATGTAGATTTAATTTTGTTATTTTACTTTTTAAATAAAATACTAAATAAACCCTTTATTACACAATATATAGCAAATTATTTATTAAAAGAAAAATTTACTTTATAAGTCATATTAACCTGTGGAATTTACAGTGAACACAGTCCCTGAGCTACCATAGTTGTAAATTTCACAATATGCGATCATCATAGGTTCGGTATTCACTGAACAAGATTTGACTGAAATAATGTATTTATTTAACACCTTTGAGATGGGCCCATCAATTTCTTATATCACTGTAATATAGTATTTATATTTCATCTGCTTCATCTTCATCAGGACTTACCTTAATTGTCACATTAGGCAGGAGTATTGATGGCAGTAAGGGAAATCTCTCATTTCTAATGCTGCAAATGTTTTCTGGTTTGGATCAGAAGCCATAATTTTTTTGCATTTCCCATAATTACCTCTCACGAGACCCATGTGAAAAAATGAGGTGATGGATTCTCTTATACTGCTACCACATGGCAAATACTAAAATTTTCATCATCATCATTACAGCCCTACAAAAGTCCCCTGCTGAGGCATGCCACAAAGCATAATCCTGATTCATATATGTCTTACCAGGTTGTCACTCCATTTAGTGGGGATCCGCCCTACACTTTGTGTACGGTACGGCATACTACATGTGGTACAGCTGCCACTCGAGAATCTTGCTTTTAACATTGGTTGTCACTTTTTAGAACTATATGGCTGGCCCCTTCAGCTTATAAAATTATTAATTAGCTTATTTAATTAATATTAATTCACTGCTAAATTTCCAGGATATTCTAGACAGGATGACGAGTACTAGAAGGTTCCCTTGGCTGTGGGCCATTTTCATACTGTTGGTTACCATTGCTGGATTAGTCACATATGATGTCTCTACAGTTGGTGGCAATTTTCCCAGTAAGTTAAGAGAATCACATTTAATATTAGATTTATATTGTTTAAAGTTTAGTTCATTTTAAATGAAATCAGAAAGAATGTTAACAACACAAAAAATCACTATTTATAACTAATTGCATGAAGATCTAATCTTCTAACTTACATTTTCTCATAATACGCTACATTATTATCCGTTTCTTACACATTTTCAATCAAATCTTATCATTTTATAGGAGCAGTATCATTTGTCTTATAAAAACAGCCATTTTGTATAATTTAATCTGTGGACAAACTTACTACAAGAGTACTGCTTCAATAATTGATCAATTTTTTCCTTGAATAAATTGTTTAATGGAATATACTATAGTTAATCAAAACCAATCCCAGGCTGGATGATTAAGGCAAATCTCCCTTGCAATGTTGGAGACCACTGCTGCTTGTGAAAGTTATTAGAAAAACATTTATTTTGTTTAGTTTTGAATCCCTGTTTTGACTTTTGACTATTGGTTATTTCATTCTGCATTTGAGATCCATGTGATGCATGATTCAACCAGACATAGTGCAAGTCTCCTCTAATTTTCATTGTTTCTAACTACTTGGTATTTTTTCTATTGGTGCTCATTTCTTTATCATTTGGCTGGTGGTTTTCCTGGAATTAACAACAAACTCTTCCTTCACTAGAATTTTTGTTATTATTATTGTATATTATTATTATAATAATATACTAATTTCTAGTTCTTATGACAATTAGTTTCTATTTAAACTTCAAAATCCTGGTCTCGTGTAACTTAGTCAACATCTCCAAAACAATGTGTCTGAACATTATCATTCTAAAAGGGAAATCCTCTCCCTTAATAATAAACCCGGTTGGGTTGTGCACTAGCAAAAGGCTGACTAAAACATTACAGAGGCCCTACCATAAGCATAAAACATGCCTCTGCATAGTATTTGCCTACTTTTCGAAGCACTCGGCGACAATGATTCTCACCAAATATAGATAATAGAATGCTTCTCCATTTTACTTGAGCCCTTGAAGCCGACAAAAAGTTTAAAGTGAAACCAACTGACAATGGTGCTTATGGTCAAATTTAGGGTCCAGGCAAGTTGATGACTATATTTAAGGCAAGGTGTAGCAATTCTAATTACAGCATGTAGTATTCTAGTTGAAATTCTAATACAGATAACCTTGGTACACCCCTTACCTTTTCAAGGGTCGTTTTACCTAAAAAACCTTAATGTTTTTTGTTGTAAGCTTACTGAGAAACAGTCGCCCAAATAGTTCAGTGCAACTTCTTCAGATCCTCTGAACAGTAGAATGAATAATATTTTTTGTTAGTTTAGTAGAATGAATTATTTTGCTGAGACACAACATTGCCTATGGCCTATACTATAATCTTGCAATTATCTTAGAACTGTTATCGTCCATTTTAGAACACAAATATTAACAATATTGAACTTAAAATGTCAATGAACACTTCTAAATTTAATTGACATTATTATAATGATTTGCAGTTTGAACCATTAATTTCTGTTAGAAAATATGTAATTTGTATTTGGAATACACCTTATAATTAGGGATGCTTCATATAGCACCTATATTAATTTCTTTTTATCTATGGAAAAGTCAAAATAACCCGTTTTTCTACCGACTTCAAAAAGGAGACGGTACTCAATTAGACTTTTTTTTAAATGTGTTTTAACATATCTCATAACTTTTTACTGTTTGAACCGATTTCGATGATACATTTTTTACTTAAAAGCTGGTGCTTCACATGTGGTCCCATATAAATTTCTAAATCAAGGTCTGACCAATAGTTTTTGAGTTATTCTTAATAATTTATATTAAAGTCTGTTTGTACAAAATTTTTAATTTTAAATTATTTTTTGTGCAAATTGATTTATATTTTCTTGTACTGTCAATTACTTTTAATTAAAACATGTTTTGTTATATTTTTCACAGAAAGTAAGACTGGACGGTTGATGAAAGATCTAGGCGTCCTAGAACATAGTCAGAAAGCGTGGCAAAAGACATTGTCGACTTCAGCACGTGGCTATATTTGGCTTGAAACCAATACTCCGATCTATTATGCTCAAACTGTTGAAATTTGTAAACCATATTCACAGCTCTCCAAAGATGTGTTCATATTGACTATGAAGAAAGTTGGAATACTTTATGACAATGTTAGAGAGTATGTGGTAGAGAAGACACCTGTAGTTGTTGCTACTATTGAACAATATGCCCCAGGAATGATAGAAAACATTCAATTTTATACATCATATGCATTTGCTACATTGAAAAAGTATGTAACAGACTATTATATTTGGATGGCAGAATATTTGAAGACTAAAGTTTTTGTGTAAGTATCTTTATGAACATATGAACATTACCAATACTCCTGTTACTCTAAGCAAGGTAGAAAATGCTTGTGTTAAGAGGGGCTCAACACAGTAGTCAAATGGCAAACTTGAACCCACAACTCTTGGGTTTTCAGTACCCATAGATATGATATATTATTAAAAATTCTGACGATTTTTCGTGAGACATCTCATTTTTTTAAATGTAATTTACATTTAACAAATAGTATTTTAATTTTTTATTTTTACACCATAGAAATAAAGCTGTTTTATTCCATTTCATTATAAATTATAAAATATTCAATATTTTATAACACTTGTATTAATTATTGTTTATTAAAATAATGGTGGTAAAATACAGAAAAACATCTTCATAAAAACTAAACTATTTCAACATTCAAAAAATTATCATGAAACTTCAACAAGCTGTTGCTATGGGAGGCCTTGTGAGAAAAAGCAGTCTAAGAACTCACAAGTAAACTATTTACCCCAACAGATTAATTCAAGCTAATAAAATTTATTAGATACACAACCCAAGAAAGCCTATGAATGTTTTAAGCATTTAAGATTTGAGCTGGAAGTTATATCAATATAATAGCATATATTGTTCAATACTTACATTATTCATTTTCCATGCAATTTTTCGTTACATTATTTACAACAAATAGCTTGTAATTTATCACACAACTGTAATATTATTTATGATGTTACTTTCTAATCAAGCAATGTTTATTTTCAGAGGTGAATGGGCACCTGAGATTCTGCAAAATAAAACACAAGTAGCATTGAATGCAACAAAGTTCCACATGTCATCATATTTCCACTGGTTCAGAGAACAAGTCCATGTGTACTCGGAGATACCTTGAAGAGAGATGAGGACTAGATAAAGTGTGATATTAAAAAACTCATCTTCTATCACAAGTGCGAACATAAAAAATAATGTATTTTATTTAAACAAAATCTCAACTGTAAGCTGGTGAAGTTATTAATGATATATTTAAGATGTTACAAATTATGTTAAACATATGGAGGTGTATTTGTTTAGAATTTGATAGGAATTTTATATTTTTTAAGATTTAAATCCATTTAATTACAAAATTCAGAAATGTATTATTTTAGCTATAAATTACAATAATTCATTGTAAATGATTATCATAAATATTTAAATAAATAACTTCACCACTTCCAGCAGTAATTGACCTTTTAATTTTAAGACTTCTTTATTATTTAATGTTCTTCAATTAAAATAATCACTTCCTATTCTAATTGTGTCGTCGGCTAGGTAAAATTTTTGTGCAATTAGAATAGCAACTGTCATAAATTATTTTAAAACTTCTTCAAAATTATAAGTTTGGTCTTAGAAACAGCAACTAAATATCTGTAACTTGCCAACATTTTAACCTAATATTTCTAACACTTCACACACAAAGGAAATTATGTACATTATATCAAATCAGGCTACATTTAACTTAGGTTCAAAAATTGTTATTCATGATACAAGGAGCAAGCACAAAAACATCACAATTTTATTATTAGATTATTAATTTATCATAATTCATATTTTCTCATTGAATAAAGTCATTTCATTATATAGACAACGAAACATTTCGATCTCCTAAAAATAAGTAAACAATGCAATATTTTAAATCATATCATGAGTTTGTATTTCAATTATCATGACAACTTTTTTTTAAAATATTTTAATGGTTTTATTAACCAGTATTGTGAAATGATTGACATTCCTGATTAATGCATTTTATACCATTTCCACAATTTACAAGATTATTTAAAATATTAAAAAAATTAGCGTCAAAATACCAATACAACGTGGTTTCTTTTAAATTTATATTAGTTGTTGTATAAAAAATGAACTTTTGAAATTTTAAACAATACCAATTTAACATTTGTTTTATATAGTTACCTCACTGTTATCGAAACAGTAAAGACAGATAGTATGTTTTAATAAAGAGGAGTTCTTTGTAGAGTTATTTATTTGCGTTGATGAAAGATTGTGCGTTTTAATATTGTAATGAAATAAACTGTTGAGGAACAATGTTTGTTTTATTTGATCAAATAGAAGATGTAAATAAATTAATGTTTGTGACGTTATGTAATTTTAGAATCTTAAATACATACATACACATAAATACATAAACTCACGTGTCACTACACAGAAACTATATACTTTCATTTGGCACGATCCTGACACATTTCTCTCGCTTCTCTCATATCCATATATCTACGCATACACGCTCGTTGGTTAAGCGTTCTCTTAATTTTCATTATGCCAATTTGGTTGATTAATTAAGAGCGTCCCTCGACATGATCAAAAGACCAGAACGTCATTGTTATTCTAGATAATTTCTTAATGCATTGCATTATATGTGAAAAATTCTACAGAAAGAACAATTATTGTTCAACATCTACAAAGTTACGCCTTTATACATCCCACTGCTGGGCACAGGTCTCATTTCTGCAAATGTTTGAACAATTAATCCCCCACGATGTTTTCCCTAACTCATCACTTATAATTGCAATTAGTTATTTAATACGTGCCGGCGGAGATCGAGTATGCGTTCCTATATTCAATTACTATGATGAAAGTAGAAGTAGAAGTTAGATAAAACTAAAAATACTTAAGGCCCTGTCCGCACTGCGATATTTCACCGCGCGATTTTTTTCTCGCAATTCTGTAACACAATCTTATAGGAGTAGCTGCACTAACGGCAAAAAATCGCGCGGGAAAAAGATCAGCAGTGATTTGATGCAAATTGAACGTGAAGCGGTGCGATTTATTACCGCGCGAATATTTTGTGCGGTATAAATTATGGCTATGTCCACACTACAGAATAAAGTTCGCGCGTATCGCGTCTCTCTCCAGTTATAATTATTTTATAAAAGCTTTTACAAAAATTTACTTCGCAAATATCCGCGTTATAAAATAAATTGATGTGTCTTACCTAGTATGAAGAAGCACCTCCCGCCCTCCCTCAATTGCGTGCACTATCCCCGGTGAGGATGCCTCGTGTAGAGGCGAAACACGTGTCGTATTATCGTCAGTGGTGTGTCTTGCCTAGTGTAGTGGTGTTGGGAGTAGCGGTGCTGGGATTAGTGGTGACGGGGATAGTGCACGCAATTGAGGGAGGGCGGGAGGTGCTTCTTCATACTAGGTAAGACACATCATTTTATTTTATAACGCGGATATTTGCGAAGTAAATTTTTGTAAAAGCTTTTATATAATGGATTTCCGCAAAGTAACGCCTGATTCTATTAATTATAATTATTTTAGTCCAATTCTCATCTTGATAGGTAATAAGCCCAACCAACAAGTCATAGTAAATTATCGAATGATTTTGTAGTCATTCTGTAATATCCGAAAAACTTTTTACTGTATTTTCGCAGCCTTTATGTCGAAAAATACTTTCATGGGTCTCAAGGCCGTAAATTAGTGAATCCAATGTTCATGACATTTTGATACGTCTATCACGCCGCCGTCATAGTATCAGGTAAATTAAAAAAAAATCTGTTGTTCACTTTTAAACGTGCGTTTCAGCTGGGAACTGCATCGAACTGACAAAAATCGTAGTCGTACAAAATTTTATTCGTAGTGCGTACTAGGTGTAATTCCTATCACGGAATATAATACGCCAGAATAAAAGTCGCGCGGTGTAATATCGCAGTGCAGACAGGGCCTTAATCATATTTTCCTTTTGCCACTGGTTCTGAAAAACCCTGTTCGGGATACGACCAGCAAGAAACACAATAGGACCTTTTTTACTATTACATCACCTGCTAAATCATTTGGTGACATTTTTTTAAGGTTTAGAATATTTCTTTCGGATGAACCATTATGTAAAATTTTATTCATGGCAAAAATTGAAATAAAACAATGGGAATTATTTTGTACAATAATTTTTAATAATTTGTCTTCAGTTCCCCAGATTGTGATTGTCTGTCTACATAGATCCCATACTCGGACACAATGCTCATCTCATTGCAGATAGTGTTGAGGTGCAGGGAAGATACCGTCGTGCTCGCTCAATGCACTACTTTCCACTATTTACCATTAAAAAACAATTTACTAGTATTATTATAAATAGCTTCGGCTAAATCGTCAATATTTTCCTTGCGTACCGCTGCTAAAATTTCTAGTACTTGCCTGAAACAAAATTTGATTTTAAGAAAATTAAGGTGCATATTTTCTTATTAAAATTTCAACCTCGTCTGCTTGCGACATTTTTTTTTCATGGGCATATGAATATGACGCATATGCACCCTGCCGAGGCAATAATGAGGTTACGTGTTGCTGTACTTTGATAGCTCATCTTTGAAAGAATTACTTTCCAGGCCTCCTCCACATGAATAACGCTCCCCCCACCTCTATGCGGTCTCCATATTAAGTAAAAAATTACCAGCCAAGTGCGAGTCGGATTCGCGTACCGAGGGTTCCGAACAAATTTGTGGGTATATGTTTAAAATTATTAAAAAAAAATTTATATGATATGTTCACAGGAGGTACCCTGTTTTGATTCCCTTGCAAACGTCAAAAATTTGCGACATAAACTGCTGTATCTTTTGATTGCGTTGGCTTAGAAGTTTGATTCTTTCACAGCTCCAAGGGACAGTAGACTTGAGTATTTGATATGTATTTCAGCTTGATACCTCCACGCGTTCCTGAGAAAAAAGGTCTTGACAGATAGACAGACGGACAATAAAGTGATCCTATAAGAGTTCCGTTTTTTCCTTTTGAGGTACGGAACCCTAAAATCAAGCATGAGAAAGTGTCAGTCTTTCTCACTCGTTATTCCACAAAGCCCGGTCTTGAGACTTGAGTCTTTACATACATCAAAGGTATTGCTTGGGGGAGGCCTATGTTCAGCAGTGGACTTGTGAAGGGCTGTAATGATGACGGTGATGATGTCAATAGGGTTCAAAAGTTCGATAACATATTATCGATACATTTGAAGAAGAAAAAATCGCATCTCCATCTTACATTTCACACCACTGTATAAATACTTACACAATATTAGCTGGTTCATTCCTCCCTTTCACTTGATTACCAGAATTAATTGAATATTTCTCTTTCTTCACCGAAGGGTACTTTGTTATAACATGCACATATCCTGGGTGAGTTGGCTTCACCTCACACCAAGGGCAATCTGTTTCTATCATGAGCCTATCCTGTGGTATTTTTGTTACCACTTCCAAATTCTCCTTTGTACGCAATGAACTGAAATATAAGGTAATATTAATCAGGCAGTCTCTTGGTGTGTAGTGGCAACATAAGCGTAACATAATTATTATCATATGATATCGTAAGAGATGAAAGAGGGAAACTGAAACAGGAGATGGGTAGCAGCACCTTCTTGTTAAGAGTTTAAATTATAAAAGAGTTGTCGTTCTGTCTTACCTTTTCGAAACACAAAATTCTCTCATTGCGACATAGTATGATGTCGAATCATGGAGACAACATATTCATATCCAAAATTTGATAAGTGTTTCATTGCATATTGCATAAATATTGGTTTCAGTTAGACCTCTGCCTCGAATCTTGCGGGCAACGGGGCGACGGCGGCGGCGGTGCGGGAGCGGCAGGATCTAATGCGTAAAATCAAACGGAGCGACCCTCGCACACAGCGGCGCGGGGGCGGGCAACGAGCGGTGCACTCCAGTCAAGCGGTGACCACCCGCGCGTCTGCATTGCAGTGTTGTGCAATTTATTTTTGTGACGTATCGAAATGTCCTCGGACGTGCAAGAGCTAATTTATTTGAGACTACTACTTTTTAAACAGTTTGCTTTCACAAATGGAATAATTCCTGCCAGTACAAAAGTTTAGAGTGAGACAAAAAATTAATCAAACTCTTCTAGACGAGTTAAATGTAAATGAAGGCGTGTACCCTTCTAATAAATCATATATGTATAGGTATAATACTCAACACTAGGTATATCAACCTTATAATAAAAAATACTGTCAAATAATAACAAATCTGTGATTGTAGAAATAACTAATCATCGTACTTCGATATCGTGATTTCGATAAAACTCACTTTTTTTTCCTTGCCCTATAGTAGAGATTCACTTCTTCTTTTGCCCACAATAAATCGAGCGTTAGGAATAAATTTAAATCAAAAATCTCGACAACACAACCATGAACACATCACTACGCCGCTATAGTGTCACGCGATCTGCCCGCTGGTTTCGAGAACGGGTTTGCGTTGACCGCTCCGCTCCCGCGTCGCCGCCACCGCCGCCCCGCTGCCCGCAAGATTAGAGGCAGAGGCCTTAGAATTCAAACCTTGGTTCCACTGCTGTGCTAACAAAAAAATCACACTGTCATAAATATAAATTGATAGAAAATGACGACTAAATATAGTTTGAAACAAGAAAACTACTATATAGTGTTAGAACTACTTTTCTACCAAGGAATTCGTCTAGCTGGGTAGGGTAGGTAGGTGCCATCCACTCACCTATTTCTGCCGCCAGCAGCAGTGTATACACTACTGTGCTCCGATCTGAACGGTTTAGGGAGCCAGTATAATTACAGATTGTGAGACATTCAATTTTAGTCTTCAGTAGTGACAATGCAACTGTAGCTTTTGTTGTATGAAGTTAGTTGCAGGTGTCCAAGGGCCGTTTACCACCAGGGTGGGCTGCAGATTCCTTCGTCACTTCAATATCAAAGCGTCAGTAGCCTAATGGCAGGGCGCGGACCGCGAACTCGATAGGTCGTGGGTTCAAATCCGCCATTCGACTACTGTCGTGAACCACTTCTAACACAAGCATTTTGAGCTTACCAGAAGTGGTTTAATGGAATATCAGTAATGTTTGATAGCATTACTAGTATTTTAAAAAATATATATATTAGTCAAAAAAAACTAACCATCCATTGATACCAATATACATTCCCAAACTTAATATTTTCTCCAGTGCCTCAAGAGGTCCATCAAATGAGTGAACAACTCCACCCATCACATTATCTTTGTTTCTCTTAAGTATGTCCACTAGATCATCAGCGGCCGCCCGACAGTGGAGGAACAACGGTAGATTAAATTCGCGACTTAGTTTTATTTGATATTCAAAATATCTGTAATAAAATACAACATCAAAATTTTAATAAGTACGTAATCCATTACACAATCTGTAATAAAATGCCAAATTATCTGGCGCAATACCGTAAATACTTGTGTGCCGCCACTGCAGGTTTAACAAATTGCGCCAATCCTAAATTTTCTACAATAGAAAACTGGAAACGAGGCATTCTATTTTAGTTCTCAGGGGTGACAATGCATCTGCATTTCGATTCTTAATCGAGAATAGGTAAATCAGTCAAGATATCTATCTATGTCACTTACCATCAGGTGGACTGCGTGCTCGTTTGTCCCCCTTATTATATTAGAAAAAAGTGACAAGCAAGCATGCAGTCAATCCACCTGATGGAAGGTGGATGCTAATGCCCACAGACATCTACATCTATTGTTGATTAAGAATCAAAAAGAATATACATTGCCACTCCTGAGGACTAACATGGAATGCCCCATTTCAATTAAAAAGGGTCTTCAGTTTTCAACACTCACCATATGAAAGACAGCAGCTTTTAGCTATTCTGTGAGTGTGGTCCTTCTCTGGATTGGTGACACCCGTTTTTGCTATAACCATAATATACCTGCAGTGATTCTACCATGTGTAAATACATATGTGCAACAATTGCTGCATGGAATAAAAAGGTAATAGTCTAATTAATTAAAAATATAATGATAATTTCAAAATGGTAATGATAGCTAAAATTAATATAATCCTAAATGTTTGATTAATTGATAACTACGTGAAATAATTACCTACAATCGCGAGGCGTCCTCGGGGCAGAACGCAGTCGGGACTAGCGCATTCTAGGCCATTGACTGTAAAGTTTTTTAATGCTGATTACGTAAATAGTTTTATACAATTCTTGTTGAAATGCTCATCGAAATAGTTTTTGTTTAGTGTTATTTAATTGCAGGATAAATTAGTTGAAAAAGTTTTAATGTAATTTAAGAATAATATAATATATGTATATTATATAGGGTTGCCAACCATCCTGTTTTCCCAGGACATGTCCTAGTTTTTGTAGTGTCCTGAGATGTCCTGGGTAATATTTAGCAGCATCCTGAGTTTTTAAAGCGCCCTGATAAATTCATGTATTTTTAAGATCACGGCATTGAAATTAACGACGAAAAATTATTTGACGAGATAGACACTGAACCGATAGTGTGGTGAAGCGAAAACGAAAACGAACTTATACTTGCATATACAACGTGTAGCAAAAACCCTATGGTTGCCGTTAAGTACGTTATCAGAGTCAGTATTCAAACGTAAAGAAATAACTTTTTTTCAAAAAACTTGAACATTAAAAAATTTAATTTTAATTAAAAAAAAAATTTGCAAATTTCGTGGTTTTATTATCTCTAACCGACACGAGCATCGGTGAAGGTGGGTCTTTCATAATCCTCTTATTCTCCGGATAATGCAGAGGTAATAAAACTACATACAATGCGAAAATTATTCTTTTTAAATTAAAATATTTTTTTAATGTTCAAGTTTTTTGAAAAAAGTTATTTCTTTACATTTGGACACTGACTCTGATATCGCACTTAACTGGAACCACAGGGTTTTTGTTACATGTTGTATAGTACTTACATTAGCTACGTTTTCGGTTCGGTTCGGTTTGCAGTTATCTTTGACAGGCTTTTACTGTGTCCTGTTTTTATACTGAATTGTCCTGGTTTTTACAACTTTAAATCCCAGTTTTTTAAATTTGAGGTTGGCAACCCTAATATTACCTATCTATTTCATAAATTATAATGGCAAAATGTCGTTCCTATTATAATTATTGTGTGGATCAAGTGTGGATGGATGGTTAGAGAGCAAGCAAAAGGATTCAGATATATAATATTTTAAGTTACCGAAGGTTAATGAAAGGTGAATTTATTTCATTTTTTAGGTAAATAGGCATACCTATACTAGACTTTTGTAATTAAAATATTTTAAGTTATAATAACACAAAATACTAAAATTAAAACTGTACAAGATTTTTAACTAAGTAGAATACCATCACATTTCTGTTAGGAGTCGTATTTCGGGTTTATTTGTTGTTTATACTGTCTTAAGTTAGGAGCCAAGCATTAGGATCCCCGACGAATGGCCTTGCAAGTTCATGCGTTCGGTATCACAGAACTCACATAGTAGATAATATGGTCGCTCGTAGTCAGAATAGGTACTTTACTTAAGTAACTTACATACAATTTCACAATGTATTTTTTTACCCTTTATTAACAGCCCTTAGTAACCACGAAAAGTCCATTGTGACGTAGAAAGGAGAACAGATGGAAAGTAATATGGAGAATTGCGCGCAGGGATAAAGTTTTAATTAGGCTGGGTGTGGAATTTATCGGATTAATAATAACTATGTAGGCTATTAAAACAAACATCGGCAAGCTGTCAACATCAAAGGAGTGTAACTTCTGTACATAGTACTATTATTTAGTCTGTGGTGCAAGTTTGTAGTAACAAATAAAATATGTATATGACAATACTAATCATACTGAAAAGTTTAACACTTTTGTAACAGGAATCCATTTAATATATTAATATTTCTATCATTGTAGCCACCAAGAGGCCACTGAAACATCGTCTTTCTCAAGTGCTACAAAACATGATTCTGGAAATAATTCATACTGTTATGTTACTCAATCTGTTAGGCAGTCATCTCAAACTGCGCATACCAGTACAAGTCTGCCACTCAAGAACCTCTCTTACCGGACCTAAGACAGCAAAATGAAAGTAGGTTATTTTTTTTTTATAGAGGAGGGGGCAAATGACCATGCTGCTCACCTGATGGAAAGTGACTACCGCCACCCATGAACAACCACAACACCAGGGGAATTGGAGGTGTGTTCCAATTTAGTAGAGAGCAAGTCAAGCTGGCCGACTTTAGGGAGAATATATTTTTCCCTTTGATAATTTGAATTAACAATCACGGACATCCAGCCTGTTTCTGGTCTGGGAATATACTTATATCTGCTGTAAATAAGATAGTTATACTTCATCTGTCAATAGACCATAAGATATTTCAGGCATTACCCATATCTGCCTCTTATTGCACTCATGGGACAAAATGGATTTTCTAATGGCAATGCCACATAACAAAAATACTTACTTAAGTTGAATGTCCTTTTCACAGAAATGAAGCCTTTCATAGTCTAAGCCACACTCCCCAACAGCTACAACTTTATTTCTGTTGTTTGCAATAAGATCTCTTAGACCATTTAAATATGTGTCAGGGTTTTCAACAAACTCATTACATCTTGTAGGATGACATCCTACAGTAGAAAATAAGCGAGCTGAAAAATATACAGTTAACTTCATATTTCATCGCTACATGTACTATACTACACCTACACTTACACTAGCCCTATAATATGTCTACGGATGACATAACAACGAAAATAATCTAAAAATAAAGAAATAGGACACGAAAATTATGCATATTGGTAACAAAAGATGCAAACCGTACTGATGGTACTGAGTACTGAGGTGACTTACTGAGGTTCTTGTATTGCAGTGATGCAAACTTAGCTCAGCCAAGTTGTATATACATAAGTTGAGGCTAAAGAAAATAAATTTTAACTGTTATCACTACCATTGGTTATTTCATGCCTGAAAAATCTGACAAGCATTTTTTTGGTGATAATCAGTGCTACTAAGTAAGTATTAAAAATATTCTTTATTGCATTATTTCAACTAGCCACAAAATTTTTGTGACATATACTAAATTTCATTTGACATGTTAAAAATGAAACTAGTTTTTCTTATTGAAAGTTTAATTTTCTGTATATTGTCTCTTGCAGGAGCAACAACAAAATGCAAAATAGTCACAGTAAAAATAAATATTCTTCTTCGCTTATATATTTTTTAATATAAGTTTGCAAATGCTAGTACTATTGCTATATTCTGATGAAATGACTACAGTAAATAATACTCACAATCCGATTGTGCCATGCAAATTGCTTTTTTACTATCAGTTAAACTTCCTCCGGTTATAATCATTTTACACAATCCAGATGACCAGCTACGTTCTAAAACTATATCCAGATCAGGCTCATGCTTTTTTGACGTATGGTATATACCTTGATACATTTCATCTGTGAGATTTGCTCCTATATCTGTAATGAAATGTTTATTTAGGGTGGAATATAAGTATTTGGAAATATTAATAAGAAAAAACATAACATTTAGTATTATCTATTAATAGATTTTGCTGTGAGCAGTTTCAGTACGTAAGAATATTATTTACTTTCTTCTTAACATAAAGATAAATTCCACTGCAACAAATGTGCCCCTAAAAATGTAGGGAAAATGTTCTATAATCGCCATGCTTGGCAGATGAATACCAGACCAGACGTCTTGTACTTTTCACGCTGCTCCTCGACTCCCCGTCATCGGACTCATACTTTAGACCAGGCCTAAAATAAGCGGGAAAAATGTGTGTTTTGCTTCCTTTCGCTGCCACCACACGATCACACGACAAATTCTAAACGCTTATAATTATCTACCTATGTATTTTCTAAAAGCCGTCATTCTTCTCATTAGCGTCATTAGCTCATTACCAATATGATACTAACTAATATGATACTAACGTATCTCATTACCATAGAACACTAATACCCTTAGGCGGGTATTTATCATTTTTTTTTTTGGAGTTTATGGCCTGGTATCTAGACCTTTAGGCCAAGTCTTAAGTATTTTTATTCGGTTTATTGTAATTTCCCCACTCCTTCATAGTATACTGCTTCACAATATGTTGATGCGTCACATTGTGCAGTTCTTGGGAGATTTTGGCGGCAACTTGATCCAGCAGACAGCTGATAGTTGGCGATGGTATCTAAAGGTGCCTATGCAAACAAACAGCTTATCTTGAGAATCCATCACCATTAGAGCACTTGTTTCACTGTTTCCACTAATAGTTCACATGCGTAGACACTTAATACACAAAATCGCAACACTTTTACATATCAAAGTCCACTTCAAACCATTATTTAAACAATAATACAGGAGCAGCAAACCGCCGCCGGTCAATTTCCCGCCAAAACTCCTCTATTTATCATTTACATCTGGAACAGTGTTGCCAACAGCTTGGAACCTGATATCGCCATTTTTCACAGATTTAGTAGCCTAATATAACCGAATTTGAGCTGAGGGGCCTAAAGTAGCCCAGTCATCAAAACTTCGCTATGAATAAATAAAAACGTAATTTTTAACAATTTGTTTATTCATAAGATGTACATAGAGTATCAAATTAAAAAAAATCAGCAATCATCATCTGCTGCCAGCAGCAACAAAGCATCAGCAAAACTTTCACCGACAAAATTTTCTGTAGCCTCTGCTGTGCTGGTGCTGGCGCAAGTTTCGCTGGAACTGAAAATGTACATTTTTCTCCCAGCATGTAATCTGATCATATGATTGCTTGGTTGAAAATTGTTGCAGCAAATATTTCGGACATTCATAAGTGTACAGATTCTAAAAATTGCAATCAGCGTGGATAGTTGCATTCTGTTCCTTAATTTTGTGTTTATCGTACCCATCACGCTGAAAATTCTTTCTACGATAGCATTACTTAAAGGTAATGACAGATATGGTATGAAAACTCGGCTAAATCTTTAAACATGGGATTCCCTCCAGCTTTCTGTATTTTCAATACCTGTACTCAAAAATTTACGATATCATTGGGAGACGCTGTACGGATTACTTTCTCGATGCGCAACGTAGTTAAATAACGCCGTTGGTTCATTATGTTGCCAGTCAATATTAGGTTTCCCTAATAGCCAGGGAAAGTCAACAACGTTGGGTCTGCTGGTTGAGAGGCACACATGGCTTGGTGATTAATGTTCAATTTTTTCCACCACTGACACATTAAGTGGTAGCATGTAAAGTAATTCCTTCACTAAGCGCACGAGAAATTTTCTGCATCACTGTGTGACTCTTTGGGCTCTGTTGGCAGAAATAGACTTTTTTGCAAGTAAATCTTGAGCTTCTGTCCAAAGTCGATTGAATCCAGCGGAAGCATTGAATTTTCAAATAACGCATTGGCTTTTTCTAAAGCTCGCTTAACAGCTGCTTTATCTGCTTCATGAAGCATTGTTGATGAGGCGTGAGAATGATAGTGAGCCTTAGTTTTGGGGTATTCCCCGAAATTACAGTGTGTCCAGTTTTTTATTTTGATTTGTACATTTTGCGTAGGAGGCATTTTTTACGCTTATATAAACTTTTGTTGTGATTCTAATTGTCGGTCGATTATTCGTCTTTCAAGTAGCCTATTTGGCGACCAGTCGCCTTGCAGAATTTTTCGTAACCAATTTCCATCCCGAGTAGCCTAATCGGCGAAAAATCGCCTACGTTGGTGACACTGATCTTGAACTGGTAAACTTAACCCCCGCCTAAGGGTATTAGCAATTAGCATAGATAAGAGTGTATATACGGAATTGGGGTATTAGTGTTCTGTGGGTTAACCCTAAGGGTATTAGTGTTCTGTGGGTTTACCTCTCAGACCCAGTGTTGCAAAAGTGAAAAATAAAAAATCGGTAGATTTGCCAGCTAAAAATCGGGAGAAATCGGAAGATTTTTATTTACATCCATGGGTTTAGAAATGTATCATAAAACGTTCTTTTAGTTATCGTTCTTCGTTTAAATTTTTTTTTGCAAACAAAATAATGTTTTTATAATTTAAACTAAAATTTAATGATTATATATTTTTGCTACTCACGCTTGTCCAAAATTATTCTGTTTTTTCACTGAATGATTTAATTTCCTTCGTATTTAGAAGCGAACGCCATTCTAAATTAATTTATTGATAACTAATACTCCCTAACAAATTTGGATATAAAGCACAACAGTTCTCAACACAACAGAAGAAGGCAAGTAATTAGTGAATGTAATTCTATAAACGAACAACACTATATATACATGACTTAAGATACCTAATTCGTGAAACAACCCGAACAAAGTAATCTTTAGGGATCTCCCCCGTACACGTACCATACAATAATGAACTCTATTTTAAGATGTTTCAGTGCAATATGCTTTAAGTATACCGCGAAGTTAAAAACCTAATAAGGGTATAGGTATAGGTCCCATAGGACGTGGTGCGAGCAATTTCGGGAAGTCCCCGTACATAGATTTTGTGTTATAGGTTCATTTTAGTATTTAGAATATTACTTTTCAATTTTATTTATGAATATTATTTTACATCAGTTGAAAATGTAACAAAATCGGTAAATACGGTCGCTAAATCGGGATATCGGGAGATACTAAATAAAATCAGTAGATTTAACTCGCAACTATGACAAGTATACCTTCTATGAGGAATATAGTGGAGGCCTATGTTCAGTGTGGTTTTTTAGGGTGTAACGGTGTTTGTTGTAATAGTGATAAGAAAAAAATGTGGGAGGAAAAAAAGGCGCACATTTTTTTCTAAATTTAATCTCGGTGAAACGCGGACACATGCGATGTTTAGGGCAGCGTTGCAAAGCTGAGTGATATTTGTGACAGTAAAATTCTGTGCTCCCCTTTATTTCCATGGCCCATGACCAGCAGTGGAAGGAAACTGAAAGGGGAGGGAAGGATAAATTTTATTATTTGAAAAAATATTTTTGTGTGTAAAGAAAGTCATCAAACATCATCAAATAATTTATTAAACAAAAGTTGCGTAAACAAGTTCAATGTTTAGAACAGAAATAACAAAACCAAACAATTCTACTGTAAAGAAAAAAAATATTATGTCACTTCTACAACTAAGGCAAATCTAACGAATCACCATATGTCAAAATTCAATATCTATATGTTAAAATCAAATAAATACTATTAAGAAAGAAACAAGGACGTAGAAACACTCGATATTCATAAAGAAAAGAAATATATAATATAACTAGATGACCAGGCAGACGTTGTTCTGCCCTATCCAACGATCCTTCCTATAAATAGTTTTATTCAATGTGTAGTGTTCGCGTAAATATAAGAAATCATTAAATAGTTTTATATTCATGTTACCTTGATATCCATGTATTAGTGTTCGTCTTGTTGGTTGTCCTTTTAAATAAATAAATAAAGAAATAAAAATCATTAAATTCGCAATAAAAATTTTTAGGGTCATTTATCGGTATAAAAACTATTCTATCTCTCAATTTGGACCAAAATGCACACAGTGTGCAAAATTTCATTGAAATCAGTTCAGTAGTATAGTAGTCCATCGCGGACAAACAACGTGACACGTAATTTTTTTTTTATAAGGATTATATCGATATACTCAGTAGGAGCCTCAAAAAAAAAAATTAAATCATAGGTATATACTTTATTATGCTATCTTTGAGCAACGTCATTTTTCTACCGACTTCAAACAGGAGGAGGTACTCAAGTCGACTCTATTTTTTTTTAATGTGTGTTACCTCATAACTTCCTTTTGGGTGAACTGATTTCCATGATTCTTTTTTTATTTGAAAGCTGGTGCTTGACATGTGGTCCCATATAAATTTGAATAAGGTAGTCAGACCTGAATTTTTTCAGTAACCAGGCAGGCATTATATGAACACAGTATATTTCAAATTTCATTCAATGTAAACCAGTAGTTTAAGAATTATAATTAGTCAAAGTTTCTTGATTTTGTCACTTACTGACTGACCGATCATCAAAACTCTAAGGCACTTCTAGCAGACTTAGAAGCTTCAAATTTAGAATACTAGTAGTATTTTGTGTATAAATCCAGGAAAAATTAAAATATTTTGTAATTTTGGTCCAGTTTTCTAGATACACCAACTGCATAAAGATAAGTACCTAGATATAATTATGTTCAAAAGTAACTTGTAAAATGGTCAACGGAATGAGAAAGCACGAATGGGACATCCAAAATCAAAATCCATTCGCACTAAATAATTTAATTTTATGTAATAATTATGTATTACTTTTGAGATACATTGTGTTTTCATGCGATGGCCAAGTCAATCTATTTATTTAAAACATAAAGTATTTTTAATATTGATATGGTCACTATAAGACGTTATTAGGTTAGCTAATTACGTAATAACTTGAGACAGAAGGACCCTTAAGTAGGGACTGAATAAATTTACCGACTTGGTATCACATGGATCTCACAACTTTTACGGTAAAAGAACTGAGTTGCGAGACTTGTTTTTTTTTTATAAGTTATGTTTTTGATGGCATAATGTTATTCTTAATAATTTATATTGAAGTCGGTTGAACAAAATTTTTAATTTTTAATTATTGTTGAAAACAACTTCGCCATAATGTTCACTATATATCGAAATTATAACATAAAACGCAATTTTCGCACATTTGACTTTGTGGAATATGAACATTTGTGTTAATTACACATGATATATAGTGATAATTCACACTTTATATTTAATTTTCAGTTAATTCTGGCTATTAAATATAATGATACGTGAACGACACAGTATTTGAAATGACAATTTTATAAAGTGTATAAAATTATTACGAAGCAAAATATAAGGAATTAACTTTTAAAAGCTGTGTAATTTGTTACCTTTTATATAAAAACTAACAAAAAACTTTCTATTGTACCCACTTAATTTTTTTTTAATTTGTAGTTGCCTCTTAAACTCACGCGGCGAAGGAAATAAGACTACAGTATGTGAAGTAAGCGCGACGCGTAGGTAAAGGCGGAAACTCGTCATTTGAAGTAAATTTTGTTAATTTAGAGAAGCGTAATTTAGTAACGAAACTAATTTTAATGAAATATTAATTTTATAATTCATATAAATAACATTTAAAAAATAATTGTTCTGAGCACTCTTAACTATGGTTCTAGCTAAACGTAGTGATCATATACTCTTTGGTTCTGAGTGGTCGTTTCTAAATATTACCATACTCTTTGGAGCGTTTTACAAAGGTGACATTTGATAGGGAGTTTTGGCGGGAACTTGACCGGCGGCGGTTTGCTGCTCCTGTATTATGGTTTAAATAATGGTTTGAAGTGGACTTTGATATGTAAAAATGGTGCGATTTTGTGTATTAAGTGTCTGCGCATGTGAACTATTAGTGGAAATTGTGAAACAAGTGCTCTGATGGTGATGTGATTCTCAAAATAAGGTGTCTGTCTGGTTAGGCGCCTTGAGATACCATCGCCAACCGTCAGCTGTCTGCGGGCTCAAGTTGCCGTCAAAATCTCCCAAGGGCTGCACAATGTGACGCATCAACATATTATGAAGCAGTATACTATGAAGGATAATTATTATAATATATAGTAACTTGAGGCTCAGAAGGGCTAGATCCCAGAGCCGTAAAACCAGTTATTAAGAAGAAGAAGAGAAGATGACATTTGACTGCCCCATGTGTACCATGGAAATATATGTACTTCGATGTGTACTTTAGCTTGCTACCACGGAAGTATAGTTTGTACGAAGTACATGTATTTCCATGCTTGCTACATATATATTTATCTATGGTGTACTTCAAAATTTTGAAAGATTAAAGAATTGACAGATTAAATTCTTTGGTAATCACATTTAAAATTTTAAAAGTTTACCTTCCGGTATATATTACTCTACTCTATGAGTTTACCACTTTAAAGAGACAACCTATGAAGACAACAGTTAACCTATATAGTATATTGTCTATGACAACAGTTGCGCACGGTACTTTTAAATTTAAACTTAGAGCATTTTAAATAAGTTTTTGACATTAACTTCCTAAGACAGCTTCTTTTTTTCCAGAGAGTTCGTTTACGAAGTTTGTTAAGTACACCAATTGTATAAATTTTAATTTTAATGTTATGCACTAAATGTTGTGCACGTAAAAAATAAAAAAGGATTTTGCGATTTGACTGTCAAAGTTACCCCGATTGGCGGTATATTTTGATTCAAAATATAACGCTACCCTGAGGGTACAAGCTAATAATCTTTGGACCATAACACTAAATTGGCTATTATCTTCAGAAACGAAAATCCATATCAAGTAAAAAAATTTTAGTTCCTTCCTTCCACTTGCAGGTGAGTTTAGTGGTTATCAATATCAATTATTAAATGTTTTCCTGGTAGAGATGAGACATACTTGCAAAATTTAATACCAGGGCTTCTAAGTACGAGTATGGAAAAATACCAGGGTCGAAAACCAGGTTTTAAAAATACTTGAAAGTATTTGTTAGTGTCGATATATATATATATATATGAATTGGGCAATATATATAAAAATTTAAAATTTGATTCGGGCAAAAATTTATACTGAACGGTTTTAATTCTTTTATTAATGAAATGAAATCTTTCCTTCCTACTTTTTGGCTTAGGACTATTAATTAATAAAAGTTGTAAAACTGTCTCTAAATTCAATATACACGCGAAATAACTATTTAAAAATTAGGTCACGGTCAGTAGGTTACGTAATCAGTTCACAATAACAATTGAATTTACAAAAAAGTCGAAAGAAAACTTTTACTTCCTCGAATATAAACATAATTCTTATTACTTACTACTTACCTACGCGACGTGTCCAGCCGCGACGTCAAAGTTTGAAAATACTTGCATTCGTTCAAAATATTTTTCATTCACAAATACGATTGAGTTTCTTATTACTATTGAGACATGGATAATTTTCCTATGCAAGTATTTTCATACTTGCAAGTATTTTTTGCTCGTACCAGGGCGCCGTACTTTGAAGTGAATACCTGGTTTTAAAACCTGATAGCGTAAATACGTCTCATCTTTATTTCCTGGATAATTTTGACACATCACAATATATGTAGTTTTGAACAAATGTAAGTTATTTGTTCGATAAATGGTTAAAATTAGTTTTTAGTCTTTAATCTAAGTAAATGTACTGATGTTTATATTTGTATACGAAACAAGTGGAATTAGTACTTTTGCAGTTGTAATAAATATAATAATTTATGTATAAAATAATTTATGTGAACTTAGGGAGCGGGGGACTTTAGCTTGCCGACCACTGTAATGTTTCGTTACATCGTCACAGTTTGGCCTGCGTTAGTAACAGGAAACAGCAAGGCAGTTCAGATTACGGTCTTAAGCTGACCTGCAATAAAAGTTGCGTGTAGCCCCTAATAAAAGATGCCTAATGAAACTTGTGTAGTGCAGATATTAATTAATAAAAAAATATGTCTAGGACATGTAAAATCCGCACGCGATGAGGCAGCGCGGTGGGCTCCTCCCCGCTCCAAAATCCTTTTTCTCCGAAGGAAAAGAAAAGAAAAACCCTTTTCACTCCAAAATGGATGAAGTCAAGTAACAATTTACCTATAAAGGTAAATTAATAATAACTTAATTTATTTTCTTTCCAGAATGGAAACAAGTAATTTAGTACAACGAGGAAACAACCTACAAGTCACTTGCTATAAAAGAAGCAGTTTTGAGGTTAGCCCCGAGTTTTTGATTAGCGGGTGTACTACTTTCCAAGTGAAAGTATTGGAAGTTAAAATGCAAAGCAGCCAAACTGCTAAGTGTCATATTCTTGTCAGGTTTTTTAAAAACTGCCCAAAAGACAACAACACCTACTCTATAACATTATCCAGTAGGAAACTAAGCATTGCAGAAAAAAGCTTTTTGTCTGACGACGGTACTTGGCATTTAATTAAGGAGAGTGATCAAATTTTAGCGTTCGACATCTCGGTTGTCATGGATACAGTACACATTAGCTCATTCGAAGCGCTATACGATGATACTGAATTAGCCGATTTTGAGCTCCGCGGTGAGGATGGATCAGTGAAAGTACATAAAGCTGTTCTTGCAGCTTCTAGTCACGTATTGAAGCGAATGCTCAGCGGTAGCTGGCGAGAGACTAAAGAAGGTCATGTCGATGTCCCGGGCACATCGGCACAGACGTTGCAGCATTTTAAAGATTACATATATTTGCGCAAGCTGCCCAATACTGGCTTGGAGCAGGTCCTGCTTCTGGCTTCGTATTACATGATACCACAATTAGAGCAGAAATGTGTAAATAAACTGGTGAATAGCTTGACAGCGCAGAAAACTTGCGACCTGCTAGAGTTCGCGATGAAACACAAAGTCAACAGGCTTATTCTGGCTATTCTTGAATGGGTTCAGAATAGGGGTGTGGAAGTCAAGGATATGCGTTCATTCTTTTCGAGTTGTACAGATAATAATTGTGAAGAATTACCATAATCTAAGTAATTTGCGTATTATATTATGTATAGAGCAAAATACACGCGTGTAGTTAATCAATATTTTGAAGCCGTCCATTAAATCTGGATGAAAATAATAACTTAGTTCATTGTTTTTCACAATAGATTACTCATTATTAATCAACAAATCCTAATTGTCTTATAAATTTTTAATTATATATAGCAGTACTTGTATTGTGATGTTAGAAACACTTACTTGATATACTTAAATCTTAATCCAATTAGAAATGATGTCTTATAGACTGATTTGAGACTGAAGGCTAATTGATTAAAAATATTTAAAAATTGAAAAATTCAAACAGACTGTAAAACGGTACACGGAAGATTTAATGACTTTTCTTTTAAGTTATCATTCCAGGGTGTGCATCCCATGTATAATAATTTTTCAAACAGTTAACAACAAGATGGCTGATGGTACATCAACCTGCATATTCAATCTATCAGTACCAATATGAACACATTTAATTAATAATTTAGTTAATGATTTCTTGTATTAACACAAATACTACACAGATAACAGAATAAAACTAATTTGACGGATTTTATTGTATTTAGAATTAAACTTATGATATCAGTTGTATTTACTCATGACACAAGACATTGAACTTAATTCGTCCCGAGTGTGGTCAAAACCTCGGATATATGTAAATTAAAGAGATAATATCCGTGAAATAAGTTTTATTCAAAATAACTTAGTTATCATTTTGTGCTTAACTATTTAGTTTCATATTACTGAATATGGTTATTTTGCTCTATTTGAACTTATTAGTTGTGTAGACGTTCTTTATTATTACATTTATTACTTTGTTATTTAAGTTTATATTTTATCTCTATTGGCGGCGTAGTTTTCCTAGAGGGGGAGTTTTGGCGGGAACTTGACCAGCGACGGCTTGCTGCTCCTGTATTATTGTTTAAATAATAGTTTGAAGTGGACTTTGATATGTAAAAGTGGTGCGATTTTGTGTATTAAATGTCTACGGATGTGAACTATTAGTGGAAACGATGAAACAAGTGCTCTGACGGTGATGTGGTTCTCAAGATAAGGTGTCTGCAGTACCGTCTTTACCATAAGGGCACACGGGGCCCGTGCCCAGGGCCCCCACGTCACGGGGGCCCCCGAAAGGCCGATATATTCGCTTACAATATACAATCTGTTTTCTATTTTAGGAAAATATAACCCGACACCAAAATTTATAGAGTACATGAGGTAGTTGTTAGTGACTTTCTGGAAACCCTGACCAGTGCTTCCAGCTGTGCTTGTGACAGAAAAAGTGGCATTGACATATTTCTTAGGTAGAAAATATGTAGTTCCACGATTCGCCGCCATCTAAACGTTTTTTTCGAGTTGTACAATCGCCTTACTCATAGCCTGGATTTTTTTTAAATATCCGGCAATATATGTTTTTTTTTTTTTTTTTTTATAGGATCGGGTGACAAACGAGCACACAGTCCACCTGATGGTAAGTGGTTACTGTGACCCATAGACATCTACATCTATCCTCAATAAAGACTCAAGATGCACATGCGTTGTCACCCGTGAGGACTAAGATGGAATGCCTCTTTGCCAGTAAAAAGGGTCTCCGGTTCTCTACACTCACCATACGAAACACAGCAGCGTTAAGCTGCTATTTTACGCTGGTTTTCTGTGAGAGCGTGGTCCTTCCCCGTTCGAGCCGACCCATTCGTGCTACAACCATAATATAGCTGCAGCATGGCTCTACCACGTAAATAAAATGTATTTATATAATTACAGCTAAATAAATGTTGTTGGTTAAATTGATAATAGGAAAAGACATGAGTATAGGTAGTAGCTTAGCGAATTTTAATCGAACACCAGAACGGTTTTTTAAACTATTATTAAACAGTGAACATTTTAATAATTATAAAAAATATCTAAAAAGTACCTACATTGCAAATTCGAGTTTGCGGTGGTGTGATTTTGTTTTGTTTCATAGAAATTATTTAAGAAAATGACAAATGTATCTCCTGGTACGTATTGTAGTGAAATTTTAACAGAAGAATTACGCGACATTTGGCTTCAAAAATGGCCATTACTTTTCCAAAATAAAAAATGGTGACTTCTCTGAAACTTCTGCAAATTTTCCAGATTCAAGCGGTAAAAAAAAACTAGATATTAAACTATAAATATTTTTACCCGTAAATTGATATTAAATGGTGAGTCCTTAGAAAGAAAATGGCTCCTTTATTCACCGTTGAAGAAATCTGTGTACTGTTATTGCTGCCGTCTATTTAATGCTATTACTACTGGTACTGGGCATAACTTGAGTTCTCCGAATTAATATAAAGATTGGAAGCATATAAGTAACTTATTAATTGAGCATGAGAACAGTTTACAGCACAGGCAATTAATGTTGAATTATTTCGCAAGAAGCAAAAATACTGGAGGAGTTAACAGTTAGTTACTGTCTCAGTATAATACAGAAGTCAATTATTGGAAGATTATACTTAGAAGAATTGTTGCAGCTGTGATATTTTTAGCTTCTAGAAATCTTGCTTTTCGTGGTGATAATGAGATATTAGAGTTTCAAAAAAAAGGGGATTAGGATGCCTAGAATTGATTAGTGAATTTGATCCTATTCTTGCTGATCATATACGAAACTGCGGAAATCGTGGAAAAGGAAGAACCTACATCATATTTGTCTGTAAATATTTGCAATGAGTTTATTAATTTAATGGGACAGCGAGTTTTAAAAACAATTGTCAACTAACCTTCATCGTTAGATACGTAAAAGACGGAGAGCCTATTGAGAGATTTTTGCAGTTTTTGCCTATGGATAAACATTGTTCAGAATGTATAGCAGTATATCATTTTAAACTTTTTTGAAAGCCATGATATTTTTTTCTGCAGCTTTGTCCTCAATTTCAAGTGACATCAATCAACCAAGAGAAACAAAAAACGAAGCCCAAAACCTAGCAAAAAAAGACGGAGAAATTGAATACTATACTTTTAACGGAGATATAGAATGTTTTTTTTAGGAATTATGAACAAAACCAGCTTAAGTTTACAGAATAGCACTATGACCGTGGACGTTGCAACAAAACTTTACACATTTCTGATCGATTATGTCAATAACAAACGCAATAATTTCAATCAGTCCGAATCGATGGAAGAAAACATCCAAATACTGACTATAAAGATAAGTCTGAAAGAAAAAGAATTCGCAGCACACGCGTTACTTTTTCTAAGGATTGTCTGAGACTGTACAGTTAAATGGCAAAGAAAAATTTCGTGTACATACGTTTATTCCTTGAAATCGATACATTAAATTTACAATCGTTTTAGTTTTCTTTATCAATTAATAACAATCAATTATGATGAGTTAACAAAAAAATGTAATGAATTTGAAGAATTCTATCATTAAGACATTAATGCATATGAGCTCAAAGCAGAATGTTTTTATTTAGGGCAGTATTTAAAGAACATAGCAAAGGAATCTGTTGCTAGTGTGTGTCTGTCTGCATAGACGCCTTGAGATACCATCGCCAACTGTTAGCTGTCTGCTGGCTCAAGTTGCCGTCAAAATCTCCCAAGGGCTGCACAATGTGACGCATCAACATATTGTAAAACAGTGTACTATGAAGGATAATTATTATACATTGTAACTTCAGGTTCAGAAGGGCTAGAACCGAACCCAGAGCCGTAAAGCCAGTTATTAAGAAAAAGAAGTTTCCTGGGGGGGGGGGGGGACCGATCAAGCAAAAAATTACTTGATTACTAGTAACTTGTCACTTGATTTTGTGGTACAGTTGAGAAATTTTAGAAGTAGCGAAACGAAATAATTTAATGAGATAAATAAGAGCTGCCTCGTATTAATATAGATTATTCAATATCTACAATTATTTTCGAGGGTAGGCAGTGCGAGTGGCCCTTTACTTTAAGAACAGAGTACACATGGTTATCAAAAAAAAAAACAAGTGCCTTTAATTTTGTGTTTACGCTTTTAGAATTTATACACCAACAACATTTTTAATTATTCTTCAAATACTTGTTAAAACAAGAAGTTGTGGGTAAAAGCTCTGGTCATAAGAAAAAATAAACTACAGCCAGTCATAGTTTTAAGACCTTATTATTGTCTTCATAATATAGCAAATACAAATATTTTAGCATACACGATCAACGTTTTAGCCTTGATTTTGTACGAAGATACAATGTTACGTAGATGTCAATTTAGAATATGTAATTTCATTTCCTAATAAACGTTAAACTAATATAGTGTTTTATTTTCGTATTCTATCTTGCTGCAGTACTAATGGGTAGGTTCGAACGGTGAAAAAACGGCACTAAGTATATTTATACAACAATGGTTGTGCTGTTTTGTATGGTGAGAGGATTGAATCGGAGATCCTTTTTCTGTTAAGGCGCATGGTTGAGCAAACTGTCGCGCTAGTTGTTATTTGTGCAGTTTTTAGGAGCTATCTACCTTTTATTAAAAAGATATGTCAAGTAATAAAAAACACATTATATTTCTACATAATCTTGATTCCATAAGAGTCATACTCATATCCAATTTTTAAAAAAAAGGAAAAGTATTAAAATAATGTACTTACAACGAAACCACATAAATGTGAAATAATTATTGATAATATGCATCTCCTCGTAAAGTAAGCATTATTTTATTTTGCGATTGACACTAATGGGTAGACAATTTATTAATGAACATTTCTATCATAATTTTTTTTCAAAAGACCAAAATTTGATTTTATTAAGAAATTATTTTAAAAACTGGGCGTATTCACTGCCCACGGGGTTGTGAGTCAGTGAGCGCTAAGCTCTTGAAGGTAAAACTCGTGTCGTTAGTCACGGCGTCGGCCAGCGCATATGCTCGCTTACGTCATCTTATCAGTCGATAATATTATTATTGTTTGTTTGTTTTGGGTATAATTTTTCGTATTAGTTATACATATTTGTTGTCTTTTTTACTGCGCGATGAAGCTTTTTGCGTGTATATTCTTTGAAGTAAATGCAAATATAAAAATAAAGCACCATTAGCATGTAAGGTTCGAATCCATAATTAAGATTTCGACAAATATTATAATTTACACTATAAAAAGCTAATTCAATATTATCAGTATAGTACACAGTTAAAAATAATCCTAATACCAAACCACAATATCTTAGTAGGTATAGTAATTTGGGAAAAAGTATATAAGTAGGTATTAATATACCTACCCAGTATAACTAATCACAATAGGTACCTATGTAGGTATTATGATTAGAGGTACTTATCTAAATAGTTACCTACTTTTACTAAGTAAGTCCTAATACCTATGCGGGAATCATTTAATTACAACCCAAAAACCTCTATAACTAAACTGACCATTTATTTTTTAACTCAAAACGGGACATGGGTTTATTTATACTCCAAAAACTATAACTTTATACAATTAGTGTTCACTATAAAATTATATTCGCTATAGACGGTAATTATTAAATGCAACATATTTTTTTAATTATTATTTGTCAGTGGAACAAATTTGCTTTAATAAAGTTGGTAATGATTTTAAATAAGAATAAAATTCTGCTCAAGTTTTTTTATTGTTATCTTTGTTAACAACATCGCCTTTAGAACTGGAACCGTAAGTGTTTCTTTCAGACCTCCACAATTTATTCAAAATAAAAAAATACTCTTTCTATCGGAGCATTTGTACCAGGTAGACAAAATATATTCGATTAAAAAAAATTATGTTGAAGATTGTTGACTTTGAATACTTCCATCCAACGAGTTACGGGACAATTTTGTGTCCCGGAGCTTTGGGGACAATGGGACAGGTGACCGAGAAAAGGGACAGTCCCGTTCAAAACGGGGGGACGTATGGTCTCTTTACCTATAACCCTTATTATACTTCTTGTTGATTTTTGTATTAACTTTATTAAAGTTACCCTTATTTATAAATAAATATAATTACGTGTGTAGAAATAAAATTGAATAAAAATAAAAACAATCATGTTTTTTTTCATCCTCATCAATCATTGGGGTGAGGATAATGTCAGCCAGCACAAGTAATAAGCAGGCTAAGTTACAAGCTGCTCAGTTCAAAAATTAGTAGGTAGGTATGTTACTTTTCAATACGTGACACGTAAAAATTAACAATAATCAAAAACACATCTGCGAAACATCCTATTTATTTATTTATTCTTTATTGCACCAAATATTTGTACAAAAGACGAGCTGTCTATCTATTTACCTATAGTGAGTAGGTATCTTTTAAACTCGCAATTTTCAATGCTTTATTTTTAATATATAATCTTTATATATAAAAATTACATGTCACATTGTTTGTCCGCGATGAACTCCTAAACTACTGAACTGACACAGTGTGCTGTTTGGTCCAACTTGAGAGATAGGATAGTTTTTATCCCGTTAAGTGACCATCAATATTTTTTTTTGCAATTTAAGGTTTTCTTTTATTAGACAAAAAGTAGTCGGAGAGAGCAGAACAACGTCTGCCTGGTCTGCTAGTTACCTAATTATAAAATTTCAAAATTAGATAATATATGATAATACATAATTCTAATATAATGCAACTAATATACCGAATAAAAAAATTAAAATACATTTATCGTTGTACGCCGTGTGTATTTCCATAAAATAGTTTATTGATGTTGAAAAAATAATACTACGTTCGTACAGTAGGTGGCGTCGTGCATATTTCTTACGCGATATATTGTAGCGAGAGTCGGCGGACCAAATGCTCAAGGTCGTTCGCATGGAGTAGCCCCTTTAACAAGACATTCCATCTTAGTCCTCAGGGGCGTGGACACATGGTTCTTATTCGATGATAGATGTATCTTTGGGCCGCAGCAGTCGTTCACCTTCCATATATATTACTATACTCTGACGTTCACTTTCAACGCACCACGAGTCCACTAATTGTACACAGATTGCGATTTGCGATGGGAATATGCCAACTTCACCTATGCGGTACATCGGCGACCTTAGGGCGCCCAGTTTGCAGGCTTTATAGAAAGAAACTTTGAAGATTTGATTTCCGAATTATCAGCTGTTAAAGCTAGAAAAAATAGATTTCAAATGTTTGTACATAATATGAAGGTATATGAGAAAATACTACTCTTCTTTTGACATAACCAACTTACTTTCAAACATGAAAGAATGTAAAATAAAACAATACCTACTGTATTGTTATTTTAATTAAAATGGTAAAACCAAGAACAACATAATCATTCTTCTCGCTCACAAAACTTCAAGCATTCCGACAACATCACTTGACGGTAAACTTGATCGTGTATGGCATCCATTAGTTTTGAAGTATTCCCCGAAATTACGGTGTTGCCAATTTTTTTATTTTGATTTGTACATTTTGCGTAGGAGGTATTTTTTACGCTTATATAAACTTTTGTTGTGATTCTAATTGTCTATTTGGCGACCAGTCGCCTTGCAGAATTTTTCGTAGCCAATTTCCATCCCGAGTAGCCTAATCGGCGAAAAATCGCCTACGTTGATAACACTGATCTGGAACTGGTAAACTTAAGGACGCGTTTACAAAATTGATAGGTATAGAATCGAACTATTACATTGACACTGGTCACACACACAAGTGTACGCACGGTTAGATGCGGGAATCGCAATCAAGTATAAACATTTTGATAATTTAAAAGATTGTTTTTTTTTTCATATTTCTTATTACCTACAAAAATATACTTAGATACGAAATATAAATGGCTGCTCCAGAGACAGCTAGGTACTAGAAGCCATCTACAGGGAGTGAGATGTTGGCTGTGGACTTTGAGCTGGTTTTGTTAGTTATGATAACTTCAGCTCCGAACTTGGTGAAGCGACTTGAAGGTATACTTGGGTGACAGCTACTGGAAGTCCGGGACGAGTAGTACCATGTGTGCCGAGTTTGGGCTCATTATGTTAGTTATGATGAGACCTTACCTCCGGACTTGACAGAATGACCTGATGGTGTACGTTGGTGACTACTACTGCAACTCCTGGACGAGTAGAACTAGGTGTGCCGAGTTTGGGCTCGTTTTGTTAGTTATGACGAGATCTTACCTCCGGAATTGATGAGAGACCTGATGGTGTACTGACTGCTACTGGCACTCCTGGACGAGTAGAACCAGGTGTGCCGTGTTTGGGCTCATTTTGTTAGTTATGACGAAACCTTACATCGGGACTTGATGGAGAGACCTGACGGTGTAATTTAGTGACTACTACTGGAACTCCTAGACGAGTAGAACTAGGTATGCCAAGTTTGGGCTCGTTTTGTTAGTTACGACGAGACCTTACCTCCGGACTTGACAGAATGACCTGATGGCGTACGTTGGTGACTACTACTGCAACTCCTGGATGAGTAGAACTAGGTGTGCCGAGTTTGGGCTAGTTTTGTTAGTTATGACGAGATCTTACCTCCGGAATTGATGATAGACCTGATGGTGTACTTCAGTGACTACTACTGGAACTCCTGGGCGAGTAGAACTAGGTGTGTAGAGTTAGGGCTCATTATGTTAGTTATGATGAAACCTTACCTCCGGATTTGATGGAGAGACCTGATGGTGTTATTTAGTGACTACTACTGGAACTCCTAGACGAGTAGAACTAGGTATGCCAAGTTTGGGCTCGTTTTGTTAGTTACGATGAGACCTTACCTCCGGACTTGACAGAATGACCTGATGGTATACGTTGGTGACTACTACTGCAACTCCTGGACGAGTAGAAGTAGGTGTGCAGAGTTAGGGCTCATTATGTTAGTTATGACGAAACCTTACCTCCGGACTTAATGGAGAGACCTGATGGTGTAATTTAGTGACTACTACTGGAACTCCTAGACGAGTAGAACTAGGTATGCCAAGTTTGGGCTCGTTTTGTTAGTTACGATGAGACCTTACTTCCGGACTTGATAGAATGACCTGATGATGTACGTTGGTGACTACTACTGCAACTCCTGGACGAGTAGAACTAGGTGTGCCGAGTTTGTTAGTTATGATGCGCAGTTGCCCTTGAATTTGGTAATACCATTTATATTTTCTCCGACGTGCCTAAACTCGGCACACCCAGTTCTACTCTTCCAGGAGTTACGAAGTACACCATCAGGTCTCTCATTAAGGTCGGAGGTAAGGTATCGTCATAACTAACAAAACGAGCCCAAACACGGCACACCTAGTTCTACTCGTCCAGGAGTTCCAGTAGTAGTAACTGAAGTACACCATCAGGTCTCTCTATCAATTCCGGAGGTAAGGTCCCATCATAACTAACTAAACGAGCCCAAACTCGGCACACCTAGTTCTACTCGTCCATGAGTTCCAGAAGTTAGTCACTGAAGTACACCATCAGGGCTCTCCATCAAGTGCGGAGGTAAGGTCTCGTCATAACTAACAAAATGAGCCCAAACTGGGCACACCTAGTTCTACTCGTCCAGGTGTCCCAGTGGTAGTCACTGAAGTACACCATCAGGTCCCTCCATCAAGTCCGGAGGTAAGATCTCGTCATACCTAACAAAACGAGCCTAAACACGGCACACCTAGTTCTACTCGTCCAGGAGTTGCAGTAGTAGTCACCAACGTACACCATCAGGTCATTCTGTCAAGTCCGGAGGTAAGGTCTCGTCGTAACTAACAAAACGAGCCCAAACTTGGCATACCTAGTTCTACTCGTCCAGGAGTTCCACTAGTAGTTACCGAAGTACACCTTCAGGTCATTCCTTCAAGTCCGGAGGTAAGGTCTCGTCATAACTAACATAATGAGCCCAAACTCGGCACACCTAGTTCAACTCGTCGAGGAGTTCTAGTAGCATTCACCGTATACTTTCAGATCACTCCATAAAGTCCAAGACGAATAGGATTTATATAATATATTTATATATTATAAATCCCACTTGCTTTTAGCGAAACAGAACATTATAATAAGAATTTGTGATTATAAAAATATTTATATTATTTATGTATTATTTTACTTTGTCAGGTCATGTATGTACCTATGTATCAAATTCGAATATTTTGTGTTTGTACAGCGATCTTTTTCAGCTGCTACAGGCGATACAGCGACCACCCGCGATAGCGGCCGAGCGCCGACTGTGGTTTCATCGAAATTTTTGTACAACAAATCAAACCAGACACTAAATATAAAATAACTCTTATTGCAATCCATTAGGATTCATCCTTATCAGCAAAATATGTCAAAAAATAAGCATCAGTTTTTATTTTTTTTACGACTATTTGTGACATTTTGATAAAAAGTAATCACCAGCATTTTTTATTGAATATGTCTGCCTACTTACAGTATTTTTAGAAATCTTAATATATGTTGATAATAGAACAAAAAATGTACCGAAATATGAGCCGGTATCGTTAATTTTGTAGTAAATGGCTAGGGAAGATCCTTTTTACAATGTAAAAAACTATTATTTTCAACAAAAAAGTTACCACCATTTGAAGATAAAGAACCATTCTATACGTTGTAGTTATTAGTTATATTTGATTTGGTTTAGTTTTGTCACAAAATGTACCGAAAAACAGCATAATTTGGCCCGATTTGCAACCCCCGCCTAAGGGTATTAGCAATTAGCATAGATAAGAGTGTATATACGGAATTGGGGTATTAGTGTTCTGTGGGTTAACCCTGGTTAACCTATGGAGTGTAGAGTAGAAGGAGGACCATCTCTGTATATGAAAAGTATCCCTAAAACGCGTCCAATAAGGGTGGCGCTGCAGTAGCATAGGATAAATTTAAAAAAAAGCGCCAAAATTTATTAGAATAATATGGAGAAATAAACAAGGACCGACCAATCTGCTTGGTTTTGTACTACATAAATAGTTAAAGTTTTGTATACTGGCATTTTACTAACTACTCAAGTCATGAAATTTTTTAAATATTTTAATTCAGCTGACTTCACTCCGTCTACAACAGCTATATTCATATCGTAGTTTTTCAGACGACAGCGCTACTGTGGAAGGTTTTGGAACCTCTATTTTCAGTATTTATTGGGACACTTTTTCAACTTTCGCACCTTATAAGATGGTTCTCCTTCTACTCTACACTCCATAGGTTAACCCTAAGGGTATTAGTGTTCTGTGGGTTTACCTCTCAGACCCAGTGTTGCAAAAGTGAAAAATAAAAAATCGGTAGATTTGCCAGCTAAAAATCGGGAGAAATCGGGAGATTTTTATTTACATCCATGGGATTTCTTATATTTACGCGAACACTACACATTTAAATAAAACTAATTTTACGGATTTTATCGCGTATATTAACTTATTTTACTTTCCCGACGTTTCAAGCACTTTACAGCACCCATGGTCACGGGGGGGACTGAGGTGTATGACGTCCCAATGTCATAGTTAACCACGGCTACCTCCAGATTAAAAATTATTAATTTTTGTTTTTGTTCCGATCTACGCAGTATGAACTTACAGTATCATGAAGTCTTGCAGTTGTATGCTTGGGTTGGGATTTAATTTTATTAATTATGGGATCCCAAGCAGATGGTAGCACCCAGCCATCTTCTCTATTGAAATTAGGATGTTTTTTGATTTCAATAGCCTCGCGAATCATCCTTGGAAGGAATCGGTGTTCTTTAGCGAGGATTTGTGGTCTATCAAATCTAATGTAGTGACGGGGGCGATCCTGTACGTGTTCACAGACTGCAGACTTCCCGGAGCGTCTATTCTTCACATCAGCTATGTGTTCTTTAACGCGGGTTTTTATGGATCTTTTAGTTTGTCCTATATAAGAGAGACCACATTCACAATCCAGCTTGTACACTCCTGCATCTTGCAGAGGAATATTACACTTGACTGATGGTAAAAACTGACTAATCTTCTTCGGCGGCTTGAAATATGTTTTAATGGAAGCACGCTTCAAGATGTAGCCAATCTTGTCAGTGACACCTCTGACATATGGCAGTACAGCAGGCACTCGCTCGACTGTGGCCGGCTTCACTCGTTCACTGTGACGTAGGCGCGGGACCCGAAGCTTATTGTCGTGCAAAACTTGCTTGACGTGTTGGAGCTCGGCGGCCAGGTGTTTACTGTCACAGATCCCTCGTGCTCTCTGAAACAAAGATTTACCCACGGTAGCTAACTGTGAAGGATGGTGGTGAGAATCACCATTTAAATATCTATCTGTATGGGTCTTTTTTCTATACACAGTGTGGCTCAAGGTGTTATCAGGATTCCGAATTACTAACACATCTAGAAAAGCTAAAGAATTGTTTGCCTCTAACTCCATTGTGAACTGAATTTTAGAATTTAAGGAGTTAAGATGGTCTAAAAATGCAGTTACTTTATCTAAAGGTAGAATTGTGAAAGTGTCGTCTACGTACCGCTTGTAGAATCTTGGCTTTATGGGAGAAGTAAGCAGGGCTTTCTCCTCAAAGTCCTCCATGAATATATCGGCAACAATGGGAGATACAGGTGAGCCCATCGCCACACCATCTACTTGCTTGTAGAACTCCTCCTTCCACAATAGGTAGCCAGATGTAAGGCAGTGTCTGAGTAATACTGCATATTCTACGGGCATGTTATTTTCCTCTAGCCTTCTAGTAACAATCGAGATGCAGTCTTCAACAGGTAGGCATGTGAACAGAGACTGCACATCAAAACTCACCATAGTTTCATTGTCTGCCAGATGTAGGTCTTTAATCTCGCTGACAAAATGGTAGGAATCCTTTGTGTGTGCTCTTGTATGTCCCTTGAGCGGTGAGAGTATATTCGCTAAGTGTTGAGCCAATCTGTAAGTTGGTGAATCGATTTGGCTCACTATAGGACGTAGTGGAGCATTGGGCTTGTGTATTTTTGGTAACCCATACAACTTCGGTGGTTTAGCACACGTAGGTATTATCGATTTTACGTCTAGATTTAATTTTTCGGAGTGTTTCTTTATGAGATCACTAGTTGTTTTAAGTGTGTTATTTGTTGGGTCATTTTTAACCTTTTTATACGTACTTGCATCCGACAAAAGTTCTTGTATTTTAGAATTATAATCTGACGTATCCATAACTACCGTGGCATTTCCCTTATCTGCGCGGAGAATCGTGAGTTCTGGTTTATTGCGTAGGTTAGTCAACGCTTTGAATTCGTCTTTAGGTAGATTCGGTTTTGGCGCTGAACTTCGACGTAACATAGACGAAATGTCTTGACGTATCGCTTCCAAATCCTCCTTTTGCATATTGTTTTTAAATAAACAGTCCTCGACACTACAGATAATTTGTTCGTACGGTAATTTTTTCGGTGTTATAGCAAAATTAAGACCTTTCGATAATACTCTAATTGTTGCATCATCCAGAGTTTGTTTTGACAGATTATAGATCGCGTTTAATCTATGATCCGCGTTCGTAGTCGACGGTTGCGTTTCGTTCTCACGTCGACACAGATGTTTGACATTTAATTTGGTCGTTAATTTTTGATATTTTATTATATGTTTGTTTTTGCATTCATTATATTTATTGATTTCTCGTTTATTTAACGTTTCGATGCAAACATTATAATCAAATGTCGTTAAAACTGCCTTTAAATCACTGAATGATGTGTCTATGGATTTGTTTATTTTGAACGAGTGAAGCCGGCCACAGTCGAGCGAGTGCCTGCTGTACTGCCATATGTCAGAGGTGTCACTGACAAGATTGGCTACATCTTGAAGCGTGCTTCCATTAAAACATATTTCAAGCCGCCGAAGAAGATTAGTCAGTTTTTACCATCAGTCAAGTGTAATATTCCTCTGCAAGATGCAGGAGTGTACAAGCTGGATTGTGAATGTGGTCTCTCTTATATAGGACAAACTAAAAGATCCATAAAAACCCGCGTTAAAGAACACATAGCTGATGTGAAGAATAGACGCTCCGGGAAGTCTGCAGTCTGTGAACACGTACAGGATCGCCCCCGTCACTACATTAGATTTGATAGACCACAAATCCTCGCTAAAGAACACCGATTCCTTCCAAGGATGATTCGCGAGGCTATTGAAATCAAAAAACATCCTAATTTCAATAGAGAAGATGGCTGGGTGCTACCATCTGCTTGGGATCCCATAATTAATAAAATTAAATCCCAACCCAAGCATACAACTGCAAGACTTCATGATACTGTAAGTTCATACTGCGTAGATCGGAACAAAAACAAAAATTAATAATTTTTAATCTGGAGGTAGCCGTGGTTAACTATGACATTGGGACGTCATACACCTCAGTCCCCCCCGTGACCATGGGTGCTGTAAAGTGCTTGAAACGTCGGGAAAGTAAAATAAGTTAATATACGCGATAAAATCCGTAAAATTAGTTTTATTTAAATGTGTAGTGTTCGCGTAAATATAAGAAATCATTATGTGAACCAGTACGGACTGGTAATTGCAAATAAAATTCGCCGATTAGAAGATCTCGTGACTAAGCGCGCAAGATATATAACAGCATTAAACTTTTTAAAACGCTGCCGTGATAATAATATCATCCCTACGTGTGTCAAAATATCCACTAAAAAGGACATTCGAGGAAGCGCTAAGATCTTAAATGAGGCAAGTAAAAAGTTGTTACGAACGGTAATCCAACAAAAACGCTCCGATCTACATACCATAAACAAATCCATAGACACATCATTCAGTGATTTAAAGGCAGTTTTAACGACATTTGATTATAATGTTTGCATCGAAACGTTAAATAAACGAGAAATCAATAAATATAATGAATGCAAAAACAAACATATAATAAAATATCAAAAATTAACGACCAAATTAAATGTCAAACATCTGTGTCGACGTGAGAACGAAACGCAACCGTCGACTACGAACGCGGATCATAGATTAAACGCGATCTATAATCTGTCAAAACAAACTCTGGATGATGCAACAATTAGAGTATTATCGAAAGGTCTTAATTTTGCTATAACACCGAAAAAATTACCGTACGAACAAATTATCTGTAGTGTCGAGGACTGTTTATTTAAAAACAATATGCAAAAGGAGGATTTGGAAGCGATACGTCAAGACATTTCGTCTATGTTACGTCGAAGTTCAGCGCCAAAACCGAATCTACCTAAAGACGAATTCAAAGCGTTGACTAACCTACGCAATAAACCAGAACTCACGATTCTCCGCGCAGATAAGGGAAATGCCACGGTAGTTATGGATACGTCAGATTATAATTCTAAAATACAAGAACTTTTGTCGGATGCAAGTACGTATAAAAAGGTTAAAAATGACCCAACAAATAACACACTTAAAACAACTAGTGATCTCATAAAGAAACACTCCGAAAAATTAAATCTAGACGTAAAATCGATAATACCTACGTGTGCTAAACCACCGAAGTTGTATGGGTTACCAAAAATACACAAGCCCAATGCTCCACTACGTCCTATAGTGAGCCAAATCGATTCACCAACTTACAGATTGGCTCAACACTTAGCGAATATACTCTCACCGCTCAAGGGACATACAAGAGCACACACAAAGGATTCCTACCATTTTGTCAGCGAGATTAAAGACCTACATCTGGCAGACAATGAAACTATGGTGAGTTTTGATGTGCAGTCTCTGTTCACATGCCTACCTGTTGAAGACTGCATCTCGATTGTTACTAGAAGGCTAGAGGAAAATAACATGCCCGTAGAATATGCAGTATTACTCAGACACTGCCTTACATCTGGCTACCTATTGTGGAAGGAGGAGTTCTACAAGCAAGTAGATGGTGTGGCGATGGGCTCACCTGTATCTCCCATTGTTGCCGATATATTCATGGAGGACTTTGAGGAGAAAGCCCTGCTTACTTCTCCCATAAAGCCAAGATTCTACAAGCGGTACGTAGACGACACTTTCACAATTCTACCTTTAGATAAAGTAACTGCATTTTTAGACCATCTTAACTCCTTAAATTCTAAAATTCAGTTCACAATGGAGTTAGAGGCAAACAATTCTTTAGCTTTTCTAGATGTGTTAGTAATTCGGAATCCTGATAACACCTTGAGCCACACTGTGTATAGAAAAAAGACCCATACAGATAGATATTTAAATGGTGATTCTCACCACCATCCTTCACAGTTAGCTACCGTGGGTAAATCTTTGTTTCAGAGAGCACGAGGGATCTGTGACAGTAAACACCTGGCCGCCGAGCTCCAACACGTCAAGCAAGTTTTGCACGACAATAAGCTTCGGGTCCCGCGCCTACGTCACAGTGAACGAGTGAAGCCGGCCACAGTCGAGCGAGTGCCTGCTGTACTGCCATATGTCAGAGGTGTCACTGACAAGATTGGCTACATCTTGAAGCGTGCTTCCATTAAAACATATTTCAAGCCGCCGAAGAAGATTAGTCAGTTTTTACCATCAGTCAAGTGTAATATTCCTCTGCAAGATGCAGGAGTGTACAAGCTGGATTGTGAATGTGGTCTCTCTTATATAGGACAAACTAAAAGATCCATAAAAACCCGCGTTAAAGAACACATAGCTGATGTGAAGAATAGACGCTCCGGGAAGTCTGCAGTCTGTGAACACGTACAGGATCGCCCCCGTCACTACATTAGATTTGATAGACCACAAATCCTCGCTAAAGAACACCGATTCCTTCCAAGGATGATTCGCGAGGCTATTGAAATCAAAAAACATCCTAATTTCAATAGAGAAGATGGCTGGGTGCTACCATCTGCTTGGGATCCCATAATTAATAAAATTAAATCCCAACCCAAGCATACAACTGCAAGACTTCATGATACTGTAAGTTCATACTGCGTAGATCGGAACAAAAACAAAAATTAATAATTTTTAATCTGGAGGTAGCCGTGGTTAACTATGACATTGGGACGTCATACACCTCAGTCCCCCCCGTGACCATGGGTGCTGTAAAGTGCTTGAAACGTCGGGAAAGTAAAATAAGTTAATATACGCGATAAAATCCGTAAAATTAGTTTTATTTAAATGTGTAGTGTTCGCGTAAATATAAGAAATCATTATGTGAACCAGTACGGACTGGTAATTGCAAATAAAATTCGCCGATTAGAAGATCTCGTGACTAAGCGCGCAAGATATATAACAGCATTAAACTTTTTAAAACGCTGCCGTGATAATAATATCATCCCTACGTGTGTCAAAATATCCACTAAAAAGGACATTCGAGGAAGCGCTAAGATCTTAAATGAGGCAAGTAAAAAGTTGTTACGAACGGTAATCCAACAAAAACGCTCCGATCTACATACCATAAACAAATCCATAGACACATCATTCAGTGATTTAAAGGCAGTTTTAACGACATTTGATTATAATGTTTGCATCGAAACGTTAAATAAACGAGAAATCAATAAATATAATGAATGCAAAAACAAACATATAATAAAATATCAAAAATTAACGACCAAATTAAATGTCAAACATCTGTGTCGACGTGAGAACGAAACGCAACCGTCGACTACGAACGCGGATCATAGATTAAACGCGATCTATAATCTGTCAAAACAAACTCTGGATGATGCAACAATTAGAGTATTATCGAAAGGTCTTAATTTTGCTATAACACCGAAAAAATTACCGTACGAACAAATTATCTGTAGTGTCGAGGACTGTTTATTTAAAAACAATATGCAAAAGGAGGATTTGGAAGCGATACGTCAAGACATTTCGTCTATGTTACGTCGAAGTTCAGCGCCAAAACCGAATCTACCTAAAGACGAATTCAAAGCGTTGACTAACCTACGCAATAAACCAGAACTCACGATTCTCCGCGCAGATAAGGGAAATGCCACGGTAGTTATGGATACGTCAGATTATAATTCTAAAATACAAGAACTTTTGTCGGATGCAAGTACGTATAAAAAGGTTAAAAATGACCCAACAAATAACACACTTAAAACAACTAGTGATCTCATAAAGAAACACTCCGAAAAATTAAATCTAGACGTAAAATCGATAATACCTACGTGTGCTAAACCACCGAAGTTGTATGGGTTACCAAAAATACACAAGCCCAATGCTCCACTACGTCCTATAGTGAGCCAAATCGATTCACCAACTTACAGATTGGCTCAACACTTAGCGAATATACTCTCACCGCTCAAGGGACATACAAGAGCACACACAAAGGATTCCTACCATTTTGTCAGCGAGATTAAAGACCTACATCTGGCAGACAATGAAACTATGGTGAGTTTTGATGTGCAGTCTCTGTTCACATGCCTACCTGTTGAAGACTGCATCTCGATTGTTACTAGAAGGCTAGAGGAAAATAACATGCCCGTAGAATATGCAGTATTACTCAGACACTGCCTTACATCTGGCTACCTATTGTGGAAGGAGGAGTTCTACAAGCAAGTAGATGGTGTGGCGATGGGCTCACCTGTATCTCCCATTGTTGCCGATATATTCATAGAGGACTTTGAGGAGAAAGCCCTGCTTACTTCTCCCATAAAGCCAAGATTCTACAAGCGGTACGTAGACGACACTTTCACAATTCTACCTTTAGATAAAGTAACTGCATTTTTAGACCATCTTAACTCCTTAAATTCTAAAATTCAGTTCACAATGGAGTTAGAGGCAAACAATTCTTTAGCTTTTCTAGATGTGTTAGTAATTCGGAATCCTGATAACACCTTGAGCCACACTGTGTATAGAAAAAAGACCCATACAGATAGATATTTAAATGGTGATTCTCACCACAATCCTTCACAGTTAGCTACCGTGGGTAAATCTTTGTTTCAGAGAGCACGAGGGATCTGTGACAGTAAACACCTGGCCGCCGAGCTCCAACACGTCAAGCAAGTTTTGCACGACAATAAGCTTCGGGTCCCGCGCCTACGTCACAGTGAACGAGTGAAGCCGGCCACAGTCGAGCGAGTGCCTGCTGTACTGCCATATGTCAGAGGTGTCACTGACAAGATTGGCTACATCTTGAAGCGTGCTTCCATTAAAACATATTTCAAGCCGCCGAAGAAGATTAGTCAGTTTTTACCATCAGTCAAGTGTAATATTCCTCTGCAAGATGCAGGAGTGTACAAGCTGGATTGTGAATGTGGTCTCTCTTATATAGGACAAACTAAAAGATCCATAAAAACCCGCGTTAAAGAACACATAGCTGATGTGAAGAATAGACGCTCCGGGAAGTCTGCAGTCTGTGAACACGTACAGGATCGCCCCCGTCACTACATTAGATTTGATAGACCACAAATCCTCGCTAAAGAACACCGATTCCTTCCAAGGATGATTCGCGAGGCTATTGAAATCAAAAAACATCCTAATTTCAATAGAGAAGATGGCTGGGTGCTACCATCTGCTTGGGATCCCATAATTAATAAAATTAAATCCCAACCCAAGCATACAACTGCAAGACTTCATGATACTGTAAGTTCATACTGCGTAGATCGGAACAAAAACAAAAATTAATAATTTTTAATCTGGAGGTAGCCGTGGTTAACTATGACATTGGGACGTCATACACCTCAGTCCCCCCCGTGACCATGGGTGCTGTAAAGTGCTTGAAACGTCGGGAAAGTAAAATAAGTTAATATACGCGATAAAATCCGTAAAATTAGTTTTATTTAAATGTGTAGTGTTCGCGTAAATATAAGAAATCATTATGTGAACCAGTACGGACTGGTAATTGCAAATAAAATTCGCCGATTAGAAGATCTCGTGACTAAGCGCGCAAGATATATAACAGCATTAAACTTTTTAAAACGCTGCCGTGATAATAATATCATCCCTACGTGTGTCAAAATATCCACTAAAAAGGACATTCGAGGAAGCGCTAAGATCTTAAATGAGGCAAGTAAAAAGTTGTTACGAACGGTAATCCAACAAAAACGCTCCGATCTACATACCATAAACAAATCCATAGACACATCATTCAGTGATTTAAAGGCAGTTTTAACGACATTTGATTATAATGTTTGCATCGAAACGTTAAATAAACGAGAAATCAATAAATATAATGAATGCAAAAACAAACATATAATAAAATATCAAAAATTAACGACCAAATTAAATGTCAAACATCTGTGTCGACGTGAGAACGAAACGCAACCGTCGACTACGAACGCGGATCATAGATTAAACGCGATCTATAATCTGTCAAAACAAACTCTGGATGATGCAACAATTAGAGTATTATCGAAAGGTCTTAATTTTGCTATAACACCGAAAAAATTACCGTACGAACAAATTATCTGTAGTGTCGAGGACTGTTTATTTAAAAACAATATGCAAAAGGAGGATTTGGAAGCGATACGTCAAGACATTTCGTCTATGTTACGTCGAAGTTCAGCGCCAAAACCGAATCTACCTAAAGACGAATTCAAAGCGTTGACTAACCTACGCAATAAACCAGAACTCACGATTCTCCGCGCAGATAAGGGAAATGCCACGGTAGTTATGGATACGTCAGATTATAATTCTAAAATACAAGAACTTTTGTCGGATGCAAGTACGTATAAAAAGGTTAAAAATGACCCAACAAATAACACACTTAAAACAACTAGTGATCTCATAAAGAAACACTCCGAAAAATTAAATCTAGACGTAAAATCGATAATACCTACGTGTGCTAAACCACCGAAGTTGTATGGGTTACCAAAAATACACAAGCCCAATGCTCCACTACGTCCTATAGTGAGCCAAATCGATTCACCAACTTACAGATTGGCTCAACACTTAGCGAATATACTCTCACCGCTCAAGGGACATACAAGAGCACACACAAAGGATTCCTACCATTTTGTCAGCGAGATTAAAGACCTACATCTGGCAGACAATGAAACTATGGTGAGTTTTGATGTGCAGTCTCTGTTCACATGCCTACCTGTTGAAGACTGCATCTCGATTGTTACTAGAAGGCTAGAGGAAAATAACATGCCCGTAGAATATGCAGTATTACTCAGACACTGCCTTACATCTGGCTACCTATTGTGGAAGGAGGAGTTCTACAAGCAAGTAGATGGTGTGGCGATGGGCTCACCTGTATCTCCCATTGTTGCCGATATATTCATGGAGGACTTTGAGGAGAAAGCCCTGCTTACTTCTCCCATAAAGCCAAGATTCTACAAGCGGTACGTAGACGACACTTTCACAATTCTACCTTTAGATAAAGTAACTGCATTTTTAGACCATCTTAACTCCTTAAATTCTAAAATTCAGTTCACAATGGAGTTAGAGGCAAACAATTCTTTAGCTTTTCTAGATGTGTTAGTAATTCGGAATCCTGATAACACCTTGAGCCACACTGTGTATAGAAAAAAGACCCATACAGATAGATATTTAAATGGTGATTCTCACCACCATCCTTCACAGTTAGCTACCGTGGGTAAATCTTTGTTTCAGAGAGCACGAGGGATCTGTGACAGTAAACACCTGGCCGCCGAGCTCCAACACGTCAAGCAAGTTTTGCACGACAATAAGCTTCGGGTCCCGCGCCTACGTCACAGTGAACGAGTGAAGCCGGCCACAGTCGAGCGAGTGCCTGCTGTACTGCCATATGTCAGAGGTGTCACTGACAAGATTGGCTACATCTTGAAGCGTGCTTCCATTAAAACATATTTCAAGCCGCCGAAGAAGATTAGTCAGTTTTTACCATCAGTCAAGTGTAATATTCCTCTGCAAGATGCAGGAGTGTACAAGCTGGATTGTGAATGTGGTCTCTCTTATATAGGACAAACTAAAAGATCCATAAAAACCCGCGTTAAAGAACACATAGCTGATGTGAAGAATAGACGCTCCGGGAAGTCTGCAGTCTGTGAACACGTACAGGATCGCCCCCGTCACTACATTAGATTTGATAGACCACAAATCCTCGCTAAAGAACACCGATTCCTTCCAAGGATGATTCGCGAGGCTATTGAAATCAAAAAATATCCTAATTTCAATAGAGAAGATGGCTGGGTGCTACCATCTGCTTGGGATCCCATAATTAATAAAATTAAATCCCAACCCAAGCATACAACTGCAAGACTTCATGATACTGTAAGTTCATACTGCGTAGATCGGAACAAAAACAAAAATTAATAATTTTTAATCTGGAGGTAGCCGTGGTTAACTATGACATTGGGACGTCATACACCTCAGTCCCCCCCGTGACCATGGGTGCTGTAAAGTGCTTGAAACGTCGGGAAAGTAAAATAAGTTAATATACGCGATAAAATCCGTAAAATTAGTTTTATTTAAACACACCCATGGGTTTAGAAATGTATCATAAAACGTTCTTTTAGTTTTCGTTCTTCTTCGTTTCAATTTTTTTTGCGAAATAAATAATGTTTTTATAATTTAAACTAAAATTTAATGATTATATATTTTTGCTACTCACGCTTGTCCAAAATTATTCTGTTTTTTTCACTGAATGATTTCATTTCTTTCGTATTTAGAAGCAAACGCCATTAATTTATTGATAACTAATGCTCCCTAACAAATTTGGACATAAAGCACAACAGTTCTCAACACAACAGAAGAAGGCAAGTAATTAGTGAATGTATTTCTATGAAAGAACAACACTATATATACATGACTTAAGCTACCTAATTCGTAAAACAACCCGAACAAAGTAATCTTTAGGGATCTCCCCCGTACACGTACCATACAATAATGAACTCTATTTTAAGATGTTTCAGTGCAATATGCTTTAAGTATAACGCGAAGTTAAAAACCTAATAAGGGTATAGGTATAGGTCCCATAGGACGTGGTGCGAGCAATTTCGGGAAGTCCCCGTACATAGATTTTGTATTAAAGGTTCATTTTAGTATTTAGAATATTACTTTTCAATTTTATTTATGAATATTATTTTATATCAGTTGAAAATGTAACAAAATCGGGAAATACGGTCGCTAAATAGGGATATCGGGAGATACTAAATAAAATCAGTAGATCTAACTCGCAACTATGACAAGTATACCCTCTATGAGGAATATGGACAGTGGGTTTTTTTAGGGTGTAACGGTGTTTGTTGTAGTAGTGATAAGAAAAAAATGTGGGAGGAAAAAAAGGCGCACATTTTTTTCTAAATTTAATCTCGGTGGAACGCGGACACATGCGATGTTTAGGGCAGCGTTGCAAAGCTGGGTGATATTTGTGACAGTAAAATTCTGTGCTCCCCTTTATTTCCATGGCCCATGACCAGCAGTGGAAGGAAACTGAAACGAGAGGGAGGGATTAATTTTATTATTTGAAAAAATATTTTTGTGTGTAAAGAAAGTCATCAAACATCATCAAATAATTTATTACACAAAAGTTGCGTAAACAAGTTCAATGTTTAGAACAGAAATAACAAAGCCAAACAATTCTACTGAAAAGAAAAAAAATATTATGTTACTTCTACAACTAAGGCAAATCTAACGAATCGCCATATGTCAAAATTCAATATCTATATGTTAAAATCAAATAAATACTATTAAGAAAGAAACAAGGACGTAGAAACACTCGATATTCATAAAGAAAAATATATAATATAACTAGATGACCAGGCAGACGTTGTTCTGCCCTATCCAACGATCCTTCCTATAAATAGTTTTATATTCATGTTAACTTGATATCCATGTATTAGTGTTCGTCTTGTTGGTTGGCCTTTTAAATAAATAAATAAAACAATAAAAATCCTTAAATACGCAATAAAAATTTTTAGGGTCATTTATCGGGATAAAAACTATCCTATCTCTCAAGTTGGACCAAAATGCACACAGTGTGCAAAATTTCATTGAAATCAGTTCAGTAGTATAGGAGTCCATCGCGGACAAACAACGTGACACGTAATCTATACAAATAAATAAAATTGAAGTGTCTGTTTGTAATGTCAAAATTACAGTTTTTTACTAAATGCATATGAAAGTAAATACGGTACCTATAACTAAAATACAATTTTTAAAATTTTTGTCTGTCTGTCTGTCTGTTTGTTCCGGGTAATCTCCGAAACGGCTGGACCGATTTTGACGGGACTTTCACTGGCAGATAGCTGATTTCATAAGAAGTAACTTAGGTTACTTTTATTTTAGAAAAAGAATTAGGGTTCCGCGCAAAAACACAAAAACCCTAACACGCGAACGAAGTCGCGGGGAAAAGCTAGTTTTTTATATAAAGATTATATCGATATACTCAGTAGGAGCCTCAAAAAAAATTTAAATCATAGGTATTTACTTTATTATGCTATCTTTGAGCAACGTCATTTTTCTACCGACTTCAAACAGGAGGAGGTACTCAAGTCGACTCTATATTTTTTTTATGTGTGTTATCTCATAACTTCCTTCTGGGTGAACTGATTTCGATGATTCTTTTTTTTATTTGAAAGCTGGTGCTTCACATGTGGTCCCATATAAATTTGAATAAGGTAGTCAGACCTGAATTTTCAGTAACCAGGCAGGCATTATATGAACACAGTATATTTCAAATTTCATTCAATGTGAACCAGTAGTTTAAGAATTATAATTAGTCAAAGTTTCTTGATTTTGTTTTGACCGACCGATCATCAAAACTCTAAGGCACTTCTAGCAGACTTAGAAGCTTCAAATTTAATAAAATATTTCGTAATTTTGGTCCAGTTTTCTAGATACACCAACTGCATAAAGATAAGTACCTAGATATAATTATGTTCAAAAGTAACTTGTAAAATGGTCAACGGAATGAGAAAGTAAGAATGGGACATCCAAAATCAAAATCCATTCGCACTAAATAATTTAATTTTATGTAATAATTATGTATTACTTGTGAGATACATTGTGTTTTCATGCGATGGCCAAGTCAATCTATTTGGTCACTATAAGACGTTATTAGGTTAGCTAATTACGTAATAACTTGAGACAGAAGGATCCTTAAGTAGGGACTGAATAAATTAACCGACTTGGTATTACATGGATCTCACAACTTTTTACGGTAAAAGAACTGAGTTGCGAGACTTGTTTTTTTTTTGTACAAGTTATGTTTTTGATGGCATAATGTTATTCTTAATAATTTATATTGAAGTCGGTTGAACAAAATTTTTAATTATTGTTGAAAACAACTTCGCCATAATGTTCACTATATATCGAAATTATAACATAAAACGCAATTTTCGGACATTTGGCTTTGTGGAATATGAAAATTTGTGTTAATCACACATGATTTATAGTGATAATTCACACTTTATATTTAATTTTCAGTTAATTCTGGCTATTAAATATAATGATACGTGAACGACACAGTATTTGAAATGACAATTTTATAAAGTGTATAAAATTATTACGAAGCAAAATATAAGGAATTAACTTTTAAAAACTGTGTAATTTCTTACCTTTTATATAAAAACTAACAAAAAACTTTCTATTGTACCCACTTAATGTTTTTTTTATTTGTAGTTGCCTCTTAAACTCACGCGGCGAAGGAAATAAGACTACAGTATGTGAAGTAAGCGTAACGCGTAGGTAAAGGCGGAAACTCGTCATTTGAAGTAAATTCTGTTAATTTAGAGAAGCGTAATTTAGTAACGATAGATTGTGTGTACAAATACAAACACACAATTTCCTAAATCTGATAGTTCGATGGGATGGCCATCCGAAACCAACTATACTTAGAAACTACATCATCAATTGTGACTGATAACATTCTATTTGTTCAATAAAAATGTGATTTTATTTATATTATTTTTCAGATGCAAGCAATGGGTGAAACAACTGACACATGCACCAATTGAAAAGATTCACATGTTAAAACATATTTGTGGCAAACATTGTAAATCCGAGGATTTAGAAATCCAACTAAAACGAACTGTTATTTCATCAGTGGAGTTAATTTAAACTTCCCCCATTATGTGTATGTTAATTAGGTTTCATTTACATGTAGCAAAAGATAATATCCCTCTAAAATCACACATTCGTAAGAATTTGATTATATAACTAAACTTAAAGTTATTTGTAATTACCTGGTTATAAATATTTTTTTATAGATTCATCTACAAACATTAGCAATAATGAGCACTCATTTTGAAAGCGACAATTAGTAAACGATCTCTGCGAGTAGTAAGTACGTAGGTACCTCTGTGAAGAAGCCTAGCGATTTGTACATAGTATTTGTTACACTTAAAAGCAATTTGATCCGATTAGTGTTAATAAACCCAATTTTATACCCTTTAAAAAAAACTGACGTTGAAAACAAGCATCCAGACGCAGACTATTTATTTTACAGCATAGCAACACTTTTTCAGTGCGGGAACGAATCCTCGGTCCAGCAATGCCGCAGCCAAACGGTTAGCCTCTGCGCTACGGAGTCGTCATTTAGTTTTTACTTAATTTAGTATAATAGTGCGTTTTAATTTTATATTTTCTCGGTACTCGCAATTTATATAAAATTATGAAACTGAAAAGGTTCTGTTTCGATGAATAGATATCATCCGTCATATTCTTCCTCAACGAGGTATTTTTATTAATTTCCATCTTTTTAAAATGGTCAAACATCTATAAATACTTATTAAGGCAAGAGTTGATGCCGCTATTATTTCGACGTCATTCATCGTTGCTGGCTCAACGCAAACTGACCGCATCGCGAGAGTGTAAACAGGCACTCGTTACCTCACAACAACACGCGAGCTGCGAGGCGAGGTACGAGGCGAGCCGCGAGGCGAGAGTCTAAATGAGGTATTAAATATCATGTCTTGATGTTGGTAGAGTAGCTTGGCGCAATGTCATAAGGCGGCTACTGAGTACTGACCTGCCTGCCGCAGGGGCAATCTAGGGAGCACAGCGATCGGAGCAATATCGGAGCTGTCTCTACACATACGCCTGCCGTTCAGTATGAGAGTGTACGATGTACGTCTCGCTGGACGCACGTGTTGAGAATGGCGCCAGTTTTATCGAAATATCAATGAATCAGTATATATAGCCTTGGCTCTTTTTTTATATAGAATAAGGGTGACAAATGAGCACAGTTCACCTGATGGTAAGTGGACACCCACATTTATCAATAAAAACAACCAATTAATTAATAATTGTAACCATTATATAGTGCTTAGAAGCTGCAGCATAGCTCTGCCACGCTATTTTTAGGCTATCAAAGACAATTAAATATGACTTACTTTACTCGTCATAATTTAATATAACCAATTTATTCTGTGATATAACTTAACTATCTTGTGCTTAGTAACTATAATTTAACTACTGTTACAAATAGCCAGGATAGTTTTCTAATGATGGTTTCAATAAAAATTAATTACTAAAATTTGTATTTTTATTTAAATGTTTATATAATGACATTTTATTTATATTCCAGCAATTTTAATATTATTTGAATATTTTTGATAAGTTAGGTAACAAATCCCAGTAATGTTACTTGTAAGTTACAACATTCACATAACATTCTTTCTGCGGGTCTGACTTGTACTCATACGTGTGCTCCGCGTGAAAGTCGCAACGAACTGATCAAAGAGTATAGTAACTGTCCTATACAGGAAGAACTGATACTGATTGAAATTGCTCCAATTGGGCTACACACGCGACAGCGGCAGTGCCAATCTAGGAAGCAAGGAAGGTCTTGTGCTCCTGCAGTGTTGCAAAAGTGAAAAATAAAAAATCGGTAGATTTGCCAGCTAAAAATCGGGAGAAATCGGGAGATTTTTATTTACATCCATGGGTTTAGAAATGTATCATAAAACATTCTTTTAGATGTCGTTCTTTTTCGTTTCATTTTTTGCGATCAAAATAATGTCTTTATAATTTAAACTAAAATGTTATGATACTTTTGATACTGATATTCTTGCTACTCACGCTTCTCCAAAATTCTTCTGTTTCTTCACTGAGTGATTTAATTTCTTTCGTATTTAGAAGCAAACGCCATTCTAAATTAATTTTTTGATAACTAATGCTACCTAACAAATTTGGACATAAATCACAACAGTTCTCAAAAAAACAGAAGAAGGCTAGTAATTAGTGAATATAATTCTATGAACGAACAACACTATATATACATGGCCTAAGCTACCTAATTCGTAAAACAACCTGAACAAAGAAATCTTTAGGGATCTCCCCCGTACACTTACCAGACAATAATGAATTCTATTTTAAGATGTATCAGTGCAATATGCTTTAACCATACCGCGAAGTTAAAAACCTAATAAGGTTATAGGTATAGGTCCCATAGGACATGGTGCGAGCAATTTCGGGAAGTCCCCGTACATAGATTTTGTGTTAAAGGTTAATTTTAGTATTTAGAATATTACTTTTCAATTTTATTTATGAATATTATTTTACATCAGTTGAAAATGTAAAAAAATCGGGAGATACGTTCGCTAAATCGGGATATCGGGAGATACTAATTAAAATCAGTAGATCTCCCGATAAATCGGGAACTTTTGCAACATTGCGCTCCTGCTGCCCTGCCGCAGAGCCGACTTAAAAAATTGCCCCTGCTTGCCTACACACATCACAATTAAGGAGGCAATTGTCATCCTCACTCCTACACCCTAGATTGCCCCTGCGGCAGGCAGGTCAGTAGCCGCCTATAGTCATACATTTACTTTTTCTTAGGAAGTCCCGCCTCTTAAGTGGTTATAATCTCTTTGCTATGAGTTTACCATTTTAAAAAGACAACCTATGAAGACAACAGTTGCGCACGGTACTTTTAAATTTAAACTTAGAGCATTTTAAATAAGTTTTTGACATTAACTTCGCAAGACAGCTTCTTTTTTTCCAGAGAGTTCGTTTACGAAGTTTGTTAAGTACACGAATTGTATAAATTTAACTTTTAATGTTATGCACTAAATGTTGTGCACGTAAAAAATAAAAAAGGATTTTGCGATTTGACTGTCAAAGTTACCCCGATTGGCGGTATATTTTGACTCAAAATATAACGCTACCCTGAGGGTACAAGCTAATAATCTTTGGCCCATAACACTAAATTGGCTATTATCTTCATAAACGAAAATCCATATCAAGTAAAAAAATTTTATTTTAGTTCCTTCCTTCCACTTGCAGGTAAGTTTAGTGTTATCAGTATCAATTATTAAATGTTTTCCTGGTAGAGATGAGACATACTTGCAAAATTTAATACTATTAATAATAATTATTCTAAGTACGAGTATGGAAAAATACCAGGGTCGAAAACCAGGTTTTAAAAATACTTGAAAGTATTTGTTAGTGTCAATATATACATGAATTGGGCAATATATATATATAAAAATTTAAAATTTGATTCGGGCAAAAATTTATACTGAACGTTTTTAATTCTTTTGTTAATCTTTCCTTCCTACTTTTTGGCTTAGAACTATTAATTAATAAAAGTTTTAAAACTGTCTCTAAATTCAATATACACGCGAAATAACTATTTAAAAATTAGGTCATGGTCAGTAGGTTACGTAATCAGTTCACAATAACTATTGAATTTACAAAAAATCGAAAGAAAACTTTTACTTCCTCGAATATAAACATAATTCTTATTACTTACTACTTACCTACGCGACGTGTCCAGCAGCGACGTCAAAGTTTGAAAATACTTGCATTCGTTCAAAGTATTTTTCATTCACAAATACGATTGAGTTTCTTATTACTATTGAGATATGGATAATTTTCCTATGCAAGTATTTTCATACTTGCAAGTATTTTTTGCTCGTACCAGGGCGCCGTACTTTGAAGTGAATACCTGGTTTTAAAACCTGATAGCGTAAATACGTCTCATCTTTATTTCCTGGATAATTTTGACACATCACAATATATGTAGTTATGAACAAATGTAAGTTATTTGTTCGATAAATGGTTAAAATTAGTTTTTAGTCTTTAATCTAAGTAAATGTACTTATGTTTGTATTTGTATACGTAACAAGTGGAATTAGTACTTTTGCAGTTGTAATAAATATAATAATTTATGTATAAAATAATTTATGTGAACTTAGGGAGCGGGGGACTTTAGCTTGCCGGTCACTGTAATGTTTCGTTACGTCGTCACAGTTTGGCCTGCAATAAGATGCGTTAGTAACAGGAAACAGCAAGGCAGTTCAGATTACGGTCTTAAGCTGATCTGCAATAAAAGTTGCGTGTAGCCCCTAATAAAAGATGCCTAATGAAACTTGTGTAGTGCAGATATTTATTAATAAAAAAATATGTCTAGGACATTTAAAATCCGCACGCGATGGGGCAGCGCGGTGGGCTTCTCCCCGCCCCAAAATCCTTTTTCTCTGAAGAAAAGAAAAACCCTTTTCACTAATAAAATTGATGAAGTCAAGTAACAATTTACCTATAAAGGTAAATTAATAATAACTTAATTTATTTTCTTTCCAGAATGGAAACAAGTAATTTAGTACAATGAGGAAACATCCTACAAGTCACTTGCTATAAAAGAAGCAGTTATGAGGTTAGCCCCGAGTTTTTGATTAGCGGGTGCACTACTTTCCAAGTGAAAGTATTGGAAGTTAAAATGCAAAGCAGCCACACTGCTATGTGTCATATTCTTGTCAGGTTTTTTAAAAATTGCCCAAAAGACAACAACACCTACTCTATAACTTTATCCAGTAGCAAACTAAGCATTGCAGAAAAAAGCTTTTTGTCTGACGACGGTACTTGGCATTTAATTAAGGAGATTGATCAAGTTTTAGCGTTCGACATCTCGGTTGTCATGGATACAGTACACATTAGCTCATTCGAAGCGCTATACGATGATACTGAATTAGCCGATTTTGAGCTCCGCGGTGAGGATGGATCAGTGAAAGTACATAAAGCTGTTCTTGCAGCTTCTAGTCACGTATTGAAGCGAATGCTCAGCGGTAGCTGGCGAGAGACTAAAGAAGGTCATGTCGATGTCCCGGGCACATCGGCACAGCCGTTGCAGCATTTTAAAGATTACATATATTTGCGCAAGCTGCCCAATACTGGCTTGGAGCAGGTCCTGCTTCTGGCTTCGTATTACATGATACCACAATTAGAGCAGAAATGTGTGAATAAACTGGTGAATAGCTTGACAGCGCAGAAAACTTGCGACCTGCTAGAGTTGGCGATGAAACACAAAGTCAACAGGCTTATTCTGGCTATTCTTGAATGGGTTCAGAATAGGGGTGTGGAAGTCAAGGATATGCGTTCATTCTTTTCGAGTTGTACAGATAATAATTGTGAAGAATTACCATAATCTAAGTAATTTGCGTATTTTATTGTGTATAGAGCAAAATACACGCTTGTAGTTAATCAATATTTTGAAACCGTCTATTAAATCTGGATGAATATAATAACTTCATTGTTTTTCACAATAGATTACTCATTATTAATCAACAAATCCTAATTGTCTTATAAATTTTTAATTATACATAGCAGTACTTGTATTGTGATGTTAGAAACACTTACTTGATATACTTAAATCTTAATCCAATTAGAAATGATAAGTCTGACAGACTGATTTGAGACTGAAGGCTAATTGATTAAAAATATTGAAAAATTGATACATTCAAACAGACTGTTAAACGGTACACGGAAGATTTAATGACTTTTCTTTTAAGTTATCATTCCAGGGTGTGCATCCCATGTATAATTATTTTTCAAACAGTTAACAACAAGATGGCTGATGGTACATCAACCTGCATATTCAATCTATCAGTACCATCATTCATCATCATCATTACAGCCCTTCACAAGTCCACTGCTGAACATAGGCCTCCCCCAAAGAATGCCACAAAGCACGGTCCTGAGCCACCTGCATCCATCGACCTCCCGCATGTCTTACCAGGTCGTCACTCCATCTCGTGGGGGGACGCCCTACACTTCGCCTACCGGTACGGGGCTGCCACTCGAGAACCTTTCTTCCCCATCGGTTGTCGGTTCTTCGAGCTATATGGCCGGCCCACTGCCACTTCAGCTTACTAATCCGTTGGGCTATGTCGGTTACTCTGGTTCTACTGCGGATATCCTCATTCCTAAGTTTATCACGCAGAGAAACTCCGAGCATAGCCCTCTCCATAGCTCGCTGAGCGACCTTGAGCTTCCTCATACGGCCAGCAGTGAAGGACCACGTCTCAGTTCCGTAAGTCACCACTGGCAACACGCACTGGTTGTACAATTTCGTTTTTAGGTTTTGAGGTATGTTTGACGAGAAGATGTGTCGTAGCTTCCCGAACGCTGCCCAGCCGAGTTGAATCCGTCGATTGACCTCTCGGTCGAAGTTGGACTTACCTAGTCGGACTATTTGTCCCAGGTAAACATACTCGTCAACAACTTCGAGCTTAGTGCTCCCAACAACTACCGGCATAGGTGTGACATGGACATTGAACATGATCTTTGTTTTGTCCATGTTCATCTTAAGACCTATCCGTTGGGAAACACTATCGAGGTCATTGAGCATAGTGCTTAGGTCCTCCAGCGATTCTGCCATAAGGACTATATCGTCGGCAAATCGAAGGTGAGTGATGTACTCGCCATTGATGTTGATACCGTATCCTTTCCAGTCCAGAAGCTTGAAAACGTCTTCCAATGCAGCGGTGAAGAGTTTCGGGGATATGACGTCACCCTGTCTTACACCTCTCTGCAATTGGATAGGTTTCGTACTCTGATTCTGTACTCGGATAGCCATCGTAGCCCTACTGTACAAGCACTTCAACACTTCGATATACCGATAGTCAACTTGGCACCGCAGAAGGGACTGCAGCACCGCCCAAATTTCGACGGAATCAAAGGCTTTCTCATAGTCCACATACGCCAGACATAGTGGCAAATTGTACTCTTCGGACTTCTGTACAATTTGCCGAAGGGTATGTATGTGGTCTATGGTGCTAAAGCCCTTTCGGAAACCGGCTTGTTCGGGAGGCTGGAAGTCGTCAAGTCTGCGCGCGAGACGATTCGTAATGACTCTCGAAAACAGCACGTAGACGCGGCTCAGAAGGGAAATCGGTCTGTAGTTCTTCAAGAGAGCGTTGTCACCTTTCTTGAAGAACAAGACCACCGCACTTCTGCTCCACGCCTCCGGTGTAATGCCACCATGGAGGACGGAATTAAAGAGCTTCTGAAGGACTTCAAGTACCGGTCTTCCACCCGCTTTCAGAAGCTCCGCTGTAATTCCATCCTCGCCTGGGGCCTTACCGTTTTTAAGGTGCTGGAGAGCCATTCTAATCTCGCTCAGACTGACGTCCGGGATATCTTCGGAATAGTGTCGGATGAGACTCGCTCTTGGATCGTTACTCACACTTGCGTGTGGCTCCAACGATGACGTGTACAGCTGCCCATAGAACCTCTCAATCTCACTCAAAATCTCAGGTGTCCCGGAAACGATGCTGCCGCACTCTGTCTTCAGCTTTGACAGTTGGCTCTTTCTGGCAGACAGATCTCTGGCAAAGACTTTGGAGCCTTGGTTCCGCTCGATCGCTTCTTCAATACGAGCTGTATTGAAGTTGCGTAAGTCCCGCCGCATGCATTTGGAGATCTGTCTGTTCAGATGCCTGTATGCTGTCAAGTCTGTTGAAGAATGTAGCCTCATCTCCCGTCTAACAGCCATGAGATTAAGAGTGTGATCGGAGAGTTTTTGTGTTCTTCTGCGGCGGGTCTTGCAGAACTTAGCTCCGACCGCATGGACAGTTTCCACGAGCTTGTCATTCATATCGTCCACTTCATTGCAGTCTTCTAGGCACTGAAAACGGTTTTGTAACTCGAGCTGAAAGGTTTCGGGACTTTGGAACAGAGCACGAGGGGGACGGAGCGTTGACTTCATTAGACGAGACCTCTCCAACTTAACGTTTAGGTTCAGTGTGCCTCTAACCATTCGGTGATCGCTACCAGTTTTCACCCTCGCGATCACGGAGACATCACTGAACAGTTGTCGTCTGGTCGTCATAATGAAGTCAATCTCATTTTTTGTCGAACCGTCGGGGCTCGACCAGGTCCACTTCCTGTGGGGCCGCTTCTGGAAGAAAGAGTTCATCATAAAGAGTCCCTCTTTCTCCATGAATTCGGCCAGCTGCTGGCCCCTTGGGTTCCGTTGCCCTATTCCAAATTTCCCTACTTTCAGCTCACCGTTGTCTCTTGTGCCTAGTTTTGCATTGAAGTCTCCCATTAACACCGTATATTGGGTTTTGGAGGAATGCATGGCTCTAGAGATATCCTCATACATTTCCTCCACCTCCTCAGTACCAATATGAACACATTTAATTAATAATTTAGTTAATGATTTCTTGTATTAACACAAATACTACACAGATAACAGAATAAAACTAATTTGACGGATTTTATTGTATTTAGAATTAAACTTATGATATTAGTTATATTTACTCATGACACAAGACATATAAGTTTTATTCAAAATAACTTAGTTATCATTTTGTGCTTAACTATTTAGTTTAATATTACTGAATATGGTTATTTTGCTCTATTTGAACTTATTAGTTTGTGTAGACGTCCTTTATTATTACATTTATTATTTTGTTATTTAAGTTTATATTTTATCTGTATTGGCGGCGTAGTTATCCTAGAGGGGGAGTTTTGGCGGGAACTTGACCAGCGACGGATTGCTGCTCCTGTATTATTGTTTAAATAATGGTTTGAAGCTTTGAAGTGGACTTTGATATGTAAAAGTGGTGCGATTTTGTGTATTAAATGTCTACGGATGTGAACTATTAGTGGAAACGGAGAAACAAGTGCTCTGACGGTGATGTGATTCTCAAGATAAGGTGTCTGCAGTACCGTCTTTATCATAAGGGCACACGGGGCTATATTGTCATAGTTGCCACGCTTGGCGAGCGGGTTGGCAACCGCAATTTTTTTATTGTTATTTTGCTGTTATCAGAAAGATGCTGCTGCCCATGTTCTGCCTCAGTTTCCCTCTGTCGCCTCTTACGATACCCACGGGAAGATATGGGGTAGTGAGTATTCTTACCCGCCACTACACGGGGAACATAGCGTGATACTATATATATTGTACTAGTGTGACTGTGAGGGTGGTTAATTATGGTAATACATTTTTTTGGTTGATAAATTTTTGGTTGATAAATAGATACTCAGTTGGGTTCATAATAATTGCTTAAATAGGATAATCTCACGATTTTTTTTGTTTTTAAGATACTACAGTTTTATAATGTATAAAAATCCTTATTTTTACCTAAAGTTTTTGAAGTTAAATTTTGAATTTTACTGTAACAATATTATACTTACTGGTTTTACACAAATAATTGATTTTACACAAATAATTTAGGAATGGAATCCTTTGGAAACCTTTTAATAAATTTGTTTTTATTCTGATTTTTATTTTATATTTCTAAAGAAAATGTTTACTGCAAATTGTAGTTCGTCTTTGGATTCCAACCAACCCGCCCAATTAACCTTATCCATTTTTTTAATATATCAGTCTGTTTGACAAACGGCAAAATAAAGTTACATTTTTAGAAAGCAAATTGGGCATTTATTTTTATTCCTCTCCTTGTTGTGCCCACACAAGTCTATCGATTCATTATAAACATTCAAGATAAATATCGACATTAATTTTCTTATAGTTGAGTCAATCGCTAGCGTACATGTAAAATATTTTGTTTAAAAATTAATTTACCAAAATCATATAAATTATCAACAACGTAACTTATTTATTTGCAAAACATCAAAATTGATAAAATAATTGAAAATATTAAAATTTTAAACAGTATAAATAACATAAATTTTAACCAAAAATAGACGCGTCATAGCAGTAACGACCTCTTGCGAATTTACCTGTGAAATGTGCAACCCTCAGGATTATTTCTACTATTGACACCATAGTTGATCACGAAACATGTAACCATTTTGGATAACTTTGAATTATAAATATTAACACTATTATCATCTGAAAAAATTACAAAATAACTAGGAGCTTATTTCTTTTGTGCCGACCTGTGAAACAAAATCGGTTACAGAGTCATGAGATTTGGTATCCTTTTCTATCTTGTATTTTTGCCATAATGCTGAGGCCACAGTAACGGGAAACATCAATGTCCATAAACGCAACAATTATTACTTTAATTTTAACACGATAAAGTGAGTGGCTACACTTGAACGATCAATATCAATGGCGTTAATGTTTCTTGAATTTTAAGCAAGATGGACTTTGACGCTGACTACTCCATATTTGATGAGTGTAAATATTTATTATATGAATATATTTTATCATCCCACAAACATGGCTCTGTTTGCAGAATCTCAAGAAATGTAATAACTTTTTCATTATTCCACTCCATCATAGCCATACGTGCGACCCGGTCGCGCTCACCGTACGCAATGGGACAAACGTAGTGTGGCCGCTTCAAGCTTCAACGCGTTATTCGTGCGTTAATGTCTTTGATGTACCGCCAGTCGAGTTATCGCCAAACGGCAAACGACATTGCTAATGCCGTTGTCAAATTATAGCGTTATGTCGTGGCCACACCTACATTTAACGTCCATCAACGCGATAATTAACGGCATTTCGCGTTAGTTGGGCCACAGCATAAGGAATTTTCTTCTCCCTTGCACACTATGTCCGCCTATACCAGTATATTCTAAGTCTATGGTAGCAAGCTAACTATAAAGCCATGCATCCACCAAAACTGTTGACAACATTTATGTTTTCAACTGTTTACAACTGTTTCCAACAAGCATCTCCACCGACGGAACAAATGTTTGCAACAAGCGTATTCTTTTGATGTTGCCGTCGAAAATGGAAACACGGTTCCCAACATTGTTTCAAGTTTTGTTACCAACTGTTGTGTTGGCAACAAAACTTTGGTGGAGACTAGGCTTAGGCCCGCCACATATATACGGAATTCCGTTTCGGGATTCCGTTTCGATATTCCGATTCGAGATTCCGAATGCAGCAAATTCATATAAAATCTATGATCCGCCACACACGTACGGTAGTTTTCCATTCGAAATTTTGCGGGCAAAAGGGGATTCCGTATGTGTGTGGCCGACCCATTCGGAATTCCGAAACGGAATCTCGAAACGGAATTCCGTATGTATGTGGCCGGCCTTAAAGTCGGGATCGGAGAAAATAATGGCTGCCCATAGATAATACAGCCAGTGTTTTCACAATTAAGGACAATTTCCCTTTTAAGGGAAATTTAGAAACTGATAGGGGGAAAAAGGCGAAAGACCTAGAGAAGAGAAATCTATAAAAAACTAATAAAGATAATTTTTTCTTGTTGTAAAATTGCAAAAGATCTCGTATTCAGACGAACTTATACATAACACTCATAAATATAAGTAAATGCAAGGTTGCATTATGTGATTCATATTCAAATAAGAATAAAACTGATTGGAGCTGTCAATTCGATACAGTTAAGTAGGGCGAGCAAAACATATATTTCTGAAATGATATTTATTTACAAATAAATACAAAGAACCGTGAAATAAAAAGCATTAATCACAATCTCGCAATTCAATTCCATTCATCTCTGCATCACTGTCTGCGTTGTCATCACCGTCATAATCATCATCTCACAACGAAGCACACTGACATCGACTAGATGGCGTGCTCTTTGCTTTTTGGTGAAATGTTGGCACTAATTATGACTTCAATAGATTTGGTAATACTAAGAATCAATTGGTACTAAGAAACAATCAAGAGCCGTGGTAGCACAGATGTTCAGCGCTCGCTGCAAATTTCACAGTACGATAGCAACACGGGTTTGATCGCCGCCAGCACCAATGAGATTGTTAATTGCAATTTTAAGTGCTGATTTACCACGTGCTCGGCGGTGAAGGAACCTCATCGATAGGAAACCTGCATGTCTTTTTCAACGTGGTAGAGCCATGCTGCAGCTATATTAATAGTATAGTTGTAGCACGAATGGGTCGGCTCGACCGGAGAGGGACCACGCTCTCACAGAATACCAGCGTGGAATAGCAGCTTAATGCTGCTGTGTTTCGTATGGTGAGTGTAGAGAACCGGAGACCCTTTTTACTGGAAACGAGGCATTCCATCTTGGTCCTCACAGGTGACAACGCATCTGCACTTCGATTCGTAATCGAGGATAAGTGTAGATGTTTATGGGCCACAGCAACCACTTACCATCGGGTAGACTGTGTGCTCGTTTGTCAACCTTATACTATAAAAAAAGTCTGTAAAATAAAATAAAAAAAATTTTGAGAGCACGTGAAGTTCGCCAACAGAAACAGAAACAGAAACTTTTTTATTCAATATAGATTATAAATAATACTTATTGAAAGTCACTCTTTTGTATAATTACCACTGGTTCGAAAAAAAAAACCTCTGTCCTAGGAAGAACCAGCAAAAAACCCAGCGGGACGTTTTTTTACATAACAGCTTACAAGCATGTATGTTACACAAATTAACATCACAACAATTGAGAAATAGCTTGGTAGGCATCATCTCAATTCCAGGGGTTATTATCATCTATAAATTCTTTAATATTATAATAACCCCTTTTTATACAAACTTAGTTTAATAAAGTTTTTAAAGTTTGAGCAGGTCAAATTTTGTACATTTTCTGGAATTTTGTTGTAAAGCGTATACATCGCCCCAAGAATGAATTACTGACTCGACGGAGTCGAGTAACTGGTACTACTAGCTTGTGTCTGTTCATAGTATTTAGAGAATGAATATCATTTATTTTGGTAAAACTACTTTTATTTTTGTGTACGTACATTACATTTTCATAAATGTTTTGAGAGGTTAAAGTTAATATATTAAATTCCTTAAATTTTTGTCGCAGTGACTCTTAAGGCTTTAAATCATAAATAAGCAATTTTTTATGGCCCTCTTCTGTAAAACAAATATAATTTCAGTGTCAGCTGCGTGTCCCCGTAGCAAAATACCATACGACATTATGCTATGGAAATAGCTAAAGTAAACTAGTCTAGCTGTTTCAAAACTAGTTAGACTTCTAATCTTTTTACGGCATATGCTGCAGAACTAAGTCTGCTAGCTAGTTTTGATATGTGGGAGCTCCATTGAAGCTTCACGTCTAGTGTGATTCCAAGAAAAATGGTGGTATCTACAAGACCCAGTTTCTCCCCATTTAAAATTACATTAGTATTTAATTGTTTGAAATTTGGAGTCACGACTTTCATACATTTCGTTTTAGTGCCATTTAAATGCAAATTATTAACTTTGAACCAATTTACTAATTTAGATATAGCATTATTTACTTCATTATATTTTAGCAATTGTCGATTTATTTTAAAAATTAAAGAAGTGTCATCTACAAATAATACTATATCATGGTTGTCTCCTACTATGTAAGGGAAGTCATTAATGTATACGAGAAACAGAAAGGGGCCGAGAATTGAGCCTTGAGGCACGCCCATTTGTACCATCGACCCGGAAGAACTCATACTGTTAATGACAACTTTTTGCGTTCTCTTACTTAAATATGAAATAATTAATTTAAGAGCATCACTTCTTACACCGTAGTGTTGAAGTTTCCTGATTAATGTTTCATGGTGAACACAATCGAACGCTTTGGATAGGTCACAAAATATACCCAAAGCATCCTGTGAATTCTTCCATGCATTAAAGATATATTTAATCAGCTCAATACCGGCATCAGTTGTCGAGTGACCACTTGTGAAACCAAATTGATTTTTGTGAAGTAAATTATTTATATTAAAGGAATTTAACATTTGATCAAGAATAATATTTTCAAAACTCTTACTAAGTGTTGGTAGTACAGAAATAGGTCTAAAATTGGCGGGGTCTAATGTACTACCAGATTTAAATAAAGGTATTACTTTACTATACTTCATTAAATCAGGAAACACACCAGATCCGATACTAGTATTAAAAATAATAGCTAAATGAGGTGCGATTGTATATATTATAGACGCAATAATTTTAACGGAAATCCCCCACAGATCCGCAGTTTTCTTAACAGTAATAGTTTTAAAATATTTTACAATATCTTTTGATGATACTTTATGAAATGTAAAATTCTTTGTACACGCATTTACATTTTGTTTAAGTAATGATTCGGCGACGGCAGGAGAAGAATACAGTGACTTAATGGTTAATATCGGAATATCAGTAAAATATTTCTCAAAAACCACGTTTCTGATCTGATTCGGTTAATTTTTTGTTAACACTTAACTGGTAGTTTGAATTGCGAGACTTGATCTTACCAGTTTCGCTATGAATTATACTCCATGTCATTTTATCTTTATTAGAAGCCGTGTTAATTTTGTTGCTCAAATGTAAAGACTTGGCTATGGAGCACACTCTTTTAAATATTTTTGAATATTTTTTTTACATATTCCCTAAATTCGACGCTATGAATATATGAACTTTCATGGTAAAGATCATATAACCTATATCTGCTCTTATGGATTCGTACTGTCGCCTATTCATTAAATGACTTCCGACTGTTCAAAGAGAATGTTTTAGAAGTAAAAGTATTATTAAATTCATTGCAAATAAGCTTAAATAATGTTCCATACAAAAAATTTGGATCATTTTGGTATGAAAGTGATGTAAGTTTTTTCACTATGTTACTTCTAAATTTCTCCAAGCGACGTGCATTTACTGGAACAAACACAACTTTCTCATCTACTTGCTTTTTGTGAACATAAGGTAACGAAACTATTTGTCCACAGAGATCAGAACTAAATTTTTGAATTATATATTTATGCAACGGCTTCACATTTGTAAAAATGTTATCTATACATGTTGCACTAGATTGAGCAATACGCGTTGGCTCTAAAAATAAATTAAACAGACCATATGATTTGAACAATGATCTAAATTTAATATTGATTGAGGAAGCTTCTAGGAGATTGATATTAAAGTTTCCACATATTACAACAGATTTATTCTGTTTAACACAACACGCATTGGGGCAGCGTGGTGGATACATACTTGCCTTAAAAATCCCTCTCAGAAATGGGGGAAGGCCATTGCCCTGCAGTGGGACGTATATGGGCTATAACTTTAAGGATCAATTAAATAAATATAAAAATTGAAAATGTATTTTCTTTGCTAACCGTACTCTGCAAGTGACGGTTGACGGTCGTTCGAGGTCGTTGACGTTCCTACGTGAACGGTGGTAGAGCCACGCAGCAGTTTTTGCTGTTGCACGTATGGGCCGGCTCGAGCCGGGTTGGTACCACGACCTCACAGAATACCGACGTGAAGTAGAAGCTCTGCTTCTGCGTTTCGTCTGGTGACTGCAGGTGGCCGGAGGCCCAATTCTCCTCCCCTCCCCCATCAACATGGTAGCGGAATTACACGATAGACTACCCCAGGAGGGTACCAGTATCCCTGGAGAATCCCTCACTGAGCATCCACGACCATCCAATCCTGAGTGTGGGTGCTCAGGCTGCCCCGCGTATTCTGGGGGGAGGGGGCAAAATTCCGCTCAAAAACATAACTGCTCGGGGCAAACTGAGCAACAATACCAAGGCGACCCCTGCCACGCTATCCGTGAATTTCTGCAACATCAGGGGACTTCACTCTAACCTAAACGCCGTCCACTACCATCTCGAGACGGCGAAGCCGGCCTTGCTCTTTCTGACCGAGACGCATGTTTCTTCTCCGGCTGATAATTCGTATCTCTCCTACCCGGGGTACAAATTGGAGCACTCCTTTATGCCTCGGGCTGGAGTTTGCGTGTATATCAGAGAGGACATCTGTTCTCGACGCCTCGGCAGTCTTGAAGGTTCGGACCTGTCCATCCTTTGGCTACGCGTAGACAGCGACGACCATCCGCGCGTCTACGGGTTCCTCTATAGGTCCCATAGCGGTAATGCCGAAACACACCGACTCATCGACCACGTCCAAATGGCTACAGATTCCTTGCTACAACAGGTCCCATCCGCAGAGATCGTGATCTTTGGCGATTTTAACGCCCACCACGCCGAATGGCTCGGTTCACGTTTAACCGATCATGCGGGGAAATCTGTTTATGACTTTGCCTTGGCATATGGTCTGACACAACTTGGAGGATCATACACCTTCCCTGTTGGACCTTCTGCTGACCCCTCATCCGGACGGATATCAGGTTTCCGTCGATGCCCCTCTCGGCTCTTCGGACCATTGTCTGATCCGGAGTGTGGTGCCACTCACGCTCCCCTCACGGTTGCGTTCTGCACGTTGCCGTCGTGTTTGGCATTACAGGTCGGCGGATTGGGACGGAATGCGGTCTTTCTTTGCATCCTACCCATGGGTTTGCTTCTCGCCGGATGATCTCAGCGCTGTTGCTGACTCTGTCACTGATGTGGTGCTACAGGGAATGGAACTATTTATTCCATCATTTGTGGTACCCATTGGAGGCAAATCCCAGCCTTGGTTTGGTCGCTCCTGTAAGACTGCATTACGCAGTAAGCAGAAGTGTTATCAAGTCTGGGCTGCGGCTTCGGTGACTCGGGATGTAAACACCAGCACACTTAAAAAGAAGTATAACTTCGCCTCCAGGTCCTTCAAAAGAGTTATTGGCAGGGCAAAGTCAGACCACATAAGCAGAATTGGCGAGAAACTAGTTCGTCTTCCTTCGGGAAACCGTGCATTCTGGTCTTTCGCCAAGGCTGTCCAAGGGAATTTCTGTAAGCCATCACTACCATCTCTGCACAGGGAGGACGATTCACTGGCCCAAGACGCAAAAGACAAAGCCGACCTTTTAGGCTCCCTTTTTGCGTCCAACTCGACTCTTGATGACGGGGGAAAACACCGCCAACCATCCCGCCGTGTGAGTGCTCCATGCCGGATGTGCTGTTTTCACAGTGCTCGGTTCGCAAAGCACTTCTCTCCCTGGACATCCAGAAGTCGAGTGGGCCTGACGGAATCCCCGCAATTGTGCTGAGGACGTGTGCTCCGGAGTTGGCACCGGTCCTAACGCGTCTTTTCCGGTACTCCTACTCCCAAGGCGTAGTCCTGAATTCATGGAAGACAGCTTTTGTCCACCAGATCCCTAAAAAGGCGACCGCTCAGACCCGTCCAACTATAGGCCTATCGCGATCACCTCCTTGTTCTCCAAAATAATGGAATCCATTATTAACTGCCAGCTCATCCGGTAGTAATCAAATATGTATACAGCCCACAGTGCCACCTACCGGTTCCAGATTTTGTGATTTTCTGTTTTGACACCAAATTGACATATTACTTGCTGTGAATTTAAGTTTGTTAACTTGACTACAGCTCTATCCCCTATCATAGCTATGAACTATTGTCTCGATAAAATAAATATATTAGTACCTATGAAATTGCCGTTCTTGATAAAATATGTTATAATTTTTTCTATATTTTTTGTTTCTAAAGTAATCACTGCATTTTTATCAACGCAGTGGCGGTTTATTGACGTCCCTCTTGAAGAAATCAGCTGGACGGAAGGCAACAAATTCTGCAAGTGATTAAAAACCTGTGTAGTAAAGTGATTAGAAGCGTGTTCTAAGGCCATTAGAGGGCCATTAGAGCTATTTACAATCTAACACCGAGAGAGTCTCTTAGAGATAAATTTAAAGAAATTAATATATTAACTTTGGCCTCTCAGTATATTTACGAAAATTTAATGAATGTTCACAAAAACAAAGATAGTTTTAGTAAAAAAAGTGATATACATTCTGTAAACACTAGGAACAAACACAAGCTAGTGATGCCAGTTTCTCGACTCCACAGAGTCAGTAATTCATTCTTGGGGCAATGTATACGCTATTACAACAAGGTCCCGGAAAGTGTACAGGTTCTCTCTATTACCAAGTTTAAATGTTTTATTAAGCTGAAACTGTATAAAAAGGGTTATTATAGTATAAATGAATACATGGTTGATAATAACCCCTGTGAATGAGGTGGTCGCTTCCAAGCAGTTTCTATAATAAATTTTGTAAATAGTTCGTAATCATTTATATTGTAAAATTTATTTTAAAAAAAAGTCCCACTGGGTTTCTTGCTGGTTCTTCCCAGGACAGAGGGTTTTTTTTCGAACCAGTGGTAAAGTAAAAAATGACTTTCAATAAGAATTACACATGTAATGTATATTGAATAAAAAATATTCTATTCCATTCTATTTTATTCTATTCTATTTTTTGCGAGTGGACTGCGAGTGTCACGCCCCGCGCGCCCTTCCTTTCACCTCACTCGCAACATGCCTGCCATAAACACGTTTGGACAGCACAGCAGTACTAACTACTAAGTGTTTAGCGTTTAGCGTCGGACGCTCGATTCTGTTAAAAAAATAATAGGTTGTCTGTAAAGTCGGTTTACTGACGATAGTTGAACGTGACCACGTCATAAGAAAATGTTGCTATAAACAATTGACACCACATTCACTTTTCACTGCACTTCATACTTGACGAAAACATGTAAATGTATTATTGTATAGCAGCTTTCCTTACGGACGCATCGCTCACTCAAGTAGGAGACAGACAGATGTCGAACGCTGCCAAACGCGGCGGCCGATCGCTCGCACTAATCAAAGTGAAAACAGGCCTTTAGTTTTCGAACGACCACGGGGTTCATTTTTCAGGTTGAAATTTCCAGAACGGAAGTGGGAAAATTAATAACAGGTGGTGCGTTCGTTTGCAGTATTCGTTCCGTAAGCGGCGTCCCGCGTTGCTGCCACGACGTTATTCATATTCCATAATTACTCTAATTTTTAATTCGATCAGTTTTGAAAAAAGATTTCTATGTTTTTAAAATATAATTAATTTGAAATTAGAATTCTAAGACAAACAAAAATTATTTCATTGGTATTTTTTTTTGTATTAAATAAATAATGTTTGCCTAAAGTAATATATATATATAAAGTTAACGAGGGGAAAACGGCCCAAAAGGGGAAAACTCAATTAAAACGTAGGGAACTGAAATCATTAAAGTGGAAACACTGAGTACGGTATATATCCGGAAATCCCGGCCAACGCCCAAATGCTGTGTGATGTGATTTGTGGGAACACTGTGATTTCGCATCATAAGTAAAAGCTTCCTGTATATACCTAATCAACTCTTTGGTAAAAGCAGAAAATATTACACGATTACACGTAGTCGTACTATCGTCGCACAGTACTATTCTTTAGTTACAGTTCTTTAATTTAAACCATAACATTAAATTGGCAATTATCTTCAAAAACGAAAATCCAAATCAAGAAATAGTTTTCTTTTTTAGTTCCTTCTTCCTTCTTGCAGGTAAGTTTAGTAATTATCAATATAATTTTTTTTCCTGGATAATTTTGACACTTTTCTTTCGTTCTTTGCTTGTTATACGGTATTAGTATTTAGTCTTTATACTTTAAAGTTTAAACTAAGTAAATGTGTGTTTTTATTTGCAATTTTGTTTAAGTAATTAGTGGAATTAGTACTTTAGCCGTTGTCGTGATAAATGACGATAATTTATGTGTACCTAGAGAACTGGAGACCATTTTTACTGTATACGAGGCATTCCATCTTAGTCCTCAGGGGTAATTACACATCTGCATATTAATTCTTAATCGGGGATCAATGTATATATGTCTATGGGTTACAGCAACTATTTACCATCAGCTAGCTTGTCGGCCACTGAAATGTTTCGTTACGTGATCACAGGTTGGCCTGCAATAAGACGCGTTCGTAGTACGAAAAAGCGAAGCGGGCTATCGCCGTTAAAAACTTCAAAAACGCCGTCATATGACCAAAAATTGCGTAGCGCCTGCGACGATTAAGACCGCTTATAAATCGCGTAAAATCTTAAAATATTTAAAAAAAAATTATTGATTTTAGTAATCAAAATAATGAGCAAGTAAATTACGAATATTGATGTTATGAATGTATTTGAGTGGTTCCCAAGCATATAGATTAAGTAATTTTGTTATAATTTCAACTATAGTGATGTTTCAGAGGTGGTTTCGCAAATAATAATGACCGAGTCAAAATTTTACAATCGTGTTTTCGAACAAGCAAATTCAAGATAAAGACATGAATTTACCTATATCAAAATTTCAGTTTCGTTAATGGTGTCATACTCCTATACTATTCAATGAAAGGAAGTGCATTTTTTCACGATGTCGCCTTTAACTGACCTGCAATAAGAGTTGCATGTAGCCCTTTGGTGGATTAGGTATAATATGCTCGTTGGCTAAGGGGCTATAACGTATTTCAGAATTTACTCTCGAATTTCTCAAGTCAAAAATTGCTTCCCATACAACAGAGCAATTGCTCTAAATAAGCAAGCCCCATAACCGATTATTGATATTATGGTATGAAGCACCATATTGATATTTATATTAAAAAGTTCTAAGTTCCTATAATGGCTTTAAGTAATCGTAATGTACGGGATTGGCATCAGTTATTAGGTTTTCTGTTAATTCTGTTTCCCAGTTGCAGTTATTTTTGTTTCATACAAATTTAAACACTCTGGCTTTCTAGTCAATCGCCCTGTAAAATAAAAAGTTTCATACAATCTGTTACACCCTACTTTACCCTCTTAGTTTGAATTTTCCAGAGTCCTGTTTTATTAGATGCCTATGTTATAAAAGGCAGTTACGTTTGTATTGTGCGTTAACAGATGTTACTCAAGACATCTTTTATATAATATATAGAACATAGATAAAGATATCACCTTTTTTCTAACATTTTTGACAACATATTCATTTAAGACATCTGGTAGATGTGGAAGAAGGTGATCGCTACTAAGCCATTTCTAATTTGTTTTGTGTTTAATTTCTTAACATATATCATAGTAAACTATTATTCTTTTTTTTTGTTTTCAAAAAATATTTCACTAGGTTGTTTGCTGGTTCTTCCCAGTTCCTATGTTGAATAATAGTTTGTTTCTGTGCTATATTCTATTTACTTATGTGCCATATTTTATAGGCATGCTTCATTATGGTTGTAGCACAAATGGGTTTGCTCGACTGGGGTAGGACTACATTCTCACAGAATACAAGCATAAAATAGCAGCAATTCATATGGTGAGTTTAGAGAACTGGAGACCCTTTTTACTGGAAACGAGGCATTCTATGTTATTCCTCAGGGGTCACAACACATCTGCATTTTGATTCTTAATCGCAGATAAATGTAACAGTTTATGGGCCACAGCATCCACTTACCATCGGGTGGACTGTGTACTTGGTTGTCACCCTTACTCTACAAAAAAAAAACAGGATATTAATATTCTTTATATATTTAAATAAATGTTTTGTTTTTGTTCAACTTAGATTTTTTCTATTGTTGAATGGCCTACAATGAATAATAGCTATAAATTAAAAAATATTACTTATTTTGCATATTTTTCCTATTTAACTGACTTCAAAAAAAAAGGAGGAATCTTTCTTCTTTGTCTATTTTATATTATTATTTTTATATATACTCTGTTGTAACTTCTTTGTTTATGGAAGAATTTAATGATTCTTTTATTAAATAGGTTAATACTTCAGGACTGGTCACATATAAATATTAAGAAAAAAAAATATCCCTAAGCATGGAAAAATAAGGGTAAAATTTTTAAAGTAACTATTTATAGGATGTTCTAATGAGGGCTAATAATTTTCTGCTCACCAGATGTCGCTAGTTAACACTGAGGTAAAGTTTTTTGTTACACAATGTCATTTAACTGAGAAGTTAGTTTTTAATAAATTTTATCAGTTTCTAGAGCATTATATTAATACACAAACAATGTTACAGTGGTTTGCTCTTTAATTTTTTGCACATTTTTAACTTTTTTTTAATTTTTCTACTTTTATGAATATCGGTGGATTGGTTTATTTATTTTTAATCTTATTAATATAAAATATAGTTAATAGTACAGAAAGAAACATTAACCTTTATATTTTTTCGAACAAATTAAGTAACCACTATGAAATCTGTCAAATATTATACCTCACTTTTAAGTGGCGCTGCCCTGGTGGCAGAAAAAGTCATGGATGCCCTCATTGCCTTGTGACATTTCTTAGTTTTCTTTTTATAGGATAGGTAGACCAACGAGCACACAGTCCACCTGATGGTTATTGGTTACTGTGACCCATCGACATCTACATCTATCCTCAATAAAGACTCAAGATGCAGATGCGTTGTCACCCGTGAGGACTAAGATGGAATGCCTCTTTGCCAGTAAAAAGGGTCTCCGGTTCTCTACACTCACCATACGAAACACAGCAGCATTAAGCTGCTATTTTACGCCGGTACCTATTCTGTGAAAGCGTGGTCCTTCCCCGGTCGAGCTGACCCATTTGTGCTACAACTATACTACTAATATAGTTGCAGCATGGCTCTGCCTTGTCATGCTGCAGCCATATATCACTTAAAGGAGTAAAAAAATTAAAAACCTAAGTACTTCAAAAACTAAAAATAGTAAAATAATTTGCACCTCATAGCTTGTGAAGTCTGGGATTTAATTCTTTTTGGCATTGACTTACTTCGATGTTTTTCATTTTTCTTAAAGTTTATTTTATCTCAGCATTATTAGCCTGCTGCGACCCACTGTTACATTCCTTATATAAGGCTTTTATATCGGTTCACTAAATGTAATACTATATAATATATTATGCTTAACAATCATACAGTCAACACATTTTATCCACATTTTTCTATAGGATCAGTGTACATAAGTATTAAATTAAATTTAATACACATACTCACACATATACATACACATATACATATATGTCATCATCATCATTACAGCCCTTCACAAGTCCACTGCTGAACATAGGCCTCCCCCAAAGAATGCCACAAAGCACGGTCCTGAGCCACCTGCATCCATCGACTTCCTGCATGTCTTACCAGGTCGTCACTCCATCTCGTGGGGGGACGCCCTACACTTCGCCTACCGGTACGAGGCTGCCACTCGAGAACCTTTCTTCCCCATCGGTTGTCGGTTCTTCGGGCTATATGGCCGGCCCACTGCCACTTCAGCTTACTAATCCGTTGGGCTATGTCGGTCACTCTGGTTCTACTGCGGATATCCTCATTCCTAAGTTTATCACGCAGAGAAACTCCGAGCATAGCCCTCTCCATAGCTCGCTGAGCGACCTTGAGCTTCCTCATACGGCCAGCAGTGAAGGACCACGTCTCAGTTCCGTAAGTCATCTCTGGCAACACGCACTGGTTGTACAATTTCGTTTTGAGGTTTTGAGGTATGTCTGACGAGAAGATGTGTCGTAGCTTCCCGAACGCTGCCCAGCCGAGTTGAATCCGTCGATTGACCTCTCGGTCGAAGTTGGACTTACCTAGTCGGACTATTTGTCCCAGGTAAACATACTCGTCAACAACTTCGAGCTTAGTGCTCCCAACAACTACCGGCATAGGTGTGACATGGACATTAAACATGATCTTTGTTTTGTCCATGTTCATCTTAAGACCTATCCGTTGGGAAACACTATTGAGGTCATTGAGCATAGTGCTTAGGTCCTCCAGCGATTCTGCCATAAGGACTATATCGTCGGCAAATCGAAGGTGAGTGATGTACTCGCCATTGATGTTGATACCGTATCCTTTCCAGTCCAGAAGCTTGAAAACGTCTTCCAATGCAGCGGTGAAGAGTTTCGGGGATATGACGTCACCCTGTCTTACACCTCTCTGCAATTGGATAGGTTTAGTATTCTGGTTCTGTACTCGGATAGCCATCGTAGCCCTACTGTACAAGCACTTCAGCACTTCGATATACCGACAGTCAACTTGGCACCGCTGAAGGGACTGCAGCACCGCCCAAATTTCGACGGAATCAAAGGCTTTCTCATAGTCCACATACGCCAGACATAGTGGCAAATTGTACTCTTCGGACTTCTGTACAACTTGCCGAAGGGTATGTATGTGGTCTATGGTGCTAAAGCCCTTTCGGAAACCGGCTTGTTCGGGAGGCTGGAAGTCGTCAAGTCTGCGCGCGAGACGATTCGTAATGACTCTCGAAAACAGCACGTAGACGCGGCTCAGAAGGGAAATCGGTCTGTAGTTCTTCAAGAGAGCGTTGTCACCTTTCTTGAAGAACAAGACCACCGCACTTCTGCTCCACGCCTCCGGTGTAATGCCACCATGGAGGACAGAATTAAAGAGCTTCTGAAGGACTTCAAGTACCGGTCTTCCACCCGCTTTCAGAAGCTCCGCTGTAATTCCATCCTCGCCTGGGGCCTTACCGTTTATACATATATTGTTATACATATATGTACATATATGTAAATGTTGCAATCTTAGTATGCATAAGCATAGCTTGTATATGTATACTCTAAGGTTACAATATATCCATGTACTAATAACTACATAGACATTATATACATATTGCAAACATATAATTAATATTCTTTTAACCATTGTTAGCACTTTCGTATAAAGATGAGACCAAGTTATGTTAACTTAAGTAATATATTATATACTGACTGTTTGGAATAACTTAAATGATAGGTTGATACTAATATGTGAAGTTTAGTTAAGGTATAAAAACACAACTAAATATTTTTATTTTTTATTCCACGAATATGTTTCGCAGTAACCACTTAGTGGGTATAGATACCGGTAAAGAGTACCACGTCTTCATGTAGAATAGCAAATAAGAAAGGATGGTCAACTATAAAATCCATAGGTTCTGGTGGCTTAGAGTTGGAGGACATTGGTACTGCAATGGCTCCTGTAGAAATAAAACAAATTATTTATTTTTAATATTCTAATATTGCGCCGTGGCTATCTTGAGATTCGAGACTGACGCTAAGTCTCGAATTTCAAGATAGCCACATTTCAGCTATATTATACGTATACACTTAAATATATTGGTTGGCTGGACCGGGGAAGAGTCGCGATCTCACAATAATTTTCTTAATGTACCTAAATAATTTACCTCTCGGTCGAAGTTGGATTTACCTAGTCGGACTATACATACTCGTCAACAACTTTTAGCGTAGTACTCTCAACAACTACCAGAATAAGTGTGACATGGACGTTACACATGACTTTTGTTTTGTCTATGTTCATCTTAAGACCTATCCGTTGGGAGACACTATTGTGGTCATTGAGCGTAGTGCTTAGGTCCTCCAGTGATTCCGCCTTAAGGACTACTACATCGTCGGCAAATTGAAGGTGAGTGAAGTACTCGCTATTGACATTAATACCGTATCCTTTCCAGTCCAGTAGGTTGAAAGCGTCTTCTAATGCAGCGGTGATGAGTTTCGGTAATATAACATCACCCTGTTATACACCTCTCTGCAGTTGGATAGGTTTCGTACTCTGGTTCTGTACTCGGATAGCTATCGTAGCCCTACTGTACAAACACTTCAACACTTCGATATACCGACAGTCAATTTAGCATCGCTGAAGGGATTGCAGCACCGCCCAAGTTTCGAAGGAATCAAAGGCTTTCTCATAGTCCACATACGCAAGACTAAGTGGCAGATTGTACTCTTCGGTCTTCTGTACAATTTGCCGAAGGGTATGTATTGTTGCCCTATTCCAAATTTCCCCATCTTCAGATCACCGTTCTTTCTTATGCCTAGTTTTGCTTTGAAGTCTCCCATTAATACCATATAGTGGGTTTGGGAGCAATGTATGGCTCTAGATATATCCTCATACATTTCCTCCACCTCCTCATCGGGATGTGCCGAGGTTGGTGCATAAACCTGTATGACCTTCAACGCAACCCTCGTCGACACACAATCTTTATAACGTTAACGAGAGACTTGTGGACGATAAATCCGATACCTCCTTGGGACAGATGGTCGCCCTCCCCGTGATAGAACAAGTTGCCACATTCGAGAATTATTGTGTCCTCCCCATCTCTTCGGAACTCAGATATTCCTATAATATCCCAGCGCAACTTGTCTATCTCTTCTTCAAGCTCCAGGATCTTCTCGTTAATCCAGGGTGCGTGCGTTGTATGTAGTCAGGTCGAGTCCTCTTAGGTGGCAACCGAACCTCCACCGGAGATTCTTAGCACCCCCTGCCCCGCCGTTACCATGTCGCCACCGTAGCCAGGAATAGCGAGGCCGCTAGGGACTGGGGGCCGTCTTTTTGTAACTCTCGTTATGGGGAGTATATTGCCATAGTTGTCACACTTGGCGAGCGGGTTGGTAACCGCAGTTTTATTATTGTAATTTACTGTTATCAGAAAGATGCTGCTGCCCATCTTCTGTCTCAGTTTTCCTCTGTCGCCTCTTACGACACACACGGGAAGATATGGGAGTAGTGGGTTCTTACCCACCTCCACAAGAGGCAATGTATGTATGTATACAAAATATAGAAGTCATTTAAAATAATCTGATACTCACTCTGTAAATACTAAGAACAGACACAAGCTAGTAGTAGTACTAGTACCAGTGCAGTTACTCGACTTCACAGTAACAATAACCCCTGGGAATGAGGTAATTGCTTTTTTTTTATAGGATAGAGTGACAAACGAGCACACAGTCCACCTGATGATAAGTGGTTACTGTGACCCATAGACATCTACATCTATCCTCAATAAAGACTCGAAATGCAGATGCGTTGTCACCCGTGAGGACTACGACGGAATGCCTCTTTTCCAGTAAAAAGGGTCTCCGGTTCTCTAGACTCACCATATGAAACACAGCAATTAGTTAGCAGCAGCGTTAAGATGTGGTATTCAAAAAATATTTTAAAAAAAACTTAGATTTTGATAATCTATCCTGCAAATGAAAAAGTAAAGCTAATAGTAGCAATGCATATAAGTCGTTATCTTCATAACATGTTTATTTTAACAGTTTACAATAACATTACAAAGTTATTAATCCAGCTAGATTTAGGTCATTTTCTATGGAGTTGTAACGAAATTTTTACTAATCCAAGCTCGTTTTGGTCGTTCGTTCGTGTTGATCGACCATTACACGTTGACTTCTTTATTCTACTTAACTGTCATAGTTTTCCTTTTAACTTCATTATATATACTACTATTCTGTATATTTTCACATTTCCAAAAACAGCGGTTTAGTTTGTACAATGACATGACTAATGAAAAATACAACTTTAAAGTTAAATATTTCGCAAATAGACCCATGAATCGAGATTTTGTTTCAGCTTTATAGGCGTGATTAATATCTATAACTATGCCAAATTAGATTTGTAGCACCTAGGGTCTCTGAACAAAACCGCGGACGGACGGAAATGGCGAAACTATAAGGGTTCCTTGTTGTGTAACCACGGAATTCTAAAAATGTAATTTTTAGTTATAACTAATTCTTTAACTCGAAGCCGCTTACCAGTAAATGCTCCCGCAGTAGCACCTTCTTCATCGACCTTCACGATGGCCTCTTGGAAAAATTTCGAGACGGCAACCTCGCGCTCCTTCACTATTCCCGGGGCTCCATCACTGAATATTCTGCTCACTCCCAGCTGTAAAAGCGGGGAATGTTTTTATCCTACAAATTTTTTTTCTAATCCTTAACCTTATTTTATTTTTTTAGTAACCTATGTTATACATGAACTGACAAATGACCTAACAGTCCATTTGACGGTAAGTGGACACTGCCGCCCATGGACGCAACCAACTTGAAACAAAGTAAGCTACAGATGTGTTGTTACCTCTTGAATATCTCATAGCCTGTAATTAATCATACTCTGGTTCTCTATTTGGCGGCAGATGTAGGTAAGAGAGTGGTAACCACCCAGAAGGCCTCTTGGGCAGAAAAGAAGTCTTATCACCTTTATGTAAATAATAATCCAATTTTTTGAAAGAAAAAAGAGCAATGCACCGCTTCGCGAATTCCATTTTCCTATTATCCCACAGTTATGGTGAATGTGGATTAAGAGATAAAAAAATCCTCTAAAATTGTCAGTTCATTAAAATCCAAATCAATGACAGTCACTTTAGTTGCCTTTACACATCCCGACAAATTGCGGACCCTTAATGCGCAAACGCAGCACTCATCTGGGAAACTATATACTTCACCCAGAGGAAGTGAGATTATTACTCACAGCTAAGCAAATCCGTCTATTCATTGAGGACGCTTAGCAGTTAACTGTAGACATAGCAGCGCTCACGATAGATATTTTAGGCCGCAGTGATACTGGTCTCTAGATCTACATAGCTGCAAGTACATTAAAAAAAAACTGTTGTTAAATTCAATTGAGCATGCCATAATCGCATTAAAAAAAATTACGTAATACCATAAAGTCCAAGACATATTTAAGTATAAATATTACATCCTACTTACTTTTAGTACGTGCTACTATTATTTATTCTGTGCTTTTAAAATATTGTGATAAAAATCTCTGATTATTATAATAGTCAAGTAATATAAAATAGTAAGAAATTTGTTTTTCTAAAATTTTATATTAATTTGTACAGCGATCTTTTGAGCCGCTGCAAACAATCAATACAGAACGGCGGTTGACGCCGTACTGAGCTACTGAGTGAGGCAGTCTATTTACTAAATAATGATTTCACACATTCACATTGCCGTGTAGTGGCGGTCAAGAATACCACTACCCCATATCCTCCCGTGGGTGTCGTAAAAGGCGACAAAGGGAAACAGGCAGGAGATGGGCAGCAGCATCTTCCTGATAATAGCCAAAATTACAATAAAAAAACTGCGGTTGCCAACCCGCTCGCCAAGCGTGGCAACTATGGCAAATACCCCCCTATGAATGTAACAAAGAGACGGCCCCCAGTCCCCGGCGGCCCCGCTATTCCTGGCTACGGTGGCGACCATGGTAACGGCGGGGCAGGGGGTGCTAAGAATCTCCGGTGGAGGTTCGGTTGCCACCTTAGACGACTCGACCTGGCAACGTACAACGCACGCACCCTGAGGACTGACGAGAAGATCGTGGAGCTGGAAGAAGAGATAGACAAGTTGCGCTGGCATATTATAGGATTGTCCGAAGAGAGGGGGAGGACACGGTAATCCTCGAATTCGGCAACTTGCTCTATCACCGGGAGGGCGACCATCTGTCCCAAGGAGGTGTCGGATTTATCGTCCACAAGTCTCTCGTTAACAACGTTGTAAAGATCGGGAGTGTGTCGACGAGGGTTGCGTACCTTATACTCAGAATCACCAAACGGTATTCGCTGAAGGTCATACAGGTTTACGCACCAACCTCGGCACACCCCGATGGGGAGGTGGAGGAAATGTATGAGGATATCTCTAGAGCCATGCATTCCTCCATAACCCAATATACGGTGTTAATGGGAGACTTCAATGCAAAACTAGGCACAAGAGAGAACGGTGAGCTGAAAGTAGGGAAATTTGGAATAGGGCAACGGAACCCAAGGGGCCAGCAGCTGGCCGACTTCATGGAGAAAGAGGGACTCTTTATGATGAACTCTTTCTTCCAGAAGCGGCCCCACAGGAAGTGGACCTGGTCGAGCCCCGACGGTTCGACAAAAAATGAGATTGACTTCATTATGACGACCAGACGACAACTGTTCAGTGATGTCTCCGTGATCGCGAGGGTGAAAAGTGGTAGCGATCACCGAATGGTTAGAGGCACACTGAACCTAAACGTTAAGTTGGAGAGGTCTCGTCTAATGAAGTCAACGCTCCGTCCCCCTCGTGCTCTGTTCCAAAGTCCCGAAACCTTTCAGCTCGAGTTACAAAACCGTTTTCAGTGCCTAGAAGACTGCAATGAAGTGGACGATATGAATGACAAACTCGTGGAAACTGTCCATGCGGTCGGAGCTAAGTTCTGCAAGACCCGCCGCAGAAGAACACAAAAACTCTCCGATCACACTCTTAATCTCATGGCTGTTAGACGGGAGATAAAGCTACATTCTTCAACAGACTTGACAGCATACAGGCATCTGAACAGACAGATCTCCAAATGCATGCGGCGGGACTTACGCAACTTCAATACAGCTCGTATTGAAGAAGCGATCGAGCGGAACCAAGGCTCCAAAGTCTTTGCCAGAGATCTGTCTGCCAGAAAGAGCCACCTGTCAAAGCTGAAGACAGGATGTGGCAGCATCGTTTCCGGGACATCTGAGATTTTGAGTGAGATTGAGAGGTTCTATGGGCAGCTGTACACGTCATCGTTGGAGCCACACGCAAGTGTGAGTAACGATCCAAGAGTGAGTCTCATCCGACACTATTCCGAAGATATCCCGGACGTCAGTCTGAGCGAGATTAGAATGGCTCTCCAGCACCTTAAAAACGGTAAGGCCCCAGGCGAGGATGGAATTACAGCGGAGCTTCTGAAAGCGGGTGGAAGACCGGTACTTGAAGTCCTTCAGAAGCTCTTTAATTCCGTCCTCCATGGTGGCATTACACCGGAGGCGTGGAGCAGAAGTGCGGTGGTCTTGTTCTTCAAGAAAGGTGACAACGCTCTCTTGAAGAACTACAGACCGATTTCCCTTCTGAGCCGCGTCTACGTGCTGTTTTCGAGAGTCATTACGAATCGTCTCGCGCGCAGACTTGACGACTTCCAGCCTCCCGAACAAGCCGGTTTCCGAAAGGGCTTTAGCACCATAGACCACATACATACCCTTCGGCAAATTGTACAGAAGTCCGAAGAGTACAATTTGCCACTATGTCTGGCGTATGTGGACTATGAGAAAGCCTTTGATTCCGTCGAAATTTGGGCGGTGCTGCAGTCCCTTCAGCGGTGCCAAGTTGACTGTCGGTATATCGAAGTGTTGAAGTGCTTGTACAGTAGGGCTACGATGGCTATCCGAGTACAGAACCAGAGTACGAAACCTATCCAATTGCAGAGAGGTGTAAGACAGGGTGACGTCATATCCCCGAAACTCTTCACCGCTGCATTGGAAGACGTTTTCAAGCTTCTGGACTGGAAAGGATACGGTATCAACATCAATGGCGAGTACATCACTCACCTTCGATTTGCCGACGATATAGTCCTTATGGCAGAATCGCTGGAGGACCTAAGCACTATGCTCAATGACCTCGATAGTGTTTCCCAACGGATAGGTCTTAAGATGAACATGGACAAAACAAAGATCATGTTCAATGTCCATGTCACACCTATGCCGGTAGTTGTTGGGAGCACTAAGCTCGAAGTTGTTGACGAGTATGTTTACCTGGGACAAATAGTCCGACTAGGTAAGTCCAACTTCGACCGAGAGGTCAATCGACGGATTCAACTCGGCTGGGCAGCGTTCGGGAAGCTACGACACATCTTGTCGTCAGACATACCTCAAATCCTGAAAACGAAATTGTACAACCAGTGCGTGTTGCCAGTGATGACTTATGGAACTGAGACGTGGTCCTTCACTGCTGGCCGTATGAGGAAGCTCAAGGTCGCTCAGCGAGCTATGGAGAGGGCTATGCTCGGAGTTTCTCTGCGTGATAAACTTAGGAATGAGGATATCCGCAGTAGAACCAGAGTAACCGACATAGCCCAACGGATTAGTAAGCTGAAGTGGCAGTGGGCCGGCCATATAGCTCGAAGAACCGACAACCGATGGGGAAGAAAGGTTCTCGAGTGGCAGCCTCGTACCGGTAGGGAAGTGTAGGGCGTCCCCCCACGAGATGGAGTGACGACCTGGTAAGACATGCAGGAAGTCGATGGATGCAGGTGGCTCAGGACCGTGCTTTGTGGCATTCTTTGGGGGAGGCCTATGTTCTGCAGTGGACTTGTGAAGGGCTGTAATGATGATGATGATGATGATGATTTCACACAAGGCTGCTCAAACACCGAAAATTTCGACATTTATCAGCCGAAAAAAATTTATGATAACTAAACTAAACAAAATTAAACTCCCATTTACATTCAGTGACTTCCCACATGATAGATGAAGAGTTTTAAAAATATACTGAGTTGAACAATAGATATTTTCAAAAGTTATCGTGTTTACAAGCCTTGCGGGCTTGATAAATCCACACCATAAGCCACTAAAACCCCTTTTTTATTTAAAAATAGTAATTAATCGATTCATAAAAAATATTATTAAGTTCAACAATCATTTATCTTTCCGACAATGTGCTTTTTATATCATTTATATGTATAAATGATTGCTAGATACGATTTCATGCGACAAAACGTTGGAATCTTGATTTTTAGGCGCTAGTAGAACATACCTATGCGCGTTGCGCTTACGGCATGCAATAGTTGCCTGTAATGCAAGGAATCAAGTACCACGATAATCGATCTAATTTTAAAATAATATTACAATTTACATGTCAAAGTTCTAATGATTTTTAATTCCTCTCAAAGTTAATCCTAAATATGTGATATATGAGTACAAACCAGAAAGTAAAGGCAAAATAAAGTACAGGCTAAAATTTCAATATGTGAAAGTAATAAGTAATAACAATCACCCACCAGAAGTAGATTGTTTACCACCTATTATATGTCACCAGCCTCGGTATATTATAGCTGTATAGCACAAAAGGGTCGACTCGATCGGGGAATGACAACGTCGTTGCAGGACACCAGCGTAAAATAGCAGTATAGTGCTGCTGTGTTTCATATTTTGAGTGAGGAGAATAGGAGACCCTATCGACTGAACGGACATTCCATCATAGTCCTCACCTCAACGCATTTGCATTCTGATCCTTATTGAGGATAGATGTAGGTGATAGGGTGTCTATAGGCTACAGCCACTTCAACCAAGTCCACTTACTATCAAGTGAACTGTGTGCTCGTTTGTTGTCACTAAAAAAACTGTTTGAAATTTCCGATTGCTTTTGCGTTTTCTCCGTAACAAGCTAACGAGTTGAATGGATGATGTTAATATAAGAACATTACGAACCTTGGGCAATATCTGAGTGAAGTCCAGTTTACTCCTAACTTCGAATTTAGGCAAGTACAAGTTGATTTCCCTTCCCGCTAGGCTCAAAGCGAACACGTCGTCTAAAAGACCCTTCTCGGCCACCTTTTCCAGAACTGACGACAAACCGTCCACTTCGTTAGGCAGTATCACGACCATTCGGAAACCTAATTCTTGGTACGGCAATTCGATCATCTGTGAAATTAGTATTGAAACAGTTCGGTAAAATAGATGGTTCGGTCGCGCAGTAAACAAAAAGTTTGATTGCGCTGCAAGTTGGAATCAGGCACAAAACAATATTGTTTACAAATTATTGTTCCGAATGCAACGTGTCAAGCTATCGACTTAAAAGCTGTATTTATGTGATATCTACAGTCGACTCTCGATAATTTGAAACTCAAGAGACCAGAGCAAAATTTCAAATTACCAAAAGTTCAAAATAACAGGAGTTTAGATAACCAAGTGTTAACACAATGAAATAATTTATTATAAAGAAATATGCACTTATAACACAATATATGTATTCAATTAATATTTATACAGAACACTCAATATTACAGTTTTTGTAATCACGATACTTAATTACACTTTGACTAATTCGACGCGTGTTCTCAAAACAGAATCCCCAAGACTCTTTTTTTTTTTTGCGCTCGAAGCAATTTGGAAAAGGGCTACCCTTTACGGGAGGCGGAAAATGCATTACGCATACCACGATGGCTATCCATCGTGGTTATGGGGGACTCACGCCTAACCGGGGAGCCTATGTGATACCCCCTAAAAACCGCCTTTGGGGACTGGCAACCAGCTGTTTAAAGCTTCCTATACCGTATCGTAAAGCGACCCTCTTTTGGGAAAAAGAGGGCGCAGGCGGCTATAAGCCGCTGAGGGAGTGCCTACGAAGGCAATTTGATTGTAAAAATTTAATTATTTATGAAAGTTTAATTATGAAATTGACTGAGCCACCAGGAGGCAGTTCAAATCGTTTGACAGAGAATAGGCGGGTTCGAGTGGGAGTTCCTCGGCCTGCGGATGTGATAGCGAGAGGGAGTGGGGTTGCACACTTAGCTACCTCACGAATAAGTATGTTTAATGAAACTCTGAGACTTTGAAGAAGTTTCAGAGAGTTTTAATTAGTGAGTGCCTACGAAGGCAGTTTTAACCCGACGTATTGACCTTACGATGAAATGATTAAAATAATTTTATAACGTACTTAAAAGATTATGATGCTCTGTAAGAGCAAGGAGTCTGTCCTGAGGGGACTTGGCAGCGCGCAATTTGCGTGCTAAGACTGTGATCTCCCCAATGTTGATGTTCTTAATAGCGGCGTACACCGTATTTAGATCATCAACCATTGAGGGTTGTGCTTGCTGTGCAGCGGGGGACGACCGCGGAGGGTCGGCCTTTTTGGGTCCCCAGGGAAAGACTGGAGGCTGTAATGGTTGTGAGAAGCCCGGAGGTGGGCGAAGAAGAGGGGGAGGGACCCGGGAGGGCCTTGGGTCTACCTGAGATGGGCGAAAATATCTCTTAGGTGGCAATCTTGACGGGAGGGCCGGGAATGACCTAGTATTAACCGGCGGTGGAGCGTGCCTAATGGGGCGGGGGGGAGGTGCGCAAGGGCAGCCTCTGTAGTTAGCCGGGTGGCCTGTTTGTTTACACAGGACGCACGCGGGTGGGGATTCGGCATTTTTGGGCCGGGGACACTCTTTCGTGTTGTGGGGGTCGAGGCACTTAACGCACCTGGGTGGGGCGGAGCAGTTGGCCGCCGCATGACCATATAACTGGCAGCGGTGGCACTGCGCCGGGTAGCCGCGCCTATGTGGGAGCTCAGCCCTAACTCCCGACAGCCCACACACTGTGCGTAACTGTCGGAAGATAGTCTTTGCCTCCGGAGCGTTTGCAAGAATAACGAGAGCGAGGGGGAACCTCAAGCCCGTTCTGCTGTGCATTTTATGCACAGCCTCAACCGGGAATCCTTGGGACTTAAGGTCCTCAAGGATTTCCTCGTTGGAAATTTCAAAAGGGACGCCTCGGATGACGGCCCTGATTTTGCGCTCTTCCGGAAGAGCGTACGTGTGATAAGAGACTTGTTCGGCTGTGAAGAGCCTGGGGAGACGACGAAAGTCGTCGACAGATTGGGGGATGATTTTAATAGCCTCCCCGAGGTTGGTGGCTTGGTCGTATTTTATTCCTGCGTCGTAGCAGGGTTTGTAGAGGCGGGTAAATTGAGCCTTGTCTCGTAAGAAGACAGGGGGCGGGACTTGCTTCTTAGTCGGGTTAGAAGCACAGCGGGAGGCTGGCTTGGGCAGTGGTGTCACGGAAACTGCAGCGGGAGCTGCGGGGACTGAGGCAGCTACGGGGGCTGCGGGGTTTGCGGGGGCGGCTGAGGCCGCCGAAACGGTTTTCGCGGCGCGTTTACGACGCTTGGAAGACACTGTCGTGAACTCTGATTCTTCGGATCCGTCTGAGTCAGACGACTCCGTAGAACCAGAGCCCCGGAGTGTGGATTCTGAGTCGGAGTTGGAGCACTCCATGTCGATCTCAAGGGACGCGAACGAGTTCCGGGACTCGAGGTAGGCCGCTATAACGGGCGGCGGTGCCTGAACGGTGGGAGGAGCCATAAGGGCTATGATGGCTGCTTTAAGACCCTCCGGGTCTTTATGCAACCGAGAGACGGCATTTTACAGGGAGACTATCAATTCCTGCGAGGACATTTTACGTATCTACTTAAGAGGACAGGGGGACACTGTTCTGAGAAGAACAGATCGTATTCTTAAGAAACAGTAAGGGCGGGATCAACGTTCTGAAAAGAACGGGACGGTCTTATTCAAGGAGTTGTGCCCTGGTTCTCAAAAGAACAGGGCCTTGCTCTGAAAAGAGCAAGTAACTCCCTTGAAACAATATACACGTTACAATTAATAACAAGAAAATAATCACAAAAACAAAAATGACAATTAAAAAGCAAGACCAACAGTCAAACCGCCCCGCCCGGAGACAGGGAGGTAATAACTGGAGTTAGCGAAAAAGGACTCACCAGGCGTCGCACTGTACAGTGCGAGCAGGACAGCGGAGGCGCGAGAGCGAGAGAGCACTACCGTACGGGGACGGATGTGCGGACTACCTGGACACGACCGCTCGAGAGCGGTGCCACAGGCGGAATGCCCCCAAGACTCTTTTTTTTTTTTTTTTTTTTTTTTTTTTTTGCGCCCGAAGCAATTTGGAAAGGGCTACCCTTTACGGGAGGCGGAAAATGCATTACGCATACCACGATGGCTATCCATCGTGGTTATGTGGGACTCACTGCCTACCGGGGGACCTAAGTGATACCCACTAAAAACCGCCTTTGGGGACTGGCAACTAGCTCTATTAAAGCTGCATATGCCGTATCGTAAAGCGACCCTCTTTTGGGAAAAGAGGGCGCAGGCGGCTATAAGCCGCTGAGGGAGTGCCTGGGAAGGCAATTTGATTGTAAAATTTAATTATTTATGAAAGTTTAATTATGAAATTGACTGAGCCACCAGGAGGTAGTTCAAATCGTTTGACAGAGAATAGGCGGGTTCGAGTGGGAGTTCCTCGGCCTGCGGATGCGATAGCGAGAGGGAGTGGGGTTGCACACTTAGCTACCTCACGAACGAGTATGTTAATGAAGCTCTGAGACTTTGAAGAAGTTTCAGAGAGTTTTAATTAGTGAGTGCCTACGGAGGCAGTTTTAACCCGACGTATTTACCTTACGATGAAATGATTAAATTAATTTTACAACGTACTTAAAAGATTATGATGCTCTGTAAGAGCAAGGAGTCTGTCCTGAGGGGACTTGGCAGCGCGCAATTTGCGTGCTAAGACTGTGATCTCCCCAATGTTGATGTTCTTAATAGCGGCGTACACAGTATTTATATCATCAGCCACTGAGGGTTGTTCATGCTGTGCAGCGGGGGACGACCGCGGAGGGTCGGCCTTTTTGGGTCCCCAGGGAAAGACTGGAGGCTGTAATGGTTGCGAGAAGCCCGGAGGTGGGCGAAGAAGAGGGGGAGGGACCCGGGTGGGCCTTGGGTCTACCTGAGATGGGCGAAAATATCTCCTAGGTGGCAATCTTGACGGGAGGGCCGGGAATGACTTAGCATTAACCGGTGGTGGAGCGTGCCTAATGGGGCGGGGGTGAGGTGCGCAAGGGCAGCCTCTGTAGTTAGCCGGGTGGCCTGTTTGTTTACACAGGACGCACGCGGGTGGTGATTCGGCATTTTTGGGCCGGGGACACTCTTTCGTGTTGTGGGGGTCGAGGCACTTAACGCACCTGGGTGGGGCGGAGCAGTTGGCCGCCGCATGACCATATAATTGGCAGCGGTGGCACTGCGCCGGGTAGCCGCGCCTATGTGGGAGCTCAGCCCTAACTCCCGACAGCCCACACACTGTGCGTAACTGCCGGAAGATAGTCTGTGCCTCCGGAGCGTTTGAAAGAATAGCGAGAGCGAGGGGGAACCTCAAGCCCGTTCTGCTGTGCATTTTATGCACAGCCTCAACCGGGAATCCTTGGGACTTAAGGTCCTCAAGGATTTCCTCGTTGGAAATTTCAAAAGGGACGCCTCGGATGACGGCCCTGATTTTGCGCTCTTCCGGAAGAGCGTATGTGTGATAAGAGACTTTTTCGGCTGTGAAGAGCCTGGTGAGACGACGAAAGTCGTCGACAGATTTAGGGATGATTTTAATAGCCTCCCCGAGGTTGGTGGCTTGGTCATATTTTATTCCTGCGTCGTAGCAGGTTTTGGAGAGGCGGGTGAATTGGGCCTTGTCTCGTAAGAAGACAGGGGGCGGAACTTGCTTCTTAGTCGGGTTAGAAGCACGGCGGGAGGCCGGCTTGGGCAGTGGTGTTACTGAAACTGCAGCGGGAGCTGCGGGGACTGAGGCATCTACGGGGGCTGCGGGGGCGGCAGAAGCCGCCGAAACGGTTTTCGCGGCGCGTTTACGACGCTTGGAAGACACTGTCGTGAACTCTGATTCTTCGGATCCGTCTGAGTCAGACGTCTCCGTAGAACCAGAGCCCCGGAGTGTGGATTCTGAGTCGGAGTTGGAGTTGGAGCACTCCATGTCTATCTCAAGGGGCGCGAACGAGTTCCGGGACTCGAGGTAGGACGCTATAACGGGCGGCGGTGCCTGAATGGTGGTAGGAGCCATAAGGGCTGTCAAGGCTGCTCTAAAAGCTTGCGGGTCATTTTGGAACCTATGGAATGCATCGCGCACTTTACTTTCAAAATTCTGCGAGGACATTGTCGTTGGGGACTACGTAAATATATAAAAAGTTAGGGGGATACTGTTCTGAAAAGAACAGAACGCAATCTAATAACAGTAAGGGCGGGATCACCGTTCTGAGAAGAACGGGACGGTTTTATTCTAGGAGTTGTGCCCTGGTTCTCAAAAGAACAGGGCCTTGCTCTGAAAAGAGCAAGTAACTCCCTTGAAACAATATACACGTACAATAAATAACAATAAAATAATTACAAAAACAAAATGACAATTAAAAAGCAAGACCAACAGTCAAACCGCCCCGCCCGGAGACAGGGAGGTAATAACTGGAGTTAGCGAAAAAGGACTCACCAGGCGTCGCACTGTACAGTGCGAGCAGGACAGCGGAGGCGCGAGAGCGAGAGAGCACTACCGTACGGGGACGGATGTGCGGACTACCTAGACGCGACCGCTCGAGAGCGGTGCCACAGGCGGAATCCCCAAGACTCATGATGCACCCTAATTTATACATTTCCCTTTCCACTTCACATTTCCCTTTCCACTTCTCTTCCGTTGTGCACGAAGAGGGGCGGCCGATGTTGGTTGCCAACACTGCCATCCTGCATGGTTCCTGCCTCAGGAACCCCACGAGTCCGTTTAAAATACTGCGAAGACATAAATTGATTAGAAACTACTTTCATATATATAAACTGATCATGACGCAAGTTTATAGTCAGATGTTATAATCAGGTTACACATTTTTAGTTCTACAAAACTCGACGGCACTTTTAAGACCACCTGCACTTAAAGGAACTTGTCACACTTAAGAGACCAGGTTCGTCTTTTTCCTGGAATCACTTGCATTTAAAGGACATTTAGTCTCACTTAAACGTACCAAGTTCATTCCAGTTACGTTTAATAAGATATTTAGTCTTATAAACGTACCAACTATGCTTATCTCGGTTTTGTTTAACTTTTTATGTGTTTAACCAATATTTTGTACTGACTTGCGCACTCAGTAAAATGCAATCAAAAATTTTACCATATACACTTTTTCGGTACTACCTAACATAGACTTTGTGATGTATTTTCTTATACCTTACCACCTAAAAGTTCATAGAATATGCTTATTTGCTTCGGCCTGTCCTGTCTCTTAAATTTCTTTAAGCTCAAATAACGCGATCGCCTACGCCTTTTATATTTTGTGCGTTTATTGCGTTGCAATCATCGTGATCTACGTGAAAAACAACTTGTTAATTAGCAGGCAGGATACACAGTTGCCTATCCTCTTATCCATCACTCATACGAGGGCCCTCAAACAGACATACGCTCTCATACCGTGGACTATAATAAAGCACTTCGCTTTCACATTTAAGCATACATCTCCATACGAAGTATCTCACACATACTCTTACTTAAACTTGCGAGATCCTACGTTAACCACGTGAACCAGGACAGCACCTGCCCGGATAAAGCCTGCTGCATGTTCAGAGAACACGACTTCCGCGCATACAGAGTATAACACTTCCGCGCACACATAGTATACGACTTGCGAGGCACCGTCATGTATAGCATACGCGTGCTTCGGCACGGCGCCCACCGCGCGTGCAGCATACGCGTCTGCCGAAACCAGGCCATGATACAGCTGGACCCGGTAGTCCATACCGACCAGCAAGGCTCACACTCGCCTTACACTCGCGTACATGTAATCACATCACACGTGCTACTGTAACACATAAAAGAAAACATTAAAAAGTCTCAGTCGGAACAAGATTTCAAGAAATGCTGCACTACTCTTGGGACACCATTCGCTTTTCTAGGGCACCATATACTGAGCTGCGGCTACACGACAACCTCTGGTATGGTGCGATCCTCATGTATCGTTAAATTATCTCTTCAATGTCAACTAATTTTATTTACTTCGATTTCGTCAGTTATACTTTGTTTTTCCGCAACTAATTAAAAGTTAAGCACTTATTCTTACAAAATATTTTTAAGACAGTGTTTAGGATAAATTTGCTTTCCTCGTGTATCAAATGGTGATCGCTAGCAGCGGCAAATAATGTGCCTGTGGCGTCATAAGCCCATAGCATACTTCCACTCAAGAGTGGGCGCCACAGCACCACGCCTTCCACTATACCCTCAACATTAGATCCCAATTTTGTCGAACACAACACTTGAATTAAACTGTAACACTTGTCAACACATTAGAATACAAAAATACTACTTAGTGTTTTTAATTCATCGCACGTTAAAGTTAAGCATTTTTTTTTTTGTTTATCGTTTAAATATGTTGAACTTTAAAATTAGTCCATGTAAATTACACCACATATCAAATTATAACTCGAGCATGATAAATTTCCACTGAATGCTAAACTATAACTCATCTTAAAATACCTCCAACATTTCTTTTGACATTTTTACGTAAAGGGATAATTGCGAACTTGCGGGTACCTTATTATCAATTGAATGTTAATTGAACAAAAAGATTTATCTTTTGGCTTAAAACATTTCACTTTAAACTTTTACTCTACACTTTAATTGTATGTCAATGTCGTAAATAGTACAGCAAATTTCATCTCTGACATTTAATAAAAACAAAGACATCAACGCGAAGTCTTTCACAAAGTTAATAACTATCACAATATTCGAAGATTACAATATGTGCACGATAACAGGGATTATATTCCACTTCTGATGTTAACACAATGAAATAATTTATTATAAAGAAATATGCACTTATAACACAATATATGTATTCAATTAATATTTATACAGAACACTCAATATTACAGCTTTTGTAATCACGATACTTAATTACACTTTGACTAATTCGACGCGTGTTCTCAAAACAGAATCCCAAGACTCATGATGCACCCTAATTTATACATTTCCCTTTCCACTTCACATTTCCCTTTCCACTTCTCTTCCGTTGTGCACGAAGAGGGGCGGCCGATGTTGGTTGCCAACACAAGAGAGGGAGAGGGGTATCAAGTAAACAAGAGTTTGATCAAAATTAATGATTTATTATTTTAAACCTTTGCACAATTACTAACAAATGTTCATTTTGAAAAGAAGTCTCTCTCATTTATGTAAAAATCGACAGGTCTGTACATACTACATTTATGTAAATAAATTAAAATTAAAAATTTTGTACAGCCAACTTCAATATAAGTTATTAAGAATAACTCAATAACTACTGGTCTGACCTAGATCAAATTCATATGAGAAGTACCAGCTTTCAAATAAAAAAAGAATCATCGAAATCGGTTCACCCAGTAAAAAGTTATGAGGTAACACATATAAAAAAAACATACAGTCGAATTGAGTACCGTCTCCTTTTTGGAAGTCGGTAGAATAAACGACAGGTCTTTTTTTAAATCTTTATTTAAGAGCTTAATCAAAATGCGATTATGTCACTCTATTTGACGTCATTTAGAACTAAATAACATTCAATTTAACAAGCAAACAAAAATGAAGACAAGTACTATCTAATTGACTGATCTGAGGAAAATATTATGTTATATAATTTAGCCAATAATTTTGTTTCATCGGAATGAGGATTGGATAAAATAATGTTACAATCAGCAAATTCCTTTAAAATATTTTTACACTTAGCTATTCGAAAGGCAGCATTGTGGGCACACTCCATCAAGACATGCATTAAGTCCTCGGTAACACCGCATTGTTCACAGTTCGGTGACGGGACTTTATTCATAAGATAAGCAAAATTCTTGCATGGAATGTGTCCAGAACGGAGCCTCATAATCACTACTGCGTCCTTTCTTGGTAATATGTGACTATCAATCCATGGAATTCTAAGAGGATGTGGCTGAACCGTTTTATACCAGATACCTTTTTCTTTAGAGCGTAAATCAAAATATTCCTTCCATAATTTGTAGCATTGTTTTTTGATTAACCAAATGCAATCTGTATAATAAGGGAGTACATTATATTCAATTCCATCAGTTATAGCTTGTCTAGCCAAGACGTCTACCCTTTCATTATATTCAACGCCACATTGTGACGGAATCCACTGTAACTTTATAGATTTAGAATTGGAGGCCAGATTTAAAATACAGTCAAGGACTGAGTAGGCTATCGGGGTACCTCGTAGGCCCGAGGTGCACCGAGCCAAGTGTTGGAGTGCGCTTTTAGAGCTGTGAATATCAGTATATTGCCTTGTGCCTCACAGATTGCTATAAGTTCCGCCTCCATAATGCATATTATGTCACTGTTTATTTTTAATTGTAGACTAATGTTGCATTGTGGGTCATAAAATGCTGAACCAATTCCACTCCCATCCTTAGATCCATCAGTAAAGAGTTTATAATAATTTTTATATCTCTGGTTGATAAAATCCACTCATAATAACTTTAAATTAAAATTACTGTAGCTTCGCTTTTTTTTTACAAGATTCGGGATATTACAATGAATTACATCATCCAAATCTATGTTGGTAACCCAGGTATTCATAGAAAACATTTCTAATTGTCGGCTGGAATGAATATAAACATTAGAAAGACAATCAAACATAGTTAACAATAGTGGTTTCTTTTTATTCCGCCAATATCTGTTGTCCTTGTATGTCAATAATTCTCGTAATATTTTAATTGTAATATTGTTTTCTCGTGACCTAGCTTTTAATATAAATTTACCTCCTAAATAAGTTCTCCGCACGTGCAACGGAAGGAGACCAAGTTCGTTCTCCATTGCATGTATAGGAGTTGTTTTAATAAAACCTCCCATTACTCTCAGCGCTTGATTTTGCACTTTATCTAGCTTACTTACATACTTTTGACAGCTGTTGTAGTATAAAAAACTTCCGTAATCAAGTCTACTCCTTATAATAGCAATATATAAACTTTTCAAATGTTTAGGGTGTATTCCCCACCCTGTCCCAGCAAGAACTTTAAAAATTTATTTAAGTATCTAGAAGTTTTATCAAGTAACTCAGTAATGTGTTTATTCCATTTTAAAGAGCGGTCTAACCACATCCCCAAATACTTTATAGCACTGACTACCTCTATTACATTATTATTAATATTTAGCGATATCTGTTGTCTATTGATGCCTTTCTTGAAGACACATACCTTTGTTTTGGTTGTTCGACAGGTCTTTACATGATAAACGCTTCAAATTGTATTTATGTAATTTATATTATGTACGTACCTATATATTCTATAGTAGGTACATTGCAAAAGTAAACATCTGAAATATATTAAAGCGCGTTTTTCCGTAATCATTACGTAAAGTGAATAATATATCTCTATTTAATAACGGTTTTAGTTGTACCACGCAGTTAAAAGGACGGAAATAGAACGAAAAAATCATGCATGTTCTCTGTCGCAGAAATACAACACGAGCGGTACCTAGGGACACGGAAATATGTGTCGCATTTAAAGGCGACACAAGCGGTCAAAAGGTTAAACAATAACATCCGTTTAAGGTCGGCCACATACATACGGAATTCCGTTTCCAGATTCCGTTTCGATATTCCGATTCGGAATCCCGAACGCAGCAAGTCCATATAAAATCTATGACCCGCCACACACGTACGGTAGTTTTCCGTTCGATATTTTGCGGGCAAAACGGGATTCCGTTTGTGTGTGGCCGACCGTTCGAAATTCCGAAACGGAATCTCGAAACGGAATTCCGTATGTATGTGGCGGGCCTTAAACGATAACATTATGACAACTTGTTGTTCATTCAGAATGTTATGTTGAGGTACCAATGTTTAGTCGATAAATAACATTTCGTTGCGTCTTTGTACCTGAATAAATAGTGCTTATAAAATTGTTATTGAAGAAATCGCAATCTTTTTTTTAGATAAGGGCCAAGTGTCTAAGAAATAAAACTTAGCAAATCTAATTGAAATCTATCCAGTAGTTTTTTTCCGTGATGCGCGCACAACTGCAAACCTTTCATTTTATTTATATAGAAAAATATTTTGTGTTATGAACAGTTTTAACACGTCCCTTAGCACCAATTTCGTTGTCCTCATTGTAGAAGAGGGAATCCTGTAAGTGCATCATAGGTTTCTTTACGACCAGTGACTTGTTCACGTGGAAGTCTTTCTCGTCAGTTTCTGCCGCTTGGAAAAGAACATGCCAGTGACCCTATGAAATATTTAAAATATTAGATCGAATGTAAAAGAAGCTTAATTACATATTAATAAATTCAACCAAAGTAGCTCAGATTCTAAGCGCTCGCTGTAAATTTCACAGTACTCAAACAACCAGAGTTCGATATATATAGGCTGCAAATAGTGCCGAAACCAACAGCGCTGCCTTTGCAGTATTTTGCTGAGTTGGAGACCTATTTGATGTCAAATTTAAATAATTTTTTTTTGTTTTATTTTTAATTAATTACGCATGTATGTGCTGCTCCTTATTTGGTAATAAGCGTAAACAGTCTAAGCCAGATGCGTGCATATTTTTGTCCTTTGCGTTTGTACAATATTTTTATGAGTGTGTATCAATGTGTATAAATAGTTCTTTCTTTCTTTAACAGCCCGTAAAAGTTCACTGCTGGACGCACACATTTTTTTTTTAATAGAATTATCGTGACAAACGAGCACACAGTCCACCTGATGGTAAGTGGTTGCTATGGCCCATAGACATCTGCTTCTATTTTCGTTTGCGAATTAAAATGCAGATGCGTTGTCAGCCGTGAGTACTAAGATAGAATGCCTCTTTTCCAGTAAAAAGGGTCTCCGGTTCTCTACGCTCACCATACGAAACACATCAGTCTCAAGCTGCTATTTTACGCTAGTGTTCTGTGAGAGCGTGGTCCTTCCCCGGTTGAGCCGACCCATTCGTGCTACAACTATACTATTAATATAGCTGCAGCATGGCTCTACCACGTAAAAATGCAGCTAAACCCTTGTTGTTGCTGGCACATTAATTTAGATGCAAGAGCACTTACCTACTTAAGTAAACTTTCCCGACTCTATTGACTAGTAATACCATTAATCTTCAACTCTAAGAGCTAGGACAATTTTCAATACACACATCGTCCTGGATCCTTGTAGATCACAGACATAAAAAAAATTGTCTCATGTTAATAAAGCTATTGGGCTATTTTGATTTGTAATAAAGTGATTTTACTTTATAGGTTAAATAATTTACTTACCTTTCTATATCAAGAACCATTTTTCTGTCACTCCTATTAAATTTGACAGTGCTTGCTGAAATTTAGCATCTTTAGATGGATCAGAATCGCGCGCTGATCTGGCTGTTAGATATTGCAAAAATAATCGAAAATATTTATTTTTACTTTCATGCCGAAGACTATCTTGTTTTATTTTATTACGGTCAAATAATATTTATTAGGTTATAAAGCAAGTATTTTTGTAAATTTTTTGTATGTAAATGTAAATGTTTTCATTATTTTGTTATTCTATTGTTTACAGTTATTATCACGTCTTAGCTTTACACCAAGAATTACATTAGAAATTCTTGATGGGATGCGATGTAACGCGCATATATTATTTTCATCAAGAACTATAATATATATATTTGTTTTTTTTACCAGTAGTGTTTCAACAAAATCTTAAAAAAGTTCAATGAATTAAAAAAATGCCAATAATTATATAACTTCAAGTCAGTGTTTTACATTTAAAGATCAGATATAGAGAGCCAAAGTTATTATTTTCATTTTGATTAATTTAATTCGAGACTAAAATATATGTGAAAGGTCTTTTATCTGCAATAATAATTTTCATCAAAAATAACATAGAATTATAAAAGTCATATACACACACGGTCAATCATACTGAAGATTATCAATTGTACTACAAAATATTTAAAAGACTATTTTTTTTTTATAGGAGAGGGGCAAACGAGCATGCGGCTCACCTGATGGTAAGCCTACCGCCGCCCATGAACAACCGCAACACCAGGGGAATTGCAGATGCGTTGCCGGCCTTTTAAAAAGGAGTAGGCTCTTTTCTTGAAGGTCCCTAAGTCGTATCGGTCCGGAAAAATCGCTGGTGGTAAACTATTCCACAAGGAAGTTGTGCGAGGAAGAAAACATCTTCTAAATCGCACAGTGGTGGACCGCCAATCATCCAGATGGTGTGGATGGTATCGGGAGTTCTGCCGCGATGTGCGTTCGTGAAATTTGGCGGCTGGGATTAATCCGAACAATTCATCAGAGCACTCCCCATGGTAAATGCGAAAGAAAATGCTAAGAGATGCAACATTTCTTCGCAGTGCCAATGAGTCGAGCCGATCGGAAAGGACTCGGTCGTCGACGATTCGAGCCGCTCTGCGCTGGATGCGGTCAAGTGGAAGAAGCTGGCACTGGGGAGCCCCAGCCCAGAGATGGGAACAGTATTCCATGTGAGGCCGAACCTGCGCCATGTAAAGTTGCAGGCGTTGAGCCGGCATGAAATACTGTCCCGCTCTGCTGAGCACGCCAAGCTTTTTAGAGGCCAATTTGGCCTTCTCTTCCAAGTGACCACGAAACTGCACGCTACTCGATATGTCGACGCCGAGGATTCCGATACTGGCTGAGGCAACAAGGGGAGTACCTTGAAACTGAGGAGATACGACAAAGGGGTTCTTTTTAGCGGTAAACGCGCAAACTTGTGTCTTCTGAGGATTAAACTGGACTAGATTTAGTCGCCCCCAATCCGAGACTTTGTCCAGCAAAGACTCGACTTCAGACACAAGTTTGTTCCGGTACTCTGTGACGTTTTCCCGAGAAATATTGGCACGGCCGGTGTATAGAGCATCACCAGTGCTGTCATCTGCATAGCAATGAATGCTACCAGCTTGCAACATATCATTGATATGCAGAAGAAACAGCGTTGGTGATAGCACGCAGCCTTGTGGAACACCAGCGTTAATAGGCTTGTAGTCGGAGCATGCACCGTCTACAACGACCTTGATGCTCCGATCTGCAAGAAAGCTGGTGATCCAATTGCATAATTTCTCGGGAAGCCCATAGGAAGGGAGCTTCGAAAGAAGCGCTTTGTGCCAAACCCGATCGAAGGCCTTCGCAATGTCCAAACTAACGGCCAGTGCCTCCCCCTTGGACTCTACTGCCAACGCCCATCTATGAGTTAAGTAGACCAGAAGATCACCAGCTGATCGACCCCGACGAAAACCGTACTGGCGGTCACTAATCAGCTGGTGATCCTCAAGGTACCGCATGAGGTGGCAGTTTACAACGGATTCCATTATTTTGGAGAACAAGGGGGTGATGGCGATAGGCCTGTAGTTGGACGGATCTGAGCGGTCGCCTTTTTTAGGGATCGGGTGGACAAAAGCTGTCTTCCATGATTTCGGGACTACGCCTAGGGAGTAGGAGTACCGGAAAAGACGCGTTAGAACCGGTGCCAACTCCGGAGCACACGTCCTCAGCACAATTGGGGGGATTCCGTCAGGCCCACTCGACTTGTGGATGTCAAGGGAGAGGAGTGCTCTGCGAACCGAGCGCTGTGAGAATCGCACATCCGGCATGGAGCACTCACACGGCGGGATGGTTGACGGTGTTTTCCCCCGTCATCAACAGTCGAGTTGGACGCAAAAAGGGAGCCTAAAAGGTCGGCCTTCTCTTTTGCGTCGTGGGCCAGTGAGTCGTCCTCCCTGTGCAGAGATGGTAGTGATGGCTTACAGAAATTCCCTTGGACAGCCTTGGCGAGAGACCAGAATGCACGGGTTCCCGAAGGAAGGCGAACTAGTTTCTCGCCAATTCTGCCTATGTGCTCTGACTTTGCCTTGGCAATAACTCTTTTGAAGGACCTGGAGGCGAAGTTATACTTCTTTTTGAGTGTGCTGGTGTTTACATCCCGAGTCACCGAAGCCGCAGCCCAGGCTTGATAACACTCATGCTTACTGCGTAATGCAGTCTTACAGGAGCGACCAAACCAAGGCTGAGATCTGCCTCCGATGGGTACCACAGATGATGGAATAAATAGTTCCATTCCCTGTAGCACTACATCAGTGACAGAGTCAGTAACAGCGCTGGGATCATCCGGCGAGAAGCAAACCCGCCCCCATGGGTAGGAAGCAAAGAAAGACCGCATTCCGTCCCAATCCGCCGACCTGTAATGCCAAACACGGCGGCAACCTGCAGAACGCAACCGCGAGGGGAGCGTGAGTGGCACCACACTCCGGATCAGACAATGGTCCGAAGAGCCAAGAGGGGCATCGACGGAAACCTGATATCCGTCCGGATGAGAGGTCAGCAGAAGGTCCAACAGGGAAGGTGTATGTATGATTCTCAACATCTGGAATCCGCGTAGGCGATGTAACCAGTTGTGTCAGACCATATGCCAAGGCAAAGTCATAAACAGATCTCCCCGCATGATCGGTTAAACGTGAACCGAGCCATTCGGCGTGGTGGGCGTTAAAATCGCCAAGGATCACGATCTCTGCGGATGGGACCTGTTGTAGCAAGGAATCTGTAGCCATTTGGACGTGGTCGATGAGTCGGTCTGTTTCGGCATTACCGCTATGGGACCTATAGAGGCACACGTAGACGCGCGGATGGTCGTCGCTGTCTACGCGTAGCCAAAGGATGGACAGGTCCGAACCTTCAAGACTGCCGAGGCGTCGAGAACAGATGTCCTCTCTGACATACACGCAAACTCCAGCCCGAGGCACAAAGGAGTGCTCCAATTTGTACCCCGGGTAGGAGAGATACGAAGTATCAGCCGGAGAGGACACCTGCGTCTCGGTCAGAAAGAGCAAGGCCGGCTTCGCCGTCTCAAGATGGTAGTGGACGGCGTTTAGGTTCGAGTGAAGTCCCCTGATGTTGCAGAAATTCACGGATAGCGTGGCAGGGGTCGCCTTGGTCTTGTTGCTCAGTTTGCCCCGAGCAGTTATTGTGTTGAGCGGAATTTTGCCCCCCCCCAGAATACGCGGGGCAGCCTGAGCACCCACGCTCAGGAGTGGAATAGCATGGTCGTGGATGCTCAGCGAGGGATTCACCAGGGGTACTGGTACCCTCCTGGGGTAGTTTATGACGTAATTCCGCTACCATGTTGATGGGGGGGGGGGAATTGGGCATCCGGTCACCTGCACTCACCAGACGAAACGCGGAAGCAGAGCTTCCACTTCACGCCGGTATTATATTTCCAGTATAATGACCCGAATATCATCATATTTGACTGGCACACTTAAAAGTTTTATCACATGGCTAAATGATTGACTTTTATATTATGATAAGGTCATGCTTTTCTATAAAAAGTTGCAAGAAATTTCAAATCACGGATCTATTGGTTTGTTTTACTTTTTACTTAATTAGTGAAAAACAAGATGGACTGAACTAAAAGTTTACTTTCTTGTGTATAAAGTGCTATTTAGAATTTTATGCAAATGATAATTAAAGTTTCTAAGTAAATAAGTGTAACATAGCGGGTATTATATTCAATGGTAGCGGCCATCCATATTTGCAAAGCCAGCATTATTTTCTGTACAGAAACCGGCAAAGTGTTGCTCAAGGCACTATAAACAAAGCAGCTGATAAAATGTTACACTCATAACTGTTAACAAAAACTGTTTCCGCAAATGGTCTTATAGATATAATAACTATTCAGCCGTGTTAGGTGCAGGAGCTATTATTAGAAGGAGAAGAGGTAAAATTTTGTTTTATAAATGCGCAATCAATATTGTTTTGTCTGCAATTGAGCATAAAATAATAAATAACTTCAGCCAAAGAGCATAACTGGCATTATACTCAGGCCCATCAATTGGTATATATGTATGTCTATACATACATATAATGATTTATGGCCGCTTAGTAACTGACGGTGACTCACTATAACATCCTACAGTCACGCCGAAACTAAGAGGAGAGAATCACTGTAGAAAAGGTAATAATTTATTGCGGAAATTTTGTGATAAAATTAAAAAAATTATAAACTTATACAAGTTATTCTAACTTAGTCTAACTTATCCTTAATCGTTACAAAAAAAAAAACAAATAATAAAATAGTGAGATGGCGTCAGTTTTTAAGAAGATATAACAAAAATAAGCAAAAAAATAAATTTCAAAAAAGTTCAGTATTTAATTGATTATATACCGCTGACACTTAATCACGCTTTTCGAAACCACGCCAGTTGTAAACAATACTTGTGTGAAAAGACAAAATCTTCTTTTCAAATTTCCGCCGAGTTGTAAGTAGAAGGCCAAATAGGTCATGTGTCAATTTTAATTAAATCTTGACTACGTTTCATCAATTAACCATTGGTAAAAATTAAAACAGGAATTTTACGATTGTGTTTACAAAAAACATTATTAGTTGATCCTTGCAGCTTGTTCATTATTTTTATTATAAATACCTATAAATGTATATATTATTAATAAATAGTTCCCATAATATTTTGGATTATTTTTTATTTTGCCCTATCTGCAATGTTCTACGCTCTATAGAAAATGTGGCGTATGACATGACTGACAATCTTTCGAACGTTTTATCTAGGTACAAAGATGTTTTACGTTTTCGTCGCCTCCACATGATATTTTTGTCAGCATAAGGTACCCTTCTATATCTGAAACGAATATAAATATTGCTACAAAGTAAAGTAATAGGCTATATAAGTCCCTCTACTGGGCAACGGACTCTTTTTTTATTTCTGAGAGGGTTTTAGGGCAAGGAAATGCTCGCCGTGCTTCCCCAATGCGTGTTGACGAAAATTGTAATTACAAATTTCATTCATGCTGTCGGGGATCAAACCCGGGAAAATTTACAGCGAACGCTTTGACCCAGATCTATTAATACGATACAAATAAATACGATTTAACATATGTAATAAAAAAACTCTTACGTACTTGAAACTTGAACACTTGATAGCTCGTGACGCCTACTGCACAAAGCTACAGCACAATGTAATTGAAGATATACGACATAATTCTCAGTGATGCGCAAGCATAGCAGGCAGTATGTCACTTATATAATTGTCATCTCTGCAGTCTATTAATATTTGCACTTTTATAAGTAATAAAGAACGTAGTTGCTAGACGGTGTTGACGTCGGCTAAAATCTCTGCGATCGCCGTTTCGTCAAGGTCATTCAGGCTAGTTAAAGCCTTAAGAAAGAAACAAGGACATAGAAACACTCGATATTCATAAAGAAAAGAAATATATAATATAACTAGATGACCAGGCAGACGTTGTTCTGCCCTATCCAACGATCCTTCCTATAAATAGTTTTATATTAATGTTACCTTGATATCCATCTATTAGTGTTCGTCTTGTTGGTTGTCCGTTTAAATAAATAAATAAAAAAATAAAAATCCTTAAATACGCAATAAAAAATTTTAGGGTCATTTATCGGGATAAAAACTATCCTATCTCTCAAGTTGGACCAAAATGCACACAGTGTGCAAAATTTCATTGAAATCAGTGCAGTAGTATAGGAGTCCATCGCGGACAAACAACGTGACACGTAATTTTTTTTATATAAAGATTATATCGATATACTTAGTAGGAGCCTCAAAAAAAAATGAAATCATAGGTATATACTTTATTATGCTATCTTTGAGCAACGTCATTTTTCTACCGACTTCAAACAGGAGGAGGTAATCAAGTCAACTCTATTTTTTTTAAGTGTGTTACCTCATAACTTCCTTCTGGGTGAACTGATTTCGATGATTCTTTTTTTATTTGAAAGCTGGTGCTTCACATGTGGTCCCATATAAATTTGAATAAGGTAGTCAGACCTGAATTTTCAGTAACCAGGCAGGCATTATATGAACACAGTATATTTCAAATTTCATTCAATGTGAACCAGTAGTTTAAGAATTATAATTAGTCAAAGTTTCTTGATTTTGTCACTTACTGACTGACCGATCATCAAAACTCTAAGGCACTTCTAGCAGAATTAGAAGCTTCAAATTTAGAATACAAGTAGTATTTTGTGTATAAATCCAGGATAGAATTAAAATATTTTGTAATTTTGGTCCAGTTTTCTAGATACACCAACTGCATAAAGATAGGTACCTAGATATAATTATGTTCAAAAGTAAATTGTAAAATGGTCAACAGAATGAGAAATCAAGAATGGGACATCCAAAATCAAAATCCATTCGCACTAAATAATTTAATTTAATGTAATAATTATGTATTACTTGTGAGATACATTGTGTTTTCATGCGATGGCCAAGTCAATCTATTTATTTAAAACATAAAATATTTTTAATATTGATATGGTCACTATAAGACGTTATTAGGTTAGCTAATTACGTAATAACTTGAGACCCTTAAGTAGGGACTGAATAAATTAACCGACTTGGTATTACATGGACCTCACAACTTTTTACGGTAAAAGAACTGAGTTGCGAGACTTGTTTTTTTTATAAGTTATGTTTTTGATCATCATCATCATTACAGCCCTTCACAAGTCCACTGCTGAACATAGGCCTCCCCCAAAGAATGCCACAAAGCACGGTCCTGAGCCACCTGCATCCATCGACTTCCTGCATATCTTACCAGGTCGTCACTCCATCTAGTGGGGGGACGCCCTACACTTCGCCTGCCGGTACGAGGCTGCCACTCGAGAACCTTTCTTCCCCATCGGTTGTCGGTTCTTCGAGCTATATGGCCGGCCCATTGCCACTTCAGCTTACTAATCCGTTGGGCTATGTCGGTCACTCTGGTTCTACTGCGGATATCCTCATTTCTGAGTTTATCACGCAGAGAAACTCCGAGCATAGCCCTCTCCATAGCTCGCTGAGCGACCTTGAGCTTCCTCATCCGGCCAGCAGTGAAGGACCACGTCTCAGTTCCGTATGTCATCACTGGCAACACGCACTGGGTGTACAGTCTCGTTTTCAAGTTTTGAGGTATACCTGACGAAAAGATGTGCCGTAATTTCCCGAACGCTGCCCAACCGAGTTGAATCCGTCGATTAACCTCTCGGCCGAAGTTGGACTTACCTAGTCGGACTATTTGTCCCAGGTAAACATACTCATCAACAACTTCGAGCTTAGTGTTCCCAACAACTACCGGCATAGGTGTGACATGGACATTAAACATGATCTTTGTTTTGTCCATGTTCATCTTAAGACCTATCCGTTGGGAGACACTATATGCTTAGATCCTCCAGCGATTCTGCCATAAGGACTATATCGTCGGCAAATCGAAGGTGAGTGATGTACTCGCCATTGATGTTGATACCGTATCCTTTCCAGTCCAGAAGCTTGAAAACATTTTCCAATGCAGCGGTAAAGAGTTTCGGGGATATGACGTCACCCTGTCTTACACCTCTCTGCAATTGGATAGGTTTCGTACTCTGGTTCTGTACTCGGATAGCCATCGTAGCCCTACTGTACAAGCACTTCAACACTTCGATATACCGACAGTCAACTTGGCATCGCTGAAGGGACTGCAGCACCGCCTAAATTTCGACGGAATCAAAGGCTTTCTCATAGTCCACATACGCCAGACATAGTGGCAAATTGTACTCCTCGGACTTCTGTACAATTTGCCGAACGGTATGTATGTGGTCTATGGTGCTAAAGCCTTTTAGGAAACCGGCTTGTTCGGGAGGCTGGAAGTCGTCAAGTCTGCGCGTGAGACGATTCGTAATGACTCTCGAAAACAGCACGTAGACGCGGCTCAGAAGGGAAATCGGTCTGTAGTTCTTCAAGAGAGCGTTGTAGCCTTTCTTGAAGAACAAGACCACCACACTTCTGCTCCACGCCTCCGGTGTAATGCCACCATGGAAGACGGAATTAAAGAGCTTCTGAAGGACTTCAAGTACCGGTTTCCCACCCGCTTTCAGAAGCTCCGCTGTAATTCCATCCTCGCCTGGGGCCTTGCCGTTTTAAGGTGCTGGAGAGCCATTCTAATCTCGCTCAGACTGACGTCCGGGATATCATCGGAATAATGTCCGATAAGACTCGCTCTTGGATCGTTACTCACACTTGCGTGCGGCTCCAACGATGACGTGTACAGCTGCCCATAGAACCTCTCAATCTCACTCAAAATCTCAGGTGCCCCGGAAACGATGCTGCCACACTCGGTCTTTAGCTTTGACAGTTGGCTCTTTCTGGCAGACAGATCTGTCTGTTCAGTTGCCTGTATGCTGTCAAATCTGTTGAAGAATGTAGTTTCATCCCCCGTCTAACAGCCATGAGATTAAGAGTGTGATCGGAGAGTTTTTGTGTTCTTCTGCGGCGGGTCTTGCCGAACTTAGCTCCGACCGCATGGACAGTTTCCACGAGCTTGTCATTCATATCGTCCACTTCATTGCAGTCTTCTAGGCACTGAAAACGGTTTTGTAACTCGAGCTGAAAGGTTTCGGGACTTTGGATTAGAGCCCGAGGGGGACGGAGCGTTGACTTCATTAGACGAGACCTCTCCAACTTAACGTTTAGGTTCAGTGTGCCTCTAACCATTCGGTGATCGCTGCCGGTTTTCACCCTCGCGATCACTGAGACATCACTGAACAGTTGTCGTCTGGTCGTCATAATGAAGTCAATCTCATTTTTTGTCGAACCGTCGGGGCTCGACCAGGTCCACTTCCTGTGGGGCCGCTTCTGGAAGAAAGAGTTCATCATAAAGAGTCCCCCTTTCTTCATGAAATCGGCTAGCTGCTGGCCACTTGGGTTCCGTTGCCCTATTCCAAATTTCCCCACTTTTCGCACATTTGACTTTGTGGAATATGAAAATTTGTGTTAATTACACATGATTTATAGTGATAATTCACACTTTATATTTAATTTTCAGTTAATTCTGGCTATTAAATATAATGATACGTGAACGACACAGTATTTGAAATGACAATTTTATAAAGTGTATAAAATTATTACGAAGCAAAATATAAGGAATTAACTTTTAAAAACTGTGTAATTTCTTACCTTTTATATAAAAACTAACAAAAAACATTCTATTGTACCCACTTAATTTTTTTTTAAATTTGTAGTTACCTCTTAAACTCACGCGGCGAAGGAAATAAGACTACAGTATGTGAAGTAAGTGCGACGCGTAGGTAAAGGCGGAAACTCGTCATTTGAAGTAAATTCTGTTAATTTAGAGAAGCGTAATTTAGTATCGAAACTAATTCTAATGAAATATTAATTTTATAATTCATATAAATAACATTTAAAAAATAATTGTTCTGAGCACTCTTAACTAAGGTTCTAGCTAAACGTAGTGATCATATACTCTTTGGTTCGGAGTGTTCGTTTCTAAATATTACCATACTCTTTGGAGCGTTTTACAAAGGTGACATTTGATAGGGAGTTTTGGCGGGAACTTGACCGGCGGCGGTTTGCTGCTCCTGTATTATGGTTTAAATAATGGTTTGAAGTGGACTTTGATATGTAAAAATGGTGCGATTTTGTGTATTAAGTGTCCGCGCATGTGAACTATTAGTGGAAATTGTGAAACAAGTGCTCTGATGGTGATGTGATTCTCAAAATAAGGTGTCTGTCTGGTTAGGCGCCTTGAGATACCATCGCCAACCGTCAGCTGTCTGCGGGCTCAAGTTGCCGTCAAAATCTCCCAAGGGCTGCACAATGTGACGCATCAACATATTGTGAAGCAGTATACTATGAAGGATAATTATTATAATATATAGTAACTTGAGGCTCAGAAGGGCTAGATCCCAGAGCCATAAAACCAGTTATTAAGAAGAAGAAGAGAAGGTGACATTTGACTGCCCAATAGACATAGTATCTTATAGACTAAACATTCAGTGACGTCATCAGCGTGTGAAAGGAATGCACGTATATAGTTAGACATAAGAGTAAGGGAGAAGCAAATCTCTATTTCTTGTCTTTTTCTAGGTATGCGTTTTTGATTGTTTTCCCTCTTTTATTTGACATTAACGATGTCAAGCTCTTTTGAATAATATTGATATTAAAAGTAAACAGGTAATTGAATTTAGAGTTTTTTGTGGGTCTTAGTTATTAGGTAAGGTGAAAAAGATGGTAAGTTGTAGCATTTTAGGATGCAACAGCATCAGTCAACGAAAAATTGATAATATTACCTTTCATCGGTAAGTTTGTTTTGTGCTTACATTTGCTACTTATACTGATTAATATATATTGTTTTGAATATAAAGTGTAACATTTCATGTTTTTAATGAACTTTGTGATGTATTTTGTCAAATATTTGGACTCCCAAATTGTAAATTCTTCATGATAATGCTCCTTAATTTGAACGGTTATTCGAAAGCTTAAAGTCATAACAAAAGTGTACTTTTTGATTTGGTAGGATTATAGAAACTAGGGATATCAGCGAGTACAATAATGTTTTCGCATTGTTCAATAATAATTGTTATTGTGATTAGTAGTTATGTCCATAAATATGAATCACATAATGTTATACATATACATACACTTTTATGTTCAGCTTTAAAGGAAACTCCTTATTGCCCTACAACTCTTCAATCATTTTCCATATAACATAGACGTCACAAATAATATGTAAGTATCAACCTGAAAACACGTTTGGGTTCAAGTACATAAATATTGGGCAAAGTATTTTTTTTTATAGGATAAGGGTGACAAACGAGCACACAGTCCACCTGATGGTAAGTGGTTGCTGCGGCCCATAGACATCTACATCTATCTTCGATTACGACTCAAAATGCAGATGCGTTTTCACCCGTGAGGACTAAGATGGAATGCCTCATTTACAGTAAACAGGGTCTCCGGTTCTCTACACTCACCATACGAAACACAGCAGCGTTAAGCTGCTATTTTACACTGGTATTCTGTGAGAGCATGGTCCTTCCACCGGGGGGTCGAGCCGACCCATTCGTGCTACAACCATAATATAGCTGCAGCATGGCAATTATTAAAAAAAAATATGTCATTCTAATATAAATAAAAATATAGATAAAATAATAAATAAATAAATAAGTCTTAATCTTAGGGTACACAATAACACAACAACATAAGATAATATTCTCAATTAATGATGTAGAAAAAATTTGATAATAATATACTTACCGTTACCATTGGTCAGTATCAAAAGTCAAAAGTTATAGGTTTTGTGATATAGTCACACCAACTTATCTGTGAGCTGACAGCTGCGGCAAAATTGTGAACTACAGCCGCCATTTAATCAAACGTCACTCGATACGTCATTGTTTTGAGAGTTTATAGAAAAATAAAAAATGCAGAAAACCATTAAAAGTGATGCCCGAAACATTATTTTATAAGTATTAAACTTTTGTGAGCAAGAATCTCGAGGGTAAGCACCGATAATGTCTTTCAATCAGGTCTATAAAAGAGTATCAGCTGCTACAAGAAGGAACAAAACATAGCAATACTGACCAGTATTGCTATGTTTTGTTCCTTCCTTTCGTATTTCCGATAAATGGATTGGTTAATGCAATTCATTTCTTTTTCAGATGTTAATCAAGGATTCATTTCCAAAATAGTTATAGAACCGGAAACCGCATAAACCACAGGAACGCAAATTACAACGCCCGGTAAAAAAGGCATAAAGGCATATCATTTAATTAAAGTTTAAATTGTTCAATTATGATATTTGTTTCTTATATAGACATATATCTGTTAAATCTGTGTTCTAGTCTTTTTATTCCGTGACTAATTTATTACCCTAGTATGTGGACTCTATGTAGGAATATAAGACCCTTAGATGGGAATATTCCCGAACTGGCAACACTAAGTTGGTGGCACTCGTAGATAGAGGAGTGACTAGATAAAGCATTCGCGTATGCTTTTGAGATAGAAATAGGCGGGAGGTACTTTCACTGGGTTACCAGATATTGTTGCATTTCCCTCGTTATGGGTTTATTTATATTCACAGCACTTGCATTCATACAAAAAAGTTAATTGTTACCATAAAAAATGATTAATTAATTTCTCTTGAAAATACATTCTGTGACTAAAAACTACGGGCGGAAACGACGTAAAATTAGAATCATCATTCTGTATTCAACGGCGCATCGACGATTTTACTGGACATTCAATAAACTCTGGATTTCGACGGCACTAAGTGAAGACGCTACTAGCACAAAGTGTGATATTGCTAATAAATAACAATATGTTATGTATGTACTTAAATATTAATTAAGAATAAAAATATTAAATAATAAACAAAAGTTTCCTCGTGTCGAGTTTTGTTTTTACAAAAAAAAAAAAACAATAATGTTTTAACATACCATTCCATCACAAGTTCAGTGCTGAACACAGACCTCCGAAAGGAAAGGCTTTCCACTTAGGTTTTGTAGTACAAAACACGGTTATGAGGCTACTCCCGTGATTTCCTGCATGTTTTGCTAAGTTAGTGTCTTGTGTGCGGCAAGTTGTAGCGTACAAGAGAATTTGTACGCCACAACTTGCCGCACACAAGAAATGATATTACCCCGCGTCGTAAGCAATAATACAAGATGGGGATGGGGCAGTAGCACTTTCCCGATGAAAACTTAAAATAATAAATAACTGCGGTGGCCAACCAGCATAACGCATATTTTCACGCAGGCGTGGCAACTATGGTAAAAGTCATCCTATGAGGATATCTAGGGAAGGCCTTTTTTAGGTGGGTGGGTAGGTACTTACTTATGGTTAGGTGGCTTAATCATGTTACCTAATGGTTAAGGTGGTAAAATGTTTTAGTTAATATACGTTGTAAAGCATCAACAAGGGTTTGTTTTTGTAATATGTCGGAATATAAAATAAAAACTAATGTTTTATAATATTCTATTTTAATTTACCATGCAGTGTAAGATTATCTGCTACCTCATATCATTCCATGGGTGGTGTATGAGGCGACATAGGGAAACATCAAAGAAAATAAACAGCAGCAATTTCCTGATAACAGCTAAATAAAAAAAAAACAGTGGTAGACAACCCGCTTTCCAAGCGTTGAAACTATTTCAAATAACTATAATCATGTTTATGTTCAACAGTAGACTTTTGATAGACTGTAAAGATATATATTCTATTCAAATGAAAATATATAGAAATATACAAAGGAAAAAGAACTAAATTTTGTGTACTTACACTACATTTAGAAATATTAACAACAAGCTATTCCCCGCGACTTCGCCCGCGTGGAGTAATTTTTCGCGGAACTCTAAAATAAAAGCAGCCCAAGTTACTCCTTATAACATCAGCTACCTGCCAGTGTATAAATATTGACATTAATATTTATACGATACTACCTTCTCGGAACCCCTCCACTAACACTTAAACTTTATGGTATGTATTAAAGTTCAAATTGACTTTTAAGTATTATTACGAATCTTTTGTATGGGAATATAGAAAAGTGTTGTTAGACTTAGACTTTTCATGCAATTTTTTAAATTTTTCTCCCCGTAAGAACCATCTTCGTACTTCAAGGAATATTATGAAAAAAGAATTAGCGAAATTGGTTAAGCTGCTCTCGAGATATGCGCTTAGCAACACATTCAGCTATTCATTTTTATATTATAGATGTTACATTAAGTAAAACAAATGAAAACACAATTATATATTAAATATAATTCAATAAAATTAAAATAAATAAACGATTATTTATTAATTTTTCATCACATTAATAAACAACAAAATTAACAAAATTTTTGTCTTCTAGAGCATTCGTTGTAATTCTTGGTTTGAGTAGCTTTAGAATTTCTCAAAAATATGCATTTGTAAAGTTGATTTATACTTTTGCATGGCAGAAATTCTTGGGTGCTGGTTGTTATATATATAATGCCTTGTATATAATATATTTTAATGGTATAAATAATAAGGTACAACTCCTAAACTATACTTAGATAGGTAATACTTATCTCTTGTCAAAAACATCTTTATTACATTATTTATGACAATTAAATAGAAATTATCATAATTATTACATTTATTTCTTAATGTATTTACACATTATTGTTTATAACACCTTTATAAAAGGGATTAAGGGTGGACTAAATGTCCCATTGGTAGGCATGCATTCCCAGTCAATTTTACAATTATTATTGCATAATAAATTATTCATTTGTATATTTAGGTCAGGACTTTAAATTATTTATTTATTTCTTTTATTTAAATCTTTATTTGCATAAAACATGGTAGTACAGATAAAGTTCCAACATTTGTAAGTGAGGATTCATGTTTAATCAATCCATCTATAAGTAAATATTTTGTCATTGTCATGCAACCAAATTATTACAACTCATAATAATACAGAATGTCAGCATTTGAAAATAAAATAAGCAATGCAAGTCAATTTTTAACACATACAGAACAATGTCAAAAATCATAACTACTAATAAGGTCAAACTTACATCACTTATGGAGAAACAACAAGATACAACAAGAAATTATAACATTTAAAAAAATATCTTAATTATATTATAAATTACATAAGTTAAGTATATTTAGTCCACCTAAAACAATGAGGCTCATAATGTTTTGATCATATACTGTTAAGTTTTGTTGGTTACCCATAATTACTACCAGTAGCGATTGTGCAACAGTTACGGATAGCTGATTCCTTAGAAAAGCTGTGAAATAATATATTTAAAAGAAATTAATATATAAAATATATAGTACACTTTTATATCAAGGCATTTAACAAAAAAAATCAAGTATGGGTATCTGTGCGCAAATACAATACCTATAACAATTAATACAATATCAATTGATTTAATTAAATAGCAAGTATATGTAAATGTACTGATACAATTACTCATACCAAACATTTAAAAAAATTATGTACCTACATATTAAGCTTTAGATATTGTTAATTAATACATTTACAGCCTAACATAGTTATGTCCTCCACAGCTGAACATAGACCTCCCACACAGTTTGTCTCCAAATAACTGCAGTTGCCAATTCTCCTGCCAAGCTAGGCAACTATCACAAAACTTATAACTTTTGACTTTTGATACTGACTAATGGTAACGGTGAGTATATTATCATCAAATTTTTTCTACATCATTAATTGAGAATACTATCTTATGTTGTTGTTTTATTGTGTACCTTACGATTAAGACTTATCTATTTATTTATTATTTTATCTATGTTTATATTTATTTTTATATTAGAATGACATATTTATTTATTTTTTTAATAAATATTGTAATGTAATTGTTGCTAATGTATAATAGAATTAGTGGAATGCATTAAAGTTTTGTGCATCTGATTTCAGGCAATACATATTTTGTGAAATTAAATATACTTTGCCCAATGTTTATGTACTTGAATCCAAACATGTTTTCAGGTTGATACTTACATATTATTTGTGACATCTATGTAATATGGAAAATTATTGAAGAGTTGTAGGGCAATAAGGAGTTTCCTTTAAATCTGAACATAAAAGTGTATGTATATGTATAACATTATGTGATTCATATTTATGGACATAACTACTAATCACAATAACAATTATTATTGAACAATGCGAAAACATTATTGTACTCGCTGATATCCCTAGTTTCTATAATCCTACCAAATCAAAAAGTACACTTTTGTTATGACTTTAAGCTTTCGAATAACCGTTCAAATTAAGGAGCATTATCATGAAGAATTTATAATTTGGGAGTCTAGAATATTCCCATCTAAGGGTCTTATATTCCTACATAGAGTCCACATACTAGGGTAATAAATTAGTCACGGAATAAAAAGACTAGAACACAGATTTAACAGATATATGTCTATATAAGAAACAAATATCATAATTGAACAATTTAAACTTTAATTAAATGATATGCCTTTATGCCTTTTTTACCGGGCGTTGTAATTTGCGTTCCTGTGGTTTATGCGGTTTCCGGTTCTATAACTATTTTGGAAATGAATCCTTGATTAACATCTGAAAAAGAAATGAATTGCATTAACCAATCCATTTATCGGAAATACGAAAGGAAGGAACAAAACATAGCAATACTGGTCAGTATTGCTATGTTTTGTTCCTTCTTGTAGCAGCTGATACTCTTTTATAGACCTGATTGAAAGACATTATCGGTGCTTACCCTCGAGATTCTTGCTCACAAAAGTTTAATACTTATAAAATAATGTTTTGGGCATCACTTTTAATGGTTTTCTGCATTTTTTATTTTTCTATAAACTCTCAAAACAATGACGTATCGAGTGACGTTTGATTAAATGGCGGCTGTAGTTCACAATTTTGCCGCAGCTGTCAGCTCACAGATAAGTTGGTGTGACTATATCACAAAACCTATAACTTTTGACTTTTGATACTGACCAATGGTAACGGTAAGTATATTATTATCAAATTTTTTCTACATCATTAATTGAGAATATTATCTTATGTTGTTGTGTTATTGTGTACCCTAAGATTAAGACTTATTTATTTATTTATTATTTTATCTATATTTTTATTTATATTAGAATGACATATTTTTTTTAAATAATTGCCATGCTGCAGCTATATTATGGTTGTAGCACGAATGGGTCGGCTCGACCCCCCGGTGGAAGGACCATGCTCTCACAGAATACCAGTGTAAAATAGCAGCTTAACGCTGCTGTGTTTCGTATGGTGAGTGTAGAGAACCGGAGACCCTTTTTACTGGAAATGAGGCATTCCATCTTAGTCCTCACGGGTGAAAATGCATCTGCATTTTGAGTCGTAATCGAAGATAGATGTAGATGTCTATAGGCCGCAGCAACCACTTACCATCAGGTGGACTGTGTGCTCGTTTGTCACCCTTATCCTATAAAAAAAATACTTTGCCCAATATTTATGTACTTGAATCCAAACGTGTTTTCAGGTTGATACTTACATATTATTTGTGACGTCTATGTTATATGGAAAATGATTGAAGAGTTGTAGGGCAATAAGGAGTTTCCTTTAAAGCTGAACATAAAAGTGTATGTATATGTATAACATTATGTGATTCATATTTATGGACATAACTACTAATCACAATAACAATTATTATTGAACAATGCGAAAATATTATTGTACTAGCTGATATCCCTAAAGTTTCTATAATCCTACCAAATCAAAAAGTACACGTTTGTTATGACTTTAAGCTTATGAATGTCCGTTCAAATTAAGGAGCATTATCATGAAGAATTTACAAATTGGGAGTCCAAATATTTGACAAAATACATCACAAAGTACATTAAAAACATGAAATGTTACACTTTATATTCAAAACAATAGATATTAATCAGTACAAGTAGCAAATATAAGCACAAAACAAACTTACCGATGAAAGGTAATATTATCAATTTTTCGTTGACTGATGCTGTGGCATCCTAAAATGCTACAACTTACCATCTTTTTCACCTTACCTAATAACTAAGACCCACAAAAAACACTAAATTCAATTACCTGTTTGCTTATAATATCAATAATAATCAAAAGAGCTTGACATCGTTAATATCAAATAAAGGAGGGAAAACAATCAAAAACGCATACTTAGAAAAAGACAAGAAATATAGATTTGCTTCTCTACTCTTATGTCTAACTATATACGTGCATTCCTTTCACACGCTGATGACGTCAATGAATGTTTAGTCTATAAGATACTATGTCTATGGTGGCACTATAGTTGCCTAGCTTGGCATGAGAATTCTATATAGTTTGTGCATGAGAATTGTCAACTGCAGTTATTTGGAGACAAACTGGGTGGGAGGTCTATGTTCAGCGGTGGAGGACATTTGTTAGGCTGTAAATGTATTAATTAACAATATCTAAAGCTTAATATGTACATAATTTTTTTAAATGTTTGGAATGAATAATATTATCATTACATTTACATATACTTGCTATTTAATTAAATCAATTGATATTGTTTTAATTGTTATAGGTATTGTATTTATGCACAGATACACATACTTGATTTTTTTGTTAAATACCTTGATATAAAAGTGTACTATATATTTAATATATTAATTTCTTTTAAATATATTATTTCACAGCTTTCCTAAGGAATCAGTTATCCGTAACTGTTGGATAATCGCTACTGGTAGTGATTATAGGGAACCAACAAAACTTAGCAGTGTATGCTCAAAACATTTTAAGCCTCATTGTTTTAGGTGGACTAAATATGCTTAACTTATGTAATTTATAATATAATTAAGATAATTGTTTTTAAATGTTATAATTTTTTGTTGTATCTTGTTGTTTCTCCATAAGTGATATAAGTTTGATCTTGTTGGTAGTTATGATTTTTGACATTGTTCTGTATGTATTAAAAATTGACTAGCATTGCTTATTTTATTTTCAAATGCTGACATTCTGTATTATTATGCCTTGTAATAATTGGGTGGCATGACAATGACAAAATATTTACCCTTAGATGTATTGATTAAACATGAATCCTCATTTACAAATGTTGGAACTTTATCTGTACTACCATGTTTTATGCAAATAAAGATTTAAATAAAAGAAATAAATAAGTAATTTAAAGTCCTAACCTAAATATACAAATGAATAATTTATTGTGCAATAATAATTGTAAAACTGACTGGGAATGCCTACCAATGGGACATTTAGTCCACCTTTAATCCCTTTTATAAAAGTGTTATAAACATTAATGTGTAAATAAATTAAGAAATAAATGTAATAATGATGATAATTTCTATTTAATTGTCATAAATAATGTAATAAAGATGTTTTTGACAAGAGATAAGTATTACCTATCTAAGTATAGTTTAGGAGTTGTACCTTATTATTTATACCATTAAAATATATTATATACAAGGTAAATTTTATATATATATATATATATATATATACGACCAGCACCCAAGAATTTCTGCTATGCAAAAGTATAAATCAAGTTTACAAATGCATATTTTTAAGAAATTCTAAAGCTACTCAAACCAAGAATTACAACGAATGCTCTAGAAGACAAAAAATTTGTTAAATTTTTTGTTTATTAATGTGATGAAAAATTAATAATAATCGTTTCTTTATTTTAATTTTATTGAATTATATTTAAGGCGCAGGTTGAGCAAAATGTCGCGCTAGTCGTTATTTGTGCTGTTTTAGGAGCTATCTACTTTTTATTTAAAAGATATATCAACAAATAAAAAACACATTATATTTCTACATAATCTTGATTCCATAAATGCTATATCCAATTTTTTTTTAAACGAATAAATATTAATATAATCTCCTTACAACGAAACCACATAAATGTGAAATTATTATTGATAACATGCATCTCCTCGTAAAGTAAGTATTATTTTATTTTGCGATTTACACCAATGGATAGGCAATTTATTAATGAACATTTCTATAGTAAATTTTTTTTCAAAAGACCAAAATTTGATTTTATTAAGAATTTATTTTCAAATCTGGGCATATTCACTGCTCACGGGCTTGCTAGAGTCAGTGAGCCCTGAGCTCTTCGACGCGAAGCCCGTGTCGTTAGAGCGTCGACCAGCGCCGCATACACTCACGTAATATCAGTCGATAAATAATATTACTTATTAGGTTATTTATAGGTAGTATTATTTGTTTGTTTTGGGTATAATTTTTTGTATTAGTTATACATATATTTGTTGTGTTTTTTACTGCGCGATGAAGCTTTTTGCGTGTATTTTCTTTGAAGTAAATGCAAATAAAAAAATTAAGCACCATTAGCATGTAAGGTTCGAATCCATAATTAAAATTTCGACAAATATTATAATTTACACTATAAAAGGCTAATTCAATATTATCACCCAACCACAATATCTTATTAGGTATAGTACCGCCTCGTTGGTCTAGTGGTTGTAGAAGTGCGAGTGCTGATCATGAGGTCTCGGTTTCGAATCCCGGGTCTTGTCAAAAAGTCAGTTATGAGTTTTTGGCCCGTTTTTGTTTTTATTTATTGCTTGTTTTTTCTTCTTTTTCAAAAAAAAAATAATTGAGTACATAAGATGTTCTATACGCCGAATGTCAGAGAGAAAAGCTAGTACATCTTTTGCTAAACTTTAAAATCTAAAACCAAGTTTAAAACAGACGAATTGATCATAACTCCCTTAGCTATAAAATAAGTTATGATCTAATTAATGGTATTTATTCCAGTTTATGGCAGCTCTGATTTATATTACGTGGCTGAAATTAGGTACATCTTATTAGGTACGTCAAACCAAATAACAGTCGGGCGGCTGACATTATGCACTCCATACATTTCTTATATTATCTAATTACAGTCCCATTAATTTCCACTAAAAGAAAATAAATAAGTTGTAAATTCAAACAAAAATAACTGCATTACTATGTCTATAGTCATATTCATACAAATCAAAAAGCCTATATATGAGATAATGTAAAGTAAGCATAATTTTACCGGGATCATAACTTGTCAAATAATTAGGAAAATGATCGTTTTTCGTTGCGTACCTGTTTTGATTTTAACACTGTTAGGTTTAAAACTGCGAGGTAATATTTGAATAAATATAGTTTCCTCTAGGTACAAAGAATTTTTAGATGAAAATATTTGTAGTTAAGACTACTAGAAATCTTATTTATGGAGTAAAAAGGCGAAAAGACTGCAATTAGGGGCATGACTGGTATTAGGGGCTTCTACCCTAATTCGGTAAAAAGTATCTAAGTAGGTATTAATATACCTACTTTTTACTATAAACTAAAATTTTTTTAAACTAAATTTACTAAAAGAAACTAAAGTGACCATTTATTTTTTAACTCAAAACAGGACATGGGTTTATTTACACTCTAAAAACTATAACTTTACACAATTAGTGTTCAATATAAAATTATATTCGGTATAGACGGTAATTATTAAATGCAACATATTTTTTTTAATTATTAATTACATTTGTCAGTGGATTAAATTTGCTTTAATAAAGTTGGTGATAATTTTAAATAAGAATAAAATTCTGCTTAAGTTTTTTTATTGTTACCTTTGTTATCAACATCGCCTTTAGAACTGGAATCGTAAGTGTTTCTTTCAGACGTCCACAATTTGTTCAAAATAAAAATTATTCTTTCTACTGGAGCATTTGTACCAGGGAGACATAAAATATATTCCATTAAAAAAATTATGTTGAAGATTGTTGACTTTGAATACTTCCATCCAACGAGTTACGGGACAATTTTGTGTCCCGGAGCTTTGTTTGGGGACAATGGGACAGGTGACTGAGAAAAGGGACAGTCCCGTTCAAAACGGGACGTATGGTCACTTTAGCTATAAACCGGCGACGGCTCCGTGGCGCACTGGCTTAGCAATCAGTTGCTGCACTGGGGGCCGCGGGTTCGAATCCCGCACGGAACAAGTATTTGTATGGCCTACAAATAATTGTTCCGGGTCTGGATGTTTGTCCTTGTGCAATTTATGTTCTCATTCTCTCATTCTATATTACTCTCACTCTGCGAAACATCCTATTTATTTATTTATTCTTTATTGCACCAAATATTTGTACAAAAGGCGAGCTATCTATCTATTTACCTATAGTGAGTAGGTATCTTTTAAACTCACAATTTTCAATGCTTCATTTTTAATATATAATTAATTATAAAATTTCATAATTAGATAATATTATATGAGAATACATAACTCTAATTTAATGCAACTAATATACCGAATAAAAAATTTGAGATACATTTATCGTTGTACGCTGTGTGTATTTCCATAAAATAGTTTATTGATGTTGAAAAAATACTACGTTCTTACAGTAGGTGGCGCCTTACATATTTCTTACGTGATATTATATTGTAGCGAGTCGGCGCGGCACACCAAATGCTCAAGGTCGTTCGCATGGAGTAGCCCCTTAATATATAATTGTGTTTTCATTTGTTTTACTTAATGTAACATTATTAATATTTCTAAATGTTGTGTAAGTACACAAAATTTAGTTCTTTTTCCTTTTTAAATTTGAATATATTTTCATTTAAATAGAATATATATCTTTACAGTCTATCAAAAGTCCACTGTTGAACATAAACATGATTATAGTTATTTGGCATAGTTTCAACGCTTGGAAAGCGGGTTGTCAACCACTGTTTTTTTTTTATTTAGCTGTTATCAGGACAATGCTGCTGTTTATTTTCTTTGATGTTTCCCTATGTCGCCACATACACCACCCATGGAATGATATGAGGTAGCAGATAATCTTACACTGCATGGTAAATTAAAATAGAATATTATAAAACATTCGTTTTTATTTTATATACCAACATATTACAAAAACAAACCCTTTGTTGATTCTTTACAACGTATATTAACTAAAACATTTTACCATCTTAACCATTAGGTAACATGATTAAGCCACCGAACCATAAGTAAGTCACCTAATAAAAGCCTTCCATAGATATCCTCATAGGATGACTTTTGCCATAGTTGCCACGCCTGCGTGAAAATATGGCCACCGCAGTTTTTTATTATTTTCAGTTTTCATCGGGAAAGTGCTGCTGCCCCATCCCCATCTTGTATTATTACTTACGACGCGGGGCAATATCATCCCGTGTACAGACAAATTCACAAGACACTAACTTAGCAAAACATGCAGGAAATCGCGGGAGTAGGCTCATAACCGTGTTTTGTGCTACAAAACCTAAGTGGAAACCCTTTCCTTTCGAAGGTCTGTGTTCAGCACTGAACTTGTGATGGAATGGTATGTTAAAATATTATTGATTTTTTTTTGTAAAAACCAAACTCGACAAGGAAATTTTTGTTTATTATTTAATATTTTTATTCTTAATTAATATTTAAGTACATACATAACATATTGTTATTTATTAGCGATATCACACTTTGTGCTATTAGCGCCTTCATTTAGTGCCGTCGAAATCCAAAGAGTTTATTGAATGTCCAGTAAAATCGTCGATGCGCCGTTGAATACAGAATGATGATTCTGTTTTTACGCCGTTTCCGCCCGTAGTTTTTAGTCACAGAATGTATTTTCAAGAGAAATTAATTCATCGTCTGAATTATAAAAGAATATTTTTTTATGGTAACAAGTTAATTGTATGAATGTAAGTGCTGTGAATATAAATAAACCCATAACGGGGGAAATGGAACAATATCTGGTAACCCAGTGAAAGTACCTCCCGATGAATCTTCTATCTACCGTAGATAGAGAATTGACTAGATAAAGCATTCGCGTATGCTTTTGAGATAGAAATAGGCGGGAGATACTTTCACTGGGTTACCAGATGTTCTCCTGCCAAGCTAGGCAACTATCACAAAACCTATAACTTTTGACTTTTGATACTAACTAATGGTAACGGTAAGTATATTATCATCAAATTTTTTCTACATCATTAATTGAGAATATTATCTTATGTTGTTGTGTTATTGTGTAGGTACCTTAAGATTAAGACTTATTTATTTATTTATTATTTTATCTATATTTATATTTATTTTTATATTAGCATGACAAATTTTTTTTTATTAATAAATAATGTAATTGTTGCTAATGTATAATAGAATTAATGGAATGCAATAAAGTTTTGTGCATCTGATTTCAGGCAATACATATTTTGTGAAATTAAATATACTTTGCCCAATATTTATGTACTTGAATCCAAACGTGTTTTCAGGTTGATACTTACATATTATTTGTGACGTCTATGTATCATGGAAAATTATTGAAGAGTTGTAGGGCAATAAGGAGTTTCCTTTAAAGCTGAACATAAAAGTGTATGTATACGTATAACATTATGTGATTCATATTTATGGACATAACTACTAATCACAATAACAATTATTATTGAACAATGCGAAAACATTATTGTACTCGCTGATATCCCTAAAGTTTCTATAATCCCACCAAATCAAAAAGCACACGTTTGTTATGACTTTAAGCCTTCGAATGACCGTTCAAATTAAGGAGCATTACCATGAAGAATTTACAATTTGGAATCCAAATATTTGACAAAATACATCACAAAGTTCATTAAAAACATGAAATGTTACACTTTATATTCAAAACAATAGATATTAATCAGTATGTAGGAAGTATATTGGGTATAGTACAGAGACTGATTTTGTAGTTAGGAATAATAATTAATTCGTTTACACGAATTAATTATCCAACGAGTCGAGGATAAACTAGTAACGCAATACGACAAGCGCACCGTTCCACATCAGAGCCAAGACTGTCTTAACGGCGGCCGCTCCGTCCGTTTTATACAAGCAGGACGGGTGGCAACGCAGGTGCAATGCCGCAGGTGTGCGGTACACGTGTCGTTTACAAGAATTCTGTCTAGCTAGACCGACGCCACCGAACCTACAACGGTGCAGGTGCCGTCACGGCCATACTGACATGCGTGCGTCCTCGCACGCGCTCCATCACAATTTTAGTTATCTGTAGACAAATTCGACTATCCTGACATAACAGCGTCTGGTCCGGTCTATATTGACCCTTCAGACTTGGGTGACAGTCAGTTTTGTTCCGGCAGTAAGCCCTACAAAACTTTAATCATCTTTATGTTAGATCGGAATGATTAGTCTGTAGCTTTTTCTATTTTCTCTTTTTTTTTTACAAGTACTGTTTTCACTAGTCCGGAATCACTATTCCCTATAGCTATATCACTGGACCGGCACAAAGCCCTGCAATTATTCTAAGAACTATTCTTTTTTTAATCTTTTTTTTTCAGTACTATTTATGCTAGTCCGGAATCACTATTCCCTGTAGCTATATCATTGGACCGGCAAACGCCCTGCAATGATAGTAAGAACCACATTTTTTTCTTACTCTCTCTTTTTTTTTTCAATTCAGTATAGAACAGTTACAGACCAACCATACCGTAAACATGTCCCCGTCACAATCACACAAAAGTGTATCGTGAGGGACGTAGTGACATGATAACACCTAAGTATGTAAACCAACAGCAACTCTACACATATCCCAGTGCAGCACAGACCAGCCTCCCTGCAACTTCGTGTTCCTTTCCTGCACTAGAATAATTACGTCGTTAGAGTGTTGCAATGTCTCTAGTATTTTCTAGATGCACAGACATGGCTACCTCTGACTGTCGCACGTCCTCGTGCGGTTGACAGTGAACAGCATACGGTCTATCAGTTATCACCACCTGCTAACAGATATTAACTCTTGTTAAATATTACAACGGTCGACCATCCCAGACTTCATTTAAGTCATGGACGCGCCGATATGGCTACCTCCAGGCAAACGCACTACAGCTTTTCGTTCTGCTGCGTTCGTTTTACATTCGCGCCAGCAAGCCGTCGCGCCGTACTAGCGCTAGCGAATCGTCGCACTATTTTGCAAAATTAAAAGAAATCGAGATGAATGTATTGCGAACCATGGAATTCCGAGCCTCTAAAATTCGTCACATATTCTCTTAAGAAACGGCAACTATATGACATTTGAAAACATTGCAAAAAAATGGAAACTATGTGTAGAGACAGATACCACAACATATTTCGAAGCGAAGGAGGCAACTGCGCAAAATCTACGAAAGACGTCTATTTACAGCGCCAAAGCACCATTTGTTCGGCGGCCGCTTGAATTGCCTTGCCGTAAGATCAGCCGATAAGTTACCGACTGTAGCGGTGTAAGCTCAATTTTACTAGCGCTCGGCCGTACCTGACCATGTTCGATTAGCCGTCACAACATCTTCCTCATTGATCATTGCTGTTGAGATTTCTACGAATCTCTCGACATCAAACCCCAATTTTGTCGACCACACAGTATTCGGAGCAAACTGCAACACTGATCAACACATTAGAACACAAAAATGTTACTTATTATTTTCAATTCCTAGCATGTTAAAGTTAATTCTTTATTTTGGTACATCACTTAAACGTTTTGAATTTCAAAATATAACAGATGATAATCATGTTTCGCATGAACTATCAAATTACAACAAAACTTGAATAAGTTAATTTTTCATTCAATGCAAACGATGACTCGTCTAGAAAGCCTCCGACATTTCTTTCATTTGTTAACATATTTAGGTACGTCAGAAATAATGAAAATACTTGAGGGTACTTTTAATACAAATCGAACAAAAGGATTTATCTTTTGGCTTAAATAATTTCACTTTATCTTTTCTCTACACTTTAATGATACGACAATATCGTAAGTAGGACAGCAAATTTCATTACGGTATTTAACATAAAAAGAGATCCATAAATGCGAAATGCATTATAGCCTTTACAAATGTAATAATTCTGATACTATTCGAAAATTATATGTGGGCAATAAGGGGGACTTTATCCCACTTCTGATGTAGGAAGTATATTGGGTATAGTACAGAGACTGATTTTGTAGTTAGGAATAATAATTAATTCGTTTACACGAATTAATTATCCAACGAGTCGAGGATAAACTAGTAACGCAATACGACAAGCGCACCGTTCCACATCAGAGCCAAGACTGTCTTAACGGCGGCCGCTCCGTCCGTTTTATACAAGCAGGACGGGTGGCAACGCAGGTGCAATGCCGCAGGTGTGCGGTACACGTATCGTTTACAAGAATTCTGTCTAGCTAGACCGAAGCCACCGCACCTACAACGGTGCAGGTGCCGTCAAGTACAAGTAGCAAATGTAAGCACAAAACAAACTTACCGATGAAAGGTAATATTATCAATTTTTCGTTGACTGATGCTGTTGCATCCTAAAATGCTACAAATTACCATCTTTTTCACCTTACCTAATAACTAAGACCCTCAAAAACACAATTCAATTACCTGTTAGCTTATAATATCAATATTGTTCAAAAGAGCTTGTCAAATAAAGGAGGGAAAACAATCAAAAACGCATACCTAGAAAAAGACAAGAAATATAGATTTGCTTCTCCCTTACTCTTTATGTCTAACCAAAGATATTTTATAGGTCCAGATACCGTGTACGCGCAACTAAAACGCTTCCATTTCAAAGGCGCCAATATTGGCGTATTCGTTCGATCGTTCCGCCATTACGCCAGCGACGTTCGCTGTGAACATACGTCACGCACCGGTGTTTTTAATTTCGTAAAATGACTGTTTGTGCTGTGAAATCATTTAAAAATTACTCTTGGAAAAAAGATAAGGATAAGAACAACACCTTTCATAAGTAACTATACAATTTTATGGTGTATTTCTTTGTAAAAGAATACGAAAGCTAAATGTCAGTACAAGTAATAATACTGCGCAATAATATTCGAGTGTTGCCTAGTCTATGAAATGTTTTTACCATTTTTTAATGTCATGATCAACCACAAACGTTATCTGTATAGGGGTTTTAAACAGTCTAATTTTACAGATTTTACCCAACCTATAGAGTTAAACCGTTTTAAGGGTTAGGGTCGAACTACATCTGGCAGCATGAAATTGCACTTTCCTGTGCTTCTATCCTTTTTGGTCACTCAGAACCGTTATAGTGTAACCGGTATAGTTCCACCCTCAAAAGGCCGATTGTAAACCGGTTTTAAAAGTTTATCTATCATTCTTGACAATTCATACTAATATAATATTATAAATGTGAAAGTGTGATTTTTTTGTTTATTTGTTTTTGTCCTTCCTTCACGCAGCAACGGAACGGAGCAATTTAAAAAAAATAAACATTTTGCTATCTCTTGGCCGAAGTTTACGCTTAACCAAACTTACTTTTTTTCGTCATTTTACTTAGGATTGAAAAATAATTTAATGTCTTCGTAAAAAGTGTCAATATTTTGTGTTCTACAGTACAAAAGTGTAGTACTCTGTATATATTATTTAGTAATAATAGATTACAAATATATGTCACATACATAAATATCTACTGTGCTTTTTTATTTATTTTAACTGTTACATTAATTATAGGTTTTTTTACATATCTTAAATATTTTAGTGCGATGTTCGTACCTACATAAAACACACATAAGCAACCATATCCCCATACACACACACACACAAATGCACACGCCACGCATACACATTTTATACTCTTAGAATCAATTAGAATCAATAGGTAGAATTAATAGGAATGAAATATAAAATCTCCCACATTTTTTGGGTAATCGATTGGCACTGTTATTACCGAAGTCACGCACATTAATGCAGCCATGGTGCGTAAGATATGCGCGTCACGTGGTACTCACGCACACATGAATCAAAGACTGTCTTCATTATGAACGTTGCGGTGTGTTAGCAACACGGTATCTGGACCTATAAAACATCTTTGTGTCTAACTATATACGTGCATTCCTTTCACACGCTGATGACGTCACTGAATGTTTAGTCTATAAGATACTATATCTATGCTATCTACGGACTGCCCCATGTGTACTTTAGCCGTAGATAGAGGATTGAGATTAAGATACAAAGTCTATGACTTTAGCTTGCTACATATATATTTATCTATGGTGTACTTCAAAGATTTGAAAGATTAAAGAATAGACAGATTAAATTCTTTGGTAATCACATTTAAAATTTTAAAAGTTTACCTTCCGGTATATATTACTCTACTCTATGTAAACGTAGTGGTTATATTCTCTTTGCTATGAGTTTACCACGTTAAAAAGACAAGCTATGAAGACAACACTTGCGCACGGTACTTTTAAATTTAAACTTAGAGCATTTTAAATAAGTTTTTGACATTAACTTCGTAAGACAGCTTCTTTTTTTTCCAGAGAGTTCATTTACGAAGTTTGTTAAGTACACGAATTGTATAAATTTAAATTTTAATGTTATGCACTAAATGTTGTGCACGTAAAAATTAAAAAGGATTTTGCGATTTGACTGTCAAAGTTACCCCGATTGGCGGTATATTTTGACCATTTTGACTCAAAATATAACGCTACCCTGAGGTTACAAGCTAATAATCTTTGGCCCATAACACTAAATTGGCTATTATCTTCAGAAACGAAAATCCATATCAAGTAAAAAATTTTTATTTTAGTTCCTTCCTTCCACTTGCAGGTAAGTTTAGTGTTATCAGTATCAATTATTAAATGTTTTCCTGGTAGAGATGAGACCTACTTGCAAAATTTAATACCAGGGCTTCTAAGTACGAGTATGGAAAAATACCAGGGTCGAAAACCAGGTTTTAAAAATACTTGAAAGTATTTGTTAGTGTCAATATATACATGAATTGGGCAATATATATATAAAAATTTAAAATTTGATTCGGGCAAAAATTTATACTGAACGTTTTTAATTCTTTTGTTAATCTTTCCTTCCTACTTTTTGGCTTAGGACTATTAATTAATAAAAGTTGTAAAACTGTCTCTAAATTCAATATACACGCGAAATAACTATTTAAAAATTAGGTCACGGTCAGTAGGTTACGTAATCAGTTCACAATAACAATTGAATTTACAAAAAAGTCGAAAGAAAACTTTTACTTCCTCGAATATAAACATAATTCTTATTACTTACTACTTACCTACGCGACGTGTCCAGCCGCGACGTCAAAGTTTGAAAATACTTGCATTCGTTCAAAATATTTTTCATTCACAAATACGATTGAGTTTCTTATTACTATTGAGACATGGATAATTTTCCTATGCAAGTATTTTCATACTTGCAAGTATTTTTTGCTCGTACCAGGGCGCCGTACTTTGAAGTGAATACCTGGTTTTAAAACCTGATAGCGTAAATACGTCTCATCTTTATTTCCTGGATAATTTTGACACATCACAATATATGTAGTTTTGAACAAATGTAAGTTATTTGTTCGATAAATGGTTAAAATTAGTTTTTAGTCTTTAATCTAAGTAAATGTACTGATGTTTATATTTGTATACGAAACAAGTGGAATTAGTACTTTTGCAGTTGTAATAAATATAATAATTTATGTATAAAATAATTTATGTGAACTTAGGGAGCGGGGGACTTTAGCTTGCCGACCACTGTAATGTTTCGTTACATCGTCACAGTTTGGCCTGCGTTAGTAACAGGAAACAGCAAGGCAGTTCAGATTACGGTCTTAAGCTGACCTGCAATAAAAGTTGCGTGTAGCCCCTAATAAAAGATGCCTAATGAAACTTGTGTAGTGCAGATATTAATTAATAAAAAAATATGTCTAGGACATGTAAAATCCGCACGCGATGAGGCAGCGCGGTGGGCTCCTCCCCGCTCCAAAATCCTTTTTCTCCGAAGGAAAAGAAAAGAAAAACCCTTTTCACTCCAAAATGGATGAAGTCAAGTAACAATTTACCTATAAAGGTAAATTAATAATAACTTAATTTATTTTCTTTCCAGAATGGAAACAAGTAATTTAGTACAACGAGGAAACAACCTACAAGTCACTTGCTATAAAAGAAGCAGTTTTGAGGTTAGCCCCGAGTTTTTGATTAGCGGGTGTACTACTTTCCAAGTGAAAGTATTGGAAGTTAAAATGCAAAGCAGCCAAACTGCTAAGTGTCATATTCTTGTCAGGTTTTTTAAAAACTGCCCAAAAGACAACAACACCTACTCTATAACATTATCCAGTAGGAAACTAAGCATTGCAGAAAAAAGCTTTTTGTCTGACGACGGTACTTGGCATTTAATTAAGGAGAGTGATCAAATTTTAGCGTTCGACATCTCGGTTGTCATGGATACAGTACACATTAGCTCATTCGAAGCGCTATACGATGATACTGAATTAGCCGATTTTGAGCTCCGCGGTGAGGATGGATCAGTGAAAGTACATAAAGCTGTTCTTGCAGCTTCTAGTCACGTATTGAAGCGAATGCTCAGCGGTAGCTGGCGAGAGACTAAAGAAGGTCATGTCGATGTCCCGGGCACATCGGCACAGACGTTGCAGCATTTTAAAGATTACATATATTTGCGCAAGCTGCCCAATACTGGCTTGGAGCAGGTCCTGCTTCTGGCTTCGTATTACATGATACCACAATTAGAGCAGAAATGTGTAAATAAACTGGTGAATAGCTTGACAGCGCAGAAAACTTGCGACCTGCTAGAGTTCGCGATGAAACACAAAGTCAACAGGCTTATTCTGGCTATTCTTGAATGGGTTCAGAATAGGGGTGTGGAAGTCAAGGATATGCGTTCATTCTTTTCGAGTTGTACAGATAATAATTGTGAAGAATTACCATAATCTAAGTAATTTGCGTATTATATTATGTATAGAGCAAAATACACGCGTGTAGTTAATCAATATTTTGAAGCCGTCCATTAAATCTGGATGAAAATAATAACTTAGTTCATTGTTTTTCACAATAGATTACTCATTATTAATCAACAAATCCTAATTGTCTTATAAATTTTTAATTATATATAGCAGTACTTGTATTGTGATGTTAGAAACACTTACTTGATATACTTAAATCTTAATCCAATTAGAAATGATGTCTTATAGACTGATTTGAGACTGAAGGCTAATTGATTAAAAATATTTAAAAATTGAAAAATTCAAACAGACTGTAAAACGGTACACGGAAGATTTAATGACTTTTCTTTTAAGTTATCATTCCAGGGTGTGCATCCCATGTATAATAATTTTTCAAACAGTTAACAACAAGATGGCTGATGGTACATCAACCTGCATATTCAATCTATCAGTACCAATATGAACACATTTAATTAATAATTTAGTTAATGATTTCTTGTATTAACACAAATACTACACAGATAACAGAATAAAACTAATTTGACGGATTTTATTGTATTTAGAATTAAACTTATGATATCAGTTGTATTTACTCATGACACAAGACATTGAACTTAATTCGTCCCGAGTGTGGTCAAAACCTCGGATATATGTAAATTAAAGAGATAATATCCGTGAAATAAGTTTTATTCAAAATAATTTAGTTATCATTTTGTGCTTAACTATTTAGTTAGTTTAATATTACTGAATATGGTTATTTTGCTCTATTTGAACTTATTAGTTTGTGTAGACGTCTTTTATTATTACATTTATTATTTTGTTATTTAAGTTTATATTTTATCTCTATTGGCGGCGTAGTTTTCCTAGAGGAGGAGTTTTGGCGGGAACTTGACCAGCGACGGCTTGCTGCTTCTGTATTATTGTTTAAATAATAGTTTGAAGTGGACTTTGATATGTAAAAGTGGTGCGATTTTGTGTATTAAATGTCTACGCATGTGAACTATTAGTGGAAACGATGAAACAAGTGCTCTGACGGTGATGTGGTTCTCAAGATAAGGTGTCTGCAGTACCGTCTTTACCAATGGGCACACGGGGCCCGTGCCCAGGGCCTCCACGTCACGGGGGCCCCCGAAAGGCCGATATATTCGCTTACAATATGTTTTCTATTTTAGGAAAATATAACCCGACACCAAAATTTATAGAGTACATGAGGTAGTTGTTAGTGACTTTCTGGAAACCCTGAGCAGTGCTTCCAGCTGTGCTTGTGACAGAAAAAGTGGCATTGACATATTTCTTAGGTAGAAAATATGTAGTTCCACGATTCGCCGCCATCTAAACGTTTTTTTCGAGTTGTACAATCGCCTTACTCATAGCCTGGATTTTTTTTTAATATCCGGCAATATATGTATTTATATAATTACAGCTAAATAAATGTTGTTGGTTAAATTGATAATAGGAAAAGACATGAGTATAGGTAGTATCTTAGCGAATTTTAATCGAACACCAGAACGGTTTTTTAAACTATTATTAAACAGTGAACATTTTAATAATTATAAAAAATATCTAAAAAGTACCTACATTGCAAATTCGAGTTTGCGGTGGTGTGATTTTGTTTTGTTTCATAGAAATTATTTAAGAAAATGACAAATGTATCTCCTGATCCTGGTACGTATTGTAGTGAAATTTTAACAGAAGAATTACGCGACATTTGGCTTCAAAAATGGCCATTACTTTTCCAAAATAAAAAATGGTGACTTCTCTGAAACTTCTGCAAGTTTTCCATATTCAAGCGGTAAAAAAAAAAACTAGATATTAAACTATAAATATTTTTACCCGTAAAGTGATATTAAATGGTGAGTCCTTAGAAAGAAAATGGCTCCTTTACTCACCGTTGAAGAAATCTGTGTACCTACTGTTATTGCTGCCGTCTATTTAATGATATTACTACTGGTACTGGGCATAATTTGAGTTCTCCGAATTAATATAAAGATTGGAAGCATATAAGTAACTTATTAATTGAGCATGAGAACAGTTTACAGCACAGGCAATTAATGTTGAACTATTTCGCAAGAAGCAAAAATACTGGAGGAGTTAACAGTTAGTTACTGTCTCAGTATAATACAGAAGTCAATTATTGGAAGAATATACTTAGAAGAATTGTTGCAGCAGTGATATTTTTAGCTTCTAGAGATCTTGCTTTTCGTGGTGATAATGAGATATTAGAGTTTCAAAAAAAAAGGTGATTAGGATGCCTAGAATTGATTAGTGAATTTGATCCTATTCTTGCTGATCATATTCGAAACTGTGCGGAAATCGTGGAAAAGGAAGAACCTACATCATATTTGTCTGTAAATATTTGCAATGAGTTTATTAATTTAATGGGACAGCGAGTTTTAAAAATAATTGTCAACTAACCTTCATCGTTAGATACGTAAAAGACGGAGAGCCTATTGAGAGATTTTTGCAGTTTTTGCCTATGGATAAACATTGTTCAGAATGTATAGCAGTTATCATTTTAAACTTTTTTGAAAGCCATGATATTTTTTTCTGCAGCTTTGTCCTCAATTTCAAGTGACATCAATCAACCAAGAGAAACAAGAAACGAAGCCCAAAACCTAGCAAAAAAAAAAACGGAGAAATTGAATACTATACTTTTAACGGAGATATGGAATGTTTTTTTTTGGGAATTATGAACAAAACCAGCTTAAGTTTACAGAATAGCACTATGACCATGGACGTTGCAACAAAACTTTACACATCTCTGATCGATTATGTCAATAACAAACGCAATAATTTCAATCAGTCCGAATCGATGGAAGAAAACATCCAAATACTGACTATAAAGATAAGTCTGAAAAAAAAAGAATTCGCAGCACACGCGTTACTTTTTCTAAGGATTGTCTGAGACTGTACAGTTAAATGGCAAAGAAAAATTTCGTGTACATACGTTTATTCCTTGAAATCGATACATTAAATTTACAATCGTTTTAGTTTTCTTTATCAATTAATAACAATCAATTATGATGAGTTAACAAAAAAAAATGTAATGAATTTGAAGAATTCTATCATTAAGACATTAATGCATATGAGCTCAAAGCAGAATGTTTTTATTTAGGGCAGTATTTAAAGAACATAGCAAAGGAATCTGTTGCTAGTGTGTGTCTGTCTGCATAGGCGCCTTGAGATACCATCGCCAACTGTTAGCTGTCTGCTGGCTCAAGTTGCCGTCAAAATCTCCCAAGGGCTGCACAATGTGACGCTTCAACATATTGTGAAACAGTGTACTATGAAGGATAATTATTATACATTGTAACTTCAGGTTCAGAAGGGCTAGAACCGAACCCAGAGCCGTAAAGCCAGTTATTAAGAAAAAGAAGTTTCCTGGGGGGGGGGACCGATCAAGCAAAAAATTACTTGATTACTAGTAACTTGTCACTTGATTTTGTGGTACAGTTGAGAAATTTTAGAAGTAGCGAAACGAAATAATTTAATGAGATAAATAAGAGCTGCCTCGTATTAATATAGATTATTCAATATCTACAATTATTTTCTAGGGTAGGCAGTGCGAGTGGCCCTTTACTTTAAGAACAGAGTACACATGGTTATCAAAAAAAAAAACAAGTGCCTTTAATTTTGTGTTTACGCTTTTAGAATTTATACACCAACAACATTTTTAATTATTCTTCAAATAGTTGTTAAAACAAGATTGAAATACTGTGGGTAAAAGCTCTGGTCATAAGAAAAAATAAACTACAGCCAGTCATAGTTTTAAGACATTATTATTGTCTTCATAATATAGCAAATACAAATATTTTAGCATACACGATCAACGTTTTAGCCTTGATTTTGTACGAAGATACAATGTTACGTAGATGTCAATTTAGAATATGTAATTTCATTTCCTAATAAACGTTAAACTAATATAGTGTTTTATTTTCGTATTCTATCTTGCTGCAGTACTAATGGGTAGGTTCGAACGGTGAAAAAACGGCACTAAGTATATTTATACAACAATGGTTGTGCTGTTTTGTATGGTGAGAGGATTGAATCGGAGATCCTTTTTCTGTTAAGGCGCATGGTTGAGCAAACTGTCGCGCTAGTTGTTATTTGTGCAGTTTTTAGGAGCTATCTACTTTTTATTAAAAAGATATGTCAAGTAATAAAAAACACATTATATTTCTACATAATCTTGATTCCATAAGAGTTATACTCATATCCAATTTTTAAAAAAAAGGAAAAGTATTAAAATAATGTACTTACAACGAAACCACATAAATGTGAAATAATTATTGATAATATGCATCTCCTCGTAAAGTAAGCATTATTTTATTTTGCGATTGACACTAATGGGTAGACAATTTATTAATGAACATTTCTATCATAATTTTTTTTCAAAAGACCAAAATTTGATTTTATTAAGAAATTATTTTAAAAACTGGGCGTATTCACTGCCCACGGGGTTGTGAGTCAGTGAGCGCTAAGCTCTTGAAGGTAAAACTCGTGTCGTTAGTCACGGCGTCGGCCAGCGCATATGCTCGCTTACGTCATCTTATCAGTCGATAATATTATTATTGTTTGTTTGTTTTGGGTATAATTTTTCGTATTAGTTATACATATTTGTTGTCTTTTTTACTGCGCGATGAAGCTTTTTGCGTGTATATTCTTTGAAGTAAATGCAAATATAAAAATAAAGCACCATTAGCATGTAAGGTTCGAATCCATAATTAAGATTTCGACAAATATTATAATTTACACTATAAAAAGCTAATTCAATATTATCAGTATAGTACACAGTTAAAAATAATCCTAATACCAAACCACAATATCTTAGTAGGTATAGTAATTTGGGAAAAAGTATATAAGTAGGTATTAATATACCTACCCAGTATAACTAATCACAATAGGTACCTATGTAGGTATTATGATTAGAGGTACTTATCTAAATAGTTACCTACTTTTACTAAGTAAGTCCTAATACCTATGCGGGAATCATTTAATTACAACCCAAAAACCTCTATAACTAAACTGACCATTTATTTTTTAACTCAAAACGGGACATGGGTTTATTTATACTCCAAAAACTATAACTTTATACAATTAGTGTTCACTATAAAATTATATTCGCTATAGACGGTAATTATTAAATGCAACATATTTTTTTAATTATTATTTGTCAGTGGAACAAATTTGCTTTAATAAAGTTGGTAATGATTTTAAATAAGAATAAAATTCTGCTCAAGTTTTTTTATTGTTATCTTTGTTAACAACATCGCCTTTAGAACTGGAACCGTAAGTGTTTCTTTCAGACCTCCACAATTTATTCAAAATAAAAAAATAGTCTTTCTATCGGAGCATTTGTACCAGGTAGACAAAATATATTCGATTAAAAAAAATTATGTTGAAGATTGTTGACTTTGAATACTTCCATCCAACGAGTTACGGGACAATTTTGTGTCCCGGAGCTTTGGGGACAATGGGACAGGTGACCGAGAAAAGGGACAGTCCCGTTCAAAACGGGGGGACGTATGGTCTCTTTACCTATAACCCTTATTATACTTCTTGTTGATTTTTGTATTAACTTTATTAAAGTTACCCTTATTTATAAATAAATATAATTACGTGTGTAGAAATAAAATTGAATAAAAATAAAAACAATCATGTTTTTTTTCATCCTCATCAATCATTGGGGTGAGGATAATGTCAGCCAGCACAAGTAATAAGCAGGCTAAGTTACAAGCTGCTCAGTTCAAAAATTAGTAGGTAGGTATGTTACTTTTCAATACGTGACACGTAAAAATTAACAATAATCAAAAACACATCTGCGAAACATCCTATTTATTTATTTATTCTTTATTGCACCAAATATTTGTACAAAAGACGAGCTGTCTATCTATTTACCTATAGTGAGTAGGTATCTTTTAAACTCGCAATTTTCAATGCTTTATTTTTAATATATAATCTTTATATATAAAAATTACATGTCACATTGTTTGTCCGCGATGAACTCCTAAACTACTGAACTGACACAGTGTGCTGTTTGGTCCAACTTGAGAGATAGGATAGTTTTTATCCCGTTAAGTGACCATCAATATTTTTTTTTGCAATTTAAGGTTTTCTTTTATTAGACAAAAAGTAGTCGGAGAGAGCAGAACAACGTCTGCCTGGTCTGCTAGTTACCTAATTATAAAATTTCAAAATTAGATAATATATGATAATACATAATTCTAATATAATGCAACTAATATACCGAATAAAAAAATTCAAATACATTTATCGTTGTACGCCGTGTGTATTTCCATAAAATAGTTTATTGATGTTGAAAAAATAATACTACGTTCGTACAGTAGGTGGCGTCGTGCATATTTCTTACGCGATATATTGTAGCGAGAGTCGGCGGACCAAATGCTCAAGGTCGTTCGCATGGAGTAGCCCCTTTAACAAGACATTCCATCTTAGTCCTCAGGGGCGTGGACACATGGTTCTTATTCGATGATAGATGTATCTTTGGGCCGCAGCAGTCGTTCACCTTCCATATATATTACTATACTCTGACGTTCACTTTCAACGCACCACGAGTCCACTAATTGTACACAGATTGCGATTTGCGATGGGAATATGCCAACTTCACCTATGCGGTACATCGGCGACCTTAGGGCGCCCAGTTTGCAGGCTTTATAGAAAGAAACTTTGAAGATTTGATTTCCGAATTATCAGCTGTTAAAGCTAGAAAAAATAGATTTCAAATGTTTGTACATAATATGAAGGTATATGAGAAAATACTACTCTTCTTTTGACATAACCAACTTACTTTCAAACATGAAAGAATGTAAAATAAAACAATACCTACTGTATTGTTATTTTAATTAAAATGGTAAAACCAAGAACAACATAATCATTCTTCTCGCTCACAAAACTTCAAGCATTCCGACAACATCACTTGACGGTAAACTTGATCGTGTATGGCATCCATTAGTTTTGAAGTATTCCCCGAAATTACGGTGTTGCCAATTTTTTTATTTTGATTTGTACATTTTGCGTAGGAGGTATTTTTTACGCTTATATAAACTTTTGTTGTGATTCTAATTGTCTATTTGGCGACCAGTCGCCTTGCAGAATTTTTCGTAGCCAATTTCCATCCCGAGTAGCCTAATCGGCGAAAAATCGCCTACGTTGATAACACTGATCTGGAACTGGTAAACTTAAGGACGCGTTTACAAAATTGATAGGTATAGAATCGAACTATTACATTGACACTGGTCACACACACAAGTGTACGCACGGTTAGATGCGGGAATCGCAATCAAGTATAAACATTTTGATAATTTAAAAGATTGTTTTTTTTTCATATTTCTTATTACCTACAAAAATATACTTAGATACGAAATATAAATGGCTGCTCCAGAGACAGCTAGGTACTAGAAGCCATCTACAGGGAGTGAGATGTTGGCTGTGGACTTTGAGCTGGTTTTGTTAGTTATGATAACTTCAGCTCCGAACTTGGTGAAGCGACTTGAAGGTATACTTGGGTGACAGCTACTGGAAGTCCGGGACGAGTAGTACCATGTGTGCCGAGTTTGGGCTCATTATGTTAGTTATGATGAGACCTTACCTCCGGACTTGACAGAATGACCTGATGGTGTACGTTGGTGACTACTACTGCAACTCCTGGACGAGTAGAACTAGGTGTGCCGAGTTTGGGCTCGTTTTGTTAGTTATGACGAGATCTTACCTCCGGAATTGATGAGAGACCTGATGGTGTACTGACTGCTACTGGCACTCCTGGACGAGTAGAACCAGGTGTGCCGTGTTTGGGCTCATTTTGTTAGTTATGACGAAACCTTACATCGGGACTTGATGGAGAGACCTGATGGTGTAATTTAGTGACTACTACTGGAACTCCTAGACGAGTAGAACTAGGTATGCCAAGTTTGGGCTCGTTTTGTTAGTTACGACGAGACCTTACCTCCGGACTTGACAGAATGACCTGATGGCGTACGTTGGTGACTACTACTGCAACTCCTGGATGAGTAGAACTAGGTGTGCCGAGTTTGGGCTAGTTTTGTTAGTTATGACGAGATCTTACCTCCGGAATTGATGATAGACCTGATGGTGTACTTCAGTGACTACTACTGGAACTCCTGGGCGAGTAGAACTAGGTGTGTAGAGTTAGGGCTCATTATGTTAGTTATGATGAAACCTTACCTCCGGATTTGATGGAGAGACCTGATGGTGTTATTTAGTGACTACTACTGGAACTCCTAGACGAGTAGAACTAGGTATGCCAAGTTTGGGCTCGTTTTGTTAGTTACGATGAGACCTTACCTCCGGACTTGACAGAATGACCTGATGGTATACGTTGGTGACTACTACTGCAACTCCTGGACGAGTAGAAGTAGGTGTGCAGAGTTAGGGCTCATTATGTTAGTTATGACGAAACCTTACCTCCGGACTTAATGGAGAGACCTGATGGTGTAATTTAGTGACTACTACTGGAACTCCTAGACGAGTAGAACTAGGTATGCCAAGTTTGGGCTCGTTTTGTTAGTTACGATGAGACCTTACCTCCGGACTTGATAGAATGACCTGATGATGTACGTTGGTGACTACTACTGCAACTCCTGGACGAGTAGAACTAGGTGTGCCGAGTTTGTTAGTTATGATGCGCAGTTGCCCTTGAATTTGGTAATACCATTTATATTTTCTCCGACGTGCCTAAACTCGGCACACCCAGTTCTACTCTTCCAGGAGTTACGAAGTACACCATCAGGTCTCTCATTAAGTTCGGAGGTAAGGTATCGTCATAACTAACAAAACGAGCCCAAACACGGCACACCTAGTTCTACTCGTCCAGGAGTTCCAGTAGTAGTAACTGAAGTACACCATCAGGTCTCTCTATCAATTCCGGAGGTAAGGTCCCATCATAACTAACTAAACGAGCCCAAACTCGGCACACCTAGTTCTTCTCGTCCATGAGTTCCAGAAGTTAGTCACTGAAGTACACCATCAGGGCTCTCCATCAAGTGCGGAGGTAAGGTCTCGTCATAACTAACAAAATGAGCCCAAACTGGGCACACCTAGTTCTACTCGTCCAGGTGTCCCAGTGGTAGTCACTGAAGTACACCATCAGGTCCCTCCATCAAGTCCGGAGGTAAGATCTCGTCATACCTAACAAAACGAGCCTAAACACGGCACACCTAGTTCTACTCGTCCAGGAGTTGCAGTAGTAGTCACCAACGTACACCATCAGGTCATTCTGTCAAGTCCGGAGGTAAGGTCTCGTCGTAACTAACAAAACGAGCCCAAACTTGGCATACCTAGTTCTACTCGTCCAGGAGTTCCACTAGTAGTTACCGAAGTACACCTTCAGGTCATTCCTTCAAGTCCGGAGGTAAGGTCTCGTCATAACTAACATAATGAGCCCAAACTCGGCACACCTAGTTCAACTCGTCGAGGAGTTCTAGTAGCATTCACCGTATACTTTCAGATCACTCAATAAAGTCCAAGACGAATAGGATTTATATAATATATTTATATATTATAAATCCCACTTGCTTTTAGCGAAACAGAACATTATAATAAGAATTTGTGATTATAAAAATATTTATATTATTTATGTATTATTTTACTTTGTCAGGTCATGTATGTACCTATGTATCAAATTCGAATATTTTGTGTTTGTACAGCGATCTTTTTCAGCTGCTACAGGCGATACAGCGACCACCCGCGATAGCGGCCGAGCGCCGACTGTGGTTTCATCGAAATTTTTGTACAACAAATCAAACCAGACACTAAATATAAAATAACTCTTATTGCAATCCATTAGGATTCATCCTTATCAGCAAAATATGTCAAAAAATAAGCATCAGTTTTTATTTTTTTTACGACTATTTGTGACATTTTGATAAAAAGTAATCACCAGCATTTTTTATTGAATATGTCTGCCTACTTACAGTATTTTTAGAAATCTTAATATATGTTGATAATAGAACAAAAAATGTACCGAAATATGAGCCGGTATCGTTAATTTTGTAGTAAATGGCTAGGGAAGATCCTTTTTACAATGTAAAAAACTATTATTTTCAACAAAAAAGTTACCACCATTTGAAGATAAAGAACCATTCTATACGTTGTAGTTATTAGTTATATTTGATTTGGTTTAGTTTTGTCACAAAATGTACCGAAAAACAGCATAATTTGGCCCGATTTGCAACCCCCGCCTAAGGGTATTAGCAATTAGCATAGATAAGAGTGTATATACGGAATTGGGGTATTAGTGTTCTGTGGGTTAACCCTGGTTAACCTATGGAGTGTAGAGTAGAAGGAGGACCATCTCTGTATATGAAAAGTATCCCTAAAACGCGTCCAATAAGGGTGGCGCTGCAGTAGCATAGGATAAATTTAAAAAAAAGCGCCAAAATTTATTAGAATAATATGGAGAAATAAACAAGGACCGACCAATCTGCTTGGTTTTGTACTACATAAATAGTTAAAGTTTTGTATACTGGCATTTTACTAACTACTCAAGTCATGAAATTTTTTAAATATTTTAATTCAGCTGACTTCACTCCGTCTACAACAGCTATATTCATATCGTAGTTTTTCAGACGACAGCGCTACTGTGGAAGGTTTTGGAACCTCTATTTTCAGTATTTATTGGGACACTTTTTCAACTTTCGCACCTTATAAGATGGTTCTCCTTCTACTCTACACTCCATAGGTTAACCCTAAGGGTATTAGTGTTCTGTGGGTTTACCTCTCAGACCCAGTGTTGCAAAAGTGAAAAATAAAAAATCGGTAGATTTGCCAGCTAAAAATCGGGAGAAATCGGGAGATTTTTATTTACATCCATGGGTTTAGAAATGTATCATAAAACGTTCTTTTAGTTTTCGTTCTTCTTCGTTTCAATTTTTTTTGCGAAATAAATAATGTTTTTATAATTTAAACTAAAATTTAATGATTATATATTTTTGCTACTCACGCTTGTCCAAAATTATTCTGTTTTTTTCACTGAATGATTTCATTTCTTTCGTATTTAGAAGCAAACGCCATTAATTTATTGATAACTAATGCTCCCTAACAAATTTGGACATAAAGCACAACAGTTCTCAACACAACAGAAGAAGGCAAGTAATTAGTGAATGTATTTCTATGAAAGAACAACACTATATATACATGACTTAAGCTACCTAATTCGTAAAACAACCCGAACAAAGTAATCTTTAGGGATCTCCCCCGTACACGTACCATACAATAATGAACTCTATTTTAAGATGTTTCAGTGCAATATGCTTTAAGTATAACGCGAAGTTAAAAACCTAATAAGGGTATAGGTATAGGTCCCATAGGACGTGGTGCGAGCAATTTCGGGAAGTCCCCGTACATAGATTTTGTATTAAAGGTTCATTTTAGTATTTAGAATATTACTTTTCAATTTTATTTATGAATATTATTTTATATCAGTTGAAAATGTAACAAAATCGGGAAATACGGTCGCTAAATAGGGATATCGGGAGATACTAAATAAAATCAGTAGATCTAACTCGCAACTATGACAAGTATACCCTCTATGAGGAATATGGACAGTGGGTTTTTTTAGGGTGTAACGGTGTTTGTTGTAGTAGTGATAAGAAAAAAATGTGGGAGGAAAAAAAGGCGCACATTTTTTTCTAAATTTAATCTCGGTGGAACGCGGACACATGCGATGTTTAGGGCAGCGTTGCAAAGCTGGGTGATATTTGTGACAGTAAAATTCTGTGCTCCCCTTTATTTCCATGGCCCATGACCAGCAGTGGAAGGAAACTGAAACGAGAGGGAGGGATTAATTTTATTATTTGAAAAAATATTTTTGTGTGTAAAGAAAGTCATCAAACATCATCAAATAATTTATTACACAAAAGTTGCGTAAACAAGTTCAATGTTTAGAACAGAAATAACAAAGCCAAACAATTCTACTGAAAAGAAAAAAAATATTATGTTACTTCTACAACTAAGGCAAATCTAACGAATCGCCATATGTCAAAATTCAATATCTATATGTTAAAATCAAATAAATACTATTAAGAAAGAAACAAGGACGTAGAAACACTCGATATTCATAAAGAAAAATATATAATATAACTAGATGACCAGGCAGACGTTGTTCTGCCCTATCCAACGATCCTTCCTATAAATAGTTTTATATTCATGTTACCTTGATATCCATGTATTAGTGTTCGTCTTGTTGGTTGGCCTTTTAAATAAATAAATAAAACAATAAAAATCCTTAAATACGCAATAAAAATTTTTAGGGTCATTTATCGGGATAAAAACTATCCTATCTCTCAAGTTGGACCAAAATGCACACAGTGTGCAAAATTTCATTGAAATCAGTTCAGTAGTATAGGAGTCCATCGCGGACAAACAACGTGACACGTAATCTATACAAATAAATAAAATTGAAGTGTCTGTTTGTAATGTCAAAATTACAGTTTTTTACTAAATGCATATGAAAGTAAATACGGTACCTATAACTAAAATACAATTTTTAAAATTTTTGTCTGTCTGTCTGTCTGTTTGTTCCGGGTAATCTCCGAAACGGCTGGACCGATTTTGACGGGACTTTCACTGGCAGATAGCTGATTTCATAAGAAGTAACTTAGGTTACTTTTATTTTAGAAAAAGAATTAGGGTTCCGCGCAAAAACACAAAAACCCTAACACGCGAACGAAGTCGCGGGGAAAAGCTAGTTTTTTATATAAAGATTATATCGATATACTCAGTAGGAGCCTCAAAAAAAATTTAAATCATAGGTATTTACTTTATTATGCTATCTTTGAGCAACGTCATTTTTCTACCGACTTCAAACAGGAGGAGGTACTCAAGTCGACTCTATATTTTTTTTATGTGTGTTATCTCATAACTTCCTTCTGGGTGAACTGATTTCGATGATTCTTTTTTTTATTTGAAAGCTGGTGCTTCACATGTGGTCCCATATAAATTTGAATAAGGTAGTCAGACCTGAATTTTCAGTAACCAGGCAGGCATTATATGAACACAGTATATTTCAAATTTCATTCAATGTGAACCAGTAGTTTAAGAATTATAATTAGTCAAAGTTTCTTGATTTTGTTTTGACCGACCGATCATCAAAACTCTAAGGCACTTCTAGCAGACTTAGAAGCTTCAAATTTAATAAAATATTTCGTAATTTTGGTCCAGTTTTCTAGATACACCAACTGCATAAAGATAAGTACCTAGATATAATTATGTTCAAAAGTAACTTGTAAAATGGTCAACGGAATGAGAAAGTAAGAATGGGACATCCAAAATCAAAATCCATTCGCACTAAATAATTTAATTTTATGTAATAATTATGTATTACTTGTGAGATACATTGTGTTTTCATGCGATGGCCAAGTCAATCTATTTGGTCACTATAAGACGTTATTAGGTTAGCTAATTACGTAATAACTTGAGACAGAAGGATCCTTAAGTAGGGACTGAATAAATTAACCGACTTGGTATTACATGGATCTCACAACTTTTTACGGTAAAAGAACTGAGTTGCGAGACTTGTTTTTTTTTTGTACAAGTTATGTTTTTGATGGCATAATGTTATTCTTAATAATTTATATTGAAGTCGGTTGAACAAAATTTTTAATTATTGTTGAAAACAACTTCGCCATAATGTTCACTATATATCGAAATTATAACATAAAACGCAATTTTCGGACATTTGGCTTTGTGGAATATGAAAATTTGTGTTAATCACACATGATTTATAGTGATAATTCACACTTTATATTTAATTTTCAGTTAATTCTGGCTATTAAATATAATGATACGTGAACGACACAGTATTTGAAATGACAATTTTATAAAGTGTATAAAATTATTACGAAGCAAAATATAAGGAATTAACTTTTAAAAACTGTGTAATTTCTTACCTTTTATATAAAAACTAACAAAAAACTTTCTATTGTACCCACTTAATGTTTTTTTTATTTGTAGTTGCCTCTTAAACTCACGCGGCGAAGGAAATAAGACTACAGTATGTGAAGTAAGCGTAACGCGTAGGTAAAGGCGGAAACTCGTCATTTGAAGTAAATTCTGTTAATTTAGAGAAGCGTAATTTAGTAACGATAGATTGTGTGTACAAATACAAACACACAATTTCCTAAATCTGATAGTTCGATGGGATGGCCATCCGAAACCAACTATACTTAGAAACTACATCATCAATTGTGACTGATAACATTCTATTTGTTCAATAAAAATGTGATTTTATTTATATTATTTTTCAGATGCAAGCAATGGGTGAAACAACTGACACATGCACCAATTGAAAAGATTCACATGTTAAAACATATTTGTGGCAAACATTGTAAATCCGAGGATTTAGAAATCCAACTAAAACGAACTGTTATTTCATCAGTGGAGTTAATTTAAACTTCCCCCATTATGTGTATGTTAATTAGGTTTCATTTACATGTAGCAAAAGATAATATCCCTCTAAAATCACACATTCGTAAGAATTTGATTATATAACTAAACTTAAAGTTATTTGTAATTACCTGGTTATAAATATTTTTTTATAGATTCATCTACAAACATTAGCAATAATGAGCACTCATTTTGAAAGCGACAATTAGTAAACGATCTCTGCGAGTAGTAAGTACGTAGGTACCTCTGTGAAGAAGCCTAGCGATTTGTACATAGTATTTGTTACACTTAAAAGCAATTTGATCCGATTAGTGTTAATAAACCCAATTTTATACCCTTTAAAAAAAACTGACGTTGAAAACAAGCATCCAGACGCAGACTATTTATTTTACAGCATAGCAACACTTTTTCAGTGCGGGAACGAATCCTCGGTCCAGCAATGCCGCAGCCAAACGGTTAGCCTCTGCGCTACGGAGTCGTCATTTAGTTTTTACTTAATTTAGTATAATAGTGCGTTTTAATTTTATATTTTCTCGGTACTCGCAATTTATATAAAATTATGAAACTGAAAAGGTTCTGTTTCGATGAATAGATATCATCCGTCATATTCTTCCTCAACGAGGTATTTTTATTAATTTCCATCTTTTTAAAATGGTCAAACATCTATAAATACTTATTAAGGCAAGAGTTGATGCCGCTATTATTTCGACGTCATTCTTCGTTGCTGGCTCAACGCAAACTGACCGCATCGCGAGAGTGTAAACAGGCACTCGTTACCTCACAACAACACGCGAGCTGCGAGGCGAGGTACGAGGCGAGCCGCGAGGCGAGAGTCTAAATGAGGTATTAAATATCATGTCTTGATGTTGGTAGAGTAGCTTGGCGCAATGTCATAAGGCGGCTACTGAGTACTGACCTGCCTGCCGCAGGGGCAATCTAGGGAGCACAGCGATCGGAGCAATATCGGAGCTGTCTCTACACATACGCCTGCCGTTCAGTATGAGAGTGTACGATGTACGTCTCGCTGGACGCACGTGTTGAGAATGGCGCCAGTTTTATCGAAATATCAATGAATCAGTATATATAGCCTTGGCTCTTTTTTTATATAGAATAAGGGTGACAAATGAGCACAGTTCACCTGATGGTAAGTGGACACCCACATTTATCAATAAAAACAACCAATTAATTAATAATTGTAACCATTATATAGTGCTTAGAAGCTGCAGCATAGCTCTGCCACGCTATTTTTAGGCTATCAAAGACAATTAAATATGACTTACTTTACTCGTCATAATTTAATATAACCAATTTATTCTGTGATATAACTTAACTATCTTGTGCTTAGTAACTATAATTTAACTACTGTTACAAATAGCCAGGATAGTTTTCTAATGATGGTTTCAATAAAAATTAATTACTAAAATTTGTATTTTTATTTAAATGTTTATATAATGACATTTTATTTATATTCCAGCAATTTTAATATTATTTGAATATTTTTGATAAGTTAGGTAACAAATCCCAGTAATGTTACTTGTAAGTTACAACATTCACATAACATTCTTTCTGCGGGTCTGACTTGTACTCATACGTGTGCTCCGCGTGAAAGTCGCAACGAACTGATCAAAGAGTATAGTAACTGTCCTATACAGGAAGAACTGATACTGATTGAAATTGCTCCAATTGGGCTACACACGCGACAGCGGCAGTGCCAATCTAGGAAGCAAGGAAGGTCTTGTGCTCCTGCAGTGTTGCAAAAGTGAAAAATAAAAAATCGGTAGATTTGCCAGCTAAAAATCGGGAGAAATCGGGAGATTTTTATTTACATCCATGGGTTTAGAAATGTATCATAAAACATTCTTTTAGATGTCGTTCTTTTTCGTTTCATTTTTTGCGATCAAAATAATGTCTTTATAATTTAAACTAAAATGTTATGATACTTTTGATACTGATATTCTTGCTACTCACGCTTCTCCAAAATTCTTCTGTTTCTTCACTGAGTGATTTAATTTCTTTCGTATTTAGAAGCAAACGCCATTCTAAATTAATTTTTTGATAACTAATGCTACCTAACAAATTTGGACATAAATCACAACAGTTCTCAAAAAAACAGAAGAAGGCTAGTAATTAGTGAATATAATTCTATGAACGAACAACACTATATATACATGGCCTAAGCTACCTAATTCGTAAAACAACCTGAACAAAGAAATCTTTAGGGATCTCCCCCGTACACTTACCAGACAATAATGAATTCTATTTTAAGATGTATCAGTGCAATATGCTTTAACCATACCGCGAAGTTAAAAACCTAATAAGGTTATAGGTATAGGTCCCATAGGACATGGTGCGAGCAATTTCGGGAAGTCCCCGTACATAGATTTTGTGTTAAAGGTTAATTTTAGTATTTAGAATATTACTTTTCAATTTTATTTATGAATATTATTTTACATCAGTTGAAAATGTAAAAAAATCGGGAGATACGTTCGCTAAATCGGGATATCGGGAGATACTAATTAAAATCAGTAGATCTCCCGATAAATCGGGAACTTTTGCAACATTGCGCTCCTGCTGCCCTGCCGCAGAGCCGACTTAAAAAATTGCCCCTGCTTGCCTACACACATCACAATTAAGGAGGCAATTGTCATCCTCACTCCTACACCCTAGATTGCCCCTGCGGCAGGCAGGTCAGTAGCCGCCTATAGTCATACATTTACTTTTTCTTAGGAAGTCCCGCCTCTTAAGTGGTTATAATCTCTTTGCTATGAGTTTACCATTTTAAAAAGACAACCTATGAAGACAACAGTTGCGCACGGTACTTTTAAATTTAAACTTAGAGCATTTTAAATAAGTTTTTGACATTAACTTCGCAAGACAGCTTCTTTTTTTCCAGAGAGTTCGTTTACGAAGTTTGTTAAGTACACGAATTGTATAAATTTAACTTTTAATGTTATGCACTAAATGTTGTGCACGTAAAAAATAAAAAAGGATTTTGCGATTTGACTGTCAAAGTTACCCCGATTGGCGGTATATTTTGACTCAAAATATAACGCTACCCTGAGGGTACAAGCTAATAATCTTTGGCCCATAACACTAAATTGGCTATTATCTTCATAAACGAAAATCCATATCAAGTAAAAAATTTTTATTTTAGTTCCTTCCTTCCACTTGCAGGTAAGTTTAGTGTTATCAGTATCAATTATTAAATGTTTTCCTGGTAGAGATGAGACATACTTGCAAAATTTAATACTATTAATAATAATTATTCTAAGTACGAGTATGGAAAAATACCAGGGTCGAAAACCAGGTTTTAAAAATACTTGAAAGTATTTGTTAGTGTCAATATACAGGGTGTTTTTGGAACGCTCCCGAAAACTAAGACAGGCGACAACACCAAGTATACCTTTGGTCATGGGTCACAAATAAATTCGATCCTGATGAAAAAAAAATCATCTTTTTACAAGGTTTTATTAGCTTTATTCACGCGCCATCATGTTAGTACAGCTAAATGAAACGATAATTTCATAAAAAATATCATGAAAATACTGAAACATAAAACCAGCAGTTGAATGACTGAATTGATATCACCTGACCTGAGCTAGATAAAGGTCAATGTACGCGCGAACACAAATTCGCGCGGCCCGCAACTAGCGGGCCTTCCAACAATACCTAATAATTTACAACACGTGTCTAAATACCTAACTTATCTACTTAACCTACTATTTTGCCACTGTGCTTCTCCACGTAGCCACTTTAATCCGAATTTACAGGTTAAATAACCCAAATAACTGGTTCGATTCCCCGCTAATGAAGAAATACTTAAATGAAATGTAACCAAGGTTGGAGTCATGCGTTTTTATTCATCGTGTAGGTATGTTTATTATTCTCGTGTATTCAGTTATGTACCTATTCAGATTAGTCTAGTACTAAGTTATTTAAAAAAAAATAGTTATGAAACAGCTTACTGCTCTAAATCCTCCGTGGTCTTATGAGATGCGGCTCAAATTGTGCTCCATTCATTTCAAGGCAGACTTCGGTGCATCATCGTGTGGTCTTCGACACAGTCCGTACGTAGTTTCTCGAAAGCATCCACGATCCTTTGGCGCATTTCTTCAGCACTATCACATTCACGATTAAAAACCCTTTCTTTCACATACCCCACAAAAAGAAGTCTAACGGAGTCAGATCTGGTGAGCGAGGTGGGCAAGCGTGTGGTCCTAGTCTGCCGATCCAGCGATCATCAAATAGCTCATTGAGGCGCTCACGGACGAACCTCACGAAATGTGAGGTAGTACATTGGTAGTACATTGGACCCCGCTAATTATAGACCTATTTCTGTACTACCAACTCTCAGTAAAATTTTTGAAAAAATAATTTTGGATCAATTGTTAATTTTTTTTAATACAAATAAATTACTTCATAAAAATCAATTTGGTTTTACAAGGGGTCGCTCGACGTCTGACGCCGGTGTTGAGCTTATGAAATATATTTTTAATGCCTGGGAGAATTCACAAGATGCCTTAGGTATTTTCTGTGACCTTTCCAAGGCTTTCGATTGTGTTCATCATGATACATTAATCAGGAAACTACAACATTACGGTGTAAAAAATTTGGCGCTTAAACTTATTACTTCATATTTAAGTAACAGAACTCAAAAAGTCGTCATTAATGGTAAATGTTCCTCCGGATCGGTAGTATCAATGGGCGTTCCTCAGGGCTCGATTCTTGGCCCATTCCTGTTCTTAATCTATATTAATGACTTACCTTATCTTGTAGGGGACAATCACGATATAGTATTATTTGCTGACGATACCTCTTTAATTTTCAAACTGAAACGGCAGTCAATTAAATATGACGATGTAAATAATGCTCTATCGAAACTAGTACATTGGTTTAACGCCAACAATTTGCTCTTAAACGGCAATAAGACAAAATGTATTAAATTTACAATACCTAATGTAAAACATTCGAAAACCAATGTGCTCTTAAATGGGGAGGAGTTGAGTCTTGTGGATACCACTGTTTTTCTCGGTATTACTATTGACGCGAAACTTCAATGGGGCCCCCATATATCTAAATTAGCAAGCAGACTTAGTTCTGCAGCATATGCTGTAAGAAAGATTAGAAGTCTCACAGATGTTGAGACAGCTAGGTTAGTGTATTTTAGTTACTTTCATAGCGTAATGTCTTATGGAATTTTGCTATGGGGTAATGCGACTGATATTGAAGCTATATTTGTTTTGCAAAAGAGAGCCGTACGGGCGATTTATAATCTAAATTGTAAAGAGTCCCTTAGAGAAAAATTTAAAGAAATAAACATATTAACTTTGGCATCGCAATATATTTATGAAAATGTAATGTATGTACATAAAAACATAAATAGCTTTAATAAGAATAAGGATGTTCATACCTTAAACACTAGGAACAAACATAAGCTTGTAATGCCACTTACAAGACTCCACAGAATTAGTAATTCATTTATGGGGCAATGTATACGCTTTTACAACAGAATCCCAGAACATGTTCAAAGTTTGTCAATAAACAAGTTTAAAAGTTTTATTAAAGAAAAACTGTACAAAAAGGGTTATTATAATATCAAGGAATACATGAGTGAAAATAACCCCTGGGAATAAGGTGATCGCCACCATGCTGGTTCTATGAAAATTCATTTAAAATTGTATAATCAAAATTATTGTTAAGTGAAATTATGTTTAAAAAAAAAAGTCCCGCTGGGTTTCTTGCTGGTTCTTCCCAGGACAGAGGTATTTTCCGAACCAGTGGTAAATAAAATAATGACTTTCAATAAGTATTATGTAATAATCCATATTGAATAAAAATCATTCTATTCTATTCTATTCTATTCTGTGGAGGGGCACCATCATGTTGGAACTATGTGCGGCGATATTCAGCCAACGATAGGTCGTTTAAAATGTCAACCAACTGTTCATTTATAAAGTTTAGGTATCACTGTCCGTTCAGTCGCTCTGGCAGAAACACTGGTCCCAGTATGCGATCCTTAAATAAACCTGTCCATACGTTAACCGACCATCGGGTTTGGTGCCCGGTTTGTCGAACAGCGTGCGGGTTAACCTCTGAATACACGTGTGTATTTCTTCGGTTCCACAGGCCGTTTCTGGTAAATGTCGACTCATCCGTCCAGATAATGTGCTCAATGGAACCAGGCACACGTTGTTGCTGATATAATAACCAACGGCAGTATAATAACCACTATAAACGTACGCGTTAAGCATTATTAAAACAAAAAAGAATCCAAAAACGTAACAAAAACTTTAATATCAACACGTAATCACAAGTAAATTTATTAAACAAAACGATTGAACTGTCGCTCGCGCACGCGTGTACAAAATCAACACGAAACTGTCTCAAAAACTAAAACCAACGAACCCCGTCAAGGCTGAAAATTACTGCGTCACAAGCGTGAGGCGACAGGGTTAGGCATTCTGCCGTCATAATAAAAAAGGAAGTAACTAACAAAAACGTAAAATGGAAATAAAAAATAAATTGATGAATTTTTCTTTCAGACCCCGTGTCTAAAGTATATTAAAAGGTATCTATATTGAAATATATACGTAGAGACATGAAGATTTTAAGGACGAACTTATTTTTTTTTAAATTTGTTTATTTATTTAAATAAAACGAATTTTCCTTTTCATCTTAGCTTAAAAAATACACCTGGCAACACAAAAACATCGAAGGAAAGACGCATATAACTATTTGCGTCTTTCCAACCTAATAAATTAAAAAAAAACTGCCATTCATTTAACAATTTTACATATTTTGGAAAGGTCATTTGAAGTTGAAAGGACGCTAATAGTAATTTACTACTTTTTTTTTTAATAAATATTAGAAAAGCATTAGTAGTGAGACACAAAAAATAATAATTTTAAAAAGTAATGATTTTAAAGGGGATATCATACAAGACTTACTACGATAATAATTAAAAATTAAAAATTTTGTACAACCGACTTTAATATAAATAATTAAGGATAACTCAAAAACTATTGGTCTGACCTCGATCAAATTTATATGGGACCACATGTGAAACACCAGCTCTTAACAATAAGATATAAGCTCTTAATAATAAGATATAGAATAATAAGACAAGACCAAGAATAATTGAAATTTAAGTAATCGATGCAAATATTGTTAAAGATGACGTAGCAACTGGTTAAATAAGTCTTTTCTTTTATGTTGAATTTGTATAAGTCTTTTCTACTAAAAAAAGTCATCTGTGATCAACAGTTACGTCTAAAATTCTTACGATAATTTCTAAAATATTGATATTTGTGAATATTAAAAAAATTTAGTAGATGCGCCTTCTTATCATGAATCGAATGGTATATTTAACTCATTTATTCATAAATTGTTAGATGCGCCCTTTTTCTTACGACCGCGTGTTTCGTACCGAGCTAGATACAGGTCGATAGCGGAGGGGGTGTGGGTACAATCGCGTTCTAAAGTACTACATGGTATTGGGCTATTGTTTTATAATATTATAGTAATTAATTGTTTTAATGTAGAATCATAATAGGTGTTTTACTAGCTACTTAGAACTTTGGAAGAGGTGGGAATTAAAAATGGATAATGTTTACATGAGCATTATTTGTTATTTCTATCGTAAAATATAAAGTAGTTTGTAACAAGAAAACTTTAGCTAAGGGTAACACGCCGTCCATTATGACGTCTTGGGTCACATGGAAGCCAGATGTTAATGGTGTGTTGGTGTTACTGGATGCTACTTGATCATCACTTTCATCTTCGCTTGAGCTTCCGTCATCAGGTCGATCACATGGTAATTTTTTCGGTATTCTTCCTCCACACTTTTAACTTTACTGCACAATTTTCCCCATTCACCTTCTCCTATCATATTTACCTTTTCGATCACTAGTTTAGTCATAAAACAATAGATATAAATAATTTTTCTTTCCTTCCTTTTTAAAACATCGTCGCGAGTCGCAAAGTAAGCTGTGTATGCGACTGTATTTTTGGAGCGAACAAAGCGCGGGAACCAATAGCATGCAGGCACACTAATACTGGCGGATTGTTCCCCCGTCGCGCGCCTTTCGTACCAATATGTGATAAATCGCTCAGTGCCCAAGTTCAAGGCCAGCGTTTGTTTTTCACCGTTCGCGCGTACATTAACCTCCATTAGTCAGGTGATATCAATTCAGTTTCCACTGCTGGTTTTATGTTTCAGTATTTTCATGATATTTTTTATGAAATTATCGTTTCATTTAGCTGTACTAACATGATGGCGCGTGAGTAAAGCTAATAAAACGTTGTTAAAAGATGATTTTTTTTTCATCAGGATCGACTTTATTTGTAACCCATGATCAAAGGTATACTTGGTGCTGTCGCCTGTCTTAGTTTTCGGGAGCGTTCCAAAAATACCCTGTATACATGAATTGGGCAATATATATATAAAAATTTAAAATTTGATTCGGGCAAAAATTTATACTGAACGTTTTTAATTCTTTTGTTAATCTTTCCTTCCTACTTTTTGGCTTAGAACTATTAATTAATAAAAGTTTTAAAACTGTCTCTAAATTCAATATACACGCGAAATAACTATTTAAAAATTAGGTCATGGTCAGTAGGTTACGTAATCAGTTCACAATAACTATTGAATTTACAAAAAATCGAAAGAAAACTTTTACTTCCTCGAATATAAACATAATTCTTATTACTTACTACTTACCTACGCGACGTGTCCAGCAGCGACGTCAAAGTTTGAAAATACTTGCATTCGTTCAAAGTATTTTTCATTCACAAATACGATTGAGTTTCTTATTACTATTGAGATATGGATAATTTTCCTATGCAAGTATTTTCATACTTGCAAGTATTTTTTGCTCGTACCAGGGCGCCGTACTTTGAAGTGAATACCTGGTTTTAAAACCTGATAGCGTAAATACGTCTCATCTTTATTTCCTGGATAATTTTGACACATCACAATATATGTAGTTTTGAACAAATGTAAGTTATTTGTTCGATAAATGGTTAAAATTAGTTTTTAGTCTTTAATCTAAGTAAATGTACTTATGTTTGTATTTGTATACGTAACAAGTGGAATTAGTACTTTTGCAGTTGTAATAAATATAATAATTTATGTATAAAATAATTTATGTGAACTTAGGGAGCGGGGGACTTTAGCTTGCCGGTCACTGTAATGTTTCGTTACGTCGTCACAGTTTGGCCTGCAATAAGATGCGTTAGTAACAGGAAACAGCAAGGCAGTTCAGATTACGGTCTTAAGCTGATCTGCAATAAAAGTTGCGTGTAGCCCCTAATAAAAGATGCCTAATGAAACTTGTGTAGTGCAGATATTTATTAATAAAAAAATATGTCTAGGACATTTAAAATCCGCACGCGATGGGGCAGCGCGGTGGGCTTCTCCCCGCCCCAAAATCCTTTTTCTCTGAAGAAAAGAAAAACCCTTTTCACTAATAAAATGGATGAAGTCAAGTAACAATTTACCTATAAAGGTAAATTAATAATAACTTAATTTATTTTCTTTCCAGAATGGAAACAAGTAATTTAGTACAATGAGGAAACATCCTACAAGTCACTTGCTATAAAAGAAGCAGTTATGAGGTTAGCCCCGAGTTTTTGATTAGCGGGTGCACTACTTTCCAAGTGAAAGTATTGGAAGTTAAAATGCAAAGCAGCCACACTGCTATGTGTCATATTCTTGTCAGGTTTTTTAAAAACTGCCCAAAAGACAACAACACCTACTCTATAACTTTATCCAGTAGCAAACTAAGCATTGCAGAAAAAAGCTTTTTGTCTGACGACGGTACTTGGCATTTAATTAAGGAGATTGATCAAGTTTTAGCGTTCGACATCTCGGTTGTCATGGATACAGTACACATTAGCTCATTCGAAGCGCTATACGATGATACTGAATTAGCCGATTTTGAGCTCCGCGATGAGGATGGATCAGTGAAAGTACATAAAGCTGTTCTTGCAGCTTCTAGTCACGTATTGAAGCGAATGCTCAGCGGTAGCTGGCGAGAGACTAAAGAAGGTCATGTCGATGTCCCGGGCACATCGGCACAGACGTTGCAGCATTTTAAAGATTACATATATTTGCGCAAGCTGCCCAATACTGGCTTGGAGCAGGTCCTGCTTCTGGCTTCGTATTACATGATACCACAATTAGAGCAGAAATGTGTGAATAAACTGGTGAATAGCTTGACAGCGCAGAAAACTTGCGACCTGCTAGAGTTGGCGATGAAACACAAAGTCAACAGGCTTATTCTGGCTATTCTTGAATGGGTTCAGAATAGGGGTGTGGAAGTCAAGGATATGCGTTCATTCTTTTCGAGTTGTACAGATAATAATTGTGAAGAATTACCATAATCTAAGTAATTTGCGTATTTTATTGTGTATAGAGCAAAATACACGCTTGTAGTTAATCAATATTTTGAAACCGTCTATTAAATCTGGATGAATATAATAACTTCATTGTTTTTCACAATAGATTACTCATTATTAATCAACAAATCCTAATTGTCTTATAAATTTTTAATTATACATAGCAGTACTTGTATTGTGATGTTAGAAACACTTACTTGATATACTTAAATCTTAATCCAATTAGAAATGATAAGTCTGACAGACTGATTTGAGACTGAAGGCTAATTGATTAAAAATATTGAAAAATTGATACATTCAAACAGACTGTTAAACGGTACACGGAAGATTTAATGACTTTTCTTTTAAGTTATCATTCCAGGGTGTGCATCCCATGTATAATTATTTTTCAAACAGTTAACAACAAGATGGCTGATGGTACATCAACCTGCATATTCAATCTATCAGTACCAATATGAACACATTTAATTAATAATTTAGTTAATGATTTCTTGTATTAACACAAATACTACACAGATAACAGAATAAAACTAATTTGACGGATTTTATTGTATTTAGAATTAAACTTATGATATTAGTTATATTTACTCATGACACAAGACATATAAGTTTTATTCAAAATAACTTAGTTATCATTTTGTGCTTAACTATTTAGTTTAATATTACTGAATATGGTTATTTTGCTCTATTTGAACTTATTAGTTTGTGTAGACGTCCTTTATTATTACATTTATTATTTTGTTATTTAAGTTTATATTTTATCTGTATTGGCGGCGTAGTTATCCTAGAGGGGGAGTTTTGGCGGGAACTTGACCAGCGACGGATTGCTGCTCCTGTATTATTGTTTAAATAATGGTTTGAAGCTTTGAAGTGGACTTTGATATGTAAAAGTGGTGCGATTTTGTGTATTAAATGTCTACGGATGTGAACTATTAGTGGAAACGGAGAAACAAGTGCTCTGACGGTGATGTGATTCTCAAGATAAGGTGTCTGCAGTACCGTCTTTATCATAAGGGCACACGGGGCTATATTGTCATAGTTGCCACGCTTGGCGAGCGGGTTGGCAACCGCAATTTTTTTATTGTTATTTTGCTGTTATCAGAAAGATGCTGCTGCCCATGTTCTGCCTCAGTTTCCCTCTGTCGCCTCTTACGATACCCACGGGAAGATATGGGGTAGTGAGTATTCTTACCCGCCACTACACGGGGAACATAGCGTGATACTATATATATTGTACTAGTGTGACTGTGAGGGTGGTTAATTATGGTAATACATTTTTTTGGTTGATAAATTTTTGGTTGATAAATAGATACTCAGTTGGGTTCATAATAATTGCTTAAATAGGATAATCTCACGATTTTTTTTGTTTTTAAGATACTACAGTTTTATAATGTATAAAAATCCTTATTTTTACCTAAAGTTTTTGAAGTTAAATTTTGAATTTTACTGTAACAATATTATACTTACTGGTTTTACACAAATAATTGATTTTACACAAATAATTTAGGAATGGAATCCTTTGGAAACCTTTTAATAAATTTGTTTTTATTCTGATTTTTATTTTATATTTCTAAAGAAAATGTTTACTGCAAATTGTAGTTCGTCTTTGGATTCCAACCAACCCGCCCAATTAACCTTATCCATTTTTTTAATATATCAGTCTGTTTGACAAACGGCAAAATAAAGTTACATTTTTAGAAAGCAAATTGGGCATTTATTTTTATTCCTCTCCTTGTTGTGCCCACACAAGTCTATCGATTCATTATAAACATTCAAGATAAATATCGACATTAATTTTCTTATAGTTGAGTCAATCGCTAGCGTACATGTAAAATATTTTGTTTAAAAATTAATTTACCAAAATCATATAAATTATCAACAACGTAACTTATTTATTTGCAAAACATCAAAATTGATAAAATAATTGAAAATATTAAAATTTTAAACAGTATAAATAACATAAATTTTAACCAAAAATAGACGCGTCATAGCAGTAACGACCTCTTGCGAATTTACCTGTGAAATGTGCAACCCTCAGGATTATTTCTACTATTGACACCATAGTTGATCACGAAACATGTAACCATTTTGGATAACTTTGAATTATAAATATTAACACTATTATCATCTGAAAAAATTACAAAATAACTAGGAGCTTATTTCTTTTGTGCCGACCTGTGAAACAAAATCGGTTACAGAGTCATGAGATTTGGTATCCTTTTCTATCTTGTATTTTTGCCATAATGCTGAGGCCACAGTAACGGGAAACATCAATGTCCATAAACGCAACAATTATTACTTTAATTTTAACACGATAAAGTGAGTGGCTACACTTGAACGATCAATATCAATGGCGTTAATGTTTCTTGAATTTTAAGCAAGATGGACTTTGACGCTGACTACTCCATATTTGATGAGTGTAAATATTTATTATATGAATATATTTTATCATCCCACAAACATGGCTCTGTTTGCAGAATCTCAAGAAATGTAATAACTTTTTCATTATTCCACTCCATCATAGCCATACGTGCGACCCGGTCGCGCTCACCGTACGCAATGGGACAAACGTAGTGTGGCCGCTTCAAGCTTCAACGCGTTATTCGTGCGTTAATGTCTTTGATGTACCGCCAGTCGAGTTATCGCCAAACGGCAAACGACATTGCTAATGCCGTTGTCAAATTATAGCGTTATGTCGTGGCCACACCTACATTTAACGTCCATCAACGCGATAATTAACGGCATTTCGCGTTAGTTGGGCCACAGCATAAGGAATTTTCTTCTCCCTTGCACACTATGTCCGCCTATACCAGTATATTCTAAGTCTATGGTAGCAAGCTAACTATAAAGCCATGCATCCACCAAAACTGTTGACAACATTTATGTTTTCAACTGTTTACAACTGTTTCCAACAAGCATCTCCACCGACGGAACAAATGTTTGCAACAAGCGTATTCTTTTGATGTTGCCGTCGAAAATGGAAACACGGTTCCCCACATTGTTTCAAGTTTTGTTACCAACTGTTGTGTTGGCAACAAAACTTTGGTGGAGACTAGGCTTAGGCCCGCCACATATATACGGAATTCCGTTTCGGGATTCCGTTTCGATATTCCGATTCGAGATTCCGAATGCAGCAAATTCATATAAAATCTATGATCCGCCACACACGTACGGTAGTTTTCCATTCGAAATTTTGCGGGCAAAAGGGGATTCCGTATGTGTGTGGCCGACCCATTCGGAATTCCGAAACGGAATCTCGAAACGGAATTCCGTATGTATGTGGCCGGCCTTAAAGTCGGGATCGGAGAAAATAATGGCTGCCCATAGATAATACAGCCAGTGTTTTCACAATTAAGGACAATTTCCCTTTTAAGGGAAATTTAGAAACTGATAGGGGGAAAAAGGCGAAAGACCTAGAGAAGAGAAATCTATAAAAAACTAATAAAGATAATTTTTTCTTGTTGTAAAATTGCAAAAGATCTCGTATTCAGACGAACTTATACATAACACTCATAAATATAAGTAAATGCAAGGTTGCATTATGTGATTCATATTCAAATAAGAATAAAACTGATTGGAGCTGTCAATTCGATACAGTTAAGTAGGGCGAGCAAAACATATATTTCTGAAATGATATTTATTTACAAATAAATACAAAGAACCGTGAAATAAAAAGCATTAATCACAATCTCGCAATTCAATTCCATTCATCTCTGCATCACTGTCTGCGTTGTCATCACCGTCATAATCATCATCTCACAACGAAGCACACTGACATCGACTAGATGGCGTGCTCTTTGCTTTTTGGTGAAATGTTGGCACTAATTATGACTTCAATAGATTTGGTAATACTAAGAATCAATTGGTACTAAGAAACAATCAAGAGCCGTGGTAGCACAGATGTTCAGCGCTCGCTGCAAATTTCACAGTACGATAGCAACACGGGTTTGATCGCCGCCAGCACCAATGAGATTGTTAATTGCAATTTTAAGTGCTGATTTACCACGTGCTCGGCGGTGAAGGAACCTCATCGATAGGAAACCTGCATGTCTTTTTCAACGTGGTAGAGCCATGCTGCAGCTATATTAATAGTATAGTTGTAGCACGAATGGGTCGGCTCGACCGGAGAGGGACCACGCTCTCACAGAATACCAGCGTGGAATAGCAGCTTAATGCTGCTGTGTTTCGTATGGTGAGTGTAGAGAACCGGAGACCCTTTTTACTGGAAACGAGGCATTCCATCTTGGTCCTCACAGGTGACAACGCATCTGCACTTCGATTCGTAATCGAGGATAAGTGTAGATGTTTATGGGCCACAGCAACCACTTACCATCGGGTAGACTGTGTGCTCGTTTGTCAACCTTATACTATAAAAAAAGTCTGTAAAATAAAATAAAAAAAATTTTGAGAGCACGTGAAGTTCGCCAACAGAAACAGAAACAGAAACTTTTTTATTCAATATAGATTATAAATAATACTTATTGAAAGTCACTCTTTTGTATAATTACCACTGGTTCGAAAAAAAAAACCTCTGTCCTAGGAAGAACCAGCAAAAAACCCAGCGGGACGTTTTTTTACATAACAGCTTACAAGCATGTATGTTACACAAATTAACATCACAACAATTGAGAAATAGCTTGGTAGGCATCATCTCAATTCCAGGGGTTATTATCATCTATAAATTCTTTAATATTATAATAACCCCTTTTTATACAAACTTAGTTTAATAAAGTTTTTAAAGTTTGAGCAGGTCAAATTTTGTACATTTTCTGGAATTTTGTTGTAAAGCGTATACATCGCCCCAAGAATGAATTACTGACTCGACGGAGTCGAGTAACTGGTACTACTAGCTTGTGTCTGTTCATAGTATTTAGAGAATGAATATCATTTATTTTGGTAAAACTACTTTTATTTTTGTGTACGTACATTACATTTTCATAAATGTTTTGAGAGGTTAAAGTTAATATATTAAATTCCTTAAATTTTTGTCGCAGTGACTCTTAAGGCTTTAAATCATAAATAAGCAATTTTTTATGGCCCTCTTCTGTAAAACAAATATAATTTCAGTGTCAGCTGCGTGTCCCCGTAGCAAAATACCATACGACATTATGCTATGGAAATAGCTAAAGTAAACTAGTCTAGCTGTTTCAAAACTAGTTAGACTTCTAATCTTTTTACGGCATATGCTGCAGAACTAAGTCTGCTAGCTAGTTTTGATATGTGGGAGCTCCATTAAAGCTTCACGTCTAGTGTGATTCCAAGAAAAATGGTGGTATCTACAAGACCCAGTTTCTCCCCATTTAAAATTACATTAGTATTTAATTGTTTGAAATTTGGAGTCACGACTTTCATACATTTCGTTTTAGTGCCATTTAAATGCAAATTATTAACTTTGAACCAATTTACTAATTTAGATATAGCATTATTTACTTCATTATATTTTAGCAATTGTCGATTTATTTTAAAAATTAAAGAAGTGTCATCTACAAATAATACTATATCATGGTTGTCTCCTACTATGTAAGGGAAGTCATTAATGTATACGAGAAACAGAAAGGGGCCGAGAATTGAGCCTTGAGGCACGCCCATTTGTACCATCGACCCGGAAGAACTCATACTGTTAATGACAACTTTTTGCGTTCTCTTACTTAAATATGAAATAATTAATTTAAGAGCATCACTTCTTACACCGTAGTGTTGAAGTTTCCTGATTAATGTTTCATGGTGAACACAATCGAACGCTTTGGATAGGTCACAAAATATACCCAAAGCATCCTGTGAATTCTTCCATGCATTAAAGATATATTTAATCAGCTCAATACCGGCATCAGTTGTCGAGCGACCACTTGTGAAACCAAATTGATTTTTGTGAAGTAAATTATTTATATTAAAGGAATTTAACATTTGATCAAGAATAATATTTTCAAAACTCTTACTAAGTGTTGGTAGTACAGAAATAGGTCTAAAATTGGCGGGGTCTAATGTACTACCAGATTTAAATAAAGGTATTACTTTACTATACTTCATTAAATCAGGAAACACACCAGATCCGATACTAGTATTAAAAATAATAGCTAAATGAGGTGCGATTGTATATATTATAGACGCAATAATTTTAACGGAAATCCCCCACAGATCCGCAGTTTTCTTAACAGTAATAGTTTTAAAATATTTTACAATATCTTTTGATGATACTTTATGAAATGTAAAATTCTTTGTACACGCATTTACATTTTGTTTAAGTAATGATTCGGCGACGGCAGGAGAAGAATACAGTGACTTAATGGTTAATATCGGAATATCAGTAAAATATTTCTCAAAAACCACGTTTCTGATCTGATTCGGTTAATTTTTTGTTAACACTTAACTGGTAGTTTGAATTGCGAGACTTGATCTTACCAGTTTCGCTATGAATTATACTCCATGTCATTTTATCTTTATTAGAAGCCGTGTTAATTTTGTTGCTCAAATGTAAAGACTTGGCTATGGAGCACACTCTTTTAAATATTTTTGAATATTTTTTTTACATATTCCCTAAATTCGACGCTATGAATATATGAACTTTCATGGTAAAGATCATATAACCTATATCTGCTCTTATGGATTCGTACTGTCGCCTATTCATTAAATGACTTCCGACTGTTCAAAGAGAATGTTTTAGAAGTAAAAGTATTATTAAATTCATTGCAAATAAGCTTAAATAATGTTCCATACAAAAAATTTGGATCATTTTGGTATGAAAGTGATGTAAGTTTTTTCACTATGTTACTTCTAAATTTCTCCAAGCGACGTGCATTTACTGGAACAAACACAACTTTCTCATCTACTTGCTTTTTGTGAACATAAGGTAACGAAACTATTTGTCCACAGAGATCAGAACTAAATTTTTGAATTATATATTTATGCAACGGCTTCACATTTGTAAAAATGTTATCTATACATGTTGCACTAGATTGAGCAATACGCGTTGGCTCTAAAAATAAATTAAACAGACCATATGATTTGAACAATGATCTAAATTTAATATTGATTGAGGAAGCTTCTAGGAAATTGATATTAAAGTTTCCACATATTACAACAGATTTATTCTGTTTAACACAACACGCATTGGGGCAGCGTGGTGGATACATACTTGCCTTAAAAATCCCTCTCAGAAATGGGGGAAGGCCATTGCCCTGCAGTGGGACGTATATGGGCTATAACTTTAAGGATCAATTAAATAAATATAAAAATTGAAAATGTATTTTCTTTGCTAACCGTACTCTGCAAGTGACGGTTGACGGTCGTTCGAGGTCGTTGACGTTCCTACGTGAACGGTGGTAGAGCCACGCAGCAGTTTTTGCTGTTGCACGTATGGGCCGGCTCGAGCCGGGTTGGTACCACGACCTCACAGAATACCGACGTGAAGTAGAAGCTCTGCTTCTGCGTTTCGTCTGGTGACTGCAGGTGGCCGGAGGCCCAATTCTCCTCCCCTCCCCCATCAACATGGTAGCGGAATTACACGATAGACTACCCCAGGAGGGTACCAGTATCCCTGGAGAATCCCTCACTGAGCATCCACGACCATCCAATCCTGAGCGTGGGTGCTCAGGCTGCCCCGCGTATTCTGGGGGGAGGGGGCAAAATTCCGCTCAAAAACATAACTGCTCGGGGCAAACTGAGCAACAATACCAAGGCGACCCCTGCCACGCTATCCGTGAATTTCTGCAACATCAGGGGACTTCACTCTAACCTAAACGCCGTCCACTACCATCTCGAGACGGCGAAGCCGGCCTTGCTCTTTCTGACCGAGACGCATGTTTCTTCTCCGGCTGATAATTCGTATCTCTCCTACCCGGGGTACAAATTGGAGCACTCCTTTATGCCTCGGGCTGGAGTTTGCGTGTATATCAGAGAGGACATCTGTTCTCGACGCCTCGGCAGTCTTGAAGGTTCGGACCTGTCCATCCTTTGGCTACGCGTAGACAGCGACGACCATCCGCGCGTCTACGGGTTCCTCTATAGGTCCCATAGCGGTAATGCCGAAACACACCGACTCATCGACCACGTCCAAATGGCTACAGATTCCTTGCTACAACAGGTCCCATCCGCAGAGATCGTGATCTTTGGCGATTTTAACGCCCACCACGCCGAATGGCTCGGTTCACGTTTAACCGATCATGCGGGGAAATCTGTTTATGACTTTGCCTTGGCATATGGTCTGACACAACTTGGAGGATCATACACCTTCCCTGTTGGACCTTCTGCTGACCCCTCATCCGGACGGATATCAGGTTTCCGTCGATGCCCCTCTCGGCTCTTCGGACCATTGTCTGATCCGGAGTGTGGTGCCACTCACGCTCCCCTCACGGTTGCGTTCTGCACGTTGCCGTCGTGTTTGGCATTACAGGTCGGCGGATTGGGACGGAATGCGGTCTTTCTTTGCATCCTACCCATGGGTTTGCTTCTCGCCGGATGATCTCAGCGCTGTTGCTGACTCTGTCACTGATGTGGTGCTACAGGGAATGGAACTATTTATTCCATCATTTGTGGTACCCATTGGAGGCAAATCCCAGCCTTGGTTTGGTCGCTCCTGTAAGACTGCATTACGCAGTAAGCAGAAGTGTTATCAAGTCTGGGCTGCGGCTTCGGTGACTCGGGATGTAAACACCAGCACACTTGAAAAGAAGTATAACTTCGCCTCCAGGTCCTTCAAAAGAGTTATTGGCAGGGCAAAGTCAGACCACATAAGCAGAATTGGCGAGAAACTAGTTCGTCTTCCTTCGGGAAACCGTGCATTCTGGTCTTTCGCCAAGGCTGTCCAAGGGAATTTCTGTAAGCCATCACTACCATCTCTGCACAGGGAGGACGATTCACTGGCCCAAGACGCAAAAGACAAAGCCGACCTTTTAGGCTCCCTTTTTGCGTCCAACTCGACTCTTGATGACGGGGGAAAACACCGCCAACCATCCCGCCGTGTGAGTGCTCCATGCCGGATGTGCTGTTTTCACAGTGCTCGGTTCGCAAAGCACTTCTCTCCCTGGACATCCAGAAGTCGAGTGGGCCTGACGGAATCCCCGCAATTGTGCTGAGGACGTGTGCTCCGGAGTTGGCACCGGTCCTAACGCGTCTTTTCCGGTACTCCTACTCCCAAGGCGTAGTCCTGAATTCATGGAAGACAGCTTTTGTCCACCAGATCCCTAAAAAGGCGACCGCTCAGACCCGTCCAACTATAGGCCTATCGCGATCACCTCCTTGTTCTCCAAAATAATGGAATCCATTATTAACTGCCAGCTCATCCGGTAGTAATCAAATATGTATACAGCCCACAGTGCCACCTACCGGTTCCAGATTTTGTGATTTTCTGTTTTGACACCAAATTGACATATTACTTGCTGTGAATTTAAGTTTGTTAACTTGACTACAGCTCTATCCCCTATCATAGCTATGAACTATTGTCTCGATAAAATAAATATATTAGTACCTATGAAATTGCCGTTCTTGATAAAATATGTTATAATTTTTTCTATATTTTTTGTTTCTAAAGTAATCACCCATGCAATCAATGCATTTTTATCAACGCAGTGGCGGTTTATTGACGTCCCTCTTGAAGAAATCAGCTGGACGGAAGGCAACAAATTCTGCAAGTGATTAAAAACCTGTGTAGTAAAGTGATTAGAAGCGTGTTCTAAGGCCATTAGAGGGCCATTAGAGCTATTTACAATCTAACACCGAGAGAGTCTCTTAGAGATAAATTTAAAGAAATTAATATATTAACTTTGGCCTCTCAGTATATTTACGAAAATTTAATGAATGTTCACAAAAACAAAGATAGTTTTAGTAAAAAAAGTGATATACATTCTGTAAACACTAGGAACAAACACAAGCTAGTGATGCCAGTTTCTCGACTCCACAGAGTCAGTAATTCATTCTTGGGGCAATGTATACGCTATTACAACAAGGTCCCGGAAAGTGTACAGGTTCTCTCTATTACCAAGTTTAAATGTTTTATTAAGCTGAAACTGTATAAAAAGGGTTATTATAGTATAAATGAATACATGGTTGATAATAACCCCTGTGAATGAGGTGGTCGCTTCCAAGCAGTTTCTATAATAAATTTTGTAAATAGTTCGTAATCATTTATATTGTAAAATTTATTTTAAAAAAAAGTCCCACTGGGTTTCTTGCTGGTTCTTCCCAGGACAGAGGGTTTTTTTTCGAACCAGTGGTAAAGTAAAAAATGACTTTCAATAAGAATTACACATGTAATGTATATTGAATAAAAAATATTCTATTCCATTCTATTTTATTCTATTCTATTTTTTGCGAGTGGACTGCGAGTGTCACGCCCCGCGCGCCCTTCCTTTCACCTCACTCGCAACATGCCTGCCATAAACACGTTTGGACAGCACAGCAGTACTAACTACTAAGTGTTTAGCGTTTAGCGTCGGACGCTCGATTCTGTTAAAAAAATAATAGGTTGTCTGTAAAGTCGGTTTACTGACGATAGTTGAACGTGACCACGTCATAAGAAAATGTTGCTATAAACAATTGACACCACATTCACTTTTCACTGCACTTCATACTTGACGAAAACATGTAAATGTATTATTGTATAGCAGCTTTCCTTACGGACGCATCGCTCACTCAAGTAGGAGACAGACAGATGTCGAACGCTGCCAAACGCGGCGGCCGATCGCTCGCACTAATCAAAGTGAAAACAGGCCTTTAGTTTTCGAACGACCACGGGGTTCATTTTTCAGGTTGAAATTTCCAGAACGGAAGTGGGAAAATTAATAACAGGTGGTGCGTTCGTTTGCAGTATTCGTTCCGTAAGCGGCGTCCCGCGTTGCTGCCACGACGTTATTCATATTCCATAATTACTCTAATTTTTAATTCGATCAGTTTTGAAAAAAGATTTCTATGTTTTTAAAATATAATTAATTTGAAATTAGAATTCTAAGACAAACAAAAATTATTTCATTGGTATTTTTTTTTGTATTAAATAAATAATGTTTGCCTAAAGTAATATATATATATAAAGTTAACGAGGGGAAAACGGCCCAAAAGGGGAAAACTCAATTAAAACGTAGGGAACTGAAATCATTAAAGTGGAAACACTGAGTACGGTATATATCCGGAAATCCCGGCCAACGCCCAAATGCTGTGTGATGTGATTTGTGGGAACACTGTGATTTCGCATCATAAGTAAAAGCTTCCTGTATATACCTAATCAACTCTTTGGTAAAAGCAGAAAATATTACACGATTACACGTAGTCGTACTATCGTCGCACAGTACTATTCTTTAGTTACAGTTCTTTAATTTAAACCATAACATTAAATTGGCAATTATCTTCAAAAACGAAAATCCAAATCAAGAAATAGTTTTCTTTTTTAGTTCCTTCTTCCTTCTTGCAGGTAAGTTTAGTAATTATCAATATAATTTTTTTTCCTGGATAATTTTGACACTTTTCTTTCGTTCTTTGCTTGTTATACGGTATTAGTATTTAGTCTTTATACTTTAAAGTTTAAACTAAGTAAATGTGTGTTTTTATTTGCAATTTTGTTTAAGTAATTAGTGGAATTAGTACTTTAGCCGTTGTCGTGATAAATGACGATAATTTATGTGTACCTAGAGAACTGGAGACCATTTTTACTGTATACGAGGCATTCCATCTTAGTCCTCAGGGGTAATTACACATCTGCATATTAATTCTTAATCGGGGATCAATGTATATATGTCTATGGGTTACAGCAACTATTTACCATCAGCTAGCTTGTCGGCCACTGAAATGTTTCGTTACGTGATCACAGGTTGGCCTGCAATAAGACGCGTTCGTAGTACGAAAAAGCGAAGCGGGCTATCGCCGTTAAAAACTTCAAAAACGCCGTCATATGACCAAAAATTGCGTAGCGCCTGCGACGATTAAGACCGCTTATAAATCGCGTAAAATCTTAAAATATTTAAAAAAAAATTATTGATTTTAGTAATCAAAATAATGAGCAAGTAAATTACGAATATTGATGTTATGAATGTATTTGAGTGGTTCCCAAGCATATAGATTAAGTAATTTTGTTATAATTTCAACTATAGTGATGTTTCAGAGGTGGTTTCGCAAATAATAATGACCGAGTCAAAATTTTACAATCGTGTTTTCGAACAAGCAAATTCAAGATAAAGACATGAATTTACCTATATCAAAATTTCAGTTTCGTTAATGGTGTCATACTCCTATACTATTCAATGAAAGGAAGTGCATTTTTTCACGATGTCGCCTTTAACTGACCTGCAATAAGAGTTGCATGTAGCCCTTTGGTGGATTAGGTATAATATGCTCGTTGGCTAAGGGGCTATAACGTATTTCAGAATTTACTCTCGAATTTCTCAAGTCAAAAATTGCTTCCCATACAACAGAGCAATTGCTCTAAATAAGCAAGCCCCATAACCGATTATTGATATTATGGTATGAAGCACCATATTGATATTTATATTAAAAAGTTCTAAGTTTCTATAATGGCTTTAAGTAATCGTAATGTACGGGATTGGCATCAGTTATTAGGTTTTCTGTTAATTCTGTTTCCCAGTTGCAGTTATTTTTGTTTCATACAAATTTAAACACTCTGGCTTTCTAGTCAATCGCCCTGTAAAATAAAAAGTTTCATACAATCTGTTACACCCTACTTTACCCTCTTAGTTTGAATTTTCCAGAATCCTGTTTTATTAGATGCCTATGTTATAAAAGGCAGTTACGTTTGTATTGTGCGTTAACAGATGTTACTCAAGACATCTTTTATATAATATATAGAACATAGATAAAGATATCACCTTTTTTCTAACATTTTTGACAACATATTCATTTAAGACATCTGGTAGATGTGGAAGAAGGTGATCGCTACTAAGCCATTTCTAATTTGTTTTGTGTTTAATTTCTTAACATATATCATAGTAAACTATTATTCTTTTTTTTTGTTTTCAAAAAATGTTTCACTAGGTTGTTTGCTGGTTCTTCCCAGTTCCTATGTTGAATAATAGTTTGTTTCTGTGCTATATTCTATTTACTTATGTGCCATATTTTATAGGCATGCTTCATTATGGTTGTAGCACAAATGGGTTTGCTCGACTGGGGTAGGACTACATTCTCACAGAATACAAGCATAAAATAGCAGCAATTCATATGGTGAGTTTAGAGAACTGGAGACCCTTTTTACTGGAAACGAGGCATTCTATGTTATTCCTCAGGGGTCACAACACATCTGCATTTTGATTCTTAATCGCAGATAAATGTAACAGTTTATGGGCCACAGCATCCACTTACCATCGGGTGGACTGTGTACTTGGTTGTCACCCTTACTCTACAAAAAAAAAACAGGATATTAATATTATTCTTTATATATTTAAATAAATGTTTTGTTTTTGTTCAACTTAGATTTTTTCTATTGTTGAATGGCCTACAATGAATAATAGCTATAAATTAAAAAATATTACTTATTTTGCATATTTTTCCTATTTAACTGACTTCAAAAAAAAAGGAGGAATCTTTCTTCTTTGTCTATTTTATATTATTATTTTTATATATACTCTGTTGTAACTTCTTTGTTTATGGAAGAATTTAATGATTCTTTTATTAAATAGGTTAATACTTCAGGACTGGTCACATATAAATATTAAGAAAAAAAAATATCCCTAAGCATGGAAAAATAAGGGTAAAATTTTTAAAGTAACTATTTATAGGATGTTCTAATGAGGGCTAATAATTTTCTGCTCACCAGATGTCGCTAGTTAACACTGAGGTAAAGTTTTTTGTTACACAATGTCATTTAACTGAGAAGTTAGTTTTTAATAAATTTTATCAGTTTCTAGAGCATTATATTAATACACAAACAATGTTACAGTGGTTTGCTCTTTAATTTTTTGCACATTTTTAACTTTTTTTTAATTTTTCTACTTTTATGAATATCGGTGGATTGGTTTATTTATTTTTAATCTTATTAATATAAAATATAGTTAATAGTACAGAAAGAAACATTAACCTTTATATTTTTTCGAACAAATTAAGTAACCACTATGAAATCTGTCAAATATTATACCTCACTTTTAAGTGGCGCTGCCCTGGTGGCAGAAAAAGTCATGGATGCCCTCATTGCCTTGTGACATTTCTTAGTTTTCTTTTTATAGGATAGGTAGACCAACGAGCACACAGTCCACCTGATGGTTATTGGTTACTGTGACCCATCGACATCTACATCTATCCTCAATAAAGACTCAAGATGCAGATGCGTTGTCACCCGTGAGGACTAAGATGGAATGCCTCTTTGCCAGTAAAAAGGGTCTCCGGTTCTCTACACTCACCATACGAAACACAGCAGCATTAAGCTGCTATTTTACGCCGGTACCTATTCTGTGAAAGCGTGGTCCTTCCCCGGTCGAGCTGACCCATTTGTGCTACAACTATACTACTAATATAGTTGCAGCATGGCTCTGCCTTGTCATGCTGCAGCCATATATCACTTAAAGGAGTAAAAAAATTAAAAACCTAAGTACTTCAAAAACTAAAAATAGTAAAATAATTTGCACCTCATAGCTTGTGAAGTCTGGGATTTAATTCTTTTTGGCATTGACTTACTTCGATGTTTTTCATTTTTCTTAAAGTTTATTTTATCTCAGCATTATTAGCCTGCTGCGACCCACTGTTACATTCCTTATATAAGGCTTTTATATCGGTTCACTAAATGTAATACTATATAATATATTATGCTTAACAATCATACAGTCAACACATTTTATCCACATTTTTCTATAGGATCAGTGTACATAAGTATTAAATTAAATTTAATACACATACTCACACATATACATACACATATACATATATGTCATCATCATCATTACAGCCCTTCACAAGTCCACTGCTGAACATAGGCCTCCCCCAAAGAATGCCACAAAGCACGGTCCTGAGCCACCTGCATCCATCGACTTCCTGCATGTCTTACCAGGTCGTCACTCCATCTCGTGGGGGGACGCCCTACACTTCGCCTACCGGTACGAGGCTGCCACTCGAGAACCTTTCTTCCCCATCGGTTGTCGGTTCTTCGGGCTATATGGCCGGCCCACTGCCACTTCAGCTTACTAATCCGTTGGGCTATGTCGGTCACTCTGGTTCTACTGCGGATATCCTCATTCCTAAGTTTATCACGCAGAGAAACTCCGAGCATAGCCCTCTCCATAGCTCGCTGAGCGACCTTGAGCTTCCTCATACGGCCAGCAGTGAAGGACCACGTCTCAGTTCCGTAAGTCATCTCTGGCAACACGCACTGGTTGTACAATTTCGTTTTGAGGTTTTGAGGTATGTCTGACGAGAAGATGTGTCGTAGCTTCCCGAACGCTGCCCAGCCGAGTTGAATCCGTCGATTGACCTCTCGGTCGAAGTTGGACTTACCTAGTCGGACTATTTGTCCCAGGTAAACATACTCGTCAACAACTTCGAGCTTAGTGCTCCCAACAACTACCGGCATAGGTGTGACATGGACATTAAACATGATCTTTGTTTTGTCCATGTTCATCTTAAGACCTATCCGTTGGGAAACACTATTGAGGTCATTGAGCATAGTGCTTAGGTCCTCCAGCGATTCTGCCATAAGGACTATATCGTCGGCAAATCGAAGGTGAGTGATGTACTCGCCATTGATGTTGATACCGTATCCTTTCCAGTCCAGAAGCTTGAAAACGTCTTCCAATGCAGCGGTGAAGAGTTTCGGGGATATGACGTCACCCTGTCTTACACCTCTCTGCAATTGGATAGGTTTAGTATTCTGGTTCTGTACTCGGATAGCCATCGTAGCCCTACTGTACAAGCACTTCAGCACTTCGATATACCGACAGTCAACTTGGCACCGCTGAAGGGACTGCAGCACCGCCCAAATTTCGACGGAATCAAAGGCTTTCTCATAGTCCACATACGCCAGACATAGTGGCAAATTGTACTCTTCGGACTTCTGTACAACTTGCCGAAGGGTATGTATGTGGTCTATGGTGCTAAAGCCCTTTCGGAAACCGGCTTGTTCGGGAGGCTGGAAGTCGTCAAGTCTGCGCGCGAGACGATTCGTAATGACTCTCGAAAACAGCACGTAGACGCGGCTCAGAAGGGAAATCGGTCTGTAGTTCTTCAAGAGAGCGTTGTCACCTTTCTTGAAGAACAAGACCACCGCACTTCTGCTCCACGCCTCCGGTGTAATGCCACCATGGAGGACAGAATTAAAGAGCTTCTGAAGGACTTCAAGTACCGGTCTTCCACCCGCTTTCAGAAGCTCCGCTGTAATTCCATCCTCGCCTGGGGCCTTACCGTTTATACATATATTGTTATACATATATGTACATATATGTAAATGTTGCAATCTTAGTATGCATAAGCATAGCTTGTATATGTATACTCTAAGGTTACAATATATCCATGTACTAATAACTACATAGACATTATATACATATTGCAAACATATAATTAATATTCTTTTAACCATTGTTAGCACTTTCGTATAAAGATGAGACCAAGTTATGTTAACTTAAGTAATATATTATATACTGACTGTTTGGAATAACTTAAATGATAGGTTGATACTAATATGTGAAGTTTAGTTAAGGTATAAAAACACAACTAAATATTTTTATTTTTTATTCCACGAATATGTTTCGCAGTAACCACTTAGTGGGTATAGATACCGGTAAAGAGTACCACGTCTTCATGTAGAATAGCAAATAAGAAAGGATGGTCAACTATAAAATCCATAGGTTCTGGTGGCTTAGAGTTGGAGGACATTGGTACTGCAATGGCTCCTGTAGAAATAAAACAAATTATTTATTTTTAATATTCTAATATTGCGCCGTGGCTATCTTGAGATTCGAGACTGACGCTAAGTCTCGAATTTCAAGATAGCCACATTTCAGCTATATTATACGTATACACTTAAATATATTGGTTGGCTGGACCGGGGAAGAGTCGCGATCTCACAATAATTTTCTTAATGTACCTAAATAATTTACCTCTCGGTCGAAGTTGGATTTACCTAGTCGGACTATACATACTCGTCAACAACTTTTAGCGTAGTACTCTCAACAACTACCAGAATAAGTGTGACATGGACGTTACACATGACTTTTGTTTTGTCTATGTTCATCTTAAGACCTATCCGTTGGGAGACACTATTGTGGTCATTGAGCGTAGTGCTTAGGTCCTCCAGTGATTCCGCCTTAAGGACTACTACATCGTCGGCAAATTGAAGGTGAGTGAAGTACTCGCTATTGACATTAATACCGTATCCTTTCCAGTCCAGTAGGTTGAAAGCGTCTTCTAATGCAGCGGTGATGAGTTTCGGTAATATAACATCACCCTGTTATACACCTCTCTGCAGTTGGATAGGTTTCGTACTCTGGTTCTGTACTCGGATAGCTATCGTAGCCCTACTGTACAAACACTTCAACACTTCGATATACCGACAGTCAATTTAGCATCGCTGAAGGGATTGCAGCACCGCCCAAGTTTCGAAGGAATCAAAGGCTTTCTCATAGTCCACATACGCAAGACTAAGTGGCAGATTGTACTCTTCGGTCTTCTGTACAATTTGCCGAAGGGTATGTATTGTTGCCCTATTCCAAATTTCCCCATCTTCAGATCACCGTTCTTTCTTATGCCTAGTTTTGCTTTGAAGTCTCCCATTAATACCATATAGTGGGTTTGGGAGCAATGTATGGCTCTAGATATATCCTCATACATTTCCTCCACCTCCTCATCGGGATGTGCCGAGGTTGGTGCATAAACCTGTATGACCTTCAACGCAACCCTCGTCGACACACAATCTTTATAACGTTAACGAGAGACTTGTGGACGATAAATCCGATACCTCCTTGGGACAGATGGTCGCCCTCCCCGTGATAGAACAAGTTGCCACATTCGAGAATTATTGTGTCCTCCCCATCTCTTCGGAACTCAGATATTCCTATAATATCCCAGCGCAACTTGTCTATCTCTTCTTCAAGCTCCAGGATCTTCTCGTTAATCCAGGGTGCGTGCGTTGTATGTAGTCAGGTCGAGTCCTCTTAGGTGGCAACCGAACCTCCACCGGAGATTCTTAGCACCCCCTGCCCCGCCGTTACCATGTCGCCACCGTAGCCAGGAATAGCGAGGCCGCTAGGGACTGGGGGCCGTCTTTTTGTAACTCTCGTTATGGGGAGTATATTGCCATAGTTGTCACACTTGGCGAGCGGGTTGGTAACCGCAGTTTTATTATTGTAATTTACTGTTATCAGAAAGATGCTGCTGCCCATCTTCTGTCTCAGTTTTCCTCTGTCGCCTCTTACGACACACACGGGAAGATATGGGAGTAGTGGGTTCTTACCCACCTCCACAAGAGGCAATGTATGTATGTATACAAAATATAGAAGTCATTTAAAATAATCTGATACTCACTCTGTAAATACTAAGAACAGACACAAGCTAGTAGTAGTACTAGTACCAGTGCAGTTACTCGACTTCACAGTAACAATAACCCCTGGGAATGAGGTAATTGCTTTTTTTTTATAGGATAGGGTGACAAACGAGCACACAGTCCACCTGATGATAAGTGGTTACTGTGACCCATAGACATCTACATCTATCCTCAATAAAGACTCGAAATGCAGATGCGTTGTCACCCGTGAGGACTACGACGGAATGCCTCTTTTCCAGTAAAAAGGGTCTCCGGTTCTCTAGACTCACCATATGAAACACAGCAATTAGTTAGCAGCAGCGTTAAGATGTGGTATTCAAAAAATATTTTAAAAAAAACTTAGATTTTGATAATCTATCCTGCAAATGAAAAAGTAAAGCTAATAGTAGCAATGCATATAAGTCGTTATCTTCATAACATGTTTATTTTAACAGTTTACAATAACATTACAAAGTTATTAATCCAGCTAGATTTAGGTCATTTTCTATGGAGTTGTAACGAAATTTTTACTAATCCAAGCGTTTTGGTCGTTCGTTCGTGTTGATCGACCATTACACGTTGACTTCTTTATTCTACTTAACTGTCATAGTTTTCCTTTTAACTTCATTATATATACTACTATTCTGTATATTTTCACATTTCCAAAAACAGCGGTTTAGTTTGTACAATGACATGACTAATGAAAAATACAACTTTAAAGTTAAATATTTCGCAAATAGACCCATGAATCGAGATTTTGTTTCAGCTTTATAGGCGTGATTAATATCTATAACTATGCCAAATTAGATTTGTAGCACCTAGGGTCTCTGAACAAAACCGCGGACGGACGGAAATGGCGAAACTATAAGGGTTCCTTGTTGTGTAACCACGGAATTCTAAAAATGTAATTTTTAGTTATAACTAATTCTTTAACTCGAAGCCGCTTACCAGTAAATGCTCCCGCAGTAGCACCTTCTTCATCGACCTTCACGATGGCCTCTTGGAAAAATTTCGAGACGGCAACCTCGCGCTCCTTCACTATTCCCGGGGCTCCATCACTGAATATTCTGCTCACTCCCAGCTGTAAAAGCGGGGAATGTTTTTATCCTACAAATTTTTTTTCTAATCCTTAACCTTATTTTATTTTTTTAGTAACCTATGTTATACATGAACTGACAAATGACCTAACAGTCCATTTGACGGTAAGTGGACACTGCCGCCCATGGACGCAACCAACTTGAAACAAAGTAAGCTACAGATGTGTTGTTACCTCTTGAATATCTCATAGCCTGTAATTAATCATACTCTGGTTCTCTATTTGGCGGCAGATGTAGGTAAGAGAGTGGTAACCACCCAGAAGGCCTCTTGGGCAGAAAAGAAGTCTTATCACCTTTATGTAAATAATAATCCAATTTTTTGAAAGAAAAAAGAGCAATGCACCGCTTCGCGAATTCCATTTTCCTATTATCCCACAGTTATGGTGAATGTGGATTAAGAGATAAAAAAAATCCTCTAAAATTGTCAGTTCATTAAAATCCAAATCAATGACAGTCACTTTAGTTGCCTTTACACATCCCGACAAATTGCGGACCCTTAATGCGCAAACGCAGCACTCATCTGGGAAACTATATACTTCACCCAGAGGAAGTGAGATTATTACTCACAGCTAAGCAAATCCGTCTATTCATTGAGGACGCTTAGCAGTTAACTGTAGACATAGCAGCGCTCACGATAGATATTTTAGGCCGCAGTGATACTGGTCTCTAGATCTACATAGCTGCAAGTACATTTAAAAAAAACTGTTGTTAAATTCAATTGAGCATGCCATAATCGCATTAAAAAAAATTACGTAATACCATAAAGTCCAAGACATATTTAAGTATAAATATTACATCCTACTTACTTTTAGTACGTGCTACTATTATTTATTCTGTGCTTTTAAAATATTGTGATAAAAATCTCTGATTATTATAATAGTCAAGTAATATAAAATAGTAAGAAATTTGTTTTTCTAAAATTTTATATTAATTTGTACAGCGATCTTTTGAGCCGCTGCAAACAATCAATACAGAACGGCGGTTGACGCCGTACTGAGCTACTGAGTGAGGCAGTCTATTTACTAAATAATGATTTCACACATTCACATTGCCGTGTAGTGGCGGTCAAGAATACCACTACCCCATATCCTCCCGTGGGTGTCGTAAAAGGCGACAAAGGGAAACAGGCAGGAGATGGGCAGCAGCATCTTCCTGATAATAGCCAAAATTACAATAAAAAAACTGCGGTTGCCAACCCGCTCGCCAAGCGTGGCAACTATGGCAAATACCCCCCTATGAATGTAACAAAGAGACGGCCCCCAGTCCCCGGCGGCCCCGCTATTCCTGGCTACGGTGGCGACCATGGTAACGGCGGGGCAGGGGGTGCTAAGAATCTCCGGTGGAGGTTCGGTTGCCACCTTAGACGACTCGACCTGGCAACGTACAACGCACGCACCCTGAGGACTGACGAGAAGATCGTGGAGCTGGAAGAAGAGATAGACAAGTTGCGCTGGCATATTATAGGATTGTCCGAAGAGAGGGGGAGGACACGGTAATCCTCGAATTCGGCAACTTGCTCTATCACCGGGAGGGCGACCATCTGTCCCAAGGAGGTGTCGGATTTATCGTCCACAAGTCTCTCGTTAACAACGTTGTAAAGATCGGGAGTGTGTCGACGAGGGTTGCGTACCTTATACTCAGAATCACCAAACGGTATTCGCTGAAGGTCATACAGGTTTACGCACCAACCTCGGCACACCCCGATGGGGAGGTGGAGGAAATGTATGAGGATATCTCTAGAGCCATGCATTCCTCCAAAACCCAATATACGGTGTTAATGGGAGACTTCAATGCAAAACTAGGCACAAGAGAGAACGGTGAGCTGAAAGTAGGGAAATTTGGAATAGGGCAACGGAACCCAAGGGGCCAGCAGCTGGCCGACTTCATGGAGAAAGAGGGACTCTTTATGATGAACTCTTTCTTCCAGAAGCGGCCCCACAGGAAGTGGACCTGGTCGAGCCCCGACGGTTCGACAAAAAATGAGATTGACTTCATTATGACGACCAGACGACAACTGTTCAGTGATGTCTCCGTGATCGCGAGGGTGAAAAGTGGTAGCGATCACCGAATGGTTAGAGGCACACTGAACCTAAACGTTAAGTTGGAGAGGTCTCGTCTAATGAAGTCAACGCTCCGTCCCCCTCGTGCTCTGTTCCAAAGTCCCGAAACCTTTCAGCTCGAGTTACAAAACCGTTTTCAGTGCCTAGAAGACTGCAATGAAGTGGACGATATGAATGACAAACTCGTGGAAACTGTCCATGCGGTCGGAGCTAAGTTCTGCAAGACCCGCCGCAGAAGAACACAAAAACTCTCCGATCACACTCTTAATCTCATGGCTGTTAGACGGGAGATAAAGCTACATTCTTCAACAGACTTGACAGCATACAGGCATCTGAACAGACAGATCTCCAAATGCATGCGGCGGGACTTACGCAACTTCAATACAGCTCGTATTGAAGAAGCGATCGAGCGGAACCAAGGCTCCAAAGTCTTTGCCAGAGATCTGTCTGCCAGAAAGAGCCACCTGTCAAAGCTGAAGACAGGATGTGGCAGCATCGTTTCCGGGACATCTGAGATTTTGAGTGAGATTGAGAGGTTCTATGGGCAGCTGTACACGTCATCGTTGGAGCCACACGCAAGTGTGAGTAACGATCCAAGAGTGAGTCTCATCCGACACTATTCCGAAGATATCCCGGACGTCAGTCTGAGCGAGATTAGAATGGCTCTCCAGCACCTTAAAAACGGTAAGGCCCCAGGCGAGGATGGAATTACAGCGGAGCTTCTGAAAGCGGGTGGAAGACCGGTACTTGAAGTCCTTCAGAAGCTCTTTAATTCCGTCCTCCATGGTGGCATTACACCGGAGGCGTGGAGCAGAAGTGCGGTGGTCTTGTTCTTCAAGAAAGGTGACAACGCTCTCTTGAAGAACTACAGACCGATTTCCCTTCTGAGCCGCGTCTACGTGCTGTTTTCGAGAGTCATTACGAATCGTCTCGCGCGCAGACTTGACGACTTCCAGCCTCCCGAACAAGCCGGTTTCCGAAAGGGCTTTAGCACCATAGACCACATACATACCCTTCGGCAAATTGTACAGAAGTCCGAAGAGTACAATTTGCCACTATGTCTGGCGTATGTGGACTATGAGAAAGCCTTTGATTCCGTCGAAATTTGGGCGGTGCTGCAGTCCCTTCAGCGGTGCCAAGTTGACTGTCGGTATATCGAAGTGTTGAAGTGCTTGTACAGTAGGGCTACGATGGCTATCCGAGTACAGAACCAGAGTACGAAACCTATCCAATTGCAGAGAGGTGTAAGACAGGGTGACGTCATATCCCCGAAACTCTTCACCGCTGCATTGGAAGACGTTTTCAAGCTTCTGGACTGGAAAGGATACGGTATCAACATCAATGGCGAGTACATCACTCACCTTCGATTTGCCGACGATATAGTCCTTATGGCAGAATCGCTGGAGGACCTAAGCACTATGCTCAATGACCTCGATAGTGTTTCCCAACGGATAGGTCTTAAGATGAACATGGACAAAACAAAGATCATGTTCAATGTCCATGTCACACCTATGCCGGTAGTTGTTGGGAGCACTAAGCTCGAAGTTGTTGACGAGTATGTTTACCTGGGACAAATAGTCCGACTAGGTAAGTCCAACTTCGACCGAGAGGTCAATCGACGGATTCAACTCGGCTGGGCAGCGTTCGGGAAGCTACGACACATCTTGTCGTCAGACATACCTCAAATCCTGAAAACGAAATTGTACAACCAGTGCGTGTTGCCAGTGATGACTTATGGAACTGAGACGTGGTCCTTCACTGCTGGCCGTATGAGGAAGCTCAAGGTCGCTCAGCGAGCTATGGAGAGGGCTATGCTCGGAGTTTCTCTGCGTGATAAACTTAGGAATGAGGATATCCGCAGTAGAACCAGAGTAACCGACATAGCCCAACGGATTAGTAAGCTGAAGTGGCAGTGGGCCGGCCATATAGCTCGAAGAACCGACAACCGATGGGGAAGAAAGGTTCTCGAGTGGCAGCCTCGTACCGGTAGGCGAAGTGTAGGGCGTCCCCCCACGAGATGGAGTGACGACCTGGTAAGACATGCAGGAAGTCGATGGATGCAGGTGGCTCAGGACCGTGCTTTGTGGCATTCTTTGGGGGAGGCCTATGTTCTGCAGTGGACTTGTGAAGGGCTGTAATGATGATGATGATGATGATGATTTCACACAAGGCTGCTCAAACACCGAAAATTTCGACATTTATCAGCCGAAAAAAATTTATGATAACTAAACTAAACAAAATTAAACTCCCATTTACATTCAGTGACTTCCCACATGATAGATGAAGAGTTTTAAAAATATACTGAGTTGAACAATAGATATTTTCAAAAGTTATCGTGTTTACAAGCCTTGCGGGCTTGATAAATCCACACCATAAGCCACTAAAACCCCTTTTTTATTTAAAAATAGTAATTAATCGATTCATAAAAAATATTATTAAGTTCAACAATCATTTATCTTTCCGACAATGTGCTTTTTATATCATTTATATGTATAAATGATTGCTAGATACGATTTCATGCGACAAAACGTTGGAATCTTGATTTTTAGGCGCTAGTAGAACATACCTATGCGCGTTGCGCTTACGGCATGCAATAGTTGCCTGTAATGCAAGGAATCAAGTACCACGATAATCGATCTAATTTTAAAATAATATTACAATTTACATGTCAAAGTTCTAATGATTTTTAATTCCTCTCAAAGTTAATCCTAAATATGTGATATATGAGTACAAACCAGAAAGTAAAGGCAAAATAAAGTACAGGCTAAAATTTCAATATGTGAAAGTAATAAGTAATAACAATCACCCACCAGAAGTAGATTGTTTACCACCTATTATATGTCACCAGCCTCGGTATATTATAGCTGTATAGCACAAAAGGGTCGACTCGATCGGGGAATGACAACGTCGTTGCAGGACACCAGCGTAAAATAGCAGTATAGTGCTGCTGTGTTTCATATTTTGAGTGAGGAGAATAGGAGACCCTATCGACTGAACGGACATTCCATCATAGTCCTCACCTCAACGCATTTGCATTCTGATCCTTATTGAGGATAGATGTAGGTGATAGGGTGTCTATAGGCTACAGCCACTTCAACCAAGTCCACTTACTATCAAGTGAACTGTGTGCTCGTTTGTTGTCACTAAAAAAACTGTTTGAAATTTCCGATTGCTTTTGCGTTTTCTCCGTAACAAGCTAACGAGTTGAATGGATGATGTTAATATAAGAGCATTACGAACCTTGGGCAATATCTGAGTGAAGTCCAGTTTACTCCTAACTTCGAATTTAGGCAAGTACAAGTTGATTTCCCTTCCCGCTAGGCTCAAAGCGAACACGTCGTCTAAAAGACCCTTCTCGGCCACCTTTTCCAGAACTGACGACAAACCGTCCACTTCGTTAGGCAGTATCACGACCATTCGGAAACCTAATTCTTGGTACGGCAATTCGATCATCTGTGAAATTAGTATTGAAACAGTTCGGTAAAATAGATGGTTCGGTCGCGCAGTAAACAAAAAGTTTGATTGCGCTGCAAGTTGGAATCAGGCACAAAACAATATTGTTTACAAATTATTGTTCCGAATGCAACGTGTCAAGCTATCGACTTAAAAGCTGTATTTATGTGATATCTACAGTCGACTCTCGATAATTTGAAACTCAAGAGACCAGAGCAAAATTTCAAATTACCAAAAGTTCAAAATAACAGGAGTTTAGATAACCAAGTGTTAACACAATGAAATAATTTATTATAAAGAAATATGCACTTATAACACAATATATGTATTCAATTAATATTTATACAGAACACTCAATATTACAGTTTTTGTAATCACGATACTTAATTACACTTTGACTAATTCGACGCGTGTTCTCAAAACAGAATCCCCAAGACTCTTTTTTTTTTTTGCGCTCGAAGCAATTTGGAAAAGGGCTACCCTTTACGGGAGGCGGAAAATGCATTACGCATACCACGATGGCTATCCATCGTGGTTATGGGGGACTCACGCCTAACCGGGGAGCCTATGTGATACCCCCTAAAAACCGCCTTTGGGGACTGGCAACCAGCTGTTTAAAGCTTCCTATACCGTATCGTAAAGCGACCCTCTTTTGGGAAAAAGAGGGCGCAGGCGGCTATAAGCCGCTGAGGGAGTGCCTACGAAGGCAATTTGATTGTAAAAATTTAATTATTTATGAAAGTTTAATTATGAAATTGACTGAGCCACCAGGAGGCAGTTCAAATCGTTTGACAGAGAATAGGCGGGTTCGAGTGGGAGTTCCTCGGCCTGCGGATGTGATAGCGAGAGGGAGTGGGGTTGCACACTTAGCTACCTCACGAATAAGTATGTTTAATGAAACTCTGAGACTTTGAAGAAGTTTCAGAGAGTTTTAATTAGTGAGTGCCTACGAAGGCAGTTTTAACCCGACGTATTGACCTTACGATGAAATGATTAAAATAATTTTATAACGTACTTAAAAGATTATGATGCTCTGTAAGAGCAAGGAGTCTGTCCTGAGGGGACTTGGCAGCGCGCAATTTGCGTGCTAAGACTGTGATCTCCCCAATGTTGATGTTCTTAATAGCGGCGTACACCGTATTTAGATCATCAACCATTGAGGGTTGTGCTTGCTGTGCAGCGGGGGACGACCGCGGAGGGTCGGCCTTTTTGGGTCCCCAGGGAAAGACTGGAGGCTGTAATGGTTGTGAGAAGCCCGGAGGTGGGCGAAGAAGAGGGGGAGGGACCCGGGAGGGCCTTGGGTCTACCTGAGATGGGCGAAAATATCTCTTAGGTGGCAATCTTGACGGGAGGGCCGGGAATGACCTAGTATTAACCGGCGGTGGAGCGTGCCTAATGGGGCGGGGGGGAGGTGCGCAAGGGCAGCCTCTGTAGTTAGCCGGGTGGCCTGTTTGTTTACACAGGACGCACGCGGGTGGGGATTCGGCATTTTTGGGCCGGGGACACTCTTTCGTGTTGTGGGGGTCGAGGCACTTAACGCACCTGGGTGGGGCGGAGCAGTTGGCCGCCGCATGACCATATAACTGGCAGCGGTGGCACTGCGCCGGGTAGCCGCGCCTATGTGGGAGCTCAGCCCTAACTCCCGACAGCCCACACACTGTGCGTAACTGTCGGAAGATAGTCTTTGCCTCCGGAGCGTTTGCAAGAATAACGAGAGCGAGGGGGAACCTCAAGCCCGTTCTGCTGTGCATTTTATGCACAGCCTCAACCGGGAATCCTTGGGACTTAAGGTCCTCAAGGATTTCCTCGTTGGAAATTTCAAAAGGGACGCCTCGGATGACGGCCCTGATTTTGCGCTCTTCCGGAAGAGCGTACGTGTGATAAGAGACTTGTTCGGCTGTGAAGAGCCTGGGGAGACGACGAAAGTCGTCGACAGATTGGGGGATGATTTTAATAGCCTCCCCGAGGTTGGTGGCTTGGTCGTATTTTATTCCTGCGTCGTAGCAGGGTTTGTAGAGGCGGGTAAATTGAGCCTTGTCTCGTAAGAAGACAGGGGGCGGGACTTGCTTCTTAGTCGGGTTAGAAGCACAGCGGGAGGCTGGCTTGGGCAGTGGTGTCACGGAAACTGCAGCGGGAGCTGCGGGGACTGAGGCAGCTACGGGGGCTGCGGGGTTTGCGGGGGCGGCAGAGGCCGCCGAAACGGTTTTCGCGGCGCGTTTACGACGCTTGGAAGACACTGTCGTGAACTCTGATTCTTCGGATCCGTCTGAGTCAGACGACTCCGTAGAACCAGAGCCCCGGAGTGTGGATTCTGAGTCGGAGTTGGAGCACTCCATGTCGATCTCAAGGGACGCGAACGAGTTCCGGGACTCGAGGTAGGCCGCTATAACGGGCGGCGGTGCCTGAACGGTGGGAGGAGCCATAAGGGCTATGATGGCTGCTTTAAGACCCTCCGGGTCTTTATGCAACCGAGAGACGGCATTTTACAGGGAGACTATCAATTCCTGCGAGGACATTTTACGTATCTACTTAAGAAGACAGGGGGACACTGTTCTGAGAAGAACAGATCGTATTCTTAAGAAACAGTAAGGGCGGGATCAACGTTCTGAAAAGAACGGGACGGTCTTATTCAAGGAGTTGTGCCCTGGTTCTCAAAAGAACAGGGCCTTGCTCTGAAAAGAGCAAGTAACTCCCTTGAAACAATATACACGTTACAATTAATAACAAGAAAATAATCACAAAAACAAAAATGACAATTAAAAAGCAAGACCAACAGTCAAACCGCCCCGCCCGGAGACAGGGAGGTAATAACTGGAGTTAGCGAAAAAGGACTCACCAGGCGTCGCACTGTACAGTGCGAGCAGGACAGCGGAGGCGCGAGAGCGAGAGAGCACTACCGTACGGGGACGGATGTGCGGACTACCTGGACACGACCGCTCGAGAGCGGTGCCACAGGCGGAATGCCCCCAAGACTCTTTTTTTTTTTTTTTTTTTTTGCGCCCGAAGCAATTTGGAAAGGGCTACCCTTTACGGGAGGCGGAAAATGCATTACGCATACCACGATGGCTATCCATCGTGGTTATGTGGTACTCACTGCCTACCGGGGGACCTAAGTGATACCCACTAAAAACCGCCTTTGGGGACTGGCAACTAGCTCTATTAAAGCTGCATATGCCGTATCGTAAAGCGACCCTCTTTTGGGAAAAGAGGGCGCAGGCGGCTATAAGCCGCTGAGGGAGTGCCTGGGAAGGCGATTTGATTGTAAAATTTAATTATTTATGAAAGTTTAATTATGAAATTGACTGAGCCACCAGGAGGTAGTTCAAATCGTTTGACAGAGAATAGGCGGGTTCGAGTGGGAGTTCCTCGGCCTGCGGATGCGATAGCGAGAGGGAGTGGGGTTGCACACTTAGCTACCTCACGAACGAGTATGTTAATGAAGCTCTGAGACTTTGAAGAAGTTTCAGAGAGTTTTAATTAGTGAGTGCCTACGGAGGCAGTTTTAACCCGACGTATTTACCTTACGATGAAATGATTAAATTAATTTTACAACGTACTTAAAAGATTATGATGCTCTGTAAGAGCAAGGAGTCTGTCCTGAGGGGACTTGGCAGCGCGCAATTTGCGTGCTAAGACTGTGATCTCCCCAATGTTGATGTTCTTAATAGCGGCGTACACCGTATTTATATCATCAGCCACTGAGGGTTGTTCATGCTGTGCAGCGGGGGACGACCGCGGAGGGTCGGCCTTTTTGGGTCCCCAGGGAAAGACTGGAGGCTGTAATGGTTGCGAGAAGCCCGGAGGTGGGCGAAGAAGAGGGGGAGGGACCCGGGTGGGCCTTGGGTCTACCTGAGATGGGCGAAAATATCTCCTAGGTGGCAATCTTGACGGGAGGGCCGGGAATGACTTAGCATTAACCGGTGGTGGAGCGTGCCTAATGGGGCGGGGGTGAGGTGCGCAAGGGCAGCCTCTGTAGTTAGCCGGGTGGCCTGTTTGTTTACACAGGACGCACGCGGGTGGTGATTCGGCATTTTTGGGCCGGGGACACTCTTTCGTGTTGTGGGGGTCGAGGCACTTAACGCACCTGGGTGGGGCGGAGCAGTTGGCCGCCGCATGACCATATAATTGGCAGCGGTGGCACTGCGCCGGGTAGCCGCGCCTATGTGGGAGCTCAGCCCTAACTCCCGACAGCCCACACACTGTGCGTAACTGCCGGAAGATAGTCTGTGCCTCCGGAGCGTTTGAAAGAATAGCGAGAGCGAGGGGGAACCTCAAGCCCGTTCTGCTGTGCATTTTATGCACAGCCTCAACCGGGAATCCTTGGGACTTAAGGTCCTCAAGGATTTCCTCGTTGGAAATTTCAAAAGGGACGCCTCGGATGACGGCCCTGATTTTGCGCTCTTCCGGAAGAGCGTATGTGTGATAAGAGACTTTTTCGGCTGTGAAGAGCCTGGTGAGACGACGAAAGTCGTCGACAGATTTAGGGATGATTTTAATAGCCTCCCCGAGGTTGGTGGCTTGGTCATATTTTATTCCTGCGTCGTAGCAGGTTTTGGAGAGGCGGGTGAATTGGGCCTTGTCTCGTAAGAAGACAGGGGGCGGAACTTGCTTCTTAGTCGGGTTAGAAGCACGGCGGGAGGCCGGCTTGGGCAGTGGTGTTACTGAAACTGCAGCGGGAGCTGCGGGGACTGAGGCATCTACGGGGGCTGCGGGGGCGGCAGAAGCCGCCGAAACGGTTTTCGCGGCGCGTTTACGACGCTTGGAAGACACTGTCGTGAACTCTGATTCTTCGGATCCGTCTGAGTCAGACGTCTCCGTAGAACCAGAGCCCCGGAGTGTGGATTCTGAGTCGGAGTTGGAGTTGGAGCACTCCATGTCTATCTCAAGGGGCGCGAACGAGTTCCGGGACTCGAGGTAGGACGCTATAACGGGCGGCGGTGCCTGAATGGTGGTAGGAGCCATAAGGGCTGTCAAGGCTGCTCTAAAAGCTTGCGGGTCATTTTGGAACCTATGGAATGCATCGCGCACTTTACTTTCAAAATTCTGCGAGGACATTGTCGTTGGGGACTACGTAAATATATAAAAAGTTAGGGGGATACTGTTCTGAAAAGAACAGAACGCAATCTAATAACAGTAAGGGCGGGATCACCGTTCTGAGAAGAACGGGACGGTTTTATTCTAGGAGTTGTGCCCTGGTTCTCAAAAGAACAGGGCCTTGCTCTGAAAAGAGCAAGTAACTCCCTTGAAACAATATACACGTACAATAAATAACAATAAAATAATTACAAAAACAAAATGACAATTAAAAAGCAAGACCAACAGTCAAACCGCCCCGCCCGGAGACAGGGAGGTAATAACTGGAGTTAGCGAAAAAGGACTCACCAGGCGTCGCACTGTACAGTGCGAGCAGGACAGCGGAGGCGCGAGAGCGAGAGAGCACTACCGTACGGGGACGGATGTGCGGACTACCTAGACGCGACCGCTCGAGAGCGGTGCCACAGGCGGAATCCCCAAGACTCATGATGCACCCTAATTTATACATTTCCCTTTCCACTTCACATTTCCCTTTCCACTTCTCTTCCGTTGTGCACGAAGAGGGGCGGCCGATGTTGGTTGCCAACACTGCCATCCTGCATGGTTCCTGCCTCAGGAACCCCACGAGTCCGTTTAAAATACTGCGAAGACATAAATTGATTAGAAACTACTTTCATATATATAAACTGATCATGACGCAAGTTTATAGTCAGATGTTATAATCAGGTTACACATTTTTAGTTCTACAAAACTCGACGGCACTTTTAAGACCACCTGCACTTAAAGGAACTTGTCACACTTAAGAGACCAGGTTCGTCTTTTTCCTGGAATCACTTGCATTTAAAGGACATTTAGTCTCACTTAAACGTACCAAGTTCATTCCAGTTACGTTTAATAAGATATTTAGTCTTATAAACGTACCAACTATGCTTATCTCGGTTTTGTTTAACTTTTTATGTGTTTAACCAATATTTTGTACTGACTTGCGCACTCAGTAAAATGCAATCAAAAATTTTACCATATACACTTTTTCGGTACTACCTAACATAGACTTTGTGATGTATTTTCTTATACCTTACCACCTAAAAGTTCATAGAATATGCTTATTTGCTTCGGCCTGTCCTGACTCTTAAATTTCTTTAAGCTCAAATAACGCGATCGCCTACGCCTTTTATATTTTGTGCGTTTATTGCGTTGCAATCATCGTGATCTACGTGAAAAACAACTTGTTAATTAGCAGGCAGGATACACAGTTGCCTATCCTCTTATCCATCACTCATACGAGGGCCCTCAAACAGACATACGCTCTCATACCGTGGACTATAATAAAGCACTTCGCTTTCACATTTAAGCATACATCTCCATACGAAGTATCTCACACATACTCTTACTTAAACTTGCGAGATCCTACGTTAACCACGTGAACCAGGACAGCACCTGCCCGGATAAAGCCTGCTGCATGTTCAGAGAACACGACTTCCGCGCATACAGAGTATAACACTTCCGCGCACACATAGTATACGACTTGCGAGGCACCGTCATGTATAGCATACGCGTGCTTCGGCACGGCGCCCACCGCGCGTGCAGCATACGCGTCTGCCGAAACCAGGCCATGATACAGCTGGACCCGGTAGTCCATACCGACCAGCAAGGCTCACACTCGCCTTACACTCGCGTACATGTAATCACATCACACGTGCTACTGTAACACATAAAAGAAAACATTAAAAAGTCTCAGTCGGAACAAGATTTCAAGAAATGCTGCACTACTCTTGGGACACCATTCGCTTTTCTAGGGCACCATATACTGAGCTGCGGCTACACGACAACCTCTGGTATGGTGCGATCCTCATGTATCGTTAAATTATCTCTTCAATGTCAACTAATTTTATTTACTTCGATTTCGTCAGTTATACTTTGTTTTTCCGCAACTAATTAAAAGTTAAGCACTTATTCTTACAAAATATTTTTAAGACAGTGTTTAGGATAAATTTGCTTTCCTCGTGTATCAAATGGTGATCGCTAGCAGCGGCAAATAATGTGCCTGTGGCGTCATAAGCCCATAGCATACTTCCACTCAAGAGTGGGCGCCACAGCACCACGCCTTCCACTATACCCTCAACATTAGATCCCAATTTTGTCGAACACAACACTTGAATTAAACTGTAACACTTGTCAACACATTAGAATACAAAAATACTACTTAGTGTTTTTAATTCATCGCACGTTAAAGTTAAGCATTTTTTTTTTTGTTTATCGTTTAAATATGTTGAACTTTAAAATTAGTCCATGTAAATTACACCACATATCAAATTATAACTCGAGCATGATAAATTTCCACTGAATGCTAAACTATAACTCATCTTAAAATACCTCCAACATTTCTTTTGACATTTTTACGTAAAGGGATAATTGCGAACTTGCGGGTACCTTATTATCAATTGAATGTTAATTGAACAAAAAGATTTATCTTTTGGCTTAAAACATTTCACTTTAAACTTTTACTCTACACTTTAATTGTATGTCAATGTCGTAAATAGTACAGCAAATTTCATCTCTGACATTTAATAAAAACAAAGACATCAACGCGAAGTCTTTCACAAAGTTAATAACTATCACAATATTCGAAGATTACAATATGTGCACGATAACAGGGATTATATTCCACTTCTGATGTTAACACAATGAAATAATTTATTATAAAGAAATATGCACTTATAACACAATATATGTATTCAATTAATATTTATACAGAACACTCAATATTACAGCTTTTGTAATCACGATACTTAATTACACTTTGACTAATTCGACGCGTGTTCTCAAAACAGAATCCCAAGACTCATGATGCACCCTAATTTATACATTTCCCTTTCCACTTCACATTTCCCTTTCCACTTCTCTTCCGTTGTGCACGAAGAGGGGCGGCCGATGTTGGTTGCCAACACAAGAGAGGGAGAGGGGTATCAAGTAAACAAGAGTTTGATCAAAATTAATGATTTATTATTTTAAACCTTTGCACAATTACTAACAAATGTTCATTTTGAAAAGAAGTCTCTCTCATTTATGTAAAAATCGACAGGTCTGTACATACTACATTTATGTAAATAAATTAAAATTAAAAATTTTGTACAGCCAACTTCAATATAAGTTATTAAGAATAACTCAATAACTACTGGTCTGACCTAGATCAAATTCATATGAGAAGTACCAGCTTTCAAATAAAAAAAGAATCATCGAAATCGGTTCACCCAGTAAAAAGTTATGAGGTAACACATATAAAAAAAACATACAGTCGAATTGAGTACCGTCTCCTTTTTGGAAGTCGGTAGAATAAACGACAGGTCTTTTTTTAAATCTTTATTTAAGAGCTTAATCAAAATGCGATTATGTCACTCTATTTGACGTCATTTAGAACTAAATAACATTCAATTTAACAAGCAAACAAAAATGAAGACAAGTACTATCTAATTGACTGATCTGAGGAAAATATTATGTTATATAATTTAGCCAATAATTTTGTTTCATCGGAATGAGGATTGGATAAAATAATGTTACAATCAGCAAATTCCTTTAAAATATTTTTACACTTAGCTATTCGAAAGGCAGCATTGTGGGCACACTCCATCAAGACATGCATTAAGTCCTCGGTAACACCGCATTGTTCACAGTTCGGTGACGGGACTTTATTCATAAGATAAGCAAAATTCTTGCATGGAATGTGTCCAGAACGGAGCCTCATAATCACTACTGCGTCCTTTCTTGGTAATATGTGACTATCAATCCATGGAATTCTAAGAGGATGTGGCTGAACCGTTTTATACCAGATACCTTTTTCTTTAGAGCGTAAATCAAAATATTCCTTCCATAATTTGTAGCATTGTTTTTTGATTAACCAAATGCAATCTGTATAATAAGGGAGTACATTATATTCAATTCCATCAGTTATAGCTTGTCTAGCCAAGACGTCTACCCTTTCATTATATTCAACGCCACATTGTGACGGAATCCACTGTAACTTTATAGATTTAGAATTGGAGGCCAGATTTAAAATACAGTCAAGGACTGAGTAGGCTATCGGGGTACCTCGTAGGCCCGAGGTGCACCGAGCCAAGTGTTGGAGTGCGCTTTTAGAGCTGTGAATATCAGTATATTGCCTTGTGCCTCACAGATTGCTATAAGTTCCGCCTCCATAATGCATATTATGTCACTGTTTATTTTTAATTGTAGACTAATGTTGCATTGTGGGTCATAAAATGCTGAACCAATTCCACTCCCATCCTTAGATCCATCAGTAAAGAGTTTATAATAATTTTTATATCTCTGGTTGATAAAATCCACTCATAATAACTTTAAATTAAAATTACTGTAGCTTCGCTTTTTTTTTACAAGATTCGGGATATTACAATGAATTACATCATCCAAATCTATGTTGGTAACCCAGGTATTCATAGAAAACATTTCTAATTGTCGGCTGGAATGAATATAAACATTAGAAAGACAATCAAACATAGTTAACAATAGTGGTTTCTTTTTATTCCGCCAATATCTGTTGTCCTTGTATGTCAATAATTCTCGTAATATTTTAATTGTAATATTGTTTTCTCGTGACCTAGCTTTTAATATAAATTTACCTCCTAAATAAGTTCTCCGCACGTGCAACGGAAGGAGACCAAGTTCGTTCTCCATTGCATGTATAGGAGTTGTTTTAATAAAACCTCCCATTACTCTCAGCGCTTGATTTTGCACTTTATCTAGCTTACTTACATACTTTTGACAGCTGTTGTAGTATAAAAAACTTCCGTAATCAAGTCTACTCCTTATAATAGCAATATATAAACTTTTCAAATGTTTAGGGTGTATTCCCCACCCTGTCCCAGCAAGAACTTTAAAAATTTATTTAAGTATCTAGAAGTTTTATCAAGTAACTCAGTAATGTGTTTATTCCATTTTAAAGAGCGGTCTAACCACATCCCCAAATACTTTATAGCACTGACTACCTCTATTACATTATTATTAATATTTAGCGATATCTGTTGTCTATTGATGCCTTTCTTGAAGACACATACCTTTGTTTTGGTTGTTCGACAGGTCTTTACATGATAAACGCTTCAAATTGTATTTATGTAATTTATATTATGTACGTACCTATATATTCTATAGTAGGTACATTGCAAAAGTAAACATCTGAAATATATTAAAGCGCGTTTTTCCGTAATCATTACGTAAAGTGAATAATATATCTCTATTTAATAACGGTTTTAGTTGTACCACGCAGTTAAAAGGACGGAAATAGAACGAAAAAATCATGCATGTTCTCTGTCGCAGAAATACAACACGAGCGGTACCTAGGGACACGGAAATATGTGTCGCATTTAAAGGCGACACAAGCGGTCAAAAGGTTAAACAATAACATCCGTTTAAGGTCGGCCACATACATACGGAATTCCGTTTCCAGATTCCGTTTCGATATTCCGATTCGGAATCCCGAACGCAGCAAGTCCATATAAAATCTATGACCCGCCACACACGTACGGTAGTTTTCCGTTCGATATTTTGCGGGCAAAACGGGATTCCGTTTGTGTGTGGCCGACCGTTCGAAATTCCGAAACGGAATCTCGAAACGGAATTCCGTATGTATGTGGCGGGCCTTAAACGATAACATTATGACAACTTGTTGTTCATTCAGAATGTTATGTTGAGGTACCAATGTTTAGTCGATAAATAACATTTCGTTGCGTCTTTGTACCTGAATAAATAGTGCTTATAAAATTGTTATTGAAGAAATCGCAATCTTTTTTTTAGATAAGGGCCAAGTGTCTAAGAAATAAAACTTAGCAAATCTAATTGAAATCTATCCAGTAGTTTTTTTCCGTGATGCGCGCACAACTGCAAACCTTTCATTTTATTTATATAGAAAAATATTTTGTGTTATGAACAGTTTTAACACGTCCCTTAGCACCAATTTCGTTGTCCTCATTGTAGAAGAGGGAATCCTGTAAGTGCATCATAGGTTTCTTTACGACCAGTGACTTGTTCACGTGGAAGTCTTTCTCGTCAGTTTCTGCCGCTTGGAAAAGAACATGCCAGTGACCCTATGAAATATTTAAAATATTAGATCGAATGTAAAAGAAGCTTAATTACATATTAATAAATTCAACCAAAGTAGCTCAGATTCTAAGCGCTCGCTGTAAATTTCACAGTACTCAAACAACCAGAGTTCGATATATATAGGCTGCAAATAGTGCCGAAACCAACAGCGCTGCCTTTGCAGTATTTTGCTGAGTTGGAGACCTATTTGATGTCAAATTTAAATAATTTTTTTTTGTTTTATTTTTAATTAATTACGCATGTATGTGCTGCTCCTTATTTGGTAATAAGCGTAAACAGTCTAAGCCAGATGCGTGCATATTTTTGTCCTTTGCGTTTGTACAATATTTTTATGAGTGTGTATCAATGTGTATAAATAGTTCTTTCTTTCTTTAACAGCCCGTAAAAGTTCACTGCTGGACGCACACATTTTTTTTTTAATAGAATTATCGTGACAAACGAGCACACAGTCCACCTGATGGTAAGTGGTTGCTATGGCCCATAGACATCTGCTTCTATTTTCGTTTGCGAATTAAAATGCAGATGCGTTGTCAGCCGTGAGTACTAAGATAGAATGCCTCTTTTCCAGTAAAAAGGGTCTCCGGTTCTCTACGCTCACCATACGAAACACATCAGTCTCAAGCTGCTATTTTACGCTAGTGTTCTGTGAGAGCGTGGTCCTTCCCCGGTTGAGCCGACCCATTCGTGCTACAACTATACTATTAATATAGCTGCAGCATGGCTCTACCACGTAAAAATGCAGCTAAACCCTTGTTGTTGCTGGCACATTAATTTAGATGCAAGAGCACTTACCTACTTAAGTAAACTTTCCCGACTCTATTGACTAGTAATACCATTAATCTTCAACTCTAAGAGCTAGGACAATTTTCAATACACACATCGTCCTGGATCCTTGTAGATCACAGACATAAAAAAAATTGTCTCATGTTAATAAAGCTATTGGGCTATTTTGATTTGTAATAAAGTGATTTTACTTTATAGGTTAAATAATTTACTTACCTTTCTATATCAAGAACCATTTTTCTGTCACTCCTATTAAATTTGACAGTGCTTGCTGAAATTTAGCATCTTTAGATGGATCAGAATCGCGCGCTGATCTGGCTGTTAGATATTGCAAAAATAATCGAAAATATTTATTTTTACTTTCATGCCGAAGACTATCTTGTTTTATTTTATTACGGTCAAATAATATTTATTAGGTTATAAAGCAAGTATTTTTGTAAATTTTTTGTATGTAAATGTAAATGTTTTCATTATTTTGTTATTCTATTGTTTACAGTTATTATCACGTCTTAGCTTTACACCAAGAATTACATTAGAAATTCTTGATGGGATGCGATGTAACGCGCATATATTATTTTCATCAAGAACTATAATATATATATTTGTTTTTTTTACCAGTAGTGTTTCAACAAAATCTTAAAAAAGTTCAATGAATTAAAAAAATGCCAATAATTATATAACTTCAAGTCAGTGTTTTACATTTAAAGATCAGATATAGAGAGCCAAAGTTATTATTTTCATTTTGATTAATTTAATTCGAGACTAAAATATATGTGAAAGGTCTTTTATCTGCAATAATAATTTTCATCAAAAATAACATAGAATTATAAAAGTCATATACACACACGGTCAATCATACTGAAGATTATCAATTGTACTACAAAATATTTAAAAGACTATTTTTTTTTTATAGGAGAGGGGCAAACGAGCATGCGGCTCACCTGATGGTAAGCCTACCGCCGCCCATGAACAACCGCAACACCAGGGGAATTGCAGATGCGTTGCCGGCCTTTTAAAAAGGAGTAGGCTCTTTTCTTGAAGGTCCCTAAGTCGTATCGGTCCGGAAAAATCGCTGGTGGTAAACTATTCCACAAGGAAGTTGTGCGAGGAAGAAAACATCTTCTAAATCGCACAGTGGTGGACCGCCAATCATCCAGATGGTGTGGATGGTATCGGGAGTTCTGCCGCGATGTGCGTTCGTGAAATTTGGCGGCTGGGATTAATCCGAACAATTCATCAGAGCACTCCCCATGGTAAATGCGAAAGAAAATGCTAAGAGATGCAACATTTCTTCGCAGTGCCAATGAGTCGAGCCGATCGGAAAGGACTCGGTCGTCGACGATTCGAGCCGCTCTGCGCTGGATGCGGTCAAGTGGAAGAAGCTGGCACTGGGGAGCCCCAGCCCAGAGATGGGAACAGTATTCCATGTGAGGCCGAACCTGCGCCTTGTAAAGTTGCAGGCGTTGAGCCGGCATGAAATACTGTCCCGCTCTGCTGAGCACGCCAAGCTTTTTAGAGGCCAATTTGGCCTTCTCTTCCAAGTGACCACGAAACTGCACGCTACTCGATATGTCGACGCCGAGGATTCCGATACTGGCTGAGGCAACAAGGGGAGTACCTTGAAACTGAGGAGATACGACAAAGGGGTTCTTTTTAGCGGTAAACGCGCAAACTTGTGTCTTCTGAGGATTAAACTGGACTAGATTTAGTCGCCCCCAATCCGAGACTTTGTCCAGCAAAGACTCGACTTCAGACACAAGTTTGTTCCGGTACTCTGTGACGTTTTCCCGAGAAATATTGGCACGGCCGGTGTATAGAGCATCACCAGTGCTGTCATCTGCATAGCAATGAATGCTACCAGCTTGCAACATATCATTGATATGCAGAAGAAACAGCGTTGGTGATAGCACGCAGCCTTGTGGAACACCAGCGTTAATAGGCTTGTAGTCGGAGCATGCACCGTCTACAACGACCTTGATGCTCCGATCTGCAAGAAAGCTGGTGATCCAATTGCATAATTTCTCGGGAAGCCCATAGGAAGGGAGCTTCGAAAGAAGCGCTTTGTGCCAAACCCGATCGAAGGCCTTCGCAATGTCCAAACTAACGGCCAGTGCCTCCCCCTTGGACTCTACTGCCAACGCCCATCTATGAGTTAAGTAGACCAGAAGATCACCAGCTGATCGACCCCGACGAAAACCGTACTGGCGGTCACTAATCAGCTGGTGATCCTCAAGGTACCGCATGAGGTGGCAGTTTACAACGGATTCCATTATTTTGGAGAACAAGGGGGTGATGGCGATAGGCCTGTAGTTGGACGGATCTGAGCGGTCGCCTTTTTTAGGGATCGGGTGGACAAAAGCTGTCTTCCATGATTTCGGGACTACGCCTAGGGAGTAGGAGTACCGGAAAAGACGCGTTAGAACCGGTGCCAACTCCGGAGCACACGTCCTCAGCACAATTGGGGGGATTCCGTCAGGCCCACTCGACTTGTGGATGTCAAGGGAGAGGAGTGCTCTGCGAACCGAGCGCTGTGAGAATCGCACATCCGGCATGGAGCACTCACACGGCGGGATGGTTGACGGTGTTTTCCCCCGTCATCAACAGTGGAGTTGGACGCAAAAAGGGAGCCTAAAAGGTCGGCCTTCTCTTTTGCGTCGTGGGCCAGTGAGTCGTCCTCCCTGTGCAGAGATGGTAGTGATGGCTTACAGAAATTCCCTTGGACAGCCTTGGCGAGAGACCAGAATGCACGGGTTCCCGAAGGAAGGCGAACTAGTTTCTCGCCAATTCTGCCTATGTGCTCTGACTTTGCCTTGGCAATAACTCTTTTGAAGGACCTGGAGGCGAAGTTATACTTCTTTTTGAGTGTGCTGGTGTTTACATCCCGAGTCACCGAAGCCGCAGCCCAGGCTTGATAACACTCATGCTTACTGCGTAATGCAGTCTTACAGGAGCGACCAAACCAAGGCTGAGATCTGCCTCCGATGGGTACCACAGATGATGGAATAAATAGTTCCATTCCCTGTAGCACTACATCAGTGACAGAGTCAGTAACAGCGCTGGGATCATCCGGCGAGAAGCAAACCCGCCCCCATGGGTAGGAAGCAAAGAAAGACCGCATTCCGTCCCAATCCGCCGACCTGTAATGCCAAACACGGCGGCAACCTGCAGAACGCAACCGCGAGGGGAGCGTGAGTGGCACCACACTCCGGATCAGACAATGGTCCGAAGAGCCAAGAGGGGCATCGACGGAAACCTGATATCCGTCCGGATGAGAGGTCAGCAGAAGGTCCAACAGGGAAGGTGTATGTATGATTCTCAACATCTGGAATCCGCGTAGGCGATGTAACCAGTTGTGTCAGACCATATGCCAAGGCAAAGTCATAAACAGATCTCCCCGCATGATCGGTTAAACGTGAACCGAGCCATTCGGCGTGGTGGGCGTTAAAATCGCCAAGGATCACGATCTCTGCGGATGGGACCTGTTGTAGCAAGGAATCTGTAGCCATTTGGACGTGGTCGATGAGTCGGTCTGTTTCGGCATTACCGCTATGGGACCTATAGAGGCACACGTAGACGCGCGGATGGTCGTCGCTGTCTACGCGTAGCCAAAGGATGGACAGGTCCGAACCTTCAAGACTGCCGAGGCGTCGAGAACAGATGTCCTCTCTGACATACACGCAAACTCCAGCCCGAGGCACAAAGGAGTGCTCCAATTTGTACCCCGGGTAGGAGAGATACGAAGTATCAGCCGGAGAGGACACCTGCGTCTCGGTCAGAAAGAGCAAGGCCGGCTTCGCCGTCTCAAGATGGTAGTGGACGGCGTTTAGGTTCGAGTGAAGTCCCCTGATGTTGCAGAAATTCACGGATAGCGTGGCAGGGGTCGCCTTGGTCTTGTTGCTCAGTTTGCCCCGAGCAGTTATTGTGTTGAGCGGAATTTTGCCCCCCCCCAGAATACGCGGGGCAGCCTGAGCACCCACGCTCAGGAGTGGAATAGCATGGTCGTGGATGCTCAGCGAGGGATTCACCAGGGGTACTGGTACCCTCCTGGGGTAGTTTATGACGTAATTCCGCTACCATGTTGATGGGGGGGGGGGGGGAATTGGGCATCCGGTCACCTGCACTCACCAGACGAAACGCGGAAGCAGAGCTTCCACTTCACGCCGGTATTATATTTCCAGTATAATGACCCGAATATCATCATATTTGACTGGCACACTTAAAAGTTTTATCACATGGCTAAATGATTGACTTTTATATTATGATAAGGTCATGCTTTTCTATAAAAAGTTGCAAGAAATTTCAAATCACGGATCTATTGGTTTGTTTTACTTTTTACTTAATTAGTGAAAAACAAGATGGACTGAACTAAAAGTTTACTTTCTTGTGTATAAAGTGCTATTTAGAATTTTATGCAAATGATAATTAAAGTTTCTAAGTAAATAAGTGTAACATAGCGGGTATTATATTCAATGGTAGCGGCCATCCATATTTGCAAAGCCAGCATTATTTTCTGTACAGAAACCGGCAAAGTGTTGCTCAAGGCACTATAAACAAAGCAGCTGATAAAATGTTACACTCATAACTGTTAACAAAAACTGTTTCCGCAAATGGTCTTATAGATATAATAACTATTTAGCCGTGTTAGGTGCAGGAGCTATTATTAGAAGGAGAAGAGGTAAAATTTTGTTTTATAAATGCGCAATCAATATTGTTTTGTCTGCAATTGAGCATAAAATAATAAATAACTTCAGCCAAAGAGCATAACTGGCATTATACTCAGGCCCATCAATTGGTATATATGTATGTCTATACATACATATAATGATTTATGGCCGCTTAGTAACTGACGGTGACTCACTATAACATCCTACAGTCACGCCGAAACTAAGAGGAGAGAATCACTGTAGAAAAGGTAATAATTTATTGCGGAAATTTTGTGATAAAATTAAAAAAATTATAAACTTATACAAGTTATTCTAACTTAGTCTAACTTATCCTTAATCGTTACAAAAAAAAAAACAAATAATAAAATAGTGAGATGGCGTCAGTTTTTAAGAAGATATAACAAAAATAAGCAAAAAAATAAATTTCAAAAAAGTTCAGTATTTAATTGATTATATACCGCTGACACTTAATCACGCTTTTCGAAACCACGCCAGTTGTAAACAATACTTGTGTGAAAAGACAAAATCTTCTTTTCAAATTTCCGCCGAGTTGTAAGTAGAAGGCCAAATAGGTCATGTGTCAATTTTAATTAAATCTTGACTACGTTTCATCAATTAACCATTGGTAAAAATTAAAACAGGAATTTTACGATTGTGTTTACAAAAAACATTATTAGTTGATCCTTGCAGCTTGTTCATTATTTTTATTATAAATACCTATAAATGTATATATTATTAATAAATAGTTCCCATAATATTTTGGATTATTTTTTATTTTGCCCTATCTGCAATGTTCTACGCTCTATAGAAAATGTGGCGTATGACATGACTGACAATCTTTCGAACGTTTTATCTAGGTACAAAGATGTTTTACGTTTTCGTCGCCTCCACATGATATTTTTGTCAGCATAAGGTACCCTTCTATATCTGAAACGAATATAAATATTGCTACAAAGTAAAGTAATAGGCTATATAAGTCCCTCTACTGGGCAACGGACTCTTTTTTTATTTCTGAGAGGGTTTTAGGGCAAGGAAATGCTCGCCGTGCTTCCCCAATGCGTGTTGACGAAAATTGTAATTACAAATTTCATTCGTGCTGTCGGGGATCAAACCCGGGAAAATTTACAGCGAACGCTTTGACCCAGATCTATTAATACGATACAAATAAATACGATTTAACATATGTAATAAAAAAACTCTTACGTACTTGAAACTTGAACACTTGATAGCTCGTGACGCCTACTGCACAAAGCTACAGCACAATGTAATTGAAGATATACGACATAATTCTCAGTGATGCGCAAGCATAGCAGGCAGTATGTCACTTATATAATTGTCATCTCTGCAGTCTATTAATCTTTGCACTTTTATAAGTAATAAAGAACGTAGTTGCTAGACGGTGTTGACCTCGGCTAAAATCTCTGCGATCGCCGTTTCGTCAAGGTCATTCAGGCTAGTTAAAGCCTTAAGAAAGAAACAAGGACATAGAAACACTCGATATTCATAAAGAAAAGAAATATATAATATAACTAGATGACCAGGCAGACGTTGTTCTGCCCTATCCAACGATCCTTCCTATAAATAGTTTTATATTAATGTTACCTTGATATCCATCTATTAGTGTTCGTCTTGTTGGTTGTCCGTTTAAATAAATAAATAAAAAAATAAAAATCCTTAAATACGCAATAAAAAATTTTAGGGTCATTTATCGGGATAAAAACTATCCTATCTCTCAAGTTGGACCAAAATGCACACAGTGTGCAAAATTTCATTGAAATCAGTGCAGTAGTATAGGAGTCCATCGCGGACAAACAACGTGACACGTAATTTTTTTTATATAAAGATTATATCGATATACTTAGTAGGAGCCTCAAAAAAAAATGAAATCATAGGTATATACTTTATTATGCTATCTTTGAGCAACGTCATTTTTCTACCGACTTCAAACAGGAGGAGGTAATCAAGTCAACTCTATTTTTTTTAAGTGTGTTACCTCATAACTTCCTTCTGGGTGAACTGATTTCGATGATTCTTTTTTTATTTGAAAGCTGGTGCTTCACATGTGGTCCCATATAAATTTGAATAAGGTAGTCAGACCTGAATTTTCAGTAACCAGGCAGGCATTATATGAACACAGTATATTTCAAATTTCATTCAATGTGAACCAGTAGTTTAAGAATTATAATTAGTCAAAGTTTCTTGATTTTGTCACTTACTGACTGACCGATCATCAAAACTCTAAGGCACTTCTAGCAGAATTAGAAGCTTCAAATTTAGAATACAAGTAGTATTTTGTGTATAAATCCAGGATAGAATTAAAATATTTTGTAATTTTGGTCCAGTTTTCTAGATACACCAACTGCATAAAGATAGGTACCTAGATATAATTATGTTCAAAAGTAAATTGTAAAATGGTCAACAGAATGAGAAATCAAGAATGGGACATCCAAAATCAAAATCCATTCGCACTAAATAATTTAATTTAATGTAATAATTATGTATTACTTGTGAGATACATTGTGTTTTCATGCGATGGCCAAGTCAATCTATTTATTTAAAACATAAAATATTTTTAATATTGATATGGTCACTATAAGACGTTATTAGGTTAGCTAATTACGTAATAACTTGAGACCCTTAAGTAGGGACTGAATAAATTAACCGACTTGGTATTACATGGACCTCACAACTTTTTACGGTAAAAGAACTGAGTTGCGAGACTTGTTTTTTTTATAAGTTATGTTTTTGATCATCATCATCATTACAGCCCTTCACAAGTCCACTGCTGAACATAGGCCTCCCCCAAAGAATGCCACAAAGCACGGTCCTGAGCCACCTGCATCCATCGACTTCCTGCATATCTTACCAGGTCGTCACTCCATCTAGTGGGGGGACGCCCTACACTTCGCCTGCCGGTACGAGGCTGCCACTCGAGAACCTTTCTTCCCCATCGGTTGTCGGTTCTTCGAGCTATATGGCCGGCCCATTGCCACTTCAGCTTACTAATCCGTTGGGCTATGTCGGTCACTCTGGTTCTACTGCGGATATCCTCATTTCTGAGTTTATCACGCAGAGAAACTCCGAGCATAGCCCTCTCCATAGCTCGCTGAGCGACCTTGAGCTTCCTCATCCGGCCAGCAGTGAAGGACCACGTCTCAGTTCCGTATGTCATCACTGGCAACACGCACTGGGTGTACAGTCTCGTTTTCAAGTTTTGAGGTATACCTGACGAAAAGATGTGCCGTAATTTCCCGAACGCTGCCCAACCGAGTTGAATCCGTCGATTAACCTCTCGGCCGAAGTTGGACTTACCTAGTCGGACTATTTGTCCCAGGTAAACATACTCATCAACAACTTCGAGCTTAGTGTTCCCAACAACTACCGGCATAGGTGTGACATGGACATTAAACATGATCTTTGTTTTGTCCATGTTCATCTTAAGACCTATCCGTTGGGAGACACTATATGCTTAGATCCTCCAGCGATTCTGCCATAAGGACTATATCGTCGGCAAATCGAAGGTGAGTGATGTACTCGCCATTGATGTTGATACCGTATCCTTTCCAGTCCAGAAGCTTGAAAACATTTTCCAATGCAGCGGTAAAGAGTTTCGGGGATATGACGTCACCCTGTCTTACACCTCTCTGCAATTGGATAGGTTTCGTACTCTGGTTCTGTACTCGGATAGCCATCGTAGCCCTACTGTACAAGCACTTCAACACTTCGATATACCGACAGTCAACTTGGCATCGCTGAAGGGACTGCAGCACCGCCTAAATTTCGACGGAATCAAAGGCTTTCTCATAGTCCACATACGCCAGACATAGTGGCAAATTGTACTCCTCGGACTTCTGTACAATTTGCCGAACGGTATGTATGTGGTCTATGGTGCTAAAGCCTTTTAGGAAACCGGCTTGTTCGGGAGGCTGGAAGTCGTCAAGTCTGCGCGTGAGACGATTCGTAATGACTCTCGAAAACAGCACGTAGACGCGGCTCAGAAGGGAAATCGGTCTGTAGTTCTTCAAGAGAGCGTTGTAGCCTTTCTTGAAGAACAAGACCACCACACTTCTGCTCCACGCCTCCGGTGTAATGCCACCATGGAAGACGGAATTAAAGAGCTTCTGAAGGACTTCAAGTACCGGTTTCCCACCCGCTTTCAGAAGCTCCGCTGTAATTCCATCCTCGCCTGGGGCCTTGCCGTTTTAAGGTGCTGGAGAGCCATTCTAATCTCGCTCAGACTGACGTCCGGGATATCATCGGAATAATGTCCGATAAGACTCGCTCTTGGATCGTTACTCACACTTGCGTGCGGCTCCAACGATGACGTGTACAGCTGCCCATAGAACCTCTCAATCTCACTCAAAATCTCAGGTGCCCCGGAAACGATGCTGCCACACTCGGTCTTTAGCTTTGACAGTTGGCTCTTTCTGGCAGACAGATCTGTCTGTTCAGTTGCCTGTATGCTGTCAAATCTGTTGAAGAATGTAGTTTCATCCCCCGTCTAACAGCCATGAGATTAAGAGTGTGATCGGAGAGTTTTTGTGTTCTTCTGCGGCGGGTCTTGCCGAACTTAGCTCCGACCGCATGGACAGTTTCCACGAGCTTGTCATTCATATCGTCCACTTCATTGCAGTCTTCTAGGCACTGAAAACGGTTTTGTAACTCGAGCTGAAAGGTTTCGGGACTTTGGATTAGAGCCCGAGGGGGACGGAGCGTTGACTTCATTAGACGAGACCTCTCCAACTTAACGTTTAGGTTCAGTGTGCCTCTAACCATTCGGTGATCGCTGCCGGTTTTCACCCTCGCGATCACTGAGACATCACTGAACAGTTGTCGTCTGGTCGTCATAATGAAGTCAATCTCATTTTTTGTCGAACCGTCGGGGCTCGACCAGGTCCACTTCCTGTGGGGCCGCTTCTGGAAGAAAGAGTTCATCATAAAGAGTCCCCCTTTCTTCATGAAATCGGCTAGCTGCTGGCCACTTGGGTTCCGTTGCCCTATTCCAAATTTCCCCACTTTTCGCACATTTGACTTTGTGGAATATGAAAATTTGTGTTAATTACACATGATTTATAGTGATAATTCACACTTTATATTTAATTTTCAGTTAATTCTGGCTATTAAATATAATGATACGTGAACGACACAGTATTTGAAATTTTATAAAGTGTATAAAATTATTACGAAGCAAAATATAAGGAATTAACTTTTAAAAACTGTGTAATTTCTTACCTTTTATATAAAAACTAACAAAAAACATTCTATTGTACCCACTTAATTTTTTTTTAAATTTGTAGTTACCTCTTAAACTCACGCGGCGAAGGAAATAAGACTACAGTATGTGAAGTAAGTGCGACGCGTAGGTAAAGGCGGAAACTCGTCATTTGAAGTAAATTCTGTTAATTTAGAGAAGCGTAATTTAGTAACGAAACTAATTCTAATGAAATATTAATTTTATAATTCATATAAATAACATTTAAAAAATAATTGTTCTGAGCACTCTTAACTAAGGTTCTAGCTAAACGTAGTGATCATATACTCTTTGGTTCGGAGTGTTCGTTTCTAAATATTACCATACTCTTTGGAGCGTTTTACAAAGGTGACATTTGATAGGGAGTTTTGGCGGGAACTTGACCGGCGGCGGTTTGCTGCTCCTGTATTATGGTTTAAATAATGGTTTGAAGTGGACTTTGATATGTAAAAATGGTGCGATTTTGTGTATTAAGTGTCCGCGCATGTGAACTATTAGTGGAAATTGTGAAACAAGTGCTCTGATGGTGATGTGATTCTCAAAATAAGGTGTCTGTCTGGTTAGGCGCCTTGAGATACCATCGCCAACCGTCAGCTGTCTGCGGGCTCAAGTTGCCGTCAAAATCTCCCAAGGGCTGCACAATGTGACGCATCAACATATTGTGAAGCAGTATACTATGAAGGATAATTATTATAATATATAGTAACTTGAGGCTCAGAAGGGCTATATCCCAGAGCCATAAAACCAGTTATTAAGAAGAAGAAGAGAAGGTGACATTTGACTGCCCAATAGACATAGTATCTTATAGACTAAACATTCAGTGACGTCATCAGCGTGTGAAAGGAATGCACGTATATAGTTAGACATAAGAGTAAGGGAGAAGCAAATCTCTATTTCTTGTCTTTTTCTAGGTATGCGTTTTTGATTGTTTTCCCTCTTTTATTTGACATTAACGATGTCAAGCTCTTTTGAATAATATTGATATTAAAAGTAAACAGGTAATTGAATTTAGAGTTTTTTGTGGGTCTTAGTTATTAGGTAAGGTGAAAAAGATTGTAAGTTGTAGCATTTTAGGATGCAACAGCATCAGTCAACGAAAAATTGATAATATTACCTTTCATCGGTAAGTTTGTTTTGTGCTTACATTTGCTACTTATACTGATTAATATATATTGTTTTGAATATAAAGTGTAACATTTCATGTTTTTAATGAACTTTGTGATGTATTTTGTCAAATATTTGGACTCCCAAATTGTAAATTCTTCATGATAATGCTCCTTAATTTGAACGGTTATTCGAAAGCTTAAAGTCATAACAAAAGTGTACTTTTTGATTTGGTAGGATTATAGAAACTAGGGATATCAGCGAGTACAATAATGTTTTCGCATTGTTCAATAATAATTGTTATTGTGATTAGTAGTTATGTCCATAAATATGAATCACATAATGTTATACATATACATACACTTTTATGTTCAGCTTTAAAGGAAACTCCTTATTGCCCTACAACTCTTCAATCATTTTCCATATAACATAGACGTCACAAATAATATGTAAGTATCAACCTGAAAACACGTTTGGGTTCAAGTACATAAATATTGGGCAAAGTATTTTTTTTTATAGGATAAGGGTGACAAACGAGCACACAGTCCACCTGATGGTAAGTGGTTGCTGCGGCCCATAGACATCTACATCTATCTTCGATTACGACTCAAAATGCAGATGCGTTTTCACCCGTGAGGACTAAGATGGAATGCCTCATTTACAGTAAACAGGGTCTCCGGTTCTCTACACTCACCATACGAAACACAGCAGCGTTAAGCTGCTATTTTACACTGGTATTCTGTGAGAGCATGGTCCTTCCACCGGGGGGTCGAGCCGACCCATTCGTGCTACAACCATAATATAGCTGCAGCATGGCAATTATTAAAAAAAAATATGTCATTCTAATATAAATAAAAATATAGATAAAATAATAAATAAATAAATAAGTCTTAATCTTAGGGTACACAATAACACAACAACATAAGATAATATTCTCAATTAATGATGTAGAAAAAATTTGATAATAATATACTTACCGTTACCATTGGTCAGTATCAAAAGTCAAAAGTTATAGGTTTTGTGATATAGTCACACCAACTTATCTGTGAGCTGACAGCTGCGGCAAAATTGTGAACTACAGCCGCCATTTAATCAAACGTCACTCGATACGTCATTGTTTTGAGAGTTTATAGAAAAATAAAAAATGCAGAAAACCATTAAAAGTGATGCCCGAAACATTATTTTATAAGTATTAAACTTTTGTGAGCAAGAATCTCGAGGGTAAGCACCGATAATGTCTTTCAATCAGGTCTATAAAAGAGTATCAGCTGCTACAAGAAGGAACAAAACATAGCAATACTGACCAGTATTGCTATGTTTTGTTCCTTCCTTTCGTATTTCCGATAAATGGATTGGTTAATGCAATTCATTTCTTTTTCAGATGTTAATCAAGGATTCATTTCCAAAATAGTTATAGAACCGGAAACCGCATAAACCACAGGAACGCAAATTACAACGCCCGGTAAAAAAGGCATAAAGGCATATCATTTAATTAAAGTTTAAATTGTTCAATTATGATATTTGTTTCTTATATAGACATATATCTGTTAAATCTGTGTTCTAGTCTTTTTATTCCGTGACTAATTTATTACCCTAGTATGTGGACTCTATGTAGGAATATAAGACCCTTAGATGGGAATATTCCCGAACTGGCAACACTAAGTTGGTGGCACTCGTAGATAGAGGAGTAACTAGATAAAGCATTCGCGTATGCTTTTGAGATAGAAATAGGCGGGAGGTACTTTCACTGGGTTACCAGATATTGTTGCATTTCCCTCGTTATGGGTTTATTTATATTCACAGCACTTGCATTCATACAAAAAAGTTAATTGTTACCATAAAAAATGATTAATTAATTTCTCTTGAAAATACATTCTGTGACTAAAAACTACGGGCGGAAACGACGTAAAATTAGAATCATCATTCTGTATTCAACGGCGCATCGACGATTTTACTGGACATTCAATAAACTCTGGATTTCGACGGCACTAAGTGAAGACGCTACTAGCACAAAGTGTGATATTGCTAATAAATAACAATATGTTATGTATGTACTTAAATATTAATTAAGAATAAAAATATTAAATAATAAACAAAAGTTTCCTCGTGTCGAGTTTTGTTTTTACAAAAAAAAAAAAACAATAATGTTTTAACATACCATTCCATCACAAGTTCAGTGCTGAACACAGACCTCCGAAAGGAAAGGCTTTCCACTTAGGTTTTGTAGTACAAAACACGGTTATGAGGCTACTCCCGTGATTTCCTGCATGTTTTGCTAAGTTAGTGTCTTGTGTGCGGCAAGTTGTAGCGTACAAGAGAATTTGTACGCCACAACTTGCCGCACACAAGAAATGATATTACCCCGCGTCGTAAGCAATAATACAAGATGGGGATGGGGCAGTAGCACTTTCCCGATGAAAACTTAAAATAATAAATAACTGCGGTGGCCAACCAGCATAACGCATATTTTCACGCAGGCGTGGCAACTATGGTAAAAGTCATCCTATGAGGATATCTAGGGAAGGCCTTTTTTAGGTGGGTGGGTAGGTACTTACTTATGGTTAGGTGGCTTAATCATGTTACCTAATGGTTAAGGTGGTAAAATGTTTTAGTTAATATACGTTGTAAAGCATCAACAAGGGTTTGTTTTTGTAATATGTCGGAATATAAAATAAAAACTAATGTTTTATAATATTCTATTTTAATTTACCATGCAGTGTAAGATTATCTGCTACCTCATATCATTCCATGGGTGGTGTATGAGGCGACATAGGGAAACATCAAAGAAAATAAACAGCAGCAATTTCCTGATAACAGCTAAATAAAAAAAAACAGTGGTAGACAACCCGCTTTCCAAGCGTTGAAACTATTTCAAATAACTATAATCATGTTTATGTTCAACAGTGGACTTTTGATAGACTGTAAAGATATATATTCTATTCAAATGAAAATATATAGAAATATACAAAGGAAAAAGAACTAAATTTTGTGTACTTACACTACATTTAGAAATATTAACAACAAGCTATTCCCCGCGACTTCGCCCGCGTGGAGTAATTTTTCGCGGAACTCTAAAATAAAAGCAGCCCAAGTTACTCCTTATAACATCAGCTACCTGCCAGTGTATAAATATTGACATTAATATTTATACGATACTACCTTCTCGGAACCCCTCCACTAACACTTAAACTTTATGGTATGTATTAAAGTTCAAATTGACTTTTAAGTATTATTACGAATCTTTTGTATGGGAATATAGAAAAGTGTTGTTAGACTTAGACTTTTCATGCAATTTTTTAAATTTTTCTCCCCGTAAGAACCATCTTCGTACTTCAAGGAATATTATGAAAAAAGAATTAGCGAAATTGGTTAAGCTGCTCTCGAGATATGCGCTTAGCAACACATTCAGCTATTCATTTTTATATTATAGATGTTACATTAAGTAAAACAAATGAAAACACAATTATATATTAAATATAATTCAATAAAATTAAAATAAATAAACGATTATTTATTAATTTTTCATCACATTAATAAACAACAAAATTAACAAAATTTTTGTCTTCTAGAGCATTCGTTGTAATTCTTGGTTTGAGTAGCTTTAGAATTTCTCAAAAATATGCATTTGTAAAGTTGATTTATACTTTTGCATGGCAGAAATTCTTGGGTGCTGGTTGTTATATATATAATGCCTTGTATATAATATATTTTAATGGTATAAATAATAAGGTACAACTCCTAAACTATACTTAGATAGGTAATACTTATCTCTTGTCAAAAACATCTTTATTACATTATTTATGACAATTAAATAGAAATTATCATAATTATTACATTTATTTCTTAATGTATTTACACATTATTGTTTATAACACCTTTATAAAAGGGATTAAGGGTGGACTAAATGTCCCATTGGTAGGCATGCATTCCCAGTCAATTTTACAATTATTATTGCATAATAAATTATTCATTTGTATATTTAGGTCAGGACTTTAAATTATTTATTTATTTCTTTTATTTAAATCTTTATTTGCATAAAACATGGTAGTACAGATAAAGTTCCAACATTTGTAAGTGAGGATTCATGTTTAATCAATCCATCTATAAGTAAATATTTTGTCATTGTCATGCAACCAAATTATTACAACTCATAATAATACAGAATGTCAGCATTTGAAAATAAAATAAGCAATGCAAGTCAATTTTTAACACATACAGAACAATGTCAAAAATCATAACTACTAATAAGGTCAAACTTACATCACTTATGGAGAAACAACAAGATACAACAAGAAATTATAACATTTAAAAAAATATCTTAATTATATTATAAATTACATAAGTTAAGTATATTTAGTCCACCTAAAACAATGAGGCTCATAATGTTTTGATCATATACTGTTAAGTTTTGTTGGTTACCCATAATTACTACCAGTAGCGATTGTGCAACAGTTACGGATAGCTGATTCCTTAGAAAAGCTGTGAAATAATATATTTAAAAGAAATTAATATATAAAATATATAGTACACTTTTATATCAAGGCATTTAACAAAAAAAATCAAGTATGGGTATCTGTGCGCAAATACAATACCTATAACAATTAATACAATATCAATTGATTTAATTAAATAGCAAGTATATGTAAATGTACTGATACAATTACTCATACCAAACATTTAAAAAAATTATGTACCTACATATTAAGCTTTAGATATTGTTAATTAATACATTTACAGCCTAACATAGTTATGTCCTCCACAGCTGAACATAGACCTCCCACACAGTTTGTCTCCAAATAACTGCAGTTGCCAATTCTCCTGCCAAGCTAGGCAACTATCACAAAACTTATAACTTTTGACTTTTGATACTGACTAATGGTAACGGTGAGTATATTATCATCAAATTTTTTCTACATCATTAATTGAGAATACTATCTTATGTTGTTGTGTTATTGTGTACCTTACGATTAAGACTTATCTATTTATTTATTATTTTATCTATGTTTATATTTATTTTTATATTAGAATGACATATTTATTTATTTTTTTAATAAATATTGTAATGTAATTGTTGCTAATGTATAATAGAATTAGTGGAATGCATTAAAGTTTTGTGCATCTGATTTCAGGCAATACATATTTTGTGAAATTAAATATACTTTGCCCAATGTTTATGTACTTGAATCCAAACATGTTTTCAGGTTGATACTTACATATTATTTGTGACATCTATGTAATATGGAAAATTATTGAAGAGTTGTAGGGCAATAAGGAGTTTCCTTTAAATCTGAACATAAAAGTGTATGTATATGTATAACATTATGTGATTCATATTTATGGACATAACTACTAATCACAATAACAATTATTATTGAACAATGCGAAAACATTATTGTACTCGCTGATATCCCTAGTTTCTATAATCCTACCAAATCAAAAAGTACACTTTTGTTATGACTTTAAGCTTTCGAATAACCGTTCAAATTAAGGAGCATTATCATGAAGAATTTATAATTTGGGAGTCTAGAATATTCCCATCTAAGGGTCTTATATTCCTACATAGAGTCCACATACTAGGGTAATAAATTAGTCACGGAATAAAAAGACCAGAACACAGATTTAACAGATATATGTCTATATAAGAAACAAATATCATAATTGAACAATTTAAACTTTAATTAAATGATATGCCTTTATGCCTTTTTTACCGGGCGTTGTAATTTGCGTTCCTGTGGTTTATGCGGTTTCCGGTTCTATAACTATTTTGGAAATGAATCCTTGATTAACATCTGAAAAAGAAATGAATTGCATTAACCAATCCATTTATCGGAAATACGAAAGGAAGGAACAAAACATAGCAATACTGGTCAGTATTGCTATGTTTTGTTCCTTCTTGTAGCAGCTGATACTCTTTTATAGACCTGATTGAAAGACATTATCGGTGCTTACCCTCGAGATTCTTGCTCACAAAAGTTTAATACTTATAAAATAATGTTTCGGGCATCACTTTTAATGGTTTTCTGCATTTTTTATTTTTCTATAAACTCTCAAAACAATGACGTATCGAGTGACGTTTGATTAAATGGCGGCTGTAGTTCACAATTTTGCCGCAGCTGTCAGCTCACAGATAAGTTGGTGTGACTATATCACAAAACCTATAACTTTTGACTTTTGATACTGACCAATGGTAACGGTAAGTATATTATTATCAAATTTTTTCTACATCATTAATTGAGAATATTATCTTATGTTGTTGTGTTATTGTGTACCCTAAGATTAAGACTTATTTATTTATTTATTATTTTATCTATATTTTTATTTATATTAGAATGACATATTTTTTTTAAATAATTGCCATGCTGCAGCTATATTATGGTTGTAGCACGAATGGGTCGGCTCGACCCCCCGGTGGAAGGACCATGCTCTCACAGAATACCAGTGTAAAATAGCAGCTTAACGCTGCTGTGTTTCGTATGGTGAGTGTAGAGAACCGGAGACCCTTTTTACTGGAAATGAGGCATTCCATCTTAGTCCTCACGGGTGAAAATGCATCTGCATTTTGAGTCGTAATCGAAGATAGATGTAGATGTCTATAGGCCGCAGCAACCACTTACCATCAGGTGGACTGTGTGCTCGTTTGTCACCCTTATCCTATAAAAAAAATACTTTGCCCAATATTTATGTACTTGAATCCAAACGTGTTTTCAGGTTGATACTTACATATTATTTGTGACGTCTATGTTATATGGAAAATGATTGAAGAGTTGTAGGGCAATAAGGAGTTTCCTTTAAAGCTGAACATAAAAGTGTATGTATATGTATAACATTATGTGATTCATATTTATGGACATAACTACTAATCACAATAACAATTATTATTGAACAATGCGAAAATATTATTGTACTAGCTGATATCCCTAAAGTTTCTATAATCCTACCAAATCAAAAAGTACACGTTTGTTATGACTTTAAGCTTATGAATGACCGTTCAAATTAAGGAGCATTATCATGAAGAATTTACAAATTGGGAGTCCAAATATTTGACAAAATACATCACAAAGTACATTAAAAACATGAAATGTTACACTTTATATTCAAAACAATAGATATTAATCAGTACAAGTAGCAAATATAAGCACAAAACAAACTTACCGATGAAAGGTAATATTATCAATTTTTCGTTGACTGATGCTGTGGCATCCTAAAATGCTACAACTTACCATCTTTTTCACCTTACCTAATAACTAAGACCCACAAAAAACACTAAATTCAATTACCTGTTTGCTTATAATATCAATAATAATCAAAAGAGCTTGACATCGTTAATATCAAATAAAGGAGGGAAAACAATCAAAAACGCATACTTAGAAAAAGACAAGAAATATAGATTTGCTTCTCTACTCTTATGTCTAACTATATACGTGCATTCCTTTCACACGCTGATGACGTCAATGAATGTTTGTCTATAAGATACTATGTCTATGGTGGCACTATAGTTGCCTAGCTTGGCATGAGAATTCTATATAGTTTGTGCATGAGAATTGTCAACTGCAGTTATTTGGAGACAAACTGGGTGGGAGGTCTATGTTCAGCGGTGGAGGACATTTGTTAGGCTGTAAATGTATTAATTAACAATATCTAAAGCTTAATATGTACATAATTTTTTTAAATGTTTGGAATGAATAATATTATCATTACATTTACATATACTTGCTATTTAATTAAATCAATTGATATTGTTTTAATTGTTATAGGTATTGTATTTATGCACAGATACACATACTTGATTTTTTTGTTAAATACCTTGATATAAAAGTGTACTATATATTTAATATATTAATTTCTTTTAAATATATTATTTCACAGCTTTCCTAAGGAATCAGTTATCCGTAACTGTTGGATAATCGCTACTGGTAGTGATTATAGGGAACCAACAAAACTTAGCAGTGTATGCTCAAAACATTTTAAGCCTCATTGTTTTAGGTGGACTAAATATGCTTAACTTATGTAATTTATAATATAATTAAGATAATTGTTTTTAAATGTTATAATTTTTTGTTGTATCTTGTTGTTTCTCCATAAGTGATATAAGTTTGATCTTGTTGGTAGTTATGATTTTTGACATTGTTCTGTATGTATTAAAAATTGACTAGCATTGCTTATTTTATTTTCAAATGCTGACATTCTGTATTATTATGCCTTGTAATAATTGGGTGGCATGACAATGACAAAATATTTACCCTTAGATGTATTGATTAAACATGAATCCTCATTTACAAATGTTGGAACTTTATCTGTACTACCATGTTTTATGCAAATAAAGATTTAAATAAAAGAAATAAATAAGTAATTTAAAGTCCTAACCTAAATATACAAATGAATAATTTATTGTGCAATAATAATTGTAAAACTGACTGGGAATGCCTACCAATGGGACATTTAGTCCACCTTTAATCCCTTTTATAAAAGTGTTATAAACATTAATGTGTAAATAAATTAAGAAATAAATGTAATAATGATGATAATTTCTATTTAATTGTCATAAATAATGTAATAAAGATGTTTTTGACAAGAGATAAGTATTACCTATCTAAGTATAGTTTAGGAGTTGTACCTTATTATTTATACCATTAAAATATATTATATACAAGGTAAATTTTATATATATATATATATATATATATATATATATATATATATATATATATATATACGACCAGCACCCAAGAATTTCTGCTATGCAAAAGTATAAATCAAGTTTACAAATGCATATTTTTAAGAAATTCTAAAGCTACTCAAACCAAGAATTACAACGAATGCTCTAGAAGACAAAAAATTTGTTAAATTTTTTGTTTATTAATGTGATGAAAAATTAATAATAATCGTTTCTTTATTTTAATTTTATTGAATTATATTTAAGGCGCAGGTTGAGCAAAATGTCGCGCTAGTCGTTATTTGTGCTGTTTTAGGAGCTATCTACTTTTTATTTAAAAGATATATCAACAAATAAAAAACACATTATATTTCTACATAATCTTGATTCCATAAATGCTATATCCAATTTTTTTTTAAACGAATAAATATTAATATAATCTCCTTACAACGAAACCACATAAATGTGAAATTATTATTGATAACATGCATCTCCTCGTAAAGTAAGTATTATTTTATTTTGCGATTTACACCAATGGATAGGCAATTTATTAATGAACATTTCTATAGTAAATTTTTTTTCAAAAGACCAAAATTTGATTTTATTAAGAATTTATTTTCAAATCTGGGCATATTCACTGCTCACGGGCTTGCTAGAGTCAGTGAGCCCTGAGCTCTTCGACGCGAAGCCCGTGTCGTTAGAGCGTCGACCAGCGCCGCATACACTCACGTAATATCAGTCGATAAATAATATTACTTATTAGGTTATTTATAGGTAGTATTATTTGTTTGTTTTGGGTATAATTTTTTGTATTAGTTATACATATATTTGTTGTGTTTTTTACTGCGCGATGAAGCTTTTTGCGTGTATTTTCTTTGAAGTAAATGCAAATAAAAAAATTAAGCACCATTAGCATGTAAGGTTCGAATCCATAATTAAAATTTCGACAAATATTATAATTTACACTATAAAAGGCTAATTCAATATTATCACCCAACCACAATATCTTATTAGGTATAGTACCGCCTCGTTGGTCTAGTGGTTGTAGAAGTGCGAGTGCTGATCATGAGGTCTCGGTTTCGAATCCCGGGTCTTGTCAAAAAGTCAGTTATGAGTTTTTGGCCCGTTTTTGTTTTTATTTATTGCTTGTTTTTTCTTCTTTTTCAAAAAAAAAATAATTGAGTACATAAGATGTTCTATACGCCGAATGTCAGAGAGAAAAGCTAGTACATCTTTTGCTAAACTTTAAAATCTAAAACCAAGTTTAAAACAGACGAATTGATCATAACTCCCTTAGCTATAAAATAAGTTATGATCTAATTAATGGTATTTATTCCAGTTTATGGCAGCTCTGATTTATATTACGTGGCTGAAATTAGGTACATCTTATTAGGTACGTCAAACCAAATAACAGTCGGGCGGCTGACATTATGCACTCCATACATTTCTTATATTATCTAATTACAGTCCCATTAATTTCCACTAAAAGAAAATAAATAAGTTGTAAATTCAAACAAAAATAACTGCATTACTATGTCTATAGTCATATTCATACAAATCAAAAAGCCTATATATGAGATAATGTAAAGTAAGCATAATTTTACCGGGATCATAACTTGTCAAATAATTAGGAAAATGATCGTTTTTCGTTGCGTACCTGTTTTGATTTTAACACTGTTAGGTTTAAAACTGCGAGGTAATATTTGAATAAATATAGTTTCCTCTAGGTACAAAGAATTTTTAGATGAAAATATTTGTAGTTAAGACTACTAGAAATCTTATTTATGGAGTAAAAAGGCGAAAAGACTGCAATTAGGGGCATGACTGGTATTAGGGGCTTCTACCCTAATTCGGTAAAAAGTATCTAAGTAGGTATTAATATACCTACTTTTTACTATAAACTAAAATTTTTTTAAACTAAATTTACTAAAAGAAACTAAAGTGACCATTTATTTTTTAACTCAAAACAGGACATGGGTTTATTTACACTCTAAAAACTATAACTTTACACAATTAGTGTTCAATATAAAATTATATTCGGTATAGACGGTAATTATTAAATGCAACATATTTTTTTTAATTATTAATTACATTTGTCAGTGGATTAAATTTGCTTTAATAAAGTTGGTGATAATTTTAAATAAGAATAAAATTCTGCTTAAGTTTTTTTATTGTTACCTTTGTTATCAACATCGCCTTTAGAACTGGAATCGTAAGTGTTTCTTTCAGACGTCCACAATTTGTTCAAAATAAAAATTATTCTTTCTACTGGAGCATTTGTACCAGGGAGACATAAAATATATTCCATTAAAAAAATTATGTTGAAGATTGTTGACTTTGAATACTTCCATCCAACGAGTTACGGGACAATTTTGTGTCCCGGAGCTTTGTTTGGGGACAATGGGACAGGTGACTGAGAAAAGGGACAGTCCCGTTCAAAACGGGACGTATGGTCACTTTAGCTATAAACCGGCGACGGCTCCGTGGCGCACTGGCTTAGCAATCAGTTGCTGCACTGGGGGCCGCGGGTTCGAATCCCGCACGGAACAAGTATTTGTATGGCCTACAAATAATTGTTCCGGGTCTGGATGTTTGTCCTTGTGCAATTTATGTTCTCATTCTCTCATTCTATATTACTCTCACTCTGCGAAACATCCTATTTATTTATTTATTCTTTATTGCACCAAATATTTGTACAAAAGGCGAGCTATCTATCTATTTACCTATAGTGAGTAGGTATCTTTTAAACTCACAATTTTCAATGCTTCATTTTTAATATATAATTAATTATAAAATTTCATAATTAGATAATATTATATGAGAATACATAACTCTAATTTAATGCAACTAATATACCGAATAAAAAATTTGAGATACATTTATCGTTGTACGCTGTGTGTATTTCCATAAAATAGTTTATTGATGTTGAAAAAATACTACGTTCTTACAGTAGGTGGCGCCTTACATATTTCTTACGTGATATTATATTGTAGCGAGTCGGCGCGGCACACCAAATGCTCAAGGTCGTTCGCATGGAGTAGCCCCTTAATATATAATTGTGTTTTCATTTGTTTTACTTAATGTAACATTGTTAATATTTCTAAATGTTGTGTAAGTACACAAAATTTAGTTCTTTTTCCTTTTTAAATTTGAATATATTTTCATTTAAATAGAATATATATCTTTACAGTCTATCAAAAGTCCACTGTTGAACATAAACATGATTATAGTTATTTGGCATAGTTTCAACGCTTGGAAAGCGGGTTGTCAACCACTGTTTTTTTTTTATTTAGCTGTTATCAGGACAATGCTGCTGTTTATTTTCTTTGATGTTTCCCTATGTCGCCACATACACCACCCATGGAATGATATGAGGTAGCAGATAATCTTACACTGCATGGTAAATTAAAATAGAATATTATAAAACATTCGTTTTTATTTTATATACCAACATATTACAAAAACAAACCCTTTGTTGATTCTTTACAACGTATATTAACTAAAACATTTTACCATCTTAACCATTAGGTAACATGATTAAGCCACCGAACCATAAGTAAGTCACCTAATAAAAGCCTTCCATAGATATCCTCATAGGATGACTTTTGCCATAGTTGCCACGCCTGCGTGAAAATATGGCCACCGCAGTTTTTTATTATTTTCAGTTTTCATCGGGAAAGTGCTGCTGCCCCATCCCCATCTTGTATTATTACTTACGACGCGGGGCAATATCATCCCGTGTACAGACAAATTCACAAGACACTAACTTAGCAAAACATGCAGGAAATCGCGGGAGTAGGCTCATAACCGTGTTTTGTGCTACAAAACCTAAGTGGAAACCCTTTCCTTTCGAAGGTCTGTGTTCAGCACTGAACTTGTGATGGAATGGTATGTTAAAATATTATTGATTTTTTTTTGTAAAAACCAAACTCGACAAGGAAATTTTTGTTTATTATTTAATATTTTTATTCTTAATTAATATTTAAGTACATACATAACATATTGTTATTTATTAGCGATATCACACTTTGTGCTATTAGCGCCTTCATTTAGTGCCGTCGAAATCCAAAGAGTTTATTGAATGTCCAGTAAAATCGTCGATGCGCCGTTGAATACAGAATGATGATTCTGTTTTTACGCCGTTTCCGCCCGTAGTTTTTAGTCACAGAATGTATTTTCAAGAGAAATTAATTCATCGTCTGAATTATAAAAGAATATTTTTTTATGGTAACAAGTTAATTGTATGAATGTAAGTGCTGTGAATATAAATAAACCCATAACGGGAGAAATGGAACAATATCTGGTAACCCAGTGAAAGTACCTCCCGATGAATCCTCTATCTACCGTAGATAGAGAATTGACTAGATAAAGCATTCGCGTATGCTTTTGAGATAGAAATAGGCGGGAGATACTTTCACTGGGTTACCAGATGTTCTCCTGCCAAGCTAGGCAACTATCACAAAACCTATAACTTTTGACTTTTGATACTAACTAATGGTAACGGTAAGTATATTATCATCAAATTTTTTCTACATCATTAATTGAGAATATTATCTTATGTTGTTGTGTTATTGTGTAGGTACCTTAAGATTAAGACTTATTTATTTATTTATTATTTTATCTATATTTATATTTATTTTTATATTAGCATGACAAATTTTTTTTTATTAATAAATAATGTAATTGTTGCTAATGTATAATAGAATTAATGGAATGCAATAAAGTTTTGTGCATCTGATTTCAGGCAATACATATTTTGTGAAATTAAATATACTTTGCCCAATATTTATGTACTTGAATCCAAACGTGTTTTCAGGTTGATACTTACATATTATTTGTGACGTCTATGTATCATGGAAAATTATTGAAGAGTTGTAGGGCAATAAGGAGTTTCCTTTAAAGCTGAACATAAAAGTGTATGTATACGTATAACATTATGTGATTCATATTTATGGACATAACTACTAATCACAATAACAATTATTATTGAACAATGCGAAAACATTATTGTACTCGCTGATATCCCTAAAGTTTCTATAATCCCACCAAATCAAAAAGCACACGTTTGTTATGACTTTAAGCCTTCGAATGACCGTTCAAATTAAGGAGCATTACCATGAAGAATTTACAATTTGGAATCCAAATATTTGACAAAATACATCACAAAGTTCATTAAAAACATGAAATGTTACACTTTATATTCAAAACAATAGATATTAATCAGTATGTAGGAAGTATATTGGGTATAGTACAGAGACTGATTTTGTAGTTAGGAATAATAACAACGAGTCGAGGATAAACTAGTAACGCAATACGACAAGCGCACCGTTCCACATCAGAGCCAAGACTGTCTTAACGGCGGCCGCTCCGTCCGTTTTATACAAGCAGGACGGGTGGCAACGCAGGTGCAATGCCGCAGGTGTGCGGTACACGTGTCGTTTACAAGAATTCTGTCTAGCTAGACCGACGCCACCGAACCTACAACGGTGCAGGTGCCGTCACGGCCATACTGACATGCGTGCGTCCTCGCACGCGCTCCATCACAATTTTAGTTATCTGTAGACAAATTCGACTATCCTGACATAACAGCGTCTGGTCCGGTCTATATTGACCCTTCAGACTTGGGTGACAGTCAGTTTTGTTCCGGCAGTAAGCCCTACAAAACTTTAATCATCTTTATGTTAGATCGGAATGATTAGTCTGTAGCTTTTTCTATTTTCTCTTTTTTTTTTACAAGTACTGTTTTCACTAGTCCGGAATCACTATTCCCTATAGCTATATCACTGGACCGGCACAAAGCCCTGCAATTATTCTAAGAACTATTCTTTTTTTAATCTTTTTTTTTCAGTACTATTTATGCTAGTCCGGAATCACTATTCCCTGTAGCTATATCATTGGACCGGCAAACGCCCTGCAATGATAGTAAGAACCACATTTTTTTCTTACTCTCTCTTTTTTTTTTCAATTCAGTATAGAACAGTTACAGACCAACCATACCGTAAACATGTCCCCGTCACAATCACACAAAAGTGTATCGTGAGGGACGTAGTGACATGATAACACCTAAGTATGTAAACCAACAGCAACTCTACACATATCCCAGTGCAGCACAGACCAGCCTCCCTGCAACTTCGTGTTCCTTTCCTGCACTAGAATAATTACGTCGTTAGAGTGTTGCAATGTCTCTAGTATTTTCTAGATGCACAGACATGGCTACCTCTGACTGTCGCACGTCCTCGTGCGGTTGACAGTGAACAGCATACGGTCTATCAGTTATCACCACCTGCTAACAGATATTAACTCTTGTTAAATATTACAACGGTCGACCATCCCAGACTTCATTTAAGTCATGGACGCGCCGATATGGCTACCTCCAGGCAAACGCACTACAGCTTTTCGTTCTGCTGCGTTCGTTTTACATTCGCGCCAGCAAGCCGTCGCGCCGTACTAGCGCTAGCGAATCGTCGCACTATTTTGCAAAATTAAAAGAAATCGAGATGAATGTATTGCGAACCATGGAATTCCGAGCCTCTAAAATTCGTCACATATTCTCTTAAGAAACGGCAACTATATGACATTTGAAAACATTGCAAAAAAATGGAAACTATGTGTAGAGACAGATACCACAACATATTTCGAAGCGAAGGAGGCAACTGCGCAAAATCTACGAAAGACGTCTATTTACAGCGCCAAAGCACCATTTGTTCGGCGGCCGCTTGAATTGCCTTGCCGTAAGATCAGCCGATAAGTTACCGACTGTAGCGGTGTAAGCTCAATTTTACTAGCGCTCGGCCGTACCTGACCATGTTCGATTAGCCGTCACAACATCTTCCTCATTGATCATTGCTGTTGAGATTTCTACGAATCTCTCGACATCAAACCCCAATTTTGTCGACCACACAGTATTCGGAGCAAACTGCAACACTGATCAACACATTAGAACACAAAAATGTTACTTATTATTTTCAATTCCTAGCATGTTAAAGTTAATTCTTTATTTTGGTACATCACTTAAACGTTTTGAATTTCAAAATATAACAGATGATAATCATGTTTCGCATGAACTATCAAATTACAACAAAACTTGAATAAGTTAATTTTTCATTCAATGCAAACGATGACTCGTCTAGAAAGCCTCCGACATTTCTTTCATTTGTTAACATATTTAGGTACGTCAGAAATAATGAAAATACTTGAGGGTACTTTTAATACAAATCGAACAAAAGGATTTATCTTTTGGCTTAAATAATTTCACTTTATCTTTTCTCTACACTTTAATGATACGACAATATCGTAAGTAGGACAGCAAATTTCATTACGGTATTTAACATAAAAAGAGATCCATAAATGCGAAATGCATTATAGCCTTTACAAATGTAATAATTCTGATACTATTCGAAAATTATATGTGGGCAATAAGGGGGACTTTATCCCACTTCTGATGTAGGAAGTATATTGGGTATAGTACAGAGACTGATTTTGTAGTTAGGAATAATAATTAATTCGTTTACACGAATTAATTATCCAACGAGTCGAGGATAAACTAGTAACGCAATACGACAAGCGCACCGTTCCACATCAGAGCCAAGACTGTCTTAACGGCGGCCGCTCCGTCCGTTTTATACAAGCAGGACGGGTGGCAACGCAGGTGCAATGCCGCAGGTGTGCGGTACACGTATCGTTTACAAGAATTCTGTCTAGCTAGACCGAAGCCACCGCACCTACAACGGTGCAGGTGCCGTCAAGTACAAGTAGCAAATGTAAGCACAAAACAAACTTACCGATGAAAGGTAATATTATCAATTTTTCGTTGACTGATGCTGTTGCATCCTAAAATGCTACAAATTACCATCTTTTTCACCTTACCTAATAACTAAGACCCTCAAAAAACACAATTCAATTACCTGTTAGCTTATAATATCAATATTGTTCAAAAGAGCTTGTCAAATAAAGGAGGGAAAACAATCAAAAACGCATACCTAGAAAAAGACAAGAAATATAGATTTGCTTCTCCCTTACTCTTTATGTCTAACCAAAGATATTTTATAGGTCCAGATACCGTGTACGCGCAACTAAAACGCTTCCATTTCAAAGGCGCCAATATTGGCGTATTCGTTCGATCGTTCCGCCATTACGCCAGCGACGTTCGCTGTGAACATACGTCACGCACCGGTGTTTTTAATTTCGTAAAATGACTGTTTGTGCTGTGAAATCATTTAAAAATTACTCTTGGAAAAAAGATAAGGATAAGAACAACACCTTTCATAAGTAACTATACAATTTTATGGTGTATTTCTTTGTAAAAGAATACGAAAGCTAAATGTCAGTACAAGTAATAATACTGCGCAATAATATTCGAGTGTTGCCTAGTCTATGAAATGTTTTTACCATTTTTTAATGTCATGATCAACCACAAACGTTATCTGTATAGGGGTTTTAAACAGTCTAATTTTACAGATTTTACCCAACCTATAGAGTTAAACCGTTTTAAGGGTTAGGGTCGAACTACATCTGGCAGCATGAAATTGCACTTTCCTGTGCTTCTATCCTTTTTGGTCACTCAGAACCGTTATAGTGTAACCGGTATAGTTCCACCCTCAAAAGGCCGATTGTAAACCGGTTTTAAAAGTTTATCTATCATTCTTGACAATTCATACTAATATAATATTATAAATGTGAAAGTGTGATTTTTTTGTTTATTTGTTTTTGTCCTTCCTTCACGCAGCAACGGAACGGAGCAATTTAAAAAAAATAAACATTTTGCTATCTCTTGGCCGAAGTTTACGCTTAACCAAACTTACTTTTTTTCGTCATTTTACTTAGGATTGAAAAATAATTTAATGTCTTCGTAAAAAGTGTCAATATTTTGTGTTCTACAGTACAAAAGTGTAGTACTCTGTATATATTATTTAGTAATAATAGATTACAAATATATGTCACATACATAAATATCTACTGCGCTTTTTTATTTATTTTAACTGTTACATTAATTATAGGTTTTTTTACATATCTTAAATATTTTAGTGCGATGTTCGTACCTACATAAAACACACATAAGCAACCATATCCCCATACACACACACACACAAATGCACACGCCACGCATACACATTTTATACTCTTAGAATCAATTAGAATCAATAGGTAGAATTAATAGGAATGAAATATAAAATCTCCCACATTTTTTGGGTAATCGATTGGCACTGTTATTACCGAAGTCACGCACATTAATGCAGCCATGGTGCGTAAGATATGCGCGTCACGTGGTACTCACGCACACATGAATCAAAGACTGTCTTCATTATGAACGTTGCGGTGTGTTAGCAACACGGTATCTGGACCTATAAAACATCTTTGTGTCTAACTATATACGTGCATTCCTTTCACACGCTGATGACGTCACTGAATGTTTAGTCTATAAGATACTATATCTATGCTATCTACGGACTGCCCCATGTGTACTTTAGCCGTAGATAGAGGATTGAGATTAAGATACAAAGTCTATGACTTTAGCTTGCTACATATATATTTATCTATGGTGTACTTCAAAGATTTGAAAGATTAAAGAATAGACAGATTAAATTCTTTGGTAATCACATTTAAAATTTTAAAAGTTTACCTTCCGGTATATATTACTCTACTCTATGTAAACGTAGTGGTTATATTCTCTTTGCTATGAGTTTACCACGTTAAAAAGACAAGCTATGAAGACAACACTTGCGCACGGTACTTTTAAATTTAAACTTAGAGCATTTTAAATAAGTTTTTGACATTAACTTCGTAAGACAGCTTCTTTTTTTTCCAGAGAGTTCATTTACGAAGTTTGTTAAGTACACGAATTGTATAAATTTAAATTTTAATGTTATGCACTAAATGTTGTGCACGTAAAAATTAAAAAGGGTTTTGCGATTTGACTGTCAAAGTTACCCCGATTGGCGGTATATTTTGACCATTTTGACTCAAAATATAACGCTACCCTGAGGTTACAAGCTAATAATCTTTGGCCCATAACACTAAATTGGCTATTATCTTCAGAAACGAAAATCCATATCAAGTAAAAAATTTTTATTTTAGTTCCTTCCTTCCACTTGCAGGTAAGTTTAGTGTTATCAGTATCAATTATTAAATGTTTTCCTGGTAGAGATGAGACCTACTTGCAAAATTTAATACCAGGGCTTCTAAGTACGAGTATGGAAAAATACCAGGGTCGAAAACCAGGTTTTAAAAATACTTGAAAGTATTTGTTAGTGTCAATATATACATGAATTGGGCAATATATATATAAAAATTTAAAATTTGATTCGGGCAAAAATTTATACTGAACGTTTTTAATTCTTTTGTTAATCTTTCCTTCCTACTTTTTGGCTTAGGACTATTAATTAATAAAAGTTGTAAAACTGTCTCTAAATTCAATATACACGCGAAATAACTATTTAAAAATTAGGTCACGGTCAGTAGGTTACGTAATCAGTTCACAATAACAATTGAATTTACAAAAAAGTCGAAAGAAAACTTTTACTTCCTCGAATATAAACATAATTCTTATTACTTACTACTTACCTACGCGACGTGTCCAGCCGCGACGTCAAAGTTTGAAAATACTTGCATTCGTTCAAAATATTTTTCATTCACAAATACGATTGAGTTTCTTATTACTATTGAGACATGGATAATTTTCCTATGCAAGTATTTTCATACTTGCAAGTATTTTTTGCTCGTACCAGGGCGCCGTACTTTGAAGTGAATACCTGGTTTTAAAACCTGATAGCGTAAATACGTCTCATCTTTATTTCCTGGATAATTTTGACACATCACAATATATGTAGTTTTGAACAAATGTAAGTTATTTGTTCGATAAATGGTTAAAATTAGTTTTTAGTCTTTAATCTAAGTAAATGTACTGATGTTTATATTTGTATACGAAACAAGTGGAATTAGTACTTTTGCAGTTGTAATAAATATAATAATTTATGTATAAAATAATTTATGTGAACTTAGGGAGCGGGGGACTTTAGCTTGCCGACCACTGTAATGTTTCGTTACATCGTCACAGTTTGGCCTGCGTTAGTAACAGGAAACAGCAAGGCAGTTCAGATTACGGTCTTAAGCTGACCTGCAATAAAAGTTGCGTGTAGCCCCTAATAAAAGATGCCTAATGAAACTTGTGTAGTGCAGATATTAATTAATAAAAAAATATGTCTAGGACATGTAAAATCCGCACGCGATGAGGCAGCGCGGTGGGCTCCTCCCCGCTCCAAAATCCTTTTTCTCCGAAGGAAAAGAAAAGAAAAACCCTTTTCACTCCAAAATGGATGAAGTCAAGTAACAATTTACCTATAAAGGTAAATTAATAATAACTTAATTTATTTTCTTTCCAGAATGGAAACAAGTAATTTAGTACAACGAGGAAACAACCTACAAGTCACTTGCTATAAAAGAAGCAGTTTTGAGGTTAGCCCCGAGTTTTTGATTAGCGGGTGTACTACTTTCCAAGTGAAAGTATTGGAAGTTAAAATGCAAAGCAGCCAAACTGCTAAGTGTCATATTCTTGTCAGGTTTTTTAAAAACTGCCCAAAAGACAACAACACCTACTCTATAACATTATCCAGTAGGAAACTAAGCATTGCAGAAAAAAGCTTTTTGTCTGACGACGGTACTTGGCATTTAATTAAGGAGAGTGATCAAATTTTAGCGTTCGACATCTCGGTTGTCATGGATACAGTACACATTAGCTCATTCGAAGCGCTATACGATGATACTGAATTAGCCGATTTTGAGCTCCGCGGTGAGGATGGATCAGTGAAAGTACATAAAGCTGTTCTTGCAGCTTCTAGTCACGTATTGAAGCGAATGCTCAGCGGTAGCTGGCGAGAGACTAAAGAAGGTCATGTCGATGTCCCGGGCACATCGGCACAGACGTTGCAGCATTTTAAAGATTACATATATTTGCGCAAGCTGCCCAATACTGGCTTGGAGCAGGTCCTGCTTCTGGCTTCGTATTACATGATACCACAATTAGAGCAGAAATGTGTAAATAAACTGGTGAATAGCTTGACAGCGCAGAAAACTTGCGACCTGCTAGAGTTCGCGATGAAACACAAAGTCAACAGGCTTATTCTGGCTATTCTTGAATGGGTTCAGAATAGGGGTGTGGAAGTCAAGGATATGCGTTCATTCTTTTCGAGTTGTACAGATAATAATTGTGAAGAATTACCATAATCTAAGTAATTTGCGTATTATATTATGTATAGAGCAAAATACACGCGTGTAGTTAATCAATATTTTGAAGCCGTCCATTAAATCTGGATGAAAATAATAACTTAGTTCATTGTTTTTCACAATAGATTACTCATTATTAATCAACAAATCCTAATTGTCTTATAAATTTTTAATTATATATAGCAGTACTTGTATTGTGATGTTAGAAACACTTACTTGATATACTTAAATCTTAATCCAATTAGAAATGATGTCTTATAGACTGATTTGAGACTGAAGGCTAATTGATTAAAAATATTTAAAAATTGAAAAATTCAAACAGACTGTAAAACGGTACACGGAAGATTTAATGACTTTTCTTTTAAGTTATCATTCCAGGGTGTGCATCCCATGTATAATAATTTTTCAAACAGTTAACAACAAGATGGCTGATGGTACATCAACCTGCATATTCAATCTATCAGTACCAATATGAACACATTTAATTAATAATTTAGTTAATGATTTCTTGTATTAACACAAATACTACACAGATAACAGAATAAAACTAATTTGACGGATTTTATTGTATTTAGAATTAAACTTATGATATCAGTTGTATTTACTCATGACACAAGACATTGAACTTAATTCGTCCCGAGTGTGGTCAAAACCTCGGATATATGTAAATTAAAGAGATAATATCCGTGAAATAAGTTTTATTCAAAATAATTTAGTTATCATTTTGTGCTTAACTATTTAGTTAGTTTAATATTACTGAATATGGTTATTTTGCTCTATTTGAACTTATTAGTTTGTGTAGACGTCTTTTATTATTACATTTATTATTTTGTTATTTAAGTTTATATTTTATCTCTATTGGCGGCGTAGTTTTCCTAGAGGAGGAGTTTTGGCGGGAACTTGACCAGCGACGGCTTGCTGCTTCTGTATTATTGTTTAAATAATAGTTTGAAGTGGACTTTGATATGTAAAAGTGGTGCGATTTTGTGTATTAAATGTCTACGCATGTGAACTATTAGTGGAAACGATGAAACAAGTGCTCTGACGGTGATGTGGTTCTCAAGATAAGGTGTCTGCAGTACCGTCTTTACCAATGGGCACACGGGGCCCGTGCCCAGGGCCTCCACGTCACGGGGGCCCCCGAAAGGCCGATATATTCGCTTACAATATGTTTTCTATTTTAGGAAAATATAACCCGACACCAAAATTTATAGAGTACATGAGGTAGTTGTTAGTGACTTTCTGGAAACCCTGAGCAGTGCTTCCAGCTGTGCTTGTGACAGAAAAAGTGGCATTGACATATTTCTTAGGTAGAAAATATGTAGTTCCACGATTCGCCGCCATCTAAACGTTTTTTTCGAGTTGTACAATCGCCTTACTCATAGCCTGGATTTTTTTTTAATATCCGGCAATATATGTATTTATATAATTACAGCTAAATAAATGTTGTTGGTTAAATTGATAATAGGAAAAGACATGAGTATAGGTAGTATCTTAGCGAATTTTAATCGAACACCAGAACGGTTTTTTAAACTATTATTAAACAGTGAACATTTTAATAATTATAAAAAATATCTAAAAAGTACCTACATTGCAAATTCGAGTTTGCGGTGGTGTGATTTTGTTTTGTTTCATAGAAATTATTTAAGAAAATGACAAATGTATCTCCTGATCCTGGTACGTATTGTAGTGAAATTTTAACAGAAGAATTACGCGACATTTGGCTTCAAAAATGGCCATTACTTTTCCAAAATAAAAAATGGTGACTTCTCTGAAACTTCTGCAAGTTTTCCATATTCAAGCGGTAAAAAAAAAACTAGATATTAAACTATAAATATTTTTACCCGTAAAGTGATATTAAATGGTGAGTCCTTAGAAAGAAAATGGCTCCTTTACTCACCGTTGAAGAAATCTGTGTACCTACTGTTATTGCTGCCGTCTATTTAATGATATTACTACTGGTACTGGGCATAATTTGAGTTCTCCGAATTAATATAAAGATTGGAAGCATATAAGTAACTTATTAATTGAGCATGAGAACAGTTTACAGCACAGGCAATTAATGTTGAACTATTTCGCAAGAAGCAAAAATACTGGAGGAGTTAACAGTTAGTTACTGTCTCAGTATAATACAGAAGTCAATTATTGGAAGAATATACTTAGAAGAATTGTTGCAGCAGTGATATTTTTAGCTTCTAGAGATCTTGCTTTTCGTGGTGATAATGAGATATTAGAGTTTCAAAAAAAAAGGTGATTAGGATGCCTAGAATTGATTAGTGAATTTGATCCTATTCTTGCTGATCATATTCGAAACTGTGCGGAAATCGTGGAAAAGGAAGAACCTACATCATATTTGTCTGTAAATATTTGCAATGAGTTTATTAATTTAATGGGACAGCGAGTTTTAAAAATAATTGTCAACTAACCTTCATCGTTAGATACGTAAAAGACGGAGAGCCTATTGAGAGATTTTTGCAGTTTTTGCCTATGGATAAACATTGTTCAGAATGTATAGCAGTTATCATTTTAAACTTTTTTGAAAGCCATGATATTTTTTTCTGCAGCTTTGTCCTCAATTTCAAGTGACATCAATCAACCAAGAGAAACAAGAAACGAAGCCCAAAACCTAGCAAAAAAAAAAACGGAGAAATTGAATACTATACTTTTAACGGAGATATGGAATGTTTTTTTTTGGGAATTATGAACAAAACCAGCTTAAGTTTACAGAATAGCACTATGACCATGGACGTTGCAACAAAACTTTACACATCTCTGATCGATTATGTCAATAACAAACGCAATAATTTCAATCAGTCCGAATCGATGGAAGAAAACATCCAAATACTGACTATAAAGATAAGTCTGAAAAAAAAAGAATTCGCAGCACACGCGTTACTTTTTCTAAGGATTGTCTGAGACTGTACAGTTAAATGGCAAAGAAAAATTTCGTGTACATACGTTTATTCCTTGAAATCGATACATTAAATTTACAATCGTTTTAGTTTTCTTTATCAATTAATAACAATCAATTATGATGAGTTAACAAAAAAAAATGTAATGAATTTGAAGAATTCTATCATTAAGACATTAATGCATATGAGCTCAAAGCAGAATGTTTTTATTTAGGGCAGTATTTAAAGAACATAGCAAAGGAATCTGTTGCTAGTGTGTGTCTGTCTGCATAGGCGCCTTGAGATACCATCGCCAACTGTTAGCTGTCTGCTGGCTCAAGTTGCCGTCAAAATCTCCCAAGGGCTGCACAATGTGACGCTTCAACATATTGTGAAACAGTGTACTATGAAGGATAATTATTATACATTGTAACTTCAGGTTCAGAAGGGCTAGAACCGAACCCAGAGCCGTAAAGCCAGTTATTAAGAAAAAGAAGTTTCCTGGGGGGGGGGACCGATCAAGCAAAAAATTACTTGATTACTAGTAACTTGTCACTTGATTTTGTGGTACAGTTGAGAAATTTTAGAAGTAGCGAAACGAAATAATTTAATGAGATAAATAAGAGCTGCCTCGTATTAATATAGATTATTCAATATCTACAATTATTTTCTAGGGTAGGCAGTGCGAGTGGCCCTTTACTTTAAGAACAGAGTACACATGGTTATCAAAAAAAAAAACAAGTGCCTTTAATTTTGTGTTTACGCTTTTAGAATTTATACACCAACAACATTTTTAATTATTCTTCAAATAGTTGTTAAAACAAGATTGAAATACTGTGGGTAAAAGCTCTGGTCATAAGAAAAAATAAACTACAGCCAGTCATAGTTTTAAGACATTATTATTGTCTTCATAATATAGCAAATACAAATATTTTAGCATACACGATCAACGTTTTAGCCTTGATTTTGTACGAAGATACAATGTTACGTAGATGTCAATTTAGAATATGTAATTTCATTTCCTAATAAACGTTAAACTAATATAGTGTTTTATTTTCGTATTCTATCTTGCTGCAGTACTAATGGGTAGGTTCGAACGGTGAAAAAACGGCACTAAGTATATTTATACAACAATGGTTGTGCTGTTTTGTATGGTGAGAGGATTGAATCGGAGATCCTTTTTCTGTTAAGGCGCATGGTTGAGCAAACTGTCGCGCTAGTTGTTATTTGTGCAGTTTTTAGGAGCTATCTACTTTTTATTAAAAAGATATGTCAAGTAATAAAAAACACATTATATTTCTACATAATCTTGATTCCATAAGAGTTATACTCATATCCAATTTTTAAAAAAAAGGAAAAGTATTAAAATAATGTACTTACAACGAAACCACATAAATGTGAAATAATTATTGATAATATGCATCTCCTCGTAAAGTAAGCATTATTTTATTTTGCGATTGACACTAATGGGTAGACAATTTATTAATGAACATTTCTATCATAATTTTTTTTCAAAAGACCAAAATTTGATTTTATTAAGAAATTATTTTAAAAACTGGGCGTATTCACTGCCCACGGGGTTGTGAGTCAGTGAGCGCTAAGCTCTTGAAGGTAAAACTCGTGTCGTTAGTCACGGCGTCGGCCAGCGCATATGCTCGCTTACGTCATCTTATCAGTCGATAATATTATTATTGTTTGTTTGTTTTGGGTATAATTTTTCGTATTAGTTATACATATTTGTTGTCTTTTTTACTGCGCGATGAAGCTTTTTGCGTGTATATTCTTTGAAGTAAATGCAAATATAAAAATAAAGCACCATTAGCATGTAAGGTTCGAATCCATAATTAAGATTTCGACAAATATTATAATTTACACTATAAAAAGCTAATTCAATATTATCAGTATAGTACACAGTTAAAAATAATCCTAATACCAAACCACAATATCTTAGTAGGTATAGTAATTTGGGAAAAAGTATATAAGTAGGTATTAATATACCTACCCAGTATAACTAATCACAATAGGTACCTATGTAGGTATTATGATTAGAGGTACTTATCTAAATAGTTACCTACTTTTACTAAGTAAGTCCTAATACCTATGCGGGAATCATTTAATTACAACCCAAAAACCTCTATAACTAAACTGACCATTTATTTTTTAACTCAAAACGGGACATGGGTTTATTTATACTCCAAAAACTATAACTTTATACAATTAGTGTTCACTATAAAATTATATTCGCTATAGACGGTAATTATTAAATGCAACATATTTTTTTAATTATTATTTGTCAGTGGAACAAATTTGCTTTAATAAAGTTGGTAATGATTTTAAATAAGAATAAAATTCTGCTCAAGTTTTTTTATTGTTATCTTTGTTAACAACATCGCCTTTAGAACTGGAACCGTAAGTGTTTCTTTCAGACCTCCACAATTTATTCAAAATAAAAAAATACTCTTTCTATCGGAGCATTTGTACCAGGTAGACAAAATATATTCGATTAAAAAAAATTATGTTGAAGATTGTTGACTTTGAATACTTCCATCCAACGAGTTACGGGACAATTTTGTGTCCCGGAGCTTTGGGGACAATGGGACAGGTGACCGAGAAAAGGGACAGTCCCGTTCAAAACGGGGGGACGTATGGTCTCTTTACCTATAACCCTTATTATACTTCTTGTTGATTTTTGTATTAACTTTATTAAAGTTACCCTTATTTATAAATAAATATAATTACGTGTGTAGAAATAAAATTGAATAAAAATAAAAACAATCATGTTTTTTTTCATCCTCATCAATCATTGGGGTGAGGATAATGTCAGCCAGCACAAGTAATAAGCAGGCTAAGTTACAAGCTGCTCAGTTCAAAAATTAGTAGGTAGGTATGTTACTTTTCAATACGTGACACGTAAAAATTAACAATAATCAAAAACACATCTGCGAAACATCCTATTTATTTATTTATTCTTTATTGCACCAAATATTTGTACAAAAGACGAGCTGTCTATCTATTTACCTATAGTGAGTAGGTATCTTTTAAACTCGCAATTTTCAATGCTTTATTTTTAATATATAATCTTTATATATAAAAATTACATGTCACATTGTTTGTCCGCGATGAACTCCTAAACTACTGAACTGACACAGTGTGCTGTTTGGTCCAACTTGAGAGATAGGATAGTTTTTATCCCGTTAAGTGACCATCAATATTTTTTTTTGCAATTTAAGGTTTTCTTTTATTAGACAAAAAGTAGTCGGAGAGAGCAGAACAACGTCTGCCTGGTCTGCTAGTTACCTAATTATAAAATTTCAAAATTAGATAATATATGATAATACATAATTCTAATATAATGCAACTAATATACCGAATAAAAAAATTAAAATACATTTATCGTTGTACGCCGTGTGTATTTCCATAAAATAGTTTATTGATGTTGAAAAAATAATACTACGTTCGTACAGTAGGTGGCGTCGTGCATATTTCTTACGCGATATATTGTAGCGAGAGTCGGCGGACCAAATGCTCAAGGTCGTTCGCATGGAGTAGCCCCTTTAACAAGACATTCCATCTTAGTCCTCAGGGGCGTGGACACATGGTTCTTATTCGATGATAGATGTATCTTTGGGCCGCAGCAGTCGTTCACCTTCCATATATATTACTATACTCTGACGTTCACTTTCAACGCACCACGAGTCCACTAATTGTACACAGATTGCGATTTGCGATGGGAATATGCCAACTTCACCTATGCGGTACATCGGCGACCTTAGGGCGCCCAGTTTGCAGGCTTTATAGAAAGAAACTTTGAAGATTTGATTTCCGAATTATCAGCTGTTAAAGCTAGAAAAAATAGATTTCAAATGTTTGTACATAATATGAAGGTATATGAGAAAATACTACTCTTCTTTTGACATAACCAACTTACTTTCAAACATGAAAGAATGTAAAATAAAACAATACCTACTGTATTGTTATTTTAATTAAAATGGTAAAACCAAGAACAACATAATCATTCTTCTCGCTCACAAAACTTCAAGCATTCCGACAACATCACTTGACGGTAAACTTGATCGTGTATGGCATCCATTAGTTTTGAAGTATTCCCCGAAATTACGGTGTTGCCAATTTTTTTATTTTGATTTGTACATTTTGCGTAGGAGGTATTTTTTACGCTTATATAAACTTTTGTTGTGATTCTAATTGTCTATTTGGCGACCAGTCGCCTTGCAGAATTTTTCGTAGCCAATTTCCATCCCGAGTAGCCTAATCGGCGAAAAATCGCCTACGTTGATAACACTGATCTGGAACTGGTAAACTTAAGGACGCGTTTACAAAATTGATAGGTATAGAATCGAACTATTACATTGACACTGGTCACACACACAAGTGTACGCACGGTTAGATACGGGAATCGCAATCAAGTATAAACATTTTGATAATTTAAAAGATTGTTTTTTTTTTCATATTTCTTATTACCTACAAAAATATACTTAGATACGAAATATAAATGGCTGCTCCAGAGACAGCTAGGTACTAGAAGCCATCTACAGGGAGTGAGATGTTGGCTGTGGACTTTGAGCTGGTTTTGTTAGTTATGATAACTTCAGCTCCGAACTTGGTGAAGCGACTTGAAGGTATACTTGGGTGACAGCTACTGGAAGTCCGGGACGAGTAGTACCATGTGTGCCGAGTTTGGGCTCATTATGTTAGTTATGATGAGACCTTACCTCCGGACTTGACAGAATGACCTGATGGTGTACGTTGGTGACTACTACTGCAACTCCTGGACGAGTAGAACTAGGTGTGCCGAGTTTGGGCTCGTTTTGTTAGTTATGACGAGATCTTACCTCCGGAATTGATGAGAGACCTGATGGTGTACTGACTGCTACTGGCACTCCTGGACGAGTAGAACCAGGTGTGCCGTGTTTGGGCTCATTTTGTTAGTTATGACGAAACCTTACATCGGGACTTGATGGAGAGACCTGATGGTGTAATTTAGTGACTACTACTGGAACTCCTAGACGAGTAGAACTAGGTATGCCAAGTTTGGGCTCGTTTTGTTAGTTACGACGAGACCTTACCTCCGGACTTGACAGAATGACCTGATGGCGTACGTTGGTGACTACTACTGCAACTCCTGGATGAGTAGAACTAGGTGTGCCGAGTTTGGGCTAGTTTTGTTAGTTATGACGAGATCTTACCTCCGGAATTGATGATAGACCTGATGGTGTACTTCAGTGACTACTACTGGAACTCCTGGGCGAGTAGAACTAGGTGTGTAGAGTTAGGGCTCATTATGTTAGTTATGATGAAACCTTACCTCCGGATTTGATGGAGAGACCTGATGGTGTTATTTAGTGACTACTACTGGAACTCCTAGACGAGTAGAACTAGGTATGCCAAGTTTGGGCTCGTTTTGTTAGTTACGATGAGACCTTACCTCCGGACTTGACAGAATGACCTGATGGTATACGTTGGTGACTACTACTGCAACTCCTGGACGAGTAGAAGTAGGTGTGCAGAGTTAGGGCTCATTATGTTAGTTATGACGAAACCTTACCTCCGGACTTAATGGAGAGACCTGATGGTGTAATTTAGTGACTACTACTGGAACTCCTAGACGAGTAGAACTAGGTATGCCAAGTTTGGGCTCGTTTTGTTAGTTACGATGAGACCTTACCTCCGGACTTGATAGAATGACCTGATGATGTACGTTGGTGACTACTACTGCAACTCCTGGACGAGTAGAACTAGGTGTGCCGAGTTTGTTAGTTATGATGCGCAGTTGCCCTTGAATTTGGTAATACCATTTATATTTTCTCCGACGTGCCTAAACTCGGCACACCCAGTTCTACTCTTCCAGGAGTTACGAAGTACACCATCAGGTCTCTCATTAAGTTCGGAGGTAAGGTATCGTCATAACTAACAAAACGAGCCCAAACACGGCACACCTAGTTCTACTCGTCCAGGAGTTCCAGTAGTAGTAACTGAAGTACACCATCAGGTCTCTCTATCAATTCCGGAGGTAAGGTCCCATCATAACTAACTAAACGAGCCCAAACTCGGCACACCTAGTTCTACTCGTCCATGAGTTCCAGAAGTTAGTCACTGAAGTACACCATCAGGGCTCTCCATCAAGTGCGGAGGTAAGGTCTCGTCATAACTAACAAAATGAGCCCAAACTGGGCACACCTAGTTCTACTCGTCCAGGTGTCCCAGTGGTAGTCACTGAAGTACACCATCAGGTCCCTCCATCAAGTCCGGAGGTAAGATCTCGTCATACCTAACAAAACGAGCCTAAACACGGCACACCTAGTTCTACTCGTCCAGGAGTTGCAGTAGTAGTCACCAACGTACACCATCAGGTCATTCTGTCAAGTCCGGAGGTAAGGTCTCGTCGTAACTAACAAAACGAGCCCAAACTTGGCATACCTAGTTCTACTCGTCCAGGAGTTCCACTAGTAGTTACCGAAGTACACCTTCAGGTCATTCCTTCAAGTCCGGAGGTAAGGTCTCGTCATAACTAACATAATGAGCCCAAACTCGGCACACCTAGTTCAACTCGTCGAGGAGTTCTAGTAGCATTCACCGTATACTTTCAGATCACTCCATAAAGTCCAAGACGAATAGGATTTATATAATATATTTATATATTATAAATCCCACTTGCTTTTAGCGAAACAGAACATTATAATAAGAATTTGTGATTATAAAAATATTTATATTATTTATGTATTATTTTACTTTGTCAGGTCATGTATGTACCTATGTATCAAATTCGAATATTTTGTGTTTGTACAGCGATCTTTTTCAGCTGCTACAGGCGATACAGCGACCACCCGCGATAGTAAAGATGAGACGTATTTACGCTACCAGGTTTTAAAACCAGGTATTCACTTCAAAGTACGGCGCCCTGGTACGAGCAAAAAATACTTGCAAGTATGAAAATACTTGCATAGGAAAATCATCCATATCTCAATAGTAGTAAGGAACTCAATCGTATTTGTTAACGAAAAATACTTAGTACTTCAAAGTATTTTTTTTTATTTATACGACTTTGCTCCTTATTCATAGTAGGATAACATGGAATACGGGTGAAATTCCTATGCAAGTATTTTCAAATTTTGACACCACGGCTGGACACGTCCCTCGCGTCGCAATGAGACGTATTTACGCTACCAGGTTTTAACTTTAAAGTACGGCGCCCTTTTACGACCAAAAAATACTTGCAAGTATGAGAATACTTGCATAGGAAAATGATCCATATCTCAATAGTAATAAGAAACTCAATCGTATTTGTGAATTAAAAATACTTTGAACTTGAAAGTATTTTTTTTATTTATACGAATTTGCTCCTTAGTCATAATAGCCTAACATGGAAAGCGGGTCGAATTCCTATGCAAGTATTCTTCCTTATATATTACTATACTCTTTGCAAGTATTTTCAAACTGACACCGCGGCTGGACACGTCGCGTAAGTACCTAGTAAGTAATAAGAATTATGTTTATATTCGGGGAAGTAAAAGTTTTGTTTCGATTTCTTGTAAATTCAATTATTATTGTGAACTGATTACGTAACCTACTGACCGTGACCTAATTTTTAAGTAGTTATTTCGCGTGTATATTGAATTTAGAGACAGTTTTAAAACTTTTATTTATTAAGACTCCTAAGCCGAAAAGTAGGAAGGAAAGATTTCATTTCGTTACCAAAAAAAATTTAAAAAGGTACAGTATAAATTTTGGCCCGAATCAAATTAGGCATTCATATATATATTGACATTAACAAATACTTTCAAGTATTTTTAAAACCTGGTTTTCGACCCTGGTATTTTTCCATACTCGTACTTAGAAGCCCTGGTATTAAATTTTGCAAGTATGTCTCATCTCTACGCGATAGCGGCCGAGCGCCGACTGTGGTTTCATCGAAATTTTTGTACAACAAATCAAACCAGACACTAAATATAAAATAACTCTTATTGCAATCCATTAGGATTCATCCTTATCAGCAAAATATGTCAAAAAATAAGCATCAGTTTTTATTTTTTTTACGACTATTTGTGACATTTTGATAAAAAGTAATCACCAGCATTTTTTATTGAATATGTCTGCCTACTTACAGTATTTTTAGAAATCTTAATATATGTTGATAATAGAACAAAAAATGTACCGAAATATGAGCCGGTATCGTTAATTTTGTAGTAAATGGCTAGGGAAGATCCTTTTTACAATGTAAAAAACTATTATTTTCAACAAAAAAGTTACCACCATTTGAAGATAAAGAACCATTCTATACGTTGTAGTTATTAGTTATATTTGATTTGGTTTAGTTTTGTCACAAAATGTACCGAAAAACAGCATAATTTGGCCCGATTTGCAACCCCCGCCTAAGGGTATTAGCAATTAGCATAGATAAGAGTGTATATACGGAATTGGGGTATTAGTGTTCTGTGGGTTAACCCTGGTTAACCTATGGAGTGTAGAGTAGAAGGAGGACCATCTCTGTATATGAAAAGTATCCCTAAAACGCGTCCAATAAGGGTGGCGCTGCAGTAGCATAGGATAAATTTAAAAAAAAGCGCCAAAATTTATTAGAATAATATGGAGAAATAAACAAGGACCGACCAATCTGCTTGGTTTTGTACTACATAAATAGTTAAAGTTTTGTATACTGGCATTTTACTAACTACTCAAGTCATGAAATTTTTTAAATATTTTAATTCAGCTGACTTCACTCCGTCTACAACAGCTATATTCATATCGTAGTTTTTCAGACGACAGCGCTACTGTGGAAGGTTTTGGAACCTCTATTTTCAGTATTTATTGGGACACTTTTTCAACTTTCGCACCTTATAAGATGGTTCTCCTTCTACTCTACACTCCATAGGTTAACCCTAAGGGTATTAGTGTTCTGTGGGTTTACCTCTCAGACCCAGTGTTGCAAAAGTGAAAAATAAAAAATCGGTAGATTTGCCAGCTAAAAATCGGGAGAAATCGGGAGATTTTTATTTACATCCATGGGTTTAGAAATGTATCATAAAACGTTCTTTTAGTTTTCGTTCTTCTTCGTTTCAATTTTTTTTGCGAAATAAATAATGTTTTTATAATTTAAACTAAAATTTAATGATTATATATTTTTGCTACTCACGCTTGTCCAAAATTATTCTGTTTTTTTCACTGAATGATTTCATTTCTTTCGTATTTAGAAGCAAACGCCATTAATTTATTGATAACTAATGCTCCCTAACAAATTTGGACATAAAGCACAACAGTTCTCAACACAACAGAAGAAGGCAAGTAATTAGTGAATGTATTTCTATGAAAGAACAACACTATATATACATGACTTAAGCTACCTAATTCGTAAAACAACCCGAACAAAGTAATCTTTAGGGATCTCCCCCGTACACGTACCATACAATAATGAACTCTATTTTAAGATGTTTCAGTGCAATATGCTTTAAGTATAACGCGAAGTTAAAAACCTAATAAGGGTATAGGTATAGGTCCCATAGGACGTGGTGCGAGCAATTTCGGGAAGTCCCCGTACATAGATTTTGTATTAAAGGTTCATTTTAGTATTTAGAATATTACTTTTCAATTTTATTTATGAATATTATTTTATATCAGTTGAAAATGTAACAAAATCGGGAAATACGGTCGCTAAATAGGGATATCGGGAGATACTAAATAAAATCAGTAGATCTAACTCGCAACTATGACAAGTATACCCTCTATGAGGAATATGGACAGTGGGTTTTTTAGGGTGTAACGGTGTTTGTTGTAGTAGTGATAAGAAAAAAATGTGGGAGGAAAAAAAGGCGCACATTTTTTTCTAAATTTAATCTCGGTGGAACGCGGACACATGCGATGTTTAGGGCAGCGTTGCAAAGCTGGGTGATATTTGTGACAGTAAAATTCTGTGCTCCCCTTTATTTCCATGGCCCATGACCAGCAGTGGAAGGAAACTGAAACGAGAGGGAGGGATTAATTTTATTATTTGAAAAAATATTTTTGTGTGTAAAGAAAGTCATCAAACATCATCAAATAATTTATTACACAAAAGTTGCGTAAACAAGTTCAATGTTTAGAACAGAAATAACAAAGCCAAACAATTCTACTGAAAAGAAAAAAAATATTATGTTACTTCTACAACTAAGGCAAATCTAACGAATCGCCATATGTCAAAATTCAATATCTATATGTTAAAATCAAATAAATACTATTAAGAAAGAAACAAGGACGTAGAAACACTCGATATTCATAAAGAAAAATATATAATATAACTAGATGACCAGGCAGACGTTGTTCTGCCCTATCCAACGATCCTTCCTATAAATAGTTTTATATTCATGTTACCTTGATATCCATGTATTAGTGTTCGTCTTGTTGGTTGGCCTTTTAAATAAATAAATAAAACAATAAAAATCCTTAAATACGCAATAAAAATTTTTAGGGTCATTTATCGGGATAAAAACTATCCTATCTCTCAAGTTGGACCAAAATGCACACAGTGTGCAAAATTTCATTGAAATCAGTTCAGTAGTATAGGAGTCCATCGCGGACAAACAACGTGACACGTAATCTATACAAATAAATAAAATTGAAGTGTCTGTTTGTAATGTCAAAATTACAGTTTTTTACTAAATGCATATGAAAGTAAATACGGTACCTATAACTAAAATACAATTTTTAAAATTTTTGTCTGTCTGTCTGTCTGTTTGTTCCGGGTAATCTCCGAAACGGCTGGACCGATTTTGACGGGACTTTCACTGGCAGATAGCTGATTTCATAAGAAGTAACTTAGGTTACTTTTATTTTAGAAAAAGAATTAGGGTTCCGCGCAAAAACACAAAAACCCTAACACGCGAACGAAGTCGCGGGGAAAAGCTAGTTTTTTATATAAAGATTATATCGATATACTCAGTAGGAGCCTCAAAAAAAATTTAAATCATAGGTATTTACTTTATTATGCTATCTTTGAGCAACGTCATTTTTCTACCGACTTCAAACAGGAGGAGGTACTCAAGTCGACTCTATATTTTTTTTATGTGTGTTATCTCATAACTTCCTTCTGGGTGAACTGATTTCGATGATTCTTTTTTTTATTTGAAAGCTGGTGCTTCACATGTGGTCCCATATAAATTTGAATAAGGTAGTCAGACCTGAATTTTCAGTAACCAGGCAGGCATTATATGAACACAGTATATTTCAAATTTCATTCAATGTGAACCAGTAGTTTAAGAATTATAATTAGTCAAAGTTTCTTGATTTTGTTTTGACCGACCGATCATCAAAACTCTAAGGCACTTCTAGCAGACTTAGAAGCTTCAAATTTAATAAAATATTTCGTAATTTTGGTCCAGTTTTCTAGATACACCAACTGCATAAAGATAAGTACCTAGATATAATTATGTTCAAAAGTAACTTGTAAAATGGTCAACGGAATGAGAAAGTAAGAATGGGACATCCAAAATCAAAATCCATTCGCACTAAATAATTTAATTTTATGTAATAATTATGTATTACTTGTGAGATACATTGTGTTTTCATGCGATGGCCAAGTCAATCTATTTATTTAAAACATAAAATATTTTTAATATTGATATGGTCACTATAAGACGTTATTAGGTTAGCTAATTACGTAATAACTTGAGACAGAAGGATCCTTAAGTAGGGACTGAATAAATTAACCGACTTGGTATTACATGGATCTCACAACTTTTTACGGTAAAAGAACTGAGTTGCGAGACTTGTTTTTTTTTGTACAAGTTATGTTTTTGATGGCATAATGTTATTCTTAATAATTTATATTGAAGTCGGTTGAACAAAATTTTTAATTATTGTTGAAAACAACTTCGCCATAATGTTCACTATATATCGAAATTATAACATAAAACGCAATTTTCGGACATTTGGCTTTGTGGAATATGAAAATTTGTGTTAATCACACATGATTTATAGTGATAATTCACACTTTATATTTAATTTTCAGTTAATTCTGGCTATTAAATATAATGATACGTGAACGACACAGTATTTGAAATGACAATTTTATAAAGTGTATAAAATTATTACGAAGCAAAATATAAGGAATTAACTTTTAAAAACTGTGTAATTTCTTACCTTTTATATAAAAACTAACAAAAAACTTTCTATTGTACCCACTTAATGTTTTTTTTATTTGTAGTTGCCTCTTAAACTCACGCGGCGAAGGAAATAAGACTACAGTATGTGAAGTAAGCGTAACGCGTAGGTAAAGGCGGAAACTCGTCATTTGAAGTAAATTCTGTTAATTTAGAGAAGCGTAATTTAGTAACGATAGATTGTGTGTACAAATACAAACACACAATTTCCTAAATCTGATAGTTCGATGGGATGGCCATCCGAAACCAACTATACTTAGAAACTACATCATCAATTGTGACTGATAACATTCTATTTGTTCAATAAAAATGTGATTTTATTTATATTATTTTTCAGATGCAAGCAATGGGTGAAACAACTGACACATGCACCAATTGAAAAGATTCACATGTTAAAACATATTTGTGGCAAACATTGTAAATCCGAGGATTTAGAAATCCAACTAAAACGAACTGTTATTTCATCAGTGGAGTTAATTTAAACTTCCCCCATTATGTGTATGTTAATTAGGTTTCATTTACATGTAGCAAAAGATAATATCCCTCTAAAATCACACATTCGTAAGAATTTGATTATATAACTAAACTTAAAGTTATTTGTAATTACCTGGTTATAAATATTTTTTTATAGATTCATCTACAAACATTAGCAATAATGAGCACTCATTTTGAAAGCGACAATTAGTAAACGATCTCTGCGAGTAGTAAGTACGTAGGTACCTCTGTGAAGAAGCCTAGCGATTTGTACATAGTATTTGTTACACTTAAAAGCAATTTGATCCGATTAGTGTTAATAAACCCAATTTTATACCCTTTAAAAAAAACTGACGTTGAAAACAAGCATCCAGACGCAGACTATTTATTTTACAGCATAGCAACACTTTTTCAGTGCGGGAACGAATCCTCGGTCCAGCAATGCCGCAGCCAAACGGTTAGCCTCTGCGCTACGGAGTCGTCATTTAGTTTTTACTTAATTTAGTATAATAGTGCGTTTTAATTTTATATTTTCTCGGTACTCGCAATTTATATAAAATTATGAAACTGAAAAGGTTCTGTTTCGATGAATAGATATCATCCGTCATATTCTTCCTCAACGAGGTATTTTTATTAATTTCCATCTTTTTAAAATGGTCAAACATCTATAAATACTTATTAAGGCAAGAGTTGATGCCGCTATTATTTCGACGTCATTCTTCGTTGCTGGCTCAACGCAAACTGACCGCATCGCGAGAGTGTAAACAGGCACTCGTTACCTCACAACAACACGCGAGCTGCGAGGCGAGGTACGAGGCGAGCCGCGAGGCGAGAGTCTAAATGAGGTATTAAATATCATGTCTTGATGTTGGTAGAGTAGCTTGGCGCAATGTCATAAGGCGGCTACTGAGTACTGACCTGCCTGCCGCAGGGGCAATCTAGGGAGCACAGCGATCGGAGCAATATCGGAGCTGTCTCTACACATACGCCTGCCGTTCAGTATGAGAGTGTACGATGTACGTCTCGCTGGACGCACGTGTTGAGAATGGCGCCAGTTTTATCGAAATATCAATGAATCAGTATATATAGCCTTGGCTCTTTTTTTATATAGAATAAGGGTGACAAATGAGCACAGTTCACCTGATGGTAAGTGGACAGCCACATTTATCAATAAAAACAACCAATTAATTAATAATTGTAACCATTATATAGTGCTTAGAAGCTGCAGCATAGCTCTGCCACGCTATTTTTAGGCTATCAAAGACAATTAAATATGACTTACTTTACTCGTCATAATTTAATATAACCAATTTATTCTGTGATATAACTTAACTATCTTGTGCTTAGTAACTATAATTTAACTACTGTTACAAATAGCCAGGATAGTTTTCTAATGATGGTTTCAATAAAAATTAATTACTAAAATTTGTATTTTTATTTAAATGTTTATATAATGACATTTTATTTATATTCCAGCAATTTTAATATTATTTGAATATTTTTGATAAGTTAGGTAACAAATCCCAGTAATGTTACTTGTAAGTTACAACATTCACATAACATTCTTTCTGCGGGTCTGACTTGTACTCATACGTGTGCTCCGCGTGAAAGTCGCAACGAACTGATCAAAGAGTATAGTAACTGTCCTATACAGGAAGAACTGATACTGATTGAAATTGCTCCAATTGGGCTACACACGCGACAGCGGCAGTGCCAATCTAGGAAGCAAGGAAGGTCTTGTGCTCCTGCAGTGTTGCAAAAGTGAAAAATAAAAAATCGGTAGATTTGCCAGCTAAAAATCGGGAGAAATCGGGAGATTTTTATTTACATCCATGGGTTTAGAAATGTATCATAAAACATTCTTTTAGATGTCGTTCTTTTTCGTTTCATTTTTTGCGATCAAAATAATGTCTTTATAATTTAAACTAAAATGTTATGATACTTTTGATACTGATATTCTTGCTACTCACGCTTCTCCAAAATTCTTCTGTTTCTTCACTAAGTGATTTAATTTCTTTCGTATTTAGAAGCAAACGCCATTCTAAATTAATTTTTTGATAACTAATGCTACCTAACAAATTTGGACATAAATCACAACAGTTCTCAAAAAAACAGAAGAAGGCTAGTAATTAGTGAATATAATTCTATGAACGAACAACACTATATATACATGGCCTAAGCTACCTAATTCGTAAAACAACCTGAACAAAGAAATCTTTAGGGATCTCCCCCGTACACTTACCAGACAATAATGAATTCTATTTTAAGATGTATCAGTGCAATATGCTTTAACCATACCGCGAAGTTAAAAACCTAATAAGGTTATAGGTATAGGTCCCATAGGACATGGTGCGAGCAATTTCGGGAAGTCCCCGTACATAGATTTTGTGTTAAAGGTTAATTTTAGTATTTAGAATATTACTTTTCAATTTTATTTATGAATATTATTTTACATCAGTTGAAAATGTAAAAAAATCGGGAGATACGTTCGCTAAATCGGGATATCGGGAGATACTAATTAAAATCAGTAGATCTCCCGATAAATCGGGAACTTTTGCAACATTGCGCTCCTGCTGCCCTGCCGCAGAGCCGACTTAAAAAATTGCCCCTGCTTGCCTACACACATCACAATTAAGGAGGCAATTGTCATCCTCACTCCTACACCCTAGATTGCCCCTGCGGCAGGCAGGTCAGTAGCCGCCTATAGTCATACATTTACTTTTTCTTAGGAAGTCCCGCCTCTTAAGTGGTTATAATCTCTTTGCTATGAGTTTACCATTTTAAAAAGACAACCTATGAAGACAACAGTTGCGCACGGTACTTTTAAATTTAAACTTAGAGCATTTTAAATAAGTTTTTGACATTAACTTCGCAAGACAGCTTCTTTTTTTCCAGAGAGTTCGTTTACGAAGTTTGTTAAGTACACGAATTGTATAAATTTAACTTTTAATGTTATGCACTAAATGTTGTGCACGTAAAAAATAAAAAAGGATTTTGCGATTTGACTGTCAAAGTTACCCCGATTGGCGGTATATTTTGACTCAAAATATAACGCTACCCTGAGGGTACAAGCTAATAATCTTTGGCCCATAACACTAAATTGGCTATTATCTTCATAAACGAAAATCCATATCAAGTAAAAAATTTTTATTTTAGTTCCTTCCTTCCACTTGCAGGTAAGTTTAGTGTTATCAGTATCAATTATTAAATGTTTTCCTGGTAGAGATGAGACATACTTGCAAAATTTAATACTATTAATAATAATTATTCTAAGTACGAGTATGGAAAAATACCAGGGTCGAAAACCAGGTTTTAAAAATACTTGAAAGTATTTGTTAGTGTCAATATACAGGGTGTTTTTGGAACGCTCCCGAAAACTAAGACAGGCGACAACACCAAGTATACCTTTGGTCATGGGTCACAAATAAATTCGATCCTGATGAAAAAAAAATCATCTTTTTACAAGGTTTTATTAGCTTTATTCACGCGCCATCATGTTAGTACAGCTAAATGAAACGATAATTTCATAAAAAATATCATGAAAATACTGAAACATAAAACCAGCAGTGGAATGACTGAATTGATATCACCTGACCTGAGCTAGATAAAGGTCAATGTACGCGCGAACACAAATTCGCGCGGCCCGCAACTAGCGGGCCTTCCAACAATACCTAATAATTTACAACACGTGTCTAAATACCTAACTTATCTACTTAACCTACTATTTTGCCACTGTGCTTCTCCACGTAGCCACTTTAATCCGAATTTACAGGTTAAATAACCCAAATAACTGGTTCGATTCCCCGCTAATGAAGAAATACTTAAATGAAATGTAACCAAGGTTGGAGTCATGCGTTTTTATTCATCGTGTAGGTATGTTTATTATTCTCGTGTATTCAGTTATGTACCTATTCAGATTAGTCTAGTACTAAGTTATTTAAAAAAAAATAGTTATGAAACAGCTTACTGCTCTAAATCCTCCGTGGTCTTATGAGATGCGGCTCATATTGTGCTCCATTCATTTCAAGGCAGACTTCGGTGCATCATCGTGTGGTCTTCGACACAGGCCGTACGTAGTTTCTCGAAAGCATCCACGATCCTTTGGCGCATTTCTTCAGCACTATCACATTCACGATTAAAAACCCTTTCTTTCACATACCCCACAAAAAGAAGTCTAACGGAGTCAGATCTGGTGAGCGAGGTGGGCAAGCGTGTGGTCCTAGTCTGCCGATCCAGCGATCATCAAATAGCTCATTGAGGCGCTCACGGACGAACCTCACGAAATGTGGAGGGGCACCATCATGTTGGAACTATGTGCGGCGATATTCAGCCAACGATAGGTCGTTTAAAATGTCAACCAACTGTTCATTTATAAAGTTTAGGTATCACTGTCCGTTCAGTCGCTCTGGCAGAAACACTGGTCCCAGTATGCGATCCTTAAATAAACCTGTCCATACGTTAACCGACCATCGGGTTTGGTGCCCGGTTTGTCGAACAGCGTGCGGGTTAACCTCTGAATACACGTGTGTATTTCTTCGGTTCCACAGGCCGTTTCTGGTAAATGTCGACTCATCCGTCCAGATAATGTGCTCAATGGAACCAGGCACACGTTGTTGCTGATATAATAACCAACGGCAGTATAATAACCACTATAAACGTACGCGTTAAGCATTATTAAAACAAAAAAGAATCCAAAAACGTAACAAAAACTTTAATATCAACACGTAATCACAAGTAAATTTATTAAACAAAACGATTGAACTGTCGCTCGCGCACGCGTGTACAAAATCAACACGAAACTGTCTCAAAAACTAAAACCAACGAACCCCGTCAAGGCTGAAAATTACTGCGTCACAAGCGTGAGGCGACAGGGTTAGGCATTCTGCCGTCATAATAAAAAAGGAAGTAACTAACAAAAACGTAAAATGGAAATAAAAAATAAATTGATGAATTTTTCTTTCAGACCCCGTGTCTAAAGTATATTAAAAGGTATCTATATTGAAATATATACGTAGAGACATGAAGATTTTAAGGACGAACTTATTTTTTTTTAAATTTGTTTATTTATTTAAATAAAACGAGTTTTCCTTTTCATCTTAGCTTAAAAAATACACCTGGCAACACAAAAACATCGAAGGAAAGACGCATATAACTATTTGCGTCTTTCCAACCTAATAAATTAAAAAAAAACTGCCATTCATTTAACAATTTTACATATTTTGGAAAGGTCATTTGAAGTTGAAAGGACGCTAATAGTAATTTACTACTTTTTTTTTAATAAATATTAGAAAAGCATTAGTAGTGAGACACAAAAAATAATAATTTTAAAAAGTAATGATTTTAAAGGGGATATCATACAAGACTTACTACGATAATAATTAAAAATTAAAAATTTTGTACAACCGACTTTAATATAAATAATTAAGGATAACTCAAAAACTATTGGTCTGACCTCGATCAAATTTATATGGGACCACATGTGAAACACCAGCTCTTAACAATAAGATATAAGCTCTTAATAATAAGATATAGAATAATAAGACAAGACCAAGAATAATTGAAATTTAAGTAATCGATGCAAATATTGTTAAAGATGACGTAGCAACTGGTTAAATAAGTCTTTTCTTTTATGTTGAATTTGTATAAGTCTTTTCTACTAAAAAAAGTCATCTGTGATCAACAGTTACGTCTAAAATTCTTACGATAATTTCTAAAATATTGATATTTGTGAATATTAAAAAAATTTAGTAGATGCGCCTTCTTATCATGAATCGAATGGTATATTTAACTCATTTATTCATAAATTGTTAGATGCGCCCTTTTTCTTACGACCGCGTGTTTCGTACCGAGCTAGATACAGGTCGATAGCGGAGGGGGTGTGGGTACAATCGCGTTCTAAAGTACTACATGGTATTGGGCTATTGTTTTATAATATTATAGTAATTAATTGTTTTAATGTAGAATCATAATAGGTGTTTTACTAGCTACTTAGAACTTTGGAAGAGGTGGGAATTAAAAATGGATAATGTTTACATGAGCATTATTTGTTATTTCTATCGTAAAATATAAAGTAGTTTGTAACAAGAAAACTTTAGCTAAGGGTAACACGCCGTCCATTATGACGTCTTGGGTCACATGGAAGCCAGATGTTAATGGTGTGTTGGTGTTACTGGATGCTACTTGATCATCACTTTCATCTTCGCTTGAGCTTCCGTCATCAGGTCGATCACATGGTAATTTTTTCGGTATTCTTCCTCCACACTTTTAACTTTACTGCACAATTTTCCCCATTCACCTTCTCCTATCATATTTACCTTTTCGATCACTAGTTTAATCATAAAACAATAGATATAAATAATTTTTCTTTCCTTCCTTTTTAAAACATCGTCGCGAGTCGCAAAGTAAGCTGTGTATGCGACTGTATTTTTGGAGCGAACAAAGCGCGGGAACCAATAGCATGCAGGCACACTAATACTGGCGGATTGTTCCCCCGTCGCGCGCCTTTCGTACCAATATGTGATAAATCGCTCAGTGCCCAAGTTCAAGGCCAGCGTTTGTTTTTCACCGTTCGCGCGTACATTAACCTCCATTAGTCAGGTGATATCAATTCAGTTTCCACTGCTGGTTTTATGTTTCAGTATTTTCATGATATTTTTTATGAAATTATCGTTTCATTTAGCTGTACTAACATGATGGCGCGTGAGTAAAGCTAATAAAACGTTGTTAAAAGATGATTTTTTTTTCATCAGGATCGACTTTATTTGTAACCCATGATCAAAGGTATACTTGGTGCTGTCGCCTGTCTTAGTTTTCGGGAGCGTTCCAAAAATACCCTGTATACATGAATTGGGCAATATATATATAAAAATTTAAAATTTGATTCGGGCAAAAATTTATACTGAACGTTTTTAATTCTTTTGTTAATCTTTCCTTCCTACTTTTTGGCTTAGAACTATTAATTAATAAAAGTTTTAAAACTGTCTCTAAATTCAATATACACGCGAAATAACTATTTAAAAATTAGGTCATGGTCAGTAGGTTACGTAATCAGTTCACAATAACTATTGAATTTACAAAAAATCGAAAGAAAACTTTTACTTCCTCGAATATAAACATAATTCTTATTACTTACTACTTACCTACGCGACGTGTCCAGCAGCGACGTCAAAGTTTGAAAATACTTGCATTCGTTCAAAGTATTTTTCATTCACAAATACGATTGAGTTTCTTATTACTATTGAGATATGGATAATTTTCCTATGCAAGTATTTTCATACTTGCAAGTATTTTTTGCTCGTACCAGGGCGCCGTACTTTGAAGTGAATACCTGGTTTTAAAACCTGATAGCGTAAATACGTCTCATCTTTATTTCCTGGATAATTTTGACACATCACAATATATGTAGTTTTGAACAAATGTAAGTTATTTGTTCGATAAATGGTTAAAATTAGTTTTTAGTCTTTAATCTAAGTAAATGTACTTATGTTTGTATTTGTATACGTAACAAGTGGAATTAGTACTTTTGCAGTTGTAATAAATATAATAATTTATGTATAAAATAATTTATGTGAACTTAGGGAGCGGGGGACTTTAGCTTGCCGGTCACTGTAATGTTTCGTTACGTCGTCACAGTTTGGCCTGCAATAAGATGCGTTAGTAACAGGAAACAGCAAGGCAGTTCAGATTACGGTCTTAAGCTGATCTGCAATAAAAGTTGCGTGTAGCCCCTAATAAAAGATGCCTAATGAAACTTGTGTAGTGCAGATATTTATTAATAAAAAAATATGTCTAGGACATTTAAAATCCGCACGCGATGGGGCAGCGCGGTGGGCTTCTCCCCGCCCCAAAATCCTTTTTCTCTGAAGAAAAGAAAAACCCTTTTCACTAATAAAATGGATGAAGTCAAGTAACAATTTACCTATAAAGGTAAATTAATAATAACTTAATTTATTTTCTTTCCAGAATGGAAACAAGTAATTTAGTACAATGAGGAAACATCCTACAAGTCACTTGCTATAAAAGAAGCAGTTATGAGGTTAGCCCCGAGTTTTTGATTAGCGGGTGCACTACTTTCCAAGTGAAAGTATTGGAAGTTAAAATGCAAAGCAGCCACACTGCTATGTGTCATATTCTTGTCAGGTTTTTTAAAAACTGCCCAAAAGACAACAACACCTACTCTATAACTTTATCCAGTAGCAAACTAAGCATTGCAGAAAAAAGCTTTTTGTCTGACGACGGTACTTGGCATTTAATTAAGGAGATTGATCAAGTTTTAGCGTTCGACATCTCGGTTGTCATGGATACAGTACACATTAGCTCATTCGAAGCGCTATACGATGATACTGAATTAGCCGATTTTGAGCTCCGCGATGAGGATGGATCAGTGAAAGTACATAAAGCTGTTCTTGCAGCTTCTAGTCACGTATTGAAGCGAATGCTCAGCGGTAGCTGGCGAGAGACTAAAGAAGGTCATGTCGATGTCCCGGGCACATCGGCACAGACGTTGCAGCATTTTAAAGATTACATATATTTGCGCAAGCTGCCCAATACTGGCTTGGAGCAGGTCCTGCTTCTGGCTTCGTATTACATGATACCACAATTAGAGCAGAAATGTGTGAATAAACTGGTGAATAGCTTGACAGCGCAGAAAACTTGCGACCTGCTAGAGTTGGCGATGAAACACAAAGTCAACAGGCTTATTCTGGCTATTCTTGAATGGGTTCAGAATAGGGGTGTGGAAGTCAAGGATATGCGTTCATTCTTTTCGAGTTGTACAGATAATAATTGTGAAGAATTACCATAATCTAAGTAATTTGCGTATTTTATTGTGTATAGAGCAAAATACACGCTTGTAGTTAATCAATATTTTGAAACCGTCTATTAAATCTGGATGAATATAATAACTTCATTGTTTTTCACAATAGATTACTCATTATTAATCAACAAATCCTAATTGTCTTATAAATTTTTAATTATACATAGCAGTACTTGTATTGTGATGTTAGAAACACTTACTTGATATACTTAAATCTTAATCCAATTAGAAATGATAAGTCTGACAGACTGATTTGAGACTGAAGGCTAATTGATTAAAAATATTGAAAAATTGATACATTCAAACAGACTGTTAAACGGTACACGGAAGATTTAATGACTTTTCTTTTAAGTTATCATTCCAGGGTGTGCATCCCATGTATAATTATTTTTCAAACAGTTAACAACAAGATGGCTGATGGTACATCAACCTGCATATTCAATCTATCAGTACCAATATGAACACATTTAATTAATAATTTAGTTAATGATTTCTTGTATTAACACAAATACTACACAGATAACAGAATAAAACTAATTTGACGGATTTTATTGTATTTAGAATTAAACTTATGATATTAGTTATATTTACTCATGACACAAGACATATAAGTTTTATTCAAAATAACTTAGTTATCATTTTGTGCTTAACTATTTAGTTTAATATTACTGAATATGGTTATTTTGCTCTATTTGAACTTATTAGTTTGTGTAGACGTCCTTTATTATTACATTTATTATTTTGTTATTTACGTTTATATTTTATCTGTATTGGCGGCGTAGTTATCCTAGAGGGGGAGTTTTGGCGGGAACTTGACCAGCGACGGATTGCTGCTCCTGTATTATTGTTTAAATAATGGTTTGAAGCTTTGAAGTGGACTTTGATATGTAAAAGTGGTGCGATTTTGTGTATTAAATGTCTACGGATGTGAACTATTAGTGGAAACGGAGAAACAAGTGCTCTGACGGTGATGTGATTCTCAAGATAAGGTGTCTGCAGTACCGTCTTTATCATAAGGGCACACGGGGCTATATTGTCATAGTTGCCACGCTTGGCGAGCGGGTTGGCAACCGCAATTTTTTTATTGTTATTTTGCTGTTATCAGAAAGATGCTGCTGCCCATGTTCTGCCTCAGTTTCCCTCTGTCGCCTCTTACGATACCCACGGGAAGATATGGGGTAGGGAGTATTCTTACCCGCCACTACACGGGGAACATAGCGTGATACTATATATATTGTACTAGTGTGACTGTGAGGGTGGTTAATTATGGTAATACATTTTTTTGGTTGATAAATTTTTGGTTGATAAATAGATACTCAGTTGGGTTCATAATAATTGCTTAAATAGGATAATCTCACGATTTTTTTTGTTTTTAAGATACTACAGTTTTATAATGTATAAAAATCCTTATTTTTACCTAAAGTTTTTGAAGTTAAATTTTGAATTTTACTGTAACAATATTATACTTACTGGTTTTACACAAATAATTGATTTTACACAAATAATTTAGGAATGGAATCCTTTGGAAACCTTTTAATAAATTTGTTTTTATTCTGATTTTTATTTTATATTTCTAAAGAAAATGTTTACTGCAAATTGTAGTTCGTCTTTGGATTCCAACCAACCCGCCCAATTAACCTTATCCATTTTTTTAATATATCAGTCTGTTTGACAAACGGCAAAATAAAGTTACATTTTTAGAAAGCAAATTGGGCATTTATTTTTATTCCTCTCCTTGTTGTGCCCACACAAGTCTATCGATTCATTATAAACATTCAAGATAAATATCGACATTAATTTTCTTATAGTTGAGTCAATCGCTAGCGTACATGTAAAATATTTTGTTTAAAAATTAATTTACCAAAATCATATAAATTATCAACAACGTAACTTATTTATTTGCAAAACATCAAAATTGATAAAATAATTGAAAATATTAAAATTTTAAACAGTATAAATAACATAAATTTTAACCAAAAATAGACGCGTCATAGCAGTAACGACCTCTTGCGAATTTACCTGTGAAATGTGCAACCCTCAGGATTATTTCTACTATTGACACCATAGTTGATCACGAAACATGTAACCATTTTGGATAACTTTGAATTATAAATATTAACACTATTATCATCTGAAAAAATTACAAAATAACTAGGAGCTTATTTCTTTTGTGCCGACCTGTGAAACAAAATCGGTTACAGAGTCATGAGATTTGGTATCCTTTTCTATCTTGTATTTTTGCCATAATGCTGAGGCCACAGTAACGGGAAACATCAATGTCCATAAACGCAACAATTATTACTTTAATTTTAACACGATAAAGTGAGTGGCTACACTTGAACGATCAATATCAATGGCGTTAATGTTTCTTGAATTTTAAGCAAGATGGACTTTGACGCTGACTACTCCATATTTGATGAGTGTAAATATTTATTATATGAATATATTTTATCATCCCACAAACATGGCTCTGTTTGCAGAATCTCAAGAAATGTAATAACTTTTTCATTATTCCACTCCATCATAGCCATACGTGCGACCCGGTCGCGCTCACCGTACGCAATGGGACAAACGTAGTGTGGCCGCTTCAAGCTTCAACGCGTTATTCGTGCGTTAATGTCTTTGATGTACCGCCAGTCGAGTTATCGCCAAACGGCAAACGACATTGCTAATGCCGTTGTCAAATTATAGCGTTATGTCGTGGCCACACCTACATTTAACGTCCATCAACGCGATAATTAACGGCATTTCGCGTTAGTTGGGCCACAGCATAAGGAATTTTCTTCTCCCTTGCACACTATGTCCGCCTATACCAGTATATTCTAAGTCTATGGTAGCAAGCTAACTATAAAGCCATGCATCCACCAAAACTGTTGACAACATTTATGTTTTCAACTGTTTACAACTGTTTCCAACAAGCATCTCCACCGACGGAACAAATGTTTGCAACAAGCGTATTCTTTTGATGTTGCCGTCGAAAATGGAAACACGGTTCCCCACATTGTTTCAAGTTTTGTTACCAACTGTTGTGTTGGCAACAAAACTTTGGTGGAGACTAGGCTTAGGCCCGCCACATATATACGGAATTCCGTTTCGGGATTCCGTTTCGATATTCCGATTCGAGATTCCGAATGCAGCAAATTCATATAAAATCTATGATCCGCCACACACGTACGGTAGTTTTCCATTCGAAATTTTGCGGGCAAAAGGGGATTCCGTATGTGTGTGGCCGACCCATTCGGAATTCCGAAACGGAATCTCGAAACGGAATTCCGTATGTATGTGGCCGGCCTTAAAGTCGGGATCGGAGAAAATAATGGCTGCCCATAGATAATACAGCCAGTGTTTTCACAATTAAGGAAATTTAGAAACTGATAGGGGGAAAAAGGCGAAAGACCTAGAGAAGAGAAATCTATAAAAAACTAATAAAGATAATTTTTTCTTGTTGTAAAATTGCAAAAGATCTCGTATTCAGACGAACTTATACATAACACTCATAAATATAAGTAAATGCAAGGTTGCATTATGTGATTCATATTCAAATAAGAATAAAACTGATTGGAGCTGTCAATTCGATACAGTTAAGTAGGGCGAGCAAAACATATATTTCTGAAATGATATTTATTTACAAATAAATACAAAGAACCGTGAAATAAAAAGCATTAATCACAATCTCGCAATTCAATTCCATTCATCTCTGCATCACTGTCTGCGTTGTCATCACCGTCATAATCATCATCTCACAACGAAGCACACTGACATCGACTAGATGGCGTGCTCTTTGCTTTTTGGTGAAATGTTGGCACTAATTATGACTTCAATAGATTTGGTAATACTAAGAATCAATTGGTACTAAGAAACAATCAAGAGCCGTGGTAGCACAGATGTTCAGCGCTCGCTGCAAATTTCACAGTACGATAGCAACACGGGTTTGATCGCCGCCAGCACCAATGAGATTGTTAATTGCAATTTTAAGTGCTGATTTACCACGTGCTCGGCGGTGAAGGAACCTCATCGATAGGAAACCTGCATGTCTTTTTCAACGTGGTAGAGCCATGCTGCAGCTATATTAATAGTATAGTTGTAGCACGAATGGGTCGGCTCGACCGGAGAGGGACCACGCTCTCACAGAATACCAGCGTGGAATAGCAGCTTAATGCTGCTGTGTTTCGTATGGTGAGTGTAGAGAACCGGAGACCCTTTTTACTGGAAACGAGGCATTCCATCTTGGTCCTCACAGGTGACAACGCATCTGCACTTCGATTCGTAATCGAGGATAAGTGTAGATGTTTATGGGCCACAGCAACCACTTACCATCGGGTAGACTGTGTGCTCGTTTGTCAACCTTATACTATAAAAAAAGTCTGTAAAATAAAATAAAAAAAATTTTGAGAGCACGTGAAGTTCGCCAACAGAAACAGAAACAGAAACTTTTTTATTCAATATAGATTATAAATAATACTTATTGAAAGTCACTCTTTTGTATAATTACCACTGGTTCGAAAAAAAAAACCTCTGTCCTAGGAAGAACCAGCAAAAAACCCAGCGGGACGTTTTTTTACATAACAGCTTACAAGCATGTATGTTACACAAATTAACATCACAACAATTGAGAAATAGCTTGGTAGGCATCATCTCAATTCCAGGGGTTATTATCATCTATAAATTCTTTAATATTATAATAACCCCTTTTTATACAAACTTAGTTTAATAAAGTTTTTAAAGTTTGAGCAGGTCAAATTTTGTACATTTTCTGGAATTTTGTTGTAAAGCGTATACATCGCCCCAAGAATGAATTACTGACTACTAGCTAATAACTGCTAATAATAGCTAGTAACTGGTACTACTAGCTTGTGTCTGTTCATAGTATTTAGAGAATGAATATCATTTATTTTGGTAAAACTACTTTTATTTTTGTGTACGTACATTACATTTTCATAAATGTTTTGAGAGGTTAAAGTTAATATATTAAATTCCTTAAATTTTTGTCGCAGTGACTCTTAAGGCTTTAAATCATAAATAAGCAATTTTTTATGGCCCTCTTCTGTAAAACAAATATAATTTCAGTGTCAGCTGCGTGTCCCCGTAGCAAAATACCATACGACATTATGCTATGGAAATAGCTAAAGTAAACTAGTCTAGCTGTTTCAAAACTAGTTAGACTTCTAATCTTTTTACGGCATATGCTGCAGAACTAAGTCTGCTAGCTAGTTTTGATATGTGGGAGCTCCATTGAAGCTTCACGTCTAGTGTGATTCCAAGAAAAATGGTGGTATCTACAAGACCCAGTTTCTCCCCATTTAAAATTACATTAGTATTTAATTGTTTGAAATTTGGAGTCACGACTTTCATACATTTCGTTTTAGTGCCATTTAAATGCAAATTATTAACTTTGAACCAATTTACTAATTTAGATATAGCATTATTTACTTCATTATATTTTAGCAATTGTCGATTTATTTTAAAAATTAAAGAAGTGTCATCTACAAATAATACTATATCATGGTTGTCTCCTACTATGTAAGGGAAGTCATTAATGTATACGAGAAACAGAAAGGGGCCGAGAATTGAGCCTTGAGGCACGCCCATTTGTACCATCGACCCGGAAGAACTCATACTGTTAATGACAACTTTTTGCGTTCTCTTACTTAAATATGAAATAATTAATTTAAGAGCATCACTTCTTACACCGTAGTGTTGAAGTTTCCTGATTAATGTTTCATGGTGAACACAATCGAACGCTTTGGATAGGTCACAAAATATACCCAAAGCATCCTGTGAATTCTTCCATGCATTAAAGATATATTTAATCAGCTCAATACCGGCATCAGTTGTCGAGCGACCACTTGTGAAACCAAATTGATTTTTGTGAAGTAAATTATTTATATTAAAGGAATTTAACATTTGATCAAGAATAATATTTTCAAAACTCTTACTAAGTGTTGGTAGTACAGAAATAGGTCTAAAATTGGCGGGGTCTAATGTACTACCAGATTTAAATAAAGGTATTACTTTACTATACTTCATTAAATCAGGAAACACACCAGATCCGATACTAGTATTAAAAATAATAGCTAAATGAGGTGCGATTGTATATATTATAGACGCAATAATTTTAACGGAAATCCCCCACAGATCCGCAGTTTTCTTAACAGTAATAGTTTTAAAATATTTTACAATATCTTTTGATGATACTTTATGAAATGTAAAATTCTTTGTACACGCATTTACATTTTGTTTAAGTAATGATTCGGCGACGGCAGGAGAAGAATACAGTGACTTAATGGTTAATATCGGAATATCAGTAAAATATTTCTCAAAAACCACGTTTCTGATCTGATTCGGTTAATTTTTTGTTAACACTTAACTGGTAGTTTGAATTGCGAGACTTGATCTTACCAGTTTCGCTATGAATTATACTCCATGTCATTTTATCTTTATTAGAAGCCGTGTTAATTTTGTTGCTCAAATGTAAAGACTTGGCTATGGAGCACACTCTTTTAAATATTTTTGAATATTTTTTTTACATATTCCCTAAATTCGACGCTATGAATATATGAACTTTCATGGTAAAGATCATATAACCTATATCTGCTCTTATGGATTCGTACTGTCGCCTATTCATTAAATGACTTCCGACTGTTCAAAGAGAATGTTTTAGAAGTAAAAGTATTATTAAATTCATTGCAAATAAGCTTAAATAATGTTCCATACAAAAAATTTGGATCATTTTGGTATGAAAGTGATGTAAGTTTTTTCACTATGTTACTTCTAAATTTCTCCAAGCGACGTGCATTTACTGGAACAAACACAACTTTCTCATCTACTTGCTTTTTGTGAACATAAGGTAACGAAACTATTTGTCCACAGAGATCAGAACTAAATTTTTGAATTATATATTTATGCAACGGCTTCACATTTGTAAAAATGTTATCTATACATGTTGCACTAGATTGAGCAATACGCGTTGGCTCTAAAAATAAATTAAACAGACCATATGATTTGAACAATGATCTAAATTTAATATTGATTGAGGAAGCTTCTAGGAAATTGATATTAAAGTTTCCACATATTACAACAGATTTATTCTGTTTAACACAACACGCATTGGGGCAGCGTGGTGGATACATACTTGCCTTAAAAATCCCTCTCAGAAATGGGGGAAGGCCATTGCCCTGCAGTGGGACGTATATGGGCTATAACTTTAAGGATCAATTAAATAAATATAAAAATTGAAAATGTATTTTCTTTGCTAACCGTACTCTGCAAGTGACGGTTGACGGTCGTTCGAGGTCGTTGACGTTCCTACGTGAACGGTGGTAGAGCCACGCAGCAGTTTTTGCTGTTGCACGTATGGGCCGGCTCGAGCCGGGTTGGTACCACGACCTCACAGAATACCGACGTGAAGTAGAAGCTCTGCTTCTGCGTTTCGTCTGGTGACTGCAGGTGGCCGGAGGCCCAATTCTCCTCCCCTCCCCCATCAACATGGTAGCGGAATTACACGATAGACTACCCCAGGAGGGTACCAGTATCCCTGGAGAATCCCTCACTGAGCATCCACGACCATCCAATCCTGAGCGTGGGTGCTCAGGCTGCCCCGCGTATTCTGGGGGGAGGGGGCAAAATTCCGCTCAAAAACATAACTGCTCGGGGCAAACTGAGCAACAATACCAAGGCGACCCCTGCCACGCTATCCGTGAATTTCTGCAACATCAGGGGACTTCACTCTAACCTAAACGCCGTCCACTACCATCTCGAGACGGCGAAGCCGGCCTTGCTCTTTCTGACCGAGACGCATGTTTCTTCTCCGGCTGATAATTCGTATCTCTCCTACCCGGGGTACAAATTGGAGCACTCCTTTATGCCTCGGGCTGGAGTTTGCGTGTATATCAGAGAGGACATCTGTTCTCGACGCCTCGGCAGTCTTGAAGGTTCGGACCTGTCCATCCTTTGGCTACGCGTAGACAGCGACGACCATCCGCGCGTCTACGGGTTCCTCTATAGGTCCCATAGCGGTAATGCCGAAACACACCGACTCATCGACCACGTCCAAATGGCTACAGATTCCTTGCTACAACAGGTCCCATCCGCAGAGATCGTGATCCTTGGCGATTTTAACGCCCACCACGCCGAATGGCTCGGTTCACGTTTAACCGATCATGCGGGGAAATCTGTTTATGACTTTGCCTTGGCATATGGTCTGACACAACTTGGAGGATCATACACCTTCCCTGTTGGACCTTCTGCTGACCCCTCATCCGGACGGATATCAGGTTTCCGTCGATGCCCCTCTCGGCTCTTCGGACCATTGTCTGATCCGGAGTGTGGTGCCACTCACGCTCCCCTCACGGTTGCGTTCTGCACGTTGCCGTCGTGTTTGGCATTACAGGTCGGCGGATTGGGACGGAATGCGGTCTTTCTTTGCATCCTACCCATGGGTTTGCTTCTCGCCGGATGATCTCAGCGCTGTTGCTGACTCTGTCACTGATGTGGTGCTACAGGGAATGGAACTATTTATTCCATCATTTGTGGTACCCATTGGAGGCAAATCCCAGCCTTGGTTTGGTCGCTCCTGTAAGACTGCATTACGCAGTAAGCAGAAGTGTTATCAAGTCTGGGCTGCGGCTTCGGTGACTCGGGATGTAAACACCAGCACACTTGAAAAGAAGTATAACTTCGCCTCCAGGTCCTTCAAAAGAGTTATTGGCAGGGCAAAGTCAGACCACATAAGCAGAATTGGCGAGAAACTAGTTCGTCTTCCTTCGGGAAACCGTGCATTCTGGTCTTTCGCCAAGGCTGTCCAAGGGAATTTCTGTAAGCCATCACTACCATCTCTGCACAGGGAGGACGATTCACTGGCCCAAGACGCAAAAGACAAAGCCGACCTTTTAGGCTCCCTTTTTGCGTCCAACTCGACTCTTGATGACGGGGGAAAACACCGCCAACCATCCCGCCGTGTGAGTGCTCCATGCCGGATGTGCTGTTTTCACAGTGCTCGGTTCGCAAAGCACTTCTCTCCCTGGACATCCAGAAGTCGAGTGGGCCTGACGGAATCCCCGCAATTGTGCTGAGGACGTGTGCTCCGGAGTTGGCACCGGTCCTAACGCGTCTTTTCCGGTACTCCTACTCCCAAGGCGTAGTCCTGAATTCATGGAAGACAGCTTTTGTCCACCAGATCCCTAAAAAGGCGACCGCTCAGACCCGTCCAACTATAGGCCTATCGCGATCACCTCCTTGTTCTCCAAAATAATGGAATCCATTATTAACTGCCAGCTCATCCGGTAGTAATCAAATATGTATACAGCCCACAGTGCCACCTACCGGTTCCAGATTTTGTGATTTTCTGTTTTGACACCAAATTGACATATTACTTGCTGTGAATTTAAGTTTGTTAACTTGACTACAGCTCTATCCCCTATCATAGCTATGAACTATTGTCTCGATAAAATAAATATATTAGTACCTATGAAATTGCCGTTCTTGATAAAATATGTTATAATTTTTTCTATATTTTTTGTTTCTAAAGTAATCACCCATGCAATCAATGCATTTTTATCAACGCAGTGGCGGTTTATTGACGTCCCTCTTGAAGAAATCAGCTGGACGGAAGGCAACAAATTCTGCAAGTGATTAAAAACCTGTGTAGTAAAGTGATTAGAAGCGTGTTCTAAGGCCATTAGAGGGCCATTAGAGCTATTTACAATCTAACACCGAGAGAGTCTCTTAGAGATAAATTTAAAGAAATTAATATATTAACTTTGGCCTCTCAGTATATTTACGAAAATTTAATGAATGTTCACAAAAACAAAGATAGTTTTAGTAAAAAAAGTGATATACATTATGTAAACACTAGGAACAAACACAAGCTAGTGATGCCAGTTTCTCGACTCCACAGAGTCAGTAATTCATTCTTGGGGCAATGTATACGCTATTACAACAAGGTCCCGGAAAGTGTACAGGTTCTCTCTATTACCAAGTTTAAATGTTTTATTAAGCTGAAACTGTATAAAAAGGGTTATTATAGTATAAATGAATACATGGTTGATAATAACCCCTGTGAATGAGGTGGTCGCTTCCAAGCAGTTTCTATAATAAATTTTGTAAATAGTTCGTAATCATTTATATTGTAAAATTTATTTTAAAAAAAAGTCCCACTGGGTTTCTTGCTGGTTCTTCCCAGGACAGAGGGTTTTTTTTCGAACCAGTGGTAAAGTAAAAAATGACTTTCAATAAGAATTACACATGTAATGTATATTGAATAAAAAATATTCTATTCCATTCTATTTTATTCTATTCTATTTTTTGCGAGTGGACTGCGAGTGTCACGCCCCGCGCGCCCTTCCTTTCACCTCACTCGCAACATGCCTGCCATAAACACGTTTGGACAGCACAGCAGTACTAACTACTAAGTGTTTAGCGTTTAGCGTCGGACGCTCGATTCTGTTAAAAAAATAATAGGTTGTCTGTAAAGTCGGTTTACTGACGATAGTTGAACGTGACCACGTCATAAGAAAATGTTGCTATAAACAATTGACACCACATTCACTTTTCACTGCACTTCATACTTGACGAAAACATGTAAATGTATTATTGTATAGCAGCTTTCCTTACGGACGCATCGCTCACTCAAGTAGGAGACAGACAGATGTCGAACGCTGCCAAACGCGGCGGCCGATCGCTCGCACTAATCAAAGTGAAAACAGGCCTTTAGTTTTCGAACGACCACGGGGTTCATTTTTCAGGTTGAAATTTCCAGAACGGAAGTGGGAAAATTAATAACAGGTGGTGCGTTCGTTTGCAGTATTCGTTCCGTAAGCGGCGTCCCGCGTTGCTGCCACGACGTTATTCATATTCCATAATTACTCTAATTTTTAATTCGATCAGTTTTGAAAAAAGATTTCTATGTTTTTAAAATATAATTAATTTGAAATTAGAATTCTAAGACAAACAAAAATTATTTCATTGGTATTTTTTTTTGTATTAAATAAATAATGTTTGCCTAAAGTAATATATATATATAAAGTTAACGAGGGGAAAACGGCCCAAAAGGGGAAAACTCAATTAAAACGTAGGGAACTGAAATCATTAAAGTGGAAACACTGAGTACGGTATATATCCGGAAATCCCGGCCAACGCCCAAATGCTGTGTGATGTGATTTGTGGGAACACTGTGATTTCGCATCATAAGTAAAAGCTTCCTGTATATACCTAATCAACTCTTTGGTAAAAGCAGAAAATATTACACGATTACACGTAGTCGTACTATCGTCGCACAGTACTATTCTTTAGTTACAGTTCTTTAATTTAAACCATAACATTAAATTGGCAATTATCTTCAAAAACGAAAATCCAAATCAAGAAATAGTTTTCTTTTTTAGTTCCTTCTTCCTTCTTGCAGGTAAGTTTAGTAATTATCAATATAATTTTTTTTCCTGGATAATTTTGACACTTTTCTTTCGTTCTTTGCTTGTTATACGGTATTAGTATTTAGTCTTTATACTTTAAAGTTTAAACTAAGTAAATGTGTGTTTTTATTTGCAATTTTGTTTAAGTAATTAGTGGAATTAGTACTTTAGCCGTTGTCGTGATAAATGACGATAATTTATGTGTACCTAGAGAACTGGAGACCATTTTTACTGTATACGAGGCATTCCATCTTAGTCCTCAGGGGTAATTACACATCTGCATATTAATTCTTAATCGGGGATCAATGTATATATGTCTATGGGTTACAGCAACTATTTACCATCAGCTAGCTTGTCGGCCACTGAAATGTTTCGTTACGTGATCACAGGTTGGCCTGCAATAAGACGCGTTCGTAGTACGAAAAAGCGAAGCGGGCTATCGCCGTTAAAAACTTCAAAAACGCCGTCATATGACCAAAAATTGCGTAGCGCCTGCGACGATTAAGACCGCTTATAAATCGCGTAAAATCTTAAAATATTTAAAAAAAAATTATTGATTTTAGTAATCAAAATAATGAGCAAGTAAATTACGAATATTGATGTTATGAATGTATTTGAGTGGTTCCCAAGCATATAGATTAAGTAATTTTGTTATAATTTCAACTATAGTGATGTTTCAGAGGTGGTTTCGCAAATAATAATGACCGAGTCAAAATTTTACAATCGTGTTTTCGAACAAGCAAATTCAAGATAAAGACATGAATTTACCTATATCAAAATTTCAGTTTCGTTAATGGTGTCATACTCCTATACTATTCAATGAAAGGAAGTGCATTTTTTCACGATGTCGCCTTTAACTGACCTGCAATAAGAGTTGCATGTAGCCCTTTGGTGGATTAGGTATAATATGCTCGTTGGCTAAGGGGCTATAACGTATTTCAGAATTTACTCTCGAATTTCTCAAGTCAAAAATTGCTTCCCATACAACAGAGCAATTGCTCTAAATAAGCAAGCCCCATAACCGATTATTGATATTATGGTATGAAGCACCATATTGATATTTATATTAAAAAGTTCTAAGTTCCTATAATGGCTTTAAGTAATCGTAATGTACGGGATTGGCATCAGTTATTAGGTTTTCTGTTAATTCTGTTTCCCAGTTGCAGTTATTTTTGTTTCATACAAATTTAAACACTCTGGCTTTCTAGTCAATCGCCCTGTAAAATAAAAAGTTTCATACAATCTGTTACACCCTACTTTACCCTCTTAGTTTGAATTTTCCAGAGTCCTGTTTTATTAGATGCCTATGTTATAAAAGGCAGTTACGTTTGTATTGTGCGTTAACAGATGTTACTCAAGACATCTTTTATATAATATATAGAACATAGATAAAGATATCACCTTTTTTCTAACATTTTTGACAACATATTCATTTAAGACATCTGGTAGATGTGGAAGAAGGTGATCGCTACTAAGCCATTTCTAATTTGTTTTGTGTTTAATTTCTTAACATATATCATAGTAAACTATTATTCTTTTTTTTTGTTTTCAAAAAATATTTCACTAGGTTGTTTGCTGGTTCTTCCCAGTTCCTATGTTGAATAATAGTTTGTTTCTGTGCTATATTCTATTTACTTATGTGCCATATTTTATAGGCATGCTTCATTATGGTTGTAGCACAAATGGGTTTGCTCGACTGGGGTAGGACTACATTCTCACAGAATACAAGCATAAAATAGCAGCAATTCATATGGTGAGTTTAGAGAACTGGAGACCCTTTTTACTGGAAACGAGGCATTCTATGTTATTCCTCAGGGGTCACAACACATCTGCATTTTGATTCTTAATCGCAGATAAATGTAACAGTTTATGGGCCACAGCATCCACTTACCATCGGGTGGACTGTGTACTTGGTTGTCACCCTTACTCTACAAAAAAAAAACAGGATATTAATATTCTTTATATATTTAAATAAATGTTTTGTTTTTGTTCAACTTAGATTTTTTCTATTGTTGAATGGCCTACAATGAATAATAGCTATAAATTAAAAAATATTACTTATTTTGCATATTTTTCCTATTTAACTGACTTCAAAAAAAAAGGAGGAATCTTTCTTCTTTGTCTATTTTATATTATTATTTTTATATATACTCTGTTGTAACTTCTTTGTTTATGGAAGAATTTAATGATTCTTTTATTAAATAGGTTAATACTTCAGGACTGGTCACATATAAATATTAAGAAAAAAAAATATCCCTAAGCATGGAAAAATAAGGGTAAAATTTTTAAAGTAACTATTTATAGGATGTTCTAATGAGGGCTAATAATTTTCTGCTCACCAGATGTCGCTAGTTAACACTGAGGTAAAGTTTTTTGTTACACAATGTCATTTAACTGAGAAGTTAGTTTTTAATAAATTTTATCAGTTTCTAGAGCATTATATTAATACACAAACAATGTTACAGTGGTTTGCTCTTTAATTTTTTGCACATTTTTAACTTTTTTTTAATTTTTCTACTTTTATGAATATCGGTGGATTGGTTTATTTATTTTTAATCTTATTAATATAAAATATAGTTAATAGTACAGAAAGAAACATTAACCTTTATATTTTTTCGAACAAATTAAGTAACCACTATGAAATCTGTCAAATATTATACCTCACTTTTAAGTGGCGCTGCCCTGGTGGCAGAAAAAGTCATGGATGCCCTCATTGCCTTGTGACATTTCTTAGTTTTCTTTTTATAGGATAGGTAGACCAACGAGCACACAGTCCACCTGATGGTTATTGGTTACTGTGACCCATCGACATCTACATCTATCCTCAATAAAGACTCAAGATGCAGATGCGTTGTCACCCGTGAGGACTAAGATGGAATGCCTCTTTGCCAGTAAAAAGGGTCTCCGGTTCTCTACACTCACCATACGAAACACAGCAGCATTAAGCTGCTATTTTACGCCGGTACCTATTCTGTGAAAGCGTGGTCCTTCCCCGGTCGAGCTGACCCATTTGTGCTACAACTATACTACTAATATAGTTGCAGCATGGCTCTGCCTTGTCATGCTGCAGCCATATATCACTTAAAGGAGTAAAAAAATTAAAAACCTAAGTACTTCAAAAACTAAAAATAGTAAAATAATTTGCACCTCATAGCTTGTGAAGTCTGGGATTTAATTCTTTTTGGCATTGACTTACTTCGATGTTTTTCATTTTTCTTAAAGTTTATTTTATCTCAGCATTATTAGCCTGCTGCGACCCACTGTTACATTCCTTATATAAGGCTTTTATATCGGTTCACTAAATGTAATACTATATAATATATTATGCTTAACAATCATACAGTCAACACATTTTATCCACATTTTTCTATAGGATCAGTGTACATAAGTATTAAATTAAATTTAATACACATACTCACACATATACATACACATATACATATATGTCATCATCATCATTACAGCCCTTCACAAGTCCACTGCTGAACATAGGCCTCCCCCAAAGAATGCCACAAAGCACGGTCCTGAGCCACCTGCATCCATCGACTTCCTGCATGTCTTACCAGGTCGTCACTCCATCTCGTGGGGGGACGCCCTACACTTCGCCTACCGGTACGAGGCTGCCACTCGAGAACCTTTCTTCCCCATCGGTTGTCGGTTCTTCGGGCTATATGGCCGGCCCACTGCCACTTCAGCTTACTAATCCGTTGGGCTATGTCGGTCACTCTGGTTCTACTGCGGATATCCTCATTCCTAAGTTTATCACGCAGAGAAACTCCGAGCATAGCCCTCTCCATAGCTCGCTGAGCGACCTTGAGCTTCCTCATACGGCCAGCAGTGAAGGACCACGTCTCAGTTCCGTAAGTCATCTCTGGCAACACGCACTGGTTGTACAATTTCGTTTTGAGGTTTTGAGGTATGTCTGACGAGAAGATGTGTCGTAGCTTCCCGAACGCTGCCCAGCCGAGTTGAATCCGTCGATTGACCTCTCGGTCGAAGTTGGACTTACCTAGTCGGACTATTTGTCCCAGGTAAACATACTCGTCAACAACTTCGAGCTTAGTGCTCCCAACAACTACCGGCATAGGTGTGACATGGACATTAAACATGATCTTTGTTTTGTCCATGTTCATCTTAAGACCTATCCGTTGGGAAACACTATTGAGGTCATTGAGCATAGTGCTTAGGTCCTCCAGCGATTCTGCCATAAGGACTATATCGTCGGCAAATCGAAGGTGAGTGATGTACTCGCCATTGATGTTGATACCGTATCCTTTCCAGTCCAGAAGCTTGAAAACGTCTTCCAATGCAGCGGTGAAGAGTTTCGGGGATATGACGTCACCCTGTCTTACACCTCTCTGCAATTGGATAGGTTTAGTATTCTGGTTCTGTACTCGGATAGCCATCGTAGCCCTACTGTACAAGCACTTCAGCACTTCGATATACCGACAGTCAACTTGGCACCGCTGAAGGGACTGCAGCACCGCCCAAATTTCGACGGAATCAAAGGCTTTCTCATAGTCCACATACGCCAGACATAGTGGCAAATTGTACTCTTCGGACTTCTGTACAACTTGCCGAAGGGTATGTATGTGGTCTATGGTGCTAAAGCCCTTTCGGAAACCGGCTTGTTCGGGAGGCTGGAAGTCGTCAAGTCTGCGCGCGAGACGATTCGTAATGACTCTCGAAAACAGCACGTAGACGCGGCTCAGAAGGGAAATCGGTCTGTAGTTCTTCAAGAGAGCGTTGTCACCTTTCTTGAAGAACAAGACCACCGCACTTCTGCTCCACGCCTCCGGTGTAATGCCACCATGGAGGACAGAATTAAAGAGCTTCTGAAGGACTTCAAGTACCGGTCTTCCACCCGCTTTCAGAAGCTCCGCTGTAATTCCATCCTCGCCTGGGGCCTTACCGTTTATACATATATTGTTATACATATATGTACATATATGTAAATGTTGCAATCTTAGTATGCATAAGCATAGCTTGTATATGTATACTCTAAGGTTACAATATATCCATGTACTAATAACTACATAGACATTATATACATATTGCAAACATATAATTAATATTCTTTTAACCATTGTTAGCACTTTCGTATAAAGATGAGACCAAGTTATGTTAACTTAAGTAATATATTATATACTGACTGTTTGGAATAACTTAAATGATAGGTTGATACTAATATGTGAAGTTTAGTTAAGGTATAAAAACACAACTAAATATTTTTATTTTTTATTCCACGAATATGTTTCGCAGTAACCACTTAGTGGGTATAGATACCGGTAAAGAGTACCACGTCTTCATGTAGAATAGCAAATAAGAAAGGATGGTCAACTATAAAATCCATAGGTTCTGGTGGCTTAGAGTTGGAGGACATTGGTACTGCAATGGCTCCTGTAGAAATAAAACAAATTATTTATTTTTAATATTCTAATATTGCGCCGTGGCTATCTTGAGATTCGAGACTGACGCTAAGTCTCGAATTTCAAGATAGCCACATTTCAGCTATATTATACGTATACACTTAAATATATTGGTTGGCTGGACCGGGGAAGAGTCGCGATCTCACAATAATTTTCTTAATGTACCTAAATAATTTACCTCTCGGTCGAAGTTGGATTTACCTAGTCGGACTATACATACTCGTCAACAACTTTTAGCGTAGTACTCTCAACAACTACCAGAATAAGTGTGACATGGACGTTACACATGACTTTTGTTTTGTCTATGTTCATCTTAAGACCTATCCGTTGGGAGACACTATTGTGGTCATTGAGCGTAGTGCTTAGGTCCTCCAGTGATTCCGCCTTAAGGACTACTACATCGTCGGCAAATTGAAGGTGAGTGAAGTACTCGCTATTGACATTAATACCGTATCCTTTCCAGTCCAGTAGGTTGAAAGCGTCTTCTAATGCAGCGGTGATGAGTTTCGGTAATATAACATCACCCTGTTATACACCTCTCTGCAGTTGGATAGGTTTCGTACTCTGGTTCTGTACTCGGATAGCTATCGTAGCCCTACTGTACAAACACTTCAACACTTCGATATACCGACAGTCAATTTAGCATCGCTGAAGGGATTGCAGCACCGCCCAAGTTTCGAAGGAATCAAAGGCTTTCTCATAGTCCACATACGCAAGACTAAGTGGCAGATTGTACTCTTCGGTCTTCTGTACAATTTGCCGAAGGGTATGTATTGTTGCCCTATTCCAAATTTCCCCATCTTCAGATCACCGTTCTTTCTTATGCCTAGTTTTGCTTTGAAGTCTCCCATTAATACCATATAGTGGGTTTGGGAGCAATGTATGGCTCTAGATATATCCTCATACAATTCCTCCACCTCCTCATCGGGATGTGCCGAGGTTGGTGCATAAACCTGTATGACCTTCAACGCAACCCTCGTCGACACACAATCTTTATAACGTTAACGAGAGACTTGTGGACGATAAATCCGATACCTCCTTGGGACAGATGGTCGCCCTCCCCGTGATAGAACAAGTTGCCACATTCGAGAATTATTGTGTCCTCCCCATCTCTTCGGAACTCAGATATTCCTATAATATCCCAGCGCAACTTGTCTATCTCTTCTTCAAGCTCCAGGATCTTCTCGTTAATCCAGGGTGCGTGCGTTGTATGTAGTCAGGTCGAGTCCTCTTAGGTGGCAACCGAACCTCCACCGGAGATTCTTAGCACCCCCTGCCCCGCCGTTACCATGTCGCCACCGTAGCCAGGAATAGCGAGGCCGCTAGGGACTGGGGGCCGTCTTTTTGTAACTCTCGTTATGGGGAGTATATTGCCATAGTTGTCACACTTGGCGAGCGGGTTGGTAACCGCAGTTTTATTATTGTAATTTACTGTTATCAGAAAGATGCTGCTGCCCATCTTCTGTCTCAGTTTTCCTCTGTCGCCTCTTACGACACACACGGGAAGATATGGGAGTAGTGGGTTCTTACCCACCTCCACAAGAGGCAATGTATGTATGTATACAAAATATAGAAGTCATTTAAAATAATCTGATACTCACTCTGTAAATACTAAGAACAGACACAAGCTAGTAGTAGTACTAGTACCAGTGCAGTTACTCGACTTCACAGTAACAATAACCCCTGGGAATGAGGTAATTGCTTTTTTTTTATAGGATAGGGTGACAAACGAGCACACAGTCCACCTGATGATAAGTGGTTACTGTGACCCATAGACATCTACATCTATCCTCAATAAAGACTCGAAATGCAGATGCGTTGTCACCCGTGAGGACTACGACGGAATGCCTCTTTTCCAGTAAAAAGGGTCTCCGGTTCTCTAGACTCACCATATGAAACACAGCAGCGTTAAGATGTGGTATTCAAAAAATATTTTAAAAAAAACTTAGATTTTGATAATCTATCCTGCAAATGAAAAAGTAAAGCTAATAGTAGCAATGCATATAAGTCGTTATCTTCATAACATGTTTATTTTAACAGTTTACAATAACATTACAAAGTTATTAATCCAGCTAGATTTAGGTCATTTTCTATGGAGTTGTAACGAAATTTTTACTAATCCAAGCTCGTTTTGGTCGTTCGTTCGTGTTGATCGACCATTACACGTTGACTTCTTTATTCTACTTAACTGTCATAGTTTTCCTTTTAACTTCATTATATATACTACTATTCTGTATATTTTCACATTTCCAAAAACAGCGGTTTAGTTTGTACAATGACATGACTAATGAAAAATACAACTTTAAAGTTAAATATTTCGCAAATAGACCCATGAATCGAGATTTTGTTTCAGCTTTATAGGCGTGATTAATATCTATAACTATGCCAAATTAGATTTGTAGCACCTAGGGTCTCTGAACAAAACCGCGGACGGACGGAAATGGCGAAACTATAAGGGTTCCTTGTTGTGTAACCACGGAATTCTAAAAATGTAATTTTTAGTTATAACTAATTCTTTAACTCGAAGCCGCTTACCAGTAAATGCTCCCGCAGTAGCACCTTCTTCATCGACCTTCACGATGGCCTCTTGGAAAAATTTCGAGACGGCAACCTCGCGCTCCTTCACTATTCCCGGGGCTCCATCACTGAATATTCTGCTCACTCCCAGCTGTAAAAGCGGGGAATGTTTTTATCCTACAAATTTTTTTTCTAATCCTTAACCTTATTTTATTTTTTTAGTAACCTATGTTATACATGAACTGACAAATGACCTAACAGTCCATTTGACGGTAAGTGGACACTGCCGCCCATGGACGCAACCAACTTGAAACAAAGTAAGCTACAGATGTGTTGTTACCTCTTGAATATCTCATAGCCTGTAATTAATCATACTCTGGTTCTCTATTTGGCGGCAGATGTAGGTAAGAGAGTGGTAACCACCCAGAAGGCCTCTTGGGCAGAAAAGAAGTCTTATCACCTTTATGTAAATAATAATCCAATTTTTTGAAAGAAAAAAGAGCAATGCACCGCTTCGCGAATTCCATTTTCCTATTATCCCACAGTTATGGTGAATGTGGATTAAGAGATAAAAAAAATCCTCTAAAATTGTCAGTTCATTAAAATCCAAATCAATGACAGTCACTTTAGTTGCCTTTACACATCCCGACAAATTGCGGACCCTTAATGCGCAAACGCAGCACTCATCTGGGAAACTATATACTTCACCCAGAGGAAGTGAGATTATTACTCACAGCTAAGCAAATCCGTCTATTCATTGAGGACGCTTAGCAGTTAACTGTAGACATAGCAGCGCTCACGATAGATATTTTAGGCCGCAGTGATACTGGTCTCTAGATCTACATAGCTGCAAGTACATTTAAAAAAAACTGTTGTTAAATTCAATTGAGCATGCCATAATCGCATTAAAAAAAATTACGTAATACCATAAAGTCCAAGACATATTTAAGTATAAATATTACATCCTACTTACTTTTAGTACGTGCTACTATTATTTATTCTGTGCTTTTAAAATATTGTGATAAAAATCTCTGATTATTATAATAGTCAAGTAATATAAAATAGTAAGAAATTTGTTTTTCTAAAATTTTATATTAATTTGTACAGCGATCTTTTGAGCCGCTGCAAACAATCAATACAGAACGGCGGTTGACGCCGTACTGAGCTACTGAGTGAGGCAGTCTATTTACTAAATAATGATTTCACACATTCACATTGCCGTGTAGTGGCGGTCAAGAATACCACTACCCCATATCCTCCCGTGGGTGTCGTAAAAGGCGACAAAGGGAAACAGGCAGGAGATGGGCAGCAGCATCTTCCTGATAATAGCCAAAATTACAATAAAAAAACTGCGGTTGCCAACCCGCTCGCCAAGCGTGGCAACTATGGCAAATACCCCCCTATGAATGTAACAAAGAGACGGCCCCCAGTCCCCGGCGGCCCCGCTATTCCTGGCTACGGTGGCGACCATGGTAACGGCGGGGCAGGGGGTGCTAAGAATCTCCGGTGGAGGTTCGGTTGCCACCTTAGACGACTCGACCTGGCAACGTACAACGCACGCACCCTGAGGACTGACGAGAAGATCGTGGAGCTGGAAGAAGAGATAGACAAGTTGCGCTGGCATATTATAGGATTGTCCGAAGAGAGGGGGAGGACACGGTAATCCTCGAATTCGGCAACTTGCTCTATCACCGGGAGGGCGACCATCTGTCCCAAGGAGGTGTCGGATTTATCGTCCACAAGTCTCTCGTTAACAACGTTGTAAAGATCGGGAGTGTGTCGACGAGGGTTGCGTACCTTATACTCAGAATCACCAAACGGTATTCGCTGAAGGTCATACAGGTTTACGCACCAACCTCGGCACACCCCGATGGGGAGGTGGAGGAAATGTATGAGGATATCTCTAGAGCCATGCATTCCTCCAAAACCCAATATACGGTGTTAATGGGAGACTTCAATGCAAAACTAGGCACAAGAGAGAACGGTGAGCTGAAAGTAGGGAAATTTGGAATAGGGCAACGGAACCCAAGGGGCCAGCAGCTGGCCGACTTCATGGAGAAAGAGGGACTCTTTATGATGAACTCTTTCTTCCAGAAGCGGCCCCACAGGAAGTGGACCTGGTCGAGCCCCGACGGTTCGACAAAAAATGAGATTGACTTCATTATGACGACCAGACGACAACTGTTCAGTGATGTCTCCGTGATCGCGAGGGTGAAAAGTGGTAGCGATCACCGAATGGTTAGAGGCACACTGAACCTAAACGTTAAGTTGGAGAGGTCTCGTCTAATGAAGTCAACGCTCCGTCCCCCTCGTGCTCTGTTCCAAAGTCCCGAAACCTTTCAGCTCGAGTTACAAAACCGTTTTCAGTGCCTAGAAGACTGCAATGAAGTGGACGATATGAATGACAAACTCGTGGAAACTGTCCATGCGGTCGGAGCTAAGTTCTGCAAGACCCGCCGCAGAAGAACACAAAAACTCTCCGATCACACTCTTAATCTCATGGCTGTTAGACGGGAGATAAAGCTACATTCTTCAACAGACTTGACAGCATACAGGCATCTGAACAGACAGATCTCCAAATGCATGCGGCGGGACTTACGCAACTTCAATACAGCTCGTATTGAAGAAGCGATCGAGCGGAACCAAGGCTCCAAAGTCTTTGCCAGAGATCTGTCTGCCAGAAAGAGCCACCTGTCAAAGCTGAAGACAGGATGTGGCAGCATCGTTTCCGGGACATCTGAGATTTTGAGTGAGATTGAGAGGTTCTATGGGCAGCTGTACACGTCATCGTTGGAGCCACACGCAAGTGTGAGTAACGATCCAAGAGTGAGTCTCATCCGACACTATTCCGAAGATATCCCGGACGTCAGTCTGAGCGAGATTAGAATGGCTCTCCAGCACCTTAAAAACGGTAAGGCCCCAGGCGAGGATGGAATTACAGCGGAGCTTCTGAAAGCGGGTGGAAGACCGGTACTTGAAGTCCTTCAGAAGCTCTTTAATTCCGTCCTCCATGGTGGCATTACACCGGAGGCGTGGAGCAGAAGTGCGGTGGTCTTGTTCTTCAAGAAAGGTGACAACGCTCTCTTGAAGAACTACAGACCGATTTCCCTTCTGAGCCGCGTCTACGTGCTGTTTTCGAGAGTCATTACGAATCGTCTCGCGCGCAGACTTGACGACTTCCAGCCTCCCGAACAAGCCGGTTTCCGAAAGGGCTTTAGCACCATAGACCACATACATACCCTTCGGCAAATTGTACAGAAGTCCGAAGAGTACAATTTGCCACTATGTCTGGCGTATGTGGACTATGAGAAAGCCTTTGATTCCGTCGAAATTTGGGCGGTGCTGCAGTCCCTTCAGCGGTGCCAAGTTGACTGTCGGTATATCGAAGTGTTGAAGTGCTTGTACAGTAGGGCTACGATGGCTATCCGAGTACAGAACCAGAGTACGAAACCTATCCAATTGCAGAGAGGTGTAAGACAGGGTGACGTCATATCCCCGAAACTCTTCACCGCTGCATTGGAAGACGTTTTCAAGCTTCTGGACTGGAAAGGATACGGTATCAACATCAATGGCGAGTACATCACTCACCTTCGATTTGCCGACGATATAGTCCTTATGGCAGAATCGCTGGAGGACCTAAGCACTATGCTCAATGACCTCGATAGTGTTTCCCAACGGATAGGTCTTAAGATGAACATGGACAAAACAAAGATCATGTTCAATGTCCATGTCACACCTATGCCGGTAGTTGTTGGGAGCACTAAGCTCGAAGTTGTTGACGAGTATGTTTACCTGGGACAAATAGTCCGACTAGGTAAGTCCAACTTCGACCGAGAGGTCAATCGACGGATTCAACTCGGCTGGGCAGCGTTCGGGAAGCTACGACACATCTTGTCGTCAGACATACCTCAAATCCTGAAAACGAAATTGTACAACCAGTGCGTGTTGCCAGTGATGACTTATGGAACTGAGACGTGGTCCTTCACTGCTGGCCGTATGAGGAAGCTCAAGGTCGCTCAGCGAGCTATGGAGAGGGCTATGCTCGGAGTTTCTCTGCGTGATAAACTTAGGAATGAGGATATCCGCAGTAGAACCAGAGTAACCGACATAGCCCAACGGATTAGTAAGCTGAAGTGGCAGTGGGCCGGCCATATAGCTCGAAGAACCGACAACCGATGGGGAAGAAAGGTTCTCGAGTGGCAGCCTCGTACCGGTAGGCGAAGTGTAGGGCGTCCCCCCACGAGATGGAGTGACGACCTGGTAAGACATGCAGGAAGTCGATGGATGCAGGTGGCTCAGGACCGTGCTTTGTGGCATTCTTTGGGGGAGGCCTATGTTCTGCAGTGGACTTGTGAAGGGCTGTAATGATGATGATGATGATGATGATTTCACACAAGGCTGCTCAAACACCGAAAATTTCGACATTTATCAGCCGAAAAAAATTTATGATAACTAAACTAAACAAAATTAAACTCCCATTTACATTCAGTGACTTCCCACATGATAGATGAAGAGTTTTAAAAATATACTGAGTTGAACAATAGATATTTTCAAAAGTTATCGTGTTTACAAGCCTTGCGGGCTTGATAAATCCACACCATAAGCCACTAAAACCCCTTTTTTATTTAAAAATAGTAATTAATCGATTCATAAAAAATATTATTAAGTTCAACAATCATTTATCTTTCCGACAATGTGCTTTTTATATCATTTATATGTATAAATGATTGCTAGATACGATTTCATGCGACAAAACGTTGGAATCTTGATTTTTAGGCGCTAGTAGAACATACCTATGCGCGTTGCGCTTACGGCATGCAATAGTTGCCTGTAATGCAAGGAATCAAGTACCACGATAATCGATCTAATTTTAAAATAATATTACAATTTACATGTCAAAGTTCTAATGATTTTTAATTCCTCTCAAAGTTAATCCTAAATATGTGATATATGAGTACAAACCAGAAAGTAAAGGCAAAATAAAGTACAGGCTAAAATTTCAATATGTGAAAGTAATAAGTAATAACAATCACCCACCAGAAGTAGATTGTTTACCACCTATTATATGTCACCAGCCTCGGTATATTATAGCTGTATAGCACAAAAGGGTCGACTCGATCGGGGAATGACAACGTCGTTGCAGGACACCAGCGTAAAATAGCAGTATAGTGCTGCTGTGTTTCATATTTTGAGTGAGGAGAATAGGAGACCCTATCGACTGAACGGACATTCCATCATAGTCCTCACCTCAACGCATTTGCATTCTGATCCTTATTGAGGATAGATGTAGGTGATAGGGTGTCTATAGGCTACAGCCACTTCAACCAAGTCCACTTACTATCAAGTGAACTGTGTGCTCGTTTGTTGTCACTAAAAAAACTGTTTGAAATTTCCGATTGCTTTTGCGTTTTCTCCGTAACAAGCTAACGAGTTGAATGGATGATGTTAATATAAGAGCATTACGAACCTTGGGCAATATCTGAGTGAAGTCCAGTTTACTCCTAACTTCGAATTTAGGCAAGTACAAGTTGATTTCCCTTCCCGCTAGGCTCAAAGCGAACACGTCGTCTAAAAGACCCTTCTCGGCCACCTTTTCCAGAACTGACGACAAACCGTCCACTTCGTTAGGCAGTATCACGACCATTCGGAAACCTAATTCTTGGTACGGCAATTCGATCATCTGTGAAATTAGTATTGAAACAGTTCGGTAAAATAGATGGTTCGGTCGCGCAGTAAACAAAAAGTTTGATTGCGCTGCAAGTTGGAATCAGGCACAAAACAATATTGTTTACAAATTATTGTTCCGAATGCAACGTGTCAAGCTATCGACTTAAAAGCTGTATTTATGTGATATCTACAGTCGACTCTCGATAATTTGAAACTCAAGAGACCAGAGCAAAATTTCAAATTACCAAAAGTTCAAAATAACAGGAGTTTAGATAACCAAGTGTTAACACAATGAAATAATTTATTATAAAGAAATATGCACTTATAACACAATATATGTATTCAATTAATATTTATACAGAACACTCAATATTACAGTTTTTGTAATCACGATACTTAATTACACTTTGACTAATTCGACGCGTGTTCTCAAAACAGAATCCCCAAGACTCTTTTTTTTTTTTGCGCTCGAAGCAATTTGGAAAAGGGCTACCCTTTACGGGAGGCGGAAAATGCATTACGCATACCACGATGGCTATCCATCGTGGTTATGGGGGACTCACGCCTAACCGGGGAGCCTATGTGATACCCCCTAAAAACCGCCTTTGGGGACTGGCAACCAGCTGTTTAAAGCTTCCTATACCGTATCGTAAAGCGACCCTCTTTTGGGAAAAAGAGGGCGCAGGCGGCTATAAGCCGCTGAGGGAGTGCCTACGAAGGCAATTTGATTGTAAAAATTTAATTATTTATGAAAGTTTAATTATGAAATTGACTGAGCCACCAGGAGGCAGTTCAAATCGTTTGACAGAGAATAGGCGGGTTCGAGTGGGAGTTCCTCGGCCTGCGGATGTGATAGCGAGAGGGAGTGGGGTTGCACACTTAGCTACCTCACGAATAAGTATGTTTAATGAAACTCTGAGACTTTGAAGAAGTTTCAGAGAGTTTTAATTAGTGAGTGCCTACGAAGGCAGTTTTAACCCGACGTATTGACCTTACGATGAAATGATTAAAATAATTTTATAACGTACTTAAAAGATTATGATGCTCTGTAAGAGCAAGGAGTCTGTCCTGAGGGGACTTGGCAGCGCGCAATTTGCGTGCTAAGACTGTGATCTCCCCAATGTTGATGTTCTTAATAGCGGCGTACACCGTATTTAGATCATCAACCATTGAGGGTTGTGCTTGCTGTGCAGCGGGGGACGACCGCGGAGGGTCGGCCTTTTTGGGTCCCCAGGGAAAGACTGGAGGCTGTAATGGTTGTGAGAAGCCCGGAGGTGGGCGAAGAAGAGGGGGAGGGACCCGGGAGGGCCTTGGGTCTACCTGAGATGGGCGAAAATATCTCTTAGGTGGCAATCTTGACGGGAGGGCCGGGAATGACCTAGTATTAACCGGCGGTGGAGCGTGCCTAATGGGGCGGGGGGGAGGTGCGCAAGGGCAGCCTCTGTAGTTAGCCGGGTGGCCTGTTTGTTTACACAGGACGCACGCGGGTGGGGATTCGGCATTTTTGGGCCGGGGACACTCTTTCGTGTTGTGGGGGTCGAGGCACTTAACGCACCTGGGTGGGGCGGAGCAGTTGGCCGCCGCATGACCATATAACTGGCAGCGGTGGCACTGCGCCGGGTAGCCGCGCCTATGTGGGAGCTCAGCCCTAACTCCCGACAGCCCACACACTGTGCGTAACTGTCGGAAGATAGTCTTTGCCTCCGGAGCGTTTGCAAGAATAACGAGAGCGAGGGGGAACCTCAAGCCCGTTCTGCTGTGCATTTTATGCACAGCCTCAACCGGGAATCCTTGGGACTTAAGGTCCTCAAGGATTTCCTCGTTGGAAATTTCAAAAGGGACGCCTCGGATGACGGCCCTGATTTTGCGCTCTTCCGGAAGAGCGTACGTGTGATAAGAGACTTGTTCGGCTGTGAAGAGCCTGGGGAGACGACGAAAGTCGTCGACAGATTGGGGGATGATTTTAATAGCCTCCCCGAGGTTGGTGGCTTGGTCGTATTTTATTCCTGCGTCGTAGCAGGGTTTGTAGAGGCGGGTAAATTGAGCCTTGTCTCGTAAGAAGACAGGGGGCGGGACTTGCTTCTTAGTCGGGTTAGAAGCACAGCGGGAGGCTGGCTTGGGCAGTGGTGTCACGGAAACTGCAGCGGGAGCTGCGGGGACTGAGGCAGCTACGGGGGCTGCGGGGTTTGCGGGGGCGGCAGAGGCCGCCGAAACGGTTTTCGCGGCGCGTTTACGACGCTTGGAAGACACTGTCGTGAACTCTGATTCTTCGGATCCGTCTGAGTCAGACGACTCCGTAGAACCAGAGCCCCGGAGTGTGGATTCTGAGTCGGAGTTGGAGCACTCCATGTCGATCTCAAGGGACGCGAACGAGTTCCGGGACTCGAGGTAGGCCGCTATAACGGGCGGCGGTGCCTGAACGGTGGGAGGAGCCATAAGGGCTATGATGGCTGCTTTAAGACCCTCCGGGTCTTTATGCAACCGAGAGACGGCATTTTACAGGGAGACTATCAATTCCTGCGAGGACATTTTACGTATCTACTTAAGAAGACAGGGGGACACTGTTCTGAGAAGAACAGATCGTATTCTTAAGAAACAGTAAGGGCGGGATCAACGTTCTGAAAAGAACGGGACGGTCTTATTCAAGGAGTTGTGCCCTGGTTCTCAAAAGAACAGGGCCTTGCTCTGAAAAGAGCAAGTAACTCCCTTGAAACAATATACACGTTACAATTAATAACAAGAAAATAATCACAAAAACAAAAATGACAATTAAAAAGCAAGACCAACAGTCAAACCGCCCCGCCCGGAGACAGGGAGGTAATAACTGGAGTTAGCGAAAAAGGACTCACCAGGCGTCGCACTGTACAGTGCGAGCAGGACAGCGGAGGCGCGAGAGCGAGAGAGCACTACCGTACGGGGACGGATGTGCGGACTACCTAGACGCGACCGCTCGAGAGCGGTGCCACAGGCGGAATCCCCAAGACTCATGATGCACCCTAATTTATACATTTCCCTTTCCACTTCACATTTCCCTTTCCACTTCTCTTCCGTTGTGCACGAAGAGGGGCGGCCGATGTTGGTTGCCAACACTGCCATCCTGCATGGTTCCTGCCTCAGGAACCCCACGAGTCCGTTTAAAATACTGCGAAGACATAAATTGATTAGAAACTACTTTCATATATATAAACTGATCATGACGCAAGTTTATAGTCAGATGTTATAATCAGGTTACACATTTTTAGTTCTACAAAACTCGACGGCACTTTTAAGACCACCTGCACTTAAAGGAACTTGTCACACTTAAGAGACCAGGTTCGTCTTTTTCCTGGAATCACTTGCATTTAAAGGACATTTAGTCTCACTTAAACGTACCAAGTTCATTCCAGTTACGTTTAATAAGATATTTAGTCTTATAAACGTACCAACTATGCTTATCTCGGTTTTGTTTAACTTTTTATGTGTTTAACCAATATTTTGTACTGACTTGCGCACTCAGTAAAATGCAATCAAAAATTTTACCATATACACTTTTTCGGTACTACCTAACATAGACTTTGTGATGTATTTTCTTATACCTTACCACCTAAAAGTTCATAGAATATGCTTATTTGCTTCGGCCTGTCCTGACTCTTAAATTTCTTTAAGCTCAAATAACGCGATCGCCTACGCCTTTTATATTTTGTGCGTTTATTGCGTTGCAATCATCGTGATCTACGTGAAAAACAACTTGTTAATTAGCAGGCAGGATACACAGTTGCCTATCCTCTTATCCATCACTCATACGAGGGCCCTCAAACAGACATACGCTCTCATACCGTGGACTATAATAAAGCACTTCGCTTTCACATTTAAGCATACATCTCCATACGAAGTATCTCACACATACTCTTACTTAAACTTGCGAGATCCTACGTTAACCACGTGAACCAGGACAGCACCTGCCCGGATAAAGCCTGCTGCATGTTCAGAGAACACGACTTCCGCGCATACAGAGTATAACACTTCCGCGCACACATAGTATACGACTTGCGAGGCACCGTCATGTATAGCATACGCGTGCTTCGGCACGGCGCCCACCGCGCGTGCAGCATACGCGTCTGCCGAAACCAGGCCATGATACAGCTGGACCCGGTAGTCCATACCGACCAGCAAGGCTCACACTCGCCTTACACTCGCGTACATGTAATCACATCACACGTGCTACTGTAACACATAAAAGAAAACATTAAAAAGTCTCAGTCGGAACAAGATTTCAAGAAATGCTGCACTACTCTTGGGACACCATTCGCTTTTCTAGGGCACCATATACTGAGCTGCGGCTACACGACAACCTCTGGTATGGTGCGATCCTCATGTATCGTTAAATTATCTCTTCAATGTCAACTAATTTTATTTACTTCGATTTCGTCAGTTATACTTTGTTTTTCCGCAACTAATTAAAAGTTAAGCACTTATTCTTACAAAATATTTTTAAGACAGTGTTTAGGATAAATTTGCTTTCCTCGTGTATCAAATGGTGATCGCTAGCAGCGGCAAATAATGTGCCTGTGGCGTCATAAGCCCATAGCATACTTCCACTCAAGAGTGGGCGCCACAGCACCACGCCTTCCACTATACCCTCAACATTAGATCCCAATTTTGTCGAACACAACACTTGAATTAAACTGTAACACTTGTCAACACATTAGAATACAAAAATACTACTTAGTGTTTTTAATTCATCGCACGTTAAAGTTAAGCATTTTTTTTTTGTTTATCGTTTAAATATGTTGAACTTTAAAATTAGTCCATGTAAATTACACCACATATCAAATTATAACTCGAGCATGATAAATTTCCACTGAATGCTAAACTATAACTCATCTTAAAATACCTCCAACATTTCTTTTGACATTTTTACGTAAAGGGATAATTGCGAACTTGCGGGTACCTTATTATCAATTGAATGTTAATTGAACAAAAAGATTTATCTTTTGGCTTAAAACATTTCACTTTAAACTTTTACTCTACACTTTAATTGTATGTCAATGTCGTAAATAGTACAGCAAATTTCATCTCTGACATTTAATAAAAACAAAGACATCAACGCGAAGTCTTTCACAAAGTTAATAACTATCACAATATTCGAAGATTACAATATGTGCACGATAACAGGGATTATATTCCACTTCTGATGTTAACACAATGAAATAATTTATTATAAAGAAATATGCACTTATAACACAATATATGTATTCAATTAATATTTATACAGAACACTCAATATTACAGCTTTTGTAATCACGATACTTAATTACACTTTGACTAATTCGACGCGTGTTCTCAAAACAGAATCCCAAGACTCATGATGCACCCTAATTTATACATTTCCCTTTCCACTTCACATTTCCCTTTCCACTTCTCTTCCGTTGTGCACGAAGAGGGGCGGCCGATGTTGGTTGCCAACACAAGAGAGGGAGAGGGGTATCAAGTAAACAAGAGTTTGATCAAAATTAATGATTTATTATTTTAAACCTTTGCACAATTACTAACAAATGTTCATTTTGAAAAGAAGTCTCTCTCATTTATGTAAAAATCGACAGGTCTGTACATACTACATTTATGTAAATAAATTAAAATTAAAAATTTTGTACAGCCAACTTCAATATAAGTTATTAAGAATAACTCAATAACTACTGGTCTGACCTAGATCAAATTCATATGAGAAGTACCAGCTTTCAAATAAAAAAAGAATCATCGAAATCGGTTCACCCAGTAAAAAGTTATGAGGTAACACATATAAAAAAAACATACAGTCGAATTGAGTACCGTCTCCTTTTTGGAAGTCGGTAGAATAAACGACAGGTCTTTTTTTAAATCTTTATTTAAGAGCTTAATCAAAATGCGATTATGTCACTCTATTTGACGTCATTTAGAACTAAATAACATTCAATTTAACAAGCAAACAAAAATGAAGACAAGTACTATCTAATTGACTGATCTGAGGAAAATATTATGTTATATAATTTAGCCAATAATTTTGTTTCATCGGAATGAGGATTGGATAAAATAATGTTACAATCAGCAAATTCCTTTAAAATATTTTTACACTTAGCTATTCGAAAGGCAGCATTGTGGGCACACTCCATCAAGACATGCATTAAGTCCTCGGTAACACCGCATTGTTCACAGTTCGGTGACGGGACTTTATTCATAAGATAAGCAAAATTCTTGCATGGAATGTGTCCAGAACGGAGCCTCATAATCACTACTGCGTCCTTTCTTGGTAATATGTGACTATCAATCCATGGAATTCTAAGAGGATGTGGCTGAACCGTTTTATACCAGATACCTTTTTCTTTAGAGCGTAAATCAAAATATTCCTTCCATAATTTGTAGCATTGTTTTTTGATTAACCAAATGCAATCTGTATAATAAGGGAGTACATTATATTCAATTCCATCAGTTATAGCTTGTCTAGCCAAGACGTCTACCCTTTCATTATATTCAACGCCACATTGTGACGGAATCCACTGTAACTTTATAGATTTAGAATTGGAGGCCAGATTTAAAATACAGTCAAGGACTGAGTAGGCTATCGGGGTACCTCGTAGGCCCGAGGTGCACCGAGCCAAGTGTTGGAGTGCGCTTTTAGAGCTGTGAATATCAGTATATTGCCTTGTGCCTCACAGATTGCTATAAGTTCCGCCTCCATAATGCATATTATGTCACTGTTTATTTTTAATTGTAGACTAATGTTGCATTGTGGGTCATAAAATGCTGAACCAATTCCACTCCCATCCTTAGATCCATCAGTAAAGAGTTTATAATAATTTTTATATCTCTGGTTGATAAAATCCACTCATAATAACTTTAAATTAAAATTACTGTAGCTTCGCTTTTTTTTTACAAGATTCGGGATATTACAATGAATTACATCATCCAAATCTATGTTGGTAACCCAGGTATTCATAGAAAACATTTCTAATTGTCGGCTGGAATGAATATAAACATTAGAAAGACAATCAAACATAGTTAACAATAGTGGTTTCTTTTTATTCCGCCAATATCTGTTGTCCTTGTATGTCAATAATTCTCGTAATATTTTAATTGTAATATTGTTTTCTCGTGACCTAGCTTTTAATATAAATTTACCTCCTAAATAAGTTCTCCGCACGTGCAACGGAAGGAGACCAAGTTCGTTCTCCATTGCATGTATAGGAGTTGTTTTAATAAAACCTCCCATTACTCTCAGCGCTTGATTTTGCACTTTATCTAGCTTACTTACATACTTTTGACAGCTGTTGTAGTATAAAAAACTTCCGTAATCAAGTCTACTCCTTATAATAGCAATATATAAACTTTTCAAATGTTTAGGGTGTATTCCCCACCCTGTCCCAGCAAGAACTTTAAAAATTTATTTAAGTATCTAGAAGTTTTATCAAGTAACTCAGTAATGTGTTTATTCCATTTTAAAGAGCGGTCTAACCACATCCCCAAATACTTTATAGCACTGACTACCTCTATTACATTATTATTAATATTTAGCGATATCTGTTGTCTATTGATGCCTTTCTTGAAGACACATACCTTTGTTTTGGTTGTTCGACAGGTCTTTACATGATAAACGCTTCAAATTGTATTTATGTAATTTATATTATGTACGTACCTATATATTCTATAGTAGGTACATTGCAAAAGTAAACATCTGAAATATATTAAAGCGCGTTTTTCCGTAATCATTACGTAAAGTGAATAATATATCTCTATTTAATAACGGTTTTAGTTGTACCACGCAGTTAAAAGGACGGAAATAGAACGAAAAAATCATGCATGTTCTCTGTCGCAGAAATACAACACGAGCGGTACCTAGGGACACGGAAATATGTGTCGCATTTAAAGGCGACACAAGCGGTCAAAAGGTTAAACAATAACATCCGTTTAAGGTCGGCCACATACATACGGAATTCCGTTTCCAGATTCCGTTTCGATATTCCGATTCGGAATCCCGAACGCAGCAAGTCCATATAAAATCTATGACCCGCCACACACGTACGGTAGTTTTCCGTTCGATATTTTGCGGGCAAAACGGGATTCCGTTTGTGTGTGGCCGACCGTTCGAAATTCCGAAACGGAATCTCGAAACGGAATTCCGTATGTATGTGGCGGGCCTTAAACGATAACATTATGACAACTTGTTGTTCATTCAGAATGTTATGTTGAGGTACCAATGTTTAGTCGATAAATAACATTTCGTTGCGTCTTTGTACCTGAATAAATAGTGCTTATAAAATTGTTATTGAAGAAATCGCAATCTTTTTTTTAGATAAGGGCCAAGTGTCTAAGAAATAAAACTTAGCAAATCTAATTGAAATCTATCCAGTAGTTTTTTTCCGTGATGCGCGCACAACTGCAAACCTTTCATTTTATTTATATAGAAAAATATTTTGTGTTATGAACAGTTTTAACACGTCCCTTAGCACCAATTTCGTTGTCCTCATTGTAGAAGAGGGAATCCTGTAAGTGCATCATAGGTTTCTTTACGACTGTCACGTTATTATTTTATTTGATAATAAATAAATAATAACAACAATTTTTTTTACAATGTTTAATAACACTACTTATAAAACTAGACTAATATAAGTACTTCTAAAGAGATATTTAATAACACTACTTGTAAAACTAGACTAATATAAGTACTTCTAAAGAGATATTTAATAATACTGCTTATAAAAAAATAAACTAATATAAATACTTCTAAGAAAATACTAAGTTGACTAATAATAAAAAAAAACGCAAATAAAATAAAATTAACAGGTCGCGGGTTCGACGCCTTTCAGGATCAGGAGAAAAAAAGCAAGTACTTCCCTGGCACGACTGGCGGCGAGTCCGGCGGAAGTGGTTGGAGATATGTGTCCTTTATAGACCGATTTCGCTTGCGAATTCAATGTATATTTTATATATATATATTTCATTTAATTCCAAATCCTCCCATCTTATCTCGTTTAGAAATAAAATAATAAGAAGGATGTCTCAGCCCCTGGCGAGGTTCCCCAATATAAGGGGAACAACCGTTAATATTTAATAATTATTAACAAACCTATAAAAAGCTATTAGCTATAATTTGCATAACGTATGCGTTTTGAATTATTTAATATAGATGCAGAAATGCATTTAGGCGACTGGACCTTCACGGTCACACTGAGGTCACTCGTCAGCCGCGCGGACTATTCATGCACCCCCACTTGTCTTCGCGCGAATTAGATGACACATTACAATACCCCGCTGGCCACCCAAGGATTTTTCTTCCTATAAGTAGAAAAATCCGCAGCAAAACCAAAAAATATGCTATTTAGACAATTTAAAATCTTTTATGTGCCATGGCCCTAAATATTTACCGTGCATGTCCTCCAATTCGTACACTAGAGGTGACCTCTTTTTAGTTATGCGGCATTTAATAAATTTTGGGGCTAATTTTTTATTAAAATATTTGTGTTTATCACTCAGATAGTAAGTGCGCTTAAATACAATATCGCCTTCGTTAAATTCTGTGAACCTTCTCCTTAAATTATAGCGTTTGGAATTTTGTTGATGATGATGCCATAGTGATGCCTGAACTTTGTTGAATATTTTAGCGAGATAACCGATGTTCTCAGCATAGGCGTCTCGCGGTAAGAAAACAATTTCATCGCCAAGGTCGTTGTCAACGTAGTGAGAACCACATATTACCAATTCACGCCCATATACAAGGAATGAGGGAGTGTAACCAGTAACCTCGTTAACGGAGTTGTTTATTGCAAACAGTATTTTAGGCAAATATACATCCCAAGAACGCTGATCTTCTTTCACAAAGGTCGATATACAGGTGACAATAGTTTTATTATAGCGTTCCACCAAATTAACCTGAGGAGTATATTTAGGTGTAAGAAAAACGTTAGGAATATTATACTTATTAAATAACGCAATGGTCTTCTCACAAATAAATTGGCTGCCATTATCCATATACACCGTTTGGGGAATGCCATGTGTTAAAAATACAGAGTCTTCCAGATGTTTAATTACAATGTCGGCTGTAGCTCTTCTTACCGGAAACGCTAAACAATATTTGGAGAAACAACATGTTACGACTAAGATATAAGAATTTTGTTTTCTACTAACTGGCAGGGGTCCGATGAAATCAATTGAAATAATTTGGAAGGGTCGGCAACACTGTTTAGGTCGTCCCATTTCTCCTAACACATTATGAGTAGGGAGTTTATAAGTTAAGCAGATGTCACACTTCGTAACAAACTTTACGACGTCCCGATGCATACCTGGCCAAAAATACTGCAATGCTAAACGGCGATAAGTTTTATGGATGCCTAAATGACCTGACGTGGGTTCTGCGTGATTTTCTTTGATAACGTGTTCTCGTAATTCTAATGGAACTACTTCTTTCCACGAAAACTCTGTAGTTAATAAACATTTATTTTTTGAACACCGATATAGCTTTTCCGCTTTGATTAGAAAATTTTCATATTTACTTGGATTGTTCATACAACCATTATAAATGTCTAGATACCATTTATCATTCGTTGTTAAGTAAGATTTTGCTGTGGAAATAGAAGAAACTACGACAGCGCGAGATAACGCGTCTGGAATAATGTTATCAGCACCACGTCTATGCTTGATAGTAAAATCAAAAGAAGATAGCCTAATGCCCCATCTTGCAAGCCTGCCCGTAGGGTTGTTTAAAGAGAGAAACCACTTTAATGCTGAATGATCAGTGTAAACTACAAAAGGTTGACCATTTTCAAGATAGCAACGCCAGTGTTCTAATGCTACTATTACAGCTAATGTCTCTCTCTCGGTAATGCTGTAATTCTTTTCTGCAGCATTTAGTGACTTGCTCATATAGGCAACAGGATGTTCTTTGCCATCGACTGTTTGAGTTAACATGGCACCTACTCCATAATTACTGGCGTCTGTGTGAACTTGGAAGGGCAAATTATAGTTAGGACAATGTAAGACTGGTGCAGATACTAAACATTCTTTTAGCTTTTTAAAAGCTATGTCTGCCTCTGGTGACCAGTAAAATTTTGGAGCACCCTTGCGATTTGAAGTAAGTTTATTAAGAGGCCCAGCTATAGTGCTAAAATTTGGCACAAAACGTCTATACCAGGTGGCTGTTCCTAAAAAACGTTTTACATCTTTTTTTGAAGATGGTGTTGGATACTCTAAAATAGCTTTTACCTTTTCAGGGTCTGTTCTGAGACCCTGGGCGTCTATTACGTAGCCCAAATATTTCAGACGAGACCGAAAAAATTGGCTTTTTTCAAAGTTTATTGTTAAATTTGCTTCCTTTAACTTATTTATTACACGTAATAATAAAGAAACGTGTTCATCGAATGTGTTAGAAATAATAATTATATCATCGAGGTATGCAAATACCTTAAGATCAAATGAACCAAATAATAAGTCTACAAGCCTTTGTTGGGTTGCAGGTGCATTGGTAAGGCCGAAAGCCATCCTCTTAAAACAAAAGGTCCCACGACCTTGGACATAAAAGGCAGTTTTTTCGCGATCGCGTTCTGAAATTAAAATTTGCCAGAATGCTTTAGAAAGGTCTATACTAGATATAAATTTTGCGTCTCGCAGATTATCTAGAATTTCGGAAACATATGGCAAGGAATAAGCATCGCGTTTGGTTACAGAATTTAACTTGCGACTGTCTAAGCAAATGCGCGGTTGGCCGTTTTTTTTTGTAACAATTAAGATTGGAGAGGACCAAGAGCTCTCACAAGGCTGAATTACGTCCAATGAAAGCATCTCGTCAACTTGCTGGCATAAAATTTGCTGCTTTACAGGGGACATTCGATAATAACGCTGTCGTATAGGTTTCGTGTCACCCGTATCAATAGAATGACATACAAGAGAAGTACAACCTAAGCCCTTGCGTTCGGAAGAAACGTCCTTAAATTGTTCAATTATGTCGTCAGCAATCAAGCGTTGGTTGGCATTAAGCGATGCGTATGAATGTATATGAGATTTTAATATTGATTCATTCGTGTTTGAATAATAATCGGTGAGTTCTCTTTTATATTCAATGCAGTTGATGTATTTTGGACATATGTTAAATTTTTTCCAGAAATCAATACCTAATATAAGAGAGGTCTCTATTTCAGGAACTACAAATGTCTTCAAAGTATAATAATTGTTTTCAAAATTAAATGGGAGATTAATATATCCTAAGCAATTAAGTTTTTGTCCACCGGCTGCTGTTATAGAGACTATTTCATCAGTGCGCACAGCAAATCCTTCATCTATCAGTAAGTTGTGTGCATTATTGCCTAGTAAGGTGACGGCTGAGCCAGAATCTAATAACCCCCAAAATTTTGTATTTCCTATTTTGACTGATAAATAAGGTCGCACGTCGTTAGGTGGTTTATTAAGTAGAATTGTAGCAACTGTATAGCTATTAAAAAAATTATTAATAAACTTCAACCACTGTTTCCAATCGGTATTATTAGAGTGGTTGAGGAGGTTGCTACAATTCTGCTTTATTAGTTTTTTGAACTAGACGGAATACTTGTACAATCTGGACAAGTGTAAAATGTGTAATCATCACGGCCACATTTGAAACAAAATACTTTGCGTTTTTCTGTACATTGTCTTAAGTTGTGTGTATCAACACGACACCGGGGGCAAAACTTTTGTTTACTTTCGTCATATTGAATAGCGTCAATTGGTTTATTATGACCATAAACTCTTTGTTGCCGTTGCGGATAAGTGTTGTTTAAAACATTAGAATTGGGAGAATATTTTTTATAAAGGTTACTTGAATTAGGTATAGGTTTATTATAATTATTATAAGCTTTATTGCAATTAAATTTATTAGTGGCAGAATAGTACATTTTATTTTTTTCTGCTAAATTAGTGAGTGGCTTAAATGCAAATTCGGGTGCTAGTGTGGCTGAATTTATTTTAGGAGGTTCATGATATTTATTAAGACAAGACTGTACATTCTCATAATTTTTACAAGCCGTACGTAAGACCTCAATAGATTTAAGATCAGGCACTGCAATTAAAGCGCTAGCATAACACGGTTTGATATTGTGCATAATAATTTCTAACTGATCTTCCTCCGAAGGTTTTTTAAATAAACGGGAAAACATGCCTGACATAATGGCTAGGTAAATAGTAATATTCTCAGTTTCACCTTGCGTACGAGCTTTTATCTCGTCTAATAAGCGATAATCATGATCAGGAATAACAAAAACATCCTTCAGTAATTCGCATAATCTATCCCAAGACGTAACATGTGATCTTACACTGCGAAACCAGTGTAAAGCATCACCAACGAAAATTTCTGTTCCAAAATCTATAATTTTAGAAGAGGGAATACCACGGGCTGTTATATAGTCGTTTATACGTTGGACAAACGAAAGTACGCACGTTTTTCCATCAAACTTAATACTAGTTAAGTCCGAAGAATGAGCTCGATCACATGTAACAACAATAGGGGACGGTGTAATTGTAAGAGCATCTGTAAATTCAGATGAGGAATCAGTATCAGGCTTAAGATGTTCTAAGTTTTTAAAATTTGTATTTAGCTTGAGCCTGAGGCTTTCTAGAATATCTGTAGACTTTTTATCTACAGCATCCAGACGTTGAATCCTATGAAATAGATGGTTAAGTAAGTTTTGAGTACGTTTATATAAATTTTTATCATATTTCACTGATAATGTTTTTAAATTCGTTTCTACTTTAATAAGGCTTTCGCGGATGCCCTCTACGTCTACAGAAAACTCAAACCCAGATTCAATAATATCATCCGAAGGCATCACATTGGCTAATTTGACTATCTGCCTGCGTAATTCTTGAACGTTTTCTCCGGGTGTGCCGCCTCTAATGGCCACCTCATAGCTTAGTTCGTTTTTTTGTAAGGACAAAAATTGAATTTCGTATGACATAATTTAAGAAGTCTAAGAAAATCCTTATACTAGGTTTATGTGAGCAGGTTTAAAATTCTATAATTATACAATAAAACTAATTTGTTTAAGTAAGAATCCTCCGTCCTGTTACAATTTTGGTAATAGTAATCCCCTAAGTTTTTTTTTTAAGGATGCTCGTAAAAATTACTACACGGGAAAGCAAAAAAAATAAAGAGAAAAAAAAATGCAACAATAGGGTGCAACTGTAGTATATATTTGCTTTAATAAAGCTTATTATTAAATATATTAATAAAACCAAAATATTTTATTTTTGTACGTATACAAATTAGACACAATAAGGATACCACTAAAATTAAAACATTATATACACTGCAGTTGCAAAAGTATAAAAGGCAAAATAAAAGTCATAAAAAAAAAACAAAAGGTTTACAATATACACGCACACACCACTAAAATTCCTGATCCTGAATAACCGAGTTGAGGCGCCAATGTCACGTTATTATTTTATTTGATAATAAATAAATAATAACAACAATTTTTTTTACAATGTTTAATAACACTACTTATAAAACTAGACTAATATAAGTACTTCTAAAGAGATATTTAATAACACTACTTGTAAAACTAGACTAATATAAGTACTTCTAAAGAGATATTTAATAATACTGCTTATAAAAAAATAAACTAATATAAATACTTCTAAGAAAATACTAAGTTGACTAATAATAAAAAAAAACGCAAATAAAATAAAATTAACAGGTCGCGGGTTCGACGCCTTTCAGGATCAGGAGAAAAAAAGCAAGTACTTCCCTGGCACGACTGGCGGCGAGTCCGGCGGAAGTGGTTGGAGATATGTGTCCTTTATAGACCGATTTCGCTTGCGAATTCAATGTATATTTTATATATATATATTTCATTTAATTCCAAATCCTCCCATCTTATCTCGTTTAGAAATAAAATAATAAGAAGGATGTCTCAGCCCCTGGCGAGGTTCCCCAATATAAGGGGAACAACCGTTAATATTTAATAATTATTAACAAACCTATAAAAAGCTATTAGCTATAATTTGCATAACGTATGCGTTTTGAATTATTTAATATAGATGCAGAAATGCATTTAGGCGACTGGACCTTCACGGTCACACTGAGGTCACTCGTCAGCCGCGCGGACTATTCATGCACCCCCACTTGTCTTCGCGCGAATTAGATGACACATTACACGACCAGTGACTTGTTCACGTGGAAGTCTTTCTCGTCAGTTTCTGCCGCTTGGAAAAGAACATGCCAGTGACCCTATGAAATATTTAAAATATTAGATCGAATGTAAAAGAAGCTTAATTACATATTAATAAATTCAACCAAAGTAGCTCAGATTCTAAGCGCTCGCTGTAAATTTCACAGTACTCAAACAACCAGAGTTCGATATATATAGGCTGCAAATAGTGCCGAAACCAACAGCGCTGCCTTTGCAGTATTTTGCTGAGTTGGAGACCTATTTGATGTCAAATTTAAATAATTTTTTTTTGTTTTATTTTTAATTAATTACGCATGTATGTGCTGCTCCTTATTTGGTAATAAGCGTAAACAGTCTAAGCCAGATGCGTGCATATTTTTGTCCTTTGCGTTTGTACAATATTTTTATGAGTGTGTATCAATGTGTATAAATAGTTCTTTCTTTCTTTAACAGCCCGTAAAAGTTCACTGCTGGACGCACACATTTTTTTTTTAATAGAATTATCGTGACAAACGAGCACACAGTCCACCTGATGGTAAGTGGTTGCTATGGCCCATAGACATCTGCTTCTATTTTCGTTTGCGAATTAAAATGCAGATGCGTTGTCAGCCGTGAGTACTAAGATAGAATGCCTCTTTTCCAGTAAAAAGGGTCTCCGGTTCTCTACGCTCACCATACGAAACACATCAGTCTCAAGCTGCTATTTTACGCTAGTGTTCTGTGAGAGCGTGGTCCTTCCCCGGTTGAGCCGACCCATTCGTGCTACAACTATACTATTAATATAGCTGCAGCATGGCTCTACCACGTAAAAATGCAGCTAAACCCTTGTTGTTGCTGGCACATTAATTTAGATGCAAGAGCACTTACCTACTTAAGTAAACTTTCCCGACTCTATTGACTAGTAATACCATTAATCTTCAACTCTAAGAGCTAGGACAATTTTCAATACACACATCGTCCTGGATCCTTGTAGATCACAGACATAAAAAAAATTGTCTCATGTTAATAAAGCTATTGGGCTATTTTGATTTGTAATAAAGTGATTTTACTTTATAGGTTAAATAATTTACTTACCTTTCTATATCAAGAACCATTTTTCTGTCACTCCTATTAAATTTGACAGTGCTTGCTGAAATTTAGCATCTTTAGATGGATCAGAATCGCGCGCTGATCTGGCTGTTAGATATTGCAAAAATAATCGAAAATATTTATTTTTACTTTCATGCCGAAGACTATCTTGTTTTATTTTATTACGGTCAAATAATATTTATTAGGTTATAAAGCAAGTATTTTTGTAAATTTTTTGTATGTAAATGTAAATGTTTTCATTATTTTGTTATTCTATTGTTTACAGTTATTATCACGTCTTAGCTTTACACCAAGAATTACATTAGAAATTCTTGATGGGATGCGATGTAACGCGCATATATTATTTTCATCAAGAACTATAATATATATATTTGTTTTTTTTACCAGTAGTGTTTCAACAAAATCTTAAAAAAGTTCAATGAATTAAAAAAATGCCAATAATTATATAACTTCAAGTCAGTGTTTTACATTTAAAGATCAGATATAGAGAGCCAAAGTTATTATTTTCATTTTGATTAATTTAATTCGAGACTAAAATATATGTGAAAGGTCTTTTATCTGCAATAATAATTTTCATCAAAAATAACATAGAATTATAAAAGTCATATACACACACGGTCAATCATACTGAAGATTATCAATTGTACTACAAAATATTTAAAAGACTATTTTTTTTTTATAGGAGAGGGGCAAACGAGCATGCGGCTCACCTGATGGTAAGCCTACCGCCGCCCATGAACAACCGCAACACCAGGGGAATTGCAGATGCGTTGCCGGCCTTTTAAAAAGGAGTAGGCTCTTTTCTTGAAGGTCCCTAAGTCGTATCGGTCCGGAAAAATCGCTGGTGGTAAACTATTCCACAAGGAAGTTGTGCGAGGAAGAAAACATCTTCTAAATCGCACAGTGGTGGACCGCCAATCATCCAGATGGTGTGGATGGTATCGGGAGTTCTGCCGCGATGTGCGTTCGTGAAATTTGGCGGCTGGGATTAATCCGAACAATTCATCAGAGCACTCCCCATGGTAAATGCGAAAGAAAATGCTAAGAGATGCAACATTTCTTCGCAGTGCCAATGAGTCGAGCCGATCGGAAAGGACTCGGTCGTCGACGATTCGAGCCGCTCTGCGCTGGATGCGGTCAAGTGGAAGAAGCTGGCACTGGGGAGCCCCAGCCCAGAGATGGGAACAGTATTCCATGTGAGGCCGAACCTGCGCCTTGTAAAGTTGCAGGCGTTGAGCCGGCATGAAATACTGTCCCGCTCTGCTGAGCACGCCAAGCTTTTTAGAGGCCAATTTGGCCTTCTCTTCCAAGTGACCACGAAACTGCACGCTACTCGATATGTCGACGCCGAGGATTCCGATACTGGCTGAGGCAACAAGGGGAGTACCTTGAAACTGAGGAGATACGACAAAGGGGTTCTTTTTAGCGGTAAACGCGCAAACTTGTGTCTTCTGAGGATTAAACTGGACTAGATTTAGTCGCCCCCAATCCGAGACTTTGTCCAGCAAAGACTCGACTTCAGACACAAGTTTGTTCCGGTACTCTGTGACGTTTTCCCGAGAAATATTGGCACGGCCGGTGTATAGAGCATCACCAGTGCTGTCATCTGCATAGCAATGAATGCTACCAGCTTGCAACATATCATTGATATGCAGAAGAAACAGCGTTGGTGATAGCACGCAGCCTTGTGGAACACCAGCGTTAATAGGCTTGTAGTCGGAGCATGCACCGTCTACAACGACCTTGATGCTCCGATCTGCAAGAAAGCTGGTGATCCAATTGCATAATTTCTCGGGAAGCCCATAGGAAGGGAGCTTCGAAAGAAGCGCTTTGTGCCAAACCCGATCGAAGGCCTTCGCAATGTCCAAACTAACGGCCAGTGCCTCCCCCTTGGACTCTACTGCCAACGCCCATCTATGAGTTAAGTAGACCAGAAGATCACCAGCTGATCGACCCCGACGAAAACCGTACTGGCGGTCACTAATCAGCTGGTGATCCTCAAGGTACCGCATGAGGTGGCAGTTTACAACGGATTCCATTATTTTGGAGAACAAGGGGGTGATGGCGATAGGCCTGTAGTTGGACGGATCTGAGCGGTCGCCTTTTTTAGGGATCGGGTGGACAAAAGCTGTCTTCCATGATTTCGGGACTACGCCTAGGGAGTAGGAGTACCGGAAAAGACGCGTTAGAACCGGTGCCAACTCCGGAGCACACGTCCTCAGCACAATTGGGGGGATTCCGTCAGGCCCACTCGACTTGTGGATGTCAAGGGAGAGGAGTGCTCTGCGAACCGAGCGCTGTGAGAATCGCACATCCGGCATGGAGCACTCACACGGCGGGATGGTTGACGGTGTTTTCCCCCGTCATCAACAGTCGAGTTGGACGCAAAAAGGGAGCCTAAAAGGTCGGCCTTCTCTTTTGCGTCGTGGGCCAGTGAGTCGTCCTCCCTGTGCAGAGATGGTAGTGATGGCTTACAGAAATTCCCTTGGACAGCCTTGGCGAGAGACCAGAATGCACGGGTTCCCGAAGGAAGGCGAACTAGTTTCTCGCCAATTCTGCCTATGTGCTCTGACTTTGCCTTGGCAATAACTCTTTTGAAGGACCTGGAGGCGAAGTTATACTTCTTTTTGAGTGTGCTGGTGTTTACATCCCGAGTCACCGAAGCCGCAGCCCAGGCTTGATAACACTCATGCTTACTGCGTAATGCAGTCTTACAGGAGCGACCAAACCAAGGCTGAGATCTGCCTCCGATGGGTACCACAGATGATGGAATAAATAGTTCCATTCCCTGTAGCACTACATCAGTGACAGAGTCAGTAACAGCGCTGGGATCATCCGGCGAGAAGCAAACCCGCCCCCATGGGTAGGAAGCAAAGAAAGACCGCATTCCGTCCCAATCCGCCGACCTGTAATGCCAAACACGGCGGCAACCTGCAGAACGCAACCGCGAGGGGAGCGTGAGTGGCACCACACTCCGGATCAGACAATGGTCCGAAGAGCCAAGAGGGGCATCGACGGAAACCTGATATCCGTCCGGATGAGAGGTCAGCAGAAGGTCCAACAGGGAAGGTGTATGTATGATTCTCAACATCTGGAATCCGCGTAGGCGATGTAACTAGTTGTGTCAGACCATATGCCAAGGCAAAGTCATAAACAGATCTCCCCGCATGATCGGTTAAACGTGAACCGAGCCATTCGGCGTGGTGGGCGTTAAAATCGCCAAGGATCACGATCTCTGCGGATGGGACCTGTTGTAGCAAGGAATCTGTAGCCATTTGGACGTGGTCGATGAGTCGGTCTGTTTCGGCATTACCGCTATGGGACCTATAGAGGCACACGTAGACGCGCGGATGGTCGTCGCTGTCTACGCGTAGCCAAAGGATGGACAGGTCCGAACCTTCAAGACTGCCGAGGCGTCGAGAACAGATGTCCTCTCTGACATACACGCAAACTCCAGCCCGAGGCACAAAGGAGTGCTCCAATTTGTACCCCGGGTAGGAGAGATACGAAGTATCAGCCGGAGAGGACACCTGCGTCTCGGTCAGAAAGAGCAAGGCCGGCTTCGCCGTCTCAAGATGGTAGTGGACGGCGTTTAGGTTCGAGTGAAGTCCCCTGATGTTGCAGAAATTCACGGATAGCGTGGCAGGGGTCGCCTTGGTCTTGTTGCTCAGTTTGCCCCGAGCAGTTATTGTGTTGAGCGGAATTTTGCCCCCCCCCCCAGAATACGCGGGGCAGCCTGAGCACCCACGCTCAGGAGTGGAATAGCATGGTCGTGGATGCTCAGCGAGGGATTCACCAGGGGTACTGGTACCCTCCTGGGGTAGTTTATGACGTAATTCCGCTACCATGTTGATGGGGGGGGGGGGGGAATTGGGCATCCGGTCACCTGCACTCACCAGACGAAACGCGGAAGCAGAGCTTCCACTTCACGCCGGTATTATATTTCCAGTATAATGACCCGAATATCATCATATTTGACTGGCACACTTAAAAGTTTTATCACATGGCTAAATGATTGACTTTTATATTATGATAAGGTCATGCTTTTCTATAAAAAGTTGCAAGAAATTTCAAATCACGGATCTATTGGTTTGTTTTACTTTTTACTTAATTAGTGAAAAACAAGATGGACTGAACTAAAAGTTTACTTTCTTGTGTATAAAGTGCTATTTAGAATTTTATGCAAATGATAATTAAAGTTTCTAAGTAAATAAGTGTAACATAGCGGGTATTATATTCAATGGTAGCGGCCATCCATATTTGCAAAGCCAGCATTATTTTCTGTACAGAAACCGGCAAAGTGTTGCTCAAGGCACTATAAACAAAGCAGCTGATAAAATGTTACACTCATAACTGTTAACAAAAACTGTTTCCGCAAATGGTCTTATAGATATAATAACTATTCAGCCGTGTTAGGTGCAGGAGCTATTATTAGAAGGAGAAGAGGTAAAATTTTGTTTTATAAATGCGCAATCAATATTGTTTTGTCTGCAATTGAGCATAAAATAATAAATAACTTCAGCCAAAGAGCATAACTGGCATTATACTCAGGCCCATCAATTGGTATATATGTATGTCTATACATACATATAATGATTTATGGCCGCTTAGTAACTGACGGTGACTCACTATAACATCCTACAGTCACGCCGAAACTAAGAGGAGAGAATCACTGTAGAAAAGGTAATAATTTATTGCGGAAATTTTGTGATAAAATTAAAAAAATTATAAACTTATACAAGTTATTCTAACTTAGTCTAACTTATCCTTAATCGTTACAAAAAAAAAAAAACAAATAATAAAATAGTGAGATGGCGTCAGTTTTTAAGAAGATATAACAAAAATAAGCAAAAAAATAAATTTCAAAAAAGTTCAGTATTTAATTGATTATATACCGCTGACACTTAATCTCGCTTTTCGAAACCTCGCCAGTTGTAAACAATACTTGTGTGAAAAGACAAAATCTTCTTTTCAAATTTCCGCCGAGTTGTAAGTAGAAGGCCAAATAGGTCATGTGTCAATTTTAATTAAATCTTGACTACGTTTCATCAATTAACCATTGGTAAAAATTAAAACAGGAATTTTACGATTGTGTTTACAAAAAACATTATTAGTTGATCCTTGCAGCTTGTTCATTATTTTTATTATAAATACCTATAAATGTATATATTATTAATAAATAGTTCCCATAATATTTTGGATTATTTTTTATTTTGCCCTATCTGCAATGTTCTACGCTCTATAGAAAATGTGGCGTATGACATGACTGACAATCTTTCGAACGTTTTATCTAGGTACAAAGATGTTTTACGTTTTCGTCGCCTCCACATGATATTTTTGTCAGCATAAGGTACCCTTCTATATCTGAAACGAATATAAATATTGCTACAAAGTAAAGTAATAGGCTATATAAGTCCCTCTACTGGGCAACGGACTCTTTTTTTATTTCTGAGAGGGTTTTAGGGCAAGGAAATGCTCGCCGTGCTTCCCCAATGCGTGTTGACGAAAATTGTAATTACAAATTTCATTCGTGCTGTCGGGGATCAAACCCGGGAAAATTTACAGCGAACGCTTTGACCCAGATCTATTAATACGATACAAATAAATACGATTTAACATATGTAATAAAAAAACTCTTACGTACTTGAAACTTGAACACTTGATAGCTCGTGACGCCTACTGCACAAAGCTACAGCACAATGTAATTGAAGATATACGACATAATTCTCAGTGATGCGCAAGCATAGCAGGCAGTATGTCACTTATATAATTGTCATCTCTGCAGTCTATTAATCTTTGCACTTTTATAAGTAATAAAGAACGTAGTTGCTAGACGGTGTTGACGTCGGCTAAAATCTCTGCGATCGCCGTTTCGTCAAGGTCATTCAGGCTAGTTAAAGCCTTAAGAAAGAAACAAGGACATAGAAACACTCGATATTCATAAAGAAAAGAAATATATAATATAACTAGATGACCAGGCAGACGTTGTTCTGCCCTATCCAACGATCCTTCCTATAAATAGTTTTATATTAATGTTACCTTGATATCCATCTATTAGTGTTCGTCTTGTTGGTTGTCCGTTTAAATAAATAAATAAAAAAATAAAAATCCTTAAATACGCAATAAAAAATTTTAGGGTCATTTATCGGGATAAAAACTATCCTATCTCTCAAGTTGGACCAAAATGCACACAGTGTGCAAAATTTCATTGAAATCAGTGCAGTAGTATAGGAGTCCATCGCGGACAAACAACGTGACACGTAATTTTTTTTATATAAAGATTATATCGATATACTTAGTAGGAGCCTCAAAAAAAATGAAACCATAGGTATATACTTTATTATGCTATCTTTGAGCAACGTCATTTTTCTACCGACTTCAAACAGGAGGAGGTAATCAAGTCAACTCTATTTTTTTTAAGTGTGTTACCTCATAACTTCCTTCTGGGTGAACTGATTTCGATGATTCTTTTTTTATTTGAAAGCTGGTGCTTCACATGTGGTCCCATATAAATTTGAATAAGGTAGTCAGACCTGAATTTTCAGTAACCAGGCAGGCATTATATGAACACAGTATATTTCAAATTTCATTCAATGTGAACCAGTAGTTTAAGAATTATAATTAGTCAAAGTTTCTTGATTTTGTCACTTACTGACTGACCGATCATCAAAACTCTAAGGCACTTCTAGCAGAATTAGAAGCTTCAAATTTAGAATACAAGTAGTATTTTGTGTATAAATCCAGGATAGAATTAAAATATTTTGTAATTTTGGTCCAGTTTTCTAGATACACCAACTGCATAAAGATAGGTACCTAGATATAATTATGTTCAAAAGTAAATTGTAAAATGGTCAACAGAATGAGAAATCAAGAATGGGACATCCAAAATCAAAATCCATTCGCACTAAATAATTTAATTTAATGTAATAATTATGTATTACTTGTGAGATACATTGTGTTTTCATGCGATGGCCAAGTCAATCTATTTATTTAAAACATAAAATATTTTTAATATTGATATGGTCACTATAAGACGTTATTAGGTTAGCTAATTACGTAATAACTTGAGACCCTTAAGTAGGGACTGAATAAATTAACCGACTTGGTATTACATGGACCTCACAACTTTTTACGGTAAAAGAACTGAGTTGCGAGACTTGTTTTTTTTATAAGTTATGTTTTTGATCATCATCATCATTACAGCCCTTCACAAGTCCACTGCTGAACATAGGCCTCCCCCAAAGAATGCCACAAAGCACGGTCCTGAGCCACCTGCATCCATCGACTTCCTGCATATCTTACCAGGTCGTCACTCCATCTAGTGGGGGGACGCCCTACACTTCGCCTGCCGGTACGAGGCTGCCACTCGAGAACCTTTCTTCCCCATCGGTTGTCGGTTCTTCGAGCTATATGGCCGGCCCATTGCCACTTCAGCTTACTAATCCGTTGGGCTATGTCGGTCACTCTGGTTCTACTGCGGATATCCTCATTTCTGAGTTTATCACGCAGAGAAACTCCGAGCATAGCCCTCTCCATAGCTCGATGAGCGACCTTGAGCTTCCTCATCCGGCCAGCAGTGAAGGACCACGTCTCAGTTCCGTATGTCATCACTGGCAACACGCACTGGGTGTACAGTCTCGTTTTCAAGTTTTGAGGTATACCTGACGAAAAGATGTGCCGTAATTTCCCGAACGCTGCCCAACCGAGTTGAATCCGTCGATTAACCTCTCGGCCGAAGTTGGACTTACCTAGTCGGACTATTTGTCCCAGGTAAACATACTCATCAACAACTTCGAGCTTAGTGTTCCCAACAACTACCGGCATAGGTGTGACATGGACATTAAACATGATCTTTGTTTTGTCCATGTTCATCTTAAGACCTATCCGTTGGGAGACACTATATGCTTAGATCCTCCAGCGATTCTGCCATAAGGACTATATCGTCGGCAAATCGAAGGTGAGTGATGTACTCGCCATTGATGTTGATACCGTATCCTTTCCAGTCCAGAAGCTTGAAAACATTTTCCAATGCAGCGGTAAAGAGTTTCGGGGATATGACGTCACCCTGTCTTACACCTCTCTGCAATTGGATAGGTTTCGTACTCTGGTTCTGTACTCGGATAGCCATCGTAGCCCTACTGTACAAGTACTTCAACACTTCGATATACCGACAGTCAACTTGGCATCGCTGAAGGGACTGCAGCACCGCCTAAATTTCGACGGAATCAAAGGCTTTCTCATAGTCCACATACGCCAGACATAGTGGCAAATTGTACTCCTCGGACTTCTGTACAATTTGCCGAACGGTATGTATGTGGTCTATGGTGCTAAAGCCTTTTAGGAAACCGGCTTGTTCGGGAGGCTGGAAGTCGTCAAGTCTGCGCGTGAGACGATTCGTAATGACTCTCGAAAACAGCACGTAGACGCGGCTCAGAAGGGAAATCGGTCTGTAGTTCTTCAAGAGAGCGTTGTAGCCTTTCTTGAAGAACAAGACCACCACACTTCTGCTCCACGCCTCCGGTGTAATGCCACCATGGAAGACGGAATTAAAGAGCTTCTGAAGGACTTCAAGTACCGGTTTCCCACCCGCTTTCAGAAGCTCCGCTGTAATTCCATCCTCGCCTGGGGCCTTGCCGTTTTAAGGTGCTGGAGAGCCATTCTAATCTCGCTCAGACTGACGTCCGGGATATCATCGGAATAATGTCCGATAAGACTCGCTCTTGGATCGTTACTCACACTTGCGTGCGGCTCCAACGATGACGTGTACAGCTGCCCATAGAACCTCTCAATCTCACTCAAAATCTCAGGTGCCCCGGAAACGATGCTGCCACACTCGGTCTTTAGCTTTGACAGTTGGCTCTTTCTGGCAGACAGATCTGTCTGTTCAGTTGCCTGTATGCTGTCAAATCTGTTGAAGAATGTAGTTTCATCCCCCGTCTAACAGCCATGAGATTAAGAGTGTGATCGGAGAGTTTTTGTGTTCTTCTGCGGCGGGTCTTGCCGAACTTAGCTCCGACCGCATGGACAGTTTCCACGAGCTTGTCATTCATATCGTCCACTTCATTGCAGTCTTCTAGGCACTGAAAACGGTTTTGTAACTCGAGCTGAAAGGTTTCGGGACTTTGGATTAGAGCCCGAGGGGGACGGAGCGTTGACTTCATTAGACGAGACCTCTCCAACTTAACGTTTAGGTTCAGTGTGCCTCTAACCATTCGGTGATCGCTGCCGGTTTTCACCCTCGCGATCACTGAGACATCACTGAACAGTTGTCGTCTGGTCGTCATAATGAAGTCAATCTCATTTTTTGTCGAACCGTCGGGGCTCGACCAGGTCCACTTCCTGTGGGGCCGCTTCTGGAAGAAAGAGTTCATCATAAAGAGTCCCCCTTTCTTCATGAAATCGGCTAGCTGCTGGCCACTTGGGTTCCGTTGCCCTATTCCAAATTTCCCCACTTTTCGCACATTTGACTTTGTGGAATATGAAAATTTGTGTTAATTACACATGATTTATAGTGATAATTCACACTTTATATTTAATTTTCAGTTAATTCTGGCTATTAAATATAATGATACGTGAACGACACAGTATTTGAAATTTTATAAAGTGTATAAAATTATTACGAAGCAAAATATAAGGAATTAACTTTTAAAAACTGTGTAATTTCTTACCTTTTATATAAAAACTAACAAAAAACATTCTATTGTACCCACTTAATTTTTTTTTAAATTTGTAGTTACCTCTTAAACTCACGCGGCGAAGGAAATAAGACTACAGTATGTGAAGTAAGTGCGACGCGTAGGTAAAGGCGGAAACTCGTCATTTGAAGTAAATTCTGTTAATTTAGAGAAGCGTAATTTAGTAACGAAACTAATTCTAATGAAATATTAATTTTATAATTCATATAAATAACATTTAAAAAATAATTGTTCTGAGCACTTAACTAAGGTTCTAGCTAAACGTAGTGATCATATACTCTTTGGTTCGGAGTGTTCGTTTCTAAATATTACCATACTCTTTGGAGCGTTTTACAAAGGTGACATTTGATAGGGAGTTTTGGCGGGAACTTGACCGGCGGCGGTTTGCTGCTCCTGTATTATGGTTTAAATAATGGTTTGAAGTGGACTTTGATATGTAAAAATGGTGCGATTTTGTGTATTAAGTGTCCGCGCATGTGAACTATTAGTGGAAATTGTGAAACAAGTGCTCTGATGGTGATGTGATTCTCAAAATAAGGTGTCTGTCTGGTTAGGCGCCTTGAGATACCATCGCCAACCGTCAGCTGTCTGCGGGCTCAAGTTGCCGTCAAAATCTCCCAAGGGCTGCACAATGTGACGCATCAACATATTGTGAAGCAGTATACTATGAAGGATAATTATTATAATATATAGTAACTTGAGGCTCAGAAGGGCTAGATCCCAGAGCCATAAAACCAGTTATTAAGAAGAAGAAGAGAAGGTGACATTTGACTGCCCAATAGACATAGTATCTTATAGACTAAACATTCAGTGACGTCATCAGCGTGTGAAAGGAATGCACGTATATAGTTAGACATAAGAGTAAGGGAGAAGCAAATCTCTATTTCTTGTCTTTTTCTAGGTATGCGTTTTTGATTGTTTTCCCTCTTTTATTTGACATTAACGATGTCAAGCTCTTTTGAATAATATTGATATTAAAAGTAAACAGGTAATTGAATTTAGAGTTTTTTGTGGGTCTTAGTTATTAGGTAAGGTGAAAAAGATGGTAAGTTGTAGCATTTTAGGATGCAACAGCATCAGTCAACGAAAAATTGATAATATTACCTTTCATCGGTAAGTTTGTTTTGTGCTTACATTTGCTACTTATACTGATTAATATATATTGTTTTGAATATAAAGTGTAACATTTCATGTTTTTAATGAACTTTGTGATGTATTTTGTCAAATATTTGGACTCCCAAATTGTAAATTCTTCATGATAATGCTCCTTAATTTGAACGGTTATTCGAAAGCTTAAAGTCATAACAAAAGTGTACTTTTTGATTTGGTAGGATTATAGAAACTAGGGATATCAGCGAGTACAATAATGTTTTCGCATTGTTCAATAATAATTGTTATTGTGATTAGTAGTTATGTCCATAAATATGAATCACATAATGTTATACATATACATACACTTTTATGTTCAGCTTTAAAGGAAACTCCTTATTGCCCTACAACTCTTCAATCATTTTCCATATAACATAGACGTCACAAATAATATGTAAGTATCAACCTGAAAACACGTTTGGGTTCAAGTACATAAATATTGGGCAAAGTATTTTTTTTTATAGGATAAGGGTGACAAACGAGCACACAGTCCACCTGATGGTAAGTGGTTGCTGCGGCCCATAGACATCTACATCTATCTTCGATTACGACTCAAAATGCAGATGCATTTTCACCCGTGAGGACTAAGATGGAATGCCTCATTTACAGTAAACAGGGTCTCCGGTTCTCTACACTCACCATACGAAACACAGCAGCGTTAAGCTGCTATTTTACACTGGTATTCTGTGAGAGCATGGTCCTTCCACCGGGGGGTCGAGCCGACCCATTCGTGCTACAACCATAATATAGCTGCAGCATGGCAATTATTAAAAAAAAATATGTCATTCTAATATAAATAAAAATATAGATAAAATAATAAATAAATAAATAAGTCTTAATCTTAGGGTACACAATAACACAACAACATAAGATAATATTCTCAATTAATGATGTAGAAAAAATTTGATAATAATATACTTACCGTTACCATTGGTCAGTATCAAAAGTCAAAAGTTATAGGTTTTGTGATATAGTCACACCAACTTATCTGTGAGCTGACAGCTGCGGCAAAATTGTGAACTACAGCCGCCATTTAATCAAACGTCACTCGATACGTCATTGTTTTGAGAGTTTATAGAAAAATAAAAAATGCAGAAAACCATTAAAAGTGATGCCCGAAACATTATTTTATAAGTATTAAACTTTTGTGAGCAAGAATCTCGAGGGTAAGCACCGATAATGTCTTTCAATCAGGTCTATAAAAGAGTATCAGCTGCTACAAGAAGGAACAAAACATAGCAATACTGACCAGTATTGCTATGTTTTGTTCCTTCCTTTCGTATTTCCGATAAATGGATTGGTTAATGCAATTCATTTCTTTTTCAGATGTTAATCAAGGATTCATTTCCAAAATAGTTATAGAACCGGAAACCGCATAAACCACAGGAACGCAAATTACAACGCCCGGTAAAAAAGGCATAAAGGCATATCATTTAATTAAAGTTTAAATTGTTCAATTATGATATTTGTTTCTTATATAGACATATATCTGTTAAATCTGTGTTCTAGTCTTTTTATTCCGTGACTAATTTATTACCCTAGTATGTGGACTCTATGTAGGAATATAAGACCCTTAGATGGGAATATTCCCGAACTGGCAACACTAAGTTGGTGGCACTCGTAGATAGAGGAGTGACTAGATAAAGCATTCGCGTATGCTTTTGAGATAGAAATAGGCGGGAGGTACTTTCACTGGGTTACCAGATATTGTTGCATTTCCCTCGTTATGGGTTTATTTATATTCACAGCACTTGCATTCATACAAAAAAGTTAATTGTTACCATAAAAAATGATTAATTAATTTCTCTTGAAAATACATTCTGTGACTAAAAACTACGGGCGGAAACGACGTAAAATTAGAATCATCATTCTGTATTCAACGGCGCATCGACGATTTTACTGGACATTCAATAAACTCTGGATTTCGACGGCACTAAGTGAAGACGCTACTAGCACAAAGTGTGATATTGCTAATAAATAACAATATGTTATGTATGTACTTAAATATTAATTAAGAATAAAAATATTAAATAATAAACAAAAGTTTCCTCGTGTCGAGTTTTGTTTTTACAAAAAAAAAAAACAATAATGTTTTAACATACCATTCCATCACAAGTTCAGTGCTGAACACAGACCTCCGAAAGGAAAGGCTTTCCACTTAGGTTTTGTAGTACAAAACACGGTTATGAGGCTACTCCCGTGATTTCCTGCATGTTTTGCTAAGTTAGTGTCTTGTGTGCGGCAAGTTGTAGCGTACAAGAGAATTTGTACGCCACAACTTGCCGCACACAAGAAATGATATTACCCCGCGTCGTAAGCAATAATACAAGATGGGGATGGGGCAGTAGCACTTTCCCGATGAAAACTTAAAATAATAAATAACTGCGGTGGCCAACCAGCATAACGCATATTTTCACGCAGGCGTGGCAACTATGGTAAAACTCATCCTATGAGGATATCTAGGGAAGGCCTTTTTTAGGTGGGTGGGTAGGTACTTACTTATGGTTAGGTGGCTTAATCATGTTACCTAATGGTTAAGGTGGTAAAATGTTTTAGTTAATATACGTTGTAAAGCATCAACAAGGGTTTGTTTTTGTAATATGTCGGAATATAAAATAAAAACTAATGTTTTATAATATTCTATTTTAATTTACCATGCAGTGTAAGATTATCTGCTACCTCATATCATTCCATGGGTGGTGTATGAGGCGACATAGGGAAACATCAAAGAAAATAAACAGCAGCAATTTCCTGATAACAGCTAAATAAAAAAAAACAGTGGTAGACAACCCGCTTTCCAAGCGTTGAAACTATTTCAAATAACTATAATCATGTTTATGTTCAACAGTGGACTTTTGATAGACTGTAAAGATATATATTCTATTCAAATGAAAATATATAGAAATATACAAAGGAAAAAGAACTAAATTTTGTGTACTTACACTACATTTAGAAATATTAACAACAAGCTATTCCCCGCGACTTCGCCCGCGTGGAGTAATTTTTCGCGGAACTCTAAAATAAAAGCAGCCCAAGTTACTCCTTATAACATCAGCTACCTGCCAGTGTATAAATATTGACATTAATATTTATACGATACTACCTTCTCGGAACCCCTCCACTAACACTTAAACTTTATGGTATGTATTAAAGTTCAAATTGACTTTTAAGTATTATTACGAATCTTTTGTATGGGAATATAGAAAAGTGTTGTTAGACTTAGACTTTTCATGCAATTTTTTAAATTTTTCTCCCCGTAAGAACCATCTTCGTACTTCAAGGAATATTATGAAAAAAGAATTAGCGAAATTGGTTAAGCTGCTCTCGAGATATGCGCTTAGCAACACATTCAGCTATTCATTTTTATATTATAGATGTTACATTAAGTAAAACAAATGAAAACACAATTATATATTAAATATAATTCAATAAAATTAAAATAAATAAACGATTATTTATTAATTTTTCATCACATTAATAAACAACAAAATTAACAAAATTTTTGTCTTCTAGAGCATTCGTTGTAATTCTTGGTTTGAGTAGCTTTAGAATTTCTCAAAAATATGCATTTGTAAAGTTGATTTATACTTTTGCATGGCAGAAATTCTTGGGTGCTGGTTGTTATATATATAATGCCTTGTATATAATATATTTTAATGGTATAAATAATAAGGTACAACTCCTAAACTATACTTAGATAGGTAATACTTATCTCTTGTCAAAAACATCTTTATTACATTATTTATGACAATTAAATAGAAATTATCATAATTATTACATTTATTTCTTAATGTATTTACACATTATTGTTTATAACACCTTTATAAAAGGGATTAAGGGTGGACTAAATGTCCCATTGGTAGGCATGCATTCCCAGTCAATTTTACAATTATTATTGCATAATAAATTATTCATTTGTATATTTAGGTCAGGACTTTAAATTATTTATTTATTTCTTTTATTTAAATCTTTATTTGCATAAAACATGGTAGTACAGATAAAGTTCCAACATTTGTAAGTGAGGATTCATGTTTAATCAATCCATCTATAAGTAAATATTTTGTCATTGTCATGCAACCAAATTATTACAACTCATAATAATACAGAATGTCAGCATTTGAAAATAAAATAAGCAATGCAAGTCAATTTTTAACACATACAGAACAATGTCAAAAATCATAACTACTAATAAGGTCAAACTTACATCACTTATGGAGAAACAACAAGATACAACAAGAAATTATAACATTTAAAAAAATATCTTAATTATATTATAAATTACATAAGTTAAGTATATTTAGTCCACCTAAAACAATGAGGCTCATAATGTTTTGATCATATACTGTTAAGTTTTGTTGGTTACCCATAATTACTACCAGTAGCGATTGTGCAACAGTTACGGATAGCTGATTCCTTAGAAAAGCTGTGAAATAATATATTTAAAAGAAATTAATATATAAAATATATAGTACACTTTTATATCAAGGCATTTAACAAAAAAAATCAAGTATGGGTATCTGTGCGCAAATACAATACCTATAACAATTAATACAATATCAATTGATTTAATTAAATAGCAAGTATATGTAAATGTACTGATACAATTACTCATACCAAACATTTAAAAAAATTATGTACCTACATATTAAGCTTTAGATATTGTTAATTAATACATTTACAGCCTAACATAGTTATGTCCTCCACAGCTGAACATAGACCTCCCACACAGTTTGTCTCCAAATAACTGCAGTTGCCAATTCTCCTGCCAAGCTAGGCAACTATCACAAAACTTATAACTTTTGACTTTTGATACTGACTAATGGTAACGGTGAGTATATTATCATCAAATTTTTTCTACATCATTAATTGAGAATACTATCTTATGTTGTTGTGTTATTGTGTACCTTACGATTAAGACTTATCTATTTATTTATTATTTTATCTATGTTTATATTTATTTTTATATTAGAATGACATATTTATTTATTTTTTTAATAAATATTGTAATGTAATTGTTGCTAATGTATAATAGAATTAGTGGAATGCATTAAAGTTTTGTGCATCTGATTTCAGGCAATACATATTTTGTGAAATTAAATATACTTTGCCCAATGTTTATGTACTTGAATCCAAACATGTTTTCAGGTTGATACTTACATATTACTTGTGACATCTATGTAATATGGAAAATTATTGAAGAGTTGTAGGGCAATAAGGAGTTTCCTTTAAATCTGAACATAAAAGTGTATGTATATGTATAACATTATGTGATTCATATTTATGGACATAACTACTAATCACAATAACAATTATTATTGAACAATGCGAAAACATTATTGTACTCGCTGATATCCCTAGTTTCTATAATCCTACCAAATCAAAAAGTACACTTTTGTTATGACTTTAAGCTTTCGAATAACCGTTCAAATTAAGGAGCATTATCATGAAGAATTTATAATTTGGGAGTCTAGAATATTCCCATCTAAGGGTCTTATATTCCTACATAGAGTCCACATACTAGGGTAATAAATTAGTCACGGAATAAAAAGACCAGAACACAGATTTAACAGATATATGTCTATATAAGAAACAAATATCATAATTGAACAATTTAAACTTTAATTAAATGATATGCCTTTATGCCTTTTTTACCGGGCGTTGTAATTTGCGTTCCTGTGGTTTATGCGGTTTCCGGTTCTATAACTATTTTGGAAATGAATCCTTGATTAACATCTGAAAAAGAAATGAATTGCATTAACCAATCCATTTATCGGAAATACGAAAGGAAGGAACAAAACATAGCAATACTGGTCAGTATTGCTATGTTTTGTTCCTTCTTGTAGCAGCTGATACTCTTTTATAGACCTGATTGAAAGACATTATCGGTGCTTACCCTCGAGATTCTTGCTCACAAAAGTTTAATACTTATAAAATAATGTTTCGGGCATCACTTTTAATGGTTTTCTGCATTTTTTATTTTTCTATAAACTCTCAAAACAATGACGTATCGAGTGACGTTTGATTAAATGGCGGCTGTAGTTCACAATTTTGCCGCAGCTGTCAGCTCACAGATAAGTTGGTGTGACTATATCACAAAACCTATAACTTTTGACTTTTGATACTGACCAATGGTAACGGTAAGTATATTATTATCAAATTTTTTCTACATCATTAATTGAGAATATTATCTTATGTTGTTGTGTTATTGTGTACCCTAAGATTAAGACTTATTTATTTATTTATTATTTTATCTATATTTTTATTTATATTAGAATGACATATTTTTTTTAAATAATTGCCATGCTGCAGCTATATTATGGTTGTAGCACGAATGGGTCGGCTCGACCCCCCGGTGGAAGGACCATGCTCTCACAGAATACCAGTGTAAAATAGCAGCTTAACGCTGCTGTGTTTCGTATGGTGAGTGTAGAGAACCGGAGACCCTTTTTACTGGAAATGAGGCATTCCATCTTAGTCCTCACGGGTGAAAATGCATCTGCATTTTGAGTCGTAATCGAAGATAGATGTAGATGTCTATAGGCCGCAGCAACCACTTACCATCAGGTGGACTGTGTGCTCGTTTGTCACCCTTATCCTATAAAAAAAATACTTTGCCCAATATTTATGTACTTGAATCCAAACGTGTTTTCAGGTTGATACTTACATATTATTTGTGACGTCTATGTTATATGGAAAATGATTGAAGAGTTGTAGGGCAATAAGGAGTTTCCTTTAAAGCTGAACATAAAAGTGTATGTATATGTATAACATTATGTGATTCATATTTATGGACATAACTACTAATCACAATAACAATTATTATTGAACAATGCGAAAATATTATTGTACTAGCTGATATCCCTAAAGTTTCTATAATCCTACCAAATCAAAAAGTACACGTTTGTTATGACTTTAAGCTTATGAATGACCGTTCAAATTAAGGAGCATTATCATGAAGAATTTACAAATTGGGAGTCCAAATATTTGACAAAATACATCACAAAGTACATTAAAAACATGAAATGTTACACTTTATATTCAAAACAATAGATATTAATCAGTACAAGTAGCAAATATAAGCACAAAACAAACTTACCGATGAAAGGTAATATTATCAATTTTTCGTTGACTGATGCTGTGGCATCCTAAAATGCTACAACTTACCATCTTTTTCACCTTACCTAATAACTAAGACCCACAAAAAACACTAAATTCAATTACCTGTTTGCTTATAATATCAATAATAATCAAAAGAGCTTGACATCGTTAATATCAAATAAAGGAGGGAAAACAATCAAAAACGCATACTTAGAAAAAGACAAGAAATATAGATTTGCTTCTCTACTCTTATGTCTAACTATATACGTGCATTCCTTTCACACGCTGATGACGTCAATGAATGTTTAGTCTATAAGATACTATGTCTATGGTGGCACTATAGTTGCCTAGCTTGGCATGAGAATTCTATATAGTTTGTGCATGAGAATTGTCAACTGCAGTTATTTGGAGACAAACTGGGTGGGAGGTCTATGTTCAGCGGTGGAGGACATTTGTTAGGCTGTAAATGTATTAATTAACAATATCTAAAGCTTAATATGTACATAATTTTTTTAAATGTTTGGAATGAATAATATTATCATTACATTTACATATACTTGCTATTTAATTAAATCAATTGATATTGTTTTAATTGTTATAGGTATTGTATTTATGCACAGATACACATACTTGATTTTTTTGTTAAATACCTTGATATAAAAGTGTACTATATATTTAATATATTAATTTCTTTTAAATATATTATTTCACAGCTTTCCTAAGGAATCAGTTATCCGTAACTGTTGGATAATCGCTACTGGTAGTGATTATAGGGAACCAACAAAACTTAGCAGTGTATGCTCAAAACATTTTAAGCCTCATTGTTTTAGGTGGACTAAATATGCTTAACTTATGTAATTTATAATATAATTAAGATAATTGTTTTTAAATGTTATAATTTTTTGTTGTATCTTGTTGTTTCTCCATAAGTGATATAAGTTTGATCTTGTTGGTAGTTATGATTTTTGACATTGTTCTGTATGTATTAAAAATTGACTAGCATTGCTTATTTTATTTTCAAATGCTGACATTCTGTATTATTATGCCTTGTAATAATTGGGTGGCATGACAATGACAAAATATTTACCCTTAGATGTATTGATTAAACATGAATCCTCATTTACAAATGTTGGAACTTTATCTGTACTACCATGTTTTATGCAAATAAAGATTTAAATAAAAGAAATAAATAAGTAATTTAAAGTCCTAACCTAAATATACAAATGAATAATTTATTGTGCAATAATAATTGTAAAACTGACTGGGAATGCCTACCAATGGGACATTTAGTCCACCTTTAATCCCTTTTATAAAAGTGTTATAAACATTAATGTGTAAATAAATTAAGAAATAAATGTAATAATGATGATAATTTCTATTTAATTGTCATAAATAATGTAATAAAGATGTTTTTGACAAGAGATAAGTATTACCTATCTAAGTATAGTTTAGGAGTTGTACCTTATTATTTATACCATTAAAATATATTATATACAAGGTAAATTTTATATATATATATATATATATATATATATATATATATATATATACGACCAGCACCCAAGAATTTCTGCTATGCAAAAGTATAAATCAAGTTTACAAATGCATATTTTTAAGAAATTCTAAAGCTACTCAAACCAAGAATTACAACGAATGCTCTAGAAGACAAAAAATTTGTTAAATTTTTTGTTTATTAATGTGATGAAAAATTAATAATAATCGTTTCTTTATTTTAATTTTATTGAATTATATTTAAGGCGCAGGTTGAGCAAAATGTCGCGCTAGTCGTTATTTGTGCTGTTTTAGGAGCTATCTACTTTTTATTTAAAAGATATATCAACAAATAAAAAACACATTATATTTCTACATAATCTTGATTCCATAAATGCTATATCCAATTTTTTTTTAAACGAATAAATATTAATATAATCTCCTTACAACGAAACCACATAAATGTGAAATTATTATTGATAACATGCATCTCCTCGTAAAGTAAGTATTATTTTATTTTGCGATTTACACCAATGGATAGGCAATTTATTAATGAACATTTCTATAGTAAATTTTTTTTCAAAAGACCAAAATTTGATTTTATTAAGAATTTATTTTCAAATCTGGGCATATTCACTGCTCACGGGCTTGCTAAAGTCAGTGAGCCCTGAGCTCTTCGACGCGAAGCCCGTGTCGTTAAAGCGTCGACCAGCACATACACTCACGTCATATTAGTCGATAATAATATTACTTATTAGTTTATTTATAGGTAGTATTATTTGTTTGTTTTGGGTATAATTTTTTGTATTAGTTATACATATATTTGTTGTGTTTTTTACTGCGCGATGAAGCTTTTTGCGTGTATTTTCTTTGAAGTAAATGCAAATAAAAAAATTAAGCACCATTAGCATGTAAGGTTCGAATCCATAATTAAAATTTCGACAAATATTATAATTTACACTATAAAAGGCTAATTCAATATTATCACCCAACCACAATATCTTATTAGGTATAGTACCGCCTCGTTGGTCTAGTGGTTGTAGAAGTGCGAGTGCTGATCATGAGGTCTCGGTTTCGAATCCCGGGTCTTGTCAAAAAGTCAGTTATGAGTTTTTGGCCCGTTTTTGTTTTTATTTATTGCTTGTTTTTTCTTCTTTTTCAAAAAAAAAATAATTGAGTACATAAGATGTTCTATACGCCGAATGTCAGAGAGAAAAGCTAGTACATCTTTTGCTAAACTTTAAAATCTAAAACCAAGTTTAAAACAGACGAATTGATCATAACTCCCTTAGCTATAAAATAAGTTATGATCTAATTAATGGTATTTATTCCAGTTTATGGCAGCTCTGATTTATATTACGTGGCTGAAATTAGGTACATCTTATTAGGTACGTCAAACCAAATAACAGCCGGGCGGCTGACATTATGCACTCCATACATTTCTTATATTATCTAATTACAGTCCCATTAATTTCCACTAAAAGAAAATAAATAAGTTGTAAATTCAAACAAAAATAACTGCATTACTATGTCTATAGTCATATTCATACAAATCAAAAAGCCTATATATGAGATAATGTAAAGTAAGCATAATTTTACCGGGATCATAACTTGTCAAATAATTAGGAAAATGATCGTTTTTCGTTGCGTACCTGTTTTGATTTTAACACTGTTAGGTTTAAAACTGCGAGGTAATATTTGAATAAATATAGTTTCCTCTAGGTACAAAGAATTTTTAGATGAAAATATTTGTAGTTAAGACTACTAGAAATCTTATTTATGGAGTAAAAAGGCGAAAAGACTGCAATTAGGGGCATGACTGGTATTAGGGGCTTCTACCCTAATTCGGTAAAAAGTATCCAAGTAGGTATTAATATACCTACTTTTTACTATAAACTAAAATTTTTTTAAACTAAATTTACTAAAAGAAACTAAAGTGACCATTTATTTTTTAACTCAAAACAGGACATGGGTTTATTTACACTCTAAAAACTATAACTTTACACAATTAGTGTTCAATATAAAATTATATTCGGTATAGACGGTAATTATTAAATGCAACATATTTTTTTTAATTATTAATTACATTTGTCAGTGGATTAAATTTGCTTTAATAAAGTTGGTGATAATTTTAAATAAGAATAAAATTCTGCTTAAGTTTTTTTATTGTTACCTTTGTTATCAACATCGCCTTTAGAACTGGAATCGTAAGTGTTTCTTTCAGACGTCCACAATTTGTTCAAAATAAAAATTATTCTTTCTACTGGAGCATTTGTACCAGGGAGACATAAAATATATTCCATTAAAAAAATTATGTTGAAGATTGTTGACTTTGAATACTTCCATCCAACGAGTTACGGGACAATTTTGTGTCCCGGAGCTTTGTTTGGGGACAATGGGACAGGTGACTGAGAAAAGGGACAGTCCCGTTCAAAACGGGACGTATGGTCACTTTAGCTATAAACCGGCGACGGCTCCGTGGCGCACTGGCTTAGCAATCAGTTGCTGCACTGGGGGCCGCGGGTTCGAATCCCGCACGGAACAAGTATTTGTATGGCCTACAAATAATTGTTCCGGGTCTGGATGTTTGTCCTTGTGCAATTTATGTTCTCATTCTCTCATTCTATATTACTCTCACTCTGCGAAACATCCTATTTATTTATTTATTCTTTATTGCACCAAATATTTGTACAAAAGGCGAGCTATCTATCTATTTACCTATAGTGAGTAGGTATCTTTTAAACTCACAATTTTCAATGCTTCATTTTTAATATATAATTAATTATAAAATTTCATAATTAGATAATATTATATGAGAATACATAACTCTAATTTAATGCAACTAATATACCGAATAAAAAATTTGAGATACATTTATCGTTGTACGCTGTGTGTATTTCCATAAAATAGTTTATTGATGTTGAAAAAATACTACGTTCTTACAGTAGGTGGCGCCTTACATATTTCTTACGTGATATTATATTGTAGCGAGTCGGCGCGGCACACCAAATGCTCAAGGTCGTTCGCATGGAGTAGCCCCTTAATATATAATTGTGTTTTCATTTGTTTTACTTAATGTAACATTGTTAATATTTCTAAATGTTGTGTAAGTACACAAAATTTAGTTCTTTTTCCTTTTTAAATTTGAATATATTTTCATTTAAATAGAATATATATCTTTACAGTCTATCAAAAGTCCACTGTTGAACATAAACATGATTATAGTTATTTGGCATAGTTTCAACGCTTGGAAAGCGGGTTGTCAACCACTGTTTTTTTTTTATTTAGCTGTTATCAGGACAATGCTGCTGTTTATTTTCTTTGATGTTTCCCTATGTCGCCACATACACCACCCATGGAATGATATGAGGTAGCAGATAATCTTACACTGCATGGTAAATTAAAATAGAATATTATAAAACATTCGTTTTTATTTTATATACCAACATATTACAAAAACAAACCCTTTGTTGATTCTTTACAACGTATATTAACTAAAACATTTTACCATCTTAACCATTAGGTAACATGATTAAGCCACCGAACCATAAGTAAGTCACCTAATAAAAGCCTTCCATAGATATCCTCATAGGATGACTTTTGCCATAGTTGCCACGCCTGCGTGAAAATATGGCCACCGCAGTTTTTTATTATTTTCAGTTTTCATCGGGAAAGTGCTGCTGCCCCATCCCCATCTTGTATTATTACTTACGACGCGGGGCAATATCATCCCGTGTACAGACAAATTCACAAGACACTAACTTAGCAAAACATGCAGGAAATCGCGGGAGTAGGCTCATAACCGTGTTTTGTGCTACAAAACCTAAGTGGAAACCCTTTCCTTTCGAAGGTCTGTGTTCAGCACTGAACTTGTGATGGAATGGTATGTTAAAATATTATTGATTTTTTTTTGTAAAAACCAAACTCGACAAGGAAATTTTTGTTTATTATTTAATATTTTTATTCTTAATTAATATTTAAGTACATACATAACATATTGTTATTTATTAGCGATATCACACTTTGTGCTATTAGCGCCTTCATTTAGTGCCGTCGAAATCCAAAGAGTTTATTGAATGTCCAGTAAAATCGTCGATGCGCCGTTGAATACAGAATGATGATTCTGTTTTTACGCCGTTTCCGCCCGTAGTTTTTAGTCACAGAATGTATTTTCAAGAGAAATTAATTCATCGTCTGAATTATAAAAGAATATTTTTTTATGGTAACAAGTTAATTGTATGAATGTAAGTGCTGTGAATATAAATAAACCCATAACGGGAGAAATGGAACAATATCTGGTAACCCAGTGAAAGTACCTCCCGATGAATCCTCTATCTACCGTAGATAGAGAATTGACTAGATAAAGCATTCGCGTATGCTTTTGAGATAGAAATAGGCGGGAGATACTTTCACTGGGTTACCAGATGTTCTCCTGCCAAGCTAGGCAACTATCACAAAACCTATAACTTTTGACTTTTGATACTAACTAATGGTAACGGTAAGTATATTATCATCAAATTTTTTCTACATCATTAATTGAGAATATTATCTTATGTTGTTGTGTTATTGTGTAGGTACCTTAAGATTAAGACTTATTTATTTATTTATTATTTTATCTATATTTATATTTATTTTTATATTAGCATGACAAATTTTTTTTTATTAATAAATAATGTAATTGTTGCTAATGTATAATAGAATTAATGGAATGCAATAAAGTTTTGTGCATCTGATTTCAGGCAATACATATTTTGTGAAATTAAATATACTTTGCCCAATATTTATGTACTTGAATCCAAACGTGTTTTCAGGTTGATACTTACATATTATTTGTGACGTCTATGTATCATGGAAAATTATTGAAGAGTTGTAGGGCAATAAGGAGTTTCCTTTAAAGCTGAACATAAAAGTGTATGTATACGTATAACATTATGTGATTCATATTTATGGACATAACTACTAATCACAATAACAATTATTATTGAACAATGCGAAAACATTATTGTACTCGCTGATATCCCTAAAGTTTCTATAATCCCACCAAATCAAAAAGCACACGTTTGTTATGACTTTAAGCCTTCGAATGACCGTTCAAATTAAGGAGCATTACCATGAAGAATTTACAATTTGGAATCCAAATATTTGACAAAATACATCACAAAGTTCATTAAAAACATGAAATGTTACACTTTATATTCAAAACAATAGATATTAATCAGTATGTAGGAAGTATATTGGGTATAGTACAGAGACTGATTTTGTAGTTAGGAATAATAATTAATTCGTTTACACGAATTAATTATCCAACGAGTCGAGGATAAACTAGTAACGCAATACGACAAGCGCACCGTTCCACATCAGAGCCAAGACTGTCTTAACGGCGGCCGCTCCGTCCGTTTTATACAAGCAGGACGGGTGGCAACGCAGGTGCAATGCCGCAGGTGTGCGGTACACGTGTCGTTTACAAGAATTCTGTCTAGCTAGACCGACGCCACCGAACCTACAACGGTGCAGGTGCCGTCACGGCCATACTGACATGCGTGCGTCCTCGCACGCGCTCCATCACAATTTTAGTTATCTGTAGACAAATTCGACTATCCTGACATAACAGCGTCTGGTCCGGTCTATATTGACCCTTCAGACTTGGGTGACAGTCAGTTTTGTTCCGGCAGTAAGCCCTACAAAACTTTAATCATCTTTATGTTAGATCGGAATGATTAGTCTGTAGCTTTTTCTATTTTCTCTTTTTTTTTTACAAGTACTGTTTTCACTAGTCCGGAATCACTATTCCCTATAGCTATATCACTGGACCGGCACAAAGCCCTGCAATTATTCTAAGAACTATTCTTTTTTTAATCTTTTTTTTTCAGTACTATTTATGCTAGTCCGGAATCACTATTCCCTGTAGCTATATCATTGGACCGGCAAACGCCCTGCAATGATAGTAAGAACCACATTTTTTTCTTACTCTCTCTTTTTTTTTTCAATTCAGTATAGAACAGTTACAGACCAACCATACCGTAAACATGTCCCCGTCACAATCACACAAAAGTGTATCGTGAGGGACGTAGTGACATGATAACACCTAAGTATGTAAACCAACAGCAACTCTACACATATCCCAGTGCAGCACAGACCAGCCTCCCTGCAACTTCGTGTTCCTTTCCTGCACTAGAATAATTACGTCGTTAGAGTGTTGCAATGTCTCTAGTATTTTCTAGATGCACAGACATGGCTACCTCTGACTGTCGCACGTCCTCGTGCGGTTGACAGTGAACAGCATACGGTCTATCAGTTATCACCACCTGCTAACAGATATTAACTCTTGTTAAATATTACAACGGTCGACCATCCCAGACTTCATTTAAGTCATGGACGCGCCGATATGGCTACCTCCAGGCAAACGCACTACAGCTTTTCGTTCTGCTGCGTTCGTTTTACATTCGCGCCAGCAAGCCGTCGCGCCGTACTAGCGCTAGCGAATCGTCGCACTATTTTGCAAAATTAAAAGAAATCGAGATGAATGTATTGCGAACCATGGAATTCCGAGCCTCTAAAATTCGTCACATATTCTCTTAAGAAACGGCAACTATATGACATTTGAAAACATTGCAAAAAAATGGAAACTATGTGTAGAGACAGATACCACAACATATTTCGAAGCGAAGGAGGCAACTGCGCAAAATCTACGAAAGACGTCTATTTACAGCGCCAAAGCACCATTTGTTCGGCGGCCGCTTGAATTGCCTTGCCGTAAGATCAGCCGATAAGTTACCGACTGTAGCGGTGTAAGCTCAATTTTACTAGCGCTCGGCCGTACCTGACCATGTTCGATTAGCCGTCACAACATCTTCCTCATTGATCATTGCTGTTGAGATTTCTACGAATCTCTCGACATCAAACCCCAATTTTGTCGACCACACAGTATTCGGAGCAAACTGCAACACTGATCAACACATTAGAACACAAAAATGTTACTTATTATTTTCAATTCCTAGCATGTTAAAGTTAATTCTTTATTTTGGTACATCACTTAAACGTTTTGAATTTCAAAATATAACAGATGATAATCATGTTTCGCATGAACTATCAAATTACAACAAAACTTGAATAAGTTAATTTTTCATTCAATGCAAACGATGACTCGTCTAGAAAGCCTCCGACATTTCTTTCATTTGTTAACATATTTAGGTACGTCAGAAATAATGAAAATACTTGAGGGTACTTTTAATACAAATCGAACAAAAGGATTTATCTTTTGGCTTAAATAATTTCACTTTATCTTTTCTCTACACTTTAATGATACGACAATATCGTAAGTAGGACAGCAAATTTCATTACGGTATTTAACATAAAAAGAGATCCATAAATGCGAAATGCATTATAGCCTTTACAAATGTAATAATTCTGATACTATTCGAAAATTATATGTGGGCAATAAGGGGGACTTTATCCCACTTCTGATGTAGGAAGTATATTGGGTATAGTACAGAGACTGATTTTGTAGTTAGGAATAATAATTAATTCGTTTACACGAATTAATTATCCAACGAGTCGAGGATAAACTAGTAACGCAATACGACAAGCGCACCGTTCCACATCAGAGCCAAGACTGTCTTAACGGCGGCCGCTCCGTCCGTTTTATACAAGCAGGACGGGTGGCAACGCAGGTGCAATGCCGCAGGTGTGCGGTACACGTATCGTTTACAAGAATTCTGTCTAGCTAGACCGAAGCCACCGCACCTACAACGGTGCAGGTGCCGTCAAGTACAAGTAGCAAATGTAAGCACAAAACAAACTTACCGATGAAAGGTAATATTATCAATTTTTCGTTGACTGATGCTGTTGCATCCTAAAATGCTACAAATTACCATCTTTTTCACCTTACCTAATAACTAAGACCCTCAAAAAACACAATTCAATTACCTGTTAGCTTATAATATCAATATTGTTCAAAAGAGCTTGTCAAATAAAGGAGGGAAAACAATCAAAAACGCATACCTAGAAAAAGACAAGAAATATAGATTTGCTTCTCCCTTACTCTTTATGTCTAACCAAAGATATTTTATAGGTCCAGATACCGTGTACGCGCAACTAAAACGCTTCCATTTCAAAGGCGCCAATATTGGCGTATTCGTTCGATCGTTCCGCCATTACGCCAGCGACGTTCGCTGTGAACATACGTCACGCACCGGTGTTTTTAATTTCGTAAAATGACTGTTTGTGCTGTGAAATCATTTAAAAATTACTCTTGGAAAAAAGATAAGGATAAGAACAACACCTTTCATAAGTAACTATACAATTTTATGGTGTATTTCTTTGTAAAAGAATACGAAAGCTAAATGTCAGTACAAGTAATAATACTGCGCAATAATATTCGAGTGTTGCCTAGTCTATGAAATGTTTTTACCATTTTTTAATGTCATGATCAACCACAAACGTTATCTGTATAGGGGTTTTAAACAGTCTAATTTTACAGATTTTACCCAACCTATAGAGTTAAACCGTTTTAAGGGTTAGGGTCGAACTACATCTGGCAGCATGAAATTGCACTTTCCTGTGCTTCTATCCTTTTTGGTCACTCAGAACCGTTATAGTGTAACCGGTATAGTTCCACCCTCAAAAGGCCGATTGTAAACCGGTTTTAAAAGTTTATCTATCATTCTTGACAATTCATACTAATATAATATTATAAATGTGAAAGTGTGATTTTTTTGTTTATTTGTTTTTGTCCTTCCTTCACGCAGCAACGGAACGGAGCAATTTAAAAAAAATAAACATTTTGCTATCTCTTGGCCGAAGTTTACGCTTAACCAAACTTACTTTTTTTCGTCATTTTACTTAGGATTGAAAAATAATTTAATGTCTTCGTAAAAAGTGTCAATATTTTGTGTTCTACAGTACAAAAGTGTAGTACTCTGTATATATTATTTAGTAATAATAGATTACAAATATATGTCACATACATAAATATCTACTGTGCTTTTTTATTTATTTTAACTGTTACATTAATTATAGGTTTTTTTACATATCTTAAATATTTTAGTGCGATGTTCGTACCTACATAAAACACACATAAGCAACCATATCCCCATACACACACACACACAAATGCACACGCCACGCATACACATTTTATACTCTTAGAATCAATTAGAATCAATAGGTAGAATTAATAGGAATGAAATATAAAATCTCCCACATTTTTTGGGTAATCGATTGGCACTGTTATTACCGAAGTCACGCACATTAATGCAGCCATGGTGCGTAAGATATGCGCGTCACGTGGTACTCACGCACACATGAATCAAAGACTGTCTTCATTATGAACGTTGCGGTGTGTTAGCAACACGGTATCTGGACCTATAAAACATCTTTGTGTCTAACTATATACGTGCATTCCTTTCACACGCTGATGACGTCACTGAATGTTTAGTCTATAAGATACTATATCTATGCTATCTACGGACTGCCCCATGTGTACTTTAGCCGTAGATAGAGGATTGAGATTAAGATACAAAGTCTATGACTTTAGCTTGCTACATATATATTTATCTATGGTGTACTTCAAAGATTTGAAAGATTAAAGAATAGACAGATTAAATTCTTTGGTAATCACATTTAAAATTTTAAAAGTTTACCTTCCGGTATATATTACTCTACTCTATGTAAACGTAGTGGTTATATTCTCTTTGCTATGAGTTTACCACGTTAAAAAGACAAGCTATGAAGACAACACTTGCGCACGGTACTTTTAAATTTAAACTTAGAGCATTTTAAATAAGTTTTTGACATTAACTTCGTAAGACAGCTTCTTTTTTTTCCAGAGAGTTCATTTACGAAGTTTGTTAAGTACACGAATTGTATAAATTTAAATTTTAATGTTATGCACTAAATGTTGTGCACGTAAAAATTAAAAAGGATTTTGCGATTTGACTGTCAAAGTTACCCCGATTGGCGGTATATTTTGACCATTTTGACTCAAAATATAACGCTACCCTGAGGTTACAAGCTAATAATCTTTGGCCCATAACACTAAATTGGCTATTATCTTCAGAAACGAAAATCCATATCAAGTAAAAAATTTTTATTTTAGTTCCTTCCTTCCACTTGCAGGTAAGTTTAGTGTTATCAGTATCAATTATTAAATGTTTTCCTGGTAGAGATGAGACCTACTTGCAAAATTTAATACCAGGGCTTCTAAGTACGAGTATGGAAAAATACCAGGGTCGAAAACCAGGTTTTAAAAATACTTGAAAGTATTTGTTAGTGTCAATATATACATGAATTGGGCAATATATATATAAAAATTTAAAATTTGATTCGGGCAAAAATTTATACTGAACGTTTTTAATTCTTTTGTTAATCTTTCCTTCCTACTTTTTGGCTTAGGACTATTAATTAATAAAAGTTGTAAAACTGTCTCTAAATTCAATATACACGCGAAATAACTATTTAAAAATTAGGTCACGGTCAGTAGGTTACGTAATCAGTTCACAATAACAATTGAATTTACAAAAAAGTCGAAAGAAAACTTTTACTTCCTCGAATATAAACATAATTCTTATTACTTACTACTTACCTACGCGACGTGTCCAGCCGCGACGTCAAAGTTTGAAAATACTTGCATTCGTTCAAAATATTTTTCATTCACAAATACGATTGAGTTTCTTATTACTATTGAGACATGGATAATTTTCCTATGCAAGTATTTTCATACTTGCAAGTATTTTTTGCTCGTACCAGGGCGCCGTACTTTGAAGTGAATACCTGGTTTTAAAACCTGATAGCGTAAATACGTCTCATCTTTATTTCCTGGATAATTTTGACACATCACAATATATGTAGTTTTGAACAAATGTAAGTTATTTGTTCGATAAATGGTTAAAATTAGTTTTTAGTCTTTAATCTAAGTAAATGTACTGATGTTTATATTTGTATACGAAACAAGTGGAATTAGTACTTTTGCAGTTGTAATAAATATAATAATTTATGTATAAAATAATTTATGTGAACTTAGGGAGCGGGGGACTTTAGCTTGCCGACCACTGTAATGTTTCGTTACATCGTCACAGTTTGGCCTGCGTTAGTAACAGGAAACAGCAAGGCAGTTCAGATTACGGTCTTAAGCTGACCTGCAATAAAAGTTGCGTGTAGCCCCTAATAAAAGATGCCTAATGAAACTTGTGTAGTGCAGATATTAATTAATAAAAAAATATGTCTAGGACATGTAAAATCCGCACGCGATGAGGCAGCGCGGTGGGCTCCTCCCCGCTCCAAAATCCTTTTTCTCCGAAGGAAAAGAAAAGAAAAACCCTTTTCACTCCAAAATGGATGAAGTCAAGTAACAATTTACCTATAAAGGTAAATTAATAATAACTTAATTTATTTTCTTTCCAGAATGGAAACAAGTAATTTAGTACAACGAGGAAACAACCTACAAGTCACTTGCTATAAAAGAAGCAGTTTTGAGGTTAGCCCCGAGTTTTTGATTAGCGGGTGTACTACTTTCCAAGTGAAAGTATTGGAAGTTAAAATGCAAAGCAGCCAAACTGCTAAGTGTCATATTCTTGTCAGGTTTTTTAAAAACTGCCCAAAAGACAACAACACCTACTCTATAACATTATCCAGTAGGAAACTAAGCATTGCAGAAAAAAGCTTTTTGTCTGACGACGGTACTTGGCATTTAATTAAGGAGAGTGATCAAATTTTAGCGTTCGACATCTCGGTTGTCATGGATACAGTACACATTAGCTCATTCGAAGCGCTATACGATGATACTGAATTAGCCGATTTTGAGCTCCGCGGTGAGGATGGATCAGTGAAAGTACATAAAGCTGTTCTTGCAGCTTCTAGTCACGTATTGAAGCGAATGCTCAGCGGTAGCTGGCGAGAGACTAAAGAAGGTCATGTCGATGTCCCGGGCACATCGGCACAGACGTTGCAGCATTTTAAAGATTACATATATTTGCGCAAGCTGCCCAATACTGGCTTGGAGCAGGTCCTGCTTCTGGCTTCGTATTACATGATACCACAATTAGAGCAGAAATGTGTAAATAAACTGGTGAATAGCTTGACAGCGCAGAAAACTTGCGACCTGCTAGAGTTCGCGATGAAACACAAAGTCAACAGGCTTATTCTGGCTATTCTTGAATGGGTTCAGAATAGGGGTGTGGAAGTCAAGGATATGCGTTCATTCTTTTCGAGTTGTACAGATAATAATTGTGAAGAATTACCATAATCTAAGTAATTTGCGTATTATATTATGTATAGAGCAAAATACACGCGTGTAGTTAATCAATATTTTGAAGCCGTCCATTAAATCTGGATGAAAATAATAACTTAGTTCATTGTTTTTCACAATAGATTACTCATTATTAATCAACAAATCCTAATTGTCTTATAAATTTTTAATTATATATAGCAGTACTTGTATTGTGATGTTAGAAACACTTACTTGATATACTTAAATCTTAATCCAATTAGAAATGATGTCTTATAGACTGATTTGAGACTGAAGGCTAATTGATTAAAAATATTTAAAAATTGAAAAATTCAAACAGACTGTAAAACGGTACACGGAAGATTTAATGACTTTTCTTTTAAGTTATCATTCCAGGGTGTGCATCCCATGTATAATAATTTTTCAAACAGTTAACAACAAGATGGCTGATGGTACATCAACCTGCATATTCAATCTATCAGTACCAATATGAACACATTTAATTAATAATTTAGTTAATGATTTCTTGTATTAACACAAATACTACACAGATAACAGAATAAAACTAATTTGACGGATTTTATTGTATTTAGAATTAAACTTATGATATCAGTTGTATTTACTCATGACACAAGACATTGAACTTAATTCGTCCCGAGTGTGGTCAAAACCTCGGATATATGTAAATTAAAGAGATAATATCCGTGAAATAAGTTTTATTCAAAATAATTTAGTTATCATTTTGTGCTTAACTATTTAGTTAGTTTAATATTACTGAATATGGTTATTTTGCTCTATTTGAACTTATTAGTTTGTGTAGACGTCTTTTATTATTACATTTATTATTTTGTTATTTAAGTTTATATTTTATCTCTATTGGCGGCGTAGTTTTCCTAGAGGAGGAGTTTTGGCGGGAACTTGACCAGCGACGGCTTGCTGCTTCTGTATTATTGTTTAAATAATAGTTTGAAGTGGACTTTGATATGTAAAAGTGGTGCGATTTTGTGTATTAAATGTCTACGCATGTGAACTATTAGTGGAAACGATGAAACAAGTGCTCTGACGGTGATGTGGTTCTCAAGATAAGGTGTCTGCAGTACCGTCTTTACCAATGGGCACACGGGGCCCGTGCCCAGGGCCTCCACGTCACGGGGGCCCCCGAAAGGCCGATATATTCGCTTACAATATGTTTTCTATTTTAGGAAAATATAACCCGACACCAAAATTTATAGAGTACATGAGGTAGTTGTTAGTGACTTTCTGGAAACCCTGAGCAGTGCTTCCAGCTGTGCTTGTGACAGAAAAAGTGGCATTGACATATTTCTTAGGTAGAAAATATGTAGTTCCACGATTCGCCGCCATCTAAACGTTTTTTTCGAGTTGTACAATCGCCTTACTCATAGCCTGGATTTTTTTTTAATATCCGGCAATATATGTATTTATATAATTACAGCTAAATAAATGTTGTTGGTTAAATTGATAATAGGAAAAGACATGAGTATAGGTAGTATCTTAGCGAATTTTAATCGAACACCAGAACGGTTTTTTAAACTATTATTAAACAGTGAACATTTTAATAATTATAAAAAATATCTAAAAAGTACCTACATTGCAAATTCGAGTTTGCGGTGGTGTGATTTTGTTTTGTTTCATAGAAATTATTTAAGAAAATGACAAATGTATCTCCTGATCCTGGTACGTATTGTAGTGAAATTTTAACAGAAGAATTACGCGACATTTGGCTTCAAAAATGGCCATTACTTTTCCAAAATAAAAAATGGTGACTTCTCTGAAACTTCTGCAAGTTTTCCATATTCAAGCGGTAAAAAAAAAAACTAGATATTAAACTATAAATATTTTTACCCGTAAAGTGATATTAAATGGTGAGTCCTTAGAAAGAAAATGGCTCCTTTACTCACCGTTGAAGAAATCTGTGTACCTACTGTTATTGCTGCCGTCTATTTAATGATATTACTACTGGTACTGGGCATAATTTGAGTTCTCCGAATTAATATAAAGATTGGAAGCATATAAGTAACTTATTAATTGAGCATGAGAACAGTTTACAGCACAGGCAATTAATGTTGAACTATTTCGCAAGAAGCAAAAATACTGGAGGAGTTAACAGTTAGTTACTGTCTCAGTATAATACAGAAGTCAATTATTGGAAGAATATACTTAGAAGAATTGTTGCAGCAGTGATATTTTTAGCTTCTAGAGATCTTGCTTTTCGTGGTGATAATGAGATATTAGAGTTTCAAAAAAAAAGGTGATTAGGATGCCTAGAATTGATTAGTGAATTTGATCCTATTCTTGCTGATCATATTCGAAACTGTGCGGAAATCGTGGAAAAGGAAGAACCTACATCATATTTGTCTGTAAATATTTGCAATGAGTTTATTAATTTAATGGGACAGCGAGTTTTAAAAATAATTGTCAACTAACCTTCATCGTTAGATACGTAAAAGACGGAGAGCCTATTGAGAGATTTTTGCAGTTTTTGCCTATGGATAAACATTGTTCAGAATGTATAGCAGTTATCATTTTAAACTTTTTTGAAAGCCATGATATTTTTTTCTGCAGCTTTGTCCTCAATTTCAAGTGACATCAATCAACCAAGAGAAACAAGAAACGAAGCCCAAAACCTAGCAAAAAAAAAACGGAGAAATTGAATACTATACTTTTAACGGAGATATGGAATGTTTTTTTTTGGGAATTATGAACAAAACCAGCTTAAGTTTACAGAATAGCACTATGACCATGGACGTTGCAACAAAACTTTACACATCTCTGATCGATTATGTCAATAACAAACGCAATAATTTCAATCAGTCCGAATCGATGGAAGAAAACATCCAAATACTGACTATAAAGATAAGTCTGAAAAAAAAAGAATTCGCAGCACACGCGTTACTTTTTCTAAGGATTGTCTGAGACTGTACAGTTAAATGGCAAAGAAAAATTTCGTGTACATACGTTTATTCCTTGAAATCGATACATTAAATTTACAATCGTTTTAGTTTTCTTTATCAATTAATAACAATCAATTATGATGAGTTAACAAAAAAAAATGTAATGAATTTGAAGAATTCTATCATTAAGACATTAATGCATATGAGCTCAAAGCAGAATGTTTTTATTTAGGGCAGTATTTAAAGAACATAGCAAAGGAATCTGTTGCTAGTGTGTGTCTGTCTGCATAGGCGCCTTGAGATACCATCGCCAACTGTTAGCTGTCTGCTGGCTCAAGTTGCCGTCAAAATCTCCCAAGGGCTGCACAATGTGACGCTTCAACATATTGTGAAACAGTGTACTATGAAGGATAATTATTATACATTGTAACTTCAGGTTCAGAAGGGCTAGAACCGAACCCAGAGCCGTAAAGCCAGTTATTAAGAAAAAGAAGTTTCCTGGGGGGGGGGACCGATCAAGCAAAAAATTACTTGATTACTAGTAACTTGTCACTTGATTTTGTGGTACAGTTGAGAAATTTTAGAAGTAGCGAAACGAAATAATTTAATGAGATAAATAAGAGCTGCCTCGTATTAATATAGATTATTCAATATCTACAATTATTTTCTAGGGTAGGCAGTGCGAGTGGCCCTTTACTTTAAGAACAGAGTACACATGGTTATCAAAAAAAAAAACAAGTGCCTTTAATTTTGTGTTTACGCTTTTAGAATTTATACACCAACAACATTTTTAATTATTCTTCAAATAGTTGTTAAAACAAGATTGAAATACTGTGGGTAAAAGCTCTGGTCATAAGAAAAAATAAACTACAGCCAGTCATAGTTTTAAGACATTATTATTGTCTTCATAATATAGCAAATACAAATATTTTAGCATATACGATCAACGTTTTAGCCTTGATTTTGTACGAAGATACAATGTTACGTAGATGTCAATTTAGAATATGTAATTTCATTTCCTAATAAACGTTAAACTAATATAGTGTTTTATTTTCGTATTCTATCTTGCTGCAGTACTAATGGGTAGGTTCGAACGGTGAAAAAACGGCACTAAGTATATTTATACAACAATGGTTGTGCTGTTTTGTATGGTGAGAGGATTGAATCGGAGATCCTTTTTCTGTTAAGGCGCATGGTTGAGCAAACTGTCGCGCTAGTTGTTATTTGTGCAGTTTTTAGGAGCTATCTACTTTTTATTAAAAAGATATGTCAAGTAATAAAAAACACATTATATTTCTACATAATCTTGATTCCATAAGAGTTATACTCATATCCAATTTTTAAAAAAAAGGAAAAGTATTAAAATAATGTACTTACAACGAAACCACATAAATGTGAAATAATTATTGATAATATGCATCTCCTCGTAAAGTAAGCATTATTTTATTTTGCGATTGACACTAATGGGTAGACAATTTATTAATGAACATTTCTATCATAATTTTTTTTCAAAAGACCAAAATTTGATTTTATTAAGAAATTATTTTAAAAACTGGGCGTATTCACTGCCCACGGGGTTGTGAGTCAGTGAGCGCTAAGCTCTTGAAGGTAAAACTCGTGTCGTTAGTCACGGCGTCGGCCAGCGCATATGCTCGCTTACGTCATCTTATCAGTCGATAATATTATTATTGTTTGTTTGTTTTGGGTATAATTTTTCGTATTAGTTATACATATTTGTTGTCTTTTTTACTGCGCGATGAAGCTTTTTGCGTGTATATTCTTTGAAGTAAATGCAAATATAAAAATAAAGCACCATTAGCATGTAAGGTTCGAATCCATAATTAAGATTTCGACAAATATTATAATTTACACTATAAAAAGCTAATTCAATATTATCAGTATAGTACACAGTTAAAAATAATCCTAATACCAAACCACAATATCTTAGTAGGTATAGTAATTTGGGAAAAAGTATATAAGTAGGTATTAATATACCTACCCAGTATAACTAATCACAATAGGTACCTATGTAGGTATTATGATTAGAGGTACTTATCTAAATAGTTACCTACTTTTACTAAGTAAGTCCTAATACCTATGCGGGAATCATTTAATTACAACCCAAAAACCTCTATAACTAAACTGACCATTTATTTTTTAACTCAAAACGGGACATGGGTTTATTTATACTCCAAAAACTATAACTTTATACAATTAGTGTTCACTATAAAATTATATTCGCTATAGACGGTAATTATTAAATGCAACATATTTTTTTAATTATTATTTGTCAGTGGAACAAATTTGCTTTAATAAAGTTGGTAATGATTTTAAATAAGAATAAAATTCTGCTCAAGTTTTTTTATTGTTATCTTTGTTAACAACATCGCCTTTAGAACTGGAACCGTAAGTGTTTCTTTCAGACCTCCACAATTTATTCAAAATAAAAAAATACTCTTTCTATCGGAGCATTTGTACCAGGTAGACAAAATATATTCGATTAAAAAAAATTATGTTGAAGATTGTTGACTTTGAATACTTCCATCCAACGAGTTACGGGACAATTTTGTGTCCCGGAGCTTTGGGGACAATGGGACAGGTGACCGAGAAAAGGGACAGTCCCGTTCAAAACGGGGGGACGTATGGTCTCTTTACCTATAACCCTTATTATACTTCTTGTTGATTTTTGTATTAACTTTATTAAAGTTACCCTTATTTATAAATAAATATAATTACGTGTGTAGAAATAAAATTGAATAAAAATAAAAACAATCATGTTTTTTTTCATCCTCATCAATCATTGGGGTGAGGATAATGTCAGCCAGCACAAGTAATAAGCAGGCTAAGTTACAAGCTGCTCAGTTCAAAAATTAGTAGGTAGGTATGTTACTTTTCAATACGTGACACGTAAAAATTAACAATAATCAAAAACACATCTGCGAAACATCCTATTTATTTATTTATTCTTTATTGCACCAAATATTTGTACAAAAGACGAGCTGTCTATCTATTTACCTATAGTGAGTAGGTATCTTTTAAACTCGCAATTTTCAATGCTTTATTTTTAATATATAATCTTTATATATAAAAATTACATGTCACATTGTTTGTCCGCGATGAACTCCTAAACTACTGAACTGACACAGTGTGCTGTTTGGTCCAACTTGAGAGATAGGATAGTTTTTATCCCGTTAAGTGACCATCAATATTTTTTTTTGCAATTTAAGGTTTTCTTTTATTAGACAAAAAGTAGTCGGAGAGAGCAGAACAACGTCTGCCTGGTCTGCTAGTTACCTAATTATAAAATTTCAAAATTAGATAATATATGATAATACATAATTCTAATATAATGCAACTAATATACCGAATAAAAAAATTAAAATACATTTATCGTTGTACGCCGTGTGTATTTCCATAAAATAGTTTATTGATGTTGAAAAAATAATACTACGTTCGTACAGTAGGTGGCGTCGTGCATATTTCTTACGCGATATATTGTAGCGAGAGTCGGCGGACCAAATGCTCAAGGTCGTTCGCATGGAGTAGCCCCTTTAACAAGACATTCCATCTTAGTCCTCAGGGGCGTGGACACATGGTTCTTATTCGATGATAGATGTATCTTTGGGCCGCAGCAGTCGTTCACCTTCCATATATATTACTATACTCTGACGTTCACTTTCAACGCACCACGAGTCCACTAATTGTACACAGATTGCGATTTGCGATGGGAATATGCCAACTTCACCTATGCGGTACATCGGCGACCTTAGGGCGCCCAGTTTGCAGGCTTTATAGAAAGAAACTTTGAAGATTTGATTTCCGAATTATCAGCTGTTAAAGCTAGAAAAAATAGATTTCAAATGTTTGTACATAATATGAAGGTATATGAGAAAATACTACTCTTCTTTTGACATAACCAACTTACTTTCAAACATGAAAGAATGTAAAATAAAACAATACCTACTGTATTGTTATTTTAATTAAAATGGTAAAACCAAGAACAACATAATCATTCTTCTCGCTCACAAAACTTCAAGCATTCCGACAACATCACTTGACGGTAAACTTGATCGTGTATGGCATCCATTAGTTTTGAAGTATTCCCCGAAATTACGGTGTTGCCAATTTTTTTATTTTGATTTGTACATTTTGCGTAGGAGGTATTTTTTACGCTTATATAAACTTTTGTTGTGATTCTAATTGTCTATTTGGCGACCAGTCGCCTTGCAGAATTTTTCGTAGCCAATTTCCATCCCGAGTAGCCTAATCGGCGAAAAATCGCCTACGTTGATAACACTGATCTGGAACTGGTAAACTTAAGGACGCGTTTACAAAATTGATAGGTATAGAATCGAACTATTACATTGACACTGGTCACACACACAAGTGTACGCACGGTTAGATGCGGGAATCGCAATCAAGTATAAACATTTTGATAATTTAAAAGATTGTTTTTTTTTTCATATTTCTTATTACCTACAAAAATATACTTAGATACGAAATATAAATGGCTGCTCCAGAGACAGCTAGGTACTAGAAGCCATCTACAGGGAGTGAGATGTTGGCTGTGGACTTTGAGCTGGTTTTGTTAGTTATGATAACTTCAGCTCCGAACTTGGTGAAGCGACTTGAAGGTATACTTGGGTGACAGCTACTGGAAGTCCGGGACGAGTAGTACCATGTGTGCCGAGTTTGGGCTCATTATGTTAGTTATGATGAGACCTTACCTCCGGACTTGACAGAATGACCTGATGGTGTACGTTGGTGACTACTACTGCAACTCCTGGACGAGTAGAACTAGGTGTGCCGAGTTTGGGCTCGTTTTGTTAGTTATGACGAGATCTTACCTCCGGAATTGATGAGAGACCTGATGGTGTACTGACTGCTACTGGCACTCCTGGACGAGTAGAACCAGGTGTGCCGTGTTTGGGCTCATTTTGTTAGTTATGACGAAACCTTACATCGGGACTTGATGGAGAGACCTGATGGTGTAATTTAGTGACTACTACTGGAACTCCTAGACGAGTAGAACTAGGTATGCCAAGTTTGGGCTCGTTTTGTTAGTTACGACGAGACCTTACCTCCGGACTTGACAGAATGACCTGATGGCGTACGTTGGTGACTACTACTGCAACTCCTGGATGAGTAGAACTAGGTGTGCCGAGTTTGGGCTAGTTTTGTTAGTTATGACGAGATCTTACCTCCGGAATTGATGATAGACCTGATGGTGTACTTCAGTGACTACTACTGGAACTCCTGGGCGAGTAGAACTAGGTGTGTAGAGTTAGGGCTCATTATGTTAGTTATGATGAAACCTTACCTCCGGATTTGATGGAGAGACCTGATGGTGTTATTTAGTGACTACTACTGGAACTCCTAGACGAGTAGAACTAGGTATGCCAAGTTTGGGCTCGTTTTGTTAGTTACGATGAGACCTTACCTCCGGACTTGACAGAATGACCTGATGGTATACGTTGGTGACTACTACTGCAACTCCTGGACGAGTAGAAGTAGGTGTGCAGAGTTAGGGCTCATTATGTTAGTTATGACGAAACCTTACCTCCGGACTTAATGGAGAGACCTGATGGTGTAATTTAGTGACTACTACTGGAACTCCTAGACGAGTAGAACTAGGTATGCCAAGTTTGGGCTCGTTTTGTTAGTTACGATGAGACCTTACCTCCGGACTTGATAGAATGACCTGATGATGTACGTTGGTGACTACTACTGCAACTCCTGGACGAGTAGAACTAGGTGTGCCGAGTTTGTTAGTTATGATGCGCAGTTGCCCTTGAATTTGGTAATACCATTTATATTTTCTCCGACGTGCCTAAACTCGGCACACCCAGTTCTACTCTTCCAGGAGTTACGAAGTACACCATCAGGTCTCTCATTAAGTTCGGAGGTAAGGTATCGTCATAACTAACAAAACGAGCCCAAACACGGCACACCTAGTTCTACTCGTCCAGGAGTTCCAGTAGTAGTAACTGAAGTACACCATCAGGTCTCTCTATCAATTCCGGAGGTAAGGTCCCATCATAACTAACTAAACGAGCCCAAACTCGGCACACCTAGTTCTACTCGTCCATGAGTTCCAGAAGTTAGTCACTGAAGTACACCATCAGGGCTCTCCATCAAGTGCGGAGGTAAGGTCTCGTCATAACTAACAAAATGAGCCCAAACTGGGCACACCTAGTTCTACTCGTCCAGGTGTCCCAGTGGTAGTCACTGAAGTACACCATCAGGTCCCTCCATCAAGTCCGGAGGTAAGATCTCGTCATACCTAACAAAACGAGCCTAAACACGGCACACCTAGTTCTACTCGTCCAGGAGTTGCAGTAGTAGTCACCAACGTACACCATCAGGTCATTCTGTCAAGTCCGGAGGTAAGGTCTCGTCGTAACTAACAAAACGAGCCCAAACTTGGCATACCTAGTTCTACTCGTCCAGGAGTTCCACTAGTAGTTACCGAAGTACACCTTCAGGTCATTCCTTCAAGTCCGGAGGTAAGGTCTCGTCATAACTAACATAATGAGCCCAAACTCGGCACACCTAGTTCAACTCGTCGAGGAGTTCTAGTAGCATTCACCGTATACTTTCAGATCACTCCATAAAGTCCAAGACGAATAGGATTTATATAATATATTTATATATTATAAATCCCACTTGCTTTTAGCGAAACAGAACATTATAATAAGAATTTGTGATTATAAAAATATTTATATTATTTATGTATTATTTTACTTTGTCAGGTCATGTATGTACCTATGTATCAAATTCGAATATTTTGTGTTTGTACAGCGATCTTTTTCAGCTGCTACAGGCGATACAGCGACCACCCGCGATAGTAAAGATGAGACGTATTTACGCTACCAGGTTTTAAAACCAGGTATTCACTTCAAAGTACGGCGCCCTGGTACGAGCAAAAAATACTTGCAAGTATGAAAATACTTGCATAGGAAAATCATCCATATCTCAATAGTAGTAAGGAACTCAATCGTATTTGTTAACGAAAAATACTTAGTACTTCAAAGTATTTTTTTTTATTTATACGACTTTGCTCCTTATTCATAGTAGGATAACATGGAATACGGGTGAAATTCCTATGCAAGTATTTTCAAATTTTGACACCACGGCTGGACACGTCCCTCGCGTCGCAATGAGACGTATTTACGCTACCAGGTTTTAACTTTAAAGTATGGCGCCCTTTTACGACCAAAAAATACTTGCAAGTATGAGAATACTTGCATAGGAAAATGATCCATATCTCAATAGTAATAAGAAACTCAATCGTATTTGTGAATTAAAAATACTTTGAACTTGAAAGTATTTTTTTTATTTATACGAATTTGCTCCTTAGTCATAATAGCCTAACATGGAAAGCGGGTCGAATTCCTATGCAAGTATTCTTCCTTATATATTACTATACTCTTTGCAAGTATTTTCAAACTGACACCGCGGCTGGACACGTCGCGTAAGTACCTAGTAAGTAATAAGAATTATGTTTATATTCGGGGAAGTAAAAGTTTTGTTTCGATTTCTTGTAAATTCAATTATTATTGTGAACTGATTACGTAACCTACTGACCGTGACCTAATTTTTAAGTAGTTATTTCGCGTGTATATTGAATTTAGAGACAGTTTTAAAACTTTTATTTATTAAGACTCCTAAGCCGAAAAGTAGGAAGGAAAGATTTCATTTCGTTACCAAAAAAAATTTAAAAAGGTACAGTATAAATTTTGGCCCGAATCAAATTAGGCATTCATATATATATTGACATTAACAAATACTTTCAAGTATTTTTAAAACCTGGTTTTCGACCCTGGTATTTTTCCATACTCGTACTTAGAAGCCCTGGTATTAAATTTTGCAAGTATGTCTCATCTCTACGCGATAGCGGCCGAGCGCCGACTGTGGTTTCATCGAAATTTTTGTACAACAAATCAAACCAGACACTAAATATAAAATAACTCTTATTGCAATCCATTAGGATTCATCCTTATCAGCAAAATATGTCAAAAAATAAGCATCAGTTTTTATTTTTTTTACGACTATTTGTGACATTTTGATAAAAAGTAATCACCAGCATTTTTTATTGAATATGTCTGCCTACTTACAGTATTTTTAGAAATCTTAATATATGTTGATAATAGAACAAAAAATGTACCGAAATATGAGCCGGTATCGTTAATTTTGTAGTAAATGGCTAGGGAAGATCCTTTTTACAATGTAAAAAACTATTATTTTCAACAAAAAAGTTACCACCATTTGAAGATAAAGAACCATTCTATACGTTGTAGTTATTAGTTATATTTGATTTGGTTTAGTTTTGTCACAAAATGTACCGAAAAACAGCATAATTTGGCCCGATTTGCAACCCCCGCCTAAGGGTATTAGCAATTAGCATAGATAAGAGTGTATATACGGAATTGGGGTATTAGTGTTCTGTGGGTTAACCCTGGTTAACCTATGGAGTGTAGAGTAGAAGGAGGACCATCTCTGTATATGAAAAGTATCCCTAAAACGCGTCCAATAAGGGTGGCGCTGCAGTAGCATAGGATAAATTTAAAAAAAAGCGCCAAAATTTATTAGAATAATATGGAGAAATAAACAAGGACCGACCAATCTGCTTGGTTTTGTACTACATAAATAGTTAAAGTTTTGTATACTGGCATTTTACTAACTACTCAAGTCATGAAATTTTTTAAATATTTTAATTCAGCTGACTTCACTCCGTCTACAACAGCTATATTCATATCGTAGTTTTTCAGACGACAGCGCTACTGTGGAAGGTTTTGGAACCTCTATTTTCAGTATTTATTGGGACACTTTTTCAACTTTCGCACCTTATAAGATGGTTCTCCTTCTACTCTACACTCCATAGGTTAACCCTAAGGGTATTAGTGTTCTGTGGGTTTACCTCTCAGACCCAGTGTTGCAAAAGTGAAAAATAAAAAATCGGTAGATTTGCCAGCTAAAAATCGGGAGAAATCGGGAGATTTTTATTTACATCCATGGGTTTAGAAATGTATCATAAAACGTTCTTTTAGTTTTCGTTCTTCTTCGTTTCAATTTTTTTTGCGAAATAAATAATGTTTTTATAATTTAAACTAAAATTTAATGATTATATATTTTTGCTACTCACGCTTGTCCAAAATTATTCTGTTTTTTTCACTGAATGATTTCATTTCTTTCGTATTTAGAAGCAAACGCCATTAATTTATTGATAACTAATGCTCCCTAACAAATTTGGACATAAAGCACAACAGTTCTCAACACAACAGAAGAAGGCAAGTAATTAGTGAATGTATTTCTATGAAAGAACAACACTATATATACATGACTTAAGCTACCTAATTCGTAAAACAACCCGAACAAAGTAATCTTTAGGGATCTCCCCCGTACACGTACCATACAATAATGAACTCTATTTTAAGATGTTTCAGTGCAATATGCTTTAAGTATAACGCGAAGTTAAAAACCTAATAAGGGTATAGGTATAGGTCCCATAGGACGTGGTGCGAGCAATTTCGGGAAGTCCCCGTACATAGATTTTGTATTAAAGGTTCATTTTAGTATTTAGAATATTACTTTTCAATTTTATTTATGAATATTATTTTATATCAGTTGAAAATGTAACAAAATCGGGAAATACGGTCGCTAAATAGGGATATCGGGAGATACTAAATAAAATCAGTAGATCTAACTCGCAACTATGACAAGTATACCCTCTATGAGGAATATGGACAGTGGGTTTTTTAGGGTGTAACGGTGTTTGTTGTAGTAGTGATAAGAAAAAAATGTGGGAGGAAAAAAAGGCGCACATTTTTTTCTAAATTTAATCTCGGTGGAACGCGGACACATGCGATGTTTAGGGCAGCGTTGCAAAGCTGGGTGATATTTGTGACAGTAAAATTCTGTGCTCCCCTTTATTTCCATGGCCCATGACCAGCAGTGGAAGGAAACTGAAACGAGAGGGAGGGATTAATTTTATTATTTGAAAAAATATTTTTGTGTGTAAAGAAAGTCATCAAACATCATCAAATAATTTATTACACAAAAGTTGCGTAAACAAGTTCAATGTTTAGAACAGAAATAACAAAGCCAAACAATTCTACTGAAAAGAAAAAAAATATTATGTTACTTCTACAACTAAGGCAAATCTAACGAATCGCCATATGTCAAAATTCAATATCTATATGTTAAAATCAAATAAATACTATTAAGAAAGAAACAAGGACGTAGAAACACTCGATATTCATAAAGAAAAATATATAATATAACTAGATGACCAGGCAGACGTTGTTCTGCCCTATCCAACGATCCTTCCTATAAATAGTTTTATATTCATGTTACCTTGATATCCATGTATTAGTGTTCGTCTTGTTGGTTGGCCTTTTAAATAAATAAATAAAACAATAAAAATCCTTAAATACGCAATAAAAATTTTTAGGGTCATTTATCGGGATAAAAACTATCCTATCTCTCAAGTTGGACCAAAATGCACACAGTGTGCAAAATTTCATTGAAATCAGTTCAGTAGTATAGGAGTCCATCGCGGACAAACAACGTGACACGTAATCTATACAAATAAATAAAATTGAAGTGTCTGTTTGTAATGTCAAAATTACAGTTTTTTACTAAATGCATATGAAAGTAAATACGGTACCTATAACTAAAATACAATTTTTAAAATTTTTGTCTGTCTGTCTGTCTGTTTGTTCCGGGTAATCTCCGAAACGGCTGGACCGATTTTGACGGGACTTTCACTGGCAGATAGCTGATTTCATAAGAAGTAACTTAGGTTACTTTTATTTTAGAAAAAGAATTAGGGTTCCGCGCAAAAACACAAAAACCCTAACACGCGAACGAAGTCGCGGGGAAAAGCTAGTTTTTTATATAAAGATTATATCGATATACTCAGTAGGAGCCTCAAAAAAAATTTAAATCATAGGTATTTACTTTATTATGCTATCTTTGAGCAACGTCATTTTTCTACCGACTTCAAACAGGAGGAGGTACTCAAGTCGACTCTATATTTTTTTTATGTGTGTTATCTCATAACTTCCTTCTGGGTGAACTGATTTCGATGATTCTTTTTTTTATTTGAAAGCTGGTGCTTCACATGTGGTCCCATATAAATTTGAATAAGGTAGTCAGACCTGAATTTTCAGTAACCAGGCAGGCATTATATGAACACAGTATATTTCAAATTTCATTCAATGTGAACCAGTAGTTTAAGAATTATAATTAGTCAAAGTTTCTTGATTTTGTTTTGACCGACCGATCATCAAAACTCTAAGGCACTTCTAGCAGACTTAGAAGCTTCAAATTTAATAAAATATTTCGTAATTTTGGTCCAGTTTTCTAGATACACCAACTGCATAAAGATAAGTACCTAGATATAATTATGTTCAAAAGTAACTTGTAAAATGGTCAACGGAATGAGAAAGTAAGAATGGGACATCCAAAATCAAAATCCATTCGCACTAAATAATTTAATTTTATGTAATAATTATGTATTACTTGTGAGATACATTGTGTTTTCATGCGATGGCCAAGTCAATCTATTTATTTAAAACATAAAATATTTTTAATATTGATATGGTCACTATAAGACGTTATTAGGTTAGCTAATTACGTAATAACTTGAGACAGAAGGATCCTTAAGTAGGGACTGAATAAATTAACCGACTTGGTATTACATGGATCTCACAACTTTTTACGGTAAAAGAACTGAGTTGCGAGACTTGTTTTTTTTTGTACAAGTTATGTTTTTGATGGCATAATGTTATTCTTAATAATTTATATTGAAGTCGGTTGAACAAAATTTTTAATTATTGTTGAAAACAACTTCGCCATAATGTTCACTATATATCGAAATTATAACATAAAACGCAATTTTCGGACATTTGGCTTTGTGGAATATGAAAATTTGTGTTAATCACACATGATTTATAGTGATAATTCACACTTTATATTTAATTTTCAGTTAATTCTGGCTATTAAATATAATGATACGTGAACGACACAGTATTTGAAATGACAATTTTATAAAGTGTATAAAATTATTACGAAGCAAAATATAAGGAATTAACTTTTAAAAACTGTGTAATTTCTTACCTTTTATATAAAAACTAACAAAAAACTTTCTATTGTACCCACTTAATGTTTTTTTTATTTGTAGTTGCCTCTTAAACTCACGCGGCGAAGGAAATAAGACTACAGTATGTGAAGTAAGCGTAACGCGTAGGTAAAGGCGGAAACTCGTCATTTGAAGTAAATTCTGTTAATTTAGAGAAGCGTAATTTAGTAACGATAGATTGTGTGTACAAATACAAACACACAATTTCCTAAATCTGATAGTTCGATGGGATGGCCATCCGAAACCAACTATACTTAGAAACTACATCATCAATTGTGACTGATAACATTCTATTTGTTCAATAAAAATGTGATTTTATTTATATTATTTTTCAGATGCAAGCAATGGGTGAAACAACTGACACATGCACCAATTGAAAAGATTCACATGTTAAAACATATTTGTGGCAAACATTGTAAATCCGAGGATTTAGAAATCCAACTAAAACGAACTGTTATTTCATCAGTGGAGTTAATTTAAACTTCCCCCATTATGTGTATGTTAATTAGGTTTCATTTACATGTAGCAAAAGATAATATCCCTCTAAAATCACACATTCGTAAGAATTTGATTATATAACTAAACTTAAAGTTATTTGTAATTACCTGGTTATAAATATTTTTTTATAGATTCATCTACAAACATTAGCAATAATGAGCACTCATTTTGAAAGCGACAATTAGTAAACGATCTCTGCGAGTAGTAAGTACGTAGGTACCTCTGTGAAGAAGCCTAGCGATTTGTACATAGTATTTGTTACACTTAAAAGCAATTTGATCCGATTAGTGTTAATAAACCCAATTTTATACCCTTTAAAAAAAACTGACGTTGAAAACAAGCATCCAGACGCAGACTATTTATTTTACAGCATAGCAACACTTTTTCAGTGCGGGAACGAATCCTCGGTCCAGCAATGCCGCAGCCAAACGGTTAGCCTCTGCGCTACGGAGTCGTCATTTAGTTTTTACTTAATTTAGTATAATAGTGCGTTTTAATTTTATATTTTCTCGGTACTCGCAATTTATATAAAATTATGAAACTGAAAAGGTTCTGTTTCGATGAATAGATATCATCCGTCATATTCTTCCTCAACGAGGTATTTTTATTAATTTCCATCTTTTTAAAATGGTCAAACATCTATAAATACTTATTAAGGCAAGAGTTGATGCCGCTATTATTTCGACGTCATTCTTCGTTGCTGGCTCAACGCAAACTGACCGCATCGCGAGAGTGTAAACAGGCACTCGTTACCTCACAACAACACGCGAGCTGCGAGGCGAGGTACGAGGCGAGCCGCGAGGCGAGAGTCTAAATGAGGTATTAAATATCATGTCTTGATGTTGGTAGAGTAGCTTGGCGCAATGTCATAAGGCGGCTACTGAGTACTGACCTGCCTGCCGCAGGGGCAATCTAGGGAGCACAGCGATCGGAGCAATATCGGAGCTGTCTCTACACATACGCCTGCCGTTCAGTATGAGAGTGTACGATGTACGTCTCGCTGGACGCACGTGTTGAGAATGGCGCCAGTTTTATCGAAATATCAATGAATCAGTATATATAGCCTTGGCTCTTTTTTTATATAGAATAAGGGTGACAAATGAGTACAGTTCACCTGATGGTAAGTGGACAGCCACATTTATCAATAAAAACAACCAATTAATTAATAATTGTAACCATTATATAGTGCTTAGAAGCTGCAGCATAGCTCTGCCACGCTATTTTTAGGCTATCAAAGACAATTAAATATGACTTACTTTACTCGTCATAATTTAATATAACCAATTTATTCTGTGATATAACTTAACTATCTTGTGCTTAGTAACTATAATTTAACTACTGTTACAAATAGCCAGGATAGTTTTCTAATGATGGTTTCAATAAAAATTAATTACTAAAATTTGTATTTTTATTTAAATGTTTATATAATGACATTTTATTTATATTCCAGCAATTTTAATATTATTTGAATATTTTTGATAAGTTAGGTAACAAATCCCAGTAATGTTACTTGTAAGTTACAACATTCACATAACATTCTTTCTGCGGGTCTGACTTGTACTCATACGTGTGCTCCGCGTGAAAGTCGCAACGAACTGATCAAAGAGTATAGTAACTGTCCTATACAGGAAGAACTGATACTGATTGAAATTGCTCCAATTGGGCTACACACGCGACAGCGGCAGTGCCAATCTAGGAAGCAAGGAAGGTCTTGTGCTCCTGCAGTGTTGCAAAAGTGAAAAATAAAAAATCGGTAGATTTGCCAGCTAAAAATCGGGAGAAATCGGGAGATTTTTATTTACATCCATGGGTTTAGAAATGTATCATAAAACATTCTTTTAGATGTCGTTCTTTTTCGTTTCATTTTTTGCGATCAAAATAATGTCTTTATAATTTAAACTAAAATGTTATGATACTTTTGATACTGATATTCTTGCTACTCACGCTTCTCCAAAATTCTTCTGTTTCTTCACTAAGTGATTTAATTTCTTTCGTATTTAGAAGCAAACGCCATTCTAAATTAATTTTTTGATAACTAATGCTACCTAACAAATTTGGACATAAATCACAACAGTTCTCAAAAAAACAGAAGAAGGCTAGTAATTAGTGAATATAATTCTATGAACGAACAACACTATATATACATGGCCTAAGCTACCTAATTCGTAAAACAACCTGAACAAAGAAATCTTTAGGGATCTCCCCCGTACACTTACCAGACAATAATGAATTCTATTTTAAGATGTATCAGTGCAATATGCTTTAACCATACCGCGAAGTTAAAAACCTAATAAGGTTATAGGTATAGGTCCCATAGGACATGGTGCGAGCAATTTCGGGAAGTCCCCGTACATAGATTTTGTGTTAAAGGTTAATTTTAGTATTTAGAATATTACTTTTCAATTTTATTTATGAATATTATTTTACATCAGTTGAAAATGTAAAAAAATCGGGAGATACGTTCGCTAAATCGGGATATCGGGAGATACTAATTAAAATCAGTAGATCTCCCGATAAATCGGGAACTTTTGCAACATTGCGCTCCTGCTGCCCTGCCGCAGAGCCGACTTAAAAAATTGCCCCTGCTTGCCTACACACATCACAATTAAGGAGGCAATTGTCATCCTCACTCCTACACCCTAGATTGCCCCTGCGGCAGGCAGGTCAGTAGCCGCCTATAGTCATACATTTACTTTTTCTTAGGAAGTCCCGCCTCTTAAGTGGTTATAATCTCTTTGCTATGAGTTTACCATTTTAAAAAGACAACCTATGAAGACAACAGTTGCGCACGGTACTTTTAAATTTAAACTTAGAGCATTTTAAATAAGTTTTTGACATTAACTTCGCAAGACAGCTTCTTTTTTTCCAGAGAGTTCGTTTACGAAGTTTGTTAAGTACACGAATTGTATAAATTTAACTTTTAATGTTATGCACTAAATGTTGTGCACGTAAAAAATAAAAAAGGATTTTGCGATTTGACTGTCAAAGTTACCCCGATTGGCGGTATATTTTGACTCAAAATATAACGCTACCCTGAGGGTACAAGCTAATAATCTTTGGCCCATAACACTAAATTGGCTATTATCTTCATAAACGAAAATCCATATCAAGTAAAAAATTTTTATTTTAGTTCCTTCCTTCCACTTGCAGGTAAGTTTAGTGTTATCAGTATCAATTATTAAATGTTTTCCTGGTAGAGATGAGACATACTTGCAAAATTTAATACTATTAATAATAATTATTCTAAGTACGAGTATGGAAAAATACCAGGGTCGAAAACCAGGTTTTAAAAATACTTGAAAGTATTTGTTAGTGTCAATATACAGGGTGTTTTTGGAACGCTCCCGAAAACTAAGACAGGCGACAACACCAAGTATACCTTTGGTCATGGGTCACAAATAAATTCGATCCTGATGAAAAAAAAATCATCTTTTTACAAGGTTTTATTAGCTTTATTCACGCGCCATCATTTTAGTACAGCTAAATGAAACGATAATTTCATAAAAAATATCATGAAAATACTGAAACATAAAACCAGCAGTGGAATGACTGAATTGATATCACCTGACCTGAGCTAGATAAAGGTCAATGTACGCGCGAACACAAATTCGCGCGGCCCGCAACTAGCGGGCCTTCCAACAATACCTAATAATTTACAACACGTGTCTAAATACCTAACTTATCTACTTAACCTACTATTTTGCCACTGTGCTTCTCCACGTAGCCACTTTAATCCGAATTTACAGGTTAAATAACCCAAATAACTGGTTCGATTCCCCGCTAATGAAGAAATACTTAAATGAAATGTAACCAAGGTTGGAGTCATGCGTTTTTATTCATCGTGTAGGTATGTTTATTATTCTCGTGTATTCAGTTATGTACCTATTCAGATTAGTCTAGTACTAAGTTATTTAAAAAAAAATAGTTATGAAACAGCTTACTGCTCTAAATCCTCCGTGGTCTTATGAGATGCGGCTCAAATTGTGCTCCATTCATTTCAAGGCAGACTTCGGTGCATCATCGTGTGGTCTTCGACACAGGCCGTACGTAGTTTCTCGAAAGCATCCACGATCCTTTGGCGCATTTCTTCAGCACTATCACATTCACGATTAAAAACCCTTTCTTTCACATACCCCACAAAAAGAAGTCTAACGGAGTCAGATCTGGTGAGCGAGGTGGGCAAGCGTGTGGTCCTAGTCTGCCGATCCAGCGATCATCAAATAGCTCATTGAGGCGCTCACGGACGAACCTCACGAAATGTGGAGGGGCACCATCATGTTGGAACTATGTGCGGCGATATTCAGCCAACGATAGGTCGTTTAAAATGTCAACCAACTGTTCATTTATAAAGTTTAGGTATCACTGTCCGTTCAGTCGCTCTGGCAGAAACACTGGTCCCAGTATGCGATCCTTAAATAAACCTGTCCATACGTTAACCGACCATCGGGTTTGGTGCCCGGTTTGTCGAACAGCGTGCGGGTTAACCTCTGAATACACGTGTGTATTTCTTCGGTTCCACAGGCCATTTCTGGTAAATGTCGACTCATCCGTCCAGATAATGTGCTCAATGGAACCAGGCACACGTTGTTGCTGATATAATAACCAACGGCAGTATAATAACCACTATAAACGTACGCGTTAAGCATTATTAAAACAAAAAAGAATCCAAAAACGTAACAAAAACTTTAATATCAACACGTAATCACAAGTAAATTTATTAAACAAAACGATTGAACTGTCGCTCGCGCACGCGTGTACAAAATCAACACGAAACTGTCTCAAAAACTAAAACCAACGAACCCCGTCAAGGCTGAAAATTACTGCGTCACAAGCGTGAGGCGACAGGGTTAGGCATTCTGCCGTCATAATAAAAAAGGAAGTAACTAACAAAAACGTAAAATGGAAATAAAAAATAAATTGATGAATTTTTCTTTCAGACCCCGTGTCTAAAGTATATTAAAAGGTATCTATATTGAAATATATACGTAGAGACATGAAGATTTTAAGGACGAACTTATTTTTTTTTAAATTTGTTTATTTATTTAAATAAAACGAATTTTCCTTTTCATCTTAGCTTAAAAAATACACCTGGCAACACAAAAACATCGAAGGAAAGACGCATATAACTATTTGCGTCTTTCCAACCTAATAAATTAAAAAAAAACTGCCATTCATTTAACAATTTTACATATTTTGGAAAGGTCATTTGAAGTTGAAAGGACGCTAATAGTAATTTACTACTTTTTTTTTAATAAATATTAGAAAAGCATTGGTAGTGAGACACAAAAAATAACAACCCGCAACTCTTGAGTAATGATTTTAAAGGGGATATCATACAAGACTTACTACGATAATAATTAAAAATTAAAAATTTTGTACAACCGACTTTAATATAAATAATTAAGGATAACTCAAAAACTATTGGTCTGACCTCGATCAAATTTATATGGGACCACATGTGAAACACCAGCTCTTAACAATAAGATATAAGCTCTTAATAATAAGATATAGAATAATAAGACAAGACCAAGAATAATTGAAATTTAAGTAATCGATGCAAATATTGTTAAAGATGACGTAGCAACTGGTTAAATAAGTCTTTTCTTTTATGTTGAATTTGTATAAGTCTTTTCTACTAAAAAAAGTCATCTGTGATCAACAGTTACGTCTAAAATTCTTACGATAATTTCTAAAATATTGATATTTGTGAATATTAAAAAAATTTAGTAGATGCGCCTTCTTATCATGAATCGAATGGTATATTTAACTCATTTATTCATAAATTGTTAGATGCGCCCTTTTTCTTACGACCGCGTGTTTCGTACCGAGCTAGATACAGGTCGATAGCGGAGGGGGTGTGGGTACAATCGCGTTCTAAAGTACTACATGGTATTGGGCTATTGTTTTATAATATTATAGTAATTAATTGTTTTAATGTAGAATCATAATAGGTGTTTTACTAGCTACTTAGAACTTTGGAAGAGGTGGGAATTAAAAATGGATAATGTTTACATGAGCATTATTTGTTATTTCTATCGTAAAATATAAAGTAGTTTGTAACAAGAAAACTTTAGCTAAGGGTAACACGCCGTCCATTATGACGTCTTGGGTCACATGGAAGCCAGATGTTAATGGTGTGTTGGTGTTACTGGATGCTACTTGATCATCACTTTCATCTTCGCTTGAGCTTCCGTCATCAGGTCGATCACATGGTAATTTTTTCGGTATTCTTCCTCCACACTTTTAACTTTACTGCACAATTTTCCCCATTCACCTTCTCCTATCATATTTACCTTTTCGATCACTAGTTTAATCATAAAACAATAGATATAAATAATTTTTCTTTCCTTCCTTTTTAAAACATCGTCGCGAGTCGCAAAGTAAGCTGTGTATGCGACTGTATTTTTGGAGCGAACAAAGCGCGGGAACCAATAGCATGCAGGCACACTAATACTGGCGGATTGTTCCCCCGTCGCGCGCCTTTCGTACCAATATGTGATAAATCGCTCAGTGCCCAAGTTCAAGGCCAGCGTTTGTTTTTCACCGTTCGCGCGTACATTAACCTCCATTAGTCAGGTGATATCAATTCAGTTTCCACTGCTGGTTTTATGTTTCAGTATTTTCATGATATTTTTTATGAAATTATCGTTTCATTTAGCTGTACTAACATGATGGCGCGTGAGTAAAGCTAATAAAACGTTGTTAAAAGATGATTTTTTTTTCATCAGGATCGACTTTATTTGTAACCCATGATCAAAGGTATACTTGGTGCTGTCGCCTGTCTTAGTTTTCGGGAGCGTTCCAAAAATACCCTGTATACATGAATTGGGCAATATATATATAAAAATTTAAAATTTGATTCGGGCAAAAATTTATACTGAACGTTTTTAATTCTTTTGTTAATCTTTCCTTCCTACTTTTTGGCTTAGAACTATTAATTAATAAAAGTTTTAAAACTGTCTCTAAATTCAATATACACGCGAAATAACTATTTAAAAATTAGGTCATGGTCAGTAGGTTACGTAATCAGTTCACAATAACTATTGAATTTACAAAAAATCGAAAGAAAACTTTTACTTCCTCGAATATAAACATAATTCTTATTACTTACTACTTACCTACGCGACGTGTCCAGCAGCGACGTCAAAGTTTGAAAATACTTGCATTCGTTCAAAGTATTTTTCATTCACAAATACGATTGAGTTTCTTATTACTATTGAGATATGGATAATTTTCCTATGCAAGTATTTTCATACTTGCAAGTATTTTTTGCTCGTACCAGGGCGCCGTACTTTGAAGTGAATACCTGGTTTTAAAACCTGATAGCGTAAATACGTCTCATCTTTATTTCCTGGATAATTTTGACACATCACAATATATGTAGTTATGAACAAATGTAAGTTATTTGTTCGATAAATGGTTAAAATTAGTTTTTAGTCTTTAATCTAAGTAAATGTACTTATGTTTGTATTTGTATACGTAACAAGTGGAATTAGTACTTTTGCAGTTGTAATAAATATAATAATTTATGTATAAAATAATTTATGTGAACTTAGGGAGCGGGGGACTTTAGCTTGCCGGTCACTGTAATGTTTCGTTACGTCGTCACAGTTTGGCCTGCAATAAGATGCGTTAGTAACAGGAAACAGCAAGGCAGTTCAGATTACGGTCTTAAGCTGATCTGCAATAAAAGTTGCGTGTAGCCCCTAATAAAAGATGCCTAATGAAACTTGTGTAGTGCAGATATTTATTAATAAAAAAATATGTCTAGGACATTTAAAATCCGCACGCGATGGGGCAGCGCGGTGGGCTTCTCCCCGCCCCAAAATCCTTTTTCTCTGAAGAAAAGAAAAACCCTTTTCACTAATAAAATGGATGAAGTCAAGTAACAATTTACCTATAAAGGTAAATTAATAATAACTTAATTTATTTTCTTTCCAGAATGGAAACAAGTAATTTAGTACAATGAGGAAACATCCTACAAGTCACTTGCTATAAAAGAAGCAGTTATGAGGTTAGCCCCGAGTTTTTGATTAGCGGGTGCACTACTTTCCAAGTGAAAGTATTGGAAGTTAAAATGCAAAGCAGCCACACTGCTATGTGTCATATTCTTGTCAGGTTTTTTAAAAATTGCCCAAAAGACAACAACACCTACTCTATAACTTTATCCAGTAGCAAACTAAGCATTGCAGAAAAAAGCTTTTTGTCTGACGACGGTACTTGGCATTTAATTAAGGAGATTGATCAAGTTTTAGCGTTCGACATCTCGGTTGTCATGGATACAGTACACATTAGCTCATTCGAAGCGCTATACGATGATACTGAATTAGCCGATTTTGAGCTCCGCGATGAGGATGGATCAGTGAAAGTACATAAAGCTGTTCTTGCAGCTTCTAGTCACGTATTGAAGCGAATGCTCAGCGGTAGCTGGCGAGAGACTAAAGAAGGTCATGTCGATGTCCCGGGCACATCGGCACAGACGTTGCAGCATTTTAAAGATTACATATATTTGCGCAAGCTGCCCAATACTGGCTTGGAGCAGGTCCTGCTTCTGGCTTCGTATTACATGATACCACAATTAGAGCAGAAATGTGTGAATAAACTGGTGAATAGCTTGACAGCGCAGAAAACTTGCGACCTGCTAGAGTTGGCGATGAAACACAAAGTCAACAGGCTTATTCTGGCTATTCTTGAATGGGTTCAGAATAGGGGTGTGGAAGTCAAGGATATGCGTTCATTCTTTTCGAGTTGTACAGATAATAATTGTGAAGAATTACCATAATCTAAGTAATTTGCGTATTTTATTGTGTATAGAGCAAAATACACGCTTGTAGTTAATCAATATTTTGAAACCGTCTATTAAATCTGGATGAATATAATAACTTCATTGTTTTTCACAATAGATTACTCATTATTAATCAACAAATCCTAATTGTCTTATAAATTTTTAATTATACATAGCAGTACTTGTATTGTGATGTTAGAAACACTTACTTGATATACTTAAATCTTAATCCAATTAGAAATGATAAGTCTGACAGACTGATTTGAGACTGAAGGCTAATTGATTAAAAATATTGAAAAATTGATACATTCAAACAGACTGTTAAACGGTACACGGAAGATTTAATGACTTTTCTTTTAAGTTATCATTCCAGGGTGTGCATCCCATGTATAATTATTTTTCAAACAGTTAACAACAAGATGGCTGATGGTACATCAACCTGCATATTCAATCTATCAGTACCAATATGAACACATTTAATTAATAATTTAGTTAATGATTTCTTGTATTAACACAAATACTACACAGATAACAGAATAAAACTAATTTGACGGATTTTATTGTATTTAGAATTAAACTTATGATATTAGTTATATTTACTCATGACACAAGACATATAAGTTTTATTCAAAATAACTTAGTTATCATTTTGTGCTTAACTATTTAGTTTAATATTACTGAATATGGTTATTTTGCTCTATTTGAACTTATTAGTTTGTGTAGACGTCCTTTATTATTACATTTATTATTTTGTTATTTAAGTTTATATTTTATCTGTATTGGCGGCGTAGTTATCCTAGAGGGGGAGTTTTGGCGGGAACTTGACCAGCGACGGATTGCTGCTCCTGTATTATTGTTTAAATAATGGTTTGAAGCTTTGAAGTGGACTTTGATATGTAAAAGTGGTGCGATTTTGTGTATTAAATGTCTACGGATGTGAACTATTAGTGGAAACGGAGAAACAAGTGCTCTGACGGTGATGTGATTCTCAAGATAAGGTGTCTGCAGTACCGTCTTTATCATAAGGGCACACGGGGCTATATTGTCATAGTTGCCACGCTTGGCGAGCGGGTTGGCAACCGCAATTTTTTTATTGTTATTTTGCTGTTATCAGAAAGATGCTGCTGCCCATGTTCTGCCTCAGTTTCCCTCTGTCGCCTCTTACGATACCCACGGGAAGATATGGGGTAGTGAGTATTCTTACCCGCCACTACACGGGGAACATAGCGTGATACTATATATATTGTACTAGTGTGACTGTGAGGGTGGTTAATTATGGTAATACATTTTTTTGGTTGATAAATTTTTGGTTGATAAATAGATACTCAGTTGGGTTCATAATAATTGCTTAAATAGGATAATCTCACGATTTTTTTTGTTTTTAAGATACTACAGTTTTATAATGTATAAAAATCCTTATTTTTACCTAAAGTTTTTGAAGTTAAATTTTGAATTTTACTGTAACAATATTATACTTACTGGTTTTACACAAATAATTGATTTTACACAAATAATTTAGGAATGGAATCCTTTGGAAACCTTTTAATAAATTTGTTTTTATTCTGATTTTTATTTTATATTTCTAAAGAAAATGTTTACTGCAAATTGTAGTTCGTCTTTGGATTCCAACCAACCCGCCCAATTAACCTTATCCATTTTTTTAATATATCAGTCTGTTTGACAAACGGCAAAATAAAGTTACATTTTTAGAAAGCAAATTGGGCATTTATTTTTATTCCTCTCCTTGTTGTGCCCACACAAGTCTATCGATTCATTATAAACATTCAAGATAAATATCGACATTAATTTTCTTATAGTTGAGTCAATCGCTAGCGTACATGTAAAATATTTTGTTTAAAAATTAATTTACCAAAATCATATAAATTATCAACAACGTAACTTATTTATTTGCAAAACATCAAAATTGATAAAATAATTGAAAATATTAAAATTTTAAACAGTATAAATAACATAAATTTTAACCAAAAATAGACGCGTCATAGCAGTAACGACCTCTTGCGAATTTACCTGTGAAATGTGCAACCCTCAGGATTATTTCTACTATTGACACCATAGTTGATCACGAAACATGTAACCATTTTGGATAACTTTGAATTATAAATATTAACACTATTATCATCTGAAAAAATTACAAAATAACTAGGAGCTTATTTCTTTTGTGCCGACCTGTGAAACAAAATCGGTTACAGAGTCATGAGATTTGGTATCCTTTTCTATCTTGTATTTTTGCCATAATGCTGAGGCCACAGTAACGGGAAACATCAATGTCCATAAACGCAACAATTATTACTTTAATTTTAACACGATAAAGTGAGTGGCTACACTTGAACGATCAATATCAATGGCGTTAATGTTTCTTGAATTTTAAGCAAGATGGACTTTGACGCTGACTACTCCATATTTGATGAGTGTAAATATTTATTATATGAATATATTTTATCATCCCACAAACATGGCTCTGTTTGCAGAATCTCAAGAAATGTAATAACTTTTTCATTATTCCACTCCATCATAGCCATACGTGCGACCCGGTCGCGCTCACCGTACGCAATGGGACAAACGTAGTGTGGCCGCTTCAAGCTTCAACGCGTTATTCGTGCGTTAATGTCTTTGATGTACCGCCAGTCGAGTTATCGCCAAACGGCAAACGACATTGCTAATGCCGTTGTCAAATTATAGCGTTATGTCGTGGCCACACCTACATTTAACGTCCATCAACGCGATAATTAACGGCATTTCGCGTTAGTTGGGCCACAGCATAAGGAATTTTCTTCTCCCTTGCACACTATGTCCGCCTATACCAGTATATTCTAAGTCTATGGTAGCAAGCTAACTATAAAGCCATGCATCCACCAAAACTGTTGACAACATTTATGTTTTCAACTGTTTACAACTGTTTCCAACAAGCATCTCCACCGACGGAACAAATGTTTGCAACAAGCGTATTCTTTTGATGTTGCCGTCGAAAATGGAAACACGGTTCCCCACATTGTTTCAAGTTTTGTTACCAACTGTTGTGTTGGCAACAAAACTTTGGTGGAGACTAGGCTTAGGCCCGCCACATATATACGGAATTCCGTTTCGGGATTCCGTTTCGATATTCCGATTCGAGATTCCGAATGCAGCAAATTCATATAAAATCTATGATCCGCCACACACGTACGGTAGTTTTCCATTCGAAATTTTGCGGGCAAAAGGGGATTCCGTATGTGTGTGGCCGACCCATTCGGAATTCCGAAACGGAATCTCGAAACGGAATTCCGTATGTATGTGGCCGGCCTTAAAGTCGGGATCGGAGAAAATAATGGCTGCCCATAGATAATACAGCCAGTGTTTTCACAATTAAGGACAATTTCCCTTTTAAGGGAAATTTAGAAACTGATAGGGGGAAAAAGGCGAAAGACCTAGAGAAGAGAAATCTATAAAAAACTAATAAAGATAATTTTTTCTTGTTGTAAAATTGCAAAAGATCTCGTATTCAGACGAACTTATACATAACACTCATAAATATAAGTAAATGCAAGGTTGCATTATGTGATTCATATTCAAATAAGAATAAAACTGATTGGAGCTGTCAATTCGATACAGTTAAGTAGGGCGAGCAAAACATATATTTCTGAAATGATATTTATTTACAAATAAATACAAAGAACCGTGAAATAAAAAGCATTAATCACAATCTCGCAATTCAATTCCATTCATCTCTGCATCACTGTCTGCGTTGTCATCACCGTCATAATCATCATCTCACAACGAAGCACACTGACATCGACTAGATGGCGTGCTCTTTGCTTTTTGGTGAAATGTTGGCACTAATTATGACTTCAATAGATTTGGTAATACTAAGAATCAATTGGTACTAAGAAACAATCAAGAGCCGTGGTAGCACAGATGTTCAGCGCTCGCTGCAAATTTCACAGTACGATAGCAACACGGGTTTGATCGCCGCCAGCACCAATGAGATTGTTAATTGCAATTTTAAGTGCTGATTTACCACGTGCTCGGCGGTGAAGGAACCTCATCGATAGGAAACCTGCATGTCTTTTTCAACGTGGTAGAGCCATGCTGCAGCTATATTAATAGTATAGTTGTAGCACGAATGGGTCGGCTCGACCGGAGAGGGACCACGCTCTCACAGAATACCAGCGTGGAATAGCAGCTTAATGCTGCTGTGTTTCGTATGGTGAGTGTAGAGAACCGGAGACCCTTTTTACTGGAAACGAGGCATTCCATCTTGGTCCTCACAGGTGACAACGCATCTGCACTTCGATTCGTAATCGAGGATAAGTGTAGATGTTTATGGGCCACAGCAACCACTTACCATCGGGTAGACTGTGTGCTCGTTTGTCAACCTTATACTATAAAAAAAGTCTGTAAAATATAATAAAAAAAATTTTGAGAGCACGTGAAGTTCGCCAACAGAAACAGAAACAGAAACTTTTTTATTCAATATAGATTATAAATAATACTTATTGAAAGTCACTCTTTTGTATAATTACCACTGGTTCGAAAAAAAAAACCTCTGTCCTAGGAAGAACCAGCAAAAAACCCAGCGGGACGTTTTTTTACATAACAGCTTACAAGCATGTATGTGACACAAATTAACATCACAACAATTGAGAAATAGCTTGGTAGGCATCATCTCAATTCCAGGGGTTATTATCATCTATAAATTCTTTAATATTATAATAACCCCTTTTTATACAAACTTAGTTTAATAAAGTTTTTAAAGTTTGAGCAGGTCAAATTTTGTACATTTTCTGGAATTTTGTTGTAAAGCGTATACATCGCCCCAAGAATGAATTACTGACTCGACGGAGTCGAGTAACTGGTACTACTAGCTTGTGTCTGTTCATAGTATTTAGAGAATGAATATCATTTATTTTGGTAAAACTACTTTTATTTTTGTGTACGTACATTACATTTTCATAAATGTTTTGAGAGGTTAAAGTTAATATATTAAATTCCTTAAATTTTTGTCGCAGTGACTCTTAAGGCTTTAAATCATAAATAAGCAATTTTTTATGGCCCTCTTCTGTAAAACAAATATAATTTCAGTGTCAGCTGCGTGTCCCCGTAGCAAAATACCATACGACATTATGCTATGGAAATAGCTAAAGTAAACTAGTCTAGCTGTTTCAAAACTAGTTAGACTTCTAATCTTTTTACGGCATATGCTGCAGAACTAAGTCTGCTAGCTAGTTTTGATATGTGGGAGCTCCATTGAAGCTTCACGTCTAGTGTGATTCCAAGAAAAATGGTGGTATCTACAAGACCCAGTTTCTCCCCATTTAAAATTACATTAGTATTTAATTGTTTGAAATTTGGAGTCACGACTTTCATACATTTCGTTTTAGTGCCATTTAAATGCAAATTATTAACTTTGAACCAATTTACTAATTTAGATATAGCATTATTTACTTCATTATATTTTAGCAATTGTCGATTTATTTTAAAAATTAAAGAAGTGTCATCTACAAATAATACTATATCATGGTTGTCTCCTACTATGTAAGGGAAGTCATTAATGTATACGAGAAACAGAAAGGGGCCGAGAATTGAGCCTTGAGGCACGCCCATTTGTACCATCGACCCGGAAGAACTCATACTGTTAATGACAACTTTTTGCGTTCTCTTACTTAAATATGAAATAATTAATTTAAGAGCATCACTTCTTACACCGTAGTGTTGAAGTTTCCTGATTAATGTTTCATGGTGAACACAATCGAACGCTTTGGATAGGTCACAAAATATACCCAAAGCATCCTGTGAATTCTTCCATGCATTAAAGATATATTTAATCAGCTCAATACCGGCATCAGTTGTCGAGCGACCACTTGTGAAACCAAATTGATTTTTGTGAAGTAAATTATTTATATTAAAGGAATTTAACATTTGATCAAGAATAATATTTTCAAAACTCTTACTAAGTGTTGGTAGTACAGAAATAGGTCTAAAATTGGCGGGGTCTAATGTACTACCAGATTTAAATAAAGGTATTACTTTACTATACTTCATTAAATCAGGAAACACACCAGATCCGATACTAGTATTAAAAATAATAGCTAAATGAGGTGCGATTGTATATATTATAGACGCAATAATTTTAACGGAAATCCCCCACAGATCCGCAGTTTTCTTAACAGTAATAGTTTTAAAATATTTTACAATATCTTTTGATGATACTTTATGAAATGTAAAATTCTTTGTACACGCATTTACATTTTGTTTAAGTAATGATTCGGCGACGGCAGGAGAAGAATACAGTGACTTAATGGTTAATATCGGAATATCAGTAAAATATTTCTCAAAAACCACGTTTCTGATCTGATTCGGTTAATTTTTTGTTAACACTTAACTGGTAGTTTGAATTGCGAGACTTGATCTTACCAGTTTCGCTATGAATTATACTCCATGTCATTTTATCTTTATTAGAAGCCGTGTTAATTTTGTTGCTCAAATGTAAAGACTTGGCTATGGAGCACACTCTTTTAAATATTTTTGAATATTTTTTTTACATATTCCCTAAATTCGACGCTATGAATATATGAACTTTCATGGTAAAGATCATATAACCTATATCTGCTCTTATGGATTCGTACTGTCGCCTATTCATTAAATGACTTCCGACTGTTCAAAGAGAATGTTTTAGAAGTAAAAGTATTATTAAATTCATTGCAAATAAGCTTAAATAATGTTCCATACAAAAAATTTGGATCATTTTGGTATGAAAGTGATGTAAGTTTTTTCACTATGTTACTTCTAAATTTCTCCAAGCGACGTGCATTTACTGGAACAAACACAACTTTCTCATCTACTTGCTTTTTGTGAACATAAGGTAACGAAACTATTTGTCCACAGAGATCAGAACTAAATTTTTGAATTATATATTTATGCAACGGCTTCACATTTGTAAAAATGTTATCTATACATGTTGCACTAGATTGAGCAATACGCGTTGGCTCTAAAAATAAATTAAACAGACCATATGATTTGAACAATGATCTAAATTTAATATTGATTGAGGAAGCTTCTAGGAAATTGATATTAAAGTTTCCACATATTACAACAGATTTATTCTGTTTAACACAACACGCATTGGGGCAGCGTGGTGGATACATACTTGCCTTAAAAATCCCTCTCAGAAATGGGGGAAGGCCATTGCCCTGCAGTGGGACGTATATGGGCTATAACTTTAAGGATCAATTAAATAAATATAAAAATTGAAAATGTATTTTCTTTGCTAACCGTACTCTGCAAGTGACGGTTGACGGTCGTTCGAGGTCGTTGACGTTCCTACGTGAACGGTGGTAGAGCCACGCAGCAGTTTTTGCTGTTGCACGTATGGGCCGGCTCGAGCCGGGTTGGTACCACGACCTCACAGAATACCGACGTGAAGTAGAAGCTCTGCTTCTGCGTTTCGTCTGGTGACTGCAGGTGGCCGGAGGCCCAATTCTCCTCCCCTCCCCCATCAACATGGTAGCGGAATTACACGATAGACTACCCCAGGAGGGTACCAGTATCCCTGGAGAATCCCTCACTGAGCATCCACGACCATCCAATCCTGAGCGTGGGTGCTCAGGCTGCCCCGCGTATTCTGGGGGGAGGGGGCAAAATTCCGCTCAAAAACATAACTGCTCGGGGCAAACTGAGCAACAATACCAAGGCGACCCCTGCCACGCTATCCGTGAATTTCTGCAACATCAGGGGACTTCACTCTAACCTAAACGCCGTCCACTACCATCTCGAGACGGCGAAGCCGGCCTTGCTCTTTCTGACCGAGACGCATGTTTCTTCTCCGGCTGATAATTCGTATCTCTCCTACCCGGGGTACAAATTGGAGCACTCCTTTATGCCTCGGGCTGGAGTTTGCGTGTATATCAGAGAGGACATCTGTTCTCGACGCCTCGGCAGTCTTGAAGGTTCGGACCTGTCCATCCTTTGGCTACGCGTAGACAGCGACGACCATCCGCGCGTCTACGGGTTCCTCTATAGGTCCCATAGCGGTAATGCCGAAACACACCGACTCATCGACCACGTCCAAATGGCTACAGATTCCTTGCTACAACAGGTCCCATCCGCAGAGATCGTGATCCTTGGCGATTTTAACGCCCACCACGCCGAATGGCTCGGTTCACGTTTAACCGATCATGCGGGGAAATCTGTTTATGACTTTGCCTTGGCATATGGTCTGACACAACTTGGAGGATCATACACCTTCCCTGTTGGACCTTCTGCTGACCCCTCATCCGGACGGATATCAGGTTTCCGTCGATGCCCCTCTCGGCTCTTCGGACCATTGTCTGATCCGGAGTGTGGTGCCACTCACGCTCCCCTCACGGTTGCGTTCTGCACGTTGCCGTCGTGTTTGGCATTACAGGTCGGCGGATTGGGACGGAATGCGGTCTTTCTTTGCATCCTACCCATGGGTTTGCTTCTCGCCGGATGATCTCAGCGCTGTTGCTGACTCTGTCACTGATGTGGTGCTACAGGGAATGGAACTATTTATTCCATCATTTGTGGTACCCATTGGAGGCAAATCCCAGCCTTGGTTTGGTCGCTCCTGTAAGACTGCATTACGCAGTAAGCAGAAGTGTTATCAAGTCTGGGCTGCGGCTTCGGTGACTCGGGATGTAAACACCAGCACACTTGAAAAGAAGTATAACTTCGCCTCCAGGTCCTTCAAAAGAGTTATTGGCAGGGCAAAGTCAGACCACATAAGCAGAATTGGCGAGAAACTAGTTCGTCTTCCTTCGGGAAACCGTGCATTCTGGTCTTTCGCCAAGGCTGTCCAAGGGAATTTCTGTAAGCCATCACTACCATCTCTGCACAGGGAGGACGATTCACTGGCCCAAGACGCAAAAGACAAAGCCGACCTTTTAGGCTCCCTTTTTGCGTCCAACTCGACTCTTGATGACGGGGGAAAACACCGCCAACCATCCCGCCGTGTGAGTGCTCCATGCCGGATGTGCTGTTTTCACAGTGCTCGGTTCGCAAAGCACTTCTCTCCCTGGACATCCAGAAGTCGAGTGGGCCTGACGGAATCCCCGCAATTGTGCTGAGGACGTGTGCTCCGGAGTTGGCACCGGTCCTAACGCGTCTTTTCCGGTACTCCTACTCCCAAGGCGTAGTCCTGAATTCATGGAAGACAGCTTTTGTCCACCAGATCCCTAAAAAGGCGACCGCTCAGACCCGTCCAACTATAGGCCTATCGCGATCACCTCCTTGTTCTCCAAAATAATGGAATCCATTATTAACTGCCAGCTCATCCGGTAGTAATCAAATATGTATACAGCCCACAGTGCCACCTACCGGTTCCAGATTTTGTGATTTTCTGTTTTGACACCAAATTGACATATTACTTGCTGTGAATTTAAGTTTGTTAACTTGACTACAGCTCTATCCCCTATCATAGCTATGAACTATTGTCTCGATAAAATAAATATATTAGTACCTATGAAATTGCCGTTCTTGATAAAATATGTTATAATTTTTTCTATATTTTTTGTTTCTAAAGTAATCACCCATGCAATCAATGCATTTTTATCAACGCAGTGGCGGTTTATTGACGTCCCTCTTGAAGAAATCAGCTGGACGGAAGGCAACAAATTCTGCAAGTGATTAAAAACCTGTGTAGTAAAGTGATTAGAAGCGTGTTCTAAGGCCATTAGAGGGCCATTAGAGCTATTTACAATCTAACACCGAGAGAGTCTCTTAGAGATAAATTTAAAGAAATTAATATATTAACTTTGGCCTCTCAGTATATTTACGAAAATTTAATGAATGTTCACAAAAACAAAGATAGTTTTAGTAAAAAAAGTGATATACATTATGTAAACACTAGGAACAAACACAAGCTAGTGATGCCAGTTTCTCGACTCCACAGAGTCAGTAATTCATTCTTGGGGCAATGTATACGCTATTACAACAAGGTCCCGGAAAGTGTACAGGTTCTCTCTATTACCAAGTTTAAATGTTTTATTAAGCTGAAACTGTATAAAAAGGGTTATTATAGTATAAATGAATACATGGTTGATAATAACCCCTGTGAATGAGGTGGTCGCTTCCAAGCAGTTTCTATAATAAATTTTGTAAATAGTTCGTAATCATTTATATTGTAAAATTTATTTTAAAAAAAAGTCCCACTGGGTTTCTTGCTGGTTCTTCCCAGGACAGAGGGTTTTTTTTCGAACCAGTGGTAAAGTAAAAAATGACTTTCAATAAGAATTACACATGTAATGTATATTGAATAAAAAATATTCTATTCCATTCTATTTTATTCTATTCTATTTTTTGCGAGTGGACTGCGAGTGTCACGCCCCGCGCGCCCTTCCTTTCACCTCACTCGCAACATGCCTGCTATAAACACGTTTGGACAGCACAGCAGTACTAACTACTAAGTGTTTAGCGTTTAGCGTCGGACGCTCGATTCTGTTAAAAAATAATAGGTTGTCTGTAAAGTCGGTTTACTGACGATAGTTGAACGTGACCACGTCATAAGAAAATGTTGCTATAAACAATTGACACCACATTCACTTTTCACTGCACTTCATACTTGACGAAAACATGTAAATGTATTATTGTATAGCAGCTTTCCTTACGGACGCATCGCTCACTCAAGTAGGAGACAGACAGATGTCGAACGCTGCCAAACGCGGCGGCCGATCGCTCGCACTAATCAAAGTGAAAACAGGCCTTTAGTTTTCGAACGACCACGGGGTTCATTTTTCAGGTTGAAATTTCCAGAACGGAAGTGGGAAAATTAATAACAGGTGGTGCGTTCGTTTGCAGTATTCGTTCCGTAAGCGGCGTCCCGCGTTGCTGCCACGACGTTATTCATATTCCATAATTACTCTAATTTTTAATTCGATCAGTTTTGAAAAAAGATTTCTATGTTTTTAAAATATAATTAATTTGAAATTAGAATTCTAAGACAAACAAAAATTATTTCATTGGTATTTTTTTTTGTATTAAATAAATAATGTTTGCCTAAAGTAATATATATATATAAAGTTAACGAGGGGAAAACGGCCCAAAAGGGGAAAACTCAATTAAAACGTAGGGAACTGAAATCATTAAAGTGGAAACACTGAGTACGGTATATATCCGGAAATCCCGGCCAACGCCCAAATGCTGTGTGATGTGATTTGTGGGAACACTGTGATTTCGCATCATAAGTAAAAGCTTCCTGTATATACCTAATCAACTCTTTGGTAAAAGCAGAAAATATTACACGATTACACGTAGTCGTACTATCGTCGCACAGTACTATTCTTTAGTTACAGTTCTTTAATTTAAACCATAACATTAAATTGGCAATTATCTTCAAAAACGAAAATCCAAATCAAGAAATAGTTTTCTTTTTTAGTTCCTTCTTCCTTCTTGCAGGTAAGTTTAGTAATTATCAATATAATTTTTTTTCCTGGATAATTTTGACACTTTTCTTTCGTTCTTTGCTTGTTATACGGTATTAGTATTTAGTCTTTATACTTTAAAGTTTAAACTAAGTAAATGTGTGTTTTTATTTGCAATTTTGTTTAAGTAATTAGTGGAATTAGTACTTTAGCCGTTGTCGTGATAAATGACGATAATTTATGTGTACCTAGAGAACTGGAGACCATTTTTACTGTATACGAGGCATTCCATCTTAGTCCTCAGGGGTAATTACACATCTGCATATTAATTCTTAATCGGGGATCAATGTATATATGTCTATGGGTTACAGCAACTATTTACCATCAGCTAGCTTGTCGGCCACTGAAATGTTTCGTTACGTGATCACAGGTTGGCCTGCAATAAGACGCGTTCGTAGTACGAAAAAGCGAAGCGGGCTATCGCCGTTAAAAACTTCAAAAACGCCGTCATATGACCAAAAATTGCGTAGCGCCTGCGACGATTAAGACCGCTTATAAATCGCGTAAAATCTTAAAATATTTAAAAAAAAATTATTGATTTTAGTAATCAAAATAATGAGCAAGTAAATTACGAATATTGATGTTATGAATGTATTTGAGTGGTTCCCAAGCATATAGATTAAGTAATTTTGTTATAATTTCAACTATAGTGATGTTTCAGAGGTGGTTTCGCAAATAATAATGACCGAGTCAAAATTTTACAATCGTGTTTTCGAACAAGCAAATTCAAGATAAAGACATGAATTTACCTATATCAAAATTTCAGTTTCGTTAATGGTGTCATACTCCTATACTATTCAATGAAAGGAAGTGCATTTTTTCACGATGTCGCCTTTAACTGACCTGCAATAAGAGTTGCATGTAGCCCTTTGGTGGATTAGGTATAATATGCTCGTTGGCTAAGGGGCTATAACGTATTTCAGAATTTACTCTCGAATTTCTCAAGTCAAAAATTGCTTCCCATACAACAGAGCAATTGCTCTAAATAAGCAAGCCCCATAACCGATTATTGATATTATGGTATGAAGCACCATATTGATATTTATATTAAAAAGTTCTAAGTTCCTATAATGGCTTTAAGTAATCGTAATGTACGGGATTGGCATCAGTTATTAGGTTTTCTGTTAATTCTGTTTCCCAGTTGCAGTTATTTTTGTTTCATACAAATTTAAACACTCTGGCTTTCTAGTCAATCGCCCTGTAAAATAAAAAGTTTCATACAATCTGTTACACCCTACTTTACCCTCTTAGTTTGAATTTTCCAGAATCCTGTTTTATTAGATGCCTATGTTATAAAAGGCAGTTACGTTTGTATTGTGCGTTAACAGATGTTACTCAAGACATCTTTTATATAATATATAGAACATAGATAAAGATATCACCTTTTTTCTAACATTTTTGACAACATATTCATTTAAGACATCTGGTAGATGTGGAAGAAGGTGATCGCTACTAAGCCATTTCTAATTTGTTTTGTGTTTAATTTCTTAACATATATCATAGTAAACTATTATTCTTTTTTTTTGTTTTCAAAAAATGTTTCACTAGGTTGTTTGCTGGTTCTTCCCAGTTCCTATGTTGAATAATAGTTTGTTTCTGTGCTATATTCTATTTACTTATGTGCCATATTTTATAGGCATGCTTCATTATGGTTGTAGCACAAATGGGTTTGCTCGACTGGGGTAGGACTACATTCTCACAGAATACAAGCATAAAATAGCAGCAATTCATATGGTGAGTTTAGAGAACTGGAGACCCTTTTTACTGGAAACGAGGCATTCTATGTTATTCCTCAGGGGTCACAACACATCTGCATTTTGATTCTTAATCGCAGATAAATGTAACAGTTTATGGGCCACAGCATCCACTTACCATCGGGTGGACTGTGTACTTGGTTGTCACCCTTACTCTACAAAAAAAAAACAGGATATTAATATTCTTTATATATTTAAATAAATGTTTTGTTTTTGTTCAACTTAGATTTTTTCTATTGTTGAATGGCCTACAATGAATAATAGCTATAAATTAAAAAATATTACTTATTTTGCATATTTTTCCTATTTAACTGACTTCAAAAAAAAAGGAGGAATCTTTCTTCTTTGTCTATTTTATATTATTATTTTTATATATACTCTGTTGTAACTTCTTTGTTTATGGAAGAATTTAATGATTCTTTTATTAAATAGGTTAATACTTCAGGACTGGTCACATATAAATATTAAGAAAAAAAAATATCCCTAAGCATGGAAAAATAAGGGTAAAATTTTTAAAGTAACTATTTATAGGATGTTCTAATGAGGGCTAATAATTTTCTGCTCACCAGATGTCGCTAGTTAACACTGAGGTAAAGTTTTTTGTTACACAATGTCATTTAACTGAGAAGTTAGTTTTTAATAAATTTTATCAGTTTCTAGAGCATTATATTAATACACAAACAATGTTACAGTGGTTTGCTCTTTAATTTTTTGCACATTTTTAACTTTTTTTTAATTTTTCTACTTTTATGAATATCGGTGGATTGGTTTATTTATTTTTAATCTTATTAATATAAAATATAGTTAATAGTACAGAAAGAAACATTAACCTTTATATTTTTTCGAACAAATTAAGTAACCACTATGAAATCTGTCAAATATTATACCTCACTTTTAAGTGGCGCTGCCCTGGTGGCAGAAAAAGTCATGGATGCCCTCATTGCCTTGTGACATTTCTTAGTTTTCTTTTTATAGGATAGGTAGACCAACGAGCACACAGTCCACCTGATGGTTATTGGTTACTGTGACCCATCGACATCTACATCTATCCTCAATAAAGACTCAAGATGCAGATGCGTTGTCACCCGTGAGGACTAAGATGGAATGCCTCTTTGCCAGTAAAAAGGGTCTCCGGTTCTCTACACTCACCATACGAAACACAGCAGCATTAAGCTGCTATTTTACGCCGGTACCTATTCTGTGAAAGCGTGGTCCTTCCCCGGTCGAGCTGACCCATTTGTGCTACAACTATACTACTAATATAGTTGCAGCATGGCTCTGCCTTGTCATGCTGCAGCCATATATCACTTAAAGGAGTAAAAAAATTAAAAACCTAAGTACTTCAAAAACTAAAAATAGTAAAATAATTTGCACCTCATAGCTTGTGAAGTCTGGGATTTAATTCTTTTTGGCATTGACTTACTTCGATGTTTTTCATTTTTCTTAAAGTTTATTTTATCTCAGCATTATTAGCCTGCTGCGACCCACTGTTACATTCCTTATATAAGGCTTTTATATCGGTTCACTAAATGTAATACTATATAATATATTATGCTTAACAATCATACAGTCAACACATTTTATCCACATTTTTCTATAGGATCAGTGTACATAAGTATTAAATTAAATTTAATACACATACTCACACATATACATACACATATACATATATGTCATCATCATCATTACAGCCCTTCACAAGTCCACTGCTGAACATAGGCCTCCCCCAAAGAATGCCACAAAGCACGGTCCTGAGCCACCTGCATCCATCGACTTCCTGCATGTCTTACCAGGTCGTCACTCCATCTCGTGGGGGGACGCCCTACACTTCGCCTACCGGTACGAGGCTGCCACTCGAGAACCTTTCTTCCCCATCGGTTGTCGGTTCTTCGGGCTATATGGCCGGCCCACTGCCACTTCAGCTTACTAATCCGTTGGGCTATGTCGGTCACTCTGGTTCTACTGCGGATATCCTCATTCCTAAGTTTATCACGCAGAGAAACTCCGAGCATAGCCCTCTCCATAGCTCGCTGAGCGACCTTGAGCTTCCTCATACGGCCAGCAGTGAAGGACCACGTCTCAGTTCCGTAAGTCATCTCTGGCAACACGCACTGGTTGTACAATTTCGTTTTGAGGTTTTGAGGTATGTCTGACGAGAAGATGTGTCGTAGCTTCCCGAACGCTGCCCAGCCGAGTTGAATCCGTCGATTGACCTCTCGGTCGAAGTTGGACTTACCTAGTCGGACTATTTGTCCCAGGTAAACATACTCGTCAACAACTTCGAGCTTAGTGCTCCCAACAACTACCGGCATAGGTGTGACATGGACATTAAACATGATCTTTGTTTTGTCCATGTTCATCTTAAGACCTATCCGTTGGGAAACACTATTGAGGTCATTGAGCATAGTGCTTAGGTCCTCCAGCGATTCTGCCATAAGGACTATATCGTCGGCAAATCGAAGGTGAGTGATGTACTCGCCATTGATGTTGATACCGTATCCTTTCCAGTCCAGAAGCTTGAAAACGTCTTCCAATGCAGCGGTGAAGAGTTTCGGGGATATGACGTCACCCTGTCTTACACCTCTCTGCAATTGGATAGGTTTAGTATTCTGGTTCTGTACTCGGATAGCCATCGTAGCCCTACTGTACAAGCACTTCAGCACTTCGATATACCGACAGTCAACTTGGCACCGCTGAAGGGACTGCAGCACCGCCCAAATTTCGACGGAATCAAAGGCTTTCTCATAGTCCACATACGCCAGACATAGTGGCAAATTGTACTCTTCGGACTTCTGTACAACTTGCCGAAGGGTATGTATGTGGTCTATGGTGCTAAAGCCCTTTCGGAAACCGGCTTGTTCGGGAGGCTGGAAGTCGTCAAGTCTGCGCGCGAGACGATTCGTAATGACTCTCGAAAACAGCACGTAGACGCGGCTCAGAAGGGAAATCGGTCTGTAGTTCTTCAAGAGAGCGTTGTCACCTTTCTTGAAGAACAAGACCACCGCACTTCTGCTCCACGCCTCCGGTGTAATGCCACCATGGAGGACAGAATTAAAGAGCTTCTGAAGGACTTCAAGTACCGGTCTTCCACCCGCTTTCAGAAGCTCCGCTGTAATTCCATCCTCGCCTGGGGCCTTACCGTTTATACATATATTGTTATACATATATGTACATATATGTAAATGTTGCAATCTTAGTATGCATAAGCATAGCTTGTATATGTATACTCTAAGGTTACAATATATCCATGTACTAATAACTACATAGACATTATATACATATTGCAAACATATAATTAATATTCTTTTAACCATTGTTAGCACTTTCGTATAAAGATGAGACCAAGTTATGTTAACTTAAGTAATATATTATATACTGACTGTTTGGAATAACTTAAATGATAGGTTGATACTAATATGTGAAGTTTAGTTAAGGTATAAAAACACAACTAAATATTTTTATTTTTTATTCCACGAATATGTTTCGCAGTAACCACTTAGTGGGTATAGATACCGGTAAAGAGTACCACGTCTTCATGTAGAATAGCAAATAAGAAAGGATGGTCAACTATAAAATCCATAGGTTCTGGTGGCTTAGAGTTGGAGGACATTGGTACTGCAATGGCTCCTGTAGAAATAAAACAAATTATTTATTTTTAATATTCTAATATTGCGCCGTGGCTATCTTGAGATTCGAGACTGACGCTAAGTCTCGAATTTCAAGATAGCCACATTTCAGCTATATTATACGTATACACTTAAATATATTGGTTGGCTGGACCGGGGAAGAGTCGCGATCTCACAATAATTTTCTTAATGTACCTAAATAATTTACCTCTCGGTCGAAGTTGGATTTACCTAGTCGGACTATACATACTCGTCAACAACTTTTAGCGTAGTACTCTCAACAACTACCAGAATAAGTGTGACATGGACGTTACACATGACTTTTGTTTTGTCTATGTTCATCTTAAGACCTATCCGTTGGGAGACACTATTGTGGTCATTGAGCGTAGTGCTTAGGTCCTCCAGTGATTCCGCCTTAAGGACTACTACATCGTCGGCAAATTGAAGGTGAGTGAAGTACTCGCTATTGACATTAATACCGTATCCTTTCCAGTCCAGTAGGTTGAAAGCGTCTTCTAATGCAGCGGTGATGAGTTTCGGTAATATAACATCACCCTGTTATACACCTCTCTGCAGTTGGATAGGTTTCGTACTCTGGTTCTGTACTCGGATAGCTATCGTAGCCCTACTGTACAAACACTTCAACACTTCGATATACCGACAGTCAATTTAGCATCGCTGAAGGGATTGCAGCACCGCCCAAGTTTCGAAGGAATCAAAGGCTTTCTCATAGTCCACATACGCAAGACTAAGTGGCAGATTGTACTCTTCGGTCTTCTGTACAATTTGCCGAAGGGTATGTATTGTTGCCCTATTCCAAATTTCCCCATCTTCAGATCACCGTTCTTTCTTATGCCTAGTTTTGCTTTGAAGTCTCCCATTAATACCATATAGTGGGTTTGGGAGCAATGTATGGCTCTAGATATATCCTCATACATTTCCTCCACCTCCTCATCGGGATGTGCCGAGGTTGGTGCATAAACCTGTATGACCTTCAACGCAACCCTCGTCGACACACAATCTTTATAACGTTAACGAGAGACTTGTGGACGATAAATCCGATACCTCCTTGGGACAGATGGTCGCCCTCCCCGTGATAGAACAAGTTGCCACATTCGAGAATTATTGTGTCCTCCCCATCTCTTCGGAACTCAGATATTCCTATAATATCCCAGCGCAACTTGTCTATCTCTTCTTCAAGCTCCAGGATCTTCTCGTTAATCCAGGGTGCGTGCGTTGTATGTAGTCAGGTCGAGTCCTCTTAGGTGGCAACCGAACCTCCACCGGAGATTCTTAGCACCCCCTGCCCCGCCGTTACCATGTCGCCACCGTAGCCAGGAATAGCGAGGCCGCTAGGGACTGGGGGCCGTCTTTTTGTAACTCTCGTTATGGGGAGTATATTGCCATAGTTGTCACACTTGGCGAGCGGGTTGGTAACCGCAGTTTTATTATTGTAATTTACTGTTATCAGAAAGATGCTGCTGCCCATCTTCTGTCTCAGTTTTCCTCTGTCGCCTCTTACGACACACACGGGAAGATATGGGAGTAGTGGGTTCTTACCCACCTCCACAAGAGGCAATGTATGTATGTATACAAAATATAGAAGTCATTTAAAATAATCTGATACTCACTCTGTAAATACTAAGAACAGACACAAGCTAGTAGTAGTACTAGTACCAGTGCAGTTACTCGACTTCACAGTAACAATAACCCCTGGGAATGAGGTAATTGCTTTTTTTTTATAGGATAGGGTGACAAACGAGCACACAGTCCACCTGATGATAAGTGGTTACTGTGACCCATAGACATCTACATCTATCCTCAATAAAGACTCGAAATGCAGATGCGTTGTCACCCGTGAGGACTACGACGGAATGCCTCTTTTCCAGTAAAAAGGGTCTCCGGTTCTCTAGACTCACCATATGAAACACAGCAGCGTTAAGATGTGGTATTCAAAAAATATTTTAAAAAAAACTTAGATTTTGATAATCTATCCTGCAAATGAAAAAGTAAAGCTAATAGTAGCAATGCATATAAGTCGTTATCTTCATAACATGTTTATTTTAACAGTTTACAATAACATTACAAAGTTATTAATCCAGCTAGATTTAGGTCATTTTCTATGGAGTTGTAACGAAATTTTTACTAATCCAAGCTCGTTTTGGTCGTTCGTTCGTGTTGATCGACCATTACACGTTGACTTCTTTATTCTACTTAACTGTCATAGTTTTCCTTTTAACTTCATTATATATACTACTATTCTGTATATTTTCACATTTCCAAAAACAGCGGTTTAGTTTGTACAATGACATGACTAATGAAAAATACAACTTTAAAGTTAAATATTTCGCAAATAGACCCATGAATCGAGATTTTGTTTCAGCTTTATAGGCGTGATTAATATCTATAACTATGCCAAATTAGATTTGTAGCACCTAGGGTCTCTGAACAAAACCGCGGACGGACGGAAATGGCGAAACTATAAGGGTTCCTTGTTGTGTAACCACGGAATTCTAAAAATGTAATTTTTAGTTATAACTAATTCTTTAACTCGAAGCCGCTTACCAGTAAATGCTCCCGCAGTAGCACCTTCTTCATCGACCTTCACGATGGCCTCTTGGAAAAATTTCGAGACGGCAACCTCGCGCTCCTTCACTATTCCCGGGGCTCCATCACTGAATATTCTGCTCACTCCCAGCTGTAAAAGCGGGGAATGTTTTTATCCTACAAATTTTTTTTCTAATCCTTAACCTTATTTTATTTTTTTAGTAACCTATGTTATACATGAACTGACAAATGACCTAACAGTCCATTTGACGGTAAGTGGACACTGCCGCCCATGGACGCAACCAACTTGAAACAAAGTAAGCTACAGATGTGTTGTTACCTCTTGAATATCTCATAGCCTGTAATTAATCATACTCTGGTTCTCTATTTGGCGGCAGATGTAGGTAAGAGAGTGGTAACCACCCAGAAGGCCTCTTGGGCAGAAAAGAAGTCTTATCACCTTTATGTAAATAATAATCCAATTTTTTGAAAGAAAAAAGAGCAATGCACCGCTTCGCGAATTCCATTTTCCTATTATCCCACAGTTATGGTGAATGTGGATTAAGAGATAAAAAAAATCCTCTAAAATTGTCAGTTCATTAAAATCCAAATCAATGACAGTCACTTTAGTTGCCTTTACACATCCCGACAAATTGCGGACCCTTAATGCGCAAACGCAGCACTCATCTGGGAAACTATATACTTCACCCAGAGGAAGTGAGATTATTACTCACAGCTAAGCAAATCCGTCTATTCATTGAGGACGCTTAGCAGTTAACTGTAGACATAGCAGCGCTCACGATAGATATTTTAGGCCGCAGTGATACTGGTCTCTAGATCTACATAGCTGCAAGTACATTAAAAAAAAACTGTTGTTAAATTCAATTGAGCATGCCATAATCGCATTAAAAAAAATTACGTAATACCATAAAGTCCAAGACATATTTAAGTATAAATATTACATCCTACTTACTTTTAGTACGTGCTACTATTATTTATTCTGTGCTTTTAAAATATTGTGATAAAAATCTCTGATTATTATAATAGTCAAGTAATATAAAATAGTAAGAAATTTGTTTTTCTAAAATTTTATATTAATTTGTACAGCGATCTTTTGAGCCGCTGCAAACAATCAATACAGAACGGCGGTTGACGCCGTACTGAGCTACTGAGTGAGGCAGTCTATTTACTAAATAATGATTTCACACATTCACATTGCCGTGTAGTGGCGGTCAAGAATACCACTACCCCATATCCTCCCGTGGGTGTCGTAAAAGGCGACAAAGGGAAACAGGCAGGAGATGGGCAGCAGCATCTTCCTGATAATAGCCAAAATTACAATAAAAAAACTGCGGTTGCCAACCCGCTCGCCAAGCGTGGCAACTATGGCAAATACCCCCCTATGAATGTAACAAAGAGACGGCCCCCAGTCCCCGGCGGCCCCGCTATTCCTGGCTACGGTGGCGACCATGGTAACGGCGGGGCAGGGGGTGCTAAGAATCTCCGGTGGAGGTTCGGTTGCCACCTTAGACGACTCGACCTGGCAACGTACAACGCACGCACCCTGAGGACTGACGAGAAGATCGTGGAGCTGGAAGAAGAGATAGACAAGTTGCGCTGGCATATTATAGGATTGTCCGAAGAGAGGGGGAGGACACGGTAATCCTCGAATTCGGCAACTTGCTCTATCACCGGGAGGGCGACCATCTGTCCCAAGGAGGTATCGGATTTATCGTCCACAAGTCTCTCGTTAACAACGTTGTAAAGATCGGGAGTGTGTCGACGAGGGTTGCGTACCTTATACTCAGAATCACCAAACGGTATTCGCTGAAGGTCATACAGGTTTACGCACCAACCTCGGCACACCCCGATGGGGAGGTGGAGGAAATGTATGAGGATATCTCTAGAGCCATGCATTCCTCCAAAACCCAATATACGGTGTTAATGGGAGACTTCAATGCAAAACTAGGCACAAGAGAGAACGGTGAGCTGAAAGTAGGGAAATTTGGAATAGGGCAACGGAACCCAAGGGGCCAGCAGCTGGCCGACTTCATGGAGAAAGAGGGACTCTTTATGATGAACTCTTTCTTCCAGAAGCGGCCCCACAGGAAGTGGACCTGGTCGAGCCCCGACGGTTCGACAAAAAATGAGATTGACTTCATTATGACGACCAGACGACAACTGTTCAGTGATGTCTCCGTGATCGCGAGGGTGAAAAGTGGTAGCGATCACCGAATGGTTAGAGGCACACTGAACCTAAACGTTAAGTTGGAGAGGTCTCGTCTAATGAAGTCAACGCTCCGTCCCCCTCGTGCTCTGTTCCAAAGTCCCGAAACCTTTCAGCTCGAGTTACAAAACCGTTTTCAGTGCCTAGAAGACTGCAATGAAGTGGACGATATGAATGACAAACTCGTGGAAACTGTCCATGCGGTCGGAGCTAAGTTCTGCAAGACCCGCCGCAGAAGAACACAAAAACTCTCCGATCACACTCTTAATCTCATGGCTGTTAGACGGGAGATAAAGCTACATTCTTCAACAGACTTGACAGCATACAGGCATCTGAACAGACAGATCTCCAAATGCATGCGGCGGGACTTACGCAACTTCAATACAGCTCGTATTGAAGAAGCGATCGAGCGGAACCAAGGCTCCAAAGTCTTTGCCAGAGATCTGTCTGCCAGAAAGAGCCACCTGTCAAAGCTGAAGACAGGATGTGGCAGCATCGTTTCCGGGACATCTGAGATTTTGAGTGAGATTGAGAGGTTCTATGGGCAGCTGTACACGTCATCGTTGGAGCCACACGCAAGTGTGAGTAACGATCCAAGAGTGAGTCTCATCCGACACTATTCCGAAGATATCCCGGACGTCAGTCTGAGCGAGATTAGAATGGCTCTCCAGCACCTTAAAAACGGTAAGGCCCCAGGCGAGGATGGAATTACAGCGGAGCTTCTGAAAGCGGGTGGAAGACCGGTACTTGAAGTCCTTCAGAAGCTCTTTAATTCCGTCCTCCATGGTGGCATTACACCGGAGGCGTGGAGCAGAAGTGCGGTGGTCTTGTTCTTCAAGAAAGGTGACAACGCTCTCTTGAAGAACTACAGACCGATTTCCCTTCTGAGCCGCGTCTACGTGCTGTTTTCGAGAGTCATTACGAATCGTCTCGCGCGCAGACTTGACGACTTCCAGCCTCCCGAACAAGCCGGTTTCCGAAAGGGCTTTAGCACCATAGACCACATACATACCCTTCGGCAAATTGTACAGAAGTCCGAAGAGTACAATTTGCCACTATGTCTGGCGTATGTGGACTATGAGAAAGCCTTTGATTCCGTCGAAATTTGGGCGGTGCTGCAGTCCCTTCAGCGGTGCCAAGTTGACTGTCGGTATATCGAAGTGTTGAAGTGCTTGTACAGTAGGGCTACGATGGCTATCCGAGTACAGAACCAGAGTACGAAACCTATCCAATTGCAGAGAGGTGTAAGACAGGGTGACGTCATATCCCCGAAACTCTTCACCGCTGCATTGGAAGACGTTTTCAAGCTTCTGGACTGGAAAGGATACGGTATCAACATCAATGGCGAGTACATCACTCACCTTCGATTTGCCGACGATATAGTCCTTATGGCAGAATCGCTGGAGGACCTAAGCACTATGCTCAATGACCTCGATAGTGTTTCCCAACGGATAGGTCTTAAGATGAACATGGACAAAACAAAGATCATGTTCAATGTCCATGTCACACCTATGCCGGTAGTTGTTGGGAGCACTAAGCTCGAAGTTGTTGACGAGTATGTTTACCTGGGACAAATAGTCCGACTAGATAAGTCCAACTTCGACCGAGAGGTCAATCGACGGATTCAACTCGGCTGGGCAGCGTTCGGGAAGCTACGACACATCTTGTCGTCAGACATACCTCAAATCCTGAAAACGAAATTGTACAACCAGTGCGTGTTGCCAGTGATGACTTATGGAACTGAGACGTGGTCCTTCACTGCTGGCCGTATGAGGAAGCTCAAGGTCGCTCAGCGAGCTATGGAGAGGGCTATGCTCGGAGTTTCTCTGCGTGATAAACTTAGGAATGAGGATATCCGCAGTAGAACCAGAGTAACCGACATAGCCCAACGGATTAGTAAGCTGAAGTGGCAGTGGGCCGGCCATATAGCTCGAAGAACCGACAACCGATGGGGAAGAAAGGTTCTCGAGTGGCAGCCTCGTACCGGTAGGCGAAGTGTAGGGCGTCCCCCCACGAGATGGAGTGACGACCTGGTAAGACATGCAGGAAGTCGATGGATGCAGGTGGCTCAGGACCGTGCTTTGTGGCATTCTTTGGGGGAGGCCTATGTTCTGCAGTGGACTTGTGAAGGGCTGTAATGATGATGATGATGATTTCACACAAGGCTGCTCAAACACCGAAAATTTCGACATTTATCAGCCGAAAAAAATTTATGATAACTAAACTAAACAAAATTAAACTCCCATTTACATTCAGTGACTTCCCACATGATAGATGAAGAGTTTTAAAAATATACTGAGTTGAACAATAGATATTTTCAAAAGTTATCGTGTTTACAAGCCTTGCGGGCTTGATAAATCCACACCATAAGCCACTAAAACCCCTTTTTTATTTAAAAATAGTAATTAATCGATTCATAAAAAATATTATTAAGTTCAACAATCATTTATCTTTCCGACAATGTGCTTTTTATATCATTTATATGTATAAATGATTGCTAGATACGATTTCATGCGACAAAACGTTGGAATCTTGATTTTTAGGCGCTAGTAGAACATACCTATGCGCGTTGCGCTTACGGCATGCAATAGTTGCCTGTAATGCAAGGAATCAAGTACCACGATAATCGATCTAATTTTAAAATAATATTACAATTTACATGTCAAAGTTCTAATGATTTTTAATTCCTCTCAAAGTTAATCCTAAATATGTGATATATGAGTACAAACCAGAAAGTAAAGGCAAAATAAAGTACAGGCTAAAATTTCAATATGTGAAAGTAATAAGTAATAACAATCACCCACCAGAAGTAGATTGTTTACCACCTATTATATGTCACCAGCCTCGGTATATTATAGCTGTATAGCACAAAAGGGTCGACTCGATCGGGGAATGACAACGTCGTTGCAGGACACCAGCGTAAAATAGCAGTATAGTGCTGCTGTGTTTCATATTTTGAGTGAGGAGAATAGGAGACCCTATCGACTGAACGGACATTCCATCATAGTCCTCACCTCAACGCATTTGCATTCTGATCCTTATTGAGGATAGATGTAGGTGATAGGGTGTCTATAGGCTACAGCCACTTCAACCAAGTCCACTTACTATCAAGTGAACTGTGTGCTCGTTTGTTGTCACTAAAAAAACTGTTTGAAATTTCCGATTGCTTTTGCGTTTTCTCCGTAACAAGCTAACGAGTTGAATGGATGATGTTAATATAAGAGCATTACGAACCTTGGGCAATATCTGAGTGAAGTCCAGTTTACTCCTAACTTCGAATTTAGGCAAGTACAAGTTGATTTCCCTTCCCGCTAGGCTCAAAGCGAACACGTCGTCTAAAAGACCCTTCTCGGCCACCTTTTCCAGAACTGACGACAAACCGTCCACTTCGTTAGGCAGTATCACGACCATTCGGAAACCTAATTCTTGGTACGGCAATTCGATCATCTGTGAAATTAGTATTGAAACAGTTCGGTAAAATAGATGGTTCGGTCGCGCAGTAAACAAAAAGTTTGATTGCGCTGCAAGTTGGAATCAGGCACAAAACAATATTGTTTACAAATTATTGTTCCGAATGCAACGTGTCAAGCTATCGACTTAAAAGCTGTATTTATGTGATATCTACAGTCGACTCTCGATAATTTGAAACTCAAGAGACCAGAGCAAAATTTCAAATTACCAAAAGTTCAAAATAACAGGAGTTTAGATAACCAAGTGTTAACACAATGAAATAATTTATTATAAAGAAATATGCACTTATAACACAATATATGTATTCAATTAATATTTATACAGAACACTCAATTATTACAGTTTTTGTAATCACGATACTTAATTACACTTTGACTAATTCGACGCGTGTTCTCAAAACAGAATCCCCAAGACTCTTTTTTTTTTTTTGCGCTCGAAGCAATTTGGAAAAGGGCTACCCTTTACGGGAGGCGGAAAATGCATTACGCATACCACGATGGCTATCCATCGTGGTTATGGGGGACTCACGCCTAACCGGGGAGCCTATGTGATACCCCCTAAAAACCGCCTTTGGGGACTGGCAACCAGCTGTTTAAAGCTTCCTATACCGTATCGTAAAGCGACCCTCTTTTGGGAAAAAGAGGGCGCAGGCGGCTATAAGCCGCTGAGGGAGTGCCTACGAAGGCAATTTGATTGTAAAAATTTAATTATTTATGAAAGTTTAATTATGAAATTGACTGAGCCACCAGGAGGCAGTTCAAATCGTTTGACAGAGAATAGGCGGGTTCGAGTGGGAGTTCCTCGGCCTGCGGATGTGATAGCGAGAGGGAGTGGGGTTGCACACTTAGCTACCTCACGAATAAGTATGTTTAATGAAACTCTGAGACTTTGAAGAAGTTTCAGAGAGTTTTAATTAGTGAGTGCCTACGAAGGCAGTTTTAACCCGACGTATTGACCTTACGATGAAATGATTAAAATAATTTTATAACGTACTTAAAAGATTATGATGCTCTGTAAGAGCAAGGAGTCTGTCCTGAGGGGACTTGGCAGCGCGCAATTTGCGTGCTAAGACTGTGATCTCCCCAATGTTGATGTTCTTAATAGCGGCGTACACCGTATTTAGATCATCAACCATTGAGGGTTGTGCTTGCTGTGCAGCGGGGGACGACCGCGGAGGGTCGGCCTTTTTGGGTCCCCAGGGAAAGACTGGAGGCTGTAATGGTTGTGAGAAGCCCGGAGGTGGGCGAAGAAGAGGGGGAGGGACCCGGGAGGGCCTTGGGTCTACCTGAGATGGGCGAAAATATCTCTTAGGTGGCAATCTTGACGGGAGGGCCGGGAATGACCTAGTATTAACCGGCGGTGGAGCGTGCCTAATGGGGCGGGGGGGAGGTGCGCAAGGGCAGCCTCTGTAGTTAGCCGGGTGGCCTGTTTGTTTACACAGGACGCACGCGGGTGGGGATTCGGCATTTTTGGGCCGGGGACACTCTTTCGTGTTGTGGGGGTCGAGGCACTTAACGCACCTGGGTGGGGCGGAGCAGTTGGCCGCCGCATGACCATATAACTGGCAGCGGTGGCACTGCGCCGGGTAGCCGCGCCTATGTGGGAGCTCAGCCCTAACTCCCGACAGCCCACACACTGTGCGTAACTGTCGGAAGATAGTCTTTGCCTCCGGAGCGTTTGCAAGAATAACGAGAGCGAGGGGGAACCTCAAGCCCGTTCTGCTGTGCATTTTATGCACAGCCTCAACCGGGAATCCTTGGGACTTAAGGTCCTCAAGGATTTCCTCGTTGGAAATTTCAAAAGGGACGCCTCGGATGACGGCCCTGATTTTGCGCTCTTCCGGAAGAGCGTACGTGTGATAAGAGACTTGTTCGGCTGTGAAGAGCCTGGGGAGACGACGAAAGTCGTCGACAGATTGGGGGATGATTTTAATAGCCTCCCCGAGGTTGGTGGCTTGGTCGTATTTTATTCCTGCGTCGTAGCAGGGTTTGTAGAGGCGGGTAAATTGAGCCTTGTCTCGTAAGAAGACAGGGGGCGGGACTTGCTTCTTAGTCGGGTTAGAAGCACAGCGGGAGGCTGGCTTGGGCAGTGGTGTCACGGAAACTGCAGCGGGAGCTGCGGGGACTGAGGCAGCTACGGGGGCTGCGGGGTTTGCGGGGGCGGCAGAGGCCGCCGAAACGGTTTTCGCGGCGCGTTTACGACGCTTGGAAGACACTGTCGTGAACTCTGATTCTTCGGATCCGTCTGAGTCAGACGACTCCGTAGAACCAGAGCCCCGGAGTGTGGATTCTGAGTCGGAGTTGGAGCACTCCATGTCGATCTCAAGGGACGCGAACGAGTTCCGGGACTCGAGGTAGGCCGCTATAACGGGCGGCGGTGCCTGAACGGTGGGAGGAGCCATAAGGGCTATGATGGCTGCTTTAAGACCCTCCGGGTCTTTATGCAACCGAGAGACGGCATTTTACAGGGAGACTATCAATTCCTGCGAGGACATTTTACGTATCTACTTAAGAAGACAGGGGGACACTGTTCTGAGAAGAACAGATCGTATTCTTAAGAAACAGTAAGGGCGGGATCAACGTTCTGAAAAGAACGGGACGGTCTTATTCAAGGAGTTGTGCCCTGGTTCTCAAAAGAACAGGGCCTTGCTCTGAAAAGAGCAAGTAACTCCCTTGAAACAATATACACGTTACAATTAATAACAAGAAAATAATCACAAAAACAAAAATGACAATTAAAAAGCAAGACCAACAGTCAAACCGCCCCGCCCGGAGACAGGGAGGTAATAACTGGAGTTAGCGAAAAAGGACTCACCAGGCGTCGCACTGTACAGTGCGAGCAGGACAGCGGAGGCGCGAGAGCGAGAGAGCACTACCGTACGGGGACGGATGTGCGGACTACCTAGACGCGACCGCTCGAGAGCGGTGCCACAGGCGGAATCCCCAAGACTCATGATGCACCCTAATTTATACATTTCCCTTTCCACTTCACATTTCCCTTTCCACTTCTCTTCCGTTGTGCACGAAGAGGGGCGGCCGATGTTGGTTGCCAACACTGCCATCCTGCATGGTTCCTGCCTCAGGAACCCCACGAGTCCGTTTAAAATACTGCGAAGACATAAATTGATTAGAAACTACTTTCATATATATAAACTGATCATGACGCAAGTTTATAGTCAGATGTTATAATCAGGTTACACATTTTTAGTTCTACAAAACTCGACGGCACTTTTAAGACCACCTGCACTTAAAGGAACTTGTCACACTTAAGAGACCAGGTTCGTCTTTTTCCTGGAATCACTTGCATTTAAAGGACATTTAGTCTCACTTAAACGTACCAAGTTCATTCCAGTTACGTTTAATAAGATATTTAGTCTTATAAACGTACCAACTATGCTTATCTCGGTTTTGTTTAACTTTTTATGTGTTTAACCAATATTTTGTACTGACTTGCGCACTCAGTAAAATGCAATCAAAAATTTTACCATATACACTTTTTCGGTACTACCTAACATAGACTTTGTGATGTATTTTCTTATACCTTACCACCTAAAAGTTCATAGAATATGCTTATTTGCTTCGGCCTGTCCTGACTCTTAAATTTCTTTAAGCTCAAATAACGCGATCGCCTACGCCTTTTATATTTTGTGCGTTTATTGCGTTGCAATCATCGTGATCTACGTGAAAAACAACTTGTTAATTAGCAGGCAGGATACACAGTTGCCTATCCTCTTATCCATCACTCATACGAGGGCCCTCAAACAGACATACGCTCTCATACCGTGGACTATAATAAAGCACTTCGCTTTCACATTTAAGCATACATCTCCATACGAAGTATCTCACACATACTCTTACTTAAACTTGCGAGATCCTACGTTAACCACGTGAACCAGGACAGCACCTGCCCGGATAAAGCCTGCTGCATGTTCAGAGAACACGACTTCCGCGCATACAGAGTATAACACTTCCGCGCACACATAGTATACGACTTGCGAGGCACCGTCATGTATAGCATACGCGTGCTTCGGCACGGCGCCCACCGCGCGTGCAGCATACGCGTCTGCCGAAACCAGGCCATGATACAGCTGGACCCGGTAGTCCATACCGACCAGCAAGGCTCACACTCGCCTTACACTCGCGTACATGTAATCACATCACACGTGCTACTGTAACACATAAAAGAAAACATTAAAAAGTCTCAGTCGGAACAAGATTTCAAGAAATGCTGCACTACTCTTGGGACACCATTCGCTTTTCTAGGGCACCATATACTGAGCTGCGGCTACACGACAACCTCTGGTATGGTGCGATCCTCATGTATCGTTAAATTATCTCTTCAATGTCAACTAATTTTATTTACTTCGATTTCGTCAGTTATACTTTGTTTTTCCGCAACTAATTAAAAGTTAAGCACTTATTCTTACAAAATATTTTTAAGACAGTGTTTAGGATAAATTTGCTTTCCTCGTGTATCAAATGGTGATCGCTAGCAGCGGCAAATAATGTGCCTGTGGCGTCATAAGCCCATAGCATACTTCCACTCAAGAGTGGGCGCCACAGCACCACGCCTTCCACTATACCCTCAACATTAGATCCCAATTTTGTCGAACACAACACTTGAATTAAACTGTAACACTTGTCAACACATTAGAATACAAAAATACTACTTAGTGTTTTTAATTCATCGCACGTTAAAGTTAAGCATTTTTTTTTTGTTTATCGTTTAAATATGTTGAACTTTAAAATTAGTCCATGTAAATTACACCACATATCAAATTATAACTCGAGCATGATAAATTTCCACTGAATGCTAAACTATAACTCATCTTAAAATACCTCCAACATTTCTTTTGACATTTTTACGTAAAGGGATAATTGCGAACTTGCGGGTACCTTATTATCAATTGAATGTTAATTGAACAAAAAGATTTATCTTTTGGCTTAAAACATTTCACTTTAAACTTTTACTCTACACTTTAATTGTATGTCAATGTCGTAAATAGTACAGCAAATTTCATCTCTGACATTTAATAAAAACAAAGACATCAACGCGAAGTCTTTCACAAAGTTAATAACTATCACAATATTCGAAGATTACAATATGTGCACGATAACAGGGATTATATTCCACTTCTGATGTTAACACAATGAAATAATTTATTATAAAGAAATATGCACTTATAACACAATATATGTATTCAATTAATATTTATACAGAACACTCAATATTACAGCTTTTGTAATCACGATACTTAATTACACTTTGACTAATTCGACGCGTGTTCTCAAAACAGAATCCCAAGACTCATGATGCACCCTAATTTATACATTTCCCTTTCCACTTCACATTTCCCTTTCCACTTCTCTTCCGTTGTGCACGAAGAGGGGCGGCCGATGTTGGTTGCCAACACAAGAGAGGGAGAGGGGTATCAAGTAAACAAGAGTTTGATCAAAATTAATGATTTATTATTTTAAACCTTTGCACAATTACTAACAAATGTTCATTTTGAAAAGAAGTCTCTCTCATTTATGTAAAAATCGACAGGTCTGTACATACTACATTTATGTAAATAAATTAAAATTAAAAATTTTGTACAGCCAACTTCAATATAAGTTATTAAGAATAACTCAATAACTACTGGTCTGACCTAGATCAAATTCATATGAGAAGTACCAGCTTTCAAATAAAAAAAGAATCATCGAAATCGGTTCACCCAGTAAAAAGTTATGAGGTAACACATATAAAAAAAACATACAGTCGAATTGAGTACCGTCTCCTTTTTGGAAGTCGGTAGAATAAACGACAGGTCTTTTTTTAAATCTTTATTTAAGAGCTTAATCAAAATGCGATTATGTCACTCTATTTGACGTCATTTAGAACTAAATAACATTCAATTTAACAAGCAAACAAAAATGAAGACAAGTACTATCTAATTGACTGATCTGAGGAAAATATTATGTTATATAATTTAGCCAATAATTTTGTTTCATCGGAATGAGGATTGGATAAAATAATGTTACAATCAGCAAATTCCTTTAAAATATTTTTACACTTAGCTATTCGAAAGGCAGCATTGTGGGCACACTCCATCAAGACATGCATTAAGTCCTCGGTAACACCGCATTGTTCACAGTTCGGTGACGGGACTTTATTCATAAGATAAGCAAAATTCTTGCATGGAATGTGTCCAGAACGGAGCCTCATAATCACTACTGCGTCCTTTCTTGGTAATATGTGACTATCAATCCATGGAATTCTAAGAGGATGTGGCTGAACCGTTTTATACCAGATACCTTTTTCTTTAGAGCGTAAATCAAAATATTCCTTCCATAATTTGTAGCATTGTTTTTTGATTAACCAAATGCAATCTGTATAATAAGGGAGTACATTATATTCAATTCCATCAGTTATAGCTTGTCTAGCCAAGACGTCTACCCTTTCATTATATTCAACGCCACATTGTGACGGAATCCACTGTAACTTTATAGATTTAGAATTGGAGGCCAGATTTAAAATACAGTCAAGGACTGAGTAGGCTATCGGGGTACCTCGTAGGCCCGAGGTGCACCGAGCCAAGTGTTGGAGTGCGCTTTTAGAGCTGTGAATATCAGTATATTGCCTTGTGCCTCACAGATTGCTATAAGTTCCGCCTCCATAATGCATATTATGTCACTGTTTATTTTTAATTGTAGACTAATGTTGCATTGTGGGTCATAAAATGCTGAACCAATTCCACTCCCATCCTTAGATCCATCAGTAAAGAGTTTATAATAATTTTTATATCTCTGGTTGATAAAATCCACTCATAATAACTTTAAATTAAAATTACTTTAGCTTCGCTTTTTTTTTACAAGATTCGGGATATTACAATGAATTACATCATCCAAATCTATGTTGGTAACCCAGGTATTCATAGAAAACATTTCTAATTGTCGGCTGGAATGAATATAAACATTAGAAAGACAATCAAACATAGTTAACAATAGTGGTTTCTTTTTATTCCGCCAATATCTGTTGTCCTTGTATGTCAATAATTCTCGTAATATTTTAATTGTAATATTGTTTTCTCGTGACCTAGCTTTTAATATAAATTTACCTCCTAAATAAGTTCTCCGCACGTGCAACGGAAGGAGACCAAGTTCGTTCTCCATTGCATGTATAGGAGTTGTTTTAATAAAACCTCCCATTACTCTCAGCGCTTGATTTTGCACTTTATCTAGCTTACTTACATACTTTTGACAGCTGTTGTAGTATAAAAAACTTCCGTAATCAAGTCTACTCCTTATAATAGCAATATATAAACTTTTCAAATGTTTAGGGTGTATTCCCCACCCTGTCCCAGCAAGAACTTTAAAAATTTATTTAAGTATCTAGAAGTTTTATCAAGTAACTCAGTAATGTGTTTATTCCATTTTAAAGAGCGGTCTAACCACATCCCCAAATACTTTATAGCACTGACTACCTCTATTACATTATTATTAATATTTAGCGATATCTGTTGTCTATTGATGCCTTTCTTGAAGACACATACCTTTGTTTTGGTTGTTCGACAGGTCTTTACATGATAAACGCTTCAAATTGTATTTATGTAATTTATATTATGTACGTACCTATATATTCTATAGTAGGTACATTGCAAAAGTAAACATCTGAAATATATTAAAGCGCGTTTTTCCGTAATCATTACGTAAAGTGAATAATATATCTCTATTTAATAACGGTTTTAGTTGTACCACGCAGTTAAAAGGACGGAAATAGAACGAAAAAATCATGCATGTTCTCTGTCGCAGAAATACAACACGAGCGGTACCTAGGGACACGGAAATATGTGTCGCATTTAAAGGCGACACAAGCGGTCAAAAGGTTAAACAATAACATCCGTTTAAGGTCGGCCACATACATACGGAATTCCGTTTCCAGATTCCGTTTCGATATTCCGATTCGGAATCCCGAACGCAGCAAGTCCATATAAAATCTATGACCCGCCACACACGTACGGTAGTTTTCCGTTCGATATTTTGCGGGCAAAACGGGATTCCGTTTGTGTGTGGCCGACCGTTCGAAATTCCGAAACGGAATCTCGAAACGGAATTCCGTATGTATGTGGCGGGCCTTAAACGATAACATTATGACAACTTGTTGTTCATTCAGAATGTTATGTTGAGGTACCAATGTTTAGTCGATAAATAACATTTCGTTGCGTCTTTGTACCTGAATAAATAGTGCTTATAAAATTGTTATTGAAGAAATCGCAATCTTTTTTTTAGATAAGGGCCAAGTGTCTAAGAAATAAAACTTAGCAAATCTAATTGAAATCTATCCAGTAGTTTTTTTCCGTGATGCGCGCACAACTGCAAACCTTTCATTTTATTTATATAGAAAAATATTTTGTGTTATGAACAGTTTTAACACGTCCCTTAGCACCAATTTCGTTGTCCTCATTGTAGAAGAGGGAATCCTGTAAGTGCATCATAGGTTTCTTTACGACCAGTGACTTGTTCACGTGGAAGTCTTTCTCGTCAGTTTCTGCCGCTTGGAAAAGAACATGCCAGTGACCCTATGAAATATTTAAAATATTAGATCGAATGTAAAAGAAGCTTAATTACATATTAATAAATTCAACCAAAGTAGCTCAGATTCTAAGCGCTCGCTGTAAATTTCACAGTACTCAAACAACCAGAGTTCGATATATATAGGCTGCAAATAGTGCCGAAACCAACAGCGCTGCCTTTGCAGTATTTTGCTGAGTTGGAGACCTATTTGATGTCAAATTTAAATAATTTTTTTTTGTTTTATTTTTAATTAATTACGCATGTATGTGCTGCTCCTTATTTGGTAATAAGCGTAAACAGTCTAAGCCAGATGCGTGCATATTTTTGTCCTTTGCGTTTGTACAATATTTTTATGAGTGTGTATCAATGTGTATAAATAGTTCTTTCTTTCTTTAACAGCCCGTAAAAGTTCACTGCTGGACGCACACATTTTTTTTTTAATAGAATTATCGTGACAAACGAGCACACAGTCCACCTGATGGTAAGTGGTTGCTATGGCCCATAGACATCTGCTTCTATTTTCGTTTGCGAATTAAAATGCAGATGCGTTGTCAGCCGTGAGTACTAAGATAGAATGCCTCTTTTCCAGTAAAAAGGGTCTCCGGTTCTCTACGCTCACCATACGAAACACATCAGTCTCAAGCTGCTATTTTACGCTAGTGTTCTGTGAGAGCGTGGTCCTTCCCCGGTTGAGCCGACCCATTCGTGCTACAACTATACTATTAATATAGCTGCAGCATGGCTCTACCACGTAAAAATGCAGCTAAACCCTTGTTGTTGCTGGCACATTAATTTAGATGCAAGAGCACTTACCTACTTAAGTAAACTTTCCCGACTCTATTGACTAGTAATACCATTAATCTTCAACTCTAAGAGCTAGGACAATTTTCAATACACACATCGTCCTGGATCCTTGTAGATCACAGACATAAAAAAAATTGTCTCATGTTAATAAAGCTATTGGGCTATTTTGATTTGTAATAAAGTGATTTTACTTTATAGGTTAAATAATTTACTTACCTTTCTATATCAAGAACCATTTTTCTGTCACTCCTATTAAATTTGACAGTGCTTGCTGAAATTTAGCATCTTTAGATGGATCAGAATCGCGCGCTGATCTGGCTGTTAGATATTGCAAAAATAATCGAAAATATTTATTTTTACTTTCATGCCGAAGACTATCTTGTTTTATTTTATTACGGTCAAATAATATTTATTAGGTTATAAAGCAAGTATTTTTGTAAATTTTTTGTATGTAAATGTAAATGTTTTCATTATTTTGTTATTCTATTGTTTACAGTTATTATCACGTCTTAGCTTTACACCAAGAATTACATTAGAAATTCTTGATGGGATGCGATGTAACGCGCATATATTATTTTCATCAAGAACTATAATATATATATTTGTTTTTTTTACCAGTAGTGTTTCAACAAAATCTTAAAAAAGTTCAATGAATTAAAAAAATGCCAATAATTATATAACTTCAAGTCAGTGTTTTACATTTAAAGATCAGATATAGAGAGCCAAAGTTATTATTTTCATTTTGATTAATTTAATTCGAGACTAAAATATATGTGAAAGGTCTTTTATCTGCAATAATAATTTTCATCAAAAATAACATAGAATTATAAAAGTCATATACACACACGGTCAATCATACTGAAGATTATCAATTGTACTACAAAATATTTAAAAGACTATTTTTTTTTTATAGGAGAGGGGCAAACGAGCATGCGGCTCACCTGATGGTAAGCCTACCGCCGCCCATGAACAACCGCAACACCAGGGGAATTGCAGATGCGTTGCCGGCCTTTTAAAAAGGAGTAGGCTCTTTTCTTGAAGGTCCCTAAGTCGTATCGGTCCGGAAAAATCGCTGGTGGTAAACTATTCCACAAGGAAGTTGTGCGAGGAAGAAAACATCTTCTAAATCGCACAGTGGTGGACCGCCAATCATCCAGATGGTGTGGATGGTATCGGGAGTTCTGCCGCGATGTGCGTTCGTGAAATTTGGCGGCTGGGATTAATCCGAACAATTCATCAGAGCACTCCCCATGGTAAATGCGAAAGAAAATGCTAAGAGATGCAACATTTCTTCGCAGTGCCAATGAGTCGAGCCGATCGGAAAGGACTCGGTCGTCGACGATTCGAGCCGCTCTGCGCTGGATGCGGTCAAGTGGAAGAAGCTGGCACTGGGGAGCCCCAGCCCAGAGATGGGAACAGTATTCCATGTGAGGCCGAACCTGCGCCTTGTAAAGTTGCAGGCGTTGAGCCGGCATGAAATACTGTCCCGCTCTGCTGAGCACGCCAAGCTTTTTAGAGGCCAATTTGGCCTTCTCTTCCAAGTGACCACGAAACTGCACGCTACTCGATATGTCGACGCCGAGGATTCCGATACTGGCTGAGGCAACAAGGGGAGTACCTTGAAACTGAGGAGATACGACAAAGGGGTTCTTTTTAGCGGTAAACGCGCAAACTTGTGTCTTCTGAGGATTAAACTGGACTAGATTTAGTCGCCCCCAATCCGAGACTTTGTCCAGCAAAGACTCGACTTCAGACACAAGTTTGTTCCGGTACTCTGTGACGTTTTCCCGAGAAATATTGGCACGGCCGGTGTATAGAGCATCACCAGTGCTGTCATCTGCATAGCAATGAATGCTACCAGCTTGCAACATATCATTGATATGCAGAAGAAACAGCGTTGGTGATAGCACGCAGCCTTGTGGAACACCAGCGTTAATAGGCTTGTAGTCGGAGCATGCACCGTCTACAACGACCTTGATGCTCCGATCTGCAAGAAAGCTGGTGATCCAATTGCATAATTTCTCGGGAAGCCCATAGGAAGGGAGCTTCGAAAGAAGCGCTTTGTGCCAAACCCGATCGAAGGCCTTCGCAATGTCCAAACTAACGGCCAGTGCCTCCCCCTTGGACTCTACTGCCAACGCCCATCTATGAGTTAAGTAGACCAGAAGATCACCAGCTGATCGACCCCGACGAAAACCGTACTGGCGGTCACTAATCAGCTGGTGATCCTCAAGGTACCGCATGAGGTGGCAGTTTACAACGGATTCCATTATTTTGGAGAACAAGGGGGTGATGGCGATAGGCCTGTAGTTGGACGGATCTGAGCGGTCGCCTTTTTTAGGGATCGGGTGGACAAAAGCTGTCTTCCATGATTTCGGGACTACGCCTAGGGAGTAGGAGTACCGGAAAAGACGCGTTAGAACCGGTGCCAACTCCGGAGCACACGTCCTCAGCACAATTGGGGGGATTCCGTCAGGCCCACTCGACTTGTGGATGTCAAGGGAGAGGAGTGCTCTGCGAACCGAGCGCTGTGAGAATCGCACATCCGGCATGGAGCACTCACACGGCGGGATGGTTGACGGTGTTTTCCCCCGTCATCAACAGTCGAGTTGGACGCAAAAAGGGAGCCTAAAAGGTCGGCCTTCTCTTTTGCGTCGTGGGCCAGTGAGTCGTCCTCCCTGTGCAGAGATGGTAGTGATGGCTTACAGAAATTCCCTTGGACAGCCTTGGCGAGAGACCAGAATGCACGGGTTCCCGAAGGAAGGCGAACTAGTTTCTCGCCAATTCTGCCTATGTGCTCTGACTTTGCCTTGGCAATAACTCTTTTGAAGGACCTGGAGGCGAAGTTATACTTCTTTTTGAGTGTGCTGGTGTTTACATCCCGAGTCACCGAAGCCGCAGCCCAGGCTTGATAACACTCATGCTTACTGCGTAATGCAGTCTTACAGGAGCGACCAAACCAAGGCTGAGATCTGCCTCCGATGGGTACCACAGATGATGGAATAAATAGTTCCATTCCCTGTAGCACTACATCAGTGACAGAGTCAGTAACAGCGCTGGGATCATCCGGCGAGAAGCAAACCCGCCCCCATGGGTAGGAAGCAAAGAAAGACCGCATTCCGTCCCAATCCGCCGACCTGTAATGCCAAACACGGCGGCAACCTGCAGAACGCAACCGCGAGGGGAGCGTGAGTGGCACCACACTCCGGATCAGACAATGGTCCGAAGAGCCAAGAGGGGCATCGACGGAAACCTGATATCCGTCCGGATGAGAGGTCAGCAGAAGGTCCAACAGGGAAGGTGTATGTATGATTCTCAACATCTGGAATCCGCGTAGGCGATGTAACTAGTTGTGTCAGACCATATGCCAAGGCAAAGTCATAAACAGATCTCCCCGCATGATCGGTTAAACGTGAACCGAGCCATTCGGCGTGGTGGGCGTTAAAATCGCCAAGGATCACGATCTCTGCGGATGGGACCTGTTGTAGCAAGGAATCTGTAGCCATTTGGACGTGGTCGATGAGTCGGTCTGTTTCGGCATTACCGCTATGGGACCTATAGAGGCACACGTAGACGCGCGGATGGTCGTCGCTGTCTACGCGTAGCCAAAGGATGGACAGGTCCGAACCTTCAAGACTGCCGAGGCGTCGAGAACAGATGTCCTCTCTGACATACACGCAAACTCCAGCCCGAGGCACAAAGGAGTGCTCCAATTTGTACCCCGGGTAGGAGAGATACGAAGTATCAGCCGGAGAGGACACCTGCGTCTCGGTCAGAAAGAGCAAGGCCGGCTTCGCCGTCTCAAGATGGTAGTGGACGGCGTTTAGGTTCGAGTGAAGTCCCCTGATGTTGCAGAAATTCACGGATAGCGTGGCAGGGGTCGCCTTGGTCTTGTTGCTCAGTTTGCCCCGAGCAGTTATTGTGTTGAGCGGAATTTTGCCCCCCCCCAGAATACGCGGGGCAGCCTGAGCACCCACGCTCAGGAGTGGAATAGCATGGTCGTGGATGCTCAGCGAGGGATTCACCAGGGGTACTGGTACCCTCCTGGGGTAGTTTATGACGTAATTCCGCTACCATGTTGATGGGGGGGGGGGGGGGGAATTGGGCATCCGGTCACCTGCACTCACCAGACGAAACGCGGAAGCAGAGCTTCCACTTCACGCCGGTATTATATTTCCAGTATAATGACCCGAATATCATCATATTTGACTGGCACACTTAAAAGTTTTATCACATGGCTAAATGATTGACTTTTATATTATGATAAGGTCATGCTTTTCTATAAAAAGTTGCAAGAAATTTCAAATCACGGATCTATTGGTTTGTTTTACTTTTTACTTAATTAGTGAAAAACAAGATGGACTGAACTAAAAGTTTACTTTCTTGTGTATAAAGTGCTATTTAGAATTTTATGCAAATGATAATTAAAGTTTCTAAGTAAATAAGTGTAACATAGCGGGTATTATATTCAATGGTAGCGGCCATCCATATTTGCAAAGCCAGCATTATTTTCTGTACAGAAACCGGCAAAGTGTTGCTCAAGGCACTATAAACAAAGCAGCTGATAAAATGTTACACTCATAACTGTTAACAAAAACTGTTTCCGCAAATGGTCTTATAGATATAATAACTATTCAGCCGTGTTAGGTGCAGGAGCTATTATTAGAAGGAGAAGAGGTAAAATTTTGTTTTATAAATGCGCAATCAATATTGTTTTGTCTGCAATTGAGCATAAAATAATAAATAACTTCAGCCAAAGAGCATAACTGGCATTATACTCAGGCCCATCAATTGGTATATATGTATGTCTATACATACATATAATGATTTATGGCCGCTTAGTAACTGACGGTGACTCACTATAACATCCTACAGTCACGCCGAAACTAAGAGGAGAGAATCACTGTAGAAAAGGTAATAATTTATTGCGGAAATTTTGTGATAAAATTAAAAAAATTATAAACTTATACAAGTTATTCTAACTTAGTCTAACTTATCCTTAATCGTTACAAAAAAAAAAACAAATAATAAAATAGTGAGATGGCGTCAGTTTTTAAGAAGATATAACAAAAATAAGCAAAAAAATAAATTTCAAAAAAGTTCAGTATTTAATTGATTATATACCGCTGACACTTAATCTCGCTTTTCGAAACCTCGCCAGTTGTAAACAATACTTGTGTGAAAAGACAAAATCTTCTTTTCAAATTTCCGCCGAGTTGTAAGTAGAAGGCCAAATAGGTCATGTGTCAATTTTAATTAAATCTTGACTACGTTTCATCAATTAACCATTGGTAAAAATTAAAACAGGAATTTTACGATTGTGTTTACAAAAAACATTATTAGTTGATCCTTGCAGCTTGTTCATTATTTTTATTATAAATACCTATAAATGTATATATTATTAATAAATAGTTCCCATAATATTTTGGATTATTTTTTATTTTGCCCTATCTGCAATGTTCTACGCTCTATAGAAAATGTGGCGTATGACATGACTGACAATCTTTCGAACGTTTTATCTAGGTACAAAGATGTTTTACGTTTTCGTCGCCTCCACATGATATTTTTGTCAGCATAAGGTACCCTTCTATATCTGAAACGAATATAAATATTGCTACAAAGTAAAGTAATAGGCTATATAAGTCCCTCTACTGGGCAACGGACTCTTTTTTTATTTCTGAGAGGGTTTTAGGGCAAGGAAATGCTCGCCGTGCTTCCCCAATGCGTGTTGACGAAAATTGTAATTACAAATTTCATTCGTGCTGTCGGGGATCAAACCCGGGAAAATTTACAGCGAACGCTTTGACCCAGATCTATTAATACGATACAAATAAATACGATTTAACATATGTAATAAAAAAACTCTTACGTACTTGAAACTTGAACACTTGATAGCTCGTGACGCCTACTGCACAAAGCTACAGCACAATGTAATTGAAGATATACGACATAATTCTCAGTGATGCGCAAGCATAGCAGGCAGTATGTCACTTATATAATTGTCATCTCTGCAGTCTATTAATCTTTGCACTTTTATAAGTAATAAAGAACGTAGTTGCTAGACGGTGTTGACGTCGGCTAAAATCTCTGCGATCGCCGTTTCGTCAAGGTCATTCAGGCTAGTTAAAGCCTTAAGAAAGAAACAAGGACATAGAAACACTCGATATTCATAAAGAAAAGAAATATATAATATAACTAGATGACCAGGCAGACGTTGTTCTGCCCTATCCAACGATCCTTCCTATAAATAGTTTTATATTAATGTTACCTTGATATCCATCTATTAGTGTTCGTCTTGTTGGTTGTCCGTTTAAATAAATAAATAAAAAAATAAAAATCCTTAAATACGCAATAAAAAATTTTAGGGTCATTTATCGGGATAAAAACTATCCTATCTCTCAAGTTGGACCAAAATGCACACAGTGTGCAAAATTTCATTGAAATCAGTGCAGTAGTATAGGAGTCCATCGCGGACAAACAACGTGACACGTAATTTTTTTTATATAAAGATTATATCGATATACTTAGTAGGAGCCTCAAAAAAAATGAAACCATAGGTATATACTTTATTATGCTATCTTTGAGCAACGTCATTTTTCTACCGACTTCAAACAGGAGGAGGTAATCAAGTCAACTCTATTTTTTTTAAGTGTGTTACCTCATAACTTCCTTCTGGGTGAACTGATTTCGATGATTCTTTTTTTATTTGAAAGCTGGTGCTTCACATGTGGTCCCATATAAATTTGAATAAGGTAGTCAGACCTGAATTTTCAGTAACCAGGCAGGCATTATATGAACACAGTATATTTCAAATTTCATTCAATGTGAACCAGTAGTTTAAGAATTATAATTAGTCTAAGTTTCTTGATTTTGTCACTTACTGACTGACCGATCATCAAAACTCTAAGGCACTTCTAGCTGAATTAGAAGCTTCAAATTTAGAATACAAGTAGTATTTTGTGTATAAATCCAGGATAGAATTAAAATATTTTGTAATTTTGGTCCAGTTTTCTAGATACACCAACTGCATAAAGATAGGTACCTAGATATAATTATGTTCAAAAGTAAATTGTAAAATGGTCAACAGAATGAGAAATCAAGAATGGGACATCCAAAATCAAAATCCATTCGCACTAAATAATTTAATTTAATGTAATAATTATGTATTACTTGTGAGATACATTGTGTTTTCATGCGATGGCCAAGTCAATCTATTTATTTAAAACATAAAATATTTTTAATATTGATATGGTCACTATAAGACGTTATTAGGTTAGCTAATTACGTAATAACTTGAGACCCTTAAGTAGGGACTGAATAAATTAACCGACTTGGTATTACATGGACCTCACAACTTTTTACGGTAAAAGAACTGAGTTGCGAGACTTGTTTTTTTTATAAGTTATGTTTTTGATCATCATCATCATTACAGCCCTTCACAAGTCCACTGCTGAACATAGGCCTCCCCCAAAGAATGCCACAAAGCACGGTCCTGAGCCACCTGCATCCATCGACTTCCTGCATATCTTACCAGGTCGTCACTCCATCTAGTGGGGGGACGCCCTACACTTCGCCTGCCGGTACGAGGCTGCCACTCGAGAACCTTTCTTCCCCATCGGTTGTCGGTTCTTCGAGCTATATGGCCGGCCCATTGCCACTTCAGCTTACTAATCCGTTGGGCTATGTCGGTCACTCTGGTTCTACTGCGGATATCCTCATTTCTGAGTTTATCACGCAGAGAAACTCCGAGCATAGCCCTCTCCATAGCTCGCTGAGCGACCTTGAGCTTCCTCATCCGGCCAGCAGTGAAGGACCACGTCTCAGTTCCGTATGTCATCACTGGCAACACGCACTGGGTGTACAGTCTCGTTTTCAAGTTTTGAGGTATACCTGACGAAAAGATGTGCCGTAATTTCCCGAACGCTGCCCAACCGAGTTGAATCCGTCGATTAACCTCTCGGCCGAAGTTGGACTTACCTAGTCGGACTATTTGTCCCAGGTAAACATACTCATCAACAACTTCGAGCTTAGTGTTCCCAACAACTACCGGCATAGGTGTGACATGGACATTAAACATGATCTTTGTTTTGTCCATGTTCATCTTAAGACCTATCCGTTGGGAGACACTATATGCTTAGATCCTCCAGCGATTCTGCCATAAGGACTATATCGTCGGCAAATCGAAGGTGAGTGATGTACTCGCCATTGATGTTGATACCGTATCCTTTCCAGTCCAGAAGCTTGAAAACATTTTCCAATGCAGCGGTAAAGAGTTTCGGGGATATGACGTCACCCTGTCTTACACCTCTCTGCAATTGGATAGGTTTCGTACTCTGGTTCTGTACTCGGATAGCCATCGTAGCCCTACTGTACAAGCACTTCAACACTTCGATATACCGACAGTCAACTTGGCATCGCTGAAGGGACTGCAGCACCGCCTAAATTTCGACGGAATCAAAGGCTTTCTCATAGTCCACATACGCCAGACATAGTGGCAAATTGTACTCCTCGGACTTCTGTACAATTTGCCGAACGGTATGTATGTGGTCTATGGTGCTAAAGCCTTTTAGGAAACCGGCTTGTTCGGGAGGCTGGAAGTCGTCAAGTCTGCGCGTGAGACGATTCGTAATGACTCTCGAAAACAGCACGTAGACGCGGCTCAGAAGGGAAATCGGTCTGTAGTTCTTCAAGAGAGCATTGTAGCCTTTCTTGAAGAACAAGACCACCACACTTCTGCTCCACGCCTCCGGTGTAATGCCACCATGGAAGACGGAATTAAAGAGCTTCTGAAGGACTTCAAGTACCGGTTTCCCACCCGCTTTCAGAAGCTCCGCTGTAATTCCATCCTCGCCTGGGGCCTTGCCGTTTTAAGGTGCTGGAGAGCCATTCTAATCTCGCTCAGACTGACGTCCGGGATATCATCGGAATAATGTCCGATAAGACTCGCTCTTGGATCGTTACTCACACTTGCGTGCGGCTCCAACGATGACGTGTACAGCTGCCCATAGAACCTCTCAATCTCACTCAAAATCTCAGGTGCCCCGGAAACGATGCTGCCACACTCGGTCTTTAGCTTTGACAGTTGGCTCTTTCTGGCAGACAGATCTGTCTGTTCAGTTGCCTGTATGCTGTCAAATCTGTTGAAGAATGTAGTTCCATCCCCCGTCTAACAGCCATGAGATTAAGAGTGTGATCGGAGAGTTTTTGTGTTCTTCTGCGGCGGGTCTTGCCGAACTTAGCTCCGACCGCATGGACAGTTTCCACGAGCTTGTCATTCATATCGTCCACTTCATTGCAGTCTTCTAGGCACTGAAAACGGTTGTGTAACTCGAGCTGAAAGGTTTCGGGACTTTGGATTAGAGCCCGAGGGGGACGGAGCGTTGACTTCATTAGACGAGACCTCTCCAACTTAACGTTTAGGTTCAGTGTGCCTCTAACCATTCGGTGATCGCTGCCGGTTTTCACCCTCGCGATCACTGAGACATCACTGAACAGTTGTCGTCTGGTCGTCATAATGAAGTCAATCTCATTTTTTGTCGAACCGTCGGGGCTCGACCAGGTCCACTTCCTGTGGGGCCGCTTCTGGAAGAAAGAGTTCATCATAAAGAGTCCCCCTTTCTTCATGAAATCGGCTAGCTGCTGGCCACTTGGGTTCCGTTGCCCTATTCCAAATTTCCCCACTTTTCGCACATTTGACTTTGTGGAATATGAAAATTTGTGTTAATTACACATGATTTATAGTGATAATTCACACTTTATATTTAATTTTCAGTTAATTCTGGCTATTAAATATAATGATACGTGAACGACACAGTATTTGAAATGACAATTTTATAAAGTGTATAAAATTATTACGAAGCAAAATATAAGGAATTAACTTTTAAAAACTGTGTAATTTCTTACCTTTTATATAAAAACTAACAAAAAACATTCTATTGTACCCACTTAATTTTTTTTTAAATTTGTAGTTACCTCTTAAACTCACGCGGCGAAGGAAATAAGACTACAGTATGTGAAGTAAGTGCGACGCGTAGGTAAAGGCGGAAACTCGTCATTTGAAGTAAATTCTGTTAATTTAGAGAAGCGTAATTTAGTAACGAAACTAATTCTAATGAAATATTAATTTTATAATTCATATAAATAACATTTAAAAAATAATTGTTCTGAGCACTCTTAACTAAGGTTCTAGCTAAACGTAGTGATCATATACTCTTTGGTTCGGAGTGTTCGTTTCTAAATATTACCATACTCTTTGGAGCGTTTTACAAAGGTGACATTTGATAGGGAGTTTTGGCGGGAACTTGACCGGCGGCGGTTTGCTGCTCCTGTATTATGGTTTAAATAATGGTTTGAAGTGGACTTTGATATGTAAAAATGGTGCGATTTTGTGTATTAAGTGTCCGCGCATGTGAACTATTAGTGGAAATTGTGAAACAAGTGCTCTGATGGTGATGTGATTCTCAAAATAAGGTGTCTGTCTGGTTAGGCGCCTTGAGATACCATCGCCAACCGTCAGCTGTCTGCGGGCTCAAGTTGCCGTCAAAATCTCCCAAGGGCTGCACAATGTGACGCATCAACATATTGTGAAGCAGTATACTATAAAGGATAATTATTATAATATATAGTAACTTGAGGCTCAGAAGGGCTAGATCCCAGAGCCATAAAACCAGTTATTAAGAAGAAGAAGAGAAGGTGACATTTGACTGCCCAATAGACATAGTATCTTATAGACTAAACATTCAGTGACGTCATCAGCGTGTGAAAGGAATGCACGTATATAGTTAGACATAAGAGTAAGGGAGAAGCAAATCTCTATTTCTTGTCTTTTTCTAGGTATGCGTTTTTGATTGTTTTCCCTCTTTTATTTGACATTAACGATGTCAAGCTCTTTTGAATAATATTGATATTAAAAGTAAACAGGTAATTGAATTTAGAGTTTTTTGTGGGTCTTAGTTATTAGGTAAGGTGAAAAAGATGGTAAGTTGTAGCATTTTAGGATGCAACAGCATCAGTCAACGAAAAATTGATAATATTACCTTTCATCGGTAAGTTTGTTTTGTGCTTACATTTGCTACTTATACTGATTAATATATATTGTTTTGAATATAAAGTGTAACATTTCATGTTTTTAATGAAATTTGTGATGTATTTTGTCAAATATTTGGACTCCCAAATTGTAAATTCTTCATGATAATGCTCCTTAATTTGAACGGTTATTCGAAAGCTTAAAGTCATAACAAAAGTGTACTTTTTGATTTGGTAGGATTATAGAAACTAGGGATATCAGCGAGTACAATAATGTTTTCGCATTGTTCAATAATAATTGTTATTGTGATTAGTAGTTATGTCCATAAATATGAATCACATAATGTTATACATATACATACACTTTTATGTTCAGCTTTAAAGGAAACTCCTTATTGCCCTACAACTCTTCAATCATTTTCCATATAACATAGACGTCACAAATAATATGTAAGTATCAACCTGAAAACACGTTTGGGTTCAAGTACATAAATATTGGGCAAAGTATTTTTTTTTATAGGATAAGGGTGACAAACGAGCACACAGTCCACCTGATGGTAAGTGGTTGCTGCGGCCCATAGACATCTACATCTATCTTCGATTACGACTCAAAATGCAGATGCGTTTTCACCCGTGAGGACTAAGATGGAATGCCTCATTTACAGTAAACAGGGTCTCCGGTTCTCTACACTCACCATACGAAACACAGCAGCGTTAAGCTGCTATTTTACACTGGTATTCTGTGAGAGCATGGTCCTTCCACCGGGGGGTCGAGCCGACCCATTCGTGCTATAACCATAATATAGCTGCAGCATGGCAATTATTAAAAAAAAATATGTCATTCTAATATAAATAAAAATATAGATAAAATAATAAATAAATAAATAAGTCTTAATCTTAGGGTACACAATAACACAACAACATAAGATAATATTCTCAATTAATGATGTAGAAAAAATTTGATAATAATATACTTACCGTTACCATTGGTCAGTATCAAAAGTCAAAAGTTATAGGTTTTGTGATATAGTCACACCAACTTATCTGTGAGCTGACAGCTGCGGCAAAATTGTGAACTACAGCCGCCATTTAATCAAACGTCACTCGATACGTCATTGTTTTGAGAGTTTATAGAAAAATAAAAAATGCAGAAAACCATTAAAAGTGATGCCCGAAACATTATTTTATAAGTATTAAACTTTTGTGAGCAAGAATCTCGAGGGTAAGCACCGATAATGTCTTTCAATCAGGTCTATAAAAGAGTATCAGCTGCTACAAGAAGGAACAAAACATAGCAATACTGACCAGTATTGCTATGTTTTGTTCCTTCCTTTCGTATTTCCGATAAATGGATTGGTTAATGCAATTCATTTCTTTTTCAGATGTTAATCAAGGATTCATTTCCAAAATAGTTATAGAACCGGAAACCGCATAAACCACAGGAACGCAAATTACAACGCCCGGTAAAAAAGGCATAAAGGCATATCATTTAATTAAAGTTTAAATTGTTCAATTATGATATTTGTTTCTTATATAGACATATATCTGTTAAATCTGTGTTCTAGTCTTTTTATTCCGTGACTAATTTATTACCCTAGTATGTGGACTCTATGTAGGAATATAAGACCCTTAGATGGGAATATTCCCGAACTGGCAACACTAAGTTGGTGGCACTCGTAGATAGAGGAGTGACTAGATAAAGCATTCGCGTATGCTTTTGAGATAGAAATAGGCGGGAGGTACTTTCACTGGGTTACCAGATATTGTTGCATTTCCCTCGTTATGGGTTTATTTATATTCACAGCACTTGCATTCATACAAAAAAGTTAATTGTTACCATAAAAAATGATTAATTAATTTCTCTTGAAAATACATTCTGTGACTAAAAACTACGGGCGGAAACGACGTAAAATTAGAATCATCATTCTGTATTCAACGGCGCATCGACGATTTTACTGGACATTCAATAAACTCTGGATTTCGACGGCACTAAGTGAAGACGCTACTAGCACAAAGTGTGATATTGCTAATAAATAACAATATGTTATGTATGTACTTAAATATTAATTAAGAATAAAAATATTAAATAATAAACAAAAGTTTCCTCGTGTCGAGTTTTGTTTTTACAAAAAAAAAACAATAATGTTTTAACATACCATTCCATCACAAGTTCAGTGCTGAACACAGACCTCCGAAAGGAAAGGCTTTCCACTTAGGTTTTGTAGTACAAAACACGGTTATGAGGCTACTCCCGTGATTTCCTGCATGTTTTGCTAAGTTAGTGTCTTGTGTGCGGCAAGTTGTAGCGTACAAGAGAATTTGTACGCCACAACTTGCCGCACACAAGAAATGATATTACCCCGCGTCGTAAGCAATAATACAAGATGGGGATGGGACAGTAGCACTTTCCCGATGAAAACTTAAAATAATAAATAACTGCGGTGGCCAACCAGCATAACGCATATTTTCACGCAGGCGTGGCAACTATGGTAAAAGTCATCCTATGAGGATATCTAGGGAAGGCCTTTTTTAGGTGGGTGGGTAGGTACTTACTTATGGTTAGGTGGCTTAATCATGTTGCCTAATGGTTAAGGTGGTAAAATGTTTTAGTTTATATACGTTGTAAAGCATCAACAAGGGTTTGTTTTTGTAATATGTCGGAATATAAAATAAAAACTAATGTTTTATAATATTCTATTTTAATTTACCATGCAGTGTAAGATTATCTGCTACCTCATATCATTCCATGGGTGGTGTATGAGGCGACATAGGGAAACATCAAAGAAAATAAACAGCAGCAATTTCCTGATAACAGCTAAATAAAAAAAAAACAGTGGTAGACAACCCGCTTTCCAAGCGTTGAAACTATTTCAAATAACTATAATCATGTTTATGTTCAACAGTGGACTTTTGATAGACTGTAAAGATATATATTCTATTCAAATGAAAATATATAGAAATATACAAAGGAAAAAGAACTAAATTTTGTGTACTTACACTACATTTAGAAATATTAACAACAAGCTATTCCCCGCGACTTCGCCCGCGTGGAGTAATTTTTCGCGGAACTCTAAAATAAAAGCAGCCCAAGTTACTCCTTATAACATCAGCTACCTGCCAGTGTATAAATATTGACATTAATATTTATACGATACTACCTTCTCGGAACCCCTCCACTAACACTTAAACTTTATGGTATGTATTAAAGTTCAAATTGACTTTTAAGTATTATTACGAATCTTTTGTATGGGAATATAGAAAAGTGTTGTTAGACTTAGACTTTTCATGCAATTTTTTAAATTTTTCTCCCCGTAAGAACCATCTTCGTACTTCAAGGAATATTATGAAAAAAGAATTAGCGAAATTGGTTAAGCTGCTCTCGAGATATGCGCTTAGCAACACATTCAGCTATTCATTTTTATATTATAGATGTTACATTAAGTAAAACAAATGAAAACACAATTATATATTAAATATAATTCAATAAAATTAAAATAAATAAACGATTATTTATTAATTTTTCATCACATTAATAAACAACAAAATTAACAAAATTTTTGTCTTCTAGAGCATTCGTTGTAATTCTTGGTTTGAGTAGCTTTAGAATTTCTCAAAAATATGCATTTGTAAAGTTGATTTATACTTTTGCATGGCAGAAATTCTTGGGTGCTGGTTGTTATATATATAATGCCTTGTATATAATATATTTTAATGGTATAAATAATAAGGTACAACTCCTAAACTATACTTAGATAGGTAATACTTATCTCTTGTCAAAAACATCTTTATTACATTATTTATGACAATTAAATAGAAATTATCATAATTATTACATTTATTTCTTAATGTATTTACACATTATTGTTTATAACACCTTTATAAAAGGGATTAAGGGTGGACTAAATGTCCCATTGGTAGGCATGCATTCCCAGTCAATTTTACAATTATTATTGCATAATAAATTATTCATTTGTATATTTAGGTTAGGACTTTAAATTATTTATTTATTTCTTTTATTTAAATCTTTATTTGCATAAAACATGGTAGTACAGATAAAGTTCCAACATTTGTAAGTGAGGATTCATGTTTAATCAATCCATCTATAAGTAAATATTTTGTCATTGTCATGCAACCAAATTATTACAACTCATAATAATACAGAATGTCAGCATTTGAAAATAAAATAAGCAATGCAAGTCAATTTTTAACACATACAGAACAATGTCAAAAATCATAACTACTAATAAGGTCAAACTTACATCACTTATGGAGAAACAACAAGATACAACAAGAAATTATAACATTTAAAAAAATATCTTAATTATATTATAAATTACATAAGTTAAGTATATTTAGTCCACCTAAAACAATGAGGCTCATAATGTTTTGATCATATACTGTTAAGTTTTGTTGGTTACCCATAATTACTACCAGTAGCGATTGTGCAACAGTTACGGATAGCTGATTCCTTAGAAAAGCTGTGAAATAATATATTTAAAAGAAATTAATATATAAAATATATAGTACACTTTTATATCAAGGCATTTAACAAAAAAAATCAAGTATGGGTATCTGTGCGCAAATACAATACCTATAACAATTAATACAATATCAATTGATTTAATTAAATAGCAAGTATATGTAAATGTACTGATACAATTACTCATACCAAACATTTAAAAAAATTATGTACCTACATATTAAGCTTTAGATATTGTTAATTAATACATTTACAGCCTAACATAGTTATGTCCTCCACAGCTGAACATAGACCTCCCACACAGTTTGTCTCCAAATAACTGCTGTTGCCAATTCTCCTGCCAAGCTAGGCAACTATCACAAAACTTATAACTTTTGACTTTTGATACTGACTAATGGTAACGGTGAGTATATTATCATCAAATTTTTTCTACATCATTAATTGAGAATACTATCTTATGTTGTTGTGTTATTGTGTACCTTACGATTAAGACTTATCTATTTATTTATTATTTTATCTATGTTTATATTTATTTTTATATTAGAATGACATATTTATTTATTTTTTTAATAAATATTGTAATGTAATTGTTGCTAATGTATAATAGAATTAGTGGAATGCATTAAAGTTTTGTGCATCTGATTTCAGGCAATACATATTTTGTGAAATTAAATATACTTTGCCCAATGTTTATGTACTTGAATCCAAACATGTTTTCAGGTTGATACTTACATATTATTTGTGACATCTATGTAATATGGAAAATTATTGAAGAGTTGTAGGGCAATAAGGAGTTTCCTTTAAATCTGAACATAAAAGTGTATGTATATGTATAACATTATGTGATTCATATTTATGGACATAACTACTAATCACAATAACAATTATTATTGAACAATGCGAAAACATTATTGTACTCGCTGATATCCCTAGTTTCTATAATCCTACCAAATCAAAAAGTACACTTTTGTTATGACTTTAAGCTTTCGAATAACCGTTCAAATTAAGGAGCATTATCATGAAGAATTTATAATTTGGGAGTCTAGAATATTCCCATCTAAGGGTCTTATATTCCTACATAGAGTCCACATACTAGGGTAATAAATTAGTCACGGAATAAAAAGACCAGAACACAGATTTAACAGATATATGTCTATATAAGAAACAAATATCATAATTGAACAATTTAAACTTTAATTAAATGATATGCCTTTATGCCTTTTTTACCGGGCGTTGTAATTTGCGTTCCTGTGGTTTATGCGGTTTCCGGTTCTATAACTATTTTGGAAATGAATCCTTGATTAACATCTGAAAAAGAAATGAATTGCATTAACCAATCCATTTATCGGAAATACGAAAGGAAGGAACAAAACATAGCAATACTGGTCAGTATTGCTATGTTTTGTTCCTTCTTGTAGCAGCTGATACTCTTTTATAGACCTGATTGAAAGACATTATCGGTGCTTACCCTCGAGATTCTTGCTCACAAAAGTTTAATACTTATAAAATAATGTTTCGGGCATCACTTTTAATGGTTTTCTGCATTTTTTATTTTTCTATAAACTCTCAAAACAATGACGTATCGAGTGACGTTTGATTAAATGGCGGCTGTAGTTCACAATTTTGCCGCAGCTGTCAGCTCACAGATAAGTTGGTGTGACTATATCACAAAACCTATAACTTTTGACTTTTGATACTGACCAATGGTAACGGTAAGTATATTATTATCAAATTTTTTCTACATCATTAATTGAGAATATTATCTTATGTTGTTGTGTTATTGTGTACCCTAAGATTAAGACTTATTTATTTATTTATTATTTTATCTATATTTTTATTTATATTAGAATGACATATTTTTTTTAAATAATTGCCATGCTGCAGCTATATTATGGTTGTAGCACGAATGGGTCGGCTCGACCCCCCGGTGGAAGGACCATGCTCTCACAGAATACCAGTGTAAAATAGCAGCTTAACGCTGCTGTGTTTCGTATGGTGAGTGTAGAGAACCGGAGACCCTTTTTACTGGAAATGAGGCATTCCATCTTAGTCCTCACGGGTGAAAATGCATCTGCATTTTGAGTCGTAATCGAAGATAGATGTAGATGTCTATAGGCCGCAGCAACCACTTACCATCAGGTGGACTGTGTGCTCGTTTGTCACCCTTATCCTATAAAAAAAATACTTTGCCCAATATTTATGTACTTGAATCCAAACGTGTTTTCAGGTTGATACTTACATATTATTTGTGACGTCTATGTTATATGGAAAATGATTGAAGAGTTGTAGGGCAATAAGGAGTTTCCTTTAAAGCTGAACATAAAAGTGTATGTATATGTATAACATTATGTGATTCATATTTATGGACATAACTACTAATCACAATAACAATTATTATTGAACAATGCGAAAATATTATTGTACTAGCTGATATCCCTAAAGTTTCTATAATCCTACCAAATCAAAAAGTACACGTTTGTTATGACTTTAAGCTTATGAATGACCGTTCAAATTAAGGAGCATTATCATGAAGAATTTACAAATTGGGAGTCCAAATATTTGACAAAATACATCACAAAGTACATTAAAAACATGAAATGTTACACTTTATATTCAAAACAATAGATATTAATCAGTACAAGTAGCAAATATAAGCACAAAACAAACTTACCGATGAAAGGTAATATTATCAATTTTTCGTTGACTGATGCTGTGGCATCCTAAAATGCTACAACTTACCATCTTTTTCACCTTACCTAATAACTAAGACCCACAAAAAACACTAAATTCAATTACCTGTTTGCTTATAATATCAATAATAATCAAAAGAGCTTGACATCGTTAATATCAAATAAAGGAGGGAAAACAATCAAAAACGCATACTTAGAAAAAGACAAGAAATATAGATTTGCTTCTCTACTCTTATGTCTAACTATATACGTGCATTCCTTTCACACGCTGATGACGTCAATGAATGTTTAGTCTATAAGATACTATGTCTATGGTGGCACTATAGTTGCCTAGCTTGGCATGAGAATTCTATATAGTTTGTGCATGAGAATTGTCAACTGCAGTTATTTGGAGACAAACTGGGTGGGAGGTCTATGTTCAGCGGTGGAGGACATTTGTTAGGCTGTAAATGTATTAATTAACAATATCTAAAGCTTAATATGTACATAATTTTTTTAAATGTTTGGAATGAATAATATTATCATTACATTTACATATACTTGCTATTTAATTAAATCAATTGATATTGTTTTAATTGTTATAGGTATTGTATTTATGCACAGATACACATACTTGATTTTTTTGTTAAATACCTTGATATAAAAGTGTACTATATATTTAATATATTAATTTCTTTTAAATATATTATTTCACAGCTTTCCTAAGGAATCAGTTATCCGTAACTGTTGGATAATCGCTACTGGTAGTGATTATAGGGAACCAACAAAACTTAGCAGTGTATGCTCAAAACATTTTAAGCCTCATTGTTTTAGGTGGACTAAATATGCTTAACTTATGTAATTTATAATATAATTAAGATAATTGTTTTTAAATGTTATAATTTTTTGTTGTATCTTGTTGTTTCTCCATAAGTGATATAAGTTTGATCTTGTTGGTAGTTATGATTTTTGACATTGTTCTGTATGTATTAAAAATTGACTAGCATTGCTTATTTTATTTTCAAATGCTGACATTCTGTATTATTATGCCTTGTAATAATTGGGTGGCATGACAATGACAAAATATTTACCCTTAGATGTATTGATTAAACATGAATCCTCATTTACAAATGTTGGAACTTTATCTGTACTACCATGTTTTATGCAAATAAAGATTTAAATAAAAGAAATAAATAAGTAATTTAAAGTCCTAACCTAAATATACAAATGAATAATTTATTGTGCAATAATAATTGTAAAACTGACTGGGAATGCCTACCAATGGGACATTTAGTCCACCTTTAATCCCTTTTATAAAAGTGTTATAAACATTAAGGTGTAAATAAATTAAGAAATAAATGTAATAATGATGATAATTTCTATTTAATTGTCATAAATAATGTAATAAAGATGTTTTTGACAAGAGATAAGTATTACCTATCTAAGTATAGTTTAGGAGTTGTACCTTATTATTTATACCATTAAAATATATTATATACAAGGTAAATTTTATATATATATATATATATATATATATATATATACGACCAGCACCCAAGAATTTCTGCTATGCAAAAGTATAAATCAAGTTTACAAATGCATATTTTTAAGAAATTCTAAAGCTACTCAAACCAAGAATTACAACGAATGCTCTAGAAGACAAAAAATTTGTTAAATTTTTTGTTTATTAATGTGATGAAAAATTAATAATAATCGTTTCTTTATTTTAATTTTATTGAATTATATTTAAGGCGCAGGTTGAGCAAAATGTCGCGCTAGTCGTTATTTGTGCTGTTTTAGGAGCTATCTACTTTTTATTTAAAAGATATATCAACAAATAAAAAACACATTATATTTCTACATAATCTTGATTCCATAAATGCTATATCCAATTTTTTTTTAAACGAATAAATATTAATATAATCTCCTTACAACGAAACCACATAAATGTGAAATTATTATTGATAACATGCATCTCCTCGTAAAGTAAGTATTATTTTATTTTGCGATTTACACCAATGGATAGGCAATTTATTAATGAACATTTCTATAGTAAATTTTTTTTCAAAAGACCAAAATTTGATTTTATTAAGAATTTATTTTCAAATCTGGGCATATTCACTGCTCACGGGCTTGCTAAAGTCAGTGAGCCCTGAGCTCTTCGACGCGAAGCCCGTGTCGTTAGAGCGTCGACCAGCACATACACTCACGTCATATTAGTCGATAATAATATTACTTATTAGTTTATTTATAGGTAGTATTATTTGTTTGTTTTGGGTATAATTTTTTGTATTAGTTATACATATATTTGTTGTGTTTTTTACTGCGCGATGAAGCTTTTTGCGTGTATTTTCTTTGAAGTAAATGCAAATAAAAAAATTAAGCACCATTAGCATGTAAGGTTCGAATCCATAATTAAAATTTCGACAAATATTATAATTTACACTATAAAAGGCTAATTCAATATTATCACGCAACCACAATATCTTATTAGGTATAGTACCGCCTCGTTGGTCTAGTGGTTGTAGAAGTGCGAGTGCTGATCATGAGGTCTCGGTTTCGAATCCCGGGTCTTGTCAAAAAGTCAGTTATGAGTTTTTGGCCCGTTTTTGTTTTTATTTATTGCTTGTTTTTTCTTCTTTTTCAAAAAAAAAATAATTGAGTACATAAGATGTTCTATACGCCGAATGTCAGAGAGAAAAGCTAGTACATCTTTTGCTAAACTTTAAAATCTAAAACCAAGTTTAAAACAGACGAATTGATCATAACTCCCTTAGCTATAAAATAAGTTATGATCTAATTAATGGTATTTATTCCAGTTTATGGCAGCTCTGATTTATATTACGTGGCTGAAATTAGGTACATCTTATTAGGTACGTCAAACCAAATAACAGCCGGGCGGCTGACATTATGCACTCCATACATTTCTTATATTATCTAATTACAGTCCCATTAATTTCCACTAAAAGAAAATAAATAAGTTGTAAATTCAAACAAAAATAACTGCATTACTATGTCTATAGTCATATTCATACAAATCAAAAAGCCTATATATGAGATAATGTAAAGTAAGCATAATTTTACCGGGATCATAACTTGTCAAATAATTAGGAAAATGATCGTTTTTCGTTGCGTACCTGTTTTGATTTTAACACTGTTAGGTTTAAAACTGCGAGGTAATATTTGAATAAATATAGTTTCCTCTAGGTACAAAGAATTTTTAGATGAAAATATTTGTAGTTAAGACTACTAGAAATCTTATTTATGGAGTAAAAAGGCGAAAAGACTGCAATTAGGGGCATGACTGGTATTAGGGGCTTCTACCCTAATTCGGTAAAAAGTATCTAAGTAGGTATTAATATACCTACTTTTTACTATAAACTAAAATTTTTTTAAACTAAATTTACTAAAAGAAACTAAAGTGACCATTTATTTTTTAACTCAAAACAGGACATGGGTTTATTTACACTCTAAAAACTATAACTTTACACAATTAGTGTTCAATATAAAATTATATTCGGTATAGACGGTAATTATTAAATGCAACATATTTTTTTAAATTATTAATTACATTTGTCAGTGGATTAAATTTGCTTTAATAAAGTTGGTGATAATTTTAAATAAGAATAAAATTCTGCTTAAGTTTTTTTATTGTTACCTTTGTTATCAACATCGCCTTTAGAACTGGAATCGTAAGTGTTTCTTTCAGACGTCCACAATTTGTTCAAAATAAAAATTATTCTTTCTACTGGAGCATTTGTACCAGGGAGACATAAAATATATTCGATTAAAAAAAATTATGTTGAAGATTGTTGACTTTGAATACTTCCATCCAACGAGTTACGGGACAATTTTGTGTCCCGGAGCTTTGTTTGGGGACAATGGGACAGGTGACTGAGAAAAGGGACAGTCCCGTTCAAAACGGGACGTATGGTCACTTTAGCTATAAACCGGCGACGGCTCCGTGGCGCACTGGCTTAGCAATCAGTTGCTGCACTGGGGGCCGCGGGTTCGAATCCCGCACGGAACAAGTATTTGTATGGCCTACAAATAATTGTTCCGGGTCTGGATGTTTGTCCTTGTGCAATTTATGTTCTCATTCTCTCATTCTATATTACTCTCACTCTGCGAAACATCCTATTTATTTATTTATTCTTTATTGCACCAAATATTTGTACAAAAGGCGAGCTATCTATCTATTTACCTATAGTGAGTAGGTATCTTTTAAACTCACAATTTTCAATGCTTCATTTTTAATATATAATTAATTATAAAATTTCATAATTAGATAATATTATATGAGAATACATAACTCTAATTTAATGCAACTAATATACCGAATAAAAAATTTGAGATACATTTATCGTTGTACGCTGTGTGTATTTCCATAAAATAGTTTATTGATGTTGAAAAAATACTACGTTCTTACAGTAGGTGGCGCCTTACATATTTCTTACGTGATATTATATTGTAGCGAGTCGGCGCGGCACACCAAATGCTCAAGGCATAGAATTATTACGCATAGAAACGCAGTCCAGTACAAAACACGACCGTTAAAATGATGCAAAGTCATTATGTTAGTGGGCGCGAGTCGAATGTGCCTACGCTCGTCACACGCACACATACACGCCATTCAGTGATACCAGTTTCTGGCGTTTGCAATCAAATTGTGCAAATCACTATTTTTTGATTAATTTTAAAAAATCGATATAATAAAGATTACGTATTACGTACGAAGATTATTTAGTAGAAGTTTTTTATGAGAATATAAAATGGAATAAAATGAACACGATAATGATGTTACTAATATAACTTTATTATACATATTATATTAATGGTAAAAAATGCAGACGTAATAAAATTTAAGAATATTATTAAACACAATTAATTTGCTTGAATACAATAAGCACATCGTGTAATGTTTAATTTTAACCGACTTCAAAAAGGAGGATGTTATCAATTCAGTGTATTTTTTAATGTTTTTTACCTCAGAATTCTACAATTTCTAAACCGATTTAGATTTTTTTTGAAAGGATATACACACAGACTGATCCAATACACACGCTGAAATTTTAATGGTTGTTTTCCCGAAGTATAATGATTTTGCTTTAGTAGTACAATAGAATAGATATAAAAATGGCAGATTTACAATCGAGATAAACAATACTCGAATGCGATCTCAAACCAATAGCAATATCTCGCAAGTAGGTCGGGCGTACAGGCTAGCTTATACCGAATTACTATAATAAAGTCTGAAAAAAAATTCGCTGGACGTAATATAGTGTTACGTCTATCGCACGTGCTACCGCGTGCTTCCTACACAGTGAAGGACCACTAATAAATGTTCATAACATGAACTCTCAAGCGTAGTGATACCTACGACATAAACTAGTTTGGACGCCCGAATGGCTTGTGAGGTATTACTATAGTAAATCTGCCCTTTTTCAATTGTAATATTTTTTTATTTAATAAATTGACTCGAGATATCGAGACAGTATAATTTGGCTGCGGGACAACAACCACTAAAATTTCAACATGTATATACGAATTGATCAAGCTTAGAAATCAGTGTACATACATATTGATAACCTTTCTTTTTGGTAGTCGGTTAAAATAGGCTATGTTTGGGTCTAACGTAACATCTGGTTGTGTAAAGTGACATCTGGTTAGTAAAGGCGTTCTTATTAATAATCTCATGATGTTGTAAATAAAAAAAGATTTTATTCTATACTCTAAAACGTAACCTTAGTCAATAAAAAAGCAATTAAAATAAAATAGTCGCGTTAAAATGGCGTCGACGAATCGCGATTAACTGATCATTCCGTATTAGTTTTAAATAGGCACCCATTGTTAATATAATGTTAACACTTAGAGAAGTAGGTATCTATATATAAACATTTGAGTTTTACACAGAGCGTTGCGATTAAATGTTTTAAACACAAATAGAAAATAAATATTTTTAAAAGAAAATTGTGATTTTTGCCTCACAACTAGCAACATTTGTATTATGAGAGCTTAGATAAGTATTTTTTTAGTTTTACGTTCTTATAATGAATTAAATGTATAAACTTATATGTGAAATGTAATACCATTACTTCTTTTATGTTTATCATCACCGTTGTGACAATATTTCACAACACAAACGGTAATTTTTACAATTTTTCGCGAGCTCTTCGCCGTAAGACGTGACGTTGCGCACTGACGCGTCGTTGAGTCAACTAACGCGGTTTCGCGTTAGTTTTACTTGCTTCACTTTCGGTGCGCGTACTAGTATTCTATGCGTAATAATTCTATGGCTCAAGGTCGTTCGCATGGAGTAGCCCCTTAATATATAATTGTGTTTTCATTTGTTTTACTTAATGTAACATTGTTAATATTTCTAAATGTTGTGTAAGTACACAAAATTTAGTTCTTTTTCCTTTTTAAATTTGAATATATTTTCATTTAAATAGAATATATATCTTTACAGTCTATCAAAAGTCCACTGTTGAACATAAACATGATTATAGTTATTTGGCATAGTTTCAACGCTTGGAAAGCGGGTTGTCAACCACTGTTTTTTTTTTTATTTAGCTGTTATCAGGACAATGCTGCTGTTTATTTTCTTTGATGTTTCCCTATGTCGCCACATACACCACCCATGGAATGATATGAGGTAGCAGATAATCTTACACTGCATGGTAAATTAAAATAGAATATTATAAAACATTCGTTTTTATTTTATATACCAACATATTACAAAAACAAACCCTTTGTTGATTCTTTACAACGTATATTAACTAAAACATTTTACCATCTTAACCATTAGGTAACATGATTAAGCCACCGAACCATAAGTAATTCACCTAATAAAAGCCTTCCATAGATATCCTCATAGGATGACTTTTGCCATAGTTGCCACGCCTGCGTGAAAATATGGCCACCGCAGTTTTTTATTATTTTCAGTTTTCATCGGGAAAGTGCTGCTGCCCCATCCCCATCTTGTATTATTACTTACGACGCGGGGCAATATCATCCCGTGTACAGACAAATTCACAAGACACTAACTTAGCAAAACATGCAGGAAATCGCGGGAGTAGGCTCATAACCGTGTTTTGTGCTACAAAACCTAAGTGGAAACCCTTTCCTTTCGAAGGTCTGTGTTCAGCACTGAACTTGTGATGGAATGGTATGTTAAAATATTATTGATTTTTTTTTGTAAAAACCAAACTCGACAAGGAAATTTTTGTTTATTATTTAATATTTTTATTCTTAATTAATATTTAAGTACATACATAACATATTGTTATTTATTAGCGATATCACACTTTGTGCTATTAGCGCCTTCATTTAGTGCCGTCGAAATCCAAAGAGTTTATTGAATGTCCAGTAAAATCGTCGATGCGCCGTTGAATACAGAATGATGATTCTGTTTTTACGCCGTTTCCGCCCGTAGTTTTTAGTCACAGAATGTATTTTCAAGAGAAATTAATTCATCGTCTGAATTATAAAAGAATATTTTTTTATGGTAACAAGTTAATTGTATGAATGTAAGTGCTGTGAATATAAATAAACCCATAACGGGGGAAATGGAACAATATCTGGTAACCCAGTGAAAGTACCTCCCGATGAATCTTCTATCTACCGTAGATAGAGAATTGACTAGATAAAGCATTCGCGTATGCTTTTGAGATAGAAATAGGCGGGAGATACTTTCACTGGGTTACCAGATGTTCTCCTGCCAAGCTAGGCAACTATCACAAAACCTATAACTTTTGACTTTTGATACTAACTAATGGTAACGGTAAGTATATTATCATCAAATTTTTTCTACATCATTAATTGAGAATATTATCTTATGTTGTTGTGTTATTGTGTAGGTACCTTAAGATTAAGACTTATTTATTTATTTATTATTTTATCTATATTTATATTTATTTTTATATTAGCATGACAAATTTTTTTTTTATTAATAAATAATGTAATTGTTGCTAATGTATAATAGAATTAATGGAATGCAATAAAGTTTTGTGCATCTGATTTCAGGCAATACATATTTTGTGAAATTAAATATACTTTGCCCAATATTTATGTACTTGAATCCAAACGTGTTTTCAGGTTGATACTTACATATTATTTGTGACGTCTATGTATCATGGAAAATTATTGAAGAGTTGTAGGGCAATAAGGAGTTTCCTTTAAAGCTGAACATAAAAGTGTATGTATACGTATAACATTATGTGATTCATATTTATGGACATAACTACTAATCACAATAACAATTATTATTGAACAATGCGAAAACATTATTGTACTCGCTGATATCCCTAAAGTTTCTATAATCCCACCAAATCAAAAAGCACACGTTTGTTATGACTTTAAGCCTTCGAATGACCGTTCAAATTAAGGAGCATTACCATGAAGAATTTACAATTTGGAATCCAAATATTTGACAAAATACATCACAAAGTTCATTAAAAACATGAAATGTTACACTTTATATTCAAAACAATAGATATTAATCAGTATGTAGGAAGTATATTGGGTATAGTACAGAGACTGATTTTGTAGTTAGGAATAATAATTAATTCGTTTACACGAATTAATTATCCAACGAGTCGAGGATAAACTAGTAACGCAATACGACAAGCGCACCGTTCCACATCAGAGCCAAGACTGTCTTAACGGCGGCCGCTCCGTCCGTTTTATACAAGCAGGACGGGTGGCAACGCAGGTGCAATGCCGCAGGTGTGCGGTACACGTGTCGTTTACAAGAATTCTGTCTAGCTAGACCGACGCCACCGAACCTACAACGGTGCAGGTGCCGTCACGGCCATACTGACATGCGTGCGTCCTCGCACGCGCTCCATCACAATTTTAGTTATCTGTAGACAAATTCGACTATCCTGACATAACAGCGTCTGGTCCGGTCTATATTGACCCTTCAGACTTGGGTGACAGTCAGTTTTGTTCCGGCAGTAAGCCCTACAAAACTTTAATCATCTTTATGTTAGATCGGAATGATTAGTCTGTAGCTTTTTCTATTTTCTCTTTTTTTTTTACAAGTACTGTTTTCACTAGTCCGGAATCACTATTCCCTATAGCTATATCACTGGACCGGCACAAAGCCCTGCAATTATTCTAAGAACTATTCTTTTTTTAATCTTTTTTTTTCAGTACTATTTATGCTAGTCCGGAATCACTATTCCCTGTAGCTATATCATTGGACCGGCAAACGCCCTGCAATGATAGTAAGAACCACATTTTTTTCTTACTCTCTCTTTTTTTTTTCAATTCAGTATAGAACAGTTACAGACCAACCATACCGTAAACATGTCCCCGTCACAATCACACAAAAGTGTATCGTGAGGGACGTAGTGACATGATAACACCTAAGTATGTAAACCAACAGCAACTCTACACATATCCCAGTGCAGCACAGACCAGCCTCCCTGCAACTTCGTGTTCCTTTCCTGCACTAGAATAATTACGTCGTTAGAGTGTTGCAATGTCTCTAGTATTTTCTAGATGCACAGACATGGCTACCTCTGACTGTCGCACGTCCTCGTGCGGTTGACAGTGAACAGCATACGGTCTATCAGTTATCACCACCTGCTAACAGATATTAACTCTTGTTAAATATTACAACGGTCGACCATCCCAGACTTCATTTAAGTCATGGACGCGCCGATATGGCTACCTCCAGGCAAACGCACTACAGCTTTCCGTTCTGCTGCGTTCGTTTTACATTCGCGCCAGCAAGCCGTCGCGCCGTACTAGCGCTAGCGAATCGTCGCACTATTTTGCAAAATTAAAAGAAATCGAGATGAATGTATTGCGAACCATGGAATTCCGAGCCTCTAAAATTCGTCACATATTCTCTTAAGAAACGGCAACTATATGACATTTGAAAACATTGCAAAAAAATGGAAACTATGTGTAGAGACAGATACCACAACATATTTCGAAGCGAAGGAGGCAACTGCGCAAAATCTACGAAAGACGTCTATTTACAGCGCCAAAGCACCATTTGTTCGGCGGCCGCTTGAATTGCCTTGCCGTAAGATCAGCCGATAAGTTACCGACTGTAGCGGTGTAAGCTCAATTTTACTAGCGCTCGGCCGTACCTGACCATGTTCGATTAGCCGTCACAACATCTTCCTCATTGATCATTGCTGTTGAGATTTCTACGAATCTCTCGACATCAAACCCCAATTTTGTCGACCACACAGTATTCGGAGCAAACTGCAACACTGATCAACACATTAGAACACAAAAATGTTACTTATTATTTTCAATTCCTAGCATGTTAAAGTTAATTCTTTATTTTGGTACATCACTTAAACGTTTTGAATTTCAAAATATAACAGATGATAATCATGTTTCGCATGAACTATCAAATTACAACAAAACTTGAATAAGTTAATTTTTCATTCAATGCAAACGATGACTCGTCTAGAAAGCCTCCGACATTTCTTTCATTTGTTAACATATTTAGGTACGTCAGAAATAATGAAAATACTTGAGGGTACTTTTAATACAAATCGAACAAAAGGATTTATCTTTTGGCTTAAATAATTTCACTTTATCTTTTCTCTACACTTTAATGATACGACAATATCGTAAGTAGGACAGCAAATTTCATTACGGTATTTAACATAAAAAGAGATCCATAAATGCGAAATGCATTATAGCCTTTACAAATGTAATAATTCTGATACTATTCGAAAATTATATGTGGGCAATAAGGGGGACTTTATCCCACTTCTGATGTAGGAAGTATATTGGGTATAGTACAGAGACTGATTTTGTAGTTAGGAATAATAATTAATTCGTTTACACGAATTAATTATCCAACGAGTCGAGGATAAACTAGTAACGCAATACGACAAGCGCACCGTTCCACATCAGAGCCAAGACTGTCTTAACGGCGGCCGCTCCGTCCGTTTTATACAAGCAGGACGGGTGGCAACGCAGGTGCAATGCCGCAGGTGTGCGGTACACGTATCGTTTACAAGAATTCTGTCTAGCTAGACCGAAGCCACCGCACCTACAACGGTGCAGGTGCCGTCAAGTACAAGTAGCAAATGTAAGCACAAAACAAACTTACCGATGAAAGGTAATATTATCAATTTTTCGTTGACTGATGCTGTTGCATCCTAAAATGCTACAAATTACCATCTTTTTCACCTTACCTAATAACTAAGACCCTCAAAAAACACAATTCAATTACCTGTTAGCTTATAATATCAATATTGTTCAAAAGAGCTTGTCAAATAAAGGAGGGAAAACAATCAAAAACGCATACCTAGAAAAAGACAAGAAATATAGATTTGCTTCTCCCTTACTCTTTATGTCTAACCAAAGATATTTTATAGGTCCAGATACCGTGTACGCGCAACTAAAACGCTTCCATTTCAAAGGCGCCAATATTGGCGTATTCGTTCGATCGTTCCGCCATTACGCCAGCGACGTTCGCTGTGAACATACGTCACGCACCGGTGTTTTTAATTTCGCAAAATGACTGTTTGTGCTGTGAAATCATTTAAAAATTACTCTTGGAAAAAAGATAAGGATAAGAACAACACCTTTCATAAGTAACTATACAATTTTATGGTGTATTTCTTTGTAAAAGAATACGAAAGCTAAATGTCAGTACAAGTAATAATACTGCGCAATAATATTCGAGTGTTGCCTAGTCTATGAAATGTTTTTACCATTTTTTAATGTCATGATCAACCACAAACGTTATCTGTATAGGGGTTTTAAACAGTCTAATTTTACAGATTTTACCCAACCTATAGAGTTAAACCGTTTTAAGGGTTAGGGTCGAACTACATCTGGCAGCATGAAATTGCACTTTCCTGTGCTTCTATCCTTTTTGGTCACTCAGAACCGTTATAGTGTAACCGGTATAGTTCCACCCTCAAAAGGCCGATTGTAAACCGGTTTTAAAAGTTTATCTATCATTCTTGACAATTCATACTAATATAATATTATAAATGTGAAAGTGTGATTTTTTTGTTTATTTGTTTTTGTCCTTCCTTCACGCAGCAACGGAACGGAGCAATTTAAAAAAAATAAACATTTTGCTATCTCTTGGCCGAAGTTTACGCTTAACCAAACTTACTTTTTTTCGTCATTTTACTTAGGATTGAAAAATAATTTAATGTCTTCGTAAAAAGTGTCAATATTTTGTGTTCTACAGTACAAAAGTGTAGTACTCTGTATATATTATTTAGTAATAATAGATTACAAATATATGTCACATACATAAATATCTACTGTGCTTTTTTATTTATTTTAACTGTTACATTAATTATAGGTTTTTTTACATATCTTAAATATTTTAGTGCGATGTTCGTACCTACATAAAACACACATAAGCAACCATATCCCCATACACACACACACACAAATGCACACGCCACGCATACACATTTTATACTCTTAGAATCAATTAGAATCAATAGGTAGAATTAATAGGAATGAAATATAAAATCTCCCACATTTTTTGGGTAATCGATTGGCACTGTTATTACCGAAGTCACGCACATTAATGCAGCCATGGTGCGTAAGATATGCGCGTCACGTGGTACTCACGCACACATGAATCAAAGACTGTCTTCATTATGAACGTTGCGGTGTGTTAGCAACACGGTATCTGGACCTATAAAACATCTTTGTGTCTAACTATATACGTGCATTCCTTTCACACGCTGATGACGTCACTGAATGTTTAGTCTATAAGATACTATATCTATGCTATCTACGGACTGCCCCATGTGTACTTTAGCCGTAGATAGAGGATTGAGATTAAGATACAAAGTCTATGACTTTAGCTTGCTACATATATATTTATCTATGGTGTACTTCAAAGATTTGAAAGATTAAAGAATAGACAGATTAAATTCTTTGGTAATCACATTTAAAATTTTAAAAGTTTACCTTCCGGTATATATTACTCTACTCTATGTAAACGTAGTGGTTATATTCTCTTTGCTATGAGTTTACCACGTTAAAAAGACAAGCTATGAAGACAACACTTGCGCACGGTACTTTTAAATTTAAACTTAGAGCATTTTAAATAAGTTTTTGACATTAACTTCGTAAGACAGCTTCTTTTTTTTCCAGAGAGTTCATTTACGAAGTTTGTTAAGTACACGAATTGTATAAATTTAAATTTTAATGTTATGCACTAAATGTTGTGCACGTAAAAATTAAAAAGGATTTTGCGATTTGACTGTCAAAGTTACCCCGATTGGCGGTATATTTTGACCATTTTGACTCAAAATATAACGCTACCCTGAGGTTACAAGCTAATAATCTTTGGCCCATAACACTAAATTGGCTATTATCTTCAGAAACGAAAATCCATATCAAGTAAAAAATTTTTATTTTAGTTCCTTCCTTCCACTTGCAGGTAAGTTTAGTGTTATCAGTATCAATTATTAAATGTTTTCCTGGTAGAGATGAGACCTACTTGCAAAATTTAATACCAGGGCTTCTAAGTACGAGTATGGAAAAATACCAGGGTCGAAAACCAGGTTTTAAAAATACTTGAAAGTATTTGTTAGTGTCAATATATACATGAATTGGGCAATATATATATAAAAATTTAAAATTTGATTCGGGCAAAAATTTATACTGAACGTTTTTAATTCTTTTGTTAATCTTTCCTTCCTACTTTTTGGCTTAGGACTATTAATTAATAAAAGTTGTAAAACTGTCTCTAAATTCAATATACACGCGAAATAACTATTTAAAAATTAGGTCACGGTCAGTAGGTTACGTAATCAGTTCACAATAACAATTGAATTTACAAAAAAGTCGAAAGAAAACTTTTACTTCCTCGAATATAAACATAATTCTTATTACTTACTACTTACCTACGCGACGTGTCCAGCCGCGACGTCAAAGTTTGAAAATACTTGCATTCGTTCAAAATATTTTTCATTCACAAATACGATTGAGTTTCTTATTACTATTGAGATATGGATAATTTTCCTATGCAAGTATTTTCATACTTGCAAGTATTTTTTGCTCGTACCAGGGCGCCGTACTTTGAAGTGAATACCTGGTTTTAAAACCTGATAGCGTAAATACGTCTCATCTTTATTTCCTGGATAATTTTGACACATCACAATATATGTAGTTTTGAACAAATGTAAGTTATTTGTTCGATAAATGGTTAAAATTAGTTTTTAGTCTTTAATCTAAGTAAATGTACTTATGTTTGTATTTGTATACGTAACAAGTGGAATTAGTACTTTTGCAGTTGTAATAAATATAATAATTTATGTATAAAATAATTTATGTGAACTTAGGGAGCGGGGGACTTTAGCTTGCCGGCCACTGTAATGTTTCGTTACGTCGTCACAGTTTGGCCTGCAATAAGATGCGTTAGTAACAGGAAACAGCAAGGCAGTTCAGATTACGGTCTTAAGCTGATCTGCAATAAAAGTTGCGTGTAGCCCCTAATAAAAGATGCCTAATGAAACTTGTGTAGTGCAGATATTAATTAATAAAAAAATATGTCTAGGACATTTAAAATCCACACGCGATGGGGCAGCGCGGTGGGCTTCTCCCCGCCCCAAAATCCTTTTTCTCTGAAGAAAAGAAAAACCCTTTTCACTAATAAAATGGATGAAGTCAAGTAACAATTTACCTATAAAGGTAAATTAATAATAACTTAATTTATTTTCTTTCCAGAATGGAAACAAGTAATTTAGTACAACGAGGAAACATCCTACAAGTCAATTGCTATAAAAGAAGCAGTTATGAGGTTAGCCCCGAGTTTTTGATTAGCGGGTGCACTACTTTCCAAGTGAAAGTATTGGAAGTTAAAATGCAAAGCAGCCACACTGCTATGTGTCATATTCTTGTCAGGTTTTTTAAAAACTGCCCAAAAGACAACAACACCTACTCTATAACTTTATCCAGTAGCAAACTAAGCATTGCAGAAAAAAGCTTTTTGTCTGACGACGGTACTTGGCATTTAATTAAGGAGAGTGATCAAGTTTTAGCGTTCGACATCTCGGTTGTCATGGATACAGTACACATTAGCTCATTCGAAGCGCTATACGATGATACTGAATTAGTCGATTTTGAGCTCCGCGGTGAGGATGGATCAGTGAAAGTACATAAAGCTGTTCTTGCAGCTTCTAGTCACGTATTGAAGCGAATGCTCAGCGGTAGCTGGCGAGAGACTAAAGAAGGTCATGTCGATGTCCCGGGCACATCGGCACAGACGTTGCAGCATTTTAAAGATTACATATATTTGCGCAAGCTGCCCAATACTGGCTTGGAGCAGGTCCTCCTTCTGGCTTCGTATTACATGATACCACAATTAGAGCAGAAATGTGTGAATAAACTGGTGAATAGCTTGACAGCGCAGACAACTTGCGACCTGCTAGAGTTCGCGATGAAACACAAAGTGAACAGGCTTATTCTGGCTATTCTTGAATGTGTTCAGAATAGGTGTGTGGAGGTCAAGGATATGCGTTCATTCTTTTCGACTTGTACAGATAATAATTGTGAAGAATTACCATAATCTAAGTAATTTGCGTATTTTATTGTGTATAGAGCAAAATACACGCTTGTAGTTAATCAATATTTTGAAGCCGTCTATTAAATCTGGATGAATATAATAACTTCATTGTTTTTCACAATAGATTACTCATTATTAATTAACAAATCCTAATTGTCTTATAAATTTTTAATTATACATAGCAGTACTTGTATTGTGATGTTAGAAACACTTACTTGATATACTTAAATCTTAATCCAATTAGAAATGATAAGTCTGACAGACTGATTTGAGACTGAAGGCTAATTGATTAAAAATATTGAAAAATTGAAACATTCAAACAGACTGTTAAACGGTACACTGAAGATTTAATGACTTTTCTTTTAAGTTATCATTCCAGGGTGTGCATCCCATGTATAATAATTTATTAAACATTTCACAACAAGATGGCTGATGGTACATCAACCTGCATATTCAATCTATCAGTACCAATATGAACACATTTAATTAATAATTTAGTTAATGATTTCTTGTATTAACACAAATACTACACAGATAACAGAATAAAACTAATTTGACGGATTTTATTGTATTTAGAATTAAACTTATGATATCAGTTGTATTTACTCATGACACAAGACATTGAACTTCATTCGTCCCGAGTGTGGTCAAAACCTCGGATATATGTAAATTAAAGAGATAATATCCGTGAAATAAGTTTTATTCAAAATAATTTAGTTATCATTTTGTGCTTAACTATTTAGTTTAATATTACTGAATATGGTTATTTTGCTCTATTTGAACTTATTAGTTTGTGTAGACGTCCTTTATTATTACATTTATTATTTTGTTATTTAAGTTTATATTTTATCTCTATTGGCGGCGTAGTTTTCCTAGAGGGGGAGTTTTGGCGGGAACTTGACCAGCGACGGCTTGCTGATTCTGTATTATTGTTTAAATAATAGTTTGAAGTGGACTTTGATATGTAAAAGTGGTGCGATTTTGTGTATTAAATGTCTACGCATGTGAACTATTAGTGGAAACGATGAAACAAGTGCTCTGACGGTGATGTGGTTCTCAAGATAAGGTGTCTGCAGTACCGTCTTTACCAATGGGCACACGGGGCCCGTGCCCAGGGCCTCCACGTCACGGGGGCCCCCGAAAGGCCGATATATTCGCTTACAATATGTTTTCTATTTTAGGAAAATATAACCCGACACCAAAATTTATAGAGTACATGAGGTAGTTGTTAGTGACTTTCTGGAAACCCTGAGCAGTGCTTCCAGCTGTGCTTGTGACAGAAAAAGTGGCATTGACATATTTCTTAGGTAGAAAATATGTAGTTCCACGATTCGCCGCCATCTAAACGTTTTTTTTCGAGTTGTACAATCGCCTTACTCATTAGCCTGGATTTTTTTTTAATATCCGGCAATATATGTATTTATATAATTACAGCTAAATAAATGTTGTTGGTTAAATTGATAATAGGAAAAGACATGAGTATAGGTAGTAGCTTAGCGAATTTTAATCGAACACCAGAACGGTTTTTTAAACTATTATTAAACAGTGAACATTTTAATAATTATAAAAAATATCTAAAAAGTACCTACATTGCAAATTCGAGTTTGCGGTGGTGTGATTTTGTTTTGTTTCATAGAAATTATTTAAGAAAATGACAAATGTATCTCCTGATCCTGGTACGTATTGTAGTGAAATTTTAACAGAAGAATTACGCGACATTTGGCTTCAAAAATGGCCATTACTTTTCCAAAATAAAAAATGGTGACTTCTCTGAAACTTCTGCAAGTTTTCCATATTCAAGCGGTAAAAAAAAAAACTAGATATTAAACTATAAATATTTTTACCCGTAAATTGATATTAAATGGTGAGTCCTTAGAAAGAAAATGGCTCCTTTACTCACCGTTGAAGAAATCTGTGTACTGTTATTGCTGCCGTCTATTTAATGATATTACTACTGGTACTGGGCATAATTTGAGTTCTCCGAATTAATATAAAGATTGGAAGCATATAAGTAACTTATTAATTGAGCATGAGAACAGTTTACAGCACAGGCAATTAATGTTGAACTATTTCGCAAGAAGCAAAAATACTGGAGGAGTTAACAGTTAGTTACTGTCTCAGTATAATACAGAAGTCAATTATTGGAAGAATATACTTAGAAGAATTGTTGCAGCAGTGATATTTTTAGCTTCTAGAGATCTTGCTTTTCGTGGTGATAATGAGATATTAGAGTTTCAAAAAAAAGGTGATTAGGATGCCTAGAATTGATTAGTGAATTTGATCCTATTCTTGCTGATCATATTCGAAACTGTGCGGAAATCGTGGAAAAGGAAGAACCTACATCATATTTGTCTGTAAATATTTGCAATGAGTTTATTAATTTAATGGGACAGCGAGTTTTAAAAATAATTGTCAACTAACCTTCATCGTTAGATACGTAAAAGACGGAGAGCCTATTGAGAGATTTTTGCAGTTTTTGCCTATGGATAAACATTGTTCAGAATGTATAGCAGTTATCATTTTAAACTTTTTTGAAAGCCATGATATTTTTTTCTGCAGCTTTGTCTTCAATTTCAAGTGACATCAACCAACCAAGAGAAACAAGAAACGAAGCCCAAAACCTAGCAAAAAAAAAAAAACGGAGAAATTGAATACTATACTTTTAACGGAGATATGGAATGTTTTTTTTGGGAATTATGAACAAAACCAGCTTAAGTTTACAGAATAGCACTATGACCATGGACGTTGCAACAAAACTTTACACATCTCTGATCGATTATGTCAATAACAAACGCAATAATTTCAATCAGTCCGAATCGATGGAAGAAAACATCCAAATACTGACTATAAAGATAAGTCTGAAAGAAAAAGAATTCGCAGCACACGCGTTACTTTTTCTAAGGATTGTCTGAGACTGTACAGTTAAATGGCAAAGAAAAATTTCGTGTACATACGTTTATTCCTTGAAATCGATACATTAAATTTACAATCGTTTTAGTTTTCTTTATCAATTAATAACAATCAATTATGATGAGTTAACAAAAAAATGTAATGAATTTGAAGAATTCTATCATTAAGACATTAATGCATATGAGCTCAAAGCAGAATGTTTTTATTTAGGGCAGTATTTAAAGAACATAGCAAAGGAATCTGTTGCTAGTGTGTGTCTGTCTGCATAGGCGCCTTGAGATACCATCGCCAACTGTTAGCTGTCTGCTGGCTCAAGTTGCCGTCAAAATCTCCCAAGGGCTGCACAATGTGACGCATCAACATATTGTGAAACAGTGTACTATGAAGGATAATTATTATACATTGTAACTTCAGGTTCAGAAGGGCTAGAACCGAACCCAGAGCCGTAAAGCCAGTTATTAAGAAAAAGAAGTTTCCTGGGGGGGGGGGGGGGGGGGGGGACCGATCAAGCAAAAAAATTGCTTGATTACTAGTAACTTGTCACTTGATTTTGTGGTACAGTTGAGAAATTTTAGAAGTAGCGAAACGAAATAATTTAATGAGATAAATAAGGCTGCCTCGTATTAATATAGATTATTCAATATCTACAATTATTTTCTAGGGTAGGCAGTGCGAGTGGCCCTTTACTTTAAGAACAGAGTACACATGGTTATCAAAAAAAAAAACAAGTGCCTTTAATTTTGTGTTTACGCTTTTAGAATTTATACACCAACAACATTTTTAATTATTCTTCAAATAGTTGTTAAAACAAGATTGAAATACTGTGGGTAAAAGCTCTGGTCATAAGAAAAAATAAACTACAGCCAGTCATAGTTTTAAGACCTTATTATTGTCTTCATAATATAGCAAATACAAATATTTTAGCATACACGATCAACGTTTTAGCCTTGATTTTGTACGAAGATACAATGTTACGTAGATGTCAATTTAGAATATGTAATTTCATTTCCTAATAAACGTTAAACTAATATAGTGTTTTATTTTCGTATTCTATCTTGCTGCAGTACTAATGGGTAGGTTCGAACGGTGAAAAAACGGCACTAAGTATATTTATACAACAATGGTTGTGCTGTTTTGTATGGTGAGAGGATTGAATCGGAGATCCTTTTTCTGTTAAGGCGCATGGTTGAGCAAACTGTCGCGCTAGTTGTTATTTGTGCAGTTTTTAGGAGCTATCTACTTTTTATTAAAAAGATATGTCAAGTAATAAAAAACACATTATATTTCTACATAATCTTGATTCCATAAGAGTCATACTCATATCCAATTTTTAAAAAAAAGGAAAAGTATTAAAATAATGTACTTACAACGAAACCACATAAATGTGAAATAATTATTGATAATATGCATCTCCTCGTAAAGTAAGCATTATTTTATTTTGCGATTGACACTAATGGGTAGACAATTTATTAATGAACATTTCTATCATAATTTTTTTTCAAAAGACCAAAATTTGATTTTATTAAGAAATTATTTTAAAAACTGGGCGTATTCACTGCCCACGGGGTTGTGAGTCAGTGAGCGCTAAGCTCTTGAAGGTAAAACTCGTGTCGTTAGTCACGGCGTCGGCCAGCCCATATGCTCGCTTACGTCATCTTATCAGTCGATAATATTATTATTGTTTGTTTGTTTTGGGTATAATTTTTCGTATTAGTTATACATATTTGTTGTCTTTTTTACTGCGCGATGAAGCTTTTTGCGTGTATATTCTTTGAAGTAAATGCAAATATAAAAATAAAGCACCATTAGCATGTAAGGTTCGAATCCATAATTAAGATTTCGACAAATATTATAATTTACACTATAAAAAGCTAATTCAATATTATCAGTATAGTACACAGTTAAAATAATCCTAATACCAAACCACAATATCTTAGTAGGTATAGTAATTTGGGAAAAAGTATATAAGTAGGTATTAATATACCTACCCAGTATAACTAATCACAATAGGTACCTATGTAGGTATTATGATTAGAGGTACTTATCTAAATAGTTACCTACTTTTACTAAGTAAGTCCTAATACCTATGCGGGAATCATTTAATTACAACCCAAAAACCTCTATAACTAAACTGACCATTTATTTTTTAACTCAAAACGGGACATGGGTTTATTTATACTCCAAAAACTATAACTTTATACAATTAGTGTTCACTATAAAATTATATTCGCTATAGACGGTAATTATTAAATGCAACATATTTTTTTAATTATTATTTGTCAGTGGAACAAATTTGCTTTAATAAAGTTGGTAATGATTTTAAATAAGAATAAAATTCTGCTCAAGTTTTTTTATTGTTATCTTTGTTAACAACATCGCCTTTAGAACTGGAACCGTAAGTGTTTCTTTCAGACCTCCACAATTTATTCAAAATAAAAAAATACTCTTTCTATCGGAGCATTTGTACCAGATAGACATAAAATATATTCGATTAAAAAAAATTATGTTGAAGATTGTTGACTTTGAATACTTCCATCCAACGAGTTACGGGACAATTTTGTGTCCCGGAGCTTTGGGGACAATGGGACAGGTGACCGAGAAAAGGGACAGTCCCGTTCAAAACGGGACGTATGGTCTCTTTACCTATAACCCTTATTATACTTCTTGTTGATTTTTGTATTAACTTTATTAAAGTTACCCTTATTTATAAATAAATATAATTACGTGTGTAGAAATAAAATTGAATAAAAATAAAAACAATCATGTTTTTTTTCATCCTCATCAATCATTGGGGTGAGGATAATGTCAGCCAGCACAAGTAATAAGCAGGCTAAGTTACAAGCTGCTCAGTTCAAAAAATAGTAGGTAGGTATGTTACTTTTCAATACGTGACACGTAAAAATTAACAATAATCAAAAACACATCTGCGAAACATCCTATTTATTTATTTATTCTTTATTGCACCAAATATTTGTACAAAAGACGAGCTGTCTATCTATTTACCTATAGTGAGTAGGTATCTTTTAAACTCGCAATTTTCAATGCTTTATTTTTAATATATAATCTTTATATATAAAAATTACATGTCACATTGTTTGTCCGCGATGAACTCCTAAACTACTGAACTGACACAGTGTGCTGTTTGGTCCAACTTGAGAGATAGGATAGTTTTTATCCCGTTAAGTGACCATCAATATTTTTTTTTGCAATTTAAGGTTTTCTTTTATTAGACAAAAAGTAGTCGAAGAGAGCAGAACAACGTCTGCCTGGTCTGCTAGTTACCTAATTATAAAATTTAAAAATTAGATAATATATGATAATACATAATTCTAATATAATGCAACAAATATACCGAATAAAAAAATTAAAATACATTTATCGTTGTACGCCGTGTGTATTTCCATAAAATAGTTTATTGATGTTGAAAAAATAATACTACGTTCGTACAGTAGGTGGCGTCGTGCATATTTCTTACGCGATATATTGTAGCGAGAGTCGGCGGACCAAATGCTCAAGGTCGTTCGCATGGAGTAGCCCCTTTAACAAGACATTCCGTCTTAGTCCTCAGGGGCGTGGACACATGGTTCTTATTCGATGATAGATGTATCTTTGGGCCGCAGCAGTCGTTCACCTTCCATATATATTACTATACTCTGACGTTCACTTTCAACGCACCACGAGTCCACTAATTGTACACAGATTGCGATTTGCGATGGGAATATGCCAACTTCACCTATGCGGTACATCGGCGACCTTAGGGCGCCCAGTTTGCAGGCTTTATAGAAAGAAACTTTGAAGATTTCATTTCCGAATTATCAGCTGTTAAAGCTAGAAAAAATAGATTTCAAATGTTTGTACATAATATGAAGGTATATGAGAAAATACTACTCTTCTTTTGACATAACCAACTTACTTTCAAACATGAAAGAATGTAAAATAAAACAATACCTACTGTATTGTTATTTTAATTAAAATGGTAAAACCAAGAACAACATAATCATTCTTCTCGCTCACAAAACTTCAAGCATTCCGACAACATCACCACCGTGCATTCATCCGCAAACAGGTCGCACTCAGGGTTTGTGTCCAGAGAGGGTTAAGTGCGGCGAGGACACGGAGAATAGGTGAGTAGGCACTTGCGATTACGGTAGTAGATATTTGGTACAAAAAATCGATACAGTTTGGCACTCACACTTATTATACTCTTTAACTCACACTTCGGTTTGTACTTGGTAGAGCTATGCTGCAGGTATCACTACTATAGTTGTAACATCATCATGTTTTAAGGGGATGAAGCTGCTCGCGTCCGTAGGAATTACTTGAATCCTGATTCCCTATACGTATCCCCTGGGTAGTGCTAAACGAGCAGTACTACATACTGGTGGAAGGTTGGTCCTCTACTAGTGAGAGGCCCGGTCGAGGGTCAGTTACCCCACCCTACCTGGCAAAGACATACCGCCAAATGATGCAAATCGTGTTCCGGTATGATGTTAGGTGAAACCCATTTCTTAGGGAGAATGGGTCTGGACAGTTGCGTTACGCATACGGACCGGTTGCGACGCGGCCGTTTCTTAGAGTCAGGTGCCTGGTTATGGAGGTTAGCGGGATCCGAAGCACGGTTGCACCGCTGGCTGACCGTAGATAGTTGGGGGCTCAATTAATGAGCCAGCCACTCATGAAAGGCTGCCCCGCCATCTTACGAAAAATCCTGGGATGGCTCCACCATGCCGGTTGGCGACCGGAGGAGAGGGCTTGGTGGCGATTTCTTGGGGGGAATTTCAACGTGGACGTGTCAAGCTGAGTGATGATCCCCGTCAAGGTCGTCCAAAAACTGCAGTCACCCAAGAAAACGTTGATGCTGTGCGTAAGCTGATTAAGGAAGATCGACATGTGACATACCGCGAAATTCAGGCAACTTTAGACATTGGCATGAGTCAAATACAAATAATCTTGCGTGAACAATTAGGTGTAAAAAAGTTGTTTTCCCGATGGATATCGCATTCGCTCTGTGAAGAGCAAAAAGCGGCTCGCGTTACTCGGTGCGTCAGGACTCTCGAAAGATTCCACGCAGGATCCTCAAATGCTGTATACAACATCGTATCAGGTGATGAATTCTGGATATACGCGTACGAACCCGAAACAATAAACCAGTCACGAGTTTGGGTGTTCGAAAAGCCAACAAAAATTGTTCGTTCACGGAGTGTTTCAAAAAAAATGGTGGCCACATTTTTGTTTTTTTTTTATAGGATCGGGTGACAAACGAGCACACAGTCCACCTGATGGTAAGTGGTTACTGTGACCCATAGACATCTACATCTATCCTCAATAAAGACTCAAGATGCAGATGCGTTGTCACCCGTGAGGACTAAGATGGAATGCCTCTTTGCCAGTAAAAAGGGTCTCCGGTTCTCTACACTCACTATACGAAACACAGCAGCGTTAAGCTGCTATTTTACGCTGGTTTTCTGTGAGAGCGTGGTCCTTCCCCGGTCGAGCCGACCCATTCGTGCTACAACCATAATATAGCTGCAGCATGGCTCTACCACGTAGAAAACGTGAACGTGCAACGTTTGTCTCCAAAACCAGCCATGTTACGACTATTCCTCTTGAGGAACAAAAAACGGTTAATGCAGAATGGTATGCTAGCATTTGTTTGCCACAGGTCGTTTCTGAACTGCGTAAAGAGAACTGCAACCGCCGCATCATCTTCCATCACGACAGTGCGAGTTCTCACACCGCACACAGAACAAAAGAGTTTTTAGAGCAAGAAAACATAGAATAATTAGACCATCCGCCGTACAGCCCCGACCTAAGCCCTAATGATTTCTATACTTTCCCTAAAATAAAGAATAAATTGTGTGGACAGAGATTTTCATCACATGAAAAAGCTGTGGACGCCTACAAAACGGCCATTTTGGAGACCCCAACTTCTGAATGGAATGGTTGCTTCAATGATTGGTTCCATCGTATGGAAAAATGTGTCAAATTTCGCGGAGAATACTTCGAAAAGCAATAAATACATTTTTAAATAGTAATGTTGTGTCACTTCCTTGATTCCCGAAATTTTCAGTGCCGCCCTTGTAACACTAATTTATTTTAATTGTAAAAGTATTAAGAGATCGTTTGAAGATGTAAGAGATTGTGAGATGTGAGAAAGCCGATTGTGTAATTCTATGAGACTGGTTACTGTCATGGGACATTCCGATTTTAGGGAAAACACACAAAGATTTTGGTTACACGAGAAATTCGGCAATAGATGTAGGCGCTGAAATACTTAGAGGAAGGCGATATTTTATGGCGAAAAACTGTCTTTCAGAGTGTATCGGTAATTAAGTGTATTAGTTCACGATTATGGCAGTGAAAATGACTGTTGATTACAGATTTTTTCTTATTATCTATGTCTATATGCCCACGGACAGTAAAGAAAACCTGTTGGAAATGACACAGTGCCTAGGTGAAATAAATGAAATTGTTGAAAACTCTGAATTAGAAAATGTTTATATTCTAGGAGATTTTAATGCGCATCCAAATGAACGTTTTTATAAGGAGATGATGAATTTCTGTGTAGATCAAAACTGGACATGTGCTGATTTTGAGATAATAGGTATCGACTCAGGCTCGTATAATGTTGTGAGTGAAGCTCATGGGTGTAGGCGATGGTTAGATTACTGTCTCGTCACTCAGCCAGCGTGAAAAACGATAGCTAATGTTAACATTGACTATGGTTTCTTTTGGTCGGATCACTAATCACTCATAGTAAAAATAAATGTAAAATTTATAAGGGCTTAACTTACATAGTAAAATTATATGGGGGACGAGACAATTAGATTAAATTAAAGTATATACAGAGATCTGCAATAATAAATTAAGAAAAATTCATTTTCCTGACGAATTTTTAGTGTGGTGATAAATTTTGTAATAATTCATATCATAAAATTTGTTTGAATAAGTTATATTATAGATTTGTTAATATTCTAAGTGAGACAGCAGAACAAACAAGAGAGGATAAAAGTGGGCATAATAGTAAGAAGGAACATTATATAACTGGGTGGAATAAGCATGTCAGTAACGCACATAGGGAGGCTCGGCTAAAATTTCATATCTGGTTGCAATATAATCGACCCACTTATGGGTCTATATATGATTAAATGGTAGAAAGTAGAAGAATTTTTAAATCAAAATTACGTTGGTGTCAAAATAATAAAGATAGAATTAAAATGGATATCGTAGCTTCACATCATATAGAACATAATTTTGGGAAATTTTGGAAAGGAACTATTAATAAATTAAATATAAAACCAGACCTACCTATGAGCGTTGCCGGAGTGAATGATTCAGAGGCCATAGCCAATATGTTCAAAGAACATTTTCGTGGTCGAACTCATCGCAGAGACGTCGCTCCAATTGGGCTTGGGAGCACTGGCCTTCATCCATTCCAGAATCGGCTTAATGTCTGAATCTTCCTGCTGTGCATGTTGTTGGCTGTCCTTCCACTCATTGCTGAGCTGGTCTGTCCTGAGTATCCTCACAGATACCACTTCCTTACCCTCTTGCCTAGTACAATGCTTGCAATCTTCAGGCCAAGGTCTTCTTAAAAATGCATCTGCATTACCATGAGATCGATCGATCACAAAGTCGTATTCCTGCAGTAGTTCAATCCATCTCGCAACTTGTACTTCCGGATTTTTTAACTGCAATAGCGATTTCAGTGCAGCATGCTCAGTTCGTAAGTGGAATTTCCGCTCCAAAAGATATTTGCTAAAATGCTGCAAGGACTTTACCACAGCAAGCAATCCCCGTCTTGTGACACAATAGTTCCTTTCCGGCTTTGGCAACGACTTGCTGAAGTACGCTATCACAATCTTTTGATCGCCATTCCGTTGAGACAACACACCGCCAAGTCCTATATCACTTGCGTCTGTGTAAACTATAAATTCCTTGCCCGCATCAGGGTATCCCAAAATAGGTGTTTTGCACAGACTGTTCTTGAGCTCCTGGAATGCAATATCGCAACCTATCATTCCAGCAGAAATGTCGCTTCTCCTCGGTTAGCTTGTGCAGGTTTGCCTATATCTGCAAAGTTCTTCACAAATCGCCGATAATAAGAGCACAAACCCAAAAATGCTCTAACCTGTGTCTTGTCTTTTGGAACCGACCAATCCTTGACAGCAGCAATTTTCTCTGGATCCGTGCGGATACCTTCTTCCGACACTACATACCCCAAAAAGCTAACTTGCCGTTTGAATAGTGAGCACTTCTTCGGACTCAACTTGAGGTTGGCACTCTGGATCTTCATGAGCACGCGTTCCAGGTTTTGAAGGTGTTCCTCAAACGTACGACCTACGATGATGATGTCATCCAAGTAGACCAGACAGGCATCTCCAATTAGCCTGGTAAGTACAAGCTCCATCAACCTTTCAAACGTTGCTGGAGCATTGCACAATCCAAACGGCATGACTTTAAATTGCCACAGACCCTTTCCTGTGGAGAATGCAGTTTTCTCCTTGTCCGTAGGGTCAACTTCAACCTGCCAATAGCCACTTTTCAGGTCCAGCGTACTAAACTACTTTACGCCTGTAAGCATGTCCAGTGTGTCATCAATTCTTGGCAAGGGATAGCTGTCCTTTTTCGTAACGTCGTACAGACGGCGGTAGTCAACACAAAACCGCATGCTGCCGGCCTTCTTCTTTACTAGCACCACAGGTGAACACTATGGACTAGATGAAGGTTCAATAACACCACCCTTCACCATTCCCTCAATCATGGTTGTCAATCATATCAGGTATAATTGGGTTTTTGAATTAAATTTAACCATTTTTTTTAGTTCAGTATGTAAATAATTTATCACTAAGTATTCATATTGATAATGATCGATGTAAAAAATAAATAAAACTATGTTTAATTAATTACGAATTAATTAAAAGTTATAAAAATACAAAAATTATCACGTAAGTTGAAACCACCAGTTATAGTGGAAAATCCACTAAGTTGGCAACATTAGACAACACCGAGTATCAGCACGCGCCGCGTTATGTGACGTTATCAGCATTCGTCCTTCTATATCGTATACCTACCGCATTTTATAAAATTCGGTGCGTACGGTGCGGGTGTAATGTGCGAGGTTTTATATGATTTCATACAACGAATTCTAAAATTCGGCTCGTACGGCGCGGACATATTATGTGCGTTCAGCTTATATCTATTATCGTCATGATTTCTTATATTTACGCGAACACTACACATTAAATAAAACTATTTTTACGGATTTTATCGCGTTTAATTTACTATTTCCATTCCCGACGTTTCGGGTGCTTTACAGCAAGCCATGGTCACGGGGGGGACTGAGATATTTGACGTCCCGATGTTACAGTTAGCCCGGCTACCTTTAAGGGGCTACTCCATGCGAACGACCTTGAGCATTTTGCCGGCGGCACGCCGCTCGCCTCAATATATTGCTTATTTGAAATATGTACGACGCCACCACCTATTGTAGGTACGAACGTAGTATTATTTTTTCAACATCAATGAACTAATTTATGGAAATACACACAGCGTACAACGATAAATGTATTTTCATTTTTTTATTCGGTATATTAGTTGCATTATATTAGAATTATGTATTCTCATATATTATCTAATTATGAAATTTTATAATTAATTATATATTAAAAATGAAGCATTGAAAATTGTGAGTTTAAAAGATACCTATATTCACTATAGGTAAATAAATATATAGCTCGCCTTTTGTACAAATATTTGGTGCAAGAAAGAATAAATAAATAAATAGGATGTTTCGTAGATGTGTTTTTGATTATTGTTAATTTTTACGTGTCACGTATTGAAAAGTAATATACCTAACTACGAGTACTAATACAAAAATCAACAAGAAGTATAAGGGTTCAATCTTTCAATTTCAATTGTAAAAAAACGTTACCCCCACACTAGGATTTTCTCCTGTGTCGTGGAGGCAGTTTACAAACATAAATTGCACAAGGACAAACATCCAGACCCGGAACAATTATTTGTAAGCCATACAAATACTTGTTCCGTGCGGGATTCGAACCCGCGGCCCCCAGCGCAACAACTAATTGCTAAGCCACTGCCCCACGTAGCCGTCGCCGGGTTATAGCTAAAGTGACCACACGTCCCGTTTTGAACGGGACTGTCCCTTTTCTCGGTCACCTGTCCCATTGTCCCCAAACAAAGCTCCGGGACACAAAATTGTCCCGTAACTCGTTGGATGGAAGTATTCAAAGTCAACAATCTTCAACATATTTTTTTTTAATTGAATATATTTTATGTCTACCTGCTACGAATGCTCCGGTAGAAAGAGTATTTTTTTTATTTTGAATAAATTGTGGACGTCTGAAAGAAACACTTACGGTTCCAGAGTTCTAAAGGCGATGTTGTTTTTTGAAAAAGAAGAAAAAACAAGCAATAAATAAAAACAAAAACGGGCCAAAAACTCATAACTGACTTTTTGACAAGACCCGGGATTCGAAACCGAGACCTCATGATCAGCACTCGCACTTCTACAACCACTAGACCAACGAGGCGGTACTATACCTAATAAGATATTGTGGTTGGGTGATAATATTGAATTAGCCTTTTATAGTGTAAATTATAATATTTGTCGAAATTTTAATTATGGATTCGAACCTTACATGCTAATGGTGCTTAATTTTTTTATTTGCATTTACTTCAAAGAAAATACACGCAAAAAGCTTCATCGCGCAGTAAAAAACACAACAAATATATGTATAACTAATACAAAAAATTATACCCAAAACAAACAAATAATACTACCTATAAATAACCTAATAAGTAATATTATTTATCGACTGATATTACGTGAGTGTATGCGGCGCTGGTCGACGCTCTAACGACACGGGCTTCGCGTCGAAGAGCTCAGGGCTCACTGACTCTAGCAAGCCCGTGAGCAGTGAATATGCCCAGATTTTAAAATAATTTCTTAATAAAATCAAATTTAGGTCTTTTGAAAAAAAATTTACTATAGAAATGTTTATTAATAAATTGTCTATCCATTGGTGTAAATCGCAAAATAAAATAATACTTACTTTACGAGGAGATCCATGTTATCAATAATAATTTCACATTTATGTGGTTTCGTTGTAAGGAGATTATATTAATATTTATTCGTTTTAAAAAAAATTGGATATAGCTTTTATGGAATCAAGATTATGTAGAAATATAATGTGTTTTTTATTTGTTGATATATCTTTTAAATAAAAAGTAGATAGCTTCTAAAAACCGCACAAATAACGACTAGCGCGACATTTTGCTCAACCTGCGCCTTAATATTAATTTTTGGTTCGATTTACGCGGAATGAACTTACAGTATCTTGAAGTCTTGCAGTGGTATGCTTGGGTTTGGATTTAATTTTGTTAATTATAGGATCCCAAACAGATGGCGGCACCTATCCATCTTCTCTATTGAAATAAGGATGGTTTTTAATTTCAATAGCCTCGCGTATCATCCTTTCTTCTCGTTTTTTGCGAGGATTTGTGGTCTATCAAATACGATGTATTGGCGGGGACGATCTTGAACATGTTCACAGACTGCAGACTTACCAGAGCGTCGGTGCTTCACGTCAGCTATATGTTCTTTCACGCGGGTTTTAATGGATCTTTTTGTTTATCCTATGTAAGAGAGACCACATTCGCAATCAAGCTTGTACACTCCTGCATCTTGTAGAGGGATATTACACTTGACGGATGGTAAAAATTGACTAATCTTCTTCGGCGGCTTGAAGTATGTCTTAATAGAAGCTCGCTTCAAAATGTAGCCAACCTTGCTTGTGACTCCTCTGACATAGGGTAACTATGACATTGGGACGTCATACACCTCAGTCCCCCCCATGACCATGGGTGCTGTAAAGTGCTCGAAACGTCGGGAATATAAAATAAGTTAATATACGCGATACAATCCGTAAAATTAGTTTCACTTAATTTTTTGACAAATTGCAAACTTAACAACGCTGACAGTTTCCGTACTTTATAATGGTACATTAACGTACCTAGTTATAAATGCATACATATATATTTTAAACGATCTCTTATGGTCCCCACTCACGGTCAGTTAAACTGACATCAGTTCAACTGATCATTCGAACTGATCAGTTAAAACTGTTGATATTTTTAAAATATCGGATTGTCAATAAATCGATATTGATAATTATAAATATATCAATATCGGAGATTTATATATCGAAAACATAAGTGATATATCGATGCTTATTGCTTAAAATGATTTACACAGTTTATAATTTAGTATATTTACTAAACAAATTAAATTATAAATTTATATATGTTATGTTACGGTTCTTAGTAATTATTAAAGAGCCGTGGTAGCTCAGATGGTTAGCGCTCGCTGTAAATTTCACAGTACGCGAGCAACCCGGGTTCGATCCCCGCCGGCACCAATGAAACTGTTAATTGCAATTTTAAGTGCTGATTTACCACGTGCTCTACGATGAAGGAAAACATCGTGAGGAAACCTGATGTCTGAGAAATAAAATAAAAATTTCAAAAAACGTGAAGTTCGCCAACACGCATTGGGGCAGTGCGGCGGACGTTGCCCTAAAACCCTCTCAGAAATTAGGAGAGTCCTGCCCAGCTGAGGAGTGCCCAGCATTGGGACGTATAAGGCTGTAACTTTAACTTTAATTATTGTTTAATTTAAATAAGACAATTATGGTAACCAATATTTTTTAGTAAAAAGTTTTCAAAAATACTCGTTGTTTTATATGTTCAGCTGTTTCAATACTGCGATTATTGTGCACTAAAAGATTGTTTGTAGAAGTAATTCGTTCAGATGCTACGGATGCAGCTGAAGAAATCAAATATTTAACAGTTATTTCTGATAGCACGAAAGTAAATCATAAGACGCCTAAGCGATTAAAATAACTTGAGGCTTATACCAACATCGAAGCACTTATTTCGTAATTTTCTCTAATATCTCACATGCGCGGACACTTAATACACATAATCGCATCACTTTGATAAAAATCCACTTCAAACGATTATTTAAACGATAAAACAGGAGCAACCATCCGTCGATGGTCAAGTTCCTGCCAAAACTCACAGTATAGTCCCATTAACTTATCTGTGAACTGACAGCTGTGGCAAAATTGTGAACTATAGTCCCACCAACTTATCTGTGAACTGACAGCTGCGGCAAAATTTTGAACTACAGCCGCCATTTAATCAAATGTCACTCGATACGTCATTGTTTTGAAAGTTTATAGAAAAATAAAAAATGCCGAAAACCATTAAAAGTGGTGCCCGAAACATTATTTTATAAGTATTAAACTTTTGTGAGCAAGAAGCTCGAGGGTAAGCACCGATAATGCCTTTCAATCAGGTCTATAAAAGAGTATCAGCTGCTACAGGTCAGTATTGCTATGTTTTGTTCCTTCCTTTCGTATTTCCGATAAATGGATTGGTTAATGCAATTCATTTCTTTTTCAGATGTTAATCAAGGATTCATTTCCAAAATAGTTAAAGAACCGGAAACCGCATAAACCACAGGAACGCAAATTACAACGCCCGGTAAAAAGGCATAAGGCCATATCATTTAATTAAAGTTTAAATTGTTCAATTATGATATTTAAGTTTCTTCTTGTTCTTGGACATATATCTGTTAAATCTGTGTTCTAGTCTTTTTATTCCGTGACTAATTTATTACCTTAGTATGTGGAATCTATGTAGGAACATAAGACCCTTAGATGGGAATATTCCAGAACTGGCAACACTTCAGCGCAGAAGCGCCAAGCTGTCAGTTCACAGATAAGTTGGTGGCACTATAAGTAAAGTAGTACTAAGTTTCATAGATTATAGTGATTTTAATATCATAGAAATATACTATACAAAATTACATTTATTTTTAAGATAATAAGCAAATAAATAAACTTGCCAAAAATGAAAAACAAAATAGTGTAAATAAAGTATAGTAGATTGAGTCCATTAAGGATTAGGATTTATGTTTACGATGGTGCTGTAGATTAAATGATTTACGTGAAAAAATAAAAAAAATAAATTATTTAAAAAAATATATCGACTGTCGTATATCTATATTTCAATATCAAATTTATATTTCAATAAATGTCGTCCAAAAATATTAAAAATAAATATCGATATTTCTAAATAATGAAATAGGTTTTTCGATATATCGATATTTTATCAACAGTTCTAGTTCAAACGTGGGGCGTGGCCGTGGGCGTTTGGTTTGCGTGACTCCTATAAAATATCATATATATAGATAAATTAAATGATATTTAATAATATCTAAATCTTATTTAATATCATTTCCTGTCTATTAATATATATCTATGCAAATGAATTTTGTTTGAAGTGAAGTGTCTATTTGTAATGTCAAAATAACAGTTTTTTACTAAATTCATATGAAAGTACATACTGTACTTATAACAAAAACACAATTTTTAAAATCTTTGTCTATTTTTCTGTCTGTTTGTTCCGGGTAATCTCCGAATCGGCTGAACCGATTTTGACGAGACTTTCAGTGGCAGATAACTGATAGGTATATGGAGGAACTTAGGCTACTTTTAATTTAGTAAAAGAATTAGGGTTCCGTCCAAAAAAATTTAAACCCATGAAATCTTATGAAAATTACGATTGGTAATAAATTACACGCGGGCGAAGTCACGGGGAACAGCTAGTAAATATATAGGAAATGATATTTTTAATTTATAGGAGTCACGCCAACTAAACGCGCACGGCTGCGGCTACTTCGATCGAGAAATGAAATCCGTTCCGTATATATGTATATATGTACATAAATAACGTTTCCTATATATTAACACTTCAAAAGATATTTTTATTCATGATAAGGTCAGTATTAAGACACTTTTAAGAAATGGGTCATATATTATGATAATTTTATTCATTATGGTAAATTTTATTTATTTAATAAAAAAATTATTTGTTTAATAAATGTGTTATTTATTTTTATCTGTTTATTAAATTACCTAACTGTAGAGCGGGCGACACCCCACTGATACTAACTTGCACTTCGGTTACGGTGAGCCCAAAAAAATCCGTGGGCAGGGGCACATTCTGAAGGTCTTATGATGACCAGATAATGCTTATCGGTTTTCAGTAAAGGAAATAGTTAGGATGGCCTAGCTTTCTATGTTTATCTAATTGAGCTCTCGACTTACATACTAAAATAAAGTTGAAGCACCCAAGCGTCACGAATTAAAATAAGTTAAGCAAAATAAATTACGTAAAGTTTATTTATTAAATGTATAGTATTCGTATAATAAATCAGTCAAAAATCATTGACTTCTAAATACTGCGTACAGGTAACTTGGTCATTTATATGAATTGATGTTGATGGTGCTTGTAGGTTTTCTTGAAGTACGCAGATATTTTCGTCTTCTGGTTGTAGTTGGTTATGCTTTTTCCGTTCTGCCTTGTTTTGTATTGTCTCTAAAATATATGGTCGATTTCTAATTTTGTACCTACTTGGGAGTTTTGCTGCTTTTTTAATTGCCTGAAAATATTATAAAGCGAGTAATAATACTGTTTGTACTATTTATTATATTTCTATTATTTGTGCAGTTACTTCTTGAGCCCTTTCAAATGAGCCCAAACACAATGGTGTTTCGCAGTGGCATAACTGAGATCTTTCACCCCACCTTCTTTGTCCACCATCATGAAGGTAATATAATCACATTGAACTAGGTCTTTATAAACCCTTTCAAATGAGCTCAAACACGATCGTTCTATCTAGTGCCGCCACTGAGAAGCTATATCCACCTTCTGATTGCACCATCAGAAAGGTGTCATAACAGTCACCAAGGTCTTTATAAGCACTTTCAAATGAGTTCAAACACGATCGTTCTACCTAGTGCCGCCACTGAGAATGAGATCCTATACCCACCTTCGGATTGCACCATCAGAAAGGTGAGGTCATAACAGTCACCTAGGTCTTTATGAGCCCTTTCAAATGAGCTTAAACACGATCGTTCTATCTAGTGCCGCCACTGAGAACCTATATCCACCTTCGAATTGCACCATCAGAGATGTGAGGTCATAACAGTCACCTAGGTCTTTATGAGCCCTTTCAAATGAGCTCAAACACGATCGTTCTATCTAGTGCCACCACTCAGAACCTATATCCACCTTCGGATTGCACCATCAAAAAGGTGAGGTCATAACAGTCACCTAGGTCTTTATGAGCCCATTCAAATGAGTTCAAACGCGGTCTTTCTATCTTGTGTCTTCACTGAGATCCTATACCCACCTTCTGAGTCCACCATAAGGAATCATTACAATCACTTTGGTCTCCATCCTCTGTCAAACCAACGTCTCTAAATTTATATGACGGCTCCATGGCGCAGTGGCTTAGCAATGAATTGCTGCGCTGGGGAGCGCGGGTTCGAATTCCGCACGGATTTGTATGGCCTACAAATAATTGTTGCGGGTCTGGATGTTTGTCCTTGTGCAATTTGTGTTTGTAAACTGCCTCCACGATACAGGAGAAAATCCTAGTGTGGGGGTAACTTTTTTTTTAGTAAAAAAAAATATATAAAATAATATAAAATCAAATAATGTTACAAAAAATATAACATATATATAAAAGCTACTAAGAAAGTATGTCCTTACCAATAATGGAAACGAACTGAAGCCAGCGGATTACGGTGCGCCCGGAAAAATACGTGGGTCGCCGTCATTTAAAAATTTTAACTTAAGATTTCACATGCATGATCAGTTTTTGGATGTACGTCAGTTCAACGGAGCAGTTTAACTGACAGCATGCCCGAATAAAATCCGTGTGTTGCCGTCAGTTAATAATTTCAACTAAAGATTTCACATTCACGGTCAGTTTTTGGATGTACGTCAATTAAACTGATCAGTTTAACTGACCGTGAGTAGGGACCATTATACTACTTATATAGGCTTACGATCTTCGCGATTATTTCATCACTACAACACCTTCCCTCGAAGTCGTGAGCAAATAAATCTATGGACACTTACATACACATCATTCCTAAATTGCGCAAACATTCATGATGTTTTGAACCACTCAAACCTATTGGTAAAAACATCTGCTGGCATTCTTTCTGTACATAAATATCTGAGTTCAATAAGACCTTCTTCACACATATCTCGTACAAAGTGTTGCCTAACATCAATATGTTTTGTTAGTGACCGATAACTTCTATCTTGAATTACTTTAATAGCACCCTAATTGTTATTAAATAATGTCACACACTCGCATTCAATACCTATATTATTAAAAATGTTTAATAAATACAAAGCCTCCCTTGTAGCTTCAGATATAGCTACATATTCGGCTTCTGTACTTGAAAGTGCCACACTCGTTGCTTTCGTGCCACCCAACTAATAGGAGCACCTGCAAAAATAAAAGCAAAACCAGAATATGTCTTTCGATCTACACCATTCGCTGCCTAATCGGCATCCACAACACTGAACAATGACAAACTTATCCTCTCATACACTAAACCGTAGTTAGCCAAAAACATCAAAGCACCTACCAAACTTTTACACGGGTACTGCTTTATTACACTCTCATTCAAACTCTCAGGTTTCATCAATTTTACATTAACATCGATAGGCGTTAATGCTGGTTTGCATTCACACATACCAAAGCGTTCCAACGGACTTTCAATATACACACTCTATTCCATATACATTTTATCCTCATTATCATGAGAAAACTGTATGCCTAAACAATCAGAATATTTTCCCATGTCCTTCATCTCAATTTTATTTGACAGTTTATTTTTAACATTATTTAAGCATACATTAACATTTGTAGTTAAAATAAGATCATCGACATATATAGCAATCAACATTATGTGCTCATTAACAGAATCAGGCGTTACTTTGTGGAAATCTATTATATTAATCCGCTCGATAAAATAAAATGATGTGTCTCACCTAGTTTGAAGACCTCCCTCCCGCCCTACCTCAATTGCGTGCACTATCCCCGTCACTACTAATCCCAGCACCACTACTCCCAACACCACTACTCTAGGAAAGACACACCACTGACGACAATACGACACGTGTTTCGCCTCTACACGAGGAATCTTCAGGTGACGTAGACCCTGCGGTGGCTGACTGCTAAGTGATCGATTTGAACAGTGGTAGAGCCACGCGGCAGCTTTTGCTGTCGCACGAATGGGCCGGCTCGAACTGGGGTGGTACCACGACCTCACAGAATACCAGCGTGAAGTAGAGTCATAAATAGCAGTTGTTTTGGCTCGCCGCTCACTTTTATTTTTATAGGATAAGGGTGACAAACGAGCACACAGTCCACCTGATAGTAAGTGATTGCTGTGGCCCATAGACATCTACATCTATCCTCGTTTGCGAATCAAAATGCAGATGCATTGTTACCCGTGAGGACTAAGGTGCTGGAGAGCCATTCTAATCTCACTCAGGCTGACGTGCGGGATATCATCGGAATAGTGCCGGATAAGACTTGCTCTTGGATCGTTACTCACACTTGCGTGTGGCACCAACGATGATGTGTACAGTTGCCCATAGAACCTCTCAATCTCACTCAAAATCTCAAGTGTCTTGGAAACAATGCTGCCACATTCGGTCTTCAGCTTCGACAATAGACACTTTCTGGCAGACAGATCTCTGGCAAAGACTTTGGAGCCCTTGTTCCGCTCGATCGCTTCTTCAATACGAGCCGTATAATAAAGTTGCGTAATTCCCGCCGCATGCCTTTGGAGATCTGTCTGTTCAGTTGCCTGTATGCTATCAAATCTACTGAAGACTGCAGCTTCATTTCCCGTCTAACAGCCTTGAGATTAAGAGTGTGATCGGAGAGTATGTGTGTTCTTCTGCGGCGGGTCTTGCAAAACTTAGCTCCAACCGTATGGATAGTTTCCACGAGCTTGTCATTTATATCGTCCACTGCATTGCAATCTTCTAGGCACTGTAAACGATTTTGCAACTCAAGTTAAAAGGTTTCGGGACTTAGGATTAGAGCACGATAGGGACGGAGCGTTGACTTCATTAGTCGACACCTCTCCAAGTTCAGTGTGCCTCTAACCATTCGGTGATCGCTACCAGTTTTCATCCTCGCAATCACTGAGACATCACTGAACAGTTGTCGTCTGGTCGTCATAATGAAGTCAATCTCATTTTTTGTCGAAACGTTGGGGCACAACTAGGACAACTTACTGTGGGGCCGCTTCTGGAAGAAAGTGTTCATCATAAAGAGTCCCTATTTCTCAATGAAGTCGGCCAGCTGCTGGCCCCTTGGGTTCCGTTGCCCTATTCCGAATTTCCCTATTTTCAGCTCACCGTTCTCTCTTGTGCCTAGTTTTGCATTAAAGTCTCCCATTAACACCGTATATTGGGTTTTGGAGGAATGCATGGCTCTAGAGATATCCTCATACATTTCCTCCACCTCCTCATCGGGGTGTGCCGAGGTTGGTGCGTAAACCTGTATGACCTTCAGCAAATACCGTTTGGTAATTCTGAGCATAAGGTACACAACCCTCGTCGACATACTCCCAATCTTTACAACGTTGTTAACGAGACACCTGTGGACGATAAATCCGACACCTCCTTGGGACAGATGGTCGCCCTCCCGGTGATAGAACAATTTGCCAGATTCGAAGATTACCGTGTCCTCCCCCTCTCTTCGGACTTCTAATGTTCTAGCGCAACTTGTCTATCTCTTCTTCCAGCTCCAGGATCTTCTCGTCAGTCCTCAGGGTGCGTAAGTTATAAGTTGCCAGGTCGAGTCGTCGTAGGTGACAACCGAACCTCCACCGGCGATTCTTAGCACCCCCTGCCCCGCCGTCACCATGGTCGCCACCGTAGCCAGGAATAGCGGGGTTGCCGGAGACTGGAGACCGTTTATTATTGTCATTGCTCATGGGGGATATATTGCCATAGTTGCCACGCTTTACGAGCGGGCTGGCAACCGCAGTTTTTTTTATTGTTTTTTGCTATTATCAGAAAGATGCTGCTGTTCATCTTCTGCCACAGTATCCCTCTGTCGCCTCTTACGACACCCACGGGAAGATATAGGGTAGTGTGTATTCTTACCCGCCACTACACGGGGGGTATTATATTAATAAACACCTGTGAAGACGGTGCCAAGGCATAGTTTATCGAAGAATTAGAGCCTCTTCTACTACTATTTTTTTCTTTTTGAAGTCGGTTTTCCTTTTTTTAAAGTTAAATTATTTTACCCTTTTGCAGGGACCAAGGAACATCACAAGTTTTATGTAACAGCTCGTATGTCGTCTAAATAGTTATGTACATTAAAATTGTCATCCCTTACTTTTCCACTCTTAGGGGTGAAATTTTTCTTAAAAATGATATGGGATCACCCCCGAAGTATGAACTATTTAATTCAAGAGGAATAATTAAAATCGGTTTAGCTATTATAGAGATATTAGAGATAGAGGTGAAATCACCTTAAAAACGTGATGTAATATGAGAAGGCTCAAGGTTTCTCAGCGAGTTACGGAGACGGCTATGCTCGAGTCTCTCTGCGTGATAGACTTAGAATTGACGATATATATATATATATATAAAATAACCCACACAGCCAACGGATCACTAAGCTGAAGTGGCAACAGGCCGACCATATAGCTCGAAGAACCGACAACCGATGGGGAAGAAAAGTTCTTGAGTGGCAGCCTCGTACCGGTAAGTGAAGTGTTGGGCGGCCTCCCACTAGATGGAATTACGACCTGGTAAGGCATGCAGGAAGTCGATGAATGCGGGTGGCTCGGAACCGTGCTTTGTGGCATTTCTTGGGGGAGGCATGTTCAGCAATGGGTAAAGCGTTGAATATGGAACCTTTTCATTTTTGAACACGATTAATTAAAAGAAATGTTATTAATGTAAATAATGTGCACAAAATTAAATAGAAATTTTATTTTCTAGGTTTGCGGTCGATGAAAAGAAAATTGCGGTAAATAAAGTTAAAAAATATTATCGCATGATTGTTTTGGACTTGCTATTGTTTGCAAGGATGTACCTTTATTTACAGAACGATTGCTTCCATAACTTTTAATTATTTAAATAGATTATATAAGTTGTAGAAATAAATTTACATAACATGCACAATATACTAAACATTTGTTTTGTTTTCCTTTCTATTTCTATGACATGGGCAAGAGAGAAAATCGTGCGGTAGAGCGATGTTCCCGGAGAATGTTAACTGGTTCTTGTTACCGTAGTTAGACAGCTGTGAAATAAATTCATTGTTATTTTCTCCCTTTAGAGGTTTTATCTTCTTATGTTTTTCAGCAGATGCTTCGTGTTTATTATCTTCATGTGTATTTTTGTCATATTCGGATGATTCGTCGATAGCATTCAACTCGTCATAGCCGATAATTAACGGCGGCAGTACCACTAAGCTGGCTGTTCTATCCTTGCACTTGACCTAAAATCGTACAAGAAAAAGCATTTTGTTTTTAACGAAACATTGTGGAAAAAATGGTTGTAAGTGATTTGATGATGAGTGAATTGAATTTATTTCTATTTTGCTATATAAGTTTGATTTTATTACTTAAAATAAAAATAAAAAGGTTTTTAATGAATATTTAGGTGATCAGGTATTTATTATGCAATTAGGCGTCAAATGTAATTGCTTTCATGACCAACCCGTAAAAGTCCAAAATTGCTGATCATGATGATTTCTTATATATTTACGCGAACACTGCACTCTAAAATTTTAACCTTGAGATAACCGTGGTTAACTATGACATTGCGGCGTCGAACCCGTCAGTCCCCCCCGTGACCATGGGTGCTGTATTAACTTATTGTATATACCCGGTAATACCCGATACCTGGTAAGACATGCAGGAAGTCGATGGATGCAGGTGGCTCAGGACCGTGCTTTGTGGCATTCTTTGGGGGAGGCCTATGTTCAGCAGTGGACTTGTGAAGGGCTGTAATGATGATGATGATATACCCGATGTTTCGAGCACTTTGCTCGAAACATCGGGTATATAAAATAAGTTAATATACGCGATAGAATCCGTAAAAACTAGTTTTATTTAATTCAAGCTTATCAGGCGGATTGACGACCCCAGTACCAGACGTCTCGCACTCCGGACGCTATTTTAGGCCTAGCGTAAACGAGATTTGAGTAGATTATACCGCCACCAAGTCGAAAGATCTTTTTGACGTATTACGTAGACGTCACTTACTACATCAGTGCGCTTTCCTGTTCATCTTGCATCTTCCTCTAACGCATGCCTGAGCAACCATAGCGCATGCTATAGCGCATGCGCTATAACTAGTTCGACAACAGCGCATGCCTCTAGGGAACGCTGATCGGTCACCGGCGGGTGTGCATGCAACATTTCCTGCATTTTAGTAAACAAAATGGCGGAAGACAAGGTTAAAACATTAGATAATGAGTGTTATGTTTCGTAATTTTTGGTTCCACTATTTTCAAAAGCTTATAGAAAGTGGTTTTAATCATTCGTGTGAAAGTTGAAACGCAAAAGGAACATGAAAACGAAACTGAAAGCGCACTGGTGTAGATATAGCTAATTAGGTAATGGATTCTCTTAGGCCCGCAACACACGGCAGACCATTTACACGAGGCTAATTATTGACACAATTTACATAAACAGGACACTAAGTCAGTCAAATGAAAAATTATTTGTTTATAGCATTGATATAAACACAAAAGAGAAGATTACGGCGAAAATTGATTGTACAAGCAGTATATAATCGAAATCAGAACGTGCACTACTAAACACTAATTAAAACATTAGGCGCTAAAACAAATCCAGAAATAGATAGGCTATAGAATAATTAGTTTTGAGAGCTAATTTAAAAAACGCTGCTATTTAGAAAAAAAAAAGGTGCAACGATAATTGATATAATAAAGAAAGATATAATCTTTAATACGATATAGTGAATTCTACCTTGGATATCACGGCGTTAACCATTACTCGTAATTACGCTCGTAATGGGGAAGCTAGGGGCGCTGATAATTTTGAAAAAGTTTTTTGAATTGAATCAAGTGAAATTGAACTAATGAAAACAGCAATCCATTAAGATGTCAGTGCCTCATTCACACAATGCTAGTTATGAATTGTCACAATAATTGACCTCGCGTACATGCTCCATTATGTTAACGCGATACTATCGAATTAGTATGAACCATTAATAACCCATTCTCAATACAATATATAATTCACCCGAAAACTAATAAATTGTATTTTTAACCGTCTTCAAAAAAGAGGAGGTCGACTGTATGTTTCTATGTGCGTTACCTCATAACTTTTTTGTAGGTGAACCGATTTTGATTGTTTTTTTTTTTATTTGAAAGTTCGTGCTTCTTATGTGGTCTCATATAAATTTGGTAGTTTTTGAGTCATCCTTAATAATTTATATTGAAATCAGTTGTACAAAATTTTTAATTTTGCCACTTGTTTCCACAATGATTAAAACACAGGGCTCAAATCCCTAGAAAGGAACTCACGCCGCTGACCATTACAGCTAGAATTGTGCTTAAAATTATTTGTTGATAATTTTTCAATAAAAGTTAAGATAAATAGGTAACATTTACAGAATAATACCTTACCTCATTTATGTAAAAAATAAACACAAGCTGCAACAATAGCATTTGTAATCCGCACCGACAAAATTATGACGCACATAAATATACGAGAAGTACATATTTTATTGTTTAATTTAATATTTTATCGTCGACTATATCGAGTAGTTGCTACTGTGTTACAATCCATTTCGATATTTCGAAATATGAAAATTTTCTAGGCGGAATTCAAAAATTGTAATGTATCACATCAAATTGTGTAGAACTATCTACAAAATTGAAAATAAAATTCACTTCAAACGTATTTTCACGGAGCTTTTAACGGGAGTCAGCCAAGTGCCTCGGAAAGCACGTTAAGCCGTTGATCCTGCGCCTGATCTCTCTCCGGCCGCGTTAAATTGGCGTCCCATCGGAAAAAAGTGTGACGGAATAGAGCGCGTACCCGTGCTTGCTTACGTACATACTCCTATCTTGCTTACGTACACACTCGTATCTTGCTTACGTACACACTCCTATCTTGCTTACGTACACACTCGTGCACTTTAATTTTTTTTTATTTTTTTTTACCAACATTTACAAAAACATTACGTAATTTTATAACTTCGCCAAACTGTAAAGACAGTTTGTTGGCGAAGTCTTGTTTTACGCAGATGACTAGTCTTCATTGAGACTGACCGCCGTGATTGAAAAGCCTGGAGGGATGAGACAACATTATGCTGCTATTCCACTTAAGTATTTTAATGCGCGGTCCTTCTCCAGTCGAGATATTTTTCTATTCATGATGCAGCGTTGTCCTACAGAAATATCCCGAAAATGCTGTTTGATTGCTAAATAATCGATTGGCGTGTTAGTCGTCTACTAGAAAATCTTACAATTTGGGACACAATAACTTAGATTTTCTACATGTATTCTTAGATCTTATAATTATTTGTTAATTCCCGAGTTAAAAAATCATGCCTGTAGATAACAAAACTGAGGAAGAATACTGGAGGAAAGTATTGGAATCTTTTTCATGAAAACACTAAAACTGACAGCAGTTTGTCACTGTGCTAGCAAAACAGTATTCGTTTTTGTGCAAGCACCACTGTGACAGTCAAACAGCTGTCACCACTCAAATAGGCGTGTAACTAAAACACTGTAAACACAAACTTAAGTTTATAAAATACGGAGACAGAGCGCTGTTGCAACTACTATTTGGACGTCTGCCATTGTCTGATGTTAAATTCGAAAGAAACCTGAAGCGGCAATGTAAAGATTCGTCTCTTTGTTGTTCAAATTATTTAGGGTAACATTTACCAACGACAGCGAGGAGGGCACTGGAACATAATACATTATTAAAATAAAAAGAGGATATTATCTCCCGCTGTGTGGTGTTCAGTTCAGCGAATAACGCTCCATGTAGCAGGTTGGCAGGATGAAACTTGTTCTAATTTTTCTTTAATAATACTGAAGTGACTAACGAATTTACAGTCTACCTGATGGTAAATGGCTTCTGCGGTCCCAGTATGCCAGTCGATCTCAAACAAAGAAGGCTGCAGATTCGTTGTCGCCTCTAAGGATAAAGATGGAATGCCTTAGAATCTGTAATTATATTGGCCTTCAGTTAATACAGCAGTACAGGCATTGCTACTTGGCGGCAGAAATAGGTAAGAGGGTGGTAGCTACCCAGACGGACTGCGAGGAAAAAAGGAGACCTAACACTTTCCGACCTAAAACCTTTCGCTAATGAGGGCATCCACGACTTTTTCTGCCACCAGGGCGGCGCCACTAGAAAGTGAGATATAATATTCGACAGATTTCATAGTGGGGAAGATAATTTGTTTCGAAAATGTAAAAGTTATTGTTTCTTGTTGTACTATTAGCTATATTTTATATTAATAACATTAAATATATTTAAACCAAACCACAGATACTTATAAAAGTAGAAAAATTAAAAACATGTTAAAAATGTGAAAAAATTAAAGAGCAAATCACGGACGCATTATTTTGTGTATTAATACAATAGGTACTCTAGAAACTGATAAACTTTTATTAAAAAACAACTTTTCAATTTAATTTTTATTTACAATATTAAAAACTTTAATAACAATAAAAAAAAACTAAAACTAGAAACTTAATTATCATATAGACCTACTCCCCGCGGTATCGTGCCAAGAACGCTGGCTGCGTTTCCCCGCTGAACGGCTATACTTAGAATTAAATTACATTGTGTAATAAAAAACTACCTGTGTCCACTAGCGGCATCTGGTGAGCAGAAAATTATTAGCCTTCATTTCTTAAGATTTCAGATTTGGGCTTCGGCTGTAGTTCGGTCCGTTTAACATTATTGTAGCGCCATAGAGTGGGTAATTAGACTAATAATTCACTGCGCCTCCTTTTCCCAAAAGAGGGTCGCTTCCGATTCGGCAGAAAGGCCTAATAAGCCAATTCCAGTCCCCCAGGTGGTGTTTAGTGGGTACACTTAGGGTGGTTAGGTTAGGTTAGTCACAGTGAGTTCCACATAACCACGACAGCCAGCTGTCGTGGTATGCATAAAGCATTCACCACCTCTTCGCGTTAACGGGGTAGCCGTTTTCAATTGCTTCTGGGCGCAAAAAAAAAAAACTAATAATTCTATGTGTAGCGCGACAACAGCTTCGCCAAACAGGTGTAAATAGATAAAATACTTATTATGCAAGTATAATAAGCACTGATTGTAAAGTAAATCGATTTTTAATTTCCTGGGACCGAATTAGTACATTTTTATATTAACACTCCTTTTATAAATTTGTTACTACGACCTCTCGTTAAAATGTATTAAAATTAGGCCCATTAAAATGTACTAGCTATTAAAAACAAAGATAAAATCGAAAAAAAATTGAAACAACACATAAGACATTTCATTTCTGTATTTATTTGCACAATCTAAATAAATATAATTATTTTTTTTTTATTAAGTATTAAGTAGGTACTATACAAATAAAAAAATATACGTACTGAAGCAAAGTTTAAGTATTTATGTTATTTAAAACAATTTTAATGACGTGTTTCCAATCACTATTCTCACTAGTGCTACAATGAACATCAAAATTCTAAACTTCGTCTGATGCTAGTTGTTCATCGTTAGGTGTGTTAGGTTGTTCCGGAAGTGAGTTCAGTTCCGGCTCACTGGGCGGCACTTCCGACAGTTGTACACTAGCGTCGCGAAGCAGGTTCATGAGCACCGCTAAGGAGCTCGCAAGCTGATCGAATAAAATTAATCATAAATATGGGACATAATAAAGCAACAAAAATCTTGTAATCCCTCAATTTAGAACTTATCAAGCATAATACATTTTAACCTACAATAGGATTTCTTTTAGAAGAGTAAGGTTGACAAATTAACACACACTAACACACTGATGATGCTCTATACACCTGCCGTGCCAATATTTTTCGGGAAAACGTCGCCGAGTACCGGAACAAATTTTTGTCTGAAGTCGAGTCTTTGCTGAACAAAGTCTCGGATTGGGGGCGACTAAATCTAACTCAGTTTAATCCTCAGAAGACACAAGTTTGTGCCTTTACCGCTAAAAAGAACCCCTTTGTCGTATCTCCTCAGTTTCAAAGTACTCCCCTTGTTGCCTCAGCCACGCAACGCCGGCAACGCATCTGGAATTCCCCTGGTTCCCCTGGCGTTGCAGTTGTTCATGGGCGGCGGCCTAGTCACTTACCATCAGGTGAGCCGCAAGCTCGTTTGCCCCCTCTCCTATAAAAAAAAGATGCATTATAAGATTCTCATACGGTTCCCATCTAATATCAAAAATTAATATGTATTTGTTTGTTCCTCGTCTATGCATTCCTATAGCAGTTATCCGATTACGCTGAATTGAAAAAGAGGCAGTGTTTAATTTCGAGATGTTGGCGCTGTTAGCCTATGCGGCCCTTACAGCTTCATCGGACACAGGGCTCGCGGCCTGAAAGGCCGGAGGCATTACACGCATGATGGGCAGAGCTACGGGGCAGGACATTTACGTAATAAACGAAATCAAATTACACTTTTTAACCGACTTCAAAAAGGAGGAGGTTCTCAATTCGAGTGTATGTTTTTTGTATGTATGTTAAGCGATATCTACGCAGGCTATGAACTAATTTTGATGATTCTTTTTTTATTAAATAGGATACACTTCAAGGGTACTATTTGCCACCCCTAAGGGTAGCAAATAAATAACTTCTTTTTAGCAATTTGAAATCGGTTTTTACTTTTTGTTAAAAATTATAACAACATTTGAAATGGTACGGAAGGTATTTTGTTAAGTCGAAAGTCGATTCAGTCGGCAAAACCTTCTTCTGCACAATAGACTTATGTTAGTTCTATTATGTTCTATAATGAACTCATTACGAGCGTAGACGTAACTATTAAAGTATTCAACCATACCTGAGCGTCGGTGTTGCCGTCTGTTTGCAAAATAAGCGCGGTATTCCTAGCCTCTTCCACGGCCTCCATCATTCTTCCAGCCCGGGCGTGCCTACCAGCTAGGTTGAGCCTCAGCAGGGCATCATGTGGTGCCAGTGCCACGGCCCTGGTATACGCTGCGTCTGCTCTGTTATCGCCCAGGGATTCTAGCGCTATACCCAGCAGTAGCACCTGTTGTTACGAAGATACGAGGTTTTATGTTATAACAGACACACATCTAATTAGAAGAAGAAGTTTCGAATGGTGAGTGTAGAGAACCAGAGACTCTTTTTACTGGAAAAGAGGCATTCCATCGTAGTCCTCACGGGTAACGAAGCATCTGCATTTTGATTCTTTATTGAGGATAAATGTAGATGTCTATGGGTCACAGCAACCACTTACCATCAGGTGGACTATGTGCTCGTCTGTTACCCATATTCTATAAAAAAAAAACAGGAAATTTCAGAAACAATTTATAGCTTCCGAAAGTAAGTAGGCAGTAAAACCATTTCGTTTATGCCGGATATAAATTACTCATACCGGTGGTGGGGAGCAGCGTAAGACGTCTCAAATTGCAATCGCTAATACGGCTTCCAAGCCTTGCAATAATAGCAAATCCTTCTAAAGCGTCTTCCACACACAAGCGGCTGGCTGACCGCGAGCCACGGCTCCAGCCACTGCAACAACACACTAAAGGTACTCTGTGAACACACCACTGTGGTCGCAGTGGTGGCGGTTTGAAGCGCCATTAGTTGTGATGTCTGTGCTACAATCGGACGTCAATCAACAAGGCTAACCGTGACGAAGTCTTATAACTCTTATTATATTCAGCAATATTATCCCATATTTTGTTTTTAATTCTAATGCTTTTGTAATCATAGTGTGAAGAATCATAAAGTAGGTAATGGATAATTTTGCATTGTTTCTATTAAAATTTCTGCATTTAGCGTCATTTTTAACGCGATACGCCACGCGGCGGAGTATTACGATGTATGTGAATAATTATAATTAATTATTTGCTGGACACCACGAACCCATTTTGCATCCAGCGAGACAGTGTTTCGCCAACATTTATCCTCGTCCTCGATTACGAATCAAAATCTGAGAACTGTCTCGATGATGCCTCGTAGATAAAAGTCCTCATTTCCAGTAAAAATGGTAGCATTAAGCAGCTATTTCATGCTGGTAAGAATTCTGTGATAGCGTGGTCCTTCCCGATCAAGCCAATCCATTCTTAAAAAAATTTCGTATCGTGCTAATGGATAGTGAAATGGGCTTTACGTTCGTCAAAGTTGTCTTGCATCAAGCATGCTAGATCGTATGGAATACTTGCTGTATGTACAAACGATCCGTCGCATTCTTACTTCGTGCTGGACATATATTTAGCAGCGGAGAATGGAGCGTTAAAAGCATTTTGGCGTAAGATATCTTCGCCTTAAGATAGTTTACTGTGTAAGGCTGCGCAGGCTGTAAGGCGGCGGCGCTGGCGAGGCGACAGAAGGCGGAGGCCGGTCGCTTGCAGGTGAGCAGCGCCAGCGCTAGGTTGTGAGCTGCGCGCGCACTCAGCGGCGCCGCGCTCACCGAGCGCTGCAGGCACGTCAGCGCCTGCCACAGCCGAACTGCTGGTTACTAACTTGTATTTCTACAATCGTAAACGCTAATAGATAACTAATCTATAAATGAAACCAACAATCAGTCACGTGACAGTCATATGACTTAGAAGTCACAAACACGGACTCGCCCACAGACCCTTCTTTTCTATGTCCCTGGTCCTAATCCTGTATCTATTATATCGTTACTATGACAAAATTCGTTATTTTTTTTTAAATACTAGTAATGCTATTAAACATTACTAATATTCCCTTTAACCACTTCTGGTAAACTTAAAATGCTTCTGTTAGAAGTGGTTCACGACAGTAGTGGAATGGTGGATTCGAACCCACGACCTTTCGAGTTCGCGGTCCGCGCCCTGCCATTAGACTACTGACGCTTTCAATTATTTATTACTTTCATGCTTTCCGAGGCACGAAGTTGAAACACCGACAACTTCGTGACTTGGGGCTGCTACTTAATAAGTGATGTTGACCCGAAATGTGATTAGAACTAGACCAACGGAATATGAATAGAAGATCATTAATTATGTACTACTATTTTGAAGCTTACAGCAACATATTTCTTCTTAGCTAATAAAGCTAGTCCTAGGTTCGAATGTGCAGCCACACAAGTCGGGTGTGCTGACAATGCCGCCTTCAGCCTTGATAATGCTGCATCTACATCCTTGTGTTGGAGCATCATGGCGGCTAGTGCCAAGGCAGCGGCGTGCTGTGTCGGTTGCTGGGCAAGAGCTGCTCCGAGAAGCTGGAAAGCTCCTCGTGGGTCGCCAGCGCGGAGACGAAGTGCTCCGGCCGCAGCAAGAGTGTCCGCTCCGCAGACATTCGTGCTAAGATACAAAAATAAAAATGATTGATCAACCGTAAAAAGGAAAATGGGTTTTTATAGTAATACAAAAACATATATCTTCACGTGTACCAAAAAGTAACGTCCAAACGAAAAGAAGCTATAGACCATGGTCTGACTGGCCAGTTTACTGTCAAAAAACAAAATAATAAAAATCACTAAACCACACACTTTTCCTTGAGTGTGTCTAGTGATTGTCACAAGTTTTATAAAAAAGATATATCTCTAAAATCCTAGCACATTCATACACAGCTTTTTTTTGTTATTTAGCCATTAAAACCCTGTGGTCTAGGTATATAATATGGTTTATATCGTTTTCGGTGAGACATTGCTTTCTAAGACAATTCAGGTCTTGCAATACCAGTATCATTAAGACCATTACTACTTATATAATAAATTAAAAAACTTTTTTAAAAACAAGCTTTTATTCAAATGCGCTAAAAAGAATAAAATAAACTTTTCCTTAAAAATTTTACTATCAACTTATAACGTCATTACACAATTTTCATGATATAAAAACTTGTCGCGAGATTTAAGTTCTCCTATACTTCTTAAATCTCGCGTTTTATTTAATCCGAAAATTAAAAATTAAAATCAACCAGACCATGTTTATCTAATAGTAATAGGAAATTTAGCCCAAATTAGGGGCTTTTTAGGTGCTAATTAGGTACCTAATTTTGGGTATTTCTAAATGCAAATTCCTGACTTTGCGTTGTTGGCGAGATACAGCTGATCTTTTGTTTTCTTGTTGACTTGCATTTTAATTTATATATAGGTAATCATGATAGGCCGTTACATTTTGATGTTTGTAATTAATGTCATCATAATGTCAACTAGTAAATATTTTTTTTTATAGAATAAGGGTAATAAACGAGCACAGAGTCTACCTGATGGTAAGTGGATGACTAAGATGGAATGCCTCGTTTCCAGTAAAAACGGTCTCCGGTCTTCTCTACACTCACCATACGAAATACAACATTGCTACTACTATGAATAAGCATTGGCTACTATTTTACACTGGTACTTTGTGAGATCGTGGTTCTTCCCCGGTCGAGCTGACCCATTCGCATTACTACAACTAGTAATAGCTGTAACGTGGAGTAATGTAAAGGTCACTGAAATAAAAGCAGCTAGTTTTCTCGTATTTCTATTAATAGTAATAGCTGTGTAAACCTAATTAATGAAAAAGAAACTATAAGTAGATAAATCGGTTCACAAAAACGTTCAATCGAATTCGGAAATATTAAACAAAATCAATAATAAGATAATTTTTTCATGTTATCTATAACTATGGCAATTTAAAAACAATATGTTAGATATTTCAATCATTTGAATACTTAACTAGTAATAGGGTACATGATAAATAGCTTAATAATTATTTATACGTTACATTGTACTATTCAGTTTTCTTGGGCACAGAAATAGTATTTAACTGCTCTATGTAAGTATTCATCTGCTTTTTTATGGTAACAAAGTTGAATTTACTTTAATTTATATCTATTGTTGTACTATATTATATAAAACAAATTGAACATTATTCCCATAGCCCGGATAGCTCAGTCGGTAGAGCATTGGACTTTTAATCCAAGGGTCCAGGGTTCAAGTCCCTGTTCGGGCGACGCTTTTTTAATTAAAAAAAGGCTTTTTAATTTATAAATATGTATATTATGTTCCCCAAAGGCGTACAATTTGCGACCTTTACCCAAAATGGATTGTTAGTTTACCATTTTCTGATTTTTTTTTTTTTTTTTTTATAGGAGAGGGGGCAAACGAGCATGCGGCTCACCTGATGGTAAGTGACTACCGCCGCCCATGAACAACCGCAACACCAGGGGAATTGCAGATGCGTTTATTTTAATCACTAAACGCTGATTGTATCCAACGGACAATATCGTTTACCCTTGATAGAGAAACAAGATAAAGGTGTTGTTGACTCCACAGCTCCATTATTGAGGCAATATACTGTGTCTGGTCACGGTCTAGTGATATTCTAGGTACTTACTTATATTACAACTATTCTAATACACAAATATGCTACACCCTGAGGCTATAGATTATTGTGTATACCATTAGTCTAATCCTCTTCCCCTCTATGTTGCAGCCATTTTTTCTTGTGATATTTTTTACGTGTGTACAAAAAATAATATCTCTCAAAGTTTTGGTCTTACTGAGTTAAAAACAGGCTCATTCGGAGTACAACAATATTGTCTATTGTTTACATTACAAAAAAATGGTTTCACATACTTCATCACACATCGTAACTTTAAAAAAAAATATTAAGTCTAAAACAATATCAAAATATTATGCAAATTGGCAAATTATTGTAATTTACAGCAAAAACAATTCCGATTACCCTTTTTATTTTGTACTAGATCGACAGATTTTGAGCTAAGCTACAATAAAACTACAGTTACGTAGTACTATTATTTATTCTATGTAACATATCTACAGTAAATTTTACAGCTGTAGGTATGCCAATTACTTTGAGAATTATTGTTGTTTGAACATAGCGTATGCGCAAGCACAAAGGGCCTTTGTCGAAACCAGTCGAAACCCTACAGGAAAGCATTAAAAACGCTTAAGGCGCAGGTTGAGCAAAATGTCGCGCTAGTCGTTATTTGGGCGGTTTTTAGAAGCTATCTACTTTTTATTTAAAAGATATATCAACAAATAAAAAACACATTATATTTCTACATAATCTTGATTCCATAAAAGCTATATCCAATTTTTTTTTAAAGGAATAAATATTAAAATAATCTCCTTACAACGAAACCACATAAATGTGAAATTATTATTGATAACATGCATCTCCTCGTAAAGTAAGTATTATTTTATTTTGCGATTTACACCAATGGATAGGCAATTTATTAATGAACATTTCTATAGTAAATTTTTTTTCAAAAGACCAAAATTTGATTTTATTAAGAAATTATTTTAAAATCTGGGCATATTTACTGCTCACGGGCTTGCTGAAGTCAGTGAGCGCTGAGCTCTTCGACGCGAAGCCCGTGTTGTTAGAGCGTCGACCAACGCATACGCCACGTCATATGAGTCGATAATATTATTACTTATTAGGTTATTTATAGGTAGTATTATTTGTTTGTTTTGGGTATAATTTTTCGTATTGGTTATACATATATTTGTTGTGTTTTTTACTGCGCGATGAAGCTTTTTGCGTGTATTTTCTTTGAAGTAAATGCAAATAAAAAAATGAAGCACCATTAGCATGTAAGGTTCGAATCTATAATTAAAATTTCGACAAATATTATAATTTACACTATAAAAGGCTAATTCAATATTATCACCCAACCACAATATCTTATCAGGTATAGTACTGCCTCGTTGGTCTAGTGGTTGTAGTAGTGCGACTGCTGATCATGAGGTCCCGGGTTCGATCCTGGGTCGGGCAAAAAAGTCAGTTATGAGTTTTTCATTTATGTTCTAAGTTATAATTAGTATTACTAAGTTATAGTTTTTTGCTAAAATATAGTATATTATTTATTGCTTCTTTTTTCTTCTTTTTCAAAAAATAATTGAATACATAAGGTGTTCTATACTTATAATTCGGTAAAAAGTATCTAAGTAGGTACTAATATACCTACTTTTTACTACTAAAAATTTTTAAAACTAAATTTAACTAAAAAGACTAAACTGACCATTTATTTTTTAACTCATAACAGGACATGGGTTTATTTATACTCTAAAAACTATAACTTTATACAATTAGTGTTCACTATAAAATTATATTCGGTATAGACGGTAATTAATAAATGCAACATATTTTTTTTAATTATTAATTACATTTGTCAGTGGATTAAATTTGCTTTAATAAAGTTGGTGATGATTTTAAATAAGAATAAAATTCTGCTCAAGTTTTTTATTGTTATCTTTGTTAACAACATCGCCTTTAGAACTCTGGAACCGTAAGTGTTTCTTTCAGACGTCCACAATTTATGCAAAATAAAAAAATACTCTTTCTACCGGAGCATTCGTACCAGGTAGACATAAAATATATTCGATTAAAAAAAATTATGTTGAAGATTGTTGACTTTGAATACTTCCATCCAACTAGTTACATGACAATTTTGTGTCCCGGAGCTTTGTTTGGGGACAATGGGACAGGAGACCGAGAAAAGGGACAGTCCCGTTCAAAACGGGACGTATGGTCACTTTAGCTATAACCCGGCGACCATGAAGCAAATACAAAGTTAGTCTTTGTATTAGCTTCATGGTGGCGCAGTGGCTTAGCAATCAGTTGTTGCGCTGGGGGCCGCGGGTTTGAATCCCGCATGGAACAAGTATTTGTATGGCCTACAAATAATTGTTCCGGGTCTGGATGTTTGTCTTTGTGCAATTTATGTTTGTAAACTGCCTCCACGACACAGGAGAAAATCCTAGTGTGGGGGTAACGTTTTTTTACAATTGAAATTGAAAGATTGAACCCTTATACTTCTTGTTGATTTTTGTATTAGTAGTTAGGTATATTACTTTTCAATACGTGACACGTAAAAATTAACAATAATCAAAAAAACATCTACGAAACATCCTATTTATTTTCTACTGCCCCACGGAGCCGTCGCCGGGTTATAGCTAAAGTGACCACACGTCCCGTTTTGAACGGGACTGTCCCTTTTCTCGGTCACCTGTCCCATTGTCCCCAAACAAAGCTCCGGGACACAAAATTGTCCCGTAACTCGTTGGATGGAAGTATTCAAAGTCAACAATCTTCAACATAATTTTTTTTAATCGAATATATTTTATGTCTACCTGGTACGAATGCTCCGGTAGAAAGAGTATTTTTTTTATTTTGAATAAATTGTGGACGTCTGAAAGAAACACTTACGGTTCCAGAGTTCTAAAGGCGATGTTGTTAACAAAGATAACAAATAAAAAAACTTGAGCAGAATTTTATTTTTATTTAAAGTCATCACCAACTTTATTAAAGAAAATTTAATCCACTGACAAAATGTAATTAATAATTAAGAAAAATATGTTGCATTTAATAATTACCGTCTATACCGAATATAATTTTACAGTGAACACTAATTCTATAAAGTTATAGTTTTTAGAGTATAAATAAACCCATGTCCTGTTTTGAGTTAAAAAATAAATGGTCAGTTTAGTCTTTTTAGTTAAATTTAGTTTTAAAAATTTTTAGTAGTAAAAAGTAGGTATATTAGTACCTACTTAGATACTTTTTACCGAATTATAAGTATAGAACACCTTATGTACTCAATTATTTTTTGAAAAAGAAGAAAAAAGAAGCAATAAATAATATACTATATTTTAGCAAAAAACTATAACTTAGTAATACTAATTATAACTTAGAACATAAATGAAAAACTCATAACTGACAGGGCCCGACCCAGGATTCGAACCCGGGACCTAATGATCAGCAGTCGCACTACTACAACCACTAGACCAACGAGGCAGTACTGTACATAATAAGATATTGTGGTTGGGTGATAATATTGAATTAGCCTTTTATAGTGTAAATTATAATATTTATCGAAATTTTAATTATGGCTTCGAACCTTACATGCCAATGGTGCTTCATTTTTTTATTTGCATTTACTTCAAAGAAAATACACGCAAAAAGCTTCATCGCGCAGTAAAAAACACAACAAATATATGTATAACTAATACGAAAAATTATACCCAAAACAAACAAATAATACTACCTATAAATAACCTAATAAGTAATATTATTTATCGACTGATATTACGTGAGTGTATGCGGCGCTGGTCGACGCTCTAACGACACGGGCTTCGCGTCGAAGAGCTCAGGGCTCACTGACTCCAGCAAGCCCGTGAGCAGTGAATATGCCCAGATTTTAAAATAATTTCTTAATAAAATCAAATTTTGGTCTTTTGAAAAGAAATTTACTATAGAAATGTTTATTAATAAATTGTCTATCCATTGGTGTAAATCGCAAAATAAAATAATACTTACTTTACGAGGAGATCCATGTTATCAATAATAATTTCACATTTATGTGGTTTCGTTGTAAGGAGATTATATTAATATTTATTCGTTTAAAAAAAATTGGATATAGCTTTTATGGAATCAAGATTATGTAGAAATATAATGTGTTTTTTATTTGTTGATATATCTTTTAAATAAAAAGTAGATAGCTCCTAAAAACCGTACAAATAACGACTAGCGCGACATTTTGCTCAACCTGCGCCTTAAGGTGAAAGCTCCAAGGTGGCCCGCGAAATTAAAATTTTCTTAAATTTTTTACAATTTTTAGGTCAGTGCCAAGTTGTATGTTTAATAAAATATGATTCGCGACCGTGACGAGTATGTATTTACAGAATTATAATCATTATAATCATCAATACAACCCCCTAAGTTCGTATAAACTCATTTGAATGGGCTCATAAAGTACCTAGGTGACTGTTATGATCTCACCTTTCTGATGGTGCAATCCGAAGGTGGGTATAGGATCTCAGTGGCGGCACTAGGTAGAACGATCGTGTTTGAACTTATTTAGAAAGGTTTATAAAGAGCTAGTTTAATGTGATTATATTACCTTCATGATGGTGATCAAAGAAGGTGGGGTAAAAGATCTCAGTTATGCCACTACGAAACACCATCGTGTTTGGGCTCATTTGGAAGGACTCAAGAAGTAACTACACAAATAATATAAATATAATAAATAGTACAAACAGTATTATTACTCACTTTATAATGTTTTCAGGCAATTAAAAAGCAAAACTCCAAAGTAGGTACAAAATTAGAAATCGGCCATATATTTTACAGGCAATAAAAAAGGCAGAACGAAAAAAGCATAACCAACTACAACCAGAAGGCGAAAATATCTGCGTACTTCAAAAAACCTACAAGCAACATTAACACCAATTCCTATAAATGACCAAGTTACTTGTACGCAGTATTTAGAATTCAATGATTTTTGACTGATTTATTACACGAATACTACACATTTAATAAAGCAAACTTTACTGATATTATTTTGTTTAACTTATTTTAATTCGTGACGTTTGGGTGCTTCAACTTTATTTTAGTATATAACACGTCGAGAGCTCAATTAGATAAACACAGAAAACTAGGCCATCCTAACTATTTCCGTTACTGAAAACCGATAAGCATTATCTGGTCATCATAAGACCTTCAGAATGTGCCCATGCCCACGGATTTTTTTGGGTTCACTGTAACCGGAGTGCAAGGTAGGATCAGTGGGATGTCGCCGGCTCTACAGATAGGTAATTTGATAAACAGATAAAAATAAATAACACATTTATTAAATAAATAAAATTTACCATAATGAATAAAATTATCATAATATTTGACCCATTTCTTAAAAATGTCTTAATACTGACCTTATCATGAATAAAAATATCTTTTGAAGTGTTAATATATAGGAAACGTTATTTATGTACATATATACATATATACGGAACAGATTTCATTTCTCGATCGATGAAGCCGCAGCCGTGGGCGTTTAGTTGGCGTGACTCCTATAAATTAAAAATATCATTTCCTATCTATTAAGTAGCTGTTCCCCGCGACTTCGCCAGCGTGTAATTTATTACGATTAGATTTCATGGGTTTTAATTGTTTTGCATGGAACCCGAATTCTTTTTCTAAATTAAAATTAGCCTAAGTTCCTCCATATAATATCAGTTATCTGCGACTGAAAGTCTCGTCAAAATCGGTTAAGCCGATTCGGAGATTAGCCGGAACAAACAGACAGAAAGAAAGATAGATAAAGATTTTAAAAATTGTGTTTTTGTTATAAGTACCGTATGTACTTTCATATGCATTTAGTAAAAAACTGTTATTTTTACATTACATTTATAGACACTTCAATTTTATTTATTTGTATAGATATATATTAATAGACAGGACTATTAAATAAGATTTAGGTATTATTAAATACTATTTAATTTATCTATATATATGATATTTTATAGGAGTCACGCAAACCAAACGCCCACGGCCACGCCCCACGTTTGAACTAGGACTGTTGATAAAATATCGATATATCGAAAAATCTATTTAATTATTTAGAAATATCGATATTTATTTTTAATATTTTTGAGGACATATATTGAAATATAAGTTTGATATTGAAATATAGATATACGACAGTCGATATATTATTTTAAATAATTTATTTTTTTATTTTTTCACGTAACTCATTTAATCTACAATACCATCGTAAATTTAAATCCTAACTCTTGATGGACCCAATCTACTATACTTTATTTACACTATTTTGTTTTTTATTTTTTTCCCAATTTATTTATTTGCTTATTATCTTAAAAAGAAATGTAATTTTGTAAAGTATATATCTCTGTGATATTAAAATCACTATAATCTATGAAACTTAGTACTACTTTACTTACTGTGAGTATTGGCAGGAGATTGACCATTGACGGATGGTTGCTCCTGTTGTATCGTTTAAATAATCGTTTGAAGTGGATTTTTATCAAATTATGTGTATTCATATTTATGTTGTCTGCGCATGTGAGCTATTAGAGAAAATTACGAAATAAGTGCTTCGATGTTGGTATGTTGGTATGATATGTGCCTCAAGTTATTTTAATCGCTTAGGCGTCTTATGATTTACTTCCGTGCTATCAGAAATAACTGTTAAATACTTGATTTATTCAGCTGCATCCAAAGCATCTGAACGAATTTCTTCTACAATCAATCTTTTAGTGCCCAATAATTGGAGTATTGAAACAGCTGAACATATATAACAACGAGTATTTTTGAAAACTCTTACTGACAAATATTGGTAAACATAATTATCTTATTTAAATTAAACAATAATTCAAGTTAAAGTTACAGCCTATATACGTCACAATGCTGGGCACTCCTCAGCTGGGCAGGCTTTTCCTAACTTCTGAGAGGGTTTTAGGGCAACGTCCGCCGCGCTGCCCCAATGCGTGTTGGCGAACTTCACGTTTTCGGAAATTTTTATTTTATTTCTCAGACATGCAGGTTTCCTCACGATGTTTTCCTTCATCGCCGATCACGTGGTAAATCAGCACTTAAAATTGCAATTAACAATTTCATTGGTGCCGACGGGGATCAAACCCGGATTGCTCGCGTACTGTGAAATTTACAGCGAGCGCTAACCATCTGAGCTACCATGGCTCTTTAATAATTAAGTTATAGTTCTTAGTAAAATAATTACTAAGAACTATAACCTAACATTTTCATACATTTATAATTTAATTTGTTTAATAAATATACTAAATTATAAACTGTGTGAATCATTTTTAAGCAATAAGCATCAATATATCTCTTATGTTTCCCATATATAAAACTCCGATATTGTTATATTTATAATAATCCGATATTTTAAAAATGTCAACAGTCCTAGTTTTAACTGATCAGTTGAACTGATGTCAGTTTAAATGACCGTGAGTGGGGACCATAAGACGAAAACTTTGAGAGATATGATTTTTTTGTGCACAGTAGAGAATATCTCAAGAAAAATAAAAAAAATGACTGTCGCATAGAAAAGAAATGGATTAGACCTCAGTGTGTAGTGTATTTGTGTATTAAAATAGTTATAATATAAGCATCTAGAATATGGCTAGTCCGTGACCGGGCTCACTGTATACTCGTATACGCTCTTACAATAAACTCCCAGAAAATATACAATAATTATTTATCCAACACTAAGTTCAAAAACATTAATCAAAGCTTGTCTATAGCGGTTAAGTATTATATTATAATTTATAATATTAAGGAATTTATGAATGAATAAGCCCTGGGAATGAGGTGATCGCTACCAAGCTATTTCTAATAATATTATTTGTGTAAGCATAATAAATGATTGTAAACAGACTTTTTTCAAAAAAAGTCCCGCTTGTTTTTTTTACTACCTCTTTCCAGGACATAATTAAGTAGGTACCTATTTTCTGACCCAATGATCTAATTGTCTGTTTCATTTAGGAATAAAATGGAATATATATTAATGATGATGAAAATTTGGTGATGATGCTCCGAATCAAATGCCAGCCACGCAATAGATTCCAAATATTTTCCAAAGATATAATTTTTGTGTAATTTGCTAATGCAAATAGGCACTCAATCAGTCTGTCGCAATCTGATGTAATGAGCAATACTAACATTATTAAGGTGCACCCACACCCATAAATTTTTTTTTATTAAATAACTGTTTGTTTTCGGCAGACGAAATTGCAAGTAAAAAGAGGCATTTCTCTAATCTACCCGCTTAACCTCGTGAAGCGCTGGCTTAGGTTTTCAGTAAAATACTAGAAATTAGCTACAAGCAAAAGCTTACGCCACTTACGCTAAGGTATGGTCGTACGCTTCTAAAGCTGCTTCTGTTTGATCGCATGCCAGTAGAAGTCTGGCCAACAAAGCCCCGGCTCTTTCGCCTCCATCTGCCTGTACAGCCGCTTCAGCCCACTCCACACCGCGCTCTATCTCGCCTAGGTTCCAAGAGCACTCGGCTGTGAAGAAAGCAAATAAGTACATATATATTTATAACTATTCTGAAATAACCACATAATAACAAGAACATTTAATGCAAACAGGACTCGCAGTTAAAAATGGCGGGAACGTGGAATAAAAAAAATGAAATGTGTGTTTAAGATCTGAATGGTATATAAAACAGAATTCGGATTTGAGGGCTCTGGAGTGTTCAAGCAGCAATTTTGTTGTGTTTTATTGTTCCGAAATGACATTAAGGAAACGACTGTAAAATTTTGATACAATACAATATGATAAATCCCAGAGTGGGAGGGTGGGGGGGGGGGGGATTATTTGCCATATTTGACATATAGGAAGATACCGTTACATATCTTTTGCTTCATTTTCCGCCGTCGCCCCTTGCGCCGACACTTGCGAGCTGATGGTAGTGGACATTTTACAACGCCACCACACGATTTTGGCTAGGTAGAATATGTGTCACCTTTTTCCACAAACACCAACTGCATACAACGTTGCCTGATGGACAAGTCTCTGACAAAAACAATGTGTGATAATATACCTTGCGACTGTGACTGTGTCCTTTTCGCCGCCACTACTTGTTCAAGTACTAATTGAACACATACACACTATCTAGCAGATGAAAAAAGAAGTTGTCTTACCCAATCCACAGTAAATATCAGCATCAGGATATTTCGTTAATTTGTCAGCTTCTAAATAAGTGTCGCGTGATAATAAGAAACGACCTTGACGATATCTGAAATTGCCCAAATCATATTATGAGTGGTATGTGACAAATGTTGTCTCAAATCAGCATGGAATGTCACGCGAACAAAGTCAGGTACTGTACACTTTACTCGCACTACGACATGTGAAAACGACGCCAAAAATGCTGCAGCTATATTAATAGTATAGTTGTAGCACGAATGGGTCGGCTCGACCGGGGAAGGACCATGCTCTCACAGAATACCAGCGTAAAATAGCAATTTAAAGCTGCTGTATTTCGTATGGTGAGTGTAGAGAACCGGAGACCCTTTTTACTGGAAACGGGGCATTCCATCTTAGTCCTCACATGTGACAACTTACCTGCATTTTGATTCGCAGACGTGGATAGATGTAGATGTATATGGGCCACAGCAACCACTTACCATCAGGTGGACTGTGTGCTCGTTTGTCACCCTTATACTATAAAAAAAACAGCCACTATATTTGCTTGTTTCCAATAACAATCAAAGAAAAAAAAAAGACAAGAGGTTTGAAGCAAAGTAGACTCAATCTGTTGTGTATAAAGAAGATTGTTTAGAGGTATTTTGCTAGTTATTTAGACGTTGACGTAGCTACAATTTTTGGTTATCTTTTAAAATAATATATTAATCGTTGGTACATCTGTTAGTGATCGTGTAACTGTATTTTTCGAAGTGATGACTATAACGATGACTGCTATGCTAGGATTCGATAGGTGGCGTTGTAGACAAGTTTTTAACAAATTCTAGATTTGTGGACATTTATATATACCAAAACATAAAATCAACACACTTAAATACAAAAAATATAATTACTTACAAACACTTTGCAACCTGTTTTAGGGGCTCAGGATCTTGAGAGTGTAGTTTGATGCATGTGTGAAAACGGTCCAAAGCTTCTTGCAAACGTCCAGCATCCGCCAGTACCAGGCCCTAATTTTTATTTTTGCATTAAATTAATTTATAGTTATTAGTTTAGCAATGTATTCAAATTTAATTCTCATATTATACTTAATGTTTATTTGATAACGTAACAAATTACAAGGAAATAAAAAAATATCGAGTGTAGGATTCTACTGACACAGATTATGATGTCAGTGCTTAGAACAAAGGTGTTTTTCTGAGATTTTGGCGAACCAGTAATGAAAGTAAAAATGACCTTTCATATGTAAATATTACGTGATAATTTAAAAAGTAAAGTTAAAGCCTATAATCGTCCCACAGTTGAGCACAGGCATCCTATAATTTCAGAGAGGGTTCTAGGATAATTCGCCGTGCTACCTCATGTGTGTTGGCGGATTCCACTTGCCTTCGAAATATTTCTTTTAATAACATTTATTCATTAAAATTGCAATTAACAATTCGTCGTTATACCGGGTTCGATCTCCACCGGCACCTATAAAATTCGTCGTTGACGCCGCAAACTCAATTTCTCAAAAAATTACAAGAAAGCAATAAAACATTTATTATTCCTCGATTATTTGTAATTTTCCATTAAGTCCAATATATTTAATTTTCTGATGAAAAAAAGCTGGTAATCGGGGATTAATAAATGTTTTCTTGCTTTCTTGTAATTTTTTGAATAAAATTATGTTTCGCCTCTTTGCGGCGTCGACGACGATTTTTATAGGTGCCGGTGGAGATCGAACCCGGTATGCTCGCGTGTTGTGAAATTTAGAGCGAGCGTTTAGCTCCTGAGCTACCACGGCTTACCAATAATGTATGTACTATTATAATGTATGTTAAATAAAATATATTTTATTCTATTTACGTATGTGCATTAGAAAAATAAATTTGTTACCTATTTAGTTTGTATTTTGTCGCCGAAAATTATGTCTGATTGGTGAAACGAACCTTTACGAAGTGGGCATATGTGTGCTTGTTATAAGTCTGCCGCTGAAGAGTTTCTGATAACCCTAAACACATTGCATGTTCCCCCCTAACATATCGGCTATGCAGCAACCAGTTACGGGAAACGTTAAATTCTGTAAAAGATTTTTTTTTTCTAATATAATTAGTTTTTAAAATAATGTTAAAAACGAAAAATTATAACAAAGCCTTGTTAATATTTTAGTACCATTTGTTTTCTTAAATGGAGAAGTAGTGCTCTGCATTTTGTTTTATATATTTGTTTACCTACCATCTGATGCTATGGTAACGGTCAAAGAATAAAAAAATACGTATGGTTGCAGTCTAGAGGTCACAGACTACCAGTGTACCTAAATATATCATCACAAGATCGAAAGAATATAGGAAGAAGATAGGTTTTCGGCTCCTGATATGTTGGGATTCTTTGTTCCGTATCATCTCCGTGTCTCTGAAACTAGAATAGCATACCACTGCAACACAAAATCGACTTAAGAAAATATTTGAATTCCTACCAACTGTTTTTACCTAGGTACTACTTGATCGATGCTACTACTTCATAATTTAATGTTTTGGGCGTACATCGTCATCATTATTACAGCCCTTCACAAGTCCACTGCTGAACATAGGCCTCCCCCACGGAATGCCATAAAGCACGGTCCTTAACCATCTGCATCCATCGACTTCCTGCATGTCTTACCAGGTCATCACTCCATCTAATACGGAAGAATTTACGGTATATTACATTGATTACCTATTGAAGTAAAGGAGTGATAGACAAAGTATAAATTAATCTTTATGTATAAAAATTACGTATCACGTTGTATGGCATCGGTCGTAACGTGTCTTTTCTAAAACTCTTTCTCCCTAAGCGTAGTCCCGACCTCAAAGAAGAGACTGCTTTAGTGTACCAGATCCCTAAAAAATAACCGAAAATCGATCGCTCAGACCTATCCAACTTCTCAAAAATAATGAAAACCATTGTGAACTGCAAGCTCAAGAGGTTGAGGATAACCAACTGAAAGGTGACCACCAGTACGATTTCCGTCGGGTTTGCTCAGATGGTGATCTTTTGGCTTACCTGACTCGTAAATTGGCGGAGGCAGAAAGGGAGACCCTGGCTGTTAATTTGGACATAGCGAAGGTCTTCGATCGGGTTTGGCTCAAAGCGCTTCTTTCGAAGCTCCCTTCCTATGGGCTTCCCGAGAATTTGTGCAACTGGATCAGCAGTTTTCTTGCAGATTGAAGCAACAAAGTCGTAGTAGAAGGTGCATACTCCATTTACAAGTCTATTTATGCTGGTGTTCCACAAGGCTACGTGCTATTATCACCTACGCTGTTTCATCTGCTTATCAATAATATGTTGCAAGCCAGTAACGTGCATTGGTGATGCTTTATTTACTGGCTGTGCCTATATTTCTCGGGAAAACGACGCCGAGTACCGGAACAAACTTGTGTCTGAAGTCGAGTTTTTGCTGAACAAAGTATCGGATTGGGGCCGACTAAATTTATTTCAGTTCAATCCCCAGAAGATACAAGTTTGCGCGATTACCGCTAAAAAGAACCATATCTCCTCAGTTTGATGGTGATTGGTTCTAAGTTTCCATCGACTCCTTGCTTCCAATTCCATATTTCAGGAGGCAGTTGGCTCCCAAGCCACTCCTGTGTACTTGATGGAATACTCTGTAAGGGTGATATTTAGCTGAACCCTTGGTAGTGGGGAGGGAAGAAAGATCCGGTTTGGGCTTGGTACAAGATTTCAGAAAAACTGTGAATCGATATCTGTTAATCTTAGACTGTGTATAGGGCGCTCGGTATACTTCGAGAAACATTTTTTTCTCCGGCATCTGCTATAACATAGGAGTTGATGTTGGGTCAAAAATACATTTGCTATTTCCTTTAGTAATGACTTTTAATCAAAAAGCTTGATAATTGATGTTTTTCCTTTCCTGTAAATAGCTGAGGTTGTATCTGTTAAGGATTATGGGGATAATTAAAGATATAATACTTTGAACATAAAACGTGCCTTTTATTAACCTCAAAACAACAACATGGAGAGCCTATAACATCATATTCACAAACTATATAGAAACACTACGCGTTCAGACGGACGTCTCTGGTACATTTAGTTTGGACCGTAGAGCAAATCAGAACATGACAAACTTTTTTTTTTTTAAATATGAATTGGATATAGGCAAGGGAATAATTTTATTTCAGCCCAGTATAATTATATATATATATATATATATATATATATATATATATATAATTATACAATATTTAACCTTTACCTATATAATATTTTTATATTCATAATTTTAATTACTATTTTTATTATTATTATTTTATTATGAAGGATTCGTAGAAATAAAATGCATTGTATATATTATTTATTATATGATTTATTTTTTAACTTTTTTAAACTTGTTCATGGTTTTTTTTGGATTGGTGGCAATGTACACTTTTCGATTCTAATGATGTCCGTGCCTTTCAGAAACCCATGTGTGGTACATGCTATAGAGTAAACATATAATTCCTCCTTTGCTGCTTGCACTTGAATATTTTCAGTGAAAAGGTTATCTTCAATACATTCGATATCCAGTGTATTGAGCTGGAAAAAGGAATATTTAAATATATAAATTACAAGTTAGCACATATTAAACTTGTTGCTCATTGTAATTGTTGTAGTTTATAAATGTTTGCATAGAAAATGTCAAGACAAGAAGAGGCCATTGTAATCAGATAAAGTTACTTTCACATAAATATAAGAAGCTTTCACAATTCAGAAATTTCCAATAATTTTTGAACATAATTATCATTGATACCTAAGATAATTAAGTACACTGTAGCAATTTTTGATAGAAGGTTGGGAAGATAAAAGTATATTTTGTAAAGTAGCCAATTATCTATTGGAGTCTATGTTCATGTTCTACTGCTGGGCACAGACTGTCTCATTTCTCAGAGGGGTATGAAACAATGTGTTGGGCAAGGTGCTTATTGGTAGACTACATCTTTAAAATATTTTTATTCCTTAGACACACAGATTTCGTCAGAATGTTCCAGAACATGATAAATTAGCACTTAAAATTGGAATTAACATTAATTCATTTATTTCATGGTGTAGACAGAGATCAAATTTGCTCAAAAATATAAACATATTACTAATCCTAATAAAAATATTATCTGAATTAAAGTTTTAGAATGGCGATTGTTTTGCAATTTCAATTTTACATGATTATTACCTTAATTTTTTTACTTTGTTGGGAATCACATGGTCATCATTTAGTTTATCTAACAAGCGCAATTGAGTATGCTTGCAGTCCTGTTTAGTACACATCATCTTGCTATTTTGATACATTTCCATCAGTTATTATGTGTTTTGACAGCAAAATTATTCCTCATACCTTTTTTATGATGGCTGATCAAATATCACACTAAATTTATTTGAACTGTATCATCTGAAATAAAAACATAAAAGATTGATTGTCATTGTCATTCAGACATCCTTGATTTTGTAATTATTAAGACTAGAGGTGTGCGATTGTGCATAAAATAATGTTGACAATTAGTTATTTAAAATAATAGAATTCCTCATTTACTTCAGCCATTAACTTAAAATTTTAATAAATTATTATAAAAAGAATTTATTATTATTTCATTCATCATTCATTCATTGCAGACTATCATAAAGCTACTGGTAAACATAGGCCTTCATAGGTTATCATATAAGGTGTACATTTTCCATAGTTGTAACACTTGGCAGACAAGTTGGCAACCAGTTTATTATTATTACTAAGTTGTTATCAGAGATCACTTGAAACGCCAGGAATTAAGTAGTTTTATTTAAGTACAGTACTCCCGTACATCTTTATTATAATTTTTTAAATTTTATATGAATACTGAATATACTGAGCAGTTACGTTTATTAAGGAATAATTAAATGTACATACCTTTGTCATCTTTGATGATAAACCTAACTCAATTTACTCCAAAGATTAGTGTTGAGTTTATTCAACCTTTTTTAGCCTTATTAATGTCAGATTTAGCAGTATGAAACCCTTTATTCAAGAAAAAAATTTGTGACCAAGCAGGCTTCTTGAAATGGTTACTGGAATGCAGCATACTTTTAAGTTTGTCACAGTTTATAAAGTCCAACCACTTGTTTCTTTGGCCTTCGTCAGACTCTTCTCTGTTACTTGCACAATTGGGAATGAAACACTTAAAAATACATTTTAAAACTAAAATTTTTATACAAAATACACTAAAGTTAAAGAAAACGTCCCGTCGAAATATATAAGCTATAAAACAATAAACATCCTTTCGTAAAATAGCAGTAAAATGCCAATAAAACTTTATTTATAATTTATAGTTAGTTCATACTTCATAGAAAAACAAAATGAAAATTTCCAAGAAAACTTCTAACTTGACAGCTACGCGACAATAACATGACAAAATGGCGGCAGCGGGAAGGGGCAAGAGATGGGAGGGACTAGGGAAACGTCATGTTCTGGATTGCTCACTGCATTTCATACGGTCAAAGATTTTTGCTCAAAGATTACCAGCCGTGATCATATTGAACCTTGCTTCTAAACGTAGTGATTATATTCTCTTTGCTTGCTTCCTTCATTTTTTTTGGAGTTTATGGCCTGGTATCTAGACCTTTAGGCCAAGTCTTGAGTATTTTTATTCGGTTTATTATAATTTCCCAAATGTATAATTATCTTTCATAGTTCACTGCTTCACAATATGTTGATGCGTCACATTGTGCAGCCCTTGGGAGATTTTGACGGCAACTTGAGCCAGCAGACAGCTGACAGTTGACAGTTGGTATCTAAAGGCGCCTATGCAGACAAACAGCTTATCTTGAGAATCCATCACCATCAGAGCACTTGTTTCACCGTTTCCACTAATAGTTCACATGCGTAGACAGTTAATACATAAAATGGCACCACTTTTACATATCAAAATCCACTTCAAACTATTATTTAAACTATAATACAGGAGCAGCAAACCGCCGCCGGTCAATTTCCCGCCAAAACTCCTTGCTTCCTTCATATCAGACACAGTGTTGACAACCGATGCAGTGTTGCCATTAAAATACAGTATTATATAAATCATTCACATTTCATCACATTTTTTTTTTCAATACAAATACATTACTTCATAAAAACCAATTTGGTTTTACAAGGGGTCGCTTGACGTCTGACGCCGGTTTTGAGCTTATGAAATATATTTTTAATGCCTGGGAGAATACACAAGATGCCTTAGGTATTTTCTGTGATCTTTCCAAGGCTTTCGATTGTGTTCATCATGAGACATTAATCAGGAAACTACAATATTACGGTGTAAAAAATTTGGCGCTTAGACTTATTACTTCATATTTAAGTAACAGAACTCAAAAAGTCGTTATCAATGGTAAAGGTTATTCCGGATCGGTAGTGTCAATGGGCGTTCCTCAGGGCTCGAATCTTGGCCCATTCCTGTTTTTAATCTATATTAATGACTTACCTTATCTTGTAGGGGACAATCACGATATACTATTATTTGCTGACGATACCTCTTTAATTTTCAAACTCAAACGGTAGTTAATTAATTATGACGATGTAAATAATGCTCTATCGAAATTAGTACATTGGTTTAACGCCAACAATATGCTCTTGAACGGCAATAAGACAAAGTGTATTAAATTTACAATACCTAATGTAAAACATTCGAATATCAATGTGCTGTTAAATGGGGAGGAGTTGAGTCTTGTGGATACCACTGTTTTTCTCGGTATTACTATTGACGCGAAACTTCAATGGGGGCCCCCATATATCTAAATTAGCAAGCAGACTTAGTTCTGCAGCATATGCTGTAAGAAAGATTAGAAGTCTCACAGATGTTGAGACAGCTAGATTAGTGTATTTTAGTTACTTTCATAGCGTAATGTCTTATGGAATTTTGCTATGGGGTAATGCGACTGATATTGAAGCTATATTTGTTTTGCAAAAGAGAGCCGTTCGGGCAATTTACAACCTAAATTGTAAAGAGTCCCTCACACTAAAATTTAAAGAAATAAACATATTAACTTTGGCATCGCAATATATTTATGAAAATGAAATGTATGTACATAAAAACATAAATAGCTTTAATAAGAATAAGGATGTGCATACTTTAAACACTAGAAACAAACATAAGCTTGTATTACCAGTCACTAGACTCCACAGAATCAGTAATTCATTTATGGGGCAATGTATACGCTTTTACAACAAAATCCCAGAACATATTCAAAGTTTGTCAATAAACAAGTTTAAAAGTTTTATTAAAGAAAAACTGTACAAAAAGGGTTATTATAATATCAAGGAATATATGAATGAAAATAACCCCTGGGAATAAGGTGATCGCCACCATGCTGGTTCTATGAAAAATTATTTAAAAATTGTATAAGCGAAATTGTTTGAAAAAAAAAGTCCCGCTGGGTTTCTTGCTGGTTCTTCCCAGGACAGAGGTATTTTCCGAACCAGTGGTGGTTAAAAAATTACTTTCAATAAGAATTATGTAATAATCGATATTGAATAAAAAATTATTCTATTCTATTCTATTGTTAATTAACACCTGCCCCCAATGATTTATATTAACAGAACTAACATTACAATAATTTAAAACATTACAATGAATAAGTAAGAACTAACATTACAATGATTTCTATTAACAGAACTAACAAATTAAAAATACACAATAGGCGAACTAAACTCCAATTATATACAAATATTCCAATCCTAATTTATGTACAAAATAATTATGAGAGGTTTTATTTAATGGTTTCGTAAAAATATCATCTATTTGTTGCTTTGTAGGTATATACATAACACCAATTTCCTTACATTCTATTTTATGTTTAATAAAGTTGTATTTTATGTCCACATGTTTCATTCTTTTTAGATCAGGATTACATACAGAAAATATTGTACTTTTATTGTCTTCATATATGGTAGTGGTATTACAACTAACGTCTAACTCATTTAATAATTTCCAAATCCAACAAGCCTCCAGAGCGGCTGTCAGCTGTCTGCTGGCTCAAGTTGCCGTCAAAATCTCCCAAGGGCTGCACAATGTGATGCATCAACATATTGTGAAGCAGTGAATTATGAAGATATTATAAAAAAGACAAGGATGTATGGCTTAGTTCCTTTGCCTGCTCACTCGAGCGAATAATAAAAACAACAACAATCAAAGACAAACAAAATTTGACATTGTGACAAAATGAGTAAAATAAAATTTGACAAGTGATTGAGATGGTATAGGACAGTTACTATACTCTTTGTTGAGATGATAAACAATGATAAAGTAAAATTTTTAGACCGTATATGTAGTATTAGAAAAAGTCCGAAGAAAAATTAGCTCGGTAAAATGGAAGACGTTGCACGTTTAGCTGTAATTGAACAACATCTAAGCGATATTAATAAATTCAATAGAGTGTTGCATGATCTTTTGCAGCACATCAACCATATATTAGAAAACCCTCATGATTTGGAAGTGCGTACTCTAAAAAATCTTTATCTTAAAGAAGCTATGGAAGATGAAGCTGTTAGTGATTACCTTAAATACATTGGATTCCAACTGGTGAGTCGTGAAATAAATTTTAGATGGTAAGGTTCATAAAATGCTTGTAATTTAATAAATCTTTATACATAAAAATTACGTGTCACATTGTTTGTCCGCGATGAGCTCCTAAACAACTGAACTGATTTCAATGAAATTTTGCACACTGTGTGCGTTTTGGTCCAACTTGAGAGATAGGATAGTTTTTATCCCGTTAAGTGACCATCAATATTTTTTTTTTATTGTGAATATAAGTTTTTTTTTATTAGACAAAAGGTCGTCGGAAAGAGCAGAACAATGTCTGCCTGGTTAGCTAGTATTATAATATTATTATAAAATTATGTTCTTGTTTTTATAAAAGTCTTTTTTGGAAAACTAAAATATGACATTTCACTTTAACTTTTTAATTTACTTATTACATCTTGAATTAGTAATCTTAACCAATATTACTAAAGTATATATAACGCACTTCTCTCTGGACACCAACTTACAGCTTCTGTGTGTTAAATTAACACTATCGATCATCATCCCATCAGAGTTCATTTCTGAACATAGGCCTCCCGCATAGAGAACATTAGTGTTACTGTAATTTATATCAAGCATCATTCATCATCATTACAGCCCATCACAAGTCCTATTAAACATCGGCATCCCCCAAGGAATGCCACAAAGCATGGTCCCGAGCCCTACATCCATTCACTTCCTGCATGTCTTACCAGGTTATCACTCCATTTTGTAGGGGGATTTTGTTTGCCAGTACAAGACTGCCACTTGGGAACCTTTCTTCCCCATCAGTTGTCGGTTCTTCGAGCTATATGGCCGGCCCATTGCCACTTCAGCTTACTAATCCATTGGGCTATGTCAGTTACTCTGATTTTTCTGTGGATATCCTCGTTTTTAAGTCTATCATGTAGAGAATAGCCCTCTCCATAGCTCACTGAGTGACCTTTAACTTCTTCATACGGTCAGCAGTGAAGGACCACTTCTCAGATTCATATGTCATCACTGGCAACATGCACTGATTGAAAAATCTTGTTTTGAGGTACTCGAGTTGAATCCGTCGATTAGCCTCTCAGTCAAAGTTGGACTTACCTAGTCGGACTATTTGTCCCAGGTAAACATACTCATCAACAACTTCGAGCTTAGTGCTCACAACAACTACAGGCATAGGTGTAACATTGATGTTACTCATGACTTTTGTTTTGTCCATGTTCCTTCAGAAGTATCCATTGGAAGGCACTATTACAACTTATTTATATCAATAGTCAAGTAGATTTCATAACTTATTCTAAAGTATTAATTTTCAAGTCCTCTACTTCTAATAATAACTTAACTCACTGTTAGTGTAACAGGCTATTTGACAATTTAAAAAAATACTACAAATTGTGGTCATCCTTAGATAATGGCTTAAAAAATATATTTCACTTTATTTTAAACTAAAATATGTATATTTTATACAAAATAATCGAAAATAAAACATAATTATTATTGATATTTTATCTCTGGTGGGAAATGCCCTGTGATTGGTTGCAAGTATGGTGACATCACACACAAGTAAACATAGCTGCTTTGACTGATTGTAGTTCGCGTTCTATGTTTTTGGGTGCTATATTCGATATTTGAGCTATTTCTGAAATAGTTTTTTGATAAATCTTATAACTAGCGGCATAAATATTCGTTTTGAATATCAAAATGGTGTCAACTACCAGCCTGTCTAGCTATAATTGACATGAAACAGCGCATTACCTGTTTCATTCAAAAACATTTCTCTTTCATTTGCTTTTCTTTAAATATTTAATAGATGAAATGTATTGTGGTGTAAGTGTGGAACTGTTTTGATTTTAGGTCTTATTTCATAACATTAAATTAATTTTATTTTTTAAGGATGAAAATATATGTATGTGTGTGACTAAAAGAAACTAACTACTAAACTACTTTAAGTTTTACTAGTCTAGTAACCTTGTTTTTTTTTTTGCTTGATTTGTGACTGCGATTAATAGCATGTTTATTTAAGACCATGTTAGTGAAAAAATCAGTAAAAAAATAGTGAAATTTGTGGTCATTATTACCTAATCATATGATTTAATGTGTAAATTTTCTTCTTTTTCATAAATTTGACAGATACAACTGAACTGACTTTTTATTTTTCCCAAGGCTGGTATAACAACCCCCTATTGACGTCAACATCGACGTTGAGTTTCGGGACATTTTGTAGAATACTTTTATACCTATATAAATTATAAAAGTGATAACTGAAATGGGAGAGGTTATAAAAATTCAAAATAATCAAATACTGCAGTTGTTGACCCGCCTGCCTAGCTTGGCAATTATTCCTATTCAAAATATAAGGCAATCTTTGCGGGAGACCTATGTTCAGGAGTGAACTTTTATTGTAATGCATTTCAACCTTATATCCTAAATTATTGTCTAATGTTTTTGAGTTTTTTAGGTAAAAGGTGAATACATATATCCAAAGGAACAATCTCTTAGCAAATTAAGACTGGCACAGGTAGCTATCCAAAGGAAGATATCCATTTGTTATGGATCCAAATCCGAGTTTCTGTTCACAAAACCAGCCTCCACCTTTGCCCAAGCCAATAAGCCTAAGCTAAAACCAGTGTATGTGGTATGTTTTTTATGAAATTAATTATAACACTCATTTTCCTTTATCTAAAATATTCATAAGTTTACATTTTATCTTAGTATTTATAAAGATAACTAACACAGGTGTTAGAACTTTATTAGTATGTCTAAAGTGTCAAGAATTGAAAGTTTTATATTATATAGTATTAATAAAATCACATAATATGAACATATATTATATATATATATATACATATGTATAAAAATTTCACTAACAGTTTATAAAAATTTCAATTGGTATTAATACTTGGTTTAATACTCTATTGTAATTTATCATTTGTTATAGACAACACAGAATGAGTTTTTACTAAAAGTACAAATGCTTTTTAATGATATTCTAAAATATGAAAATGAAGAGATACAAGCATTAGCTCGGGAACACATTCCTCTAGTAACACTCCAACTGAATGCAATAGAAAGGGTGAGAGAACATCAAAGACAATTAAAAAATGGTAAGACTATTAATAAACATTTTGTATATGGAATGCACGAAACATAGACTTGCATCTTGCATAGCAATTTCAGTGTGTCATGTTTAATACAGTGGGTGTTGCCATCAAAATACTACTTCCATAACATTGGGGTCTTTTCATTCATTTATTTATATAACAGCCTATCAAAATCCACTGCTAAACAGGCTTCCCTGTAGATTGCATTGTAAGGGGGATATTTTCCATAGTTGCCATGCTTGGTAGCCTTTGTTTTTTATTTTGTAGTGGTTATTAAGAAGATGCGGCTATTCACTTGGTTTGTGTCCCTCTTTCGACTCTTACGACACCATTGAAAAAAGGAAAAGTCTCAGAATATTCAAAGAGTAAAAAAATACGTAAATGTTTACTTACGTCTGAAATTATATTTCAGAGACTCCTTTCTCCTCAAGAATCAAAATGCAGATGTGTTGTCACCGTCGAAGACTAAGATGGAATGCCACGTTTCTAGTAAAAGGGTATCTGGTTTTCAATACTCATTATAGGAAATACAGCAACAAGTATATTACGCCGGCATTTACGCTTTTGTGCACACTGGCTGTTTTTATACGATCATTAGAAAGCGGTGCGCTTCCCATCTATACTGCTTTCGCTCCAGCACAAACAGCATCATGAGCGTATTTACCAACAGGTGGGACTTGCTGAAATTTGTCTCCTGACGTTTCAGGATTATCAGGTATTGGTCAGGATTCTGGGGGTTTTTTGAAAACATCAGGATTTTGGCGAGTCAATGAAATACTGTATAGGTTTGTGTACCTATTGTTTTATCTGTAGAAACAATAAAATTAAATTAAATCAACCCAATTAACATAAAAATTAAATAATTAATTGCAATTTTAGTTTATTATTATGTAGATAGATAAAAATTCTTTTCATCTACCTACATATAAACGAACTTAAACTACACTGTGCAACTATGTGCAAAACTGAATCGAATATTAATCAAACATTGTATAAGTTGCACATATTCGATTCAATCTCTTTAATTACTTATATATTTATATATATGATACCAGCGTAAAATATGTTTTTCTTCGTATGTTGAGTGTAGGGAACCGGAGACCCTTTTTGCTGAAAATGAGACATTCTTAGTCCTCAGGAGTGACAACGCATCTGCATTTTGTTTCTTAATCGGGGATAAATGTAGATATCTACGGGCCACAGCATCCACTTACCATCAGGTAGATTGTGCTCGTTTATCACCATCATTCTATAAAAAAATTATATAAGTCTTTTATAATAGATATTTATTCTAGCAAATTTTATAATAGATAGACTAAAAATATTATAAATTCTTTGTTATCTCGTTTGGAATCACGAAAACAATTAACACGAAATCTTTACATAATCTACATACATTGTGTAAAAAACGAACATACTCAAAAACCCCTAACCGTAAGCCGATTTTGTTCATTTAACCACAGCTCCCATTACAGAGAACACTCTTTCAACATTCGCGTTCTAGACTGTAATAGCAAAAACGGCACACAAAACTAACCTTAAACTTATTACTACACTATTTTCGCCCTGTGGTGCTACCCGCGTCCAGGTTGTAACCTCCTCCAGAGAGCCAAGTAGTAGATCGATATATCTACTACATTATATACAGCTCGCGCGCTCGCGACCCTAATATCAGGACATTTTTTTTAGAAATATACTTTTGTCAGGATTTTCCAGCGAGACACCCGGTAACCCTACTCAGGGGTGACAACGCATCCGCATTTTTATTCCAATCGATATCTATGGGCCATACCATCCGCTTATCATCATGTGAACTGTGTTCGTTTGTCACTCTTATATGCAATAAGAAAATAACCCCCTCAGACAATATGTAGTAACTTAAAAGTAACTTAACTTTTCTTGTACATGCAATTTTTGGTAGGCGAAGAGACTGGCAATGACTTATCATTTGAGATTGGTCTCCTGATGGAGCTGCTGGGTTGGTTCAAGAATACCTTCTTTTCGTGGGTAGACAAACCCGACTGTGAACAATGTGGGGCACCTACTGTCCACGAAAGAAATGAAAATATGAAAATAGGAACTGAGACCTGCAGAGTAGAGGTAATTTTTTTTCATACATCTTTATTTGATAGTCAAATTAAATTTAATATTATAATAAGAGATTTAGAGAAAGTATTTGTGAAACTATTCTGTGCTACGTGGTCAGTCAAGTTGAATTTCTATAATCGTTAGCACATAATATAGAAACTATAAAAATGAATCAAGTAAGCGTTAATTCGCAAAATTGTCACGTGGCTTAACATTGAGGTGTCTCATTCATATCAATTATATTTTTGTATAGATACGTTATATGCCCACAAAACTACCGAAAAAAATGTTTCGAACTCGGCCGTCCCAACGGCAGCACGTTACACATTTTTATGTTTTACTTACATTTCTCTCACTCTTCATGATCTTATCAGACCAGTTCTGAAACATATATTGTTTATGTTGTTCTTTTCTTGAAGCTTATGAAATCATGGCGTCATATTTCTATCCCATAATCATATTCAATATGATCATAGGGTATGAGTGGCTAATTGACCACTTTTCGACGCTTCAGTTTTGACCTGCTAGTAACGTATCTACCTTTTTGTATTTAAATATCATCGATTCATATCGTTTTTATAGTGTTCCGCTACAGTGGTACAAAGTGAATTCTGTTTATCCGGCAGTATCGCTAGCAAAGCTTCTGACAATCGACTACTATTGACTATGGACGCATGACGTAATCATACATCATCATCCTCCAGACCGAATATCGGTCACGGCGGCCAGTCTCAAGGGAGACTAGCCCAGGACAGGATTATAGTGCCCGTGTGTATGCGCAAGTACAGGTGCACTCTCTATTCCCTCACTCTCATAGATCAGGCGCAGGACACAACAAAGCAAACTAGGCCAACAAAACAGACTAGGCAGTCAAAGACGTGATCATCATGACGCTATCGGCAAACCTGTGCTGCGGGTTGTAATGATGTAAATATAGTGTTAACATTATCGCCAGATATACAAGTGCACGCAATGCAGCGCGGAGGTGCACTTTCCACGCCACAATGATGTAGCAATGTTGCTGCGAACGCGTCGCGGACGTTGCGGCGAGTGGGCCAGCTGCTTCACGCTGTTCTGTCGCGCGCTGGGGTACGACACGCGCTACGTATACGATGCCACGGACCACGTTTGGTGCGAGGTACTTTTCTATAGAGTATTAGAAACTATTGGCAACATTTTATACGTGGTAGAGCCATGCTGCAATAATATCATGGTTGTAGCACGAATGGGTCGTCTTGACCGGGGGCGACCATGCTTTCACAGAATACCAACGTAAAATAGTACCTTAATACTACTGTGTTTCGTATGGTGAGTGTAGAAAACCAGAGACCTTTTATACTGGAAACGTGGCATTCCATCTTAGTCCTCAGGGGGGGGTGGGGGGGGGAGGACGCATCTGCAATTTGATATTAATCGAGGGTAAATGAAGATGTCTATGGGTCAGTATCCACTTACCATTAGATAGACTGTGTGTTCATATGGCCACGGGGGTGACTGAGGTGTTTGATGTCCCGATGTCATAGTTAGCCCGGCTACCTTCAGTTTTCTACCGACTCGAAACAGGAGGAGGTACTCTATTCGACTGCGTGGCTCTACCAAGTATAAAACGTGTAATACAGTATCAGTGATTAATATTCATTATATTTAATTGATGTTCATTACTGAAAAGAAAGCAAAAATTAATTGTTTGTTAATTGTCATGTAAGATAATACGCAAAATTATTAAGTAGCTAGTTAGGTATTAATTATTTTTCGGTCGTGACAAATGACAATATATTATTGGTGGAATATCTGTGTCATTGGACTCTGGTAATGATTTTCATATAAATGTTTTTTTATATGTTGGTATGGTGTATCTATTCTTGACCAAGTGAACACGACCTTGTTATGGGTGGGGAGACCCACCAGCAGAACAGATGTCCGCATCAGCAGAATATTCTGGCTGCAGACTACACGCATGTGTTAAGTAGACAAACGGATACTGCCGGGTTCCTGCGTGAGCTCTCGTGCATTTTTGTTTTAAGCATAGACTTTAAGTTAGTCTTAAACGAGTTCTGTTAGACATTACACTTTTTTAATTAATAAATTAGTAATTTTAGAACGCCCTCCGGCCCCTGCGTGACATCATCTGTCGACTGGTTGTTTACAATAGTTGGGGGATTCAGTACATCACTATTTTGCCTCGAATTTCGGGTTGCGACATGCGAACAGAATTTCGTCAGTCGTCGTCGTCGCCTAAACGAAATCTTAGAGAAATTTTAACATTTCTGTATTTTCATATCTCTTCAGATATTCGATTATGACACGAACACTTGGCTACACGCAGATCCGTGCGAATATTTGCTGGATGCTCCGTTAACATACAGCTGTGGTTGGAAGAAAAAGCTTACATACGTGATAGCTGTTTCGAGAGACGATTTGCAGGACGTCACTTGGCGTTATACAACGGATCATAAGGAGGTACGAGAATAGAACTAGTGATTTTTTTTGGTCATGGACGGTTGTACTTTTGCCAGTATCAAGGCAAGTTATTGAATTATCGTTTATTATAATTTGTTTTAAAACCTTCTTGACAATATGTTGGCGCGTCGCATTGTTAAGTTTTTGGGAGATTTTAACGACAGCTCGAATCGGCAGACAGTCGATGACGAGAGTATCTCAAGGGGCCTAAGCAGACACCTTATCTGGAGATTCACATTACCATAGTAGCACTTGTTTCATCCACTAATTAGTTCACATTTAATACACAAAATCGCACCACTTTTACGTATCAAATTCTACTTCAAACGCTATTTAACTAATAATACAGTAGCGCAATCTCTCGGGAATAAGTTCCCGCAAAAACCGTAGTGCTTCTTAATTTGTACACAAATAAATAAAATTTAAGTAACTGCATTTTATTGACCTGAGGGGTTTATTTGCATGTCATTAAGACACGAGTAAATGTTTTTTCAAGTTTTTTTCATCTGTCTATCTGTATGTCTCTCCGGACTAATTTTCGGAATAGCTGAACCGATTGCAATGAAATTTCACGAACAGATAAAAAGCAATTCCAGGAGTAATTTACAATCTAGGCTATGTTTTATTCGAAAAACATGGAGATATATTTTCCAAAATGAAAAATTGATAAAATAAATGGTTTTTGATGATTATCTTAAATCGAAAGAATGACATCAAAGCGAAGCCGGGGGCGGGTTGCAAGTTTTCGTTGTAAAATTAAAGTGACAAACAGTCAATCTAGATTGTAAGTGGCAAGTGAAGTTCCTGGATAACTGCTACCAATTTCAAATAAAGAAGGTCACAGACGCATTGTCACCTCTGAGGATTAAAATGGAATGCTTCCCAGCCTGTCATTATGCTGGTTTTCTATATCCTTCAGATCGAACTACAGCAGTGTATACGCACGGCCGCTTTGCAGCTGAAATTTTTCCGTGGTAGAGCCATGCTGCAGCTATATTAGTAGTATAGTTGTAGCACGAATAGGTCCACGAAAAGGACCACGCTCTCACAGAATACCAGCGTAAAAGTATGGTGAGTGTAGAGAACCGGAGACACTTTTTACTGGAAATGAGGCATTCCATCTTAGTCCTCACGGGTAACGACGCATCTGCATTTTGATTTGTAATCGAGGATAGATGTAGATGTTTATGGGCTGCAGCAACCATTTACCATCAGGTGGACTGTGTGCTCGTTTGTTACCCTATCTTTTAAAAAAATAGGGAAGAGGGTGGTATCTAGACAGACTCGTAGGCAGAAAAGGAGTCTTATCACCTAGACCAGGTAAGAGATCTTAATATTTTTTTCAAATTATTGCTATCTAACCTTGTGTCATGACTCACGGTGATATGTCACAGTGTTATTCCCAATTTTGAATTAACACTCATTAACTAAATGAACCGATCACTGACCAAGTAATAGCGGGCAGATAGACAGACGAGCAAAAATTAAAAAAAGGTTTATTCATGTCTTAATTGCACGGAAATTATGCCCTCAGCACAATATAAGGCAGTTATCTCATTATTACAGACAAACACTTCAATTTTATTTATATGTATAGATTAAGTTTTTTTGTAATTCATATTCGCAGTTGTGAAAACTTATGACATACATAAACACTACGTGTGGTATTTAGTATTATGGCTTTTCTTCTCTTTATTGAGATTTTACAGTATATATTATACTTACAAGTAATTAATCTGTTTCTGAGCGTCGCCAAAATAATATCGCAGTCACCTAGTTGAGAAATCAAATGAGTAGTGTATTTTGGTTTTAGCGTCAATAGGACGACTCCATCGGAAAAGGATCACGCTGTCAGAATACCGGCGTGAAACAGAGCTGGTGTATATCATTTGATGGGAGAAAAAAACCGGAGAACCCTTTTTACTGGTAATAAGACTTTCCATCTTAACTCTCAGGTGTGACAACGCGTCTGCATTTTGATTTTTAATCAATCATAGATGTCAGTTGGATTGGAATATGTAAACGAGTACACTGTGCCATAGATACTTTTCAATCGATGACGAGAAACGTATTTCGCATCAAAACGATGCACACTCTATTTTATATATTAGATTGTTTAAACCTGGATCCTTTTTACTGGAAACGAGGCATTCCATCTTAGTCCTCAGGGGTGACAAAGTATCTGCATTTTGATTCTAAAGTGAGGATAAATGTAGATGTCTATGGACCACAGCATCCACTTACCGTCAGATCGACTATGTGCTCGTTTGTCTCCATTATTCTATAAAAAGACACTAGTAGACAAACCCATTTTCTGTGTTAGGTACTTAAAAGAAGGAAGTTATGCGAGGAGAATGAACTGTTGACCACTATAATGGCACTTCGAAGTGCGAGACAGGCGCAGGTCTCGGAAGCCAGGAGGCGGTACCTCGTCAAACGTTGCTTGAAGGAGTTGGTGCAGTTAATGGTGGAGAGGTGCGTATAATGTGTTTGTTTTCATTACATACATCTGCGTTTCGCTTGGTGAGTGCAGGTGGCCGGAGGCCCTTTTTACTGGAAATGAGGCATTCCATCTTAGTCCTCACGGGTGACAACGCATCTACATTTTGATTCGCAAACGAGGATAGATGTAGATGTCTATGGGCCGCAGCAACCACTTACCATCAGGTGGACTGTGTGCTCGTTTGTCACCCTTATCCTATAAAAAAAAACATATATCTAGATAGGGCTAATATACAACCAAATTTAAGAAATACCTTTTGACAGCTGTCAGACTTATTGAACTAGGCATTTTGACCAAAAAATCTGTAGGTACAATATTCGATTCTAAAAAAAAATCGATATCGATATCGATTCTTTAGAGTTGGTAATCATTTACAGCTTTGTTTATAATTTAATTAATACAAGAATAAATTAGAAATGGATAACTTAAAACACAACATATATGAGTTTCTTCGTGTTTATTGCTTATTTCAAGGGACAGTTATATAAATTAAAGATTGAAACTAGATTAAAAATAACTTGATTCAATCACTTTCACTACAACTAGTTGAGCTGTCGTTGTTTAGATTAATTATTATTTGATTTTCAATAATGTAGTCAAAATTAATGTCTCTTTCAAAGTCATCCATAATAATTTTCTTTGTTTTTTCCACCACTTTTGCCGAATCGTCCTTTGAGACATGGGCACATGCTTCCTTCGGCAAACCTTCCATCTTCTTTATCGTGAAAGGTGGCTTGGTGTTGTGTTGTGCTGCGTAGCCTGTAAAAACATAAGATATGTTCATCTAGTGTGTGTTTAAGTAGAGTTACTATGTTTGAATTTAGAATATTTCATATAAGAACTAGCCTTTGATTAGGGCCCAAATCAATTCAAAGGCATTATATTAGCAGTGGCATGGTGGTAGTCTTATAACTTTATGCCCGTGCTCTTGTGCTATTTTATCAATAATATATATATATATAACCTACAAACGTTTACGTGGTTTATTTCGCTTTACTAATTGTATTAGCTCAGTTTTCAATAATTTCGTGTCCGCTTCCACTCTTTTGTGTTGCAACCATGTTAGCTGCGTTTAACCACGTTTCGTCAACGAATATGGCGCTGTCACAATTGGTTATATTTTTCATATCTCTTAAAAATGTTATTCTTTAAAAGACTATGTCACGCCTTTCCATAATTATTTTGAGTTTATCAAATTGTTTTTTGTATCGGAAGCCTATGCGTTTTAATATGGTCCTCAATCAATCTACACTATCATTTTACAAGCCGGCATCTACTAAACTTTCTTGCAACTTCACCGCAATAGGATATTTGCCCTTTATGAAATAGCCGTAGACATGTTTTATAATTGCATCTGCGTCGAATTGATCGACATCTGTTACTGGTTTGTTCTTTTTTTGTTTTTTCGGCGTATGAAGTAAATTATTCTCACTGCCTGAAGGGCCGTACTTTTCAGTGACGACCTTGGTAACGGCACATTTGCCAATTCCGAGTGCTTCACCGATACGACCCAACACTTGTGTCTAGCTGAGTCACAAAATAAGAAGACAAACACAAATTCACAAAAGTACGCACAGTAAGCTCCCGAAATGGTGGGAGATTGGAATTACATACTGGGTTTTTTTCAACACAGACTTGGATATGTGTTTTTTTTGCCGACACAAATTTACGGTGAATAAGCAGGACATTATAAAAAAATAAACTTGTATTATTCATGTAAAGTTAAGGAAACAAATAATAAATAAAAAAAAAATTAAAGATTCGATTATTTGAATATTTTTGGCGATCATTCTCATAACAATGACCTTTAATCATCCAAACACTACGGTAAGATACATGGCGACATATCATTGAAACACCGTCAGGCAAAAAAGTTGACTCTGGTAATTTGTATATTTTGCTTTTATGAAAAAAGATTCGAACTTAAATTAGTTATAAAAAATTATACATGAAATGTAATGAAAGTTATATTACTTCATAATTATTGGAATTTATGTAAAGGGTTATTTTAAATCGTGTGAGTACACTTGTACAAAGTTATTGCGGAATAATTAATATGAAACGTTAAAATGTATTTCTTAGATTTGGTTGAGTATAGCTGCTGCTACGCTTCGCTCCCGCCGGAATATTATCGGCGCTAGAAGTCAAACAAAAAGGCGAAACCTGCCGAATGACCGCCATTAAAAACTACTAAAACAGCTAAGCTGGAAATGGTCGAGTAAACGGAGACGTTTCCTCCTATCGGTAAATCATAATTGTTTATTTGCATAGAATGTAAGTGTTACAAAAATAGTATTATAACATCTAAGACTAGTTCTATACATTCTGCCTAATCAAAGCGGGCAAATTTCAAATAAATATCTAATTCACAATTGTTTTTTTTTTCAAAATTTATTGCAATGCTTGGTAAGCGGGTTGACAAGTGCATTTTCTATTATCTTAAGTTGTTATCAAGACAATAGTGCTATATTTATATGTAGCGTTGCGTACTGCTACTCTAGTCACTTTTCTCTTGCTCACACAGTTCTTTTGCAGCCTCCACGACGTAAAATGATGCGTCACTGCGTCTCTCTCGTTCTTGCGGCAAACTGCTTACATCCACATCAGAGCATTTAGACTTAGGAGTTTCAACTATTTTTTTATATGTCTGGCCTTGATCGGATTACCAAAAAATTAACATAAGATGGATTGCGTGTTGGTTTATCTCCGTGCATTATGTAAAAATAAAAATATCTTCGAGTATAGTTAACAAATTTTGTTGATATCTTTATCGAAAGACTGGCACTGTCTACAAAATTTCAATTAGATCCGATGATAACTTCAGTTAGATTATATCTTTTAAATAATCTATTTATTACATCAAATATTAAGTAATTTTTTGTATTTTTTAAGTTTATATATTTTTTTGTTTTTTATTAGGTAAGTTTTTAGTAAATTTTAGCATGTGGTGTATAACTTTAATTGATTGTACAATTAGTATATAAGTGGATGTGTGTTTACTATTTCTGCATTATTGTAACAATCGTTGGTGTACTTAAATAAATAAATAAATAAGTAAAACATGTCAATTAGGAAACCGGAAGACTACGAAACACGCGGCCGGATATCCGGATCGAAGGAATGGCGTAGGCAACGCGGCGAGATCGGCAAAGAGAATACAAGTTACGTTTTCGAATTTGCACAACCGGGAGATTACACGGTGAAATACTACGCCAGCTTGAATAAATACCAGATTAGCCGTGACGGGTCGGATATAGAATCGATAAATTCATTCGAAAATGGTGCCTATTCCTGCGAAAGCATTTTTCGTAAAGTGGAGATGGACTGGCGTCAGGTGTACTTGGCTAGAGAAGGTGAGTTTAAAGTTAATATAAGCGTTTTTAATGTTGTTGGTTTGATTATTTAAACGATTTGTAAAGAAGTGTGGGTGACAAACGAGCATTCAGCCCACTTGGTTAAGTGGATGCTGTAACCTATATACACCTACATTTATTCTCGATTTGGAATTAAAATGTAGATGTTTTGCCACCACTGAGGACTAAGATGGAATGCCTTGTTCCCAAGGTTTTCGTTACTAACCATACGAAACACAACAGCATTATGCTGCTATTTCCTCGGTTGTCTCGTTAGTCTCGTCGTAACCACGATTGGTAGGGATGTTCCGATACTATCAAAGTATCGATACCTACTCATATCAGTAGTACTCAAATCATTTTTCAAATACTCATACAAATACTCCTAATGTATCGATACTTACTGATATCGATACTTTTAGATTTTTTTTAATGAAATTAACGTAGCAAATGTTTCAAGCCCCACAACGATCTATTCTGTCCTGCCACTTTAGATACATCGCATAGTTCCAAGCAATGAACTAACGAACTATTATGAACCTAACCTAAGTACCTAACCTAACGAAATTAATTAGTGAAAAGTTAAAGATCCTACCTTTCGTTTGTCCCTTTATCTGCTTTTTTCTGTAGTTTGCCTTTATCCACAGTAATTCCATGAGTTTTGGAATGCTTGAATAAATTAGACGTATTGCCACAATATTTCACCGACTTAAAACATTGTTTACATTTTGCAGTTGTTTCGTTTGTTTTGGTAAAATATGTCCATATTAATGATTTTGGCGGTGCCATGATAACATTGGAACAATAAACCGATGACTACAATTACTTAAATTACTCGTAACGTAATCGTAAACAATCACTTGTGAAATGCTGAACACTGCTAGTGCTGACGACCAGTGACAATTTTAGGGTAAGATTCGATACCAAGTACTTTTGTTTCGATACCGAGTAAGTATTGCAAGATTGATTCGATGCTATTAGTACTTGGTATCGAATCAAAAGTATCGAGTGCTTACTCGTATTTACTAGTACCGGAATGTCGCTAGCGATTGGTGGTCATGAGATCCCTTGTTCGAGGGTCAGGTCAAAATCAATTATTGGGTTTTTCATTCAAGTATTAAAATATTTTTAATTGAAAATTCCTTGGTTTTAAAAATCGAATACCATTTATTTTTTTAAAAAAAGATTCTCGATCTTGCCACAAGGTTTTATCAAACTTGTTTAGTCGTTGAGAAAATGGAATTGACTCGAGAAAATTCAAGAGCGATGATTTATTATCACTTTCGAAGTGGTTTAACACAAAAACAGTGTGTTGACCGGATGATTTCTGCATTTGGTGATGAAGCCACATCCAAAACCACAATTTATCGCTGGTTTGCTGAATTTCAACGTGGACGTGTCAAGCTCAGTGATGATCCCCGTCAAGGTCGTCCAAAAACTGCAGTCACCCAAGAAAACGTTGATGCTGTGCGTAAGCTGATTGAGGAAGATCGACATGTGACATACCGCGAAATTCAGGCAACTTTAGACATTGGCATGAGTCAAATACAAATAATCTTGCATGAACAATTAGGTGTAAAAAAGTTGTTTTCCCGATGAATACCGCATTCGCTCTGTGAAGAGCAAAAAGCGGCTCGCGTTACTTGGTGCGTCAGAACTCTCGAAAGATTCCACGCAGGATCCTCAAATGATGTATACAACATCGTATCAGGTGACGAATCCATAATATACGCGTACGAACCCGAAACAAAAAACCAGTCACGAGTTTGGGTGTTCGAAAATAAGTTAAGGCCAACAAAAATAGTTCGTTCACGGAGTGTTGCAAAAAAAAATGGTGGCCATGTTTGTCTCCAAAACCGGCCATGTTACGATTATTCCTCTTGAGGGACAAAGAACGGTTAATGCAGAATGGTATGCTAGCATTGGTTTGCCACAGATCGTTTCTGAACTCCGTAAAGAGAACTGCAACCGCCGCATCATCCTCCATCACGACAATGCGAGTTCTCACACCGCACACAGAACAAAAGAGTTTTTAGAACAAGAAAACATAGAATTATTAGACCATCTGCCGTACAGCCCCGATCTAAGCCTTAATGATTTCTATACTTTCCCTAAAATAAAGAATAAATTGCGTGGACGGAGATTTTCATCACTTGAAGAAACTGTGGACGCCTACAAAACGGCCATTTTGGAGACCCCAACTTCCGAATGGAATGGTTGCTTCAATGATTGGTTCCATCGTATGGAAAAATGTGTCAAATTTCGCGGAGAATACTTCGAAAAGCAATAAATACATTTTTAAATAGTAATGTTGTGTCACTTCCTTGATTCCCGAAATTTTCAGTGCTGCCCTCGTAATTCTCAATAGCAGCGCGGAGTCAGAAAGTTGGCAGTGTTTTATCCTTGTGCCTCGGAAAGCACTTAAAGCCGTTGGTTCTGCACCTGATTAGCCCTTATGTCTCCTGTCGTGTCCAATTACTGTACCATCGGACTATGAGAGTGAGGGAATAGATAGTGCACCCGTGCTTGCGCATACTCTCGGGCACTATAATCCTGCCCTGCGCAGAGCGCTAGTCTCCGTTGAGACTAGGCGTCGTGACCGAAATTCGGTCTGGAGGACATTATGTTGCTGTTTCACACCGGAACACCACTTTAGAATTTCATACAATGTTGAATAACTAATTTAGTTTATATCTTTAAATATTGTAATACAAACTAAAATTATTTAATTTAAAAACAATGTTTAAATATTTTTTATAGTGGACGAAACAATTGGGTCAATATCATGGAAAATGGCGGTGAAAGACGACAGCTTAATCTTTGAACAACTTGCCATACAAATGACAACAGCGCTATACGAAACAGGGAACATAGAGTGTACGGTTCGGTTCGATGAAGAGATCCCGCAGCAAATGAAACTTGGTAATATTTTTATATTCTTCTTTACATACTTAGTACTCACGGTAAAATTGATTCGTGTTTACTGGCAACTTCGCTCTTCAACCGTCATTTGTGACGACCGACCATAATAATCTAGTCAGTGTTGTCATTCGACAGGTGAGACGTGGCATTTCAAACGGGAGTTCAAGCAAGTGGTGCTGGCTTGTCGTCTATCCGGTGGGATTGGGGACGTGGCCTGGCAACACGCACAGCTGTTCCGTCAACCGATCGACAGCGAAAAATACGTCTTTCAACTGGCAACACGTGTCATTCAAAAGTGTACAGACGGTAGCAATAACTAAAGTTGAACTTGTGAAAATGTTTCAATTCGTCTTTATGGTAATATATATATATATATATATATATATATATATATATATATATATATATTACTTTTAAATTACTTGACTTAGAAAATGAAAAATTTAAAAATGTCTCTTGGTGCTACTTTGGTCTGTCATTAAAAATAGTTGAATGTGACTCTATACTAAACCTCACTCGTAAAGAAATGTTAACATTTGGACTTCTATTGTTTACAGCTGGCAGATATAGTAACATAACATAACATAAACCCTCACGCCTGTCACCCAGAGGGGTAGACAGAGACTACGGACTTCCATTTGGCTTGATCTTGACATACTTGTCTCGCCTCCTTTACATCTATATACCTACGCATACATGCTCGTCGGTTAAGGGTACTCTTAATCTGGCCCACTTTCAATATATCGCCAATTTTGTCGATACACTTTCGTCTAGGGCGCTCTTTGCCGTTCACTTCTGCAACATAATGCTTTGTCACTCTTTATATCGCAGATATAATACTAAATTAAAGAATGTGGTCGACGGTAAAAAATTGTATATAAAAACATAACTAGTATTTCTTTTTTGTTATTAATCTTTTTATTTTTAACTTTAGCGCTACATTGTGATAAATATAAGGATATTTCCAACAGTGTTACCTTATTCATAAGTTTTTGTCTAACGAAAGTAGACTGAAGCTATAACTTAGTGTGGTATGTGGGTTTGTGGGTGTATGGGTGTGTGTGTGCGTGCGTGCGTGTGCATATGACTTCAAGCTGATTACATTTTCAAGTTGATCGTTCGAACCGTTTCAAAGATTTTCAAAAAAAAACATGTATTAGTTTCTGACTTGAACAAAGATACTATGAAGTGGCGGTATCATACGCATACTGGTTAGTGACGGTGTATGAATACGTATCCACTACCCCATATCGTCCCGTGGGTATCGTAACAAGCGACAAAGAGAAAGCAAACAGGAGATGGACAGCAGCATTTTCCTGGTAACAATTTAAAATATAAAATGCGTGAGTCAGCCCGCCTGACAAGCGTGGTAACTATGGCAAAATCCTACCTATGAGGCAATCTATGGGGAACGCCTATGTGATGAAAAAAGATTTCCATCTTTCTTCCACAAAAATAGACGGAGTGCTGCGTGAATTTTTAGCGACGCAAAAACCATGTTCAACTTCTTGACACGCACGTAGGTCTCATTTTTCTTTTTTCTTCATTTGACAACCAGTAAATGTGCACTGCAAAACGCACACATATGCACCCAAAACCATGTTGTTGGTTTGAAATTATTTTAGATGCATATGATGTGTGAGTGCGTGTTCTTACAATAACTTGAGCATGGTTTGTGTGTCACTTGAAACGAACGCAGCGCCGCACTATGGGAAAGCCTCATACAAAGCCGTCTCATAACTGTTTTTAACGAAAGTCGTTGTTATGTAATGAAAATTATAAATTAATATACTAATATACTATATACTATTATAAATAAAATTTCTGTTTAGGTATTTTTATTTTGTATGTTTAACATAAGTATAGAAGAGCATTAAATCTTATTCATCATGTTCGATTAGATGATTTTTACGAAATACGTTAATACGATTCAATGCCACATTATTTGAAAGTATTCCATATAAGTATAAAAGTATTATACACTTTTGGAATGCTTATATGCTTCCCCATTTTTTTAAAATAATATTATATTATATTAGTTAATTAAACAAAAATAGCCAATATAGTTTAAGATAGTACGTTTTTACAATTTTTTTTAACAAGAGATTTACCTCTTACCGATGCTTGCTGATGTCGAAGTATTTATTGCATTAAGATCTTCACACATTACTCTGTTTAGAGATAACAAAACATTACATTTACTGGCACCTTTTTGATACGGACCCAAAACACATCGCGAGATAAAAATCAATTTTCTCAAAAACTTTTATTTCTTTATAAAATAGCATGGACGACGGTGTATTTATAAATTTATTGAAATGAGATATGTCAAACAGTTCTCAACACCTAATTTACCTGCGGTCAAAAAAAAAAATTATGTCTTGAATTTGATATCTATTGTGGTCAAACTTTTATTTTGAGTTAAAAAAAATATTTTTAATTCAATAAAGACCCTATATAATATCCAAACCAATATGTTAAATTACAGCTTCATTCATTTTGAAACAAATGAAATATGAGTTGTGAGACGAAACACTGCCGGTTTTCCCCAAGTACGCCGGTCCGTCTTTCTTTGTTGGCCTGAGATATACATGTGTCATTCATTTATTTCTAGTGACCCGATCATTCAAGTATTGATTAGTGTTACGAACCGGGTTTCTCGGGCCAATCATTCAAACGGATCATTTCGAGTTTCAGTACTCTGTGGTCTGTGAGACCCGCTCTATGATGTCGGTCATCGGACATTACTATACTCTTTGGTCGTTGATTCTGTCAATTGTTTGATCCGATACGTTCAAAAAATGTAATTGTAATCATCAATACTTTGATGTGACCCAGGTAAAATAAACGAATCATTCACGATTGTTGTCTAGCGTAAGACTGTTGTAATATATCTTTCTATAAAAATAATGAAAATAAAAAATCCATTAATTAATCAATAGCACAACCAGCACGTGTAAAAGGCCACATATCGCACACCAGTTTGTGAGGGGAATGCAGCTACTTCAAGATTTTGTACTTTGGTTTCCTCAGGGTAGTGTCGAGGCCGACGGACATTAGTGATATAGGCCACGTTCACACGGCTATACTTTTCCCGTATACCGTACACTAGATTTTATCGAACATAGTAGTGGCAGTAGACAATATGTCAAACTGTTCACATGGAGTCCATACGAGAAAATGTCGTGTTCGAGATGCAATTTTTCTAATGTACGGTATACGCGAAAAGTATAGCCGTGTGTACGTGGCCTTACTGTTGTATTATAGACTTAAAACATTCCTTAGTATTTAAAAAAAGTAACTATTCACATAAAATCTTTAAAACCAAAAAGGGTTATTAACATAACATTTTTTTAAATTATTGTTGTAATATTTTAATATATTTAGTTGTATCCTGTGTGTATAACTAATTATTTGTATATGTCGCAGGTTTATGGTAAATTTAGGTGTTTTTGATCAAAAACCTGAACTTGTTCAGATTTATGATAAAATTTAAGCTTAAGTTAGGTTAGGTTGATTTTATCATAAAATTAAATCAGTCTAGGTTTTTGATTAAAAAAAACCTGCATTTTCTCAGGCTTATGATAACATAAAGTAGTAAGTTTCTCTTCTTTCGATTCTTGTTTCTGAGTTTTTAAAAGCTGTAAAATATTTATCCATAGAAATAAGGGAATAGCAATAAATGACATCACAGTTCCTTATAATCAAATAAACATTTTGTTTGTATATTCATTAATACTTAATATTAATTCATAATTCACTGAATACTAGGCAGGTTTAAAGATATAATAAATTAATAATTTATAAATGTTATATTGTCTACTACCGAATTAAAAATATTAATGCTTTTCTTAAGTAGCTAAAATAAATAATAGATCATTTCTTTTTTGTCTTTGTAGGCGCTAAAGAATTTTGTTTTATAGATCCGATCGGCTTAAAACGGTGGCGATATCATTTTTCTGTAACAAAAGAAATTTAGTGGGGAGCCAAATCTGGTGAATATGGTCTTTTAAGTATGATGAACTTCGCAGAAGCTACAATTAAATCATCGGAAAATACAATTTTGGTTTTTTTATGACAGGGCTAAATATATTATATAATCTAATTATTATTGATATTGTTCCTTATTATAAAATATAACTGATTGCATTGTTTTATTTTTGTCCTATCTTTATCAAAGGAATGTCGTTGTTTTGTCTTTCTCTTGTTTATGATTCCGCCATGGTAAACATTTATCTAGCAGCAGTGTAAAAAATAGGTATTCGACTTTATAGGATATTGTATTTTTTTTGTACGTACGTACCGACCGACTAGTGATGACTACTGACCGTCGAATGGAGTTTTAAGAATATTAATTGTGCTATACCGGCCCGTGGGTTTTGTAAGTTGTAAGAGACGACAGACGGAAGATCAAGAGATGGGCAGCAGCATCTTCCTAAAAACTAACCCGCCTGCCAAGCGTGCCAACTATGGCAAAAATTCCCTTTTGAGACAACCTATGCGGCATCACTATGTTCAGCAGTGGACTTTGATAAGCTATACCGGTACGTACTACTCGTGCATAATAACATGCGAGTCGAATGACGTCATAGGGGCGTACTTGTACAGTGTACAAAAGTTTCAAATGCGAAATGCGGAGCGCGTCGTGAGCTAATCTTTTTTTTATAGAATAGGGTGACAAACGAGCACACAGTCCACCTGATGGTAAGTGGTTGCTATGGCCCATAGACATCTACATCTAGGTATCCTCGTTTGCGAATCAAAATGCAGATGCATTGTCGCCCGTGAGGACTAAGATGGAATGCCTCTTTTCCAGTAAAAAGGGTCTCCGGTTCTCTACGCCCACCATACGGAACACAGCAGCGTAAAGCTGCTATTTTACGCTGGTATTCTGTGAGAGCGTTGTCCTTCCCCTGTCGAGCCGACCCATTCGTGCTACAACTATACTAATAATATAGCTGCAGCATTGCTCTATCACGTATAAAACCACTATCCGTCTAACCTCACCTTTTTTTTTACGGGGGGAAATCCTCATGGACTACCTCCGCCTGGGGAAAGGCGGAAAAGCCACCCAGGTGTCTCCTCGCACGTGCGCGCGGGTTCGCGGGTATCCAAATTATTCCGCAGCCCCACACTAGTGCTGGCCCGGTCTGTCCGGGCCTCGTCTCCTGCACGGGGTAGTGAGGTGTTCAACTACCCCGTGTATTGCTTCAGGGCACGCGCCGACACCCGCGCGCGCCCCTCGCCTCGGGTCCATCGAATAGGGAGGACGGGGAATCGGAATAGACGTGTTTTGTTGCTTCTACTACTACGCCACCGCCGAAAACGTAGAATCAGACGATATTGGGTCAGTCCAATAATCGCGTTAAGAAACAGTGACGGAGATAACTTCTTTCGAATGAGTGTGTCCTCTTTCAACAGTTTATTAAACACCTTGGAACCACATTTACGGAAGCAATATACTAATATGAGAAATCCAGTGGAGCCAAGAGAAATGCTAGGTATTACTTTGAGGTGAGTAATGAAAAAAATAATTAACATTTATTTTTATTTTTGTTACTGCTAAAAAATTTAAATATTTGTAAAATCAAACTCCTCTTGATCCCCACTTTCTTGAGAGGCCTGAGATGCTTGAGATGGAGATGTGTATGAATTTGAGCCAATGCTAGTATAGCCAGCTGAATTATATTCATATTGAGATGTGTGCCCATATCCTTGGTCAGATCCATATGGTTGAGGAGTTTGTCTATGCCATGGTTGAATTGTTTCTCCATATCGCATTTCAGATATCATTTGCAAAACTCTACTTTGAAATGTGATAGTTTGTAAGTCCGTGAATTGTTGTATTGATGGCAGAATACTTTTGAAGAACAACATGTGGCGATTTTCAGGCTCTTCGAGAGCTTTTAACGCCTCTTTTTCGAAATCGTCCATTGGCATGATTCTCTTGCGATTAGCAGGAACATAGCGTGAAGAATGTGGAACAGGGTTATTTACAGACTCGAGTGTTGTTCAGAGCACTTCTGTCTAAGTCCAAGCTGCTATCGGTTGCATTTTGTTGCACTTTCATCAGAAAAAGAAGTTGATGGTAATAATGATATTTTTTTCAACGCAATAGCTGCTGAGCCGGACTTAGACGATTCTTTTAGTTTTTTAAGATATTTGTTGAAGTTATCCTTTACATTCCTCCATTTTTTCACTATCATATTTCCTGAAAAATAATATTGATAACCTATTTAATAAAATTGATACATAATATTATATTTTTACAGATACCTAGCAATTGGAAATTCAATACAAGATTTACATTTCATATTCAAAAGAGGGAGATCTACAATTGCAGTTACGATAAAAAAAGTTTGTTGTGCTATATCTTCGTCAAGACAATATTCCTCAACTTACAAGCGAAAAACTCTTAAACATAGCTTCGGAATTTGACATCAGAGCAAATTTTCCCCACTGCATCGGTGCTATCGACGGAAAGCATATTCGTTTGTAAAATCCTAGACACAGTGGTTCGCTGTTTTTTATTCGTATTGCTAGCCGTGGTAGACTCAAGCTACAAATTTATTTTTGTTGATATCGGCGCATACGGTAAAGAATGTGATTCGTCTATATTTCAAAATTCAAACCTAAATGAGTTACTAATTAGGAATCGCCTACTGTTACCGGATTCTCAACCTCTCCCTGCTTACGATATACCGATACCCTACGTATTTGTGGGCGACGAAGCGTTTGGGCTGAATAAACACGTTATGCGTCCGTATGGTGGTCGTAATCTTAGTACACAGCAAAAGGTTTACAATTATCGCCTCAGTAGAGCTAGAAGATACGTAGAATGCGCTTTTGGAATCATGGCAAATAAGTGGCGCATATTTCACAGGCCGATAAATGTATCCTACGATTTTGCTACTGATATCGTAAAAGCATGCTGTGTCCTATATAATTTTGTTGTGGAACGAGATGGCATTCGTCAGAAGGAGAAACTAACAATTAGCATTGACGATGACTTTTACCCATTACAAACCCAAAATGATGCAGAGTAGAGTGCTAGCAATATTATATCAATCATTTCGCGAGTTGTTTTATTAGTAATAGTGGAACTTTGCCGTGGCAGCTACGTATGATTTAATTAATGTAACTTAACTTACCTACACTATGATTTTTTATTTGTGGATTAATACACCGTGATTTTTTAATATACCCGAGAAAATTAATATTTACGTTTGGATAAATGTATACGTTTGTTAATTACATTCAAATTATATAATGTTCATACAAAAAAATTATTATATGAGACATAGCAAATCCTGTGAATTCATAAAATTTATGGCCACCATCTTCGTAGTATTTGTGTGCGTCAGTACTATACGCGCGAGCTCATAAGAGCGGCAACAATAATAAAAACTAAAACTTACCCAATTTGTTTTTTTTTGTCATTGTCAAATGTGTCATAATCCGGAAACAATGTTCTTGCTATTTTTCCCAAGCTTTTGTTTTCAAATTATTATTTTTGAAGTCCACATTAGACTTGTCCCATAAAATTTCTCTTTCCTGAACTAATGAGATGAGGAAGTCAATATCAATATTATCATCCTGGGTACTCATTTTACAAATCCCTATTAAAATAAACACGTCCTACTGACAACTAGTTTCAACACGACTGCGAGCGAAGTCGCGACGCCGGAGCAGCACTTCCTCCCCCCCCCCCCCCCCGCGTCTAGCTCAATCGAAGCGCGGTGTGGCGCAGGAATGCACCGTCTGGCATATCGTTGATTTTTATATGCAGGACGCCGCAGCGACATCGCTCCGGCGCCGCGCCGCGACCGCACCGCACCGTGTGGCTTCTCTGTAAGGCCGGCAGCGACAGATCGCCTTCTACTTCATTTGTGAGGACACGGCGTTGCTCCTCCCAAGCTACACACTCGGCGAGCTTGTGTTGCACCGTGTCCTCCCCGTAATGGTCTAACGTCACCCCTAGTCTAACCAGACTAACGAACAATCTTCATTGCTCGCAGTGCAAACAAGTACGTACGCGGGGAGGTGCGACGAGGGGGCATGGTCGTCGTATTCCACGCGAATCTCACGCTAGATAAAATAAGTCTCCGATTCTTGTCACTCACCACACAAAACAGCACAAGTATTGTTGTATAAATGAGGGCATCCACGTTTTTTGCCACCAGGGCGGCGCCATTTAAAAATGAGGTCTAATATTTGACAGATTTCATTGCGGGCAAGAAGACTTAAAAACGAGGATATCCGCAGTAAAACCAGAGTAAGCGACATAGCCCAACGAATTAGTAACCTGAAGAGGCAATGTGCCGGCCATATAGCTCGAAGAACCGACAACCGATGGGGGAAGAAAGGTTCTCGAGTAGCACCCTCGTACCGGCAGGCGAAGTGTAAGGCGTCCCCCCACTTCCTGCTTGTCTTACCAGGTGGGCACTGCATCTAGTCAAAGGATGCAGGTGGCTCGTGACCGTGCTTTGTAGCATTCCTTGGGGGAGGCCTATGTTCAACAATGGACTTGTGAGGGCCTGTAATGAAATGAAATATCGGGAAAGTTAATTTGTTCGAAAAATGTAACGGTTAGTGCTTTCTTCTGTACTACTTCTTATATTTTATATTAATTAGATTAAAAATAAATAAACTGTGCCGGACGGGCGTAACTCTCCGGAGTAAATGTTGTCGAAGATACTCGTCGTCGTTTCAAAAAATATAAGAATCCTCGGGATTATGATACATTTTCCATGTTACGCAACAGATGTAAAAAACTTATTAGTAATGACTATAAAAATTTTGTTTCGTCTGTCGAATCTTCTTTAGATGATGACATAAAATTCTTTTGGCGTTTTGTTAACGATAAGAAAAATAATTCTCATAGCATTCCCAAAACGATGAAATATGGTAATCACATCTGTTCCGATGAAAAAGAAATATGTGAGCTTTTCTCTAATTATTTCAGTTCCGTCTTTGTAAATCCAGTGGAACCTAGTTTATATTCTCATAATGAATCATCCAATCGTAGTAATTGTATCTTAAGTGATATCGTATTCACACAAGAAGAAATACAGCAAAAGATTTCGAAACTAGACCAAAGAAAAGGCCCTGGACCGGATGATCTTCCTCCTTTATTGATTAAGAAATGCGGTAAGGAATTAAGTAATCCCTTATGTATTCTTTTCAATGCATCCATTAAGACAGGTGTTTTTCCTTCAGTATGGAAAATAGCTCATATCGTTCCGATTTATAAATCCGGCGACAGGTCTAATTGCGAAAATTATCGACCCATTAGCATCTTGTCTTGCCTCGGTAAATTGTTTGAATCATTGGTGTATTATTCTCTTTACCACCATATTCAACCCTTCCTGTCGCTCAGACAACATGGCTTTATTAAGAACAGATCGACAATTTCTAATTTACTTGAATACAAACACTATCTTTGTAGTGCCTTCGCCAAGAGAAAACAGGTTGATAGTATTTATACCGATTTCTCGAAAGCATTTGATAAAGTAAATCATAATATTTTATGTATCAAATTTGCATGTTACGGAATACATGGGAATCTGTTGAGATGGACTGAATCATACCTCAACAGGAGGAGTCAGTTAGTTACTATAAAAGGTTTCAAATCCTCACCCGCCCCTGTGACATCGGGTGTGCCACAAGGGTCCCATTTAGGTCCTTTATTTTTTATAACATTTATCAACGATCTTATTGATAAATTAACATGTCCATGCCTGTTGTATGCAGATGATTTGAAGCTCTTTTGTGTTATCGATACACCCAGCGATTCGTCCAATCTTCAGTCGAATTTAGACTCCATTCATAATTGGTGTAAAGAAAACTACATGCATCTAAATACAAGAAAATGCTTTGTCATATCATTTAGCAATAAGAAACACAGGCTTACTTTTGATTACAAAATAAATGGACAGGTACTTGATAGAAAATCCGTAGTTAAGGATCTTGGAATACTGTTTGATGAAAAGCTTACGTTCCGCCATCACTACGATCATGTGGTATCTAAAAGTACAAAACTTCTTGGTTTTATATTCAGAACTGCCAAGACTTTTAAAAATCCACGAAGCTTTCTCATTTTGTACTGTTCTCTAATACGCAGTATTTTAGAGTACAACATAATTATTTGGTTTCCATACTACGCTGTCCACATAGATCGTATCGAACGTATTCAAAAAACATTTCTATCAATCTTGTGCTATAGGTATGGTTTAAATAGAAGTCTGCCCTCGTATGAAGACAAACTTAAGAAGTCTAACATTATGTCACTACAAACTCGGTGTAAATATCAGGATATGACTTACCTTTTCAAAATTATTCATTCCCTTATTGATTTCCCCACCCTCCTTTCATTTGTCAAGATTAATACTAAGCCCCATCGTCGCTATACTTTCCTAAACACTTTTGTTTTGCAAGTTTACAGAAATAATACGTCCTATTATAATCCTCTAGTAAGAATGTGTCGCCTCTACAATGACTTATTGATTAATAATAGTAAAAATATCGACATATTTAATGGCAAAGTAAACAATTTCAAAAAATCTGTATTAGATATACTTTGTAAATAAGGCAATATTTTTAATAAAGAATTAATTTTTCTAAATTTTCCACAACTTAAGTTTATAAGTAAGATTATAAGTATTTGCGCTGTAAGCTCGTTACTGTAACCTAATATCATGTTGTGTGCACATGTTTTGGAATACCATCCAGATTGTTATTTTGCAGTTATTATGTTCAATTGTTTATGTTTTGATGTTATTCTGTTTTGTGTACCTAAATAAATAAATAAATAAATACTCCGCGAGCCGCTCACGTCCTACACCTATAGGTTCCGGAGGATACTTTCACTGCTGTCTCTGTGTATGCTGCTGGAGAACTGTGGACTGAGGTTCAAAATTAAAATGCACGATTTATAAATTAAAATAGCAAGGGAGTGGCCAGCGGTTTGACTGATTAATTAGTCGCGAAATTTTATAACTATTATTTATTGAACACGGTTGTTCAACTATGGTTGTTCACTATTGGTTGGTCACTATGTATTTCAAACAGATTTAATTAAAATACGCGGTAATATTAAATTTTCTATTGGTATTAAAATTTCTATTGGTATTTTCAAAATATCTATTGGTAATATCAAATATCTATTGGAAGTAACAAATATCTATTGGTAGTATCAAAATATCTATTGGTAGTAGCTGGTCTTCTAACACTACTGACTAGCAGCTATTAATCAACTAAAATTAGTTGAATTTAACACTTGTGTAACTGCGAATATCAGTTACCACTTTTTCCGTCTAGCTAACACTTTTCACTATATGTAACGGCGAATTTTTTCGGCTAGCTAACACTTTTTTACTATATGTAACTGCGAATTGTCAGTTACCACTTTTTTCGGCTAGCTAACACTATTTTACTATATGCAACTGAGAATTTTCAGTTGCCACTTTTTTCGACTATGTGTAACTGCGATTTTCAGTTACGACCTTTTTCGGCTAGCTAAACTTTTTCTATTTCACTATAACTGTTCACTGTGTTCTGCTACTAGTCACTTCAGCTACTACCGGATACTACTGCTTGTTAGTGTTACTGGTAGTTCTTCCTACTATAACGTTACTGTGATTTGCCCCCATAAGGTAGACTTCGGCTATACTGTATAGAGAGCCGCTTGCCATTTTCCGTTTTGCCTCTTTATTTTTAAACATTTTCATTATGTAATTAGCACAAATCGCAATATTTTCTATACAAGGCTAATTTTTACATTAACACGCTATACACTATTAAATAGACATTTTGGTCCTTTATCAGTATGTGATAAAGGTTACTCAATATATTTATATTTAAAAAAGTTATTAAACAAAATGTACTAAATTTTCATAACAAATGTGTACATTAAATCTTTAATTTTTCTATATTTATCAAATGCGTCTATTTACACAAATTATTTCTTTACTATTGCGATCTATACACCATAATATGCTAACTAAATATCATACATAATATGTACAACTCTTTTAGAACACAAAAATATTCTTATTATTTTCATACAAACTATTGCGCAGTTAATTAAACTTCCAGAAAGTTCCATGATATGCTTAAAGTTGTTTATATCAACTATTATTAAAACGACATTCTATATAAATATACTAAGAGTTGTAAACACACTGTAAAACCATATTAATACACAATTTGTTCGATTTTGTTGCTAATTTTACTTTTTAAACAAATTAATATTCTTTCATTACTTTTTGCTTCTACTCTTGCTACTCCATGCGAACGACCTTGAGCATTTGCCGGCGACACGCCGCTCGCTCGCTTCAATATATTGCTTATTTAAGACGCCACCTATTATGTAGTATTATTTTTTCAACATCAATAAACTAATTTGTGGAAATACACACAGCGTACAACGATAAATGTATTTTAATTTTTTTATTCGGTATATTAGTTGCATTATATTAGAATTATGTATTTTCATATATTATCTAATTATGAAATTTTATAATTAATTATATATTAAAAATGAAGCATTGAAAATTGTCAGTTTAAAAGATACCTATTCACTATAGGTAAATAAATAGATAGCTCGCCTTTTGTACAAATATTTGGTGCAATAAAGAATAAATAAATAAATAGGATGTTTCGTAGATGTGTTTTTGATTATTGTTAATTTTTACGTGTCACGTATTGAAAAGTAACATATCCTACCTACAAATTTTTGAACTGAGCACCTTGTAACTTAGCCTGCTTATTACTTTGCTGCAGACACTATCCTCGCCCCAATGATTGATGAGGATGAAAATCAATTTTATTTCTACATACGTAATTATATTTATTTATACATAAGGGTAACTTTAATAAAGGTAATACAAAAATCAACAAGAAGTATAAGGGTTCAATCTTTCAATTTCAATTGTAAAAAAACGTTACCCCCACACTAGGATTTTCTCCTGTGTCGTGGAGGCAGTTTACAAACATAAATTGCACAAGGACAAACATCCAGACCCGGAACAATTATTTGTAGGCCATACAAATACTTGTTCCGTGCGAGATTCGAACCCGCGGCCCCCAGCGCAACAACTGATTACTAAGCCACTACGCCACGGAGCCGTCGCCAGGTTATAGCTAAAGTGACCATACGTCCCGTTTTGAACGGGACTGTCCCTTTTCTCGGTCACCTGTCCCATTGTCCCCAAACAAAGCTCCGGGACACAAAATTGTCCCGTAACTAGTTGGATGGAAGTATTCAAAGTTAACAATCTTCAACATAATTTTTTTTAATCGAATATATTTTATGTCTACCTGGTACGAATGCTCCGGTAGAAAGAGTATTTTTTTATTTTGAATAAATTGTGGACGTCTGAAAGAAACACTTACGGTTCCAGAGTTCTAAAGGCGATGTTGTTAACAAAGATAACAATAAAAAAACTTGAGCAGAATTTTATTTTTATTTAAAATCATCACCAACTTTATTAAAGCAAATTTAATCCACTTACAAATGTAATTAATAATTAAAAAAAATATGTTGCATTTAATAATTACCGTCTATACCGAATATAATTTTATAGTGAACACTAATTGTATAAAGTTAAAGTTTTTAGAGTATAAATAAACCCATGTCCTGTTTTGAGTTAAAAAATAAATGGTCAGTTTAGTCTTTTTAATTAGTTTTAAATTTTTTTAGTTAATAGTAAAAAGTAGGTATATTAGTACCTACTTAGATACTTTTTACCGAATTATAAGTATAGAACACCTTATGTACTCAATTATTTTTTGAAAAAGAAGAAAAAACAAGCAATAAATAATATACTATATTTTAGCAAAAAAACTATAACTTAGTAATACTAATTATAACTTAGAACATAAATGAAAAACTCATAACTGACTTTTTGGCCCGACCCAATATTCGAACCCGGGACCTCATGATCAGAAGTCGCACTACTACAACCACTAGACCAACGAGGCAGTACTATACTTAATAAGATATTGTGGTTGGGTGATAATATTCAATTAGCCTTTTATAGTGTAAATTATAATATTTGTCGAAATTTTAATTATGGATTCGAACCTTACATGCTAATGGTGCTTCATTTTTTTATTTGCATTTACTTCAAAGAAAATATACGCAAAAAGCTTCATCGGGCAGTAAAAAACACAACAAACATATGTATAAGTCATACGAAAAATTATACCCAAAACAAACAAATAATACTACCTATAAATAACCTAATAAGTAATATTATTCTCGACTGATATGACGTGAGTGTATGTGCTGATCGACGCTCTAACGACACGGGCTTCGCGTCGAAGAGCTCAGGGCTCACTGACTTCAGCAAGCCCGTGAGCAGTGAATATGCCCAGATTTTAAAATAAATTCTTAATAAAATCAAATTTAGGTCTTTTGAAAAAAATTTTACTATAGAAATGTTCATTAATAAATTGCCTATGCATTGGTGTAAATCGCAAAATAAAATAATACTTACTTTACGAGGAGATGCATGTTATCAATAATAATTTCACATTTATGTGGTTTCGTTGTAAGGAGATTATATTAATATTTATTCCTTTAAAAAAAAAATTAGATATAGCTTTTATGGAATCAAGATTATGTAGAAATATAATGTGTTTTTTATTTGTTGATATATCTTATAAATAAAAAGTAGATAGCTCTTAAAAACAGCACAAATAACGACTAGCGCGACATTTTACTCAACCTGCGCCTTAAAGTCTAAACCGTCGCGAACATAAACCATTGATATTCATAAAAGTAGAAAAATTAAAAAAAAAAGAGTTAAAATGTGCAAAAAAATAAAGAGCATTTCACTGAAGCATTGTTTTGTGTATTAATATAATACTATAGAAACTCAAACTTTTATTTAAAACTTACTTCTTAATTAAATGGCATTTGTGTGACGAAAAACTTTACTTCAGTGTCAACCAGCGACATCTGGTGAGTGGAAAATTATTAGCCCTCATTAATATACGAGTACTAGTACATATTACTTCAATTAGCACATGTTATTTTGTTCACGAACTGACCCATTACAGCAATACTCATCATAACTCCATAGCGGACTTGTCCATTAGTGATGCTGATAATGACACAAAACAAGTTAGAATACGAAAATAAAACACTATTTAAGTTTCATCTTTATTAGAAAATGAAATTACAAATTCTTAATTGACAACTAAAAAACATTATATCTTCGTATAAAATCAAAACGTCGATCGTCTATGCTAAAATATTCGTAAGGCACGGGTTTTGGTTGGTAACCATTCTATTCCTAAATATACTGTTGTTTAATGTTTTAAGTACCTACTCAATAACAAAATAAAATACTTTTACTTCTCAGTATATATATATATATATATATATATATATATATATATATATATATATATATATATCCTTTGAGAACTGAGTAATTTAAGAACAAAGCAATCGCCTACGTACATGGTAAAAATTAAATGAGCAAGCAAAAGCCAAATTAACAGCTTCTGAACAAACTTCTAACTTTGCATATTAAAATAAAAATATTTATTCCCTTTAAACCAGGTAAGGATAAAAATGGGCGTAGATAGGGGAGAGCAAGGGCCACTCACACTGCCTACCCTAGAAAATAATTGAGGATATTGAATAATCTATATTAACATAACCTACTTATTTAAAATTTCACGACTACCACGAGATCAAGTAACACAAGTTACTAAACCGAAGATTAGAGATTAAGTTGTGTTACTTGATCAGTTTGCCTCTCCCCCTCTAGGAAAACTGCGCCCATGGATAGAAATAAATATAAACGTGAATTACAAGACAATAAATGTATTAATAAAGGATATGTTCAAACTAAATTTAAACAGAGCAAAATAACCATATTGAGTAATATTTAACTAAGTAGTTAAGCACAAAATGATAACTAAAGACGTTTAAAGAAATCATTATATTAACTAAAGACGTTATTTTGAATGAAACTTATTTTACGGATTTTATCTCTTTTCATTTTAACCCGGACGTTTCGAGCGCCACTCGGGACGCCTGAGATGTTCAACGTCTTCAACTTTAAAATAAATCAGGTTGGAGTAATATCAACCATCTAGTTGTGAACTTTGATAATTATTATACAGTGGGATTAAAAATAATGGAATGTTAACTCAACCTTAACCTTTCAGTTCTTTAAATCTACCGTGTACCGATTCACAGGCTGTTAGAATGTTTCAATTACAAAAAACAATTATTAATATTTTTTAAGCAATTAGGCTCAATTAATCAGTCAGTCTTATCATTTCTTATTGAAATACGATTTGCGTATATTAGTAAGTGTTTTAACATCATACTTCAAACTGCCATGTATAATTAATAAAAAACAATTGGGATTTGTTGATTCATAATGAGCAGTCCATCGTGAAAAACCAAATGAGTAACAAAAAACGAAATTATTATTTAAATTTAGATTTAAAAGACGGCTTCAAAATATTGATTAACTACACGCGTGGATTTTGCTCTATACTATAATGTATGCAAATGACGTGGGTAATATGTAATCATTTTTTACAATTATTATCTTGACAATTCAAAAAGTTTTCACGCATATCATTTACATTCACCTCCCCATTATGGCAGCTGTGAACAATGGCCAGAACAAGCCTGGTCACTTTGTGTTTCGCCGCAAACTCTAGCATGTCACATGCATTCTCCACTGTCAAGCTATTCATCAATTTATTCACACATTTCTGCTCTAAGCCTGGTATCATGTAATACGAAGCAAGAAGCAGGATCTGCTCCAAGCCAGTATCGGGCAGCGTGTGCAAATATATGCAATCTTTAAAATGCTGTAACGTCTGTGCCGAAGTGCCTGGGACGGCGACGTGACCTTCTGTAGTCTCTCGCCAGCTGCCGCTGAGCATTCGCCTTAAGGCGCAGGTTGAGCAAAATGTCGCGCTAGTCGTTATTTGTGCTGTATTTAGGAGCTATTTACTTTTTATTTAAAAGATATATCAACAAATAAAAAACACATTATATTTCTACATAATCTTGATTCCATAAAAGCTATAAGGTACGTTGGGGTAATACCGGACGGATTTTCGAATAGTTGGAAGAGTCTGCCAAAAACTTTAATTTCTCGACATTCGTATACGTCAGATTTATGGAACATGGAGCAAACCGTTAACCGTTAAACGTAGTTTAGCTCTGAGAATCTTTTTCTTGTGTAAACTCAACGGTTTCTGCTTTAAAGGTGTGCGAAAACTAGACATACTTTTTTATGTGCATAATGAAAAATTGGCCATTAAGGGGTAAGACCGGACTTAAATTTAAAACCACTTCTACTGCTCAGAGAAAAAAGTTTATAAAAGAGATTTGTCCTATCTTTAACGCTCAAAAACATATTTCAATATGATCTATAAATTACTAGAAACATAAATGTTCCAAACGATTTTCTCTTTTTTTGTTTCTTGCCATCCGATCTTATCCCTGATATAAAAAAATTGTAATTTTATGTTTCTCAAACTTTGTTATGACATAAGATGAAATTACTCAATATAAGAGAAAGATCGGATGCATTTGATTTTATATGGGAAAAAAAAAATAACGGTAAGGACTGGCGAAATGCCCTGGGATAATTCAGGAGTTAAGGAAGATATAAATATTTTAACAAAGCGGCATTTATTATTATAAATTATTTTTTAAATAATTATTATAAATTATATTTTGATTTGTAATAGAGGATAGATATAGATGTCTATGGGCCGCAGCAATCACTTAACATCAGGTGGACTGTGTGCTCCTTTGTCACCCTTATCCTATAAAAAAAATGTATTTTAATGTTTACTTAAAAGTAATAAAACCATCGTATTGTTTTATTACTTTTAAATATACAGACTTGCTAACGAGACTGAGTCCCATAGTCACTTGAGTAATCAACGAAAAAATATACACGACCAATGAAAGTTTAACAACCACTGCCATATTTGTAACAGGCAAAGATCGGATAATATTCATCCGATCTTCACTCACGAGGGGAAACATCGGATCTCGGCCTACAGCGATCTTACCCCTGCATGGACCAGCTTTATTTAGCTATAACTTCATAAAAATTAGTATCCACACAAAATAATAACAAAAGAAGCCATATTCTCGCTAAAAATCGTAAATAAAAGTGATAGGGAAAGATCAGATGGACAAAAATAATACAAAAATTACATTGTTTGATAAAATGCCACGCAGCACAGGTCCCACTTGCCGGAGTGACTGGCGCGAACTGAGGGTCGGGGCTGGATGAAATGGCGTCGTGTAGCATGTTGTTAGCTTTTCAAAATATAGCATAATTCGCCGGGAATTTGAATCCTACGGTCTTGCCCCATCACCGATCTTACCCCAACGTACCTTATCCAATTTTTTTTTAAACGAATAAATATTAATATAATCTCCTTACAACGAAACCACATAAATGTGAAATTATTATTGATAACATGCATCTCCTCGTAAAGTAAGTATTATTTTATTTTACGATTTACACCAATGGATAGGCAATTTATTAATGAACATTTCTATAGTAATTTTTTTTTCAAAAGACCAAAATTTGATTTTATTAAGAATTTATTTTAAAATCTGGGCATATTCACTGCTCACGGGCTTGGTGAAGTCAGTGAGCCCTGAGCTCTTCGACGCGAAGCCCGTGTCGTTAGAGCGTCGACCAGCACATACACTCACGTCATATTAGTCGATAATAATATTACTTATTAGGTTATTTATAGGTAGTATTATTTGTTTGTTTTGGGTATAATTTTTCGTATTAGTTATACATATATTTGTAGTGTTTTTTACTGCGCGATGAAGCTTTTTGCGTGTATTTTCTTTGAAGTAAATGCAAATAAAAAAATGAAGCACCATTAGCATGTAAGGTTCGAATCCATAATTAAAATTTCGACAAATATTATAATTTACACTATAAAAGGCTAATTCAATATTATCACCCAACCACAATATCTTATTAGGTATAGTACCGCCTCGTTGGTCTAGTGGTTGTAGTAGTGCGAGTGCTGATCATGAGGTCTCGGTTTCGAATCCTGGGTCTTGTCAAAAAGTCAGTTATGAGTTTTTGGCCCGTTTTTGTTTTTATTTATTGCTTGTTTTTCTTCTTTTTCAAAAAAAATAATAATTGAGTACATAAGATGTTCTATACGCCGAATGTTAGAGAGAAAAGCTAGTACATCTTTTGCTAAACTTTAAAATCTAAAACCAATTTTAAAACAGACGAATTGATCATAACTCCCTTAGCTATAAAATAAGTTATGATCTAATTAATGGTATTTATTCCAGTTTATGGCAGCTCTGATTTATATTACGTGGCTGAAATTAGGTACATCTTATTAGGTACGTCAAACCAAATAACAGCCGGGCGGCTGACATTATGCACTCCATACATTTCTTATATTATCTAATTACAGTCCCATTAATTTCCACTAAAAGAAAATAAATAAGTTGTAAATTCAAACAAAAATAACTGCATTACTATGTCTATAGTCATATTCATACAAATCAAAAAGCCTATATATGAGATAATGTAAAGTAAGCATAATTTTACCGGGATCATAACTTGTCCAATAATTAGGAAAATGATCGTTTTTCGTTGCGTACCTGTTTTGATTTTAACACTGTTAGGTTTAAAACTGCGAGGTAATATTTGAATAAATATAGTTTCCTCTAGGTACAAAGAATTTTTTAGATGAAAATATTTGTAGTTAAGACTACTAGAAATCTTATTTATGGAGTAAAAAGCCGAAAAGACTGCAATTAGGGGCATGACTGGTATTAGGGGCTTCTACCCTAATTCGGTAAAAAGTATCTAAGTAGGTATTAATATACCTACTTTTTACTATAAACTAAAAAATTTTTAAACTAAATTTAACTAAAAAAAACTAAAGTGACCATTTATTTTTTAACTCAAAACAGGACATGGGTTTATTTACACTTAGTGTTCAATATAAAATTATATTCGGTATAGACGGTAATTATTAAATGCAACATATTTTTTTTAATTATTAATTACATTTGTCAGTGGATTAAATTTGCTTTAATAAAGTTGGTGATAATTTTAAATAAGAATAAAATTCTGCTTAAGTTTTTTTATTGTTACCTTTGTTATCAACATCGCCTTTAGAACTGGAACCGTAAGTGTTTCTTTCAGACGTCCACAATTTGTTCAAAATAAAAAAAAAAATATTCTTTCTACTGGAGCATTTGTACCAGGGAGACATAAAATATATTCGATTAAAAAAAATTATGTTGAAGATTGTTGACTTTGAATACTTCCATCCAACGAGTTACGGGACAATTTTGTGTCCCGGAGCTTTGTTTGGGGACAATGGGACAGGTGACTGAGAAAAGGGACAGTCCCGTTCAAAACGGGACGTATGGTCACTTTAGCTATAAACCGGCGACGGCTCCGTGGCGCACTGGCTTAGCAATCAGTTGCTGCACTGGGGGCCGCGGGTTCGAATCCCGCACGGAACAAGTATTTGTATGGCCTACAAATAATTGTTCCGGGTCTGGATGTTTGTCCTTGTGCAATTTATGTTTGTAAACTGCCTCCACGACTCTCGTTCTATATTACTCTCACTCTGCGAAACATCCTATTTATTTATTTATTCTTTATTGCACCAAATATTTGTACAAAAGGCGAGCTATCTATCTATTTACCTATAGTGAGTAGGTATCTTTTAAACTCACAATTCTCAATGCTTCATTTTTAATATATAATTAATTATAAAATTTCATAATTAGATAATATTATATGAGAATACATATCTCTAATATAATGCAACTAATATACCGAATAAAAAATTTGAGATACATTTATCGTTGTACGCTGTATTTCCATAAAATAGTTTATTGATGTTGAAAAAATACTACGTTCTTACAGTAGGTGGCGCCTTACATATTTCTTACGTGATATTATATTGTAGCGAGTCGGCGCGGCACACCAAATGCTCAAGGTCGTTCGCATGGAGTAGCCCCTTAAGGCGCAGGTTGAGCAAAATGTCGCGCTAGTCGTTATTTGGGCGGTTTTTAGAAGCTATCTACTTTTTATTTAAAAGATATATCAACAAATAAAAAACACATTATATTTCTACATAATCTTGATTCCATAAAAGCTATATCCAATTTTTTTTAAAGGAATAAATATTAATATAATCTCCTTACAACGAAACCACATAAATGTGAAATTATTATTGATAACATGCATCTCCTCGTAAAGTAAGTATTATTTTATTTTGCGATTTACACCAATGGATAGGCAATTTATTAATGAACATTTCTATAGTAATTTTTTTTTCAAAAGACCAAAATTTGATTTTATTAAGAAATTATTTTAAAATCTGGGCATATTTACTGCTCACGGGCTTGCTGAAGTCAAGTCAGTGAGCGCTTCCTGTACAGGACAGTTACTATACTCTTTGGTGAGCGCTGAGCTCTTCGACATGAAGCCCGTGTTGTTAGAGCGTCGACCAACGCATACGCCACGTCATATGAGTCGATAACATTATTACTTATTAGGTTATTTATAGGTAGTATTATTTGTTTGTTTTGGGTATAATTTTTCGTATTAGTTATACATATATTTGTTGTGTTTTTTACTGCGCGATGAAGCTTTTTGCGTGTATTTTCTTTGAAGTAAATGCAAATAAAAAAATTAAGCACCATTAGCATGTAAGGTTCGAATCTATAATTAAAATTTCGACAAATATTATAATTTACACTATAAAAGGCTAATTCAATATTATCACCCAACCACAATATCTTATCAGGTATAGCACTGCCTCGTTGGTCTAGTGGCTGTAGTAGTGCGACTGCTGATCATGAGGTCCCGGGTTCGAATCCTGGGTCGGGCCAAAAAGTCAGTTATGAGTTTTTCATTTATGTTCTAAGTTATAATTAGTATTACTAAGTTATAGTTTTTTGCTAAAATATAGTATATTATTTATTGCTTGTTTTTTCTTCTTTTTCAAAAAATAATTGAGTACATAAGGTGTTCTATACTTATAATTCGGTAAAAAGTACTAATATACCTACTTTTTACTATAAACTAAAAATTTTTAAAACTAAATTTAACTAAAAAGACTAAACTGACCATTTATTTTTTAACTCATAACAGGACATGGGTTTATTTACTTATACTCTAAAAACTATAACTTTATACAATTAGTGTTCACTATAAAATTATATTCGGTATAGACGGTAATTATTAAATGCAACATATTTTTTTTAATTATTAATTACATTTGTCAGTGGATTAAATTTGCTTTAATAAAGTTGGTGATGATTTTAAATAAGAATAAAATTCTGCTCAAGTTTTTTATTGTTATCTTTGTTAACAACATCGCCTTTAGAACTCTGGAACCGTAAGTGTTTCTTTCAGACGTCCACAATTTATGCAAAATAAAAAAATACTCTTTCTCCCGGAGCATTCGTACCAGGTAGACATAAAATATATTCGATTAAAAAAAATTATGTTGAAGATTGTTGACTTTGAATACTTCCATCCAACTAGTTACATGACAATTTTGTGTCCCGGAGCTTTGTTTGGGGACAATGAGACAGGAGACCGAGAAAAGGGACAGTCCCGTTCAAAACGGGACGTATGGTCACTTTAGCTATAACCCGGCGACCATGAAGCAAATACAAAGTTAGTCTTTGTATTAGCTTCATGGTGGCGCAGTGGCTTAGCAATCAGTTGTTGCGCTGGGGGCCGCGGGTTCGAATCCCGCATGGAACAAGTATTTGTATGGCCTACAAATAATTGTTCCGGGTCTGGATGTTTGTCTTTGTGCAATTTATGTTTGTAAACTGCCTCCACGACACAGGAGAAAATCCTAGTGTGGGGGTAACGTTTTTTTACAACTGAAATTGAAAGATTGAACCCTTATACTTCTTGTTGATTTTTGTATTACCTTTATTAAAGTTACCCTTATGTATAAATAAATATAATTACGTATGTAGAAATAAAATTGATTTTCATCCTCATCAATCATTGGGGTGAGGATAATATCTGCCAGCATAAGTTGAAAAATTAGTAGGTAACTTTTCAATACGTGACACGTAAAAATTAACAATAATCAAAAACACATATGCGAAACATCCTATTTATTTATTTATTTTTTATTGCACCAAATATTTGTACAAAAGCCGAGCTATCTATTTATTTACCTATAGTGAATAGGTATCTTTTAAACTCACAATTTTCAATGCTTCAGTTTTAATATATAATTAATTATAAAATTTCATAATTAGATAATATATGAAAATACATAATTCTAATATAATGCAACTAATATATACAGAATAAAAAAATTAAAATACATTTATCTTTGTACGCTATGTGTATTTCCATAAAATAGTTTATTGATGTTGAAAAAATAATACTACTTTCGTACAATAGGTGGCGTCTTACATATTTCTTCCGGCGAGCCGCTCGCTACAATATATTAATATTGTAGCAAGCGGTCAAATGCTCAAGGTCGTTCGCATGGAGTAGCCCCTTAACACGTCGCTACAAGCTGCAAGGACTGCTTTATGTACTTTAACTGATCCATCCTCTCCGCGGAGCTCAAAGTCGGTTAGTTCAGTATCATCGTGAAGCGCTTTGAATGAGCTGATGTGTACTGTATCCATGACGACCAACATGTCGAATTTAACGATGTTATAATTATAGTCCTTAATCATATGCCAAGTAGTACTGTCGTCAGACAGAAATCTTTTTTCTTTAACTTCTAGTTCATTGCTAGATAAAGTGATGAAGTAGGTCATCTCCTTGGCAGTTATTAAAAAACCTGACATAGATCCGTAACTTATTGTTCCATAAATCCTTCATAACTTGGAAGGTAGCGCACCCGCAAATCGAAAACTCTGGGCTATATCCATTTAGTCCATTGCAAGTGAATTCTAGCGTGTTACCTCGTTGTACTAAATTCTGTTTCCATTCTGGGGAAGAAAATAAAACGGAAAGTTAATAAAGGTAAATTGTTACGTGACTTGATTCCTTTTATGAGTAATTTTGGAGACAAAAGATTTTGAGGCGGATCATCGCGTGCGGAGATCACATGTCCTTGAAATATTTTTCTGTTGATATCTAAAACATATATTTCATCCCGAAAATTTTAAAGAATAATAGAACAAAAATTGCATTAAAATGGCAATTAACAATTTCATTGGTGTTGCCAGGGGCGGACTCAGTTTTTTGGCATGCTTCTTCATCTTCAACCCTGGAGCTACTAAGGTTTCTAGATTTTACGCTAAAAATAAAATAGCTTGTTCGGTGCGGGAATCGAAACTGCAGCTGGGGGCTGCAGCAGCCCCCCCAACGGTTTAAAGAAAACAATTAACTGGTGATTAATACGATAGCGCTTAAATAACATTTTTTATAAACGTATTTTATATATATATATATATATATAGAGAGAGAGAGAGATGAGTGTAAACGGTTGTGTAACCGATATATGTGTATATATCCCGCCGACGAAAATATTTTCTTGGACTCAACGCTGCTTGGGTGGAATAGCACTAAGGTATTGGAAGGCCAGTTAGAAGTTTTTCACAGGAGCCGGAATTTGAGAATAATGTCATTTCTAGTTTTAGCTATCATGAAGAGGTCGCAGTCAGTTTCACTTTCACATCATGGGCTTTATATAGTCGTAGCTTTTTGAAGCTCATAATTTAATTCATCTGCTTAGATTTGGAACCTTCATCCATATCAATAATTTGAACTTCCTTCTCTTTGATGTTTTTTTTTATAGGATAGGGTGACAAACGAGCACACAGTCCACCTGATGGTAAGAAGTTGCTGTGACCTATAAACATCTGCATCTATCTTCAATAAAGAATCAAAATGCAGATGCGTTGTCACCCGTGAGAACATACGAAACATACACTCACCATACGAAACACAGCAGTGTTAAGCTGCTATTTTACGTTGGTAATCGATGAGAGCTTGGTCATTTCCCGGTCGAGCCGACCCATTCGTGCTACAATTACTATATTACTGATATAGCTGCAGTCTGTACCTAAAACATCCTTCATTGAAACCTGTTGTACCAATTTCACAATGCCCCTGCACATAGGTTTGCCAGATCGGAAGACCAAAATATCTGGACAAATTTTGAAAAAATCGGGATTTTGGGGATATTGGGAGAAATAAATATAAAAGATAATAAGTTTATTTTTTAAATTAGGAGTTTGTAGAATTTAGGCACACTTAATTTTTATGTTGTTACCCACATGTATTTGGCATTGGACTTTTGGAGTCCATCAATTTGAATCCTTTGGTAGTATTGAGAAAAATTTTAAATTCAAACAATTTACTGCAAAGATAGAGCCGTGGTAGCTCAGATTAGCGCTGGCTGTAAGCTTCATAGTACTCGAGCAACCAGGATGCGATCCCTGACGGCACCAATGAAATTGTTAATTGCAATTTTAAGTGCTGATTTACCACGTGCTCGGCGGTGAAGGAAAATATCGTGAGGAAACCTGCATGTTTGAGAAATAAGACAAAAATATTTCTAAGACATGTAAAGTTCGCCAACACGCATTGTAGCAGCGCGGCGGACATTTCCATGCCCTAAAACCCTCTCAGAAATGAGAGGAGGCCTGTACCCAGCACTGGGACGTAAATAGGCTATAACTTTACTTTACTACTGCAAAGATCAGTCGAAGTACTAGCTTAGCTTTTAATAAATCAAAGGCCATACGTCAATTTTCCGGGAAGCTGTTGTCTGGAGATTTTTAGTTTTGTCATGAGTGTGGAGATCATTTAAAATGTCGGGAGAATCCAGACGTATACAGTGCCTGGACATCTCGTTTGAGCCGTGTAGTGGCGGTTAAAAATATCCATTAAGCCATATCATCCTGTGGGTGTCTTAAGAGGCGACAGAGGGAAACTGAGACAGGAGATAGGCAGCAGCATCTTTCTGATAATAGCAAAATAGTTTTATAAACACTGCAGTTGCCAATCCGCTCGCCAAGCGTGGCAACTATGTCAATATGGCGAAAGTTACAAAAAGACGGCACACAGTCCCCGCTGGCTGCGCTATTCCTGGCTGCGATGGTGACCATGGTAAAGGCGTGGCAGGAGGTGCTAATAATATCCGGTGGAGACTCGGTTGCCATCTAAGACGACTCGACCTGGCAACACACACACACCCTGGGACTGACTAGAAGATCCTGGAGCTGGAAGAAGAGATAGATAAGTTGCGCTGCGATATTATAAGATTATCTCAGATCCGAAAAGAGGGGGAGAAGATGGTAACCCTTGAATTCGACAACTTGTTGTATCACCGGGAGGGCGACCATCGGCGGAGGTGTCGGATTTATCGTCCAAAAGTCTCTCGTTAACAACGTTTTAAAGATTGGGAGTGTGTCGACAAAGGTTACATACCTTTTACTCAGAATCATCAAACGGTATTGGCTGAAGATCTACAGGTTTACGCACCAACCTTGGCACATCCCAATGAAGAGGTGAATTCCTCCAAAAATGGGAGACTTCAATGCAAAACTAGGCGCAAAAGAAAACGGTGAACTGAAGGTAGAGAAATTCGGGATGGGGCAACGGAAGCCATGGGGCCAGCGGCTCGCCGACTTCATGGAGAAAGAGAGACTCTTTATGATGAACTCTTACTTCCAGAAGCGGCCCCACAGAATGTGAACCTGGTCGAGACCCGACTGTTCGACAAAAAATGAGATAGACTTCATGACGACCAGGCGGCAACTAATCTGTGATGTCACAGTGATCGCGAGGGTGAAAACTAGCAGCGGTCACCGAATGGTGAGAGGCGCACTGAAACTAAACGACGTTAAGATGGATAGGTCACGTCTAATGAAGTCAACACTCCGTCTCTTTTTCACAGCCGCAGAGAGATGGAGTGAGACAAGGCGAGGCGAGAATTGAAAACTGTATAGCAAAATTTAAATTTTCTCCTAGCGTATTTTCTGTAGAAATGCTAAAGATTGACAAGGATATGGAAAACGACAACGAGAATTGAAATATTAATTTTTATTAACGTTCCAAAAGAAACACAATTCTCGCGATGGCAACAATCTGGGCAACGTTAATAACATTGCCAGGGGCCAGAACACAAGTCAAGTCAAGACAAATCGTATTAAAATCTTAGATCCATTGTTTCTAAACGATAGAAATCGCAAGCGTTAGTGCGTGTAGCGAACCTATTATAATCTCAAAATGAGATAATTTAATAACAGCTTCTGAATTGATTCTAAACTTATTACATAGTTCCCGAACAAGCCGGTTTCCGAAAGGGCTTTAGCACCATAGACCACATACATACCCTTCGGCAAATTGTACAGAAGTCCGAAGAGTACAATTTGCCACTATGTCTGGCGTAGGTGGACTATGAGAAAGCCTTTGATTCGTCGAAATTTGGGCGGTGCTGCAGTCCTTTCAGCGGTGCCAAGTTGACTGTCGGTATATCGAAGTGCTGAAGTGTTTGTACAGTAGAGCTACGATGGCTATCCGAGTACAGAACCAGAGTACGAAACCTATCCAATTGCAGAGGTGTAAGACAGGGTGATGTTATATCCCCGAAACTCTTCACCGCTGCATTGGAAGACGTTTTCAAACTTCTGGACTGGAAAGGATACGGTATTAACATCAATGGCGAGTACTCACCTTCGATTTGCCGACGATATAGTCCTTATGGCAGAATCGCTGGAGGACCTAAGCACTATGCTCAATGACCTCAATAGTGTCTCCCAACGCATAGGTCTTAAGATGAACATGGACAAAACAAAGATTATGTTTAATGTCCATGTCACACCTATGCCGGTAGTTGTTTGGAGCACTAAGCTCGAAGTTGTTGACGAGTATGTTTACCTGGGACAAATAGTCCGACTAGGTAAGTCCAACTTCGACCGAGAGGTCAATCGACGGATTCAACTCGGCTGGGCATCGTTCGGGAACCTACGACACATCTTCTCGTCAGACATACCTCAAAACCTTAAAACGAAATTGTACAACTAGTGCGTGTTGCCAGTGATGACTTACGGAACTGAGACGTGGTCCTTCACTGCTGGCCGTATGAGGAAGCTCAAGGTCGCTCAGCGAGCTATGGAGAGGGCTATGCTCGGGGTTTCTCTGCGTGATAAACTTAGAAATGAGTATATCCGCAGTAGAACCAGATTAACCGACATAGCCCAACGGATTAGTAAGCTGAAGTGGCAGTGGGCCAGTCATATAGCTCGAAGAACCGACAACCGATGGGGAAGAAAGGTTCTCGAGTGGCAGCCTCGTACCGGTAGGCGAAGTGTAGGGCGACCTCCCACGAGATGGAGTGACGACCTGGTAAGACATGCAGGAAGTCGATGGATGCAGGTGGCTCAGGATCGTGCTTTGTGGCATTCCTTGGGGGAGGCCTATGTTCAGCAGTGGACTTATGAAAGGCTGTAATGATGATGATGATGATTATTACATAGTTTGAAGGTTATGTAGGTAGCATAGAGTAACACGGGCTACAGGCGCATTGGAGGGGAGTAGCCATACACAGGCGTTCCCCTCTGTCAAAGTATAAATCCAAGTAAAAAAACTAGTTGCAGCCGCACTGCTCACTAAACTAATTCTAGTTGGGCGGCTGAATCGACATCCTAAAAAAATGCCGAATTCTTCAGTAAACTTTTTTATAACATAACATAATCACTAGCGCCTGTCACCCAGAGGGGTAGGCAGAAACTACGGACTTCCATTTGGCGCGATCCTGACACACCTCTCTAGCCTGCTCCATATCTATATACCTACGCATACTTGATCGTCGGTTAAGGGTACTCTTGATTAGCCCATTGATTTAGAGAGATTAGAGCCCATCTATACAAATAAATAAAATTGAAGTGTGTTTGTAATGTTAAAATTACAGCTTTTTGCTAAACGCATATGAAAGTACGAGTAAGTATATACGGTACTTATAACAAAAATACAATTTTTAAAATTTTTCTCTGTCTGTTTCTGTCTGTCTGTCTGTTTGTTCCGACTAATATCCGAAACGGCTGGGCCAATTTTGGCGGTTTTAGGACTTCTGGCAGATAGCTGATGTCATAAGTATTAACTTAGGCTACTTTTATTTTAGAAACAGAATTAGGATACCGCGAAAAAAAATAAAATCCCAAATAACAAGCGGGCGAAGTCGCGGCGAACAACTAGTTTTCGATATATCGCCAATTTGGTCGATAAACTTTCGTATAAGGCGGCCCTTTCCGACTCTAGCGTTCACCCCTACAACATTAGACATTTTTATTTTCACGCAGTCTTTTTTTTATTACTGTTTGAACTTTTGTTTATTAAATTTAAAATTATGTTTGTGTCAACAGTTAACTTTCACATGTTTACAACAAAATTTAAAATTCTATAGAACAGACAAAACAGATTATTTTATTCAATATAATATGCATATATATATATATATATATATATATATATATATATATATATATATATATATATATATATATATTATGCATATATTATAGCAGAAAAACGGCAAGGAAAATGCGTTGAATCTGAAAATGAGCCCTGTGATTACATACAATGTAATACGGTTATAATACAATGGTTTACATATTGATAGTTGTTTGTAATTTGTTGTCGGTAGGACTCCTCGAGGAGTTATAATAGCTCGAATTACTATAATTCCTGCTTACAAGCAATATAAGCGCTTAGTCTTCCAGTTTGGACCCAGTCCGTGATGAACTGAACTAAATCATTATTAACTTTTCATGCACTTTATACGTAGTAAAGTCATGCTGCAGCTACATTATGAGTGCAGCACGAATGAGTCGGCTCGATCAGGGAAGCTCACAGAATACCAGCGTAAAATAGCTCAATGCTGCTGTGTTTCGTATGGTGAATGCAGAAAACCGGATACCCTTTTTACAAGTAGAGCCACGCGGCAGCTTTTGTTGTCGCACGGATAGGCCGGCTCGAACCGGGGTGGTACCACGACCTCACAGAAAACCAGCGTGAAGTAGAGGTTTACCCAGAGGTAACCTGGTCCGGCCACCTGCACTCACCAAGCGAAATGCAGACGTTTGTTTGCTAACACACACTAATTTGTCATATTAAGTAACGAGTTTTTGATGCAATTATTCCAAATAATAGGATAGCAAGGCGTAATTTTCGACGCGATGACATTTTTAATAGGGCTGCATTATTTATAAAAATAAATTCAAATATAATAGCTACTGCCTTTTGACATAAGTACTATGTGTGATTCATTTAAAGCCAAACATTTAAAACCAATTCTTATGCAAACGAAAACCAATGTTTGATCCATCTGAAGCAAGTTTTCATTTTGTTCTGAACTGAGATCCTTTATAATGAAGCAATTGGGTGCCTAAAAACAGAACTCGTCTGGGGCCCGTTTTATACCCGGGATGCATTAGTAGAAGTCATTACTCAAGGTTGAGAGCACAAGATTTACAAAATCATAGTTTATTTTAACTTTCAGATAACTCGATTTTAAATGTCAATAGCAATTAAGATAACGAGGTGAAAATAAACGACTAGTCCGTTTTAAACACATTCAAAAAAAGGTTATTTAAGAAGAAGCCGACGTGTTGTTTGGCCATTGCGTGAACAACTGAGCAAGATGAGGGGTCTTATTCTCCTTTTAGTGGGTAAGTAAGTAATTTTTTTTTGTTGTTCAAGTAGGTAAATTAGACCTTATTTGTAATGTAAACTGACGAATACGTAATAATGTATTAGACATACCTCAAAACCTGAAAATCGAAATTGTACAACCAGTGCGTGTTGCCAGTGATGACTTATGGATCTGAGACGTGGTCCTTCACTGCTGGCCGTATGAGGAAGCTCAAGGTCGCTCAGCGAGCTATGGAGAGGGCTATGCTCGGGGTTTCTCTGCGTGATAATCTTAGAAATGAGGATATCCGCAGTAGAACCAGAGTAACCGACTTAGCCCAACAGATTAGTAAGCTCAAATGGCAGTGGGCCGGCCATATAGCTTGAAGAACCAACGACCGATGGCGGAGAAAGGTTCTCGAGGGGCAGCCTCGTACCGGTAGGCGAAGTGCAGGGCGACACCCCACTAAATGGAGTGACGACCTGGTAAGACATGCAGGAAGTCGATGGATTCAGGTGGCTCTGGACCTTGCTTTGTGGCATTCCTTGGGGGAGGCCTATGTTCAGCAGTGGACTTGTGAAGGGCTGTAATGATGATGATGATGTATTAATATAGTACGTGTTGAATAAAATGAACTTTACGGATTTTATCGTGTTTAATTTAACTTATTTTTAATTCGTGACCATAAAGCAGGGGAACTGAGGTGTTTGACATTATAATGTCATTGTAAGCCCGGGAAACCTTCACCCAAAACGTCGAAAATTCAAAATAAGAAAAAGGAAGCGCGTAAACGCGTAAATTACATATTATTAACTTTTGTGTAAATTGCGTAAAATTAGTTTTATTCAATGTCTTGTATATGTGTAAAATGTAAATATAAAAAATCATTAGTATTAGTGTTAGCAATTTTATTACTGAATTTATAATATAACAACTATCGTGTAAGAGATTAGCCATGAGTGTTGGAGCTGTTCGTCCGTAAATTTCATACTTTTTTTCTTAGAATACAAGTGACAAACGAACTTATATTTACCTTATGGTAAGCGGTTAATGTAGCCCATAGACACTAGCAGTCAACCTCGTTTGAAGAATACAGATGCGTCGTCACATCTGAGGACTAAGGTAGAGTGTCTTACATCATCTAAATTGTACTGGCACTTACATCCTTTAGACTGAAACGCAGCAGTTCAAACACTGCTGTTTAGCGATAGATATAAGTAAAAATACTTAATTGATTTATAAATATAATGTTTAAATACAACAAGATCCTCGAGACAGATAAAGCATTTACATATTTAAATAAATAGACGCACTATGAGATGGATGAACTTTGCTCGCAAAACTAGTTTCTAAAGTTGGTATAGTTGAGTAATATTATATGCTTTATTTACCTATATGTATCCTTGGCAACCAAAATATATACATAACCGGTTGTAATTTTTCATCAACGTAGTTAGGACTATTTTTTTTAATATTTCGAACGTTTGAATTAAATCATTTTTTAAATTAAAATTATAAATTTTATTAGAAAATCAGCACGTTCATGAAGATTTAATACATTTTATTTTATTTTTTTATATGAAACTGAAGTGACAAATGAACTTACTCTATAGTCTATACTGACGCTCTATACCCTTAAGACCCTCCGCTAGGAGTAAAAGTATTCTGTGCTTCAGACCAGATATTTCAGACAGACATTTTTATCAAACATTGTTCCAAAAAAGTAAATCTTTTAAAGAAAATGTGTACACCTATAAGAAGTTTGTTGTAACTTTTTACAATTAATAAAGTAAGTTTTTACAATTAATTTACAATATACATACATTATAAATTATTCAAAATAATCATCAAATTTAAATTTTTGTTAGCCATGAACATAAATAGACATGACACATTCAGACAATCCATCCGCGGTATATTTTTGTTTACAAGTTATTTTATAAAAAACAATTTACATCCAATAAGCGAAAATCAGTTAATTCTCAGATCCGAAGAGCATGCAATCACCGTTCGGATCTTGTATCTATTATATTATTATTTTAAACAAAGACAAATGTTACTCGAAGATACGCTTAACAATTTTCTTAACGATTAATTTGAAAAATATTAGTAAGACGTGGTACGTTCATAAACAAACAAAGGGACAGACAATTCTCAAAATGAATAATATTCAACGTACAGCACTGGCGTAACTAGGGTGGGGTAAGTAGGGCCCGGGTGCCTTTCAAAGGGTGGCGCAAAATAACCAATTATTATAATTATATAAAAATCAAACGAAACCACAATGGACTAATTCATATCAAACTATCCTTTCCGCGATTTCCGTGCTTCGCAAATTACCAAGAGGGAATGAGTAGTGCGCGCAGGCAGAACATTTGCACGTTCGAATTCCACTCAAATTTGTAACTCGAGCTGAAATTTTTCGGGGCTTTGGATTTTAACACGAAGGGGACGGAGCGATGACTTCATTAGACGTGACCTCTCAAACTTTACGTTTAGGATCAGCGTGTTTCTCACCATTCGGTGATCGCTGCCAGTTTTCACCCTCGAGATCATTGAGACAATATTGAACAGTTTCTATTAGTTTTGTATATGAAAATAATTTACGAAGGGGCGCAACTATGATGCGTGCTAGCTTGCTACATATAAATTTATCTATGATGCGTGCCCTAGGCGCCATTTTCGATTAGTACGCTTCTGATTTGTACAGACACCTACAATTTAAATTTAATTATATCTGTTATTATATTATATATATTATAATTATTTTAATTATATCTGTTATAGATTATAAATTATGACATAATAATAGGTACTTATGAAATTGCTGTTCTGCAGTAGGTACTGGCCATTTCAAATTAATTTTATTTTAAAAACATGGAATTCTTTTTTCAAAATTAGTCCTTTGTGTATTGATTAACGTTATGTTTTCATCACACGTGTCTTTTTCGTCATCATGGATACGTTAAAATTCCGAGTAATTATGGAATATGAGTACCGTCGTGGCAGCAACGCGGCACAAGCGGCACGCAACATCAACGACGTTTACTGAGTGAACCAACGAACGCACCACCTGTTATTGGTTTGCCCGTTTCCGTTTTGGATATTTTGACCTGAAAAATTAACCTCGTGGTCGTCCGCAAACTTTGGTCGGTAATTTGTAGAAGCTGATGATACTCAATCTTCGGCTGAATTAGCAGCAGCTTTCGACGTTAGCATCGAAACAATATTGGTCGATTTGCGTCAAGTTGTCAAGGTAAAAAAGCTTGATAAATGGGTGCCCCACGAACTCACTGATCGCCACCAGTGCGAAATACGCGTGGAGACGTGCCCCGCACTGATCAACAGGCACACAAACGAAGTAATTTTGAACCGCATTGTTACTTGCGACGAAAAATAAATTCTGTTTGACAATTGCACGTTGGCACACAAAAGCAGGTTGGTAGGATCTTGGTTCAGCACCTAAAAAACACCCTAAGCGAAAACTTACCCCTAGAAAAGTGATGATCAGCGTGTGGTGGTCTAACGCCGGTGTGATTCATCACAGCTTCTAAACATACGGGATGAGCATTTCTGCGGATGTGTACTGTGAAGAACCGAACACAAAGATGAAGAAGCTCGCACGTCTCCAACCAGAGGTCAACCGCTAGGCCCCGCTGCTTCTATACGACAACGCGCGACCTCATACTCCACAGCAGACAGCCTCCAAGTTATAAGAGCTGGGGTTGGAACCTCACCGTCATACACCGTTTTCACCAGACCTTGCGCCTACAGATTTCTACTTTTTTCAGGTTTTGGATAACTTAATTTCATTCCCGAGGGGCTGTACAAAATGCCTTTGAAGAATTTCTTGCCTCCCGCCCAGCTGATTTCTTCAAGAAGGGTATTAATATTGCATGGGTGATTACTTTGATTAAGGGGCAACCAACCCCCCCCCTCCCCCTTGGTGATACGTGGTGAGGTTTAAGACTAACCCCTCCTCCCACACCCAAAATCACGTCTTTTTTTAGTAGCTACAAAGAATCTTAAAATTTTTAGAATATTATCTTTAAATACAGGTATAAAGTATAATCTAATTTTATTCTGAAATTAAGGACCATGAGAAGAAAAATGTCTAGACAGAAAGGTTGCATGTTGTTTTTGACTGGCATAAATATAATATTAAAGGAATGGTGTAATCTTGCGCAAAACATATTATATTAGTAGATACATGAATAATATTTAATGTACATTGTCCTCGGATCACGGATTAGCAAGACTTTCATCAACACTAACAACTGGATAAGCATCTTGCGGTTAGTTTAGAAATCGCGCGTTTGACGAAAAACAAATACACGTGATATCTTACTACACCCACCTCCCCCAGTTGTGATATTATATTTATCTAAATTTTGGATATTATTAAACTGATTTTGAACAAAAAGAAAAATCTGGATGTTGCAATAATGTCAAATAAAGTGGAGTGCAGTATTTATAATATAGTTATTTGCGAACTCCTTGCATTCATACAAAATAAGATGGACGTCATGGACGAAGAGAGTATTGTGCGTATTTGTTCCACGTCATTCTCCACAGAATCGATAAAGACCACGAGGCGGAAAGTGAAGCGTAAGAAGAATGGGAAATCAAATCGAGACTTGTAGACTTGTACTAGCCAGAGATCAGATCCTAATAGCCAAAAATTTTAAGGAGCATGGTCGATTCCCCAGAGTTGCACAATACTTTGTGTACACTTTATGTGCCTAACAACTAACTGCGTCATAGGCCTACTCGACGACATCGGCTGTTCGCCACATCCCATTGCCGCACTGTGTCGCGCGCACAATCCCCGCTGTGTCGCATGCATGATGTTATAAACTCCTTAATGGAGACAGTCCCGGAATATGACATCGTTAATGACACATTCAATGTGATCATGTCAAACTATCTCATGTTATGTGAAAGCCATGTTTGTTAGGTAAATAAGTTGTATGTTGTTATCACTTTATTCTGTTTTATATTATTTCATTTCCTCTAGTTATTGTTAAGTATGTTTGGTCTCTGACTTGTTATTTGTTTTTGAATTATGTTAATTATGTTATATGTTTAGTTTTACCTATTAATTACTGTAATTGGCGCAAGCCATTGTAATTAATTATAAATAAATAAATAAATAGATATTTCGTGATTTTTGCCAAACCCCCTACTCCCCCCCCCCCTTTCGAGCCTCACGTGATTAATGGACGGCCCCTAATAAAAATAAAAATTGTAGAAAAAAATTACGTTAACTAATTTCATAAAAAACGACAATTTTATAGGTAAAGACGTAGGTAATATAAACTGCCAAAACGAACGACGAAATTGATATACATGTCACTGAAAGCGTTTTAGGAGGGCGGGAACAGACGTTCGTAGTTATATGTAAATAGATAATGACATTAACATGTTTAGCGACACTGCAATAACAGGATACTTGCGCAGGGCAAGGAATAGCACTTAATACCAATAACAGTTATTTGAATATAGCCACCGGGCATAAATGTACAACATAATTTTAGAATAAAAAATACTCAATCGAGACGCATCGATCATGAACTGTGATGATCCCAGTGAGAATATGTCATCACATGGGATTATTGTATTGTTATCGGTTATGAATACGTAGGCAAAGTCTCAGATTATTCAGAGGTCTGAAAGGAAGTGGGTGAAAACTGAATTATGGAATTCCATTACAGTCATACATAGACACAAGTTAAGCTAATATAAGCCCAGTGTTTCTTTTACCGAACTAGTAGTAAAAGCATAACTGACTTTCAATAAGCATTCTTGTTATCTATATTGAATTAAAATAATTTAAAAAATATTCTAAGTGCAACCAACACATATATTTTTTTGCAGTCGCAATGGCGAGTTCCGAAGAATTCTTCTTCCTTGGCCATGAATTTTCCAGAACTCCACTGGGCGATCGGATAGACAAAGCGTCTGTAAAAATGCTCAAGGTAAGTAGTAATCAGGTACTGCTTTTGTTAGTGTTAGTTTTCCGTCAGGGTGAGAATGGACACAACTTGCTTGGGTTCTGAAACCCATGGTCACCCACAAGTAACATCAAACAAAAAAACGGCCGAGGTGTTTTCGTACCTGCACTGTGTAGGCATTATGTCTTAGTACCGACTTCAGAAGCTATTATGCTTTTTATTAAAAGTATTTTTATTACTGTTTTGAGTAAGGAATATAAGAAGTTCAAGGTAAACTATTCGAATATTGCCTAAACAGTTACGAAGTCAATTAAATACGCATTATTAAGGATAACTCAAAAACTACTGGTCAGATCTTGATAAAATTTATATGGAACCACATGAGAAGCACCAACTTTCAAATAAAAAGAATCATCAAAATCGGTTTACTTAGAAAAAAGTTCTGAGGTAACACAAAAAAAAAAATACAGTTGAATCGAGTACCTATTTCTTTTTAGAGGTCATTTAAAATTAATCATTAAAATCAGTTCAGTCGTTTCCGAAAAATCGGTGTGCATACATAAATAAACATAAAAAAAAAGAAAATTTTATGTAAATTACAGTAGACAAAAATCCCTAGGCTTTCTCAGTTTAGGCCAGCATCCGTCGCTGGCGGTGAAAGAAAATACATAGTGAATAAATACTTAAAGATGCCGGAATTTTAAAGCAAGTGATAAAATCCATCAAATTCGTTTGTAAAAAAAAAAGTACCCAAAGCAGGTCTCTGTACGACCCAACTATGGGCGCAAGTCTCCTCTAATTTATTTTGAGACATTTCTTCAAATTAGCTATATTCGACGGTATTATCGTGCAGTGACTGTGATTCAATTCTTGCAGGAGGCCTATCTATCAAACACGGACTCTAACGTAGTCACGTCGCCACTGGGAGTATTACTGCTTCTGTCGCTGTATTCTGCTGGTGCCCAAGGCAAGAGCAGAGAGGAAATCATGCAGTTTCTTAGTTCAACAGAATACAAGGAGGCAAGTCCTATTTCCGTATTGTGTAATTATATTTATGAATACTCCGAATGCGCGTACATATCAATTATATTCTTCTCTTTATCTTTTAGTGTAATAGACTTATATGTAGGTGTACCCACCGTGTAGTGGCGGTGTAAGAATAGCCACTACTCCACATCGTCTCGTGGCTGTCGCAAAAGGCGGCAGAACGAAAATGAAACAGGAAATATGCAGCAGCATTTTTAATAACAATTCAAAATAATACGAGGGTGGATTGAAAAGTACTCGGCCTAACACAGATCCATTCAATTCTAAAAATCAAATCTACCCACATTATTTAGTTCAGTTCAGACTAGTTCATTGTGTGAAGTTCGAAACGTGTGCGATAATTAGTTGTGATTTTATAAATTTATTAACAAAGTAATCGGACATAATTTCCGCGAATGGAGCAAATCGAGCAGCGTGCCGTCATTAAGTACCTCCATAAGAAGGGGCTATCATCAAAAGCCATCCATGATGACATGGTCAGTACATTAGGCGATTGTGCTCTGTCATATTCATCCGTCAATAAATGGATAGCAGAATTTAAGCGTGGTAGAGAGAGTGTGAAAGATGAACCCCGCTCTGGAAGGCCTTCGACGTCAACTACTGACGAAAATATTAAAAAAGTACTTGATTTAATAATGGGAGACCGCAGATTAAAAATTAGAGAGAACGAACTCAAAACATCATTGTCAACGAGTTGGGTTTCCACAATGTGTCTGCGAGGTGGGTTCCGCGACTGCTTTCAGTTGAACAAAAAAGGACGCGATTGACTATTTCACGCGACTGTTTGGAGTTATTTGAAGCCGATGCAGATGATTTTTTGAATCGTTTTGTTACTATGGACGAAACATGGGTTCATTACTGTACACCGGAAACAAAACAACAATCAAAACAGTGGAGAAGACCTGGTTCACCACCCCCTAAAAAGGCTAAGTCGATTTTGTCGGCAAATAAGGTGATGGCTTCAGTATTCTGGGACTCGAAAGGTGTGATTATGATTGATTATCTTGAAAGGGGTCAGAATATAAACTCTGATTACTACTGCACCTTACTACGTCGTTTACGAGAGGAAATAAAAGAAAAACGTCGAGGAATACTCAGAAGAAAAGTCCTGTTTCATCAAGATAACGCCCGTGTTCACACGTCAGTACAGTCAATGGCTGAAATTCACAACTGTGGCTTTGAACTGTTACCGCATCCGCCGTATTCACGTGATCTGGCACCATCAGACTTCTTTCTGTTCCCTAACTTAAAAAAGCACTTGGGAGGTCAAAGATTTTCGACAAACGACGAGATCAAAGCAGCTGTAGACGCATATTTTGACTCTAAGGAAGAATCATTTTTTTTCAACGGTCTAAATGCTTGGAAGGGGAGGTGGCAAAAGTGTATTGAACTTGATGGTGATTATGTAGAAAAATAAAAATATAACTGATTTAGTATTTGTTTATTTTCTTGGTTAGGCCGAGTACTTTTCAATCCACCCTCGTAAAAAAATTGCGGTTGCCAACCCGCCTGCCTAACCTGGTAACTATGGTCAAAACTCCCCTATGAGACAATCTATGAGGGTGGCCTATGTTCAGCTGAGGACTTAGGTTGCGGTTTTTAGGTGCCTAATAGGTGAACGAAATAGATGCTTTTATTGCAGAATTTATTGTTTTACGTTGACATTTTATTAAATTAAACCACTAATTTGAAGTAAAAAGTTATCTTCTTGGCGGTTCAAGGTCAAGAGCGTAACAAATTCAGCGATACCTGCCACGTGTAAAAAAGTAGGGTGTGCACATTTTTTCAATGTAGTTGTTTTAAATCGCTTTCTTTATAATTGCAAAATTAAAAGTTTCTTTCAATAATGTTTGAAAAATATCTATGTATGCCATTGCCTTGCGGTTATAAGTCAGTCGGTATAAAAGTTTTTCAATTCTTCTTCTTCATCATCATCAGTTCGTAAAAGTCCACAACTGGACATGGGTCTCTCGTATGGTAGAAAAGGTATGCCATACTCAACACGCTGTGTAAACGAATTGTCGATCGCGATCTACCAAATGTCTCGCACCTTGGACGCCGCACCCCATCGCTTGTCTTGGTATTTTATACACAGATTGTATTGGAGGCCATCAGATCTTTCTGGCATTTCGAATAGTCGCCTCTCATGACATCCACGAGACGAAATGAGGTGGTCAATGGGAGTTACTGATACAAGCGTAATTATGTAGTACGTGTGAGCGAACGAGCTCTGCTCGACGTTAAAAATATATATGTATGAAACGTTTGTAGATAAACTTGGAAAGTAAACCATTACCTATAACATACCATGTATACGTAGTAGCCATGCTGCAGCTATATTAGTAGTATAGTTGTAGCACGAATGGGTCGGCTCGACCGGGGAACGACCACGCTCTCACAGAATACCAGCGTAAAATAGCAGTTTCATATGTTTCATATGGTGCGTGTAGAGAACCGGACCGGAGACCCTTTTTACTGGAAAGGAGGCATTCTATCTTAGTCCTCACGGGTGATAACGCATTTGTATTTTGATTCGTAATCGAGGATAGATGTAGATGTCTATGGGCCACAGCAACCACTTACCATCCATCAGGTGGACTGTGTGCTCGTTTGTCACCCTTGTCCTATAAAAAAAAAACTAAATACAAAATTTCGTCTAAATCGTTAAGGCAGTTTTCGTGAAATTAATTACATATCTATGTTTTGTAGAAGGGTGTCAAACCAGCACGCACTCCATCTGATGGCAAGTAGATGCTGTGCCCGCAGTCACTTACATTTATTATCCATTTTTATATTTCAGAATCAAAACGCAGATTAAAGTATAGGTTAACAAAAATAATTACTTATGTGTTGTTAAAACACGCTTAATATAAATACATCAAACGCAATGAATAATTGCTTGATTTTGAAAATGATTCACAAGAATTTCCTTCAAGTATATATTTTTTTAGCTATTCGATTCGTATAGCCACCTAAGCAACAGGTTTGCATCAATGGATCCGAGTTTTCTCACCCTCGCCAACAAAGTGTACGTGGCTAAAGGATATACGCTGGCCGACGAGTTCACTAACACAGCCCGTTCTTACAACAGCGAAGTAGATGCAATCGACTTTCAAGATCCGAAAACAGCCGCACAAATTATTAATCAATGGGTAAGACTATCCTAATTTAATAAAATATTATTAATTATAATAGGTAGGTAAATGTTTTTCCTTACCCAAAAGTATAATTATACACGATTTAAAAATATTTATCTATTTTTAAATAATATTTTAATATAAGAATTTATTGGTAACTGCTTGACTTAGATGTTAGTCCTTCATAATATACGCTTGAACGACTGAACAGATTCTAATGAAATTTGGCATGGCATTCGATGTCCTTCCATGCCAAATTTCATTATAATCATTACTAAAGTTGTTTTTTGCAAAGCGCAGCAGGCAGGTAACAGCAGGTTATAATCTATCTACGTCCTACGCCTAATCGCTCTCCACTCGTGTCAGATTGCCCTCGCATTAGGACTATGAGAGTTAGGAAATTGAGAGTGCACCTGTGCTTGCGGACACACTCGTGCTCTATAATCCTGTCTTGAGCAGATGGCTTGTCTCCGTTGAATTTGGTCTGGAAGACACTTACTAAAATGATCATAATCGTAATTATTTATTTGCTTAGAATGTAGGTGGATGTTACAAAAGTATTATTAAAGCATAAAGTTCCAATACATTCTGCCTTATCAAGGCGTGCAAATTTTGACAGAATAGTCATAAGTTGCAATACATTTTCTTTACAATAATTATTGATGAATTTTAGTCTAATATAAATATGTCCTAATAGAGTAAGTGAGGGTAATATGGTCATCCGGTTAATATGGTTACTTTCTTATAACTCGAAAACTACAGCGTAATTTGCATAGACGGCTTTGTGATACGATAGCTCTTCATCAGTCATTCAAATAATAAAGGGTCAAAAGGCCGCCGCTTTATCGACGCCATTTTGACAGTTGATAGTAAGTACGTGAGGGTAATATGGTCACCTTAAGCTTTATAGCCCTATAAAACCAAAATTAGGAGTAGAACAGAGACAAAAACACAAAGTCGCATACTATAACTAATATCATCATTATCATCATTACAGCCCTTCACAAGTGCACTGCTGAACATAGGCCCCTAAGGAATGCCACAATACACGGTCCTGAGCCACCTGCATCCATCGACTTCCTGCATATCTTACCAGGTCGTCACTCCATCTTGTGGGGGGACGTCCTACACTTCGTCCGCCGGTACGAGGCCGCCACTCGAGAACCTTTTTTCCCCAAGGGTTGTCGGTTGTTTGAGTTATATGACCGGCCCACTGCCACTTCAGCTTACTAATCCGTTGGGCTATGTCGGTCACTCTGGTTCTACTGCGGATATCCTCATTCCTAAGTTTATCACGCAGAGAAACTCCGAGCATAGCCCTCTCCATAGCTCGCTGAGCGACCTTGAGCTTCCTCATACGGCCAGCAGTGAAGGACCACGTCTCAGTACCATAGGTCATCACTGGCAACACGCACTGGTTGTACAGTCTTGTTTTCAAGTTTTGAGGTAACCTGACGAGAAGATGTGCGGTAATTTCCCGAACGCTGCCCAACCGAGTTGAATCTGTCGATTGACCTCTCGGTCCAAGTTGGACTTAGGTACCTACTTGAACTATTTGTCCCAGGTAAACATACTCGTCAACAACTTCAAGCTTAGTGCTCCCAACAACTACCGGCATAGGTGTGACATGGACATTAAACATGATCTTTGTTTTGTCCATGTTCATCTTAAGACCTATCAGTTGGGAAACACTATTGAGGTCATTGAGCATAGTGCTTAGGTCCTCCAGCGATTCTGCCATAAGGACTATATCGTCGGCAGATCGAAGGTAACTAATATATTAAGAAAAAAAAATAGCAAACAAGCTTTGCAAATAATTAGGAACACTTCGAAAATACTACTTAAAAAAAAACTAACTATACTACACAATACAAAAATCGACTAAAATATTTACAATAATATCAACTGTCAAATTGGCGTCGATAAAGCAGCCTTTTTGACCCTTTATTATTTGATAGACTGATCAAGAGCTATCGTATCACAAAGCCATCTATGAAAATTAGGCTGTAGTTTTTGAGTTATAAGAAAGTGACCATATTAACCGGATGACCATATTACCCTCACGTACTATAGTTAGTTTTTTTAAGTTGGTTTTTTCGAAGTGTTGCTAATTATTGCCAAGGCTTGTTTGTTATTTTTTTCTATATTAGTTATAGTATACGACATTGTGTATTTGTCTCTGTCCTCCTCTTAGTTTTGGTTTTATAAGGCGGCAAAGCTTAAGGTGACCATATTACCCTCGCGTACCTTAGTACTAATAAAAATGTCCAATTAATAATAAAATAAATGTCAAAAGAATAATTACGAAGTACAATGTCACACAATCGTTTACAAAAATGTCAAAATATAAATGTTCACATGTAAAAACAGTAAAATCAACCAACCAATAATTATTCTATCGATGTCTTATTTTATTAACTCACAGCAAAAAATTCAAGCAATTTAGATACAGATATTAAATATGTAATTTGTTTTGATTTTTATGATCAAGATACTCATTAACGGTATAAAAACAATTAAGAGCCATTCGTGAAGTTTGTTTTTTAACTATGTCATTGGGAAATTTATAAACTCGTCGGGTAAAGAATTAAAGATTTTAATCGCCATTATGTACGAATTTTTTTGAAAGAACATCAATTTACATTTTGGAAGGTATATCCTGTTATTAGATTTTTCTCTTAAACTTCTATTTCTTAAAAAAAATATTACTTGGGAAGTATTCAGGGAATTGCTTGACAAAAGTCGCAGCTTGTTTGATATACATATATGCGAGTGGTAACACTTTAATTTCTTTAAATAATGGCTTGCACGATGCCATGGAATGTGCTCCACAGATTGCATGTTAATATACGTTTGTTCTATCACCGATTGCTTTGAAATTTTACACAACATTGCATTCTATACGTGCGTATTTTTATATAAATTTTGATTTTTTTAATATTTTTTGAGGCACATATATAGGTATAGTTTTGCGTAACTCAGCGTAATAAAACAATTTACATATGTAAACTAATGTATTCACTTCTTTTCAAAGCTGCTATCCTCTATTGTATTTTAAGCACTTATTCATTCGTTCAACCCATTTTTCATAACGTGCTGGTTGAAGCTATCACGGCCTCTTTTGCCTCCGTAATTGTCAAACTTCTCATCAAATTTTTAATTTATGTGAAAATGAAAAAATCGCATGGTGCAAAGTCTGGACTGCATGCGGGATGGGTCTCGAGCACCATCTTTTCAGAAGCCAAAAATGATTGTGTCTTGTCTGCGGTGTGCGCCGATGCATATCATGGTGTAATAGGATGCGATTTCTTGGTCATTTTTCTCTAACCTTTTCAAAGACACTGAGCGAATAAATGCTAGTGTACCATTCAGCATTACTATGAGACCCGTGTGGGAAAAAACGCAATAATTTTTTTGCTGACGCTTCTTGAAAGCTTAAATTTGGTTGTTTTCTGAAATGTAACAATATATCCATGTTTCCTAAAGTCCATGATTATACTTTAAGAATATTTTTTAGTTTTTACCACCATTCAACTTGAGCCCGTTTTTGTTTTTCATAAGAAATCCAGTGGCAAAAACGTTTTCTAACGTTGAAATGTTGATGATTTTTTGATTCATACTTAATACCCAAATATCCTCGTAAGTGATGCGCCTGTTTTCTTCACTAGGCAACTATAGTAGTAGCTACATTTTTCTCAGTGATCGCAGTAAAGGGCCGACCTTCACGAACTTCATCATGGAGAGAAACACGGCCACAATCAAATTCATTAGCGCCTTACGGTGGTCAAATGAGGTGCTCCCTTCCCAAAAACATTTTGAAGACGAGCAATGCAATATAAAAATCATAGCCCTAAAATCATTTTGCGTTAATTCCATTATTGCTAAAGACGACGAACTTCCTCGACCTCTTTATGACGACTTCTCGCCATACAATTATATACATAAAAATTATTTTTATTTAAGAGTTTATTTATTTATTAAATAATTTGCATGCCACAAGAAATACATCATACATCAAGTGACGCCCCGTAGGGGCATAGCAATTTATAACATACATACATACATATAATCACGCCTCTTTCCCGTAGGGGTAGGCAGAGACCAGTTCTTTCCACTTGCTACGATCCTTACATACTTGTTTTGCTTCGTCCACTTTCATTATTCCCTTCATACATGCTCTACGGTTTAGGGTACTCTTGAAGAGGGTAGTTATTTATTTTATTATACTAAATATTAACTACTACATACTAAATATCAACTATCTTATTTCTTAACATTTGCTAGTCTAACATCAATTTTTTTTTTAATTATTACACATACATTTACTATTTATTTGCATCTATAAATAATTCACTTAAATTATAATAACTTTTATCGATTAAGAATGACTAATTTTTTTTATAAAAGACTTTGTGTTGTCAATATTTTTGAAGTTATTTGGAACATTATTATATATTTTAATTACCATCGTATCGGACCTGTTGTGAATAATTTTAATTTTGAGAATTGAATCATTGAGATATAATGTACTACGTACTAGAGAAGACGCCTCAACTCGATTGTTTGTAACACGAGTTAGAGTGCGCGCTCTCAAACTCACTTAGTCTGTGTCAAGCGGTTGTTGCAACGTGAGAAGTTAGAGTGAAGAATTATTTTTAAATTAATATGCCTTCGTGTGCATTGAGATACTGTTCAAACTACTCGAGAAATATAAGGAAAAGTCAAGGAGTGAATTTTCACCAGTAATTTAAACTTATTATTATCTTTAAGACACGCTTAATTTAATTATATTTTATCAACTGCAACGTATACGTGAATGTCAAAGAGTAAAACATTTTTATGCGCAGACTTGACACTATCGACGTATAATGTTAAGTAATTATGAACAGTAAAATATTTATATATAAACACTGTAGGAAAGGTTAATGCATTAAAATTAATATTTTTTATTATTATTTTTATTTAATGTTTTCCTCGGCTGTGTCATGAAACAAAATAATCATGGATCAAATTTGTTCAGAAGAATTGCAGCGAAGAAACGTCAGATTATTCAAGCACATTTTCCGTGCAGTTAAAAAAAAGACAAATAAACCGCAGAAACAGGAAGAATGTACTTCAAGAAATAAGCAGTACCATGTGACAATGTAATTATATAATTATATAACATTGCTGGGATTTTTGTTTTATTTTTTGATTAGACGACGAACGAATGTTTTGTAATGTTCAGTATATTTACGGGACTTAAGAGAGAGGGAAATCTCGGCGCGCGAGTCATTCTAGTATATGACGGTTTTTTAATACTGTACCTAACACTAGAATTTTTGCAGGCTTCCCAAATAACTAGTATCTTTTTTTCAGCCAACAAAATGTGGTGAACAGGAAGTATCAGAACCGTTGTCTGAATCAATAAGCAGTACAAATTCAATTTTAGATAGTCCGAGCAAAATTGTACTTAAAAATAAATTACGCAAGTGATGTCACCTAAGCTAAGTTTGAGTGATGTATACGAAGCCTAAGCTTTTAAATATAGTTCTACTTTAATAACGGAATCAATAATTCTAGGTTATTATAAAAAGAATAAAATATAAGCACGTTGTAATATTGTGTTTGTATTTAATAGCAAGGAATAAAAAAGGAATAAAAATTTAAAAGCTAGAAAGAAACTTACTGAGAAATTTAAGACAAAATATTTATCTAAAGAAAAAATGTGCTTCTTACAAATCAATTGTAGAAAATTTGAAACATAAATTCGGTCTCAACTTAAATGCAGAGATTGATTTAATGGGTAAAGCAGAAGTTATGGAGTAACATAAATCTTTAACTAAAAAGAATAAACAGAGCACGCATTATTAATTATACACTGTATGCACCTTTACGTAAATTCGCATTGATTTTACACTATTATTCACCAGCTGCGTATAAATACGTTAGAGAATGCTAGAAATGTAATAATAATGATCTTTGAAAATAAATGCATATTTTTATATTCTACATATTTACCTTTTATTAAATAAAATATAATTAAAATATAATTCTGACATAATATTATGTTACATTATATTAACACATTATGCAATATAAATAACAATTTAAAAAATTGTACTCGATACAATTTACAATACAATCTAAATAAACATTTACTTATTACATACTGATCATTCTACCTACGTATATAATCTATGATGACAAAAACCGCGCATGCGCGACTGTACTATTTACCGCGCATGCGCGAAGACATAGAGTAGTGCACAGTTTTTGTTCGGAATAGCTTCTCTAGTACGTAGTACATTATATCTCAATGAATTGAATATTCAATTTATTTTGAGTTCGATTATTTCTTTTAACAGTATTTACAGGATCGTATAGAATTGGATGTTTTCTAACGAACTTACAACATTCAATAATGTAAATAGACGTAAGTGTGAGTATACCAAGTTTTCTAAAATGTGGTCTGCATGAGTCCGTTTTTTCTATATTTGTCAAGATTCTGATACATTTTTTTTGCAATTTGAAAATATTATCTATGTCAGTACAGTTACCCCAGATGACTATTCCATAAGTTAGTATAGACTGAGCATACGCATAATACGCCGAAAGAGCTGTTTTTAAGTCAGTAACTTTTTTCAAATGTATGAGTGCAAATATAAATGAGGACAATTTACTCGTTAATTTTTGAATGTGGGGTTTCCAATTTAGATGTGTGTCAATTTCAATACCGAGTAATGTTGTAGAGTTGACAGTATCGATCGTAAAGTTTTTGTAGTTAAAGTTTATTTGTAGAGGTCGTTTTTGATAAGTTTCATAAGTTCAAGCATTTATGTAGTAATAATAATAATTTAAAATTTAAAATTTTGTACAACCGACTTCAATATAAATTATTAAGTATAACTCAAAAACTATTGATCAGACCTTGATTAAATTTATATGGGACCACACGATTTTTTCAAATAAATAAAGTATCATCGAAATCGGCTCACCTAGAAGAAAGTTTTGAGATAACACTTAAAAAAAGAACATACAGCTGAATTGAGTACCTCTTCCTTTTTGAAGTCGGTAGAAAAAAGAAACTGCTATCCCTAATCCCTAAAAATTCTGAACTGGAATTTATGACTAATTTTTAAGTTTGAGAACTTTTGTAGGCAATGAAATTATCTTTATTTTTTTCCACAGGCCGATGAAAAGTCAAAGGGCCATATTAAGGATCCCGTATCAGAAAATCTTTTGGACAAATCAGCAGCGGCCGCGCTTTTCAACGTCATATTCTTTCAGGTACCAAATCAATCGCGACGCGCGCAATTTATTGAATCTAAAAACCTGTAAAAGGACAACTACTTAATAAATTTACATGCAGTTTTCACTGCAATGATCTACAAGGATCCAGGACGATGTGTGTATTGAAAATTGTCCTAGCTCTTAGAGTTGAACATTAATGGTATTACTAGTCAATAGAGTCGGGAAAGTTTACTTAAGTAGGTAAGTGCTCTTGCATCTAAATTAATGTGCCACCAACAACAAGGGTTTAGCTGCATTTTTACGTGGTAGAGCCATGCTGCAGCTATATTAATAGTATAGTTGTAGCACGAATGGGTCGGCTCGACCGGGGAAGGACCACGCTCTCACAGAACACCAGCGTAAAATAGCAGCTTGAGACTGCTGTGTTTCGTATGGTGAGCGTAGAGAACCGGAGACCCTTTTTACTGGAAAAGAGGCATTCTATCTTAGTACTCACGGCTGACAACGCATCTGCATTTTAATTCGCAAACGAAGATAGATGCAGATGTCTATGGGCCATAGTCCTTCATTGCTGGCCGTATGAGGAAGCTCAAGGTCGCTCAGCGAGCTATGGAGAGGGCTATGCTCGGAGTTTCTCTGCGTGATAAACTTAGGAATGAGGATATCCGCAGTAGAACCAGAGTAACCGACATAGCCCAACGGATTAGTAAGCTGAAGTGGCAGTGGGCCGGCCATATAGCTCGAAGAACCGACAACCGATGGGGAAGAAAGGTTCTCGAGTGGCAGCCTCGTGCCGGTAGGCGAAGTGTAGGGCGTCCCCCCACGAGATGGAGTGACGACCTGGTAAGACATGCAGGAAGTCGATGGATGCAGGTGGCTCAGGACCGTGCTTTGTGGCATTCCTTGGGGGAGGCCTATGTTCAGCAGTGGACTTGTGAAGGGCTGTAATGATGATGATGATGATGATACACACTCATAAAAATATTGTACAAACGCAAAGGACAAAAATATGCACGCATCTGGCTTAGACTGTTTACGCTTATTACCAAATAAGGAGCAGCACATACATGCGTAATTAATTAAAAATAAAACAAAAAAAAATTATTTAAATTTGACATCAAATAGGTCTCCAACTCAGCAAAATACTGCAAAGGCAGCGCTGTTGGTTTCGGCACTATTTGCAGCCTATATATCGAACTCTGGTTGTTTGAGTACTGTGAAATTTACAGCGAGCGCTTAGAATCTGAGCTACTTTGGTTGAATTTATTAATATGTAATTAAGCTTCTTTTACATTCGATCTAATATTTTAAATATTTGATAGGGTCACTGGCATGTTCCTTTCCAAGCGGCAGAAACTGAGGAGAAAGACTTCCACGTGAACAAGTCACTGGTCGTAAAGAAACCTATGATGCACTTACAGGATTCCCTCTTCTACAATGAGGACAACGAAATTGGTGCTAAGGTACGTGTTAAAACTGTTCATAACTGAGATAAAATGAGAGGTTTGCAGTTGTGCGCGCATCACGGAAATAACTACTGGATAGATTTCAATTAGATTTGCTAAGTTTTATTTCTTAGACACTTGGCCCTTATCTAAAAAAAATATTGCGATATCTTCAACAACAATTTTATAAGCACTACTTGTTCAGGCACAAAGACGCAACGAAATGTTATTTATCGACTAAACATTGGTACCTCAACATAACATTCTGAATGAACAACAAGTTATGTTATAATGTTATCGTTTAAAACGGATGTTATTGTTTAACCTTTTGGCCGCTTGTGTCGCCTTTATGCGACACATATTTCCGTGTCCCTACCGCTTGTGTTGTATTTCTGCGACAGAGAACATGCATGATTTTTTCGTTCTATTTCCGTCCTATTAACTGCGTGGTACAACTAAAACCGTTATTAAATAGAGATATTATTCACTTTACGTAATTATTACGGAAAAACGCGCTTTAATATATTTTAGATGTATACTTTTGCAATGTACCTACTATAGAATATATAGGTACGTACATAATATAAATTACATAAATACAATTTGAAGCGTTTATCATGTAAAGACCTGTCGTTTATTCTGCCGACTTCCAAAAAGGAGACGGTACTCAATTCGACTGTTTTTTTTATATATGTTACCTCATAACTTTTTACTCGGTGAACCGATTTCGATGATTCTTTTTTTATTTGAAAGCTGGTACTTCTCATATGAATTTGATCTCGATCAGACCAGTAGTTATTGAGTTATTTTTAATAACTTATATTGAAGTCGGCTGTACAAAATTTTTAATTTTAATTTATTTAAATACATGTAGTATGTACAGACCTGTCGATTTTTACATAAATGAGTGAGACTTCTTTTCAAAATGAACATTTGTTAGTAATTGTGCAAATGTTTAAAATAATAAATCATTAATTTTGATCAAACTCTTGTTTACTTGATACCCCTCTCCCTCTCTTGGTTATCTAAACTGTTATTTTGAACTTTTGGTAATTTGAAATTTTGCTCTGGTCTCTTGAGTTTCAAATTATCGAGAGTCGACTGTAGATATCATATAAATACAGTTTTTAAGTCTATAGCTTGACACGTTGCATTCGGAACAATAATTTGTAAACAATATTGTTTTGTGCCTGATTCCAACTTGCAGCGCAATCAAACTTTTTGTTTACTGCGCGACCGAACCATCTATTTTACCGAACTGTTTCAATACTAATTTCACAGATGATCGAATTGCCGTACCAAGAATTAGGTTTCCGTATGGTCGTGATACTGCCTAACGAAGTGGACGGTTTGTCGTCAGTTCTGGAAAAGGTGACCGAGAAGGGTCTTTTAGACGACGTGTTCGCTTTGAGCCCAGCGGGAAGGGAAATCAACTTGTACTTGCCTAAATTCGAAGTTAGGAGTAAACTGGACTTCACTCAGATATTGCCCAAGGTTCGTAATGCTCTTATATTAACATCATCCATTCAACTCGTTAGCTTGTTACGGAGAAAACGCAAAAGCAATCGGAAATTTCAAACAGTTTTTTTAGTGACAACAAACGAGCACACAGTTCACTTGATAGTAAGTGGACTTGGTTGAAGTGGCTGTAGCCTATAGACACCCTATCACCTACATCTATCCTTCATAAGGATCAGAATGCAAATGCGTTGAGGTGAGGACTATGATGGAATGTCCGTTCAGTCTATAGGGTCTCCTATTCTCCTCACTTAAAATATGAAACACAGCAGCACTATACTGCTATTTTACGCTGGTGTCCTGCAACGACGTGGTCATTCCCCGATCGAGTCGACCCTTTTGTGCTATACAGCTATAATATACCGAGGCTGGTGACATAAAATAGGTGGTAAACAATCTACTTCTGGTGGGTCATTGTTATTACTTATTACTTTCACATATTGAAATTTTAGCCTGTCCTTTATTTTGCCTTTACTTTCTGGTTTGTACTCATATATCACATATTTAGGATTAACTTTGAGAGGAATTAAAAATCTTTAGAACTTTGACATGTAAATTGTAATATTATTTTAAAATTAGATCGATTATCGTGGTACTTGATTCCTTGCATTACAGACAACTATTGCATGCCGTAAGCGCAACGCGCATAGGTATGTTCTACTAGCGCCTAAAAATCAAGATTCCAACGTTTTGTCGCATGAAATCGTATCTAGCAATCATTTATACATATAAATGATATAAAAAGCACATTGTCGGAAAGATAAATGATTGTTGAACTTAATAATATTTTTTATGAATCGATTTACTACTATTTTTAAATAAAAAAGGGGTTTTAGTGGCTTATGGTGTGGATTTATCAAGCCCGCAAGGCTTGTAAACACGATAACTTTTGAAAATATCTATTGTTCAACTCAGTATATTTTTAAAACTCTTCATCTATCATGTGGGAAGTCACTGAATGTAAATAGCAGTTTAATTTTGTTTAGTTTAGTTATAATAAATTTTTTTCGGCTGCTAAATGTCGAAATTTTCGGTGTTTGAGCAGCCTTGTGTGAATTCATTATTTAGTAAATAGACTGCCTCACTCAGTAGCTCCGTACGGCGTCAACCGCCGTTCTGTATTGGTTGTTTGCAGCGGCTCAAAAGATCGCTGTACAAATAAATATAAAATTTTAGAAAAACAAATTTCTTACTATTTTATATTACTTGATTATTATTAATCAGAGATTTTTATCACAATATTTTAAAAGCACAGAATAAATAATAGTAGCACGTACTAAAAGTAAGTAGGATGTAATATTTATACTTAAATATGTCTTGGACTTTATGGTATTACGTAATTTTTTAAATGCGATTATGGTATGCTCAATTGGATTTAACAATAGTTTTTTTTAATGTACTTGCAGCTATGCAAGTCTAGAGAGATCAGTATCACTGCGGCCTAAAATATCTATCGTGAGCGCTGCTATGTCTACAGTTAACTGCTAAGCGTCCTCAATGAATAGAAGGAGTTGCTTAGCTGTGAGTAATAATTTCACTTCCTCTGGGTGAAGTATATAGTTTCCCAGATGAGCGCTGCGTTTGCACATTAAGGGTCCGCAATTTGTCAGGATGTGTAAAGGCAACTAAAGTGACTGTCATTGATTTGGATTTTAATGAACTGACAATTTTAGAGGATTTTTTTATCTCTTAATCCACACTCACCATAACTGTGGGATAATAGGAAAATGGAATTCGCTAAGCGGTGCATTGTTCTTTTTTCTTTAAAAAAATTGATTATTTACATAAAGGTGATAAGAGTTCTTTTCTGCCCAAGAGGCCTTCTGGGTGGTTACCACTCTCTTACCTACATCTGCCGCCAAATAGAGAACCAGAGTATGATTAATTACAGGCTATGAGATATTCTAGAGGTAACAACACATCCGTAGCTTACTTTGTTTGAAGTTGGTTGCGTCCATGGGCGGCAGTGTCCACTTACCGTCAAATGGACTGTTAGGTCATTTGTCAGTTCATGTATAACATAGGTTACTAAAAAAATAAAATAAGGTTAAGGATTAGAAAAAAAAATATGTAGGATAAAAACATTCCCCGCTTTTACAGCTGGGAGTGAGCAGAATATTCAGTGATGGAGCCCCGGGAATAGTGAAGGAGCGCGAGGTTGCCGTCTCGAAATTTTTCCAAGAGGCCATCGTGAAGGTCGATGAAGAAGGTGCTACTGCGGGAGCATTTACTGGTAAGCGGCTTCGAGTTAAAGAATTAGTTATAACTAAAAATCACATTTTTAGGATTCCGTGGTTACACAACAAGGAACCCTTATAGTTTCGCCATGTCCCTCCGTCCGCGGTTTTGCTCAGAAACCCTAGGTTCTACAAATCTAATTTGGCATAGTTATAGATATTAATCACGCCTAGAAAACTGAAATAAAATATTCTCGATTCAGGGGTCCGTTTGCGAAATATTTAACTTTAAAGTTGTATTTTTCATTAGTCATGTGTGTGTGTTCCAAACCCCCCCCCCCCTCTACAAACCAAACCGCTGTTTTTGGAAATGTGAAAAGTAAACACAATAGTAGTATATATAATGAAGTTAAAAGGAAAACTATGACAGCTAAGTAGACTAAAGAAGTTAACGAGTAATAGTCGACCAACTTATAAAACGCGCTTGGATTAGTAAAAATTTCGTTACAACTCCATAGAAAATGACCTAAATCTAGCTGCATTAATAACTTTGTAATGTTATTGTAAACTGTTAAAATAAACATTTTATGAATATAACTACTTATATGCATTGCTACTATTAGCTTTACTTTTTCATTTGCAGGATAGATGGGGTATTATTATCAAATACGAAAAGTTTATTTTTTAAATATTTTTTGAATACCACAGTTTAACGCTGCTGTGTTTCGTATGGTGAGTCTAGAGAACCGGAGACCCTTTTTACTGGAAAAGAGGCATTCCGTCTTAGTCCTCACGGGTGATAACGCATCTGCATTTCGATTCTTTATTGAGGATAGATGTAGATGTCTATGGGTCACAGTAACCACTTATCATCAGGTGGACTGTGTGCTCGTTTTTCACCCTATCCTTTAAAAAAAAGCAATTACCTCATTCCCAGGGGTTATTGTTAATGTGAAGTCAAGTAACTGCACTGGTACTAGTACTACTACTAGCTTGTCTGTTCTTAGTATTTACAGAGTGAGTATCAGATTATTTTAAATGACTTCTATTTTTGTATACATACATACATTGCCTCTTGTGGAGGTGGGTAAGAACCCACTACTCCCATATCTTCCCGTGTGTGTCGTAAGAGGCGACAGAGGAAAACTGAGACAGAAGATGGGCAGCAGCATCTTTCTGATAACAGTAAATTACAATAATAAAACTGCGGTTGCCAACCCGCTCGCCAAGTGTGACAACTATGGCAATATACTCCCAATAACGAGAGTTACAAAAAGATGGCCCCCAGTCCCTAGCGGCCTCGCTATTCCTGGCTACGGTGGCGACATGGTAACGGCGGGGCAGGGGGTGCTAAGAATCTCCGGTGGAGGTTCGGTTGCCACCTAAGAGGACTCGACCTGACTACATACAACGCACGCACCCTGGATTAACGAGAAGATCCTGGAGCTGGAAGAAGAGATAGACAAGTTGCGCTGGGATATTTTCTTTTTGGGATATTTATTATCTGAGTTCCGAAGAGATGAGAATTAATGTGGCAACTTGTTCTATCACGGGGAGGGCGACCATCTGTCCCAAGGAGGTATCGGATTTATCGTCCACAAGTCTCTCGTTAACGTTATAAAGATTGTGTGTCGGCGAGGGTTGCGTTGAAGGTCATACAGGTTTATGCACCAACCTCGGCACATCCCGATGAGGAGGTGGAGCAAATGTATGAGGATATATCTAGAGCCATACATTGCTCCCAAACCCACTATATGGTATTAATGGGAGACTTCAACGCAAAACTAGGCATAAGAAAGAACGGTGACCTGAAGATAGGGAAATTCGGAATAGGGCAACAATACATACCCTTCGGCAAATTGTACAGAAGACCGAAGAGTACAATCTGCCACTTAGTCTTGCGTATGTGGACTATGAGAAAGCCTTTGATTCCGTCGAAACTTGGGCGGTGCTGCAATCCCTTCAGCGATGCCAAATTGACTGTAGGTATATCGAAGTGTTGAAGTGTTTGTACAGTAGGGCTACGATAGCTATCCGAGTACAGAACCAGAGTACGAAACCTATTCAACTGCAGAGAGGTGTATAACAGGGTGATGTTATATTACCGAAACTCATCACCGCTGCATTAGAAGACGCTTTCAACCTACTGGACTGGAAAGGATACGGTATTAATGTCAATAGCGAGTACTTCACTCACCTTCAATTTTCCGACGATGTAGTAGTCCTTAAGGCGTAATCACTGGAGGACCTAAGCACTACGCTCAATGACCACAATAGTCTCCCAACGGATAGGTCTTAAGATGAACATAGACAAAGCAAAAGTCATGTGTAACGTCCATTTCACACCTATGCTGGTAGTTGTTGAGAGTACTACGCTAAAAGTTGTTGACGAGTAGGTATGTTTACCTGGGAGATATAGTCCGACTAGGTAAGTCCAACTTCGACCGAGAGGTAAATTATTTAGGTACATTAAGAAAATTATTGTGAGACCGCGGCTCTTCCCCGGTCCAGCCAACCAATATATATATATACATATATATATATATATATATATATATATATATAAGTGTATACGTATAATATAGCTGAAGCGTGGCTATCTTGAAATTCGAGACTTAGCGTCAGTCTCGAATCTCAAGATAGCCACGGCGCAATATTAGACTATTAAAAATAAATAATTTGTTTTATTTCTACAGGAGCCATTGCAGTACCAATGTCTTCCAACTCTAAGCCACCAGAACCTATGGATTTTATAGTTGACCATCCTTTCTTATTTGCTATTCTACATGAAGACGTGGTACTCTTTACTGGTATCTATACCCACTAAGTGGTTACTGCGAAACATATTCGTGGAATAAAAAATAAAAATATTTAGTTGTGTTTTTGTACCTTTTAAACTAAACTTCACATATTAGTATCAACCTATCATATAAGTTATTCGAAACAGGCAGTAGGTATATAATATATTACTTAAATTAACATAACTTGGTCTAATCTTTATACGAAAGTGCTAACAATGGTTAAAAGAATATTAATTATATGTTTGCAATATAATATAATATAATGTCTATGTAGTTATTAGTACACGGATATATTGTAACCTTAAGAGTATACATATACAAACTATGCTTATGCATACTGAGATTGCAACATTTACATATATGTATATGTGTGAATATGTATGTGTATTAAATTTAATTTTAATACTTATGTCCACTGACCCTATAGAAAAATGTGGATAAAATGTGTTGACTGTATGATTGTTAAGCATAATATATTATATAGTATTACATTTAGTGATCAGATATAAAAGCCTTATATAAGGAATGTAACAGTGGGTCGCAGCAGGCTAATAATACTGAGATAAAATAAAGTTTAAGAAAAATGAAATCCATCAAAGAAAGTCAATGCCAAAAATAATTAAAGCCTAGTGTTACGGCCTACGGCTGCTCCCTTAAAGGATCAGATCCTCAGGGGCCCATGAGCTGAAGACTTCCCGAGCAGACGTAGGTCGAGCCTCAATGTGGCCACGTGGAAATTCCTAATTACATTAAATATATGGGGGAGCGTTATACTACGGCCAGTCGATCGGAAGGAATTTGGATGAAGCTTACTTACCTATCCAAGGCGACCTGTCCCTCCGGAGTCGGTCAGGTCGCATGTGGTTGTGTAGTGCAAGGGAAAGAATGGTGATGTGGTGTGTATCTGGGTGTGACTGATGGTGATTGAACCTAGACCTTGGCCGTCGGCAGCAGCCCGAGCGTCGACACCGCTCCAACTTGAGGGGGCCTTTCGAGGTTGTCCACAGTCACTTTCTTCTTTCGTCACGTTGACAGTCAATTAACTCTATCGTACGATTTACTAACTTACAGAAGCCACTAACTATCGCTGGTTATAAGGTTAACACACAAAACGCACACGGAGTTTACAGTTTATTAAAGGTCACTACCGTTTCGCTTCTCAACAGTTAGTTCTAGAATACAGAGGCCGCACTAGCTAATATTGTCGAATGCACTTATGCAGATTCTGAGTCAAACACAATGAGTCCCTGGGAAGCTCTCCAGCAGGAATGCGCGTCACAAAATTCCTAGACCGTATTTTTACTGTCCGCGCTTAATTATTCCGAGTTCCCGCGCTTAATTGGCAGCGTGCCAATCTTTAGCACTGCCTGAGGACGACTGACTGCCCTTGGGCGTTTTTCGTACGACCGAAAGTCAAACCGGTATGAATGCACCGCGCCGAGCGCCCTCTCGCGTCAATCCTTGAAAGTGTTTTGCGCGAACAAACCCCCGTCCCGGACATAAGGATTTAGGTCTGCAAGCAAACCGGTCAGCGGGACAAGGTCGCGAAGGCAAGTTGCAAGACCGAATCTACAACCAAACTAGGCCACCTTAGGCACCCCATCAGATCTTGCAACCCTAACCAGCGCCTCAAAAAATAGCCCTAATGTGGCAAGCCGGAGGGCCAGCCTCCACTGGATGCCCCTCCTGGGCATCGCAGCACTTTAACAAGCCCTGTACTGGACAGAAGTCCGACGACCTCTTTCAAACACCTATCCGTGCCCCTATGATTAGTTCCGCAATCCGACCGGATCAGCTCTGCAAACAGCGACGCGACACGAAGCGGCCCCGAGCGGCCTCCTAAGCTTCAGTGCAGAGCGCACCCACGAATTCCACATGAACGTCGTCTGTGGAGAGCCGAACGAAACGCACAGATAGTCCCTAGTATGAATTTTCAACCAGTAGGCCTAGTCAGGCCACCCACCATATTATCATTTACTAAAATAGTGCGGCAGCTGATTTCAATCTGATAATCTCCAAAACTAGCTAGCCTGTTAGGCAAGTAGTCCTATGCTCATATTTCAACAAAATTTTCAAAAGCATCAATGTTCAACTACAGAATTAATTCAACCAAATTAATCACCGATGCGCATAGGTCAACTTGCAAATTAAACAAAACAATAACGTAAGGGACAGCCCTACTTCTTCGCAAAGCAAAATGATTAAACACTATCATAAACATATAAATAATCTTTCAAATAGTGCGCCATTCAATTTCAAATGAATTCAAATTTTCCTTTCAGCAAACGGACGCAACAATCAAATACAGTGATTAAATATATGTACAAAATACATGCAGTAGCATTTAAAGGAGTAGATTAAATTCAATTCTTTTAATTTAAACCGCTACAAATAGGAAAATTTCGCGGAAAGCTCAAAGCATTTTTTAATTTTAATTCAAAGTATTTTTTAACTAAGTGCTCGACCAAACCAAATCTAATACCCCTTGACAGCGTGATTCAACGCTCCAGAGGGGCCCTAATCTTCCCACCACCAAGGGGAGGCCACATGGCGTGAACCCGAGATCGCTAACAGTCGCCACTCGGGTTGTACGCCTTCACTGAGGCCGTCGGCAACAGAACATTTTGACAAGTGGACTGTTGACGGCTTAAGGCTCAGTGGAGGTGGCCGTGGTGGGAGCTAAGGCGGCAGCTAGCCAGGGCCGCCTCCATCAAATGGGGAACAGTGGTACACCAGTCGCGGCCACTCAGCTAACGGGAGTGAGAAGGGTCCAGCGGACCGATGAGTGGCCGTGAAGTTCCTCTCCACACGCTTAGGGGGGGGGGGGTGATGACACCCCCGCCCCTGGGGGAATTACCCCCGACTGGTCGGGGGAGGGACCCCTTTCAAAGTTAGGGGCCTGATGGCTGGCCGGCGGGCGCCGAGAGTCGCCCGGCAGAGAGCGTGGCTGAGCGCCCCCGCCCGTGGGGGTCGAGGGCCTGGCAGAGCCCCGAGAGGAGACGCCGTTCGCACTCAGGCACAAAACGGCATGATGATTGCCCTGGCAATGCAGACAGGGCCGCCGATGCGGACAGTCTCGCTGGAGGTGTCCTCCCAAACATGAGCAGCACCAGCGGCGCTTCTTGGCGATAGTTCGCCTCGTTGGAACCGGCTTACATAATAATTTCGGGCACGACGTTACCCGATGATCAGATGCTCGACAATAGGAGCAGGGGGGGGGGGTTGACGACGACTTGCCTGGAGGATTCAGCCTCTCACTGGGCACGGCTCGTAAGTCGTCAACGGTGCCCGCCGCGCTCTCTATCTGCCGGCACTGCTCCTCCAAAAAACGCAGCAGGTCATAGAAGGGCGGAATATAGGAGGCCTCGTCCCCGCCGTACCTCTCCTCAAAATGGATTCGAAGGTCGAGAGGTAGACGGGACAGCACGATGCGGAGCAACAAAAAAGCCCGTTCGCCCACTGGTAAACCCAGCCGCCTCAACGTATTACAGGCCGCCAAGACTGGATCCAACAGGTCCGGACGCAGTCTGGCCCGGTCACTAAGCAGCGGGAGGCTTAGAAGCTGCTTAACATGTTCGTCCGCAATTCGCCGGACGTTGGCGTATCTTCTGGCTAGGAGGTCCCGAGCAGTCTGGTAGGCGTCGTCCGACAATCTCAAGTGGCCGACGACGCCCAGGGCCTCCCCCTCCAGTGAGGTCAGGAGGTACACCATCTTTTGGCTCGGGGTCAAGTCACTCCGGGCGTCCACTAGGCTGTCGAAAAGACCAACGAAGGTCAGCCATTCGGAAAGGACCCCGGAGAACTTTGGCAGGTCCAGAGTTGGGAGTCGTCCCAACAGCTCCGGCTGAAGCTGCTTCAGAGAGGACTCGGACAGGTCACTCATCAGAGCTTCACGCGCCTCCTCGGCATACCTGCCTTCAGCCTCGATCAACTCGTCCGTGAGCCACAAGAACTGCTCATAGTCCGCGAAGCAGGAGTCCAGGACTCCCTTCTCCACATCCGAATCCTCGAGCTCAGCGTAAGCCTCCTCCACTGCGGCCCTTCGAGCATCCACCTGCTCGAACTGTTTCATCAAGTTATGGACCCTATCCGGTCGACCTATCAAAGCATGGGCGCTTGTGGCCCAGCGTAGCTCAGTCCGCAAACAACGGATCAGTAGCTTGGGCGATGTCATCACTATTAAATGCAAATTACGACGCGGCTTGAGCACAGATTACAAAGATAACAAACAAAAAATACAACAAAAATTAACAGTTAATAAATGCAGTTCCTATCAAATCGCGTTGAATAGAAATTACACAAATACGAATTACTACGTATCAACCAAATACAAGTTAGCACAAAAGAAAAGACACAAATCAAATTAACAAATAACAAATACTAGTGCGATCAAATCAAGTTAAATTCAAATGGCGCAAATACCATTACTACTCTTTAGTTCAAATTCAACTTACAGTATAAACGAAGATACACATCACAGTCGATCAACAAAAAATGCCTAGCTCGGAAATCGACCCTTCGATAAGTAATCCACTACAACTATCCGGCAACGATAATTAACCGATTACGTAAAAATAATCATCTACCTACATGACGTATATCTCTAGAAAACTCCCGCTTGCGCAACCTAGGGCGCGGCTTTTCAAATCTACCCACTAACCAAAAAAAAGGCAAGCAACAAAGAACAAAGGGAAATAATTCTATTATTACGTACAAAAAAATATTTTTACGTATTACGGACGGGCGTGATTGTAGATACAAATTAAACCAATCAAACCAACGCTCCCTGCCACCAGAATTGTTTAATGTTTATCAAACACTATGGTCGGGATCGACCGGGGAATCGAACCCGGAACCACGCTCTGCTACCGGTTTGTTACGGCCTACGGCTGCTCCCTTAAAGGATCAGATCCTCAGGGGCCCATGAGCTGAAGACTTCCCGAGCAGACGTAGGTCGAGCCTCAATGTGGCCACGTGGAAATTCCTAATTACATTAAATATATGGGGGAGCGTTATACTACGGCCAGTCGACCGAAAGGAATTTGGATGAAGCTTACTTACCTATCCAAGGCGACTGGTCCCTCCGGAGTCGGTCAGGTCGCATGTGGTTGTGTAGTGCAAGGGAAAGAATGGTGATGTGGTGTGTATCTGGGTGTGACTGATGGTGATTGAACCTAGACCTTGGCCGTCGGCAGCAGCCCGAGCGTCGACACCGCTCCAACTTGAGGGGGCCTTTCGAGGTTGTCCACAGTCACTTTCTTCTTTCGTCACGTTGACAGTCAATTAACTCTATCGTACGATTTACTAACTTACAGAAGCCACTAACTATCGCTGGTTATAAGGTTAACACACAAAACGCACACGGAGTTTACAGTTTATTAAAGGTCACTACCGTTTCGCTTCTCAACAGTTAGTTCTAGAATACAGAGGCCGCACTAGCTAATATTGTCGAATGCACTTATGCAGATTCTGAGTCAAACACAATGAGTCCCTGGGAAGCTCCCCAGCAGGAATGCGCGTCACAAAATTCCTAGACCGTATTTTTACTGTCCGCGCTTAATTATTCCGAGTTCCCGCGCTTAATTGGCAGCGTGCCAATCTTTAGCACTGCCTGAGGACGACTGACTGCCCTTGGGCGTTTTTCGCACGACCGAAAGTCAAACCGGTATGAATGCACCGCGCCGAGCGCCCTCTCGCGTCAATCCTTGAAAGTGTTTTGCGCGAACACCTAGACTTCAGAAGCTATGAGGTGCAAATTATTTTACTATTTTTAGTTTTTAAGTACTTAGGTTTTTAATTTTTTTACTCCTTTTCTGCCACCACGGCAGCGCCACTTAAAAGTGAGGTATAATATTTGACAGATTTCATAGTGGTTAGTTAATTTGTTCAAAAAAATATAAAGATTAATGTTTCTTTCTGTACTATTAGCTATATTTTATATTAATAAGATTAAAAATTAATAAACCAAACCACCGATATTCATAAAAGTAGAAAAATTAAAAAAAGTTTAAAATGTGCAAAAAATTAAAGAGCAAACAACTGAAACATTGTTTTGTGTATTAATATAATGCTCTAGAAACTGATAAACTTTTATTTAAAACTAACTTCTCAATTAAATGACATTGTGTAACAAAAAATGTTACCTCAGTGTCAACTAGCGACATCTGGTGTGAAGAAAATTATTAGCCCTCATTACAATGTCATTTAAATAGTTACTTTAATAATTTTTCCATGCTTTTTAGAAAATGCAATTTTAAGAAAATAATTTATCTCTAAATTATTTTCTTAAAATTTATGTGACCAGTTCTGAAGTATTGACCTTTTTAATAAAAGGATCATTAAAATCTTACATAAACAAAGAAGTTACGACAGAGTATATATAAAAATAATAATATAAAATAGGCAAAGAAGAAAAGATTCCTCCTTTTTTTTCAACTCAGTTAAAAAAGGAAAAAAATGCAAAATAAGTATTTTTTTAATTTTTAGTTATTATTCATTGTAGGCCATTCAAGAATAGAAAAAACCTAAGTTGAACAAAAACAAAACATGTATTTAAATATATAAAGAATATTAATATCCTGTTTTTTTTTTGTAGGTTAAGGGTGACAAACAAGTACACAGTCCACACGATGGTAAGTGGATGCTGTGGCCCATAAACTGTTACATTTATCTGCGATTAAGAATCAAAATGCAGATGTGTTGTGACCCCTGAGGAATAAGATAGAATGCCTCGTTTCCAGTAAAAAGGTTCGTAGCTAAAAGACAGCCACCGCAGCAGGCATGTTTTCAAGAAGCCGAAACTATATAATGTATATTTTCTACAAATTAATACAAACAATACCTACCCTACCTACGTTATTTACGTTAATCATTAATTTAATTATTATTTTAAACTAAAAATTTAAGTTAATTTCTCGAATAAGTGCCTATTAATATTTATCAATCATAACAATAACAGCGCTCGCTGTAAAGTTCACATTACGCAAGCAACCCGGGTTCGATCCCGTCCGGCACCAATGAAATTGTTAGTTGCAATTTTAAGTGCTAATTTATCACGGGCTCGGCGGTGAAGAAAAACGTCGTGAGGAAACCTGCATGTCTGAGAAATAGGAATTTTTTTTTTTATCATAACAAATAGATACCTAGAAAGAAACAACAGCCAAGTATATTAGAAAGATACACAGTGTTACAACCAAGCAATATGCAAACAGCTCTATAGGTACTTATCTATCACTCTTACTGATAGGATTGAGTTGAGCGAAGCGAGCCAAGCTGAGTGAGCAACGCAATGTAATGCGATGCGTGTCGTGAAAGCGAGCTTGATCTACTGATACATAAGGATATAAAGATATAAAAGAGTGATACATATCCAAGTGATCAAAAGATACATATCAATCTTTTCTTTTAAGTGATACACATTGCCCATGTCTACTGCTGTCCAAACGTGTTTTTGGCAGGCATGCTGCGAGTGAGGTGAAAGGAAGGGCGCGCGGGGCGTGACACTCGCAGTCCACTCGCAAAAAAATAGAACACGCTTCTAATCACTTTACTACACAGGTTTTTAATCACTTGCACTAATCAATCGCTGTCCACACGTGTTTACTCCTAAACACTAAGCACCTGCACTAATCACTAATCAAAGTGAAAACAGGCCTTTAGGTTGTCAATGCCAAATTAAAGACTATTGTGGAAGCTGGTGACACTCAATCTACGTCTGAAACAGCACCAGCTTTCGACGTGAGTATCAAAACAATATTGGTCCATTTGTCAAATTGGCAAGGTAAAAAATCGTGACAAATCGACGAACTGAATGATCGCCAGCGCGAAGTGCGTACATGCCTTGCACTGCTGCTTAGGCACACAAACAAAGGTATTTTGAACTGTATTGTTACCTGCGATGAAAAATTGATTCTGTTTGACAATCGCAAGCGATCAGCAAGTTGGTTGGATCCTAGTTCAGCACCTAAGCAATGCCCTAAATGAAAACTTACCCATAGAAAAGTAATAGTCACTGTTTAGTGGTCTAGCGCCGGTGTGATTCATCACAGCTTCTTACCAAACGGGATGAGCATTACTGCAGATGTGTATTGTGAACACAATGATGGAGAAGCGCGAACGTCTCCAAACAGCTTTGGTCAATGGCTTGTCGCCGCCGTATCCAAGTTACAAGAGCTGGATTGGAAGCTCGCCGTCATGCGCACTAACCAGATCTTGCGCCTACAGACTCCTACTTTTCCAGAATTTGGATAACTTTTGGGCGGGAAAAGATTTAATAACCGAGAGGCAGTGCAAAATGGCTGTGAAGAATTTGTTGCATTCCGTCCAGCTGATTTCTTCAAGAGGGGCGTCAATAAACTGCCACTGAGTTGATAAAAATGCATTGATTGCTTGGGTGATTACTTTAGAAACAAAAAATATAGAAAAAATTATAACACATTTATCAAGAACGGCAATTTCATAGGTACTAATATATTTATTTTATCGAGACAATAGTTCATAGCTATGATAGGAGGGGATAGAGCTGTAGTCAAATTAACAAACTTAAATTCACACCAAGTAATATGTCAATTTGGTGTCAAAACAGAAAATCACAAAATCTGGAACCGGTAGGTGGCACTGTGGGCTGTATACATATTTGATTACGCTGAATAAGGTTTCTTATTATTAGTCTGTTGTTAATTCATCCAAAAACTCTTAATTTGCTCGCCGCTACTTGGTGAGTGAGGTGAGGGTGTTATTGGTTTATTATATTACGATTGTTTATTGATTATAACTGATGTTAAGTTTTACGAGTACTTTTTTTTATAGGAGAGGGTTGCCCGAGCATGCGGCTCACCTGATGGTAAGTGAGTACCACCGCCCATGAACAACTGCAACACCAGGGAGGGAATCGCAGATGCGTTGCTGGCCTTTTAAAAAGGAGTACGCTCTTTTCTTGAAGGTTCCTAAGTCGTATCGGTCCGGAAAATCGCTGATGGTAATCGATTTCACAAGGAAGTCGTGCGAGGAAGATAACATCTTCTAAATCGCACAGTGGTGGACCGCCAATCATCCAGATGGTATGGATGGTAACGCGAGTTTTGTCGCGATGTGCGATGGTGAAATTGAGCGGCTGGAATTAGTCCGAACAGTTCCTCAGAGCACTCCCCGTGATAGATTCGATAAAATACGCAAAGAGATGCAACACCTTTACGCAGTGCCAGTGTATTAAGCCGATCAGAAAGAACTCGGTCGTCGACGTTTCGAAACGCTCTGCGCTGGATGCGGTCAAGTGGAAGGAGCTGGCACTAGGGTGCCCCGGCCTAGAGATGAGAACATTATTCCATGTGGGGCCGAACTTGCGCTTTGTAAAGTTGCAAGCGATGTGCCGGCATGAAATACTGTCTCGCAATGCTAAGCACGCCAAGCTTTTTAGAGGCTAATTTGGCCTTCCCTTCCAAGTGACCACGAAACCGCACACTATTCGATATGTCGACTCCGAGGATGCCGATACTGGCTGAGGTAAGAAGGGGAGTGCCTTGAAACTGAGGAGACACGACAAAGGGGTTCTTTTTAGCGGTAAACGCGCAAACTTGTGTCTTCTGAGGATTAAACTGGACTAGATTTAGTCGCCCCCAACCCGAGACTTTGTTCAGCAAAGACTCGACTTCAGACACAAGTTTGTTCCGGTACTCGGCGACGTTTTCCCGAGAAATATTGGCACGGCCGGTGTATAGAGCATCACCAGTGCTGTCATCCGCATAGCAATGAATGTTACCAGTTAGCAACATATCATTGATATTCAGAAGAAACAGCGTTGGTGATAGCACACAGCTGTGTGGAACACCAGCGTTAATAGGCTTGTAGTCAGAACATGCACCGTCTACAATGACTTTGATGCTCCGATCTGCAAGGAAGCTGGTGATCCAATTGCACAATTTCTCGGGAAGCCCATAGGAAGGGAGCTTCGAAAGAAGCGCTTTGTGCCAAACCCGATCGAAGGCCTTTGCAATGTCTACTAACTAACTAACTAACGAACTAACTAACTAACTAACTAGCTAACTAACTAACTAACTAACTAACTAACTAACGGCCAACGCCTTCCCCTTGGACTCTACTGCCTCCGCCCATCTATGGGTCAGATAGACCAGAAGATCACCAGCTGATCGACCCCGACGAAAACCGTGTTGGCGGTCACTAATCAGCTGGTGATCCTCAAGGTACCGGATGAACTGGCAGTTAATAATGGATTCCATTATTTTGGAGAACAAGGAGGTGATCGCGATAGGCCTATAGTTGGACGGGTCTGAGCGGTCGCCTTTTTAGGGATCTGGTGGACAAAAGTTGTCTTCCATGAATTCGGGACTACGCCTTGGGAGTAGGAGTACCGGAAAAGACGCGTTAGGACCGGTGCCAACTCCGGAGCACACGAGCACAATTGGGGGATTCCGTCAGGCCCACTCGACTTCTGGATGTCCAGGGAGAGAAGTGCTTTGCGAACCGAGCGCTGTGAAAACAGCACATCCGGCATGGAGCACTCACACGGCGGGATGGTCGGCGGTGTTTTCCCCCGTCATCAAGAGTCGAGTTGGACGCGAAAAGGGAGCCTTTGGGAGTTTGGCCTTCTCTTTTGCGTCGTGGGCCAGTAAGTCGTCCTCCCTGTGCAGAGATGGTAGTGATGGCTTACAGAAATTCCCTTGGACAGCCTTGGCGAGAGACCAGAATGCAAGGGTTCCCGAAGGAAGGCGAACTAGTTTCTCGCCAATTCTGCCTATGTGCTCTGACTTTGCCTTGGCAATAACTCTTTTGAAGGACCTGGAGGCGAAGTTATACTTCTTTTTGAGTGTGCTGGTGTTTACATCCCGAGTCACTGAAGCCGCAGCCCAGGTTTGATAACACTCCTGCTTACTGCGTAATGCAGTCTTACAGGAGCGACCAAACCAAGGCTGAGATCTGCCTCCGATGGGTACCACAGATGATGGAATAAATAGTTCCATTCCCTGTAGCACTACATCAGTGACAGAGTCAGCAACAGCGCTGGGATCATCCGGCGAGAAGCAAACCCGCCCCCATGGGTAGGAAGCAAAGAAAGACCGCATTCCGTCCCAATCCGCCGACCTGTAATGCCAAACACGGCGGCAACCTGCAGAACGCAACCGCGAGGGGAGCGTGAGTGGCACCACACTCCGGATCAGACAATGGTCCGAAGAGCCAAGAGGGGCATCGACGGAAACCTGATATCCGTCCGGATGAGAGGTCAGCAGAAGGTCCAGCAGGGAAGGTGTATGATCCTCAACATCTGGAATCCGCGTAGGCGATGTAACCAGTTGTGTCAGATCATATGCCAAGGCAAAGTCATAAACAGATCTTCCCGCATGATCGGTTAAACGTGAACCGAGCCATTCGGCGTGGTGGGCGTTAAAATCGCCAAGGATCACGATCTCTGCGGATGGGACCTGTTGTAGCAAGGAATCTGTAGCCATTTGGACGTGGTCGATGAGTCGGTCTCTTTCGGCATTACCGCTATGGGACCTATAGAGGCACACGTAGACGCGCGGATGGTCGTCGCTGTCTACGCGTAGCCAAAGGATGGACAGGTTCGAACCTTCAAGACTGCCGAGGCGTCGAGAACAGATGTCCTCTCTGACATACACGCAAACTCCAGCCCGAGGCACAAAGGAGTGCTCCAATTTGTACCCCGGGTAGGAGAGATACGAAGTATCAGCCGGAGAGGACACCTGCGTCTCGGTCAGAAAGAGCAAGGCCGGCTTCGCCGTCTCAAGATGGTAGTGGACGGCGTTTAGGTTCGAGTGAAGTCCCCTGATGTTGCAGAAATTCACGGATAGCGTGGCAGGGTTCGCCTTGGTCTTGTTGCTCAGTTTGCCCCGAGCAGTTATTGTGTTGAGCGGAATTTAGTTGTTTTGTTTTGAATTTGTCCTTCAGAAGATCTTTAATTCCGTCCTCCATGGTGGCATTACACCGTAGGCATGGAGCAGAAGTGTGGTAGTCTTGTTCTTCAAGAAAGGTGACAACGCTCTCTTGAAGAACTAATCACTGATTTCCCTTCTGAGCCGCGTCTAGGTGCTGTTTTCGAGAGTCATTACGAATCGTCTCGCGCGCAGACTTGACGACTTCCAGCTTCCAGAACAAGCCGGTTTCCGAAAGGCTTTAGCACCATAGACCACATACATACCCTTCGGCAAATTATACAGAAGTCCGAGGAGTACAATTTGCCACTATGTCTGGCGTATGTAGACGATGAGAAAGCCTTTGATTCCGTCGAAATTTGGGCGGTGCTGCAGTCCCTTCAGCGGTCCCAAGTGGACTGTCGGTACCACACCCAAAATAATTTTTTCCGTCCCATTCAACCAACTTGCGAATGGCCATTTCATCGAATGATAACGCTACATATAAAGGTTTATTATTATTTAATTTTATCCTTTCTTTAATAGCTTCAAAGGCCTCTGTAGTGAATCCTGGATCACATTGGATACATTGCATATTGTTTTTGGGTGTGGCAAGATATCTTTTAATTCATTGCGCACATACTCGTATGCTCGCGGTGATAAGTAATTTAAAGTGACTGCGAATTTTTTCAATTCCAAAAAGTACTTACGCTTATCTTCTCCCATTTCTTTCTGTAAATATTTTTCAATTATTGGATTATTTTTCACTGAATTTAATATGAGTAATTTTTTGTTTCTATTTTTTCTTCGTTAAAATTTTTTTCTCATCTTAACTTTAAATCCAGATTTTTGTTTTTTAAACGTCTTGTCTTTTGCCGCAAACAAGTTAGTTTCAACAGTCGTCGTTTGGCAATTTTTTCAGTTTTTCTAATTTAGATACACGACTAATTAATTCTTGCTGACTTGGTGTCGAACGAAATGTAACTGTATTAGTCAATTTTGCACTAGAATCAGATGTGCTGGTTGATGCTGCACTGGATGGTGTAGGTGCAATTGTCGGTATTGCACTGGATGTTGATGCAATATTCATTTCAGACACACTGGATGTTCATGCCGTCGCCAGTGTAGATGCAGGGCTGCTATAGTTCTAGAACAATTTAGTTTTTTTATGTTATTTTTGCATTATAGGAAATATATGAATTCAACAAAATAAACAATGGGGGAAATAATAATAAACAATTTTGAATTTAAAGGGTAGGATACTTAATATCAACAGTCAAAATGTCAACATACAAATATCAACACTGCGTAATCAGCAGTTTAATTTTTAAACAAATCAAAACAATAAACAGATTTATTGTAAAAAGGGTCTTACTTTGTAATGTTTGTTATCCCGCAGATGTAGTAAAGGTATAGCATTTAATTTCAACCAACGCCATTTGTGTTCAAAATTTATAAAGCAGTCAACTGCAACGTGCAATAGCGTCGATCCATTTTTGTCTTAAATTGATGTCCGCAGGAAAACTGTAATTTAATCGTAAAGTAAATTATCGATTTATACTAGATATTGTTAGGAATGCGGGTAAAATAATAAAAGAAAATAAGAAATATTGAAGGTAGAACTATAATCTCCCACTTGTTTTAGCAGTATAAAGTATCACGCAGTCTACTAAGAGGGATCAGTCAGTCTGTGAAGCTGCCCTGTGTTACATTGAGATTGGTAGTGATGCTGTTGGTTTGCATACTTTGGTGTTATCATGTAATTGGGTCCTTATAGTAAGCAGGGTTTGTTACTGGGTAGTGTTCTTTTATTTAAATAATTTTGAGAATAATTCTAACATCAGTATTGAAGCATGTAACACTGCAAATTACAGTGCTGCCAATCAGCTTACGCGTCAAGTTACGATGAACGGACAATATCCAAACTGACGTTTGCCGAATGTACATTGGTACCTATTGACAAACCTTTATTTATCTCTTTATGACATACTTTGAAAAAAAAAGATGTATATATAGCTGTTAGATAGGCTCCTTCTATGCTTTAGTTATTGTTCTGCGTTGTTTACACATTTTCGGGCTGTCAGGTAGTCTTTATGCCAGTATATTCTAAGTCTATGCTTGCTACATGTTTATTTATCTATGCTTTGTATTTTAAAAACTCTGTCAGGAGAGTTTTGGCGGGAACTTAACCGTCGACAGGTTGTTGCTAGAAGTGGATTTTGTTACGTAAAAGTGATGCGGTTTTGTGTATTATGTGTCTGTTCATGTGAACTATTAGAGAAAACGACGAAACAAGTGCTTCGATGTTGATATAAACCTCTATAAGTTTTAGTTATTTTGATCGCTTAGGCGCCTTATGAACTTGGTTGGCTGTCGTCATCGAGTGTCCGCTGGGTTGAGCTGTCGTCAAAAACTCCAAAATCTTCGTAATATGATGCATTAGCATACTGGGATTTTTTTTTAATAAAAACAAAGATCCCGAATGAAATGAAGAAATGGCTTAAAAGACAAGCATCCAAGCCAAAAATCTTGATTAATAAAATAAAACACCGTCAGTTCAACCCAGATCAATAACGGCTGTGTCAAATGATAATATAGGCTACTATTTTTTTGGAATTGGATTATACTAGTGGTGGGCCGTCGTCGAATTTTTGACGGACGAAACGCAACCGTTTTTAAGACGACGAAAATGGTTTCAGAAAATGGTCGTCATTGCAACTGGTTGGAAGACGGCTTAAGGGACGAAACTTATCCAACATGGATTAGAATTGCGTTTTATCGATTAAAAGGGTTGCAGTTTCTTACACCTAAGTTAAGGACTGTTTGGTCTCTGCCTACGTTTGTTTTTTTTAAAGGATAATGGTGACAAAAGAGCACAAAGTCCACCTGAAGGTAAGTGGTTGCTGCGGCCCATAGACATTTAGATCTATCTTCTATTACAAATCAAAATGCGAATGCGTTGTCACCCATGAGGACTAAGATGGAATGCCTCATTTCCAGCAAAAAGGGTCTCCGGTTCTCTACACTCACCATACGAAACACAGCAGCGTTAAGCTGCTATTTTACGCTGGTATTCTTGGAGAGCGTGGTCCTTCCCCGGTCGAGCCGACCCATTCGTGCTACATCTATACCACTAATATAGTTGCAGCATGGCTCTACTACGTAAGAAAAACGTTTGTTGTAAACGAACTCGGAACCAAAGACCACAATATAACGCGAATCGTTAAAGACGACGACGCGACAAGTGAGATAGATAGTTGAACGCAGTGAGCGTTCTCGACTGTACTTTCATAGGCGTAAAATAAAAAATCGCACCGAATAATTCGAGGACTAGTTTGTGCAACGAAGACTGTTTGAACCCGGGACGTAAAACGGTTTCATCGTCGCAGAGTACAAAACGGTTCGACGTCGTAATGTCCACCCCTAGACTATACATGCGCATTGCGCAGTATCATCTTAGTAGTCTGCTGTCTGTGGATAAAACCATAACACTACATTGGCAATTATCTTTAAAAAAGAAAATCCTAATCAAGAAAAAGTATTTTAGTTACTTCTTCCTCCCACTTTCAGATAGGTTTAGTAGTTATCAACATGAATTATTAAAATTTTCCTGGATAATTTTGACACAACATCACAGGTATGGATTTTTGAACAAATGTATGTTCTTTGTTTGATAAATTGTTTAAATTAGTTTTTAGTCTTTAAACTGAATTGACGGGCTTTTTAAGTCCGTTGTTGGAGAAAGATGATGTGCACAGCTTCGAGCTTTAAAAATGTGTAATTCGGTTGACGCCTACATTTACAATCATAGATATAGTATACATTAGATTGGCGATGGAGTGATTAGGGTGAGACCAAAAACAATATGTACCCATAGACATAGTATCTTAATAGACATAGTATCTTAATAATAAAGTCAATCCTCTATCTACGTATGTACCGGTGTGAGTGAAATGTGCATGTGTGCGCGAATAGTGCTGCGCCATGCATCAACCTCAATTGTCGATACAGAACGGTGTGTCCGTGTCATAAAATGAATATTTTTATGTATGAATACTTCACTCTAATAATCACATGTTTCGATTTTTAATTTATTACTTAAGTATTTATGGTTTGATATTGTTGGCAAATCATACATATGTATGTCAAGTATGTTAAAAATTTTTTGCAGGACACAAGGCATTCTTTTACTAATTTTCGAAACATATGTTCGTTTACAAATTTTCCTTTCATATGTTTTTTTTTAATAGGATAAATTGACAAACGAGTACACAGTCCCCTTGATGGTAAGTGGTTACTGTGGTCCTTAGACATCTACATTGATCCTCGATTAAGAATTAATATGCAGATGCGTTATCACCCCTGCGGACTAAGATGGAAAACCGCTACGTCCCGTACTCTCTCTGTAGACTGCGTAACATATTACTTATAGAACAACCACGGTCGCTGGATCCGGTCGACCCATAGAATTATTACCCACTAGAAACGCAGTCTAGTAGGTACAAAACACGAGCGTTAAAGTAATGCAAGGTTAGTAGTTAGTAGGGCGCGAGTCGAATGTGCCTAGGCTCGTCACACGCACACATACACGCCATTTAGTGATACCAGTTTCTAACGTTTGCAATCAAATTGTGCAAATCACTATTTTATTGATTAATTTTAAATAATCAATGTAATAAAGATTACGTACGTACGAAAGAATATTTCATGAGAATCATAATATGGAATATAAAATGGAATAAAATAAACACGATAATGATGGTACTAATATAACTTTATTATACATATTTTAATGGTACAAAAATGCAGACGTAATAAAATTTAAGAATATTATTAAACACAATTAATTTGCTTGAATACAATAAGCACATCGTGTAATGTTTAATTTTAACCAACTTCAAAAAAGGAGGAGGTTCTCAATTCAGTAATTTTTTTTACGTTGTTATTCTATAATTTCTAAACCAATTTAAATTTTTTATGTGAAAAGATATACACACAGATTGATCCAATGAAATCTGTGATTTGATTGATCCAATGAAAATCCAAATGAAAATTGACTTTGACAGTATAATTTGAATGCGGCAAAATAACCACTAAAATTTCAGCATGTATATACGAATTGATCTAGAATCGTCTTAGAAATCAGTGTTCTTAGGGTCGGTTAAAATAGACTATGCTTGGATGTAAAGTGACATCTGGTTAATGTCTGGGTGTACGGTGACATCCGGTTAGTAAAGGCGTTCTTATTAATAATCTGTTGAAATCTGTTGTAAAAAAAAGTTTTTATTCTATACTCTAAAACGTCCACTTAGTCAATAAAGAAAAGCAATTACTCGTAATATAAAATGGTTGCTTTATTTGCCGTGTAGTGGCGGTCAAGATTATCCAATACCCCATATCCTCCTGTGGGTGTCGTAAAAGGCGACAAAGGGAAACAGGCAGGAGATGGGCAGCAGCATCTTCCTGATAATAGCCAAAATTACAATAAAAAAACTGCGGTTGCCAACCCGCTCGCCAAGCGTGGCAACTATGGCAAATACCCCCCAATGATTAAAGCAACAAACAGACGGCCCCCAGTCCCCGGCGGCCTCGCTATTCCTGGCTACGGTGGCGACCATGGTAACGGCGGGGCAGGGGGTGCTAAGAATCTCCGGTGGAGGTTCGGTTGCCACCTTAGACGACTCGACCTGGCAACGTACAACGCACGCACCCTGAGGACTGACGAGAAGATCGTGGAGCTAGAAGAAGAGATAGACAAGTTGCGCTAGCATATTATAGGATTATCCGAAGTCCGAAGAGAGGGGGAGGACACTGTAATCCTCGAATCCGGCAACTTGCTCTATCACCGGGAGGGCGACCATCTGTCCTAAGGAGGTGTCGGATTTATCATCCACAAGTCTCTCATTAACAACGTTGTAAAGATCGGGAGTGTGTCGACGAGGGTTGCGTACCTTATACTCAGAATCACCAAACGGTATTCGCTGAAGGTCATACAGGTTTACGCACCAACCTCGGCACACCCCAATGAGGAGGTGGAGGAAATGTATGAGGATATCTCTAGAGCCATGCATTCCTCCAAAACCCAATATACGGTGTTAATGGGAGACTTCAATGCAAAACTAGGCACAAGAGAGAATGGTGAGCTGAAAGTAGGGAAATTTGGAATAGGGCAACGGAACCCAAGGGGCCAGTAGCTGGCCGATTTCATGGAGAAAGAGGGACTCTTTATGATGAACTCTTTCTTCCAGAAGCGGCCCACAGGAAGTGGACTTGGTCGAGCCCCGACGGTTCGACAAAAAATGAGATTGACTTCATTATGACGACCAGACGACAACTGTTCAGTGATGTCTCCGTGATCGCGAGGGTGAAAACTGGTAGCGATCACCGAATGGTTAGAGGCACAATAAACCTAAACGTTAAGTTGGAGAGGTCTCGTCTAATGAAGTCAACGCTCCGTCCCCCTCGTGCTCTGTTCCAAAGTCCCGAAACCTTTCAGCTCAAGTTACAAAACCGTTTTCAGTGCCTAGAAGACTGCAAGGAAGTGGACGATATGAATGAGAAGCTCGTGGAAACTGTCCATGCGGTCGGAGCTACGTTCTGCAAGACCCGCCGCAGAAGAACACAAAAATTCTCCAATCACACTCTTAATCTCATGGCTGTTAGACGAGATATGAGGCTACATTCTTCAACAGACTTGACAGCATACAGGCATCTGAACAGACAGATCTCCAAATGCATGCGGCGGAACTTACGCAACTTCAATACAGCTCGTATTGAAGAAGAGATCGAGCGGAACCAAGGCTCCAAAGTCTTTGCCAGAGATCTGTCTGCCAGAAAGAGCCAACTGTCAAAGCTGAATGAAGACAGAGTGTGGCAGCATCGTTTCCGGGACACCTGAGATTTTGAGTGAGATTGAGAGGTTCTATGGGCAGCTGTACACGTCATCGTTGGAGCCACACGCAAGTGTGAGTAACGATCCAAGAGCGAGTCTCATCCAACACTATTCCGAAGATATCCCGGACGTCAGTCTGAGCGAGATTAGAATGGCTCTCCAGCACCTTAAAAACGGTAAGGCCCCAGGCGAGGATGGAATTACAGCGGAGCTTCTGAAAGCGGGTGGAAGACCGGTACTTGAAGTCCTTCAGAAGCTCTTTAATTCCGTCCTCCATGGTGGCATTACACCGGAGGCGTGGAGCAGAATTGCGGTGGTCTTGTTCTTCAAGAAAGGTGACAACGCTCTCTTGAAGAACTACAGACCGATTTCCCTTCTGAGCCGCGTCTACGTGCTGTTTTTCGAGAGTCATTACGAATCGTCTCGCGCGCATACTTAACGACTTCCAGCCTCCCGAACAAGCTGGTTTCCGAAAGGGCTTTAGCACCATAGACCACATACATACCCTTCGGCAAATTGTACAGAAGTCCGAAGAATACAATTTGCCACTATGTCTGGCGTATGTGAACTATGAGAAAGCCTTTGATTCCGTCGAAATTTATGCGGTGCTGCAGTCCCTTCAGCGGTGCCAAGTTGACTGTCGGTATATCGAAGTGTTGAAGTGTTTGTACAGTAGAGCTACGATGGCTATCCGAGTACAGAACCAGAGTACGAAACCTATCCAATTGCAGAGAGGTGTAAGACAGGGTGACGTCATATCCCCGAAACTCTTCACTGCTGCATTGGAAGACGTTTTCAAGCTTCTGGACTGGAAAGGATACGGTATCAACATCAATGGCTAGTACATCACTCACCTTCGATTTGCCAACGATATAGTCCTTATGGCAGAATCGCTGGAGGACCTAAGCACTATGCTCAATGACCTCAATAGTGTCTCCCAACGGATAGCTCTTAAGATGAACATGGACAAAACAAAGATCATGTTTAATGTCCATGTCACACCTATGCCGGTAGTTGTTGGGAGCACTAAGCTCGAAGTTGTTGACGAGTATGTTTACCAGGGACAAATAGTCCGACTAGGTAAGTCCAACTTTGATTGAACCGAGAGGTCAATCGACGGATTCAACTCAGCTGGGCAGCGTTCGGGAAGCTACGACACATTTTCTCGTCAGACATACCTCAAAACCTTAAAACGAAATTGTACAACTAGTGCGTGTTGCCAGTGATGACTTACAGAACTGAGACGTGGTCCTTCACAGCTGGCCGTATGAGGAAGCTCAAGGTCGCTCAGCTTCTATGGAGAGGGCTATGCTCGGAGTTTCTCTGCGTGATAAACTTAGACATGAGGATATCCGCAGTAGAACTAGAGTAAACGACATAACCTAACGGATTAGTAAGCTGAAGTGGCAGTGGGCCGGCCATATAGCTCGAAGAACCGACAACCGATAGGGAAGAAAGGTTCTCGAGTGGCAGCCTCGTACCGATAGGCGAAGTGTAGGCCGACCCCCCACGAGATGGAGTGACGACCTGGTAAGGCATGCAGGAAGTCGATGGATGCAGGTGGCTCAGGACCGTGCTTTGTGGCATTCCTTGGGGGAGGCCTATGTTCAGCAGTGGACTTATGAGAGGTTGTAATGAATGAATGATGAGTTGCTTTAAAATGGTGTCGACGGATCGCGATCAGCTGATCACTCCGTATTAGTTTTAAATAGGCACCCATTGTTAATATTATGTTAATACTTAGCGAAGTAGGTGTCTATATACATACATTTGAGTTTTACACAGAGCGTTGCAATTAAACGTTTTAAACACAAATAGAAAATAAATATTTTTAAAAGAAAATTGTGATTTCTTCCCCACAAATAGCAACATTTGTATTATGATAGGTAATGGAGTTTTGGTGGGAACTTGACCGGGGGCGGTTTGCTGCTCCTGTATTATAGTTTAAATAATAGTTTGAAGTGGATTTTGATATGTAAAAGTGGTGCGATTTTATGTATTAACTGTCTACGCATGTGAACTATTGTGATTGAAACAAGTGCTCTGATGGTGATGGATTCTCAAGATAAGCTGTTTGTCTGCATAGGCGCCTTTAGATACCATCGCCAACTGTCAGCTGTCTGCTGGCTCAAGTTGCCATCAAAATCTCACAAGGGCTGCACAATGTGACGCATCAACATAGTGTGAAGCAGTGAACTATGAAGGATAATTATACATTTGGGGAAATTACAATAAACCGAATAAAAATACTTAAGACTTGGCCTAAAGGTCTAGATACCAGGCCATAAACTCCAAAAAAAAATACGATATAGTCCTTATGGCAGAATCGCTGGAGGACCTAAGCACTATGCTCAATGACCTCAATAGTGCTTCCCAACGGATAGGTCTTAAGATGAACATGGACAAAACAAAGATCATGTTTAATGTCCATGTCACACCTATGCCGGTAGTTGTTGGGAGCACTAAGCTCGAAGTTGTTGACGAGTATGTTTACCTGGGACAAATAGTCCGACTAGGTAAGTCCAACTTCGACCGCGAGGTCAATCGACAAATTCAACACGGTTGGGCAGCGTTCGGGAAATTACGGCACATCTTCTCGTCAGGTATACCTCAAAACTTGAAAACGAGACTGTACAACCAGTGCGTGTTGCCAGTGATGACATACGGAACTGAGACGTGGTCCTTCACTGCTGGCCGGATGAGGAAGCTCAAGGTCGCTCAGCGAGCTATGGAGAGGGCTATGCTCGGAGTTTCTCTGCGTGATTAACTCAGAAATGAGGATATCCGCAGTAGAAGCAGAGTGACCGACATAGCCCAACGGATTAGTAAGCTGAAGTGGCAATGGGCCGGCCATATAGCTCGAAGAACCGACAACCGATGGGGAAGAAAGGTTCTCGAGTGGCAGCCTTGTACCGGCAGGCGAAGTTTTGGGCGTCTCCCCACTAGATGGAGTGACGACCTGGTAAGATATGCAGGAAGTCGATGGATGCAGGTGGCTCAGGACCGTGCATTCCTTGGGGGAGGCCTATGTTCAGCAGTGGACTTGTGAAGGGCTGTAATGATGATGATGATGATGCAAAAAGGATTCAACCCGAGTTTGTGTCAAAAATGTTGACTTGAAAAGTTATGTTTGTGGTCTATACTATTATGTGACGTAACAATTTTAGGAAATGTACAACAAAAAAGAAGAAAAGTTACAAACAGACAGAAACCATACCGATAATTTGAGTTTATGATATTTGAAGTATGCATACTTCAAATGTCATAAACTCAAATTAACTTACCGCGGGTTGGATCATTTTTGCATAACTACGTCCAATTCGCTCTCGAATTTCTCAAGCCAAAAATTGGTTTCCATACAACAGAGCGATTGCTCGAAATAAGCAAGCCTCATCGCCAATGACTGGTATGAAGCACCATATTGACATTTATATTAAAATTTTCTATTATGGCTGTAAGTAATAGGAAAGTACGGGACTGGAATCAGTTATTACGTTTTCTGTCAAGAAATTCTCAGTTGCAGTTATTTTTTCTTCATACAAATTTGAACACCTTCTGGCCTTCGGCAACTGGTTAAGGGTTGTTTTGAAAACTTCACAAAGTACATCAGATTCATTTATTTTCTTTACTGAGTAATTTTTAGTAAATTTTGAGTCAATCTCCTTGTAAATAAAAGTTTCATATAAAGTGTTATACCCTATTGCACCCTCTTAGTTTGAATTTTTCAAAATCCTGTCTTAGTTGATGCCTACGTCATAAAAGGCAGCTATTGTCCAAATTTCAGATTTCTACATCTAGCAGTTTGTGCTGTGCGTTGATAGATGAGCCAGTCACTTACACAACCTTTTTGTTTTAATATTTTTGACAACATATATTTATAATAAACATGTGGTAGGTGTGGAAGGAGGTGATCGCTACCAAGCTATTAATTTAATTAAACAAAAGTGGCTTTCAATAAGTATTATTTATAATCTATATGAATACCAGCGTAAAGTAGCAGCTTAACACTGCTGTGTTTCGTATGGTGAGTGTAGAGAACCGGAGACCCTTTTTACTGGAAAAGAGGCTTTCCATCTTAGTCCTCATGGGTGACAAAGCATCTGCATTTTGATTCGCAAACGAGGATAAACGTAGATGTCTATGGGCCACAGCAATCACTTACCATCAGGTGGACTGTGTGCTCGTTTGTCACCTTATCCTATAAAAAAAAATGAAATAAAAAAGTTTATTTCTGTGCTATATTCTATTTATGTGCCATACAGGATATTTATATTATGTATACATATATTCAAACAATTGTTATGTTTTTGTTCAACTCGGACTTATTCTATTGCCGAATGACCTACAATGAATAACAACTAATAATTTAAAAAAAAAAACAACTTAATACATGTTTTTTTCCTTTTTTAACTGAGTTCAAAAACGGAGGAGGATTCTGAATTTGTCTATAATGCATATTATTATTTTTATGCATGTTCTGTTAAATATATATAATCGGAAACGGCACCACGAACATGACTCTTTCTGACATCTATTGGCGAGAGATAATACTATTATTTTTTTAATTGAAATATAATTTTCATAAATACTAACTGAACCAACCGAACCAACAACGCTGCCCTAGCAGTATTTTGTAAAGTTGGGTACCTATTTGATGTCGCATTTTAAATTTAATTTGTTTGTTTTATTACTAACTAGCGATCTGACCCGGTTTCGCACGGGTGATATCTGGATTCTACTACAGCGCTACCTAACGGGTCCAACCATGCCTAAAACCTTCACGTAAGTACAAACAATAATTTGACAAAGTTTTACCGCAATCTGATGATCGGTATGGCAGCGCATAAAATACGAACAAATCAATATAATTTTTTATATATTTTTTATACACAACATGTACTCGTATGTTAATGCGTAAGCACTTCTAAGACAGATGCGTGCATAGTTTTGTGTCTTGCGTTTGTATAATATTTTTTATGAGTGTGTTTCAAATAAATAGTTCTTTCTTTCTTTAACAGCCCGTAAAAGTTCACTGCTGGACACAAACATATGCATACTATTGGAACTAAAAGAATAAAATAATTTGCACATATAGCTTATGAGGTTGGTGCTAAGACATAGTGTATAGAAGAATTAGTATCGGATTTAGCTCCGATATCGGATGCTAATTTATTTATTTTATTTTTATTTTTCACAACAGCCTAGAATGAATGCGATACGAGACCAGAATGGCTGCATTCTGAATGACGAAGTTTTGAGTTTAAGGAGATGGAAGGAATACTTTGAAAGCGTGTTTATGAGTGATGAGACGCTTGAATTAAATGAAATAGAAATTCCGAAAGAAGAGGAAATAGATAGAGATATAAGTATAGATGAAATAATGAAAGCAATGAAAAGTATGAAAGCAGGTAAGGCAGCCGGTTATGATAGAGTATCTCTCGAAATGCTAAGGGCTGGAGAAGGAGTGGTGGCAGACCTGCTGTACACCTTGTTTAATTTATGTTGGGAACTTAGGCGGGTACGGGGAGACTGGTGCAAAGCCGTGATAGTCCCAATATATAAGGGAAAAGGATCACAGCAGGACTGTAAAAACTACCGTGGTATCCGCCTTCTTAGCATTGTGGGAAAACTGTATGCTAAGGTATTATTGAAAGAGTTATGAAAGAAACTGATGGAAAAATTTGGGATGTGCAAGCGGGATTTAGAAAGGGAATGGGATGTACGGATCGGGTCTTTTCCATGCGCATGATCGCGGAGAAGTTTTTGGCCAAAAACCAAAAAGTTTTTTGTGCGTTCATAGACTTGGAGAAGGCTTATGACAGAGTGGACAGGGATGTGTTATGGCAAACACTGAACTCATTTGGGTTGACCGCTGGTCTGATACAGGCATTGAAGTCTCTATATAGGGACTCTAGTGCTTGTGTCAGGATCAACGGGGCCTACTCGGATTGGTTTGGTATCCATAAAGGTGTCAGACAGGGCTGTGTGGCTTCCCCGTGGTTGTTCAGCCTATTTATGGACAGTTGTTTGGAAAATTTGAAAGTAGAAGAATGCGGGTTAAGAATGGGTGAGTTAACCGTCAAATGCCTTTTGTACGCCGATGATCAAGTCATACTTGCATCGTCGGAAACCGTTGGTTACATTAATGAACAGGACATTAAAAGAAAAGGGAATGAAAGTGAACGCAAGTAAGACGAAAGTTATGGTTTTTGAAAGAGAAGACAGCAAAACGATATGTGAAATAAGAATAGAAGGGGAGTTGGTAGAGCAAGTAGATGAGTTTGTATATTTGGGATGTGTGTTTAGCAGGGATGGTAGATATCATAAGGATATAGAACGACGAGTGAATGCAGGAAATAAAGTGAATGGGGCTCTACACCCTATTGTTGAACAACTTAATAACTTAAATGTACACAAAATTGTCTTGTTCACACTGCCTTATATACAGGGATTGCCACAAGAAAATAATTTAAGACATAATTTAAATATACAAATGCATAATTTAATATCTAATAATAATTTAAATTTGACATATAATTCTAATGATAATAATCATAAATTTCATGTAATTGACATAAATAATTTAATAAAAAAGTTTTGGATAAAAGATAGGTATTACCTATCCAAATATAATTTAAGACTGATAGCAAATGTGCTATCTTATTATTTACTTTTTAACTCAGCCAAGTTTTTGGCTACCAAGACTGCTTTTATTGAGCAAAATCATTTGACATTTAATTTGGAATCAGTTCCAACTAATTTAAATTAGTGAATGTGACAATAGAGGCAATCTCTAGCAATAATAAGAGTTTAATTAATTTTGAATACAGCTCACAAATAAGTAATAAAAATTGTTTACACCTGGTGCATCAAAATATACAAGGCATGTTGGGCAAAGAATTGGAAGTTGAATTGTTTTTAAATAGTAACAATATACACATCCTTTGTATTACTGAACATTGGCTAAAAGATTATAATTTCATGTTTAATTTCAGAAATCACCAGGTGGTCAGTTCCTTCAATAGAGAAAAAAGTTTACGTGGTGGCTCCTTAATATTAGCAGATAAATCATTATTATATAAAGAACGTAAGGATATTGTGAGCCTCTCTGTTGAACGAACTGTAGAAATGGCTTGTGTCGAGCTCGAGCACCTCATTGTTGTAAGTGTTTACAGACCCCCATGTGCTACTTATGACCATTTTGAAAGGATTGTGGAAGAAGTTTTACTCAAACTTAGTAAACAGAACAAGTCTGTTGTAATGTGTGGAGACTTTAATATCAATCTCCTTGAAACTTCTTCCATTAGTATTAAGTTTAGCTCATTGTTTAAATCGTATAATCTTGTAAATTTATTCTTAGAACCAACACGTATTGCTGGGCCTAGTGCGACCTGTATAGATAACATTTTTACAGATGTTAAGCCCTTGCATAAATCAATTATTCAAAATTTGAGTTCAGATCACTGTGGACAGTTAGTATCACTACCTTACATACACAAAAAACAGAAAAATAAGAAAGTTGTGTTTGTTCCAATAAATGAACATCGCTTGGAGAGGTTTAGAAGTAATATAATAAAAAGACTTCCATCACTTTCGTTTAAAAATAGTGCTAATTATTTGTATGCTACATTATTTGAAATTATACGTTGTGAATTTAGTAGAATATTTACTTCTAAAACTTTCTCTTTTAACAGTCGCAAATCATTTAATGAATGGGCGACAGTAGGAATTTATAAAAGTAGGCGAAGGTTATACGAGCTTTATGATGAAAGATCATATAATAGTAGTGTTATATTTAGAGATTATGTAAAAACATATTCTAAAATATTTAAAAAAGTGTGCTCCACTGCTAAGGCTTTACATTTAAGCAACAAAATTAAAACTGCATCCGACAAAATTAAAATGACCTGGAGAATAATAAATAGTGAAACGGGCAAGGTCAAACCGCGCAACTCGGATTTTCTATTGAATATTAACAATAATTTAACCCGATCTGATAAAGAAGTTGCTATGGCTTTTGAGAAACATTTTACTGATGTTCCTTTTTTGACAACAAAATCATTAAATTCTTCTCCTACTGTCGCCGAATCATTGCTCAAACAAAATGTAAAGGCTTGTTCAAATACTTTTAAATTCTATAGGGTACTGCCAAAAGATATCGTTAAATATTTTAAAACTATTGATGTTAAGAAAACGGCAGACTTATGGGGGATTTCCGTTAAAGTTATTTTATCTATAATAGATACATTAGCACCTTATCTAGCCACTATATTTAATATAAGCGTCGAATCTGGTGTGTTTCCTGATTTAATGAAACATAGTAAAGTCATACCTATATTTAAATCTGGTAGTACATTAGACCCCGCCAATTTTAGACCAATTTCTGTACTACCAACATTAAGTAAAATTTTTGAAAAAATTATTTTAGATCAGATGTTAAGTTTCTTTAATATTAATAAATTGCTACATAATAATCAATTCGGTTTTACAAGGGGTCGCTCGACAACTGACGCTGGAGTTGAGCTTATTAAACATATTTTTTGTGCATGGGAGAATTCAGAGGATGCTTTGGGTATATTTTGTGACCTTTCCAAGGCCTTCGACTGTGTTCACCATGAGACATTAATCAGGAAGCTACAGTACTATGGTGTCAAGAACACAGCGCTTAAACTTATTATTTCATATTTAAGTAATAGAAAACAGAAGGTTATTATCAATGGTAAAAGTTCTTCCGGGTCACCTGTACTAATGGGTGTACCTCAGGGCTCGATTCTCGGCCCATTCCTGTTTCTGGTGTATATTAATGACTTACCTCACCTTGTAGGGGATAGTCATGATATGGTATTATTTGCTGATGATACTTCCTTGATTTTTAAACTTAAACGTCAATCATTTAAATGTGACGAAGTGAATAATGCTATATCAAAATTAGTGCATTGGTTTAACGTTAATAATCTGCATTTGAACGGAAATAAAACTAATTGTGTTAAATTTACAACAACGAATGTTCAAAATCTGAATACCAATGTGTTTTTAAATGGGGAGGAATTGAGCCCTGTTGTATCCACTGTTTTTCTTGGCATCACTCTTGACGCAAAGCTCCAGTGGGGCCCCCATATATCCAAATTAGCATGCAGACTAAGTTCTGCAGCCTATGCTGTAAAAAAGATTAGAGGTCTCACTAGTGTCGAGACAGCTAGATTAGTTTATTTTAGTTATTTTCATAGCATAATGTCTTATGGGATTTTGCTATGGGGAAATGCGGCTGATTCAGAAACTATTTTTGTTTTACAGAAGAGGGCCATTAGAGCTATTTACAATCTAAAACCGAGAGAGTCTCTTAGAGATAAATTTAAAGAAATTAATATATTAACTTTGGCCTCTCAGTATATTTACGAAAATTTAATGTATGTTCACAAAAACAAAGATAGTTTTAGTAAAAGAAGTGATATACATTCTGTAAACACTAGGAACAAACACAAGCTAGTGATACCAGTTTCTCGACTCCACAGAGTCAGTAATTCATTCTTGGGGCAATGTATACGCTATTACAACAAGGTCCCGGAAAGTGTACAGGTTCTCTCTATTACCAAGTTTAAATGTTTTATTAAGCTGAAACTGTATAAAAAGGGTTATTATAGTATAAATGAATACATGGTTGATAATAACCCCTGGGAATGAGGTGGTCGCTTCCAAGCAGTTTCTAAAATAAATTTTGTAAATAGTTCGTAATCATTTATATTGTAAAATTTATTTTAAAAAAAAAGTCCCGCTGGGTTTCTTGCTGGTTCTTCCCAGGACAGAGGGTTTTTTCGAACCAGTGGTAAAGTAAAAAATGACTTTCAATAAGAATTACATATGTAATGTATATTGAATAAAAAAATATTCTATTCTATTCTATTCTATTCTATTCTATTCTATTCTATTCTATTCTATTCTATTCTGTGAAAAGTCAGAATGTGTCCAAAAAGGCACGTATGGCAATTCACAATGCTGTGTTAGTACCTACTTTAATGTACGGTAGTGAAAGTTGGGTGTGGCAGAAGAAGCATGAGAGTAGAATAAATGCTGTAGAAATGCGGTCATTAAGGAGTATGTTAGGGATGAAGCTGAATGACAGATTGAGAAATTGTTTAATAAGAGAAGAGTGTGGTTTGCAAGATGATGTTGTGACCAGGATTAAGAAAGGAATGCTTCGGTGGTTTGGCCATGTAGAAAGAATGAATGAGGAAAGAGTGACAAAGCAAATCTATGTTGCAGAGGTGAACGGCATAGTCGGGAAGGGTCGCCCTAGGCGAAAGTTTATCGACCAAATTGGCGATATATTAAAAATGGGCCATATCAAGAGTAACTTTAACCGACGAGCGTGTATGCGTAGGTATATGGATGTGGAGGAAGCGAGAGAGGTGTGTCAGGATCGTGCCAAATGGAAGTCCATAATCTCTGCCTACCCCTCTGGGTGACAGGCGTGAGTGTTTATGTTATGTTATTTTTTATTTTTAAAAACGTTATCTCCACACTGGGATTTTCTCCTGTATCATGAAGGCAGTTTATAAACATAAATTGCACGAGGACAAACATCCAGACCCGGAACAATTATTTGTAGGCTAGACAAATACTTGTTCCGTGCGAGATTCGAACCCTATGTGAAAATATGTGAAAATTATTTTATTTTTTTAGTAAATTGAAGTCCGCGTTACTTTTTTACCCTATTGAGTAGACTAAGGAATGTCACAAGGTCAAGGTAACAACTAAAAAAAGGTAAGTAATATACAGGGTTATTTTTCAAAGAGTAGCCAAATTTTAAACTTAAGTTCAAATATATAAATAATGATAAATTATACCAAATTGAATGTGATTTATAGGCAACAACGTTTTTAAATACCGGTCGACCTGGGTCGACCCTTACGAATGTGTGCGTACGCAGTGAAATCAGTTAAAATAATGCATTACCACGCATTTTGAATTTAAAAGATAAAAGGACAGAATATTTGAGATTTTTTAAATTAATTTTTCTTCACCATTTGCACATATTATTTATTCTGCAAATTTGGCCGGTTATTGCAAAATAAGCCTGCATGTTCGAATTGAAAAATATGTATTATATAAAATAGATATCCTTTGATATACTTTTATTCTGTTTCATAATGTAAACATAAGTCATAAAACTAACAATTTCATTGGTATTGGCGGGGATAGAACCCGGGTTGCTCGCGTTTACGGCGAGCACTTCGCCCTTGAGCTACCACGGCTCTTATATTTTTGTTTCTGTTCTATAATAACGTTACCTCCACACTAGGAATTTTTCCTTAGTGAAGAAGTGAAGACAGTTAACATAAGTACATACATTTCACAAGGACACATATCCAGACCCGGAACAATTATTTGTAGGATATATAAATTTTTGTTCCGTGCGGGATTCTAACCTACGGCCCTCGGCGCTCAGTGTCGAGCCACTCCGTTACGGAGCCGTCAAATATATCTTTTATAGTGACAAATATTATAATTATAAATTGCTTACTATTAAATAAACTAAATAATATCATTTAGGAAAGTATCATTCATGGTGCTGGGTTGCGCTTTTAAAATTCGTTTACGCTCGTGTGGTCAGGTCCAGTGAGTCAAATTTCGGGACAGAAGGAAAAAATAATCGGAAATTTCCTTATAAAATTGGGACAGTTACAATAGCTACAAAAAACAGGCTACAGAAAGCTCTCAAAAAAAAAAACAGCATCATACAATATAAAAACCAAACGTTCATGCATAATCAAACGGTTATAATACATCAAACCATGATATATCCTAGATAAAATCCTTACATCAGACGTATAATGTCAAAAAACAACAGTACTACCGATTGAAGAAATTGACTAGTGAAAGAACTTTCCTACAAAACTTTTGCATTTTACTAAATGTACTTACTTATCTCAACAGCAGCATGTAAGTTAAATACTGTAGTGATTACTAGTAATAGAATGAAAATAATAAATGATCGTCAAATTAACCATATCGATGCATAGAGCGACGGGGCGGGTGGCATCAGGCAGTCAGAGAAAAAAAAAAGAGTCAACATGATTGATACATGATTGATATCTGTATCACGCCAACACCTTACGCGCAAAGTTTAAAACTTTTATGTTGACTATTTTGTCCTAGTTTGGTGAGAAAATATTAAATTGTCAATGTAAAAATATTTTAATGTAGTAACAGCCACAGTAACAGCTTACAGATACGAGTATATCCAATTTTGCTGTCAAAATGATCGATCGAAATACAGCCTAAAGAGGTTAGTGAAAATTCGGGACATTTGACGTCGCGATCAAGGGTGAATTGGGACGTGTCACCCATAGAATACTATTATACTCAATAGAATGGCTGCCCACCTTATTTTATACGAGAACCGGTGTCGACGGGAGCACACACAAGCGGTTACATCGTATTATCACTACTGGAAACCCAATTCGCTCATTTGTCGTACAAATTTCAATAAATAAATGTTACAAACGCATTTTTATATTACATAAAATCAAACATTATTCCAAGGCAATAACAACGGATTCACAACGAACCTTTACACGCCGTCTCTTTCTGAAAAGAAAGAAAAGGAATAGCTGTGTTGACAGACTGAGGAAATTTGCACATTTTAGAGTTTTGATCGATGTTCACAATCATCAAAAAATCGTTTAAATTTTAAAACATATTCATTAGTAAATAGTGTGCAAACTGATTGCAAATACAATGGTGGTAAGTATTATTTTTTTGTTATTGTAAATAAAAAGTTGTTGAACACGTATGAGATGCGTAGTATGCGATGGTAGTAGTGCTATGTATTAGTCTGTGCATTTAAGCAAACTGTAGTATATTATAATGGTATCACAGCTAGGGATTTAGTCTTGTTTATAGCTCTACCGGTAACCGGTAACCACCAATATATTTTATAATATTTTAATAATAGTTGCTATTTTATGTTTTAAGAGTCGATAGCAACTCAATTAGACTGACGGCTCCGTGGCGCAGTGGCTTAGCAATGAGTTGTGCTGGGAGCCGCGGGTTCGAATCCCGCATGGAACAAGTGTTTGTATGGCCTACAAATAATTGTTCCGGGTCTGGATGTTTGTCCTCGTGCAATATATGTTTGTAAAGTGCCTCCACGATACAGTAGATCAACGATCCACGACACAGAATCCTAGTGTGGGGGTAACGTCTTTTTTTTAAACATTAGTAAAATTTTCGATTAAAAAATCCAAAATTAGGTTCAAAATTATATATATATATATATATATCTAAATATAATTACTAAACATGTGGTATGAGTATGACCGAACTCCACGCGGATGAAAGCTTGTATTCATATAATTCTTTAAATTAATATTTCATTACTATTAAATGAGTTGACCTGTTTGCCTACGTTGTTTAACATCCACAAATTGCAATTCGTTGCAACGAATACAAAAGTAACTAAAAATTATTATTGGTCTATTAAGAAGATAGTACTTACTTCGTTTAATAAATAAAATAGTATTTACAGAATAATAAAACTTATTAATAAGTTTATGTTATAGTAACATTTATAAGAAATTCATCTAGGCCGTAACAATTAAACACATCCGCGTACACATTTGCCGACTTTCGTGTTTGACGAAAATTTTCAAATCACGTTTTTCGTATGTACTTACTATAAATTAATTTTAAAAAGATTTCAAATAACTTTGGAAAATATATATATTTGTTTAACAACTGCCGTTTGGTATTTTTAGCAACTCAGATTTTTAACAAGAAATGATATCGAGTATTAATATATTTTTCAAATATACTGAAAAAAAAAACCGAACCGTGGTAAATTGAAGTAACGTAAAAAGGTAAATATAAAATATAAATATTATATTCTTTAATTAATTTTTAGAAGGACACAGTAATAACATAATATAAAATATTAAGTGACTAAAATACTCCAAAAAATCACCACAAAATAAATAAATAAGTTTCGATCGATCTGTAAAATAAAAAATTTGGAGGACATAATATGAAGTTCTCACAGAAGTGAGTGGGGAGCCTGTGCCCAATAGTTGGACGGAAAAATACAAACTGCTTTATATTTTCCTTAAAACATATTGGCGTTCAGGCACAGAATAAATGAATCACGCAAATTGATAGCTTCGTAGCCCACAAGCCGCTTGTGGTTAGTTTCGATTCCCGCACAGGGCAAGAGTGATTTTCTACCGATTTCAAAAAGGAGGAGGTACTCAACTCGACTGTATGTTCTTTTTTTATGTGTGTTACCTCATAACTTTTTTCTGGGTGAACCGTGTTCGATGATTCTTTTTTTATTTGAAAGCTAGTGCTTCTCATGTGGTCCCATTTAAATCTTTTTGATCAAGGTCTGACCAATATTTTTTGAGTTATGCTCAATAATTTATATTGAAGATGGTTGTACAAAATATTTAATTTTACCACTTTTTTAAGTTGCAAGTTATGATTTTTAGCATAAAAATCTAAAAACTAGTAGTAGTAGCTCAAGGATTGAAATGAAGAAGCAGGCTAACATACGGTGCACGCCCCGGTGTCACCAATGAAATTGTTAATTGCAATTTTTAGTGCTATTTTTCTTTTAATTTTCGAGGAGAGGAATCCTTTTCACTAATAAAATTAATCAAGTCACGTAACAATTTAGCTACCTTTATTAACTTCTCGTTTTATTTTCTTCCCCAGAATGCAAACAAGTGATTTGCAACAAGGAGCTGACGCGCTAGAATTCACTTGCTATGTAGGAAACAGAATATATGAGACGAGCCCCGAGTTTTCGATTAGCGGGTGCGCTACTTTCCAAGTGATGGCAATTAATGTGGAAGGCGGCTGTACGAACGATGTTCTGATCTTTGTCAGGTTTTTTAAAAACTGCCAAGAAGACGGTTTGACCTACTCCATCACTGTATCCAGCAGTAAATTAACCATTGTAGCAAAAAGATTTCTGTCTGATGACGGTACTTATCATTTGCTTAGGGAGTATCATAGTCCACTGCAGGTGTTCGACATCTCGGTCATCATGGAGATAGTACATGTCAGCTCATTCGAAGGGCTTCACGATGATACTGAACTAACCGACTTTGAGCTCCGCGGAGAGGATGGATCAGTTAAAGTACATAAAGCAGTCCTTGCAGCTTCTAGCGACGTATTAAGGCGAATGCTCAGCGGCAGCTGGCGAGAGATTGCAGAAAGTCACGTCGACATCCCAGGCACTTCGACACAGACGTTGCAGCACCTAAAAGATTACATATATTTGCACACGGTGCCCGATACTGGCTTGGAGCAGATTCTGCTTCTAGCTTCGTGTTACATGATACCAGGCTTAGAGCAGAAATGTGTTAATAAATTGATGAATAGCTTGACAGCGCAGAACGCGGGCGACCTGCAAGAGTTCGCGGTGAAACACAAAGTGAGCAGGCTTGTTTTGGCCATTCGTGGCTGCGTCCAGAGTGGGTGGGTAGAAGTTTCGAATATGCATCAACACTTTTTGAATTATCAAGATAATAATTGTGAATAATGATTATAATCCACGTCATTTGCGTATATTATAGTATAGAGTCCATACTATAATATACGGTAAGCATATTTTCATCACATCTCTTAAACTAAGAGACGAGGTGGATCGAAAAATATGCTTAAATCATGATCAGCATTGTTAACTGATCCACCTGTAAAATAATTAAAATAAATAATATTTGTCCATCATGAACACCTTGAATATACCGTCTACGAATTATATCTTCCCTAAGCTTCTTATTGCTGTTGGAAATGTTGACCCTTGATCACAACTAAGACCTAAAAATAGTTAGTACTACTTGGTACACCATCTGTTTTAAAATGTATTGAAGCTCTGCTGCTGATACTGTCTTCACAGAATTAAAATATGGGTTGACTGGTAGAGAATGCCACAAGGCATTAAGTCCGCCCTTTGTATCCTTTTAGATTAAGGAATGCAATAAAGAATAAATAAATAAATAAATAAAAATAAAATACTACTCTATCAGCCATGGATAGCATATTCCTCTTAGCATAAAAACTAAAGCGTGATCACAATATTTCAATTTTCTCTCTCCAGCTATAACTACGAACCCATTAGATTAGGTTGTTCGGAAAGTAACTTAGTTTTTTCCCAACAGAGAAGTCTTTTTTTTCACAGCCAAATTCACTTTGGTTAGTTATGTACCATTATATATCTTTGATAGCTCATATATTAAGGCATGCTTTTTTTTAATAGAAGAGGGGGCAAACGAGCATGCGGCTCACTTGATGGTAAGTGAGTACCACCGCCCATGAACAACTGCAACACCAGGGAGGGAATCGCAGATGCGTTGCTGGCCTTTTAAAACGGAGTAGGCTCTTTTCTTGAAGGTCCCTAAGTCGTATCGGTCCGCAAAAATCGCTGGTGGTAATCGATTCCACAAGGAAGTTGTGCGAGGGAGAAAACTTCTTCTAAATCGCACAGTGGTGGACCGCCAATCATCCAGATGGTATGGATGGTAACGCGAGTTTTGTCGCATGTGCGATGGTGAAATTGAGCGGCTGGAATTAGTCCGAACAATTCCTCAGAGCTCTCCCCGTGATAGATGCGATAAAATACGCAAAGAAATGCAACATCTCTACGCAGTGCCAGTGTATCGAGCCGATCAGAAAGAACTCGGTCGTCGACGATTCGAACCGCTCTGCGCTGGATGCGGTCAAGTAGAAGGAGCTGGCACTGGGGTGCCCCGGCCCAGAGATGAGAACAGTATTCCATGTGAGGTCGAACTTGCGCTTTGTAAAGTTGCAAGCGATGTGCCGGTATGAAATACTGTCTCGCTCTGCTGAGCTCGCTAAGCTTTTTAGAGGCCAATTTGGCCTTCCCTTCCAAGTGACCACGAAACTGGACACTATTCGATTCGATATGTCGACGCCAAGGATTCTGATGCTAGCTGAGGCAACAAGGGGAGTGCCTTGAAACTGAGGAGATACGACAAAGGGGTTCTTTTTACCGGTAAACGCACAAACTTGTGTTTTCTGGGGATTGAACTGGACTAGATTTAGTCGCCCCCAATCCGAGACTTTGTTAAGCAAAGACTCGACTTCAGACACAAGTTTGTCCCGGTACTCGGCGACGTTTTCCCAAGAAATATTGGCACGGCCGTTATATAAGGCATCACCAGTGCTGTCGTCTGCATAGCAATGAATGCTACCAGTTTGCAACCTATCGTTGATATGCAGCAGAAACAGCGTTGGTGATAGCACGCAGCCTTGTGGAACACCAGCGTTGATAGGCTTGAAATCAGAGCATGCACCGTCTACAATGACTTTGATGCTCCGATCAGCAAGGAAACTGGTGATCCATTTGCACAATTTCTCAGGAAGCCCATAGGAAGGAAGCTTCGAAAGAAGCGCTTTGTGCCAGACCCGATAGAAGGCCTTCGCTATGTCCAAACTAACGGCCAATGCCTCCCCCTTGGACTCTACTGCCTCCGCCCATCTATGAGTCAGATAGACCAGAAGATCACCAGCTGATCGACCCCGACGAAAACCGTACTGGCGATCACTAATCATCTGGTGAACCTCAAGGTACCTCATGAACTGGCAGTTTATAATGGATTCCATTATTTTGGAGAACAAGGAGGTGATGCCGATAGGCCAGTAGTTGGACGGGTTTGAGCGGTCGCTTTTTTTAGGGATCGGGTGGACCAAAGCTGTCTTCCATGAATTCGGGACTACGCCTTGGGAGTAGGAGTACCGGAAAAGGTGCGTTAAAACTGGTGCCAACTCCGGAGCACACGTCTTCAGCACAATGGGATGGACTCCATCGGGCCCACTCGACTTGCTGACGTCCAGGGAGAAGAGTGCTTTGCGAACCGAGCGCTGTGTAAACCGCACATCCGGCATGGAGCACTCACATCGCGGGATGGTCGGCAGTGTGTTCCCCCCGTCGTCTAGTTTTTGGTGAATGCTTGTGAAAATGTTCGATTGATTATTAGCTAGAGTGATTATTTATGTTGCAATTTATGATTTTTAGCGTAAAAATCTAAAAACCTTGCTAGCTATATTTACGTGGTAGAGCCATGCTGCAGCTATATTAGTAGTATAGTTGTAGCACGAATGGGTCGGCTCGACCGGAGAAGGACCATGCTCTCACAGAATACCAGCGTAAACTGCTGTTTTTCGTATGGTGAGTGTAGAGAACCGGAGACCCTTTTTACTGGAAAAGAGGCATTCCATCTTAGTCCTTACGGGTGATAACGCATCTGCATTTTGATACGCAAACGAGTATAGATATAGATGTCTATGGGCCACAGCAACCACTTACCATCAGGTGGACTGTGTGCTCGTTTGTAACCCTATCCTATAAAAAAAGCTCAAGGATTGTGGTGAAGAAGCACGCTAACATACGGTGCACGCCTCGGTGTCGCCAATGAAATTGTTAATTGCAATTTTTAGTGCTATTTTTTTAATTTTCCTTCAAATTTTCGGGACGAAATATCTTTTAAATGTTACTAGAAAAATATTTCAAAGACATGTGATCTCCGCACGCGATGATGCAGCGCATTGGACTCCTCCATGCCCCAAAATCATTTGTCTCCAAAGAAAGGAGGAATCCTTTTCACTAATAAAATGTATCAAGTCACATAAAAATTTAGCTACCTTTATTAACTTCTCGTTTTATTTTCTTCCCCAGAATGCAAATACGTGATTTAGTACAACGGGGTAACACACTACAATTCAATTGCAATGTAGGAAACAGAATATATGAGGTGAGCCCCGAGTTTTCGATTAGCGGGTTTACCTTCCATATAATGGCAATTAATGTGAAAGACGTTACGAACAATGTTCTGATCCTTGTCAGGTTTTTTAAAAACTGCCTAGAAGACGACTTGACCTACTCCATCACTATATCCAGCAATAAATTATCCATTGCAGCAAAAAGATTTCTGTCTGATTATAATTATCATTTGATTAAGGAGGATAATCAAGAGCGGGTGTTCGACATCTCGGTCGTCATGGATACAGTACACGTCAGCTCATTCAAAGCGCTTCACGATGATACTGAACTAACCGACTTTGAGCTCCGCGGAGAGGATGGATCAGTGAAAGTACATAAAGCAGTCCTTGCAGCTTCTAGCGACGTATTAAGGCGAATGCTCAGCGGCTACTGGCGAGAGACTACAGAAGGTCACCTAGACGTCCCAGGCACTTCGACACAGACGTTGCAGCACCTAAAAGATTACATATATTTGCGCAAGCTGCCCTATACTGGCTTGGAGCAGATCCTGCTTCTTGCTTCTTATTACATGATACCAGGCTTAGAGCAGAAATGTGTGAATGAATTGATGAATCGCTTGACAGCGCAGGACACGTTTGATCTACTTGAGTTCGCGGTGAAACACAAAATTACCAGGCTTGTTCTGGCCATTCTTGACTGCGTCCAGAGTCGGTGGGTGAAAGTTACGGATATACGTAAACACTTTTTGAATTATTAAGAAAATAATTGTGAATAATGATTATAATCCGCGTCATTTGTCTCTGTCACTCTTGCTACATGCGTGAAACAATTACCCACAATCGCGAGGTGCCCTAGGGATGCAACGCAGTCGGGGCTAGCCATGATGCAAAAGCGTTCTAGGCGATTAAATGTTAAAAAAAATTATCGCTGTTTACGTGAATAGTTTTTTGTAAATACTTGTTGAAAAACTCGTCGAAATACTTTTTGTTTAGTGTTTAGTATATTTAATTGTAGGATAAAATACATAGTTGAAAAAGTTTTAATGCATTTTAAGAATAATATACATGTATATATATTTATGGGTGTTAATAAAGAATATACACATAACATATATTTTATAAATTGTATTGGCAAAACGTCGTTCCTATTATAATTATTGCGTGGATGGATTGGTTAATGAGCAAACAAAAGGATTCAGTTATAAATTATAAATACCGAAGGATAAGGTGAATTTTATTTTATTAGATAGGTACTTACAGCGAAAAAATAATTACGTAATAATGTGACAACAGAAGTAATACCTAGGTACTTTATTAAAAAACTTAGTTGAAATTAACTTCACTACCCAAGTACCTACTAACATACCTATACTTGACTTTTGTAATTAAAATATTTTAAGTTATAATAACACATCATTCATCATCATTACAGCCCTTCACAAGTCCACTGCTGAACATAGGCCTCCCCCAAAGAATGCCACAAAACACGGTCCTGAGCCACCTGCATTTGGCCGGTTATTGCAAAATAAGCCTGCATGTTCGAATTGAAAAATATGTATTATATAAAATAGATATCCTTTGATATACTTTTATTCTGTTTCATAATGTAAACATAAGTCATAAAACTAACAATTTCATTGGTATTGGCGGGGATAGAACCCGGGTTGCTCGCGTTTACGGCGAGCACTTCGCCCTTGAGCTACCACGGCTCTTATATTTTTGTTTCTGTTCTATAATAACGTTACCTCCACACTAGGAATTTTTCCTTAGTGAAGAAGTGAAGACAGTTAACATAAGTACATACATTTCACAAGGACACATATCCAGACCCGGAACAATTATTTGTAGGATATATAAATTTTTGTTCCGTGCGGGATTCTAACCTACGGCCCTCGGCGCTCAGTGTCGAGCCACTCCGTTACGGAGCCGTCAAATATATCTTTTATAGTGACAAATATTATAATTATAAATTGCTTACTATTAAATAAACTAAATAATATCATTTAGGAAAGTATCATTCATGGTGCTGGGTTGCGCTTTTAAAATTCGTTTACGCTCGTGTGGTCAGGTCCAGTGAGTCAAATTTCGGGACAGAAGGAAAAAATAATCGGAAATTTCCTTATAAAATTGGGACAGTTACAATAGCTACAAAAAACAGGCTACAGAAAGCTCTCAAAAAAAAAACAGCATCATACAATATAAAAACCAAACGTTCATGCATAATCAAACGGTTATAATACATCAAACCATGATATATCCTAGATAAAATCCTTACATCAGACGTATAATGTCAAAAAACAACAGTACTACCGATTGAAGAAATTGACTAGTGAAAGAACTTTCCTACAAAACTTTTGCATTTTACTAAATGTACTTACTTATCTCAACAGCAGCATGTAAGTTAAATACTGTAGTGATTACTAGTAATAGAATGAAAATAATAAATGATCGTCAAATTAACCATATCGATGCATAGAGCGACGGGGCGGGTGGCATCAGGCAGTCAGAGAAAAAAAAAAAGAGTCAACATGATTGATACATGATTGATATCTGTATCACGCCAACACCTTACGCGCAAAGTTTAAAACTTTTATGTTGACTATTTTGTCCTAGTTTGGTGAGAAAATATTAAATTGTCAATGTAAAAATATTTTAATGTAGTAACAGCCACAGTAACAGCTTACAGATACGAGTATATCCAATTTTGCTGTCAAAATGATCGATCGAAATACAGCCTAAAGAGGTTAGTGAAAATTCGGGACATTTGACGTCGCGATCAAGGGTGAATTGGGACGTGTCACCCATAGAATACTATTATACTCAATAGAATGGCTGCCCACCTTATTTTATACGAGAACCGGTGTCGACGGGAGCACACACAAGCGGTTACATCGTATTATCACTACTGGAAACCCAATTCGCTCATTTGTCGTACAAATTTCAATAAATAAATGTTACAAACGCATTTTTATATTACATAAAATCAAACATTATTCCAAGGCAATAACAACGGATTCACAACGAACCTTTACACGCCGTCTCTTTCTGAAAAGAAAGAAAAGGAATAGCTGTGTTGACAGACTGAGGAAATTTGCACATTTTAGAGTTTTGATCGATGTTCACAATCATCAAAAAAATCGTTTAAATTTTAAAACATATTCATTAGTAAATAGTGTGCAAACTGATTGCAAATACAATGGTGGTAAGTATTATTTTTTTGTTATTGTAAATAAAAAGTTGTTGAACACGTATGAGATGCGTAGTATGCGATGGTAGTAGTGCTATGTATTAGTCTGTGCATTTAAGCAAACTGTAGTATATTATAATGGTATCACAGCTAGGGATTTAGTCTTGTTTATAGCTCTACCGGTAACCGGTAACCACCAATATATTTTATAATATTTTAATAATAGTTGCTATTTTATGTTTTAAGAGTCGATAGCAACTCAATTAGACTGACGGCTCCGTGGCGCAGTGGCTTAGCAATGAGTTGTGCTGGGAGCCGCGGGTTCGAATCCCGCATGGAACAAGTGTTTGTATGGCCTACAAATAATTGTTCCGGGTCTGGATGTTTGTCCTCGTGCAATATATGTTTGTAAAGTGCCTCCACGATACAGTAGATCAACGATCCACGACACAGAATCCTAGTGTGGGGGTAACGTCTTTTTTTTAAACATTAGTAAAATTTTCGATTAAAAAATCCAAAATTAGGTTCAAAATTATATATATATATATATATATCTAAATATAATTACTAAACATGTGGTATGAGTATGACCGAACTCCACGCGGATGAAAGCTTGTATTCATATAATTCTTTAAATTAATATTTCATTACTATTAAATGAGTTGACCTGTTTGCCTACGTTGTTTAACATCCACAAATTGCAATTCGTTGCAACGAATACAAAAGTAACTAAAAATTATTATTGGTCTATTAAGAAGATAGTACTTACTTCGTTTAATAAATAAAATAGTATTTACAGAATAATAAAACTTATTAATAAGTTTATGTTATAGTAACATTTATAAGAAATTCATCTAGGCCGTAACAATTAAACACATCCGCGTACACATTTGCCGACTTTCGTGTTTGACGAAAATTTTCAAATCACGTTTTTCGTATGTACTTACTATAAATTAATTTTAAAAAGATTTCAAATAACTTTGGAAAATATATATATTTGTTTAACAACTGCCGTTTGGTATTTTTAGCAACTCAGATTTTTAACAAGAAATGATATCGAGTATTAATATATTTTTCAAATATACTGAAAAAAAAAACCGAACCGTGGTAAATTGAAGTAACGTAAAAAGGTAAATATAAAATATAAATATTATATTCTTTAATTAATTTTTAGAAGGACACAGTAATAACATAATATAAAATATTAAGTGACTAAAATACTCCAAAAAATCACCACAAAATAAATAAATAAGTTTCGATCGATCTGTAAAATAAAAAATTTGGAGGACATAATATGAAGTTCTCACAGAAGTGAGTGGGGAGCCTGTGCCCAATAGTTGGACGGAAAAATACAAACTGCTTTATATTTTCCTTAAAACATATTGGCGTTCAGGCACAGAATAAATGAATCACGCAAATTGATAGCTTCGTAGCCCACAAGCCACTTGTGGTTAGTTTCGATTCCCGCACAGGGCAAGAGTGATTTTCTACCGATTTCAAAAAGGAGGAGGTACTCAACTCGACTGTATGTTCTTTTTTTATGTGTGTTACCTCATAACTTTTTTCTGGGTGAACCGTGTTCGATGATTCTTTTTTTATTTGAAAGCTAGTGCTTCTCATGTGGTCCCATTTAAATCTTTTTGATCAAGGTCTGACCAATATTTTTTGAGTTATGCTCAATAATTTATATTGAAGATGGTTGTACAAAATATTTAATTTTACCACTTTTTTAAGTTGCAAGTTATGATTTTTAGCATAAAAATCTAAAAACTAGTAGTAGTAGCTCAAGGATTGAAATGAAGAAGCAGGCTAACATACGGTGCACGCCCCGGTGTCACCAATGAAATTGTTAATTGCAATTTTTAGTGCTATTTTTCTTTTAATTTTCGAGGAGAGGAATCCTTTTCACTAATAAAATTAATCAAGTCACGTAACAATTTAGCTACCTTTATTAACTTCTCGTTTTATTTTCTTCCCCAGAATGCAAACAAGTGATTTGCAACAAGGAGCTGACGCGCTAGAATTCACTTGCTATGTAGGAAACAGAATATATGAGACGAGCCCCGAGTTTTCGATTAGCGGGTGCGCTACTTTCCAAGTGATGGCAATTAATGTGGAAGGCGGCTGTACGAACGATGTTCTGATCTTTGTCAGGTTTTTTAAAAACTGCCAAGAAGACGGTTTGACCTACTCCATCACTGTATCCAGCAGTAAATTAACCATTGTAGCAAAAAGATTTCTGTCTGATGACGGTACTTATCATTTGCTTAGGGAGTATCATAGTCCACTGCAGGTGTTCGACATCTCGGTCATCATGGAGATAGTACATGTCAGCTCATTCGAAGGGCTTCACGATGATACTGAACTAACCGACTTTGAGCTCCGCGGAGAGGATGGATCAGTTAAAGTACATAAAGCAGTCCTTGCAGCTTCTAGCGACGTATTAAGGCGAATGCTCAGCGGCAGCTGGCGAGAGATTGCAGAAAGTCACGTCGACATCCCAGGCACTTCGACACAGACGTTGCAGCACCTAAAAGATTACATATATTTGCACACGGTGCCCGATACTGGCTTGGAGCAGATTCTGCTTCTAGCTTCGTGTTACATGATACCAGGCTTAGAGCAGAAATGTGTTAATAAATTGATGAATAGCTTGACAGCGCAGAACGCGGGCGACCTGCAAGAGTTCGCGGTGAAACACAAAGTGAGCAGGCTTGTTTTGGCCATTCGTGTCTGCGTCCAGAGTGGGTGGGTAGAAGTTTCGAATATGCATCAACACTTTTTGAATTATCAAGATAATAATTGTGAATAATGATTATAATCCACGTCATTTGCGTATATTATAGTATGGAGTCCATACTATAATATACGGTAAGCATATTTTCATCACATCTCTTAAACTAAGAGACGAGGTGGATCGAAAAATATGCTTAAATCATGATCAGCATTGTTAACTGATCCACCTGTAAAATAATTAAAATAAATAATATTTGTCCATCATGAACACCTTGAATATACCGTCTACGAATTATATCTTCCCTAAGCTTCTTATTGCTGTTGGAAATGTTGACCCTTGATCACAACTAAGACCTAAAAATAGTTAGTACTACTTGGTACACCATCTGTTTTAAAATGTATTGAAGCTCTGCTGCTGATACTGTCTTCACAGAAATAAAATATGGGTTGACTGGTAGAGAATGCCACAAGGCATTAAGTCCGCCCTTTGTATCCTTTTAGATTAAGGAATGCAATAAAGAATAAATAAATAAATAAATAAAAATAAAATACTACTCTATCAGCCATGGATAGCATATTTCTCTTAGCATAAAAACTAAAGCGTGATCACAATATTTCAATTTTCTCTCTCCAGCTATAACTACGAACCCATTAGATTAGGTTGTTCGGAAAGTAACTTAGTTTTTTCCCAACAGAGAAGTCTTTTTTTTCACAGCCAAATTCACTTTGGTTAGTTATGTACCATTATATATCTTTGATAGCTCATATATTAAGGCATGCTTTTTTTTAATAGAAGAGGGGGCAAACGAGCATGCGGCTCACTTGATGGTAAGTGAGTACCACCGCCCATGAACAACTGCAACACCAGGGAGGGAATCGCAGATGCGTTGCTGGCCTTTTAAAACGGAGTAGGCTCTTTTCTTGAAGGTCCCTAAGTCGTATCGGTCCGCAAAAATCGCTGGTGGTAATCGATTCCACAAGGAAGTTGTGCGAGGGAGAAAACTTCTTCTAAATCGCACAGTGGTGGACCGCCAATCATCCAGATGGTATGGATGGTAACGCGAGTTTTGTCGCATGTGCGATGGTGAAATTGAGCGGCTGGAATTAGTCCGAACAATTCCTCAGAGCTCTCCCCGTGATAGATGCGATAAAATACGCAAAGAAATGCAACATCTCTACGCAGTGCCAGTGTATCGAGCCGATCAGAAAGAACTCGGTCGTCGACGATTCGAACCGCTCTGCGCTGGATGCGGTCAAGTAGAAGGAGCTGGCACTGGGGTGCCCCGGCCCAGAGATGAGAACAGTATTCCATGTGAGGTCGAACTTGCGCTTTGTAAAGTTGCAAGCGATGTGCCGGTATGAAATACTGTCTCGCTCTGCTGAGCTCGCTAAGCTTTTTAGAGGCCAATTTGGCCTTCCCTTCCAAGTGACCACGAAACTGGACACTATTCGATTCGATATGTCGACGCCAAGGATTCTGATGCTAGCTGAGGCAACAAGGGGAGTGCCTTGAAACTGAGGAGATACGACAAAGGGGTTCTTTTTACCGGTAAACGCACAAACTTGTGTTTTCTGGGGATTGAACTGGACTAGATTTAGTCGCCCCCAATCCGAGACTTTGTTAAGCAAAGACTCGACTTCAGACACAAGTTTGTCCCGGTACTCGGCGACGTTTTCCCAAGAAATATTGGCACGGCCGTTATATAAGGCATCACCAGTGCTGTCGTCTGCATAGCAATGAATGCTACCAGTTTGCAACCTATCGTTGATATGCAGCAGAAACAGCGTTGGTGATAGCACGCAGCCTTGTGGAACACCAGCGTTGATAGGCTTGAAATCAGAGCATGCACCGTCTACAATGACTTTGATGCTCCGATCAGCAAGGAAACTGGTGATCCATTTGCACAATTTCTCAGGAAGCCCATAGGAAGGAAGCTTCGAAAGAAGCGCTTTGTGCCAGACCCGATAGAAGGCCTTCGCTATGTCCAAACTAACGGCCAATGCCTCCCCCTTGGACTCTACTGCCTCCGCCCATCTATGAGTCAGATAGACCAGAAGATCACCAGCTGATCGACCCCGACGAAAACCGTACTGGCGATCACTAATCATCTGGTGAACCTCAAGGTACCTCATGAACTGGCAGTTTATAATGGATTCCATTATTTTGGAGAACAAGGAGGTGATGCCGATAGGCCAGTAGTTGGACGGGTTTGAGCGGTCGCTTTTTTTAGGGATCGGGTGGACCAAAGCTGTCTTCCATGAATTCGGGACTACGCCTTGGGAGTAGGAGTACCGGAAAAGGTGCGTTAAAACTGGTGCCAACTCCGGAGCACACGTCTTCAGCACAATGGGATGGACTCCATCGGGCCCACTCGACTTGCTGACGTCCAGGGAGAAGAGTGCTTTGCGAACCGAGCGCTGTGTAAACCGCACATCCGGCATGGAGCACTCACATCGCGGGATGGTCGGCAGTGTGTTCCCCCCGTCGTCTAGTTTTTGGTGAATGCTTGTGAAAATGTTCGATTGATTATTAGCTAGAGTGATTATTTATGTTGCAATTTATGATTTTTAGCGTAAAAATCTAAAAACCTTGCTAGCTATATTTACGTGGTAGAGCCATGCTGCAGCTATATTAGTAGTATAGTTGTAGCACGAATGGGTCGGCTCGACCGGAGAAGGACCATGCTCTCACAGAATACCAGCGTAAACTGCTGTTTTTCGTATGGTGAGTGTAGAGAACCGGAGACCCTTTTTACTGGAAAAGAGGCATTCCATCTTAGTCCTTACGGGTGATAACGCATCTGCATTTTGATACGCAAACGAGTATAGATATAGATGTCTATGGGCCACAGCAACCACTTACCATCAGGTGGACTGTGTGCTCGTTTGTAACCCTATCCTATAAAAAAAGCTCAAGGATTGTGGTGAAGAAGCACGCTAACATACGGTGCACGCCTCGGTGTCGCCAATGAAATTGTTAATTGCAATTTTTAGTGCTATTTTTTTAATTTTCCTTCAAATTTTCGGGACGAAATATCTTTTAAATGTTACTAGAAAAATATTTCAAAGACATGTGATCTCCGCACGCGATGATGCAGCGCATTGGACTCCTCCATGCCCCAAAATCATTTGTCTCCAAAGAAAGGAGGAATCCTTTTCACTAATAAAATGTATCAAGTCACATAAAAATTTAGCTACCTTTATTAACTTCTCGTTTTATTTTCTTCCCCAGAATGCAAATACGTGATTTAGTACAACGGGGTAACACACTACAATTCAATTGCAATGTAGGAAACAGAATATATGAGGTGAGCCCCGAGTTTTCGATTAGCGGGTTTACCTTCCATATAATGGCAATTAATGTGAAAGACGTTACGAACAATGTTCTGATCCTTGTCAGGTTTTTTAAAAACTGCCTAGAAGACGACTTGACCTACTCCATCACTATATCCAGCAATAAATTATCCATTGCAGCAAAAAGATTTCTGTCTGATTATAATTATCATTTGATTAAGGAGGATAATCAAGAGCGGGTGTTCGACATCTCGGTCGTCATGGATACAGTACACGTCAGCTCATTCAAAGCGCTTCACGATGATACTGAACTAACCGACTTTGAGCTCCGCGGAGAGGATGGATCAGTGAAAGTACATAAAGCAGTCCTTGCAGCTTCTAGCGACGTATTAAGGCGAATGCTCAGCGGCTACTGGCGAGAGACTACAGAAGGTCACCTAGACGTCCCAGGCACTTCGACACAGACGTTGCAGCACCTAAAAGATTACATATATTTGCGCAAGCTGCCCTATACTGGCTTGGAGCAGATCCTGCTTCTTGCTTCTTATTACATGATACCAGGCTTAGAGCAGAAATGTGTGAATGAATTGATGAATCGCTTGACAGCGCAGGACACGTTTGATCTACTTGAGTTCGCGGTGAAACACAAAATTACCAGGCTTGTTCTGGCCATTCTTGACTGCGTCCAGAGTCGGTGGGTGAAAGTTACGGATATACGTAAACACTTTTTGAATTATTAAGAAAATAATTGTGAATAATGATTATAATCCGCGTCATTTGTCTCTGTCACTCTTGCTACATGCGTGAAACAATTACCCACAATCGCGAGGTGCCCTAGGGATGCAACGCAGTCGGGGCTAGCCATGATGCAAAAGCGTTCTAGGCGATTAAATGTTAAAAAAAATTATCGCTGTTTACGTGAATAGTTTTTTGTAAATACTTGTTGAAAAACTCGTCGAAATACTTTTTGTTTAGTGTTTAGTATATTTAATTGTAGGATAAAATACATAGTTGAAAAAGTTTTAATGCATTTTAAGAATAATATACATGTATATATATTTATGGGTGTTAATAAAGAATATACACATAACATATATTTTATAAATTGTATTGGCAAAACGTCGTTCCTATTATAATTATTGCGTGGATGGATTGGTTAATGAGCAAACAAAAGGATTCAGTTATAAATTATAAATACCGAAGGATAAGGTGAATTTTATTTTATTAGATAGGTACTTACAGCGAAAAAATAATTACGTAATAATGTGACAACAGAAGTAATACCTAGGTACTTTATTAAAAAACTTAGTTGAAATTAACTTCACTACCCAAGTACCTACTAACATACCTATACTTGACTTTTGTAATTAAAATATTTTAAGTTATAATAACACATCATTCATCATCATTACAGCCCTTCACAAGTCCACTGCTGAACATAGGCCTCCCCCAAAGAATGCCACAAAACACGGTCCTGAGCCACCTGCATCCATCGACTTCCTGCATGTCTTACCAGGTCGTCACTCCATCTCGTGGGGGGACGCCCTACACTTCGCCTACCGGTACGAGGCTGCCACTCGAGAACCTTTCTTCCCCATCGGTTGTCGGTTCTTCGAGCTATATGGCCGGCCCACTGCCACTTCAGCTTACTAATCCGTTGGGCTATGTCGGTCACTCTGGTTCTACTGCGGATATCCTCATTCCTAAGTTTATCACGCAGAGAAACTCCGAGCATAGCCCTCTCCATAGCTCGCTGAGCGACCTTGAGCTTCCTCATACGGCCAGCAGTGAAGGACCACGTCTCAGTTCCGTAAGTCATCACTGGCAACACGCACTGGTTGTACAATTTCGTTTTAAGGTTTTGAGGTATGTCTGACGAGAAGATGTGTCGTAGCTTCCCGAACGCTGCCCAGCCGAGTTGAATCCGTCGATTGACCTCTCGGTCGAAGTTGGACTTACCCAGTCGGACTATTTGTCCCAGGTAAACATACTCGTCAACAACTTCGAGCTTAGTGTTCCCAACAACTATCGGCATAGGTGTGACATGGACATTAAACATGATCTTAGTTTTGTCCATGTTCATCTTAAGACCTATCCGTTGGGAAACACTATTGAGGTCATTGAGCATAGTGCTTAGGTCCTCCAGCGATTCTGCCATAAGGACTATATCGTCGGCAAATCGAAGGTGAGTGATGTACTCGCCATTGATGTTGATACCGTATCCTTTCCAGTCCAGAAGCTTGAAAACGTCTTCCAATGCAGCGGTGAAGAGTTTCTGGGATATGACGTCACCCTGTCTTACACCTCTCTGCAATTGGATAGGTTTCGTACTCTGGTTCTGTACTCGGATATCCATCGTAGCCCTACTGTACAAGCACTTCAACACTTCGATATACCGACAGTCAACTTGGCACCGCTGAAGGGACTGCAGCACCGCCCAAATTTCGACGGAATCAAAGGCTTTCTCATAGTCCACATACGCCAGACATAGTGGCAAATTGTACTCTTCGGACTTCTGTACAACTTGCCGAAGGGTATGTATGTGGTCTATGGTGCTAAAGCCTTTTCGGAAACCGGCTTGTTCGGGAGGCTGGAAGTCGTCAAGTCTGCGCGCGAGACGATTCGTAATGACTCTCGAAAACAGCACGTAGACGCGGCTCAGAAGGGAAATCGGTCTGTAGTTCTTCAAGAGAGCGTTGTCACCTATCTTGAAGAACAAGACCACCGCACTTCTGCTCCACGCCTCCGGTGTAATGCCACCATGGAGGACGGAATTAAAGAGCTTCTGAAGGACTTCAAGTACCGGTCTTCCACCCGCTTTCAGAAGCTCCGCTGTAATTCCATCCTCGCCTGGGGCCTTACCGTTTTTAAGGTGCTGGAGAGCCATCCTAATCTCGCTCAGACTGACATCCGGGATATCTTCGGAATAGTGTCGGATGAGACTCGCTCTTGGATCGTTACTCACACTTGCGTGTGGCTCCAACGATGATGTGTACAGCTGCCCATAGAACCTCTCAATCTCACTCAAAATCTCAGGTGTCCCGGAAACGATGCTGCCACATTCTGTCTTCAGCTTTGACAGTTGGCTCTTTCTGGCAGACAGATCTCTGGCAAAGACTTTGGAGCCTTGGTTCCGCTCGATCGCTTCTTCAATACGAGCTGTATTGAAGTTGCGTAAGTCCCGCCGCATGCATTTGGAGATCTGTCTGTTCAGATGCCTGTATGCTGTCAAGTCTGTTGAAGAATGTAGTCTCCCGTCTAACAGCCATGAGATTAAGAGTGTGATCGGAGAGTTTTTGTGTTCTTCTGCGGCGGGTTTTGCAGAACTTAGCTCCAACCGCATGGACAGTTTCCACGAGCTTGTCATTCATATCGTCCACTTCATTGCAGTCTTCTAGGCACTGAAAACGGTTTTGTAACTCGAGCTGAAAGGTTTCGGGACTTTGAAACAGAGCACGAGGGGGACGGAGCGTTGACTTCATTAGACGAGACCTCTCCAACTTAACGTTTAGGTTCAGTGTGCCTCTAACCATTCGGTGATCGCTACCAGTTTTCACCCTCGCGATCACGGAGACATCACTGAACAGTTGTCGTCTGGTCGTCATAATGAAGTCAATCTCATTTTTTGTGGAACCGTCGGGGCTCGACCAGGTCCACTTCCTGTGGGGCCGCTTCTGGAAGAAAGAGTTCATCATAAAGAGTCCCTCTTTCTCCATGAAGTCGGCCAGCTGCTGGCCCCTTGGGTTCCGTTGCCCTATTCCAAATTTCCCTACTTTCAGCTCACCGTTCTCTCTTGTGCCTAGTTTTGCATTGAAGTCTCCCATTAACACCGTATATTGGGTTTTGGAGGAATGCATGGCTCTAGAGATATCCTCATACATTTCCTCCACCTCCTCATCGGGGTGTGCCGAGGTTGGTGCGTAAACCTGTATAACCTTCAGCGAATACCGTTTGGTGGTTCTGAGTATAAGGTACGCAACCCTCGTCGACACACTCCCGATTTTTACAACGTTGTTAACGAGAGACTTGTGGACGATAAATCCGACACCTCCTTGGGACAGATGGTCGCCCTCCCGGTGATAGAGCAAGTTGCCGGATTCGAGGATTACCGTGTCCTCCCCCTCTCTTCGGACTTCAGATAATCCTATAATATGCCAGCGCAACTTGTCTATCTCTTCTTCCAGCTCCACGATCTTCTCGTCAGTCCTCAGGGTGCGTGCGTTGTACGTTGCCAGGTCGAGTCGTCTAAGGTGGCAACCGAACCTCCACCGGAGATTCTTAGCACCCCCTGCCCCGCCGTTACCATGGTCGCCACCGTAACCAGGAATAGCGGGGCCGCCGCTATTCCTGGCTACGGTGGTATAATAACACAAAATACTGTAATTAAAACTTTGTTTAGAAGATTTTTTAACTAAGTAGAATACGATCACATTTCTGTTAGGAATCATAGTTCGGGTTTATTTGTTGTTTACACTATCTACCTATTTTTTTCCTAGCCAAACATCGCGATTCCTGACGAATGGCCTTGCAAGTTGCGTGCGTTGGGCATCACAGAACTCACATAGTAGCGGAAATATGGTCGATCACAGTCAGAATAGATACTTTACCTAAGTGACATACTTTCCAGTTCACAATGTATTTTTTTACTCTTTATTAACAGCCCTTAGTAACCACGGAAAGTCAGTCGTGACATAGGAAGGGAAAAAGATGCAAAGTAATAAGGTCACTCGCGCGGAGCGATAGTTTTATTTAGCTTGCTTGCGCGATTTATCTGATTAATAATAATTATGTAGGCTATTAAAACGTTAACAGTCAACAAGCAGTCAACATCAAAGGAGTGCAACTTCTGTACGTAGTACTATTATTTATTCTGTGATATAGATACAGTAGTGTAAAAAATTATTCCAATTTTGTTGTGTGAAATTATTCTCAAAATTATTTAAATAAAAGGATATTATTCGTATTAGAAATTACTCTGAAGGTTAATTGTTAAAAATAATAAAAGTGTGAGAGCGGATGTTTAACTTGCTCTCTTGCTTACGCAATTAATCATTATCAGGAATGAGACAGCGTACAGCACTACATATTCAGTATAGAGCAAACATGAGCGGAAGATTATTAGCGCTCATTGGCGTAGTTTTTACAGGGGAAGGAAGGGAGCCGGACTGATCAAGAAATATATTGAATAAAACTAATTTTACTGATTTTTTCGCGTTTAATAAATTTATTTATCTTATTTTTATTTATTCCCGAGGTTTCGGGTGTTTTTCAGCACCCGTGTTCACGGGGAACTGAGGTGATTGACTTCCTGATGTCAGAGTTAACCTGGAGTACCTTCAGCTTTTTTAATTATTAATTTTGGTCCGATCTACGCAGAATGAACCTACTGTGTCTTGAAGTCTTGCAGTGGTGTGCTTGGGTTTAGTTTTAATTTTATTAATTACAGGATCCCAAGCAGGTGGTAGTACCCTGGCTCCCTCTCTATTGAAATTAGGATGTTTTTTAATTTCAATAGCCTCGCGTATCATCCTTGGCAGGAATCGATGTTCTTTCGCGAGAATTTGTGGTTTATCGAATCTAATGTAATGATGATAATAAATTACAAATTCTCGCGAAAGAACATCGATTCCTATCAGTTTAGCTCTTAGTAAGGAACAACAGAACGTTTTTCTTACTACGCGACAAGAATTATTGCTTAATAAGGGAAATAACACTATTCACAATTTTGATACTGATCAGGATAGTAGATACACTAATACATTAAACAATGTTATCAATATGATAGACTACCCTACTGAATCTACCGTTAGAAGATAGCATTGAACATTGCCCCCTAGTAGAAAATGCACAGATTGAAATAATTGATGTTCCTGATTTTTTTACTATATTTGACGCACCTAGTGAAAAAGCAAACATAATTAGCAATATAAATTCTTTAGAAATTAATGACAATGTTATGGTTTACGATTCACCGATGCCAGAAAATTTTAATAATACTTATATAGTAAACTGTGATTTAATATCCAATTTTAGTGATAATTGAGGCCATCCTAAATTATTTCCTCAAACTCAAACGTCCCGGCGACCATAGTCGCCTAAATCTTTTTCCGGTTGAACGTTAGGGCAACTAGAGAGGCCTCGGTGACTTCTACACTTTAAACGACTTTTTATCTATAGAAAGTTACAAAAATCTTTCTGAATGTTACACTATACGGCTCTATATTAAAAACGCGTCTTTGGGTTATTAAAAAGTCTATGCTAAGTAAAAGATACCATTGAAAACATGGAAATACATGTACTTCGTACAAATTGAAAACAACAAAGAAAACAAGCGTTATGTCAAGTTTTGTCGGTAGTACTATGAGTTCTGCATTTAAAATGGAAGTAATACATAGGGTGTTTATTATACATTTGTACTAATATTACATATGAAAATAAACCTCAAGATGCTTTATTTTCATATATCTACAAGTTTTATGAATCCAAAGTCTGTAACGATGTTTTTTGATGAAGTCGACATGCGAAAACTTCGCCTTTGTGTGTCGGTTTTTCGTTATGTTTTTATATATGATTTATTTTAATAAAATATAATTAACTAACATAAATAAATTCCGCATTTCGTTTGCTTTCTGTAAGTGATTTTTATTATGATATAGGCAAAGAACTTTCTTCGTAGTAACGATTTTAGTCGAACTGGTCGCGATCGGACCGTATGAAAAACAAAACGAACGGCCAGGACGTTTGAGTGGTTGATAATAAAATTCAGAAAATGATAGCGATACTTCCTTGCCTAAGAAGAGTAAATTCAGAAAAAGGCGATCTCAAGTAAATAAAAATACTTGGTTTGCAGAAAAAAATAAAAAATTGCGCGAAGAGGGCTCTAAATATTATGGCAAAATAAAAACAAATTCAAAATGGGTATATGAAAGTTTAAGAGAACCAAAGCGTTAAAAGACAGATGCAAATGTATCAAAAAAAACAGGCATAATTAAGTGTGGCATTGTAAGAGATGATGAAAGAATGGAAATATTCAACCAATTTTGGAAAACATATACATGGGAGAAGAAGAAAATATTTGTTAATGATACTGTTCAGACAGTTCCAACAAAAAGTCAAAGGGACCGGAAAGTGTCTGATAATTCTCGACGAGCACAATCATTGAAGTATAATTTAGAAACAGCTGATGGTAGTTATGTAAGAATTTGCAAAACTATGCATTTAAATACTTTGGGAATTAGAAGAATAGCTGTAATTGCTTGGAAAGATAGAATGAAAGAGAATACTTGTATTCCTAGTCAACTTAGAGTTACTAAAGATAGAGTTAACCCTTTTGCAAACGGGCAAAAATCAATGGCCGAATTTTTTGACTCTACCAACAATGAACAATGGATTTTGTACGTGGTAGAGCCATGCTGCAGCTATACTAGTAGTATAGTTGTAGCACGAATGGGTCGGCTCGACCGAGGAAGGACCACGCTCTCACAGAATACCAGCTTAAAAAGGCAGCTTAACGCTGCTGTTTTTCGCATGGTGAGTGTAGAGAACCGGAGACCCTTTTTACTGGAAAAGAGGCATTCCATCTTAGTCCTCACGGGTAACAACGCATCTGCATTTTGATTATTAATTGAGGGTAAATCTACATGTCTATGGGTCGGGTTAATGAAAGTCCCACCCATAGATAATACAGTCAGTGTTTTCACAATGAGGGAAAATTTCCCTTTTAAGGGCAATTTAGAATCTGAAAGGGAAAAAAGGGGAAAGACCTAGAGAGGGGAAATCTATAAAAAAATAATATAGATATTTTTTTCTTGCTCGACAATTGCAAAATATCTCGTATCTAGACGAACTTATTTATATCACTCACAAATATAAGTAAATGTAGGGTTATAATAAGCTATTCATATTCAAATATTTTTTTTTATAGGAGAGGGGGCAAACGAGCATGCGGCTCACCTGATGGTAAGTGACTACCGCCGCCCATGAACAACCGCAACACCAGGGGAATTGCAGATGCGTTGCCGGCCTTTTAAAAAGGAGTAGGCTCTTTTCTTGAAGGTCCCTAAGTCGTATCGGTCCGGAAAAATCGCTGGTGGTAAACCATTCCACAAGGAAGTTGTGCGAGGAAGAAAACATCTTCTAAATCGCACAGTGGTGGACCGCCAATCATCCAGATGGTGTGGATGGTATCGGGAGTTCTGCCGCGATGTGCGTTCGTGAAATTTGGCGGCTGGGATAAATCCGAACAATTCCTCAGAGCACTCCCCATGGTAAATGCGAAAGAAAATGCTAAGAGATGCAACATCTCTTCGCAGTGCCAATGAGTCGAGCCGATCGGAAAGGACTCGGTCGTCGACGATTCGAGCCGCTCTGCGCTGGATGCGGTCAAGTGGAAGAAGCTGGCACTGGGGAGCCCCAGCCCAGAGATGGGAACAGTATTCCATGTGAGGCCGAACCTGCGCCTTGTAAAGTTGCAGGCGTTGAGCCGGCATGAAATACTGTCCCGCTCTGCTGAGCACGCCAAGCTTTTTAGAGGCCAATTTGGCCTTCTCTTCCAAGTGACCACGAAACTGCACGCTACTCGATATGTCGACGCCGAGGATTCCGATACTGGCTGAGGCAACAAGGGGAGTACCTTGAAACTGAGGAGATACGACAAAGGGGTTCTTTTTAGCGGTAAACGCGCAAACTTGTGTCTTCTGAGGATTAAACTGGACTAGATTTAGTCGCCCCCAATCCGAGACTTTGTCCAGCAAAGACTCGACTTCAGACACAAGTTTGTTCCGGTACTCGGTGACGTTTTCCCGAGAAATATTGGCACGGCCGGTGTATAGAGCATCACCAGTGCTGTCATCTGCATAGCAATGAATGCTACCAGCTTGCAACATATCATTGATATGCAGAAGAAACAGCGTTGGTGATAGCACGCAGCCTTGTGAAACACCAGCGTTAATAGGCTTGTAGTCGGAGCATGCACCGTCTACAACGACCTTGATGCTCCGATCTGCAAGGAAGCTGGTGATCCAATTGCATAATTTCTCGGGAAGCCCATAGGAAGGGAGCTTCGAAAGAAGCGCTTTGTGCCAAACCCGATCGAAGGCCTTCGCAATGTCCAAACTAACGGCCAACGCCTCCCCCTTGGACTCCACTGCCAACGCCCATCTATGAGTTAAGTAGACCAGAAGATCACCAGCTGATCGACCCCGACGAAAACCGTACTGGCGGTCACTAATCAGCTGGTGATCCTCAAGGTACCGCATGAGGTGGCAGTTTACAACGGATTCCATTATTTTGGAGAACAAGGGGGTGATGGCGATAGGCCTGTAGTTGGACGGATCTGAGCGGTCGCCTTTTTTAGGGATCGGGTGGACATGATTTCGGGACTACGCCTAGGGAGTAGGAGTACCGGAAAAGACGCGTTAGAACCGGTGCCAACTCCGGAGCACACGTCCTCAGCACAATTGGGGGGATTCCGTCAGGCCCACTCGACTTGTGGATGTCAAGGGAGAGGAGTGCTCTGCGAACCGAGCGCTGTGAGAATCGCACATCCGGCATGGAGCACTCACACCGCGGGATGGTCGGCGGTGTGTTCCCCCCGTCATCAACAGTCGAGTTGGACGCAAAAAGGGAGCCTAAAAGGTCGGCCTTCTCTTTTGCGTCGTGGGCCAGTGAGTCGTCCTCCCTGTGCAGAGATGGTAGTGATGGCTTACAGAAATAGTAATAAGATTGATTATTATGTCGTCATAGCTGTCAATTCAAACCAGTTTGGTAGGGTGTGCAAAAAATTTTTGAAATAATATTAATTTACAAATAAATACATAAGAATTATATAATAAAAAGTTTAAATCGGAATATAGCACTTCAATTCCGCTCATTTCTGGTCACTATCTGAGTAGTCATCATCGTCATCATCATCATCATCACACGACGAAGCTCGCTGACATGTTAATAGCGACCTCTTTGCTTTTTGGCGAAATGTTGCCACTAATTATGACTTCAATAGATTTGGTAATACCACAGATTAAATAATAGTACAAGAACAGAAGGATCACTCTCTGATAGCAAACTTGCGAGTTTAAACCCAGTTAAAACGTCGCTAATGTTCAAAATAATTACCACACCTCGGATACAAACTTCGTTAAATTAGCCTAGCAATTAAATCATCGAAAACAAAATTAATGCGGCATGCATATTAAATCAAAATGCACCTTACGTCCGCGTGCGAGAGTTTCTATCACTTAGACCGTTACGCGCCTTTCTTAAGACCTACCTACTGTAGGGTTAGGTGTTGTGAGAAAACAAATTAAGTCCTTTGATATTAGTTGGTAGTAGAATACACCAAGGTGTTATGCAATGTACTCGTATTAATAATTTGTTCATAACCACTCAACCGTCCACGGTGACTACAGTCCTTAAAAACCATTATTGCCTCACCTTTCTAGGCACCAAACGACATCTTTCGGTTTAAACGCGTACAGCGCAAAAAATAGCTGTTATTAATACATTAAAAAATTATAGATGGTGCTCTATGAAATTTGTCGTCTGTGAAAGTGAATTTTATCTGTATAATAGTAACAAAATATTTAGAAGACAAAAGTTAAAAATAAATTTCGCCATTTTTGTTTGTGGAATGTTAACGTGTGAGAAATTCAATCAAAAATGTGATAACTTTTCTGTTTTTATACGTTATTTCTAATGTTATTGTACATCAAACTAATTGTGAAGATATTTTCTTTAGTAAATATGTATCATTACGACAATTCCAAAACGTTATTATAATAATTTAGCTCTAAATTTTAATCACTATACGTGATATTAGAGTAAGTGAGGGTAATATGGCCATCTGGTGAATATCGTCACTTTCTTATAACTCAAAAACTACAGCCTAATTTGCATAGATGGTTTTGTGATACGATAGCTCTTCATGAGCCATTCAAATAATAAAGGCTCAAAAGGCCGCCGCTTTATCGACGCCATTTTGACAGTTGATATTATAGTAAGTACGTGAGGGTAATATTGTCACCTTAAGATTTATCGCCCTATAAAACCAAAATTAGGAGGAGAACAGAGACAAAAACACAAAGTCGTATACTATAACTAATATATTAAGAAAAAAAAGTAAACAAGCTTTGGAAATAATTAGGAACACTTCGAAAAATCTACTTAAAAAAATCTAACTACACTACACAATACAAAAATTGTATAAAATGTTTACAATAATATCAACTGTCAAAATGGCGTCGATAAAGGAGCGCCTTTTTGACCCTTTATTATTTGATAGACTGATCTAGAGCTATCGTATCACAGAGCGTACTATGCAAAGGACGCTGTAGTTTTTGAGTTATAAGAAAGTGACCATATTAACCGGATGACCATATTTCCCTCACGTACTATAGTTAGTTTTTTTAAGTTGATTTTTCGAAGTATGCTAATTATTGCCAAGACTTGTTTCTTATTTTTTTTAAATATTAGTTGTAGTATACGACATTGTGTATTTGTCTCTGTCCTCTTGCTAGGTTTGGTTTTATAAGGCGGCGCAGCTTAAGGTGACGATATTACCCTCACGTACCTTATATGTTGTTTAAAATGTATTTTAATCAGTTTTTTGTGTTAAATGAATGCAAAATATAAGATAATGATTCACTATTAACACGTTGATAGCAATTTATAAACGAATTATCTGTTGAGATTTGTTTAGAAACTATTAAAACCTATTTTTTTTCATTTATTTACTTATTTATTCAAATTTATATTGGGTAAACTTTATATACTTATGTATATTAAGTATATAAGATAAGAAGTTATTGATATTGGTGTCATTTAAAAGGGAATATCATTTACTATTATAATATAAAATAATTGTCTCCAGTAAGTATTACACTTTTCTTGTAAAACTCGAAATAAAAAACAAATACGATTTTTTTTTATATTCCTATTTTTAAGCTTTAATTTCAGGCTATATTTTTAATTTGACTATATTTTCTTTTAACAAAATAAAATTTTGTATTCTATGAGTCTTTTAAGAATATTTTTTATTTGAATGTAGCTATAGTAGTTTTTCAGTAGTAATCGTTTTTGTTAAGACTGTCTCGCGCGGTCGTAAAAAATAGTGACATTTAATTCGCGGACAGGTCAGGTGAGATTCACTCGCGCGAGGCGGACGGTTGAGTCACAGTAAATATATAGTAGGAAGTTGAGTGGTTATTAAGAACATTAATGTTCAATGTGAAGAAGGTTAATATGCAACATCGAGAAAAATTAAGATTATAACAATGTGAGCGTTACCTACTTACCATATTTAACATACTTCAAAAATAGGAGGAGGTATTCAATCGCTGTATTTTTTTAAATGTGTAACTTTTTTCTAGCTGAACCGATTTTGATGATTCTTTTTTTATTTGAAAGCTGGAGCTTATAATTTATACATCTCTTATAAATTTGATCTGAGACCAGTAGTTTTGAAGATATCTTTAATTATGCGCATTAATATTGAAGTCGGTTGTACAAAATTTTTTATTCCATTACTTGTTTCTCTACCTCTCTTTTTTAAAAAAACGTTACCTCCACACTAGGATTTTCTTCTGTATCGCGGGGGCAGTTTACATACATAAATTTCTCAAGGACAAACATCTAGCCCCAGAACAGTTATTTGTAGGTCACACAAATACTTTTGATCCAGCGGCCTTTAGCACTAAAACTCATTGCTAAGCCACTGCGCCACGAAGCCTTCACTTGCCTGTTTCTCATTTTTTGCTATTTACAAACATGTGACCCACGACAGCATTATTAATTAAAGAGTGGCAATGAGAAGTGCTTCTATTTTCAATCTCCTTTTTATCGACCAAGTAAGTATGTATGATGATTAAGTTACTAATTTTAGCGTCTTTTTATTATAGTTTTTAATATTGTATATAATAAAATGTGATGACTTACGGATCTGAGACGTGGTCTTTCACTGCTAGCTCAAGGTCGCTCAGCGAGCTATGGAGAGGGCTATGCTCGGGGTTTCTCTGCGTGATAAACTTAGTAATGAGGATATCCGCAGTAGAACCAGAATAATCGACATAGCCCAACGAATTAGTAAGCTGAAGTGGCAGTGGGCCGGCCATATAGCTTGAAGAACCGACAACCGATGGGGAAGAAAGGTTCTCGAGTGGCAGCCTCGTACCGGTAACCGAAGTGTAGGGCAACCCCCCACTAGATGGAGTGACGACCTGGTAAGACATGCAGATAGTCGATGGATGCAGGTGGCTCAGGACCGTGTTTTGTGGCATTTCTTGTGGAAGGTCTATGTTCAACAGTGGACTTATGAAAGGCTGTAATGATGATGATATAATAAAATATTGAAAGTGTTTAACTAATAACATGTATTATTAATTATTGTTCTAAGAACCAGTATATGCTGATCTTACATTAGTAGGATGTCACTTGTACTAGTAGGTATATTTGCACCGAACGATTTTTAAGGTCATTGACATTATACGCGAAAAAAATCGGTCGGATCGCTAATCAAATAATAAATCTTTAAATATGGCGTCAGTAACTAGGTACCTAATTATCTAGATCTACCTAGAAATTATAATATCTTATCTTTAGATATCCTTAGGAACAGTAAAGCATGAAAATTCGACATTCCTATTGTTTTTGAATAGCCAAGATTGATGATAATGATTAAAAACTCAAAAATAAATAGTTATAAAGTGCTTAAATACTTATAAGAGAAATACTTATACTTTTTGTTAACGTAAAGTGGGCATCAATTCGAGAGCGCGCGTGACAATCTCACGGAATTTGCCTCTTGTAGACGACCGCGCAGCGTAGATATATTTTCATACCTAAAGCGCGGAGTGAGATAGGCCTGATAATACTAAAAATCATTTAAATAAATATAAAAATGGAAAATTAATTTGCTTTGCTAACCGTACTTTTCAAATGACAGTTGTCAGATTGCGGTTGTTAGAGGTCGTTAACGTCCCTATTCTTATTTGAATCGCTTTGTATTTAGAAGCATTTTATGGATACAAGCTTAAAGTATTAGCAAAGTACTCCTAAAACTTAGAATCAGTATTCAGTAATAATCAAGAAACAATCGTAATATAATAAACCAATAACACTCACCTCGCCCACCAAGTAGCGGCAAGCAAAGCAAGAGTTTATGGAAGAATTAATCACAGACTAATATTAAGGAACCTTATTCAAAGTCACCAAATATATATACAGCCCATAGTGCCACCTACCCGGTCCAGATTTTGTGATTTTCTGTTTTGACACTTTTGACTACAGCGCCACTTATCATGCCCTATCATAGCTATAAACCATTGTCTCGACAAAATAAATATATTAGTAACTACGAAATTGACGTTGTTTATGAAATAAGTTAATGTAAATTTTTTCTATATTTTTTATTTCTATTAGTAAAAGCAATCACCCAAGCAATCAATCCATTTTGCCAACGCAGTGGCAATTTATTGACCTTCTTGATGAAATCAGCTGGATGAGAGGCAACAAATTCTTCAAAGTCATTTTGTACTGCATCTCGATTTAAAAAAAACTCCCGCCTTAAATTTATCCAAATTCTGGAAAAGTAGAAGTCTGTAGGCGCAAGATCTGGTGAGTGCAGTGGATGACGGAAAGCTTCCTACTCCAGCTCTTGAAACTTGGAGACCGCTTGTTGTGCAGTATGAGGTCGCGCGTTGTCGTGCAGGAGCAGCGGGGACGAGCGATTAACCAAAGCTGGTTGGAGACGTACGAGCTTCTTCAACGTTGTGTTCAGTTCTTCACAGTACACATGCATTACTGCATGCAATGCTCATCCCGTTTGGTTCAATAGTTAGTTAGTAGTTAAATAGTTTAATTCACATTTATACCGATTTATAAGGTGTTCTATTCTTAACCGATTCGTTGCGGCACCAATTTTCGACAACTTTTAGCTGTGGCGGCGAACAAATATTTCATGACACGCCGGGAGTGTCAAGCGCCACAGACAATGACACGCCTATTGTGCCATCCGCCATGTGTAAAAGTAATGTTCTTTTTTATGCTTTTTTTACTTGTTTAGACCTAATTAAGTTTATTTGACATCAAACATAAGTTACAAATGGAAGGATACTTGTTTTTAGTGGGTAAATACGTGTTATTTTTCGCGTTTTCTTTGAAATTGAGAGAAAGTGACTTTTTTAATGAAGAGATTACAAACCTTTTGTACTATTTTTTGTTGTCACAACAAATCATTTATATAAGTAGTTACAGCTAAATCACCCTGGAAACCTTGGTTTTTATTAAATTAAATTTTCATCTAATAATAACATTTGTAAATATCAAACAATGAAGAACCTTAATTTAAAAAAAAATTAAGGTATATTATTCATTGATATTTACAAATGTTAAATATTATTTAATGTTATACAAATGTAAAAGTAAAGTCGATCTGAAAACGTCTAATTAGTAAGAATAGCAAAACAAGTGTTTTCAAAAGGAAAAAAATGCCGCGCTATACGGCGGCGGATACACAAAAGACTAGTAATTATTAGCGAACTTTTTTTATGCATGAACGGTTTCGAACTGTTTCAAGCAAAAATAAACCTTATACCATATCACAAGAGCACATGGTACTTCGTAGGTCTATTCGGCCATATAATAGTAATAAGACGGCAGTTCAACCATTTTCAACAATGAGACAAACGCATTGTTTTTTTCACAGGAGACTTGTTTTCCAGAAATTTATTTACAACTTGAGTTTGTGAGCGATCGCAATGAGTGCTATTATTTGTTACTTATAAGACAATTTTTCCATAACATGATTTAAAACCCACAAAGTAAAAATAGTACCATGTACACGTTAAAAAAAGGTTGTCAACCCCTAAAAATTTCAAATTTTCAATATATCCAGAAACGAAGCTGCATGCATGAACTACTCGCAAAATAATGAATATTTTGTTCTGGATAAATTTTCCAAAAAAGCAATTTGAGCGAATTATAATGATTTTTAAAAAGACACGACTCGCGTGTCATACGCCACACAAAAGTAATCGATGGCACGCCTGGCGTGTCACCCGCACTGAACCGGTTAAGTACTAACATTTCTTTTCCTTTGTAGTCTATTTTTAAATGTGGGTCACAATTTTCAAGAACTTTAAATGGTCCTATGTACAGAGAGAGGATCGAGTTTGTTTATATTTTGTTCGTTTCTTAGTAGTATCAAATTACCAACATTGTATGTAACAAGATTGGCATAGCTATCATGTTTGTGTTTTCTTATTATTTTACTTTTTAATAAATTTTGTCTAGCGTCATATTGCGATTTTTGTAATCTATATATAAGTTGTTTAGGATAGTCGTAATCATTATAGGTATAAGGGATCTATCACGGTCGTTAAATTATTGGGTAAATTGCAAGGTTTTCCGAAAATGAGTTCGAACGGCGTTTATTTAGTTTCTGTGTGTACTGTCGTCGTAAAACTCCAGTAGAGTAACCAATTTTGTGTGTCATTATTAGTTTGGATTCGCAAATATGAAATAAGATTTTATGTGCATTTTCTAGACTGTCTATTGATTGGTGGTGGTATGCTGTTGATGTTAATTGCTTGATTTAATTTGTCGGGGTATCCCGCACCTTAGGACAAAATTATTAACAAACACAGAAATTACTGAAATAGTGTCTTTATTTTAAAGAGGATAAGCCTCTATATATCTTTACACTGTACACTGTAGTGAGTATATACGAATTATTATCTATATTATTAAAGTATGAATATATTTTCTGCTGAACTATACTTGGGGTGGAAAGGTGGAACAACAATCAAAGAGTGAATTCCGAGTAGGTACCCACCCTAGGGTGGATAAACGGAATAACCCATAAAAATTATCTTCATTTATCACGACAACAGCATAAGTACTAATTCCACTATTTAGGTACTTATACAAATACAATCAAACATTTGCTTAGTTTAAATACTAAAAACTAATTTTAACCGTTTATCAAACAAAGAACGTAGGTACATTTGTTCAAATATCCATACATTATCACGTGGTATCAAAATTAAGTATCCAGAAATTTTTTAATAATTATTGATGTTGATAACTACTAAACTTACCTGCAAGTGGAAGGAAGAAGGAACTAAAAAACTTTTTCTTGACTTGGATTTTCGTTTTTGCAGATAATTACCAAATTACTACTTATAAAACTTTCTGAACTCACAAATCAAACGCGTGGATGTTTCTAGTTAGTAGGGATATTCGATATACATCGATGCATCAGCGTTGCGACTGTAAAAAATTGAGTTGCCGTATTTGAAAACGAAAATTGCCGTATTTATGAAAAAAATCCACGAAATTGCCGTATAGTATTTATTTCTACAAATAATTAAATAAATTACATGAAATCTGAAATGTCTTCACCGTATAAGTTTCTAATTGATTCGAAAACATCACTCGCTTGTCTATGCAATGAATATTTTTCATTGCATTTCATTTTATTACGCATATCATTTGACACTATAAATTTCGAACAACCTCCTTGATTTTTAACTACTTGTCTTGCTAATAGAGCTCCGTTGACAGTGGATGTTATCAATTTGTTTCTAGATTTTGTTTTCATATTATTAACTTCACTAAAAACTCTTTCGCAATCTGCATTGCTATGTGGTAGACATAATACGTCTAGAGCAAAGTTTGCCAATAATTTGCAGGTTGTAGTGTCTTGGACATTTGCCCAAAATTCATATACTTTCCATGTGTCTATTTCTAATTCTGAAAATTTGTTTATGTTTGGTAGCAACCTCCACTCGTCATCAATTCGTTGCATATCCGAATCTCTCACAATTCGTGGCAATTGCTGGGTCAGTGGCAACAACGACGGAAAAGTTTCTCTGACACTTTGGCTCACAGCCTCTTTTGGTGACAAATATTTAAGAAGTGGAAGTATCTCATCTGAAAAATCGTATCTCTTTCGGATTTCCTTGCAGCTCGTTATGAGAAATTTTCGGCATCGATGATTAAATTCATTTAAAAGGTCTTTCTGGTTTATAATATTTGGTTTTTTACTTTAACACCCATGTATATTTGGGGAAGAAAATACTCTGAATTTTCTGGGTTAATAGAACATATTTCTGTCTGGTTAACATAATCTCTGAACATATAACATTGCAAGATCTCTTTGTAGAGAAATTTCATGTTATCGTCGAGTTCTACCAATCTGGCATCCGATCCTTGAAAATACTCATTGAGTTTTACAAATTTAGGCAATATCCATTGTAAAAACAAAATATATAGTTTTACGAAATCGTCATGTAATTCGCGAAAAATCAGCTCTGCAGCTACGGTGCGTTCCTCAAGCCATTTCTGAGCAAAAAATAATTTCAAACTATCCCATTGTTCTAACAATCTATTTACAACAGATAGTAGCGATAACCATCGCGTTTGAGATGGGTGTAGCAATTTATGCACTTTTGTATTCATAAAAATTTGAAATTCAACATACTCTGCTTGCCTTTTGGCACTATGTTTGAAAAATGCATACACATTTCGCGCCAAATCTTCACAACGTCGTGGTATTTCTTTACATGCTTCATTTGCGCACAGATGCATGGAATGACAGATGCACTTTATTATTTGTATACCAGGTAAAGCAGATCGTAATCGACTGGCGACTGAGTTCTGAGCACCCATCATCACATTACAGCCGTCTGACGCGAAACCGATAATATTTTCTAAGGGCACATTACGCTGAGTGAATGTTTCAATAATGGTTAAGTAAAGTGATTCAGCAGTACATCCTCGTGACGACGTTTCTCCTGTAACACTTTTCGCGTGCAGAGGCTCTAATTGCCATAAGCATGTTATAATTTTCTTATACTTTTTATCAAAATACCTAACAACAATGCATATTGTTTTGCAGGATGCAATGTCCGTAGACTCGTCAGCCATTACACTGAATTTCTGGTGTTTCAAAATATTCTCTAAGTACACTTTCTGACTTTCACCAATCACATTTTTCACAGTTGCTGTACATTTGTCTCTTTTCATAGCTAAATCAGCCGCTATTTTTGAATCGGGGAAGCAAGATTTCAATACATCCGACAAATGATCCATTGCCAGAAATGATATATTATGTTCAGCCACGAATCCCGCAAGTTTAATTTCAGCCTCAATAACTAAGACGTCTTTGTCCTTTTCACGTGATTTGTAGTAAGAGCTTAAACTTTTTGTAGAAAGTGCAGCCATTTGTCTGTTTTTATGCTTACTATTTGTGACATGCCGTCGCAGAGTTGAAAGTTCACATGATAATTTCACATCGCACTTAGTACACTTCGCTCTATACGGATCATCATCAACAGGAGCAATTCAGTCTTTGAAAAATTCTTCATTCTCCCACTGCTGTCGATATTTTTGTTTGATATGTTTACCCTTTCTAATTTTCTTTGGCGTAGAAGGGCCTTCTCCTTCTGTGTCACTCATCTTGTAAGAGTAGATCAAATCAAATCAGAACAATAAACTATAAAGTAATACTTTCACTAATACCTCCTCGTAACGATTAAAATGAAAATTCATGAAGCACGACCGTGCGCATGGGAGATCCAAATTAAATTTACTGCCAGAGCAGAGTAAAATGAGTAAATACTACACAAGTACAGTACACATCTCATAGTTCATAATGTTGTACATTCATTCGATAATATAAACAAAGTAAATATGTATATCTCTTTCATTCATTACTTCTATCAATGTCAACCATGTATCATGCTATCTTTGTCAGTCTCATAAAAGGAAAGATGGAACGGTAATCCCCCGTCATAGACAACTACTCATAAACAACCAGTCATAGACAACCACACTCTTTATCATGAAGGTTAGAGAACAGGAAAACGAAAACGACAGCCACCCACCGAGTCCCGAGCGGGCGGCGGTAAAGAAAAGTAGTGACTGCGAAGTTAGCCGTTTATGAGTACAAGTAGGTGAAGTTAGTTGAATAATGTACAAATTTTCATTTAATTTTTTCGTAGAAAATTTTCATGCTCCGTAAGTTTGTAACTTTTGACAGAAAGAAACATTAAAAATGGAGAAATATGTTATTGTGCGTGTATGTGCAAGTGGTTGAGCATTTGATCGGAAAAATAGACTGAAAATGACTTTTATTGACTACACTTAGTGATCGCAGCGCCTCACGGCCTCACTAATGTTGTCCATATTTCTGGGACACTATTTTCTACGGCGATCGTTCTCCTTTTCTCTAACCTTCATGCTCTTTATTATCACTTATGGGATGACGGAAGTGAAAAAATATCGATATCGAAACAGGTATTTATGTTTTTGTTCATAATTTGCCATCGTGGTTTATCGCAAAGCTGAATTGCCGTAATACTTGATACGGCAATGAAAAGCCTGCCGTATGCCGTATAATCTTTAAAAAAATCGTGGAATGCCGTATATTACGGCAATTGCCGTATCGATCGCAACGCTGCGATGCATCGAATTCACTCGATGTTTACAATACGATGCATCGAATCGATCCGATGTTTTGGAAAGTTATTGATATACTCGATGTATCGATGTACTTTCATAAAACATCGAATCAATGATAACCATTCAATTGTAAAAAGGTATACTTATCTATTAATATTATAACTTCTAAATTAGAAAAACTAAAACATGCTCTGATTTAGAAGTTATAATATTAAACCTGTTGGTGGCGCCAGTTGGCAGCTGTCAGTCCCTTAGCGGAATCAAGAAATTGATATTGGCTGGATGTGTGTTAAAGAGAATTTAAAGAAAATCTTCTGGTCTGTCTCGATCTTAAGCGGCTACTCACTTGCGTGCCGCAGAGGAAATTTAGGATGAACAGCGATCGGGGCAATGTCAGAACTGTCTCTACACACATGCCTGTCATTCAGTGTGAGAGTGTACGTCTTGCTGCACACACGCGTTGAGAATGTCTCCAGTTTTATCAAAATATCAATTAATCGGTAAATATAGTCTTGGCTCTTTTTTATATAGAATAAGGGTGACAAATGAGCACAGTCCGCCTGATGTTAAGTGGATACTGTTCGCGACAGCAATAGTGTTTTAAAACAAAGTTATTAAAAATAATATTAAAGGTTTTAATGGTATTAATGGTATGCTAATAGAGGACTAAATTGCCGATTTGTAATTACAGTTACACAAGAGATAGAAATAGCTAGTTAGCTGATAATAGCAGCTAGATAAGTGATAGTGGTAGCTAGTAGTAGGTAGCTAGTAGATAATAGCAGCTAGTTAAACAGTGATAATAAAAGCAGCTACTACTAGTACAAATAATTTACTACCAAACAACTGAAGAAATCGTCTGAAAAATGTAGTGACCAACCAATAGTGAACAACCGTAGTTGAACAACCATATTCAACAACCGTGGTCAATAACCAATAGTCAGAAGATTTTCACCAAACAGTTGAGCAGTCGAACCGTTGGCCACTACCTTGCCATTTGTATTCTACAGTTTATTTATTTATTTAAAAAGGTACACCAACAATACACGTATACATATTATAAAAGTTACATTTTTAAAGCACTATTCCTTATACATATACCTATTATAGGCGTACACAACATTGACAGTTCGTGCATTTTGATTGAAGGTCAGTACACAGTACCCCAACTGCACTCACAAAGACGGCAGTAGAATTATCCTCCGGAACCTATAGGTGTGGGACGTGAGCGACTGGCGGAGTATCTCCGTTAACATTTACTGACGATTTTCGCCCGTCTGGCACAGATGCTGTGGCTCAAAGATACCCATATTTATTGATAAAACAATTAATTAATTGATAATAACAACCATAACGCAGTCCTTAAAAGCTGCAGCATGACTCTACATCGTTTAAAAACGTTACGACGTTCAAATAACGTTATTTCTGCGGTGCTACCGCAAAAAAAAGACAAAAAGGAGATACTGGGTGAAGAAGCCGCTCTTTATACACTTCTATCACCAGTGTCCAAAATTTATATTTATTTATTTCTATCCATTGTGACGTGTGCTGCGCGCGAAAGTCACTGACGAACTGATTGAAATTGCCCCAATTGCGCTACACACGTGGCTCGGTAGCTATGATCTAGGGAGCAAGGAAGGTCTTGCACCCATGTCGCCCTGCCGCGGGGCCGACTTAGAAAATTGCCCCTGCTTGCCTACACACATCACAATTAAGGGTTATCCCCATTCCTACACCCTAGATTGCCCCTACGACTGGCAAGTGAGTAGATGCATTTAGACCATTTAACGCAGTGTACTTACCTCGCATGATTATTCCTCTCTGCCAAGGTATTGAATTTAAATGCTTGTGCGTTTACAAAAACTGTTTACGAAATCGGTTTTACCATTACAAGAATCGTTTCCGCCGAAGTAGGTGCTCTTTGAAAAATGCCGATCGGTGCGGTTAACGTGTGCATAAAGCAGTCAAAATACTTAAAGTTTACAAAAAGATAGAGTTATGTTCCATATGTAAGTATATTTATTGTGATGCATGCTTTTTCTCTATTGAAATCATTTAAAATAATATCATAAACATTGACCTACTACTAAATGGACCTCGGCTCTGCGTGCAAGTGTCCGAGTCAAAAAAGTTTCAAAATGCAAAAAGATTGATTGATGCAGTCTTCGTTTTGTCCACCGATAATACACTCCAAAATGGCGTACTGTATCACAAAACGAGCAAAACTAACTATATTTATACTAGCTGAGCAGGCAGACGTTGTTCTGCCCTTAGCGGCGAACCTCTGTACTATAAAAATCCTTAAATTCGCAATAAAAAAATATTGAAGGTTACTTATCGGAATAAAAAGTATCCTATCTCTCAAGTTGGACCAAACTGCAAACAGTGTACAAAATTTCATTGAAAACAGTTCAATAGTTTAGGAGTTCATCTCGGACAAACAATGTGACACGTAATTTTTATATATATTTTCGATAAGGACTATTAATATTTAATAATTTAAAAGTAATATTTTGCTTAGATACAAGATACGTAGTATTTAAATTAAATTCACATTAATTGTAAAAACAAAACATCATACCGATAATTTTCGCTAGAAGCTGCATAAGATGTAAAACAGCTTCTAGTTGAAGTTGAAGGCTGATAAATAGTCGCAAGTAAAATTAATATATATATTATATTATATAGATTGACTCGGGACACATTTTTCGTGAATTTTGTTCTAGACTCGCCGTTCATTTAGTAGTAGGTCAATGATCATAAATAATAATTTATTTATTCTTTATTGCATTCCTTAAGGCGCAGGTTGAGCAAAATGTCGCGCTAGTCGTTATTTGTGCTGTTTTTAGGAGCTATCTACTTTTTATTTAAAAGATATATCAACAAATAAAAAACACATTATATTTCTACATAATCTTGATTCCATAAAAGCTATATCCAATTTTTTTTAAAGGAATAAATATTAATATAATCTCCTTACAACGAAACCACATAAATGTGAAATTATTATTGATAACATGCATCTCCTCGTAAAGTAAGTATTATTTTATTTTGCGATTTACACCAATGGATAGGCAATTTATTAATGAACATTTCTATAGTAAATTTTTTTTCAAAAGACCAAAATTTGATTTTATTAAGAATTTATTTTAAAATCTGGGCATATTCTCTGCTCACGGGCTTGCTGAAGTCAGTGAGCCCTGTGCTCTTCGACGCGAAGCCCGTGTCGTTAGAGCGTCGACCAGCACATACACTCACGTCATATTAGTCGATAATAATATTACTTATTAGGTTATTTATAGGTAGTATTATTTGTTTGTTTTGGGTATAATTTTTCGTATTAGTTATACATATATTTCTTGTGTTTTTTACTGCGCGATGAAGCTTTTTGCGTGTATTTTCTTTGAAGTAAATGCAAATAAAAAAATGAAGCACCATTAGCATGTAAGGTTCGAATCCATAATTAAAATTTCGACAAATATTATAATTTACACTATAAAAGGCTAATTCAATATTATCACCCAACCACAATATCTTATCAGGTATAGTACCGCCTCGTTGGTCTAGTGGTTGTAGTAGTGCGAGTGCTGATCATGAGGTCTCGGGTTCGAATCCCGGGTCTTATCAAAAAGTCAGTAATGAGTTTTTGGCCCGTTTTTGTTTTTATTTATTGCTTGTTTTTTCTTCTTTTTCAAAAAAAAATAATTGAGTACATAAGATGTTCTATACGCCGAATGTCAAAGAGAAAAGCTAGTACATCTTTTGCTAAACTTTAAAATCTAAAACCAATTTTAAAACAGACGAATTGATCATAACTCCCTTAGCTATAAAATAAGTTATGATCTAATTAATGGTATTTATTCCAGTTTATGGCAGCTCTGATTTATATTACGTGGCTGAAATTAGGTACATCTTATTAGGTACGTCAAACCAAATAACAGCCGGGCGGCTGACATTATGCACTCCATACATTTCTTATATTATCTAATTACAGCCCCATTAATTTCCACTAAAAGAAAATAAATAACTTGTAAATTCAAACAAAAATAACTGCATTACTATGTCTATAGTCATATTCATACAAATCAAAAAGCCTATATATGAGATAATGTAAAGTAAGCACAATTTTACCGGGATCATAACTTGTCAAATAATTAGGAAAATGATCGTTTTTCGTTGCGTACCTGTTTTGATTTTAACACTGTTAGGTTTAAAACTGCGAGGTAATATTTGAATAAATATAGTTTCCTCTAGGTACAAAGAATTTTTTAGATGAAAATATTTGTAGTTAAGACTACTAGAAATCTTATTTATGGAGTAAAAAGGCGAAAAGACTGCAATTAGGGGCATGACTGGTATTAGGGGCTTCTACCCTAATTCGGTAAAAAGTATCTAAGTAGGTATTAATATACCTACTTTTTACTATAAACTAAAATTTTTTTAAACTAAATTTAACTTAAAAAAACTAAAGTGACCATTTATTTTTTAACTCAAAACAGGACATGGGTTTATTTACACTCTAAAAACTATAACTTTACACAATTAGTGTTCAATATAAAATTATATTCGGTATAGACGGTAATTATTAAATGCAACATATTTTTTTTTATTATTAATTACATTTGTCAGTGGATTAAATTTGCTTTAATAAAGTTGGTGATAATTTTAAATAAGAATAAAATTCTGCTTAAGTTTTTTTATTGTTACCTTTGTTAACAACATCGCCTTTAGAACTGGAACCGTAAGTGTTTCTTTCAGACGTCCACAATTTGTTCAAAATAAAAAAAATATTCTTTATACTGGAGCATTTGTACCAGGGAGACATAAAATATATTCGATTAAAAAAAATATGTTGAAGATTGTTGACTTTGAATACTTCCATCCAACGAGTTACGGGACAATTTTGTGTCCCGGAGCTTTGTTTGGGGACAATGGGACAGGTGACTGAGAAAAGGGACAGTCCCGTTCAAAACGGGACGTATGGTCACTTTAGCTATAAACCGGCGACGGCTCCGTGGCGCACTGGCTTAGCAATCAGTTGCTGCACTGGGGGCCGCGGGTTCGAATCCCGCACGGAACAAGTATTTGTATGGCCTACAAATAATTGTTCCGGGTCTGGATGTTTGTCCTTGTGCAATTTATGTTTGTAAACTGCCTCCACGACTCTTATTCTATATTACTCTCACTCTGCGAAACATCCTATTTATTTATGTATTCTTTATTGCACCAAATATTTGTACAAAAGGCGAGCTATCTATCTATTTACCTATAGTGAGTAGGTATCTTTTAAACTCACAATTTTCAATGCTTCATTTTTAATATATAATTAATTATAAAATTTCATAATTAGATAATATTATATGAGAATACATAACTCTAATATAATGCAACTAATAAACCGAATAAAAAATTTGAGATACATTTATCGTTGTACGCTGTGTGTATTTCCATAAAATAGTTTATTGATGTTGAAAAAATACTACGTTCTTACAGTAGGTGGCGCCTTACATATTTCTTACGTGATATTATATTGTAGCGAGTCAGCGCGGCACACCAAATGCTCAAGGTCGTTCGCATGGAGTAGCCCCTTAATATAAAAGAATACAAAGGGTGGACTTAATGCCTTGAGGCATTCTCTACCAGTCAACCCATAGAGTGATGAGAATTTGACGTAGGTGTAACAGTACCTATAGAATAAAAACAAAATAAAAAATAAATAACTAAGATATACAGGTTGGCCGAACAATTGACGTCATAAAATTTTTTTTAGGTCCGGCAGGTCGTGCGGTATTCGAATTACCCCCATGTATGTTCCGCGATTTTTGATAGTTTTCGAGTTATAATTTTCTTTAAATTTTTTGGTAAATTTCGTCTTGACTGTCTTAAAAATTAAAAATAAAAATTTGAAGACTTTTTTGAGATTTTTTTATTTTTGCAAATGAGTCTTCATAAGTTGTCCTTTTACGCATAAAATAATAAACTTCGTATCTTTACTAAAGGTAAAGAAATTTTTGGTCTAAAGTTAAAAATTTACGTTTTGTGAGTTATGTCTTAGATTTTTAACTTTAAATTAAAAATTTAAAAAGGTGGAAATTTAAAATCTAAGTCTGTTTGAAAAATGCGCCAGGCTCACAGCTTTCATAATCATTAAAAAAAAATTAGTACTTAATAGGACTTATTTGGCTAAAATCCGTCTTCAAAGACAGCAAGTTGGAAAATTATTAAAATTAGCCAACTTAATTTTTTGCCATAATCATCATTCATGAGGCTAATTAATGATGAGAGAATGTTGGAAAATAAGATTGATCAAGGAAAATTAACGATAATGTAAAAAGTAGATGAAAATGTAGAAGAATTTATTTTTTAAACTTTACAGTAAGTTTTCGAAGTGACCACCTCTAGCAGCAATGCATGACCTACATCTGCGTAAAAAATTGCGTTTCAATCTTCTAAAAGCTTCTCTGTTATCCCTGACCACACGTTGGGCTTCGCAAAGCTTCTACCTTAATTCTTGTTCATTGTAACATTCACGAGCGTATGCTACTTCCTTGTAGTAGCCAACAGGGCGAATCGATTACCCAAAAAATGTGGGAGATTTTATATTTCATTCATATTGACATACCTATTGATTCTACGAGTATAAAATTTGTGTGCGAGGCGTGTGCATTTGTGTGCGTGTGTGTATGGGGATATGATTGGTTATGTGTGTTTTATGTAGGTACGAACATCGCACTAAAATATTGACGATATGTAATAAAATCTATAATTAATATAACAGTTAAAAATAAATACAAAAGCACAGTAGATATTTATGTACGTAACATATATTTATAATCTATTATTCTTAAATATATACAGAGTATTACACTTTTGTACTGTAGAACACAAAGTATTGCCGCTTTTTACGAAGACCATTAATTATTTTTCAATCCTAAGTTGTTGTTGTTTTTATTATTTGCTCGAGAGAGCAGGCAAAGGAACTAAGCCATACAGCCTTGTCTTTTTTATTTTGAATATATAAAATTTTAAAGTGTAAAGGCCGGAACCAAGTCTTATTTTTCTTCTTTCTATCTCTTCGAAATCCATAAAGGCCGAAGTCAAGTTTTTTCTTTAATTCTTCATATTTTCAGAAACCCGTACAGGCTAAAGCCAAGTCTTCTTTATATTATATTATATTATTTGTAGGTTTCAATCCGTGTAGATATGTCAATACAATATTTTCAAGAACAGGGATACCATATTTCATATTTCTTTTACAGTATTATGAATAAAATTGCAAAGTGCTAAATATGTCTTAGTATTCCTAAGAACATCTTGCAGGGCACGCGGGACGCTTTCTGAGTTTTCATAAACTTGCATAAGTTTTTCAATGAGTAGCAATCTTTCAATGGCGTACGCTGGGCAGTTAAATATTATATGTTCTGCAGTCTGATCTGCTTCTGTATTGCAGAAATTGCATGTTGCAGATGCTACTATTCTCATCCTGGAAAGATGAGCGTTCAGTCGATAGTGGCCAAATCTAAGTCTGCACATTATTGTATAAAATTTTCTGTTATGATATCTCTCGTTGCGAGAAAACCAAGGAATACTTAATTCTGAATTAATTGATGCATACCAACGACCTTTTCCTGCCTCTAAAACAACATTCCATTGCATTTTCCATTCTTCTTTTAACTGTTTCTTTAAAATTGAATATAAATCTGTATGTGGCATTGCAACATCGGTTATCCTTTCAATATCAGCTGTAACTATACTTTTAGCTAAATGGTCTGCTCTTTCATTTCCTTGAACCCCAATATGTGACGGAGTCCATAAAAATTTTACTTCCAAATTATTTTCTTTCAATTTCCACCACAAACTTTTGATTTCATATATGATGAAAGACGTTTTAGCATCTAAAGCTCTTGCCTTCAGTGCCTTCAAGACACTTATGCTATCAGAGATCAGTAACCATTTATTAGATACATGTGGGTGTTCTTCTATATATTTAAGAGCAATTAAGACAGCATAACATTCTGCAGTGTATATGCTTGCTGATGCGGGAATGGAAAGGCCACATCCAGTTTTCAGATGAGGTATGTAAAATGCACAGGCTACTTTATTTTCAACTTTTGAACCATCTGTGTAAATTTGTCGATATTCATCATGTGTAGATATAAGTTCATAAACCTCTTCTTTTCTTTTCAATTTTTTATCAATATTTATGTGTATATCACTGAATTTACTTTCATAATTCCCCTTATAACAAGGCCAAGTATGTGTGCTTTTGTGAATATTATATTGTTCATCATATCGTATCACTTCATGAAAGTCATGAAGTATATATGGGGCTGAGTTAGATATAGAAGACATACTATTATAGTAAAATAATACTTTTTGAAAAAGAGGATGATGTGACAAAGAATTGATATTTAATAAAAACCTAAATTTCAGATATTTAAACCTAAGTAATATAGGAGGAGTAAGACATTCAGCCTGTAAAGAAACAATAGGAGTTGTTCTCATAGAGCCGGTAATAAGTCTTAAATTCTTATTTTGTATATTATCTAATTTGTTTACTAGTTTTTTATTTGATGCAAAACAAAGGAAGCCATACTCAAAATGGCTTCTTACCAAAGACTTATATAACATTAATAATATTTCTGGATCAGCTCCCCAGTTAGTACTAGCCAAAGCTTTTAATACATTAAAGGCCTTAGAAGCTCTGTCTGTAATAGAATTCACGTATTTGGTCCAAGATAAATTATTTGTAAAAATTACACCTAAGAATTTTGCACAACTTTCTATTGGTAAAAATGTATTATTATAAATTATTCTAGTGTTAAATGGACGAATTTTATTAAATATTACAACTTTACTTTTCTCAGTACTAATATCTAAATTTAAGTATGAAAAGTAAATGTGCAATTTCTTTAAAGCCTCATTTAAAATGGTTACCAAGTTTTTGACATTTGCTCCTGAGGCGTATATGACCAAATCATCTGCATATTGTAAATTAGTAACATTTGATCCTAAAATATTGTTTAATTTAAATATGTATAAAATAAAGATAAGAGGACTTAATATTCCTCCTTGACAAACACCTTTATAACTGAACCTAGAACCAATAATTGTATTGTTATTATTAACTTTGGCAAAAACTCTTCTTTCATGTAAAAAGTTAAATATCCATTTTACAATTTTTTCAGGAATGGCCAAAGACCTCAACTCTGCGGCGAGTACATGAAGATTGACGTTATTAAATGCACCAACAATGTCAAAGAATATGCTAATTAATATTTCATTATTTTCCATAGCTTTAAAAATGTCTAAATGTAGAAATGCAATACTTTCTCTAGATGACTTACGGCGTCTGAATCCAAACTGATTTGATGGTAAAAGACAATTTTTTTCTAGATAAAATTCTAATCTAGATTTTATAAGTTGCTCATATATTTTACCCATACAAGATGTAAGTGCTATAGGTCTGTAAGATTCTGCAATGTGAGGTTTTTTTCCAGGCTTTAAAATGGGTATCAAACAATCTTCTTTCCAATCGTTAGGAATAAGTGAATGAAACCATAACATATTATATATTTTCAAAACTAGTTCTCTACACACAGTATTCATATTTTTTAAAGCTTTATATGGAACAGAATCTAAACCACAAGTAGTGTCTTTTCTAGAGTTAACAGCTGAGTTGAATTCGGTCAAGGTAAAAGGTTTGGTAAGATAATCACAATGATTATCATTTGAGGAGTTAGGGGTTAGAGGTGATTCATCTGTTTCTGGAGTATATTTTTTCAAAAATTCATTAGCCCAATTAGAATCTATGACAGATGTGTTATTATGAATAAAAGTTTTGTTAAACTTTTTAATGTAGTTCCATACTCTAGTCAATGGAGTAGATCTATTAAAAGTTTCACATAGTTTTTTCCAGCTAAGATGTCTTTCAATCTTCAAAGTAATTTTTTTAACAGCTTGTAGTCTTTTAAAATTAATATAATTTCGTTCTGTCGGATCATTCTTAAATACTAAATATGCATTTTTACAATTTAATACTGCCTGTTTGCATTTTAAATTCCACCAAGGTAGAGAATTTTTCTTTCTAATTCTTTTAAAAGATTGCAAGTTAACATTTCGATTAGAAAACTGATTGGATGGTGTGGATTCATGCATGGCTTGTTTAACTAGTTCTATTAAGTCTGTATAACATTGTAAAGGATTACTATAATCAAAACTATAATTTTTAATTAAATTATCTATTAAATTTGTATATTTTGACCAATCTACCAATTTTAAGTTTATGTTATTTGATACAGCTGTTTCTTGAAAATTTTGACTATTAACCGTAATGTTTGTCTTTACAGGAAAATGATAGCTGCCTAGAGAATCATCATCACATACTTGCCACTCACAAGACAGAGCCAGTGAAGATGAAACAAGTGTCAAGTCTAATGCATTCTGCCTCCATCTATGAGATCCTACTGTAGTCATCTGACCATCATTCAAGATTACAAGATTGTTGTCATCTATACTTGCAAGAACGTCCCTACCTCGTGAATCTAATTCAGTACATCCCCATAACGTGTGATGGGCGTTGAAATCACCAGCTATAAAGACTGGCTGTGGCAAACTTTGGATTAAATTATCTAATTTGGATTTATTATAATTAATTGATGAATTAGGGGGACAGTAAACACTAACTAAAGTTAATAATTTATCATTGTATTGCATTTGTACAGCTATATTTTGTAATGAGTCATCAGAGAATGTATTGATAGCACGAAATCCAATTTTGTTATGTAGAAGTATTGCTACTCCATTATGATCATTACCTGAATCTAATCGTATAATATTATATCCTTTTACTCTAAAATTGTGCCTAGGTTTAAGCCAAGTTTCACATATGAGAGCAACATCTATGGTGTTCTCATATAAAAATTGTGTAAATTGAAAGCGATTTTTAATTAAACTCTGTGCATTCCATTGTAAAATCTTAAACTGATCCATAAAATATTAAATGTTAAATAATGAAATATCTATTTTGGTTTCATTGTATCTATGAGAACATCTTTATTAAGCTGAGAAGATATGGTGGTTTGTTCATTTGATTTATTAAGAGTTAATACTTTAATGACTGTATTTAAAATTATATTAATAATGTCATCATTCTTTAGCTGTGACATAAGAGCATCTTTGGGATTTTTTTTGTTTAATTCGGGGAATTCGTTTTTATTAAAAAGGTCTACAAATGGGGTTTTGTGTAATTTAGCCTGTTTTTCTTTTATCTTTTGTTTCTTAACAGGACACTGTCCAGAAATGCTTAGATGGTTTCCTTTGCAATGTATGCATATCGCTTTATCTGAAGAGACTTTGCAATCTTTGTAGCTGTGATTTTCAGTACAAATTGAGCATTTAACAGAATTTTTACAATACTTTGCTAAGTGACCATACCTCAAACAATTGTAGCACTGCTTCACTGGTGGAATATACTGATTTACCACGAACCGCCAACCATGAAGATCGACGTGGTCCGGCAAAACATTACAAGCAAACGTGATGGCCACGGTGCCCGTCGGCTGCAGCAAACTGCGTCCTGCATCATTCTTATGTTTCCTCATTATCCTTTTAACACATATTATCTTTCTATGAGTCGTTAACATACAAAAAATTCTTGAATTAGAAAGATTAGTGGGAACATTGGTTATGACTCCTGTTATTTCTGTCCCTACAGCTGGGATAGATGCCTTCATTTTGTATTCATTAAGAAAAGTAATATTATTTAAAAATGCATTCGCTAGAGAGGGCTTTTCAAAATGAACGCCTATTTTGTATTTATTCATAGATTGCAAATATTTAATGCCTTTATTGAACCTCTTCATATGTGTGGACAGAGACATCATGTCCCGCGTGCCGATTGGCCTTTTTTCATCATTTGATTCGACAAATACAACAAAATCAACGAGAATAGAGTCCTCAGGGTATCTCCTGTTGTAGTCTGATACAAAGTACGGCTTATACTTGCGCTGCTCTTTCTCAGGATCTTCCTCAGTGCTGGTATCAATTTCTTCCTCCTTAGTCGTTTCTTCAAACACTTCTTCTTCTCCCGGCAACTTTTTTTTTCTACGTTTCCCCATGATGGGGAAACCCAGTAACAATAAACAATAAAAGTTTAGTGCCTTTTAACTAAATAAAACAAAATTAAAATTTAAGTTTAAAAAAGGCGCCTATCACGTTTCAAGGTTCCCGCGCTTTTTTCTTTTTTTTTTCAATCCCAAGTATAATGACGGAAAAAAGTAAGTTTGGTTAAGCGTAAACTTCGGCCAGGAGATGGCAAATGTTTAATTTTTTTAAATTGCTCCGTTCCGTTGCTGCGTGAAGGAACGATAAAAACAAATAAACAAAAAATCACACTTTCACATTTATAATATTTTATTAGTATGGATTGTCAAGAATGACAGATAAACTTTTGAAACAGATTTACAATCGGCTTTTTGAGGGTGGAACTATACACTCGCCCTCTCTTTCTCGTTCTAGTAAATAACGGTTCTGAGTGACCAAAAAGGATAGAAGCACAGGATAGTGCGATTCCGTGCTGCCAGATGTAGTTCAACCTTAAGCCTTAAAACGGTTTAACTCTATAGGTTGGGTAAAATCTGTAAAATTAGACCATTTAAAACCCCTATACAGATAACCTTTCCGGTTGATCATCACATTAAAAAATGGTAAAAGCATTTCATATTCTAGGCAACACTCGAATATTATTGCGTAGTATTATTGCTTGTATTGACATTTAGCTTTCGTATTCTTTTACAAAGAAATACACCACCAAATTGTATAGTTACTTATGAAAAGTAATATTCTTACCCTTATCTTTTTTCCAAGAGTAATTTTTACATGATTTCACAACACAAACAGTCATTTTGCGAAATTAAAAACACTGGTGCGTGACATATGTTCACAGTGAACGTCGCTGGCGTAATGGCGGAACGATCAAACGAATACGCCAGTATTGGCGCCTCTGAAATCGAAGCGTTTTAGGCGCGCATACACGGTATCTGGACCTATAAAACATCTTTGATTTTTACATACTAAATTCTGTTTCCAGTACCTCAAAATCTACCAAAAAAGTAGAAATCTACTAAATCTGGTCACGCTGTATACTGTATTCAGTGTTTCCACTTTAATGGTTTCAATTCTCTCGTTTAATTGAATTTTCCCTTTTGGCCGTTTTTCCCCCTTGTTAACTTTATACAAATATATATTTATTTTTTCAAACCTTATTTATTTAATAACAAAAATAGGATTTACCAAAATCATTTCAAATGAGATGAAAATATAACGCTTATAAATAAAAAAATTACTAATTTTGAAAAAGAATTCCACGTTTTTAAAATAAAATAAATTGGAAATTCGAATTCTTAGCCAAACAAAAATTATTTAGAGTTCAAATGGCCAATACTGCGGTACGGGAATTTCATTGGTAAATCCTATTTTTGTTATTAAATAAATAAGGTTTGAAAAAATAAATATATATTTGTATAAAGTTAACAAGGAGGAAAAACGGCCAAAAGGGAAAACTCAATTAAGCGAGAGAATTGAAACCATTAAAGTGGAAACACTGAATACAGTATACAGCGTGACCAGATTTAGTAGATTTCTACTTTTTTGGTAGATTTTGAGGTACTGGAAACAGAATTTAGTATGTAAAAATCAAAGATGTTTTATAGGTCCAGATACCGTGTATGCGCGTCTAAAACGCTTCGATTTCAAAGGCGCCAATACTGGCGTATTCGTTTGATCGTTCCGCCATTACGCCAGCGACGTTCACTGTGAACATATGTCACGCATCGGTGTTTTTAATTTCGCAAAATGACTGTTTGTGCTGTGAAATCATGTAAAAATTACTCTTGGAAAAAAGATAAGGGTAAGAATATTACTTTTCATAAGTAACTATACAATTTGGTGGTGTATTTCTTTGTAAAAGAATACGAAAGCTAAATGTCAATACAAGCAATAATACTGCGCAATAATATTCGAGTGTTGCCTAGAATATGAAATGCTTTTACTATTTTTTAATGTGATGATCAACCGGAAAGGTTATCTGTATAGGGGTTTTAAATGGTCTAATTTTACAGATTTTACCCAACCTATAGAGTAAAACCATTTTAAGGCTTAAGGTTGAACTACATCTGGCAGCACGGAATCGCACTATCCTGTGCTTCTATCCTTTTTGGTCACTCAGAACCGTTATTCACTAGAACGAGAAATAGAGGGCGAGTGTATAGTTCCACCCTCAAAAAGCCGATTGTAAACCTGTTTCAAAAGTTTATCTGTCATTCTTGACAATCCATACTAATAAAATATTATAAATGTGAAAGTGTGATTTTTTGTTTATTTGTTTTTATCGTTCCTTCACGCAGCAACGGAACCGAGCAATTTAAAAAAATTAAACATTTGCCATCTCCTGGCCGAAGTTTCCGCTTAACCAAACTTACTTTTTTCCTTCATTATACTTAGGATTGAAAAATAATTAATGTCTTCGTAAAAAGCGGCAATACTTTGTGTTCTACAGTACAAAAGTGTAGTACTCTGTATATATTTAAGAATAATAGATTATAAATATAAGTATGTTACGTACATAAATATCTACTGTGCTTTTTTATTTATTTTTAACTGTTATAATAATTATAGATTTTATTACATATCGTCAATATTTTAGTGCGATGTTCGTACCTACATAAAACACACATAACCAACCATATCCCCATACACACACGCACACAAATGCACACGCCTCACACACACATTTTATACTCATAGAATCAATAGGTATGTCAATATGAATGAAATATAAAATCTCCCACATTTTTTGGGTAATCGATTCGCCCTGTTATTACCGAAGTCACGCACATTAATGCAGCCATGCTACGTAAGATATGCGCGTCACGTGGTACTCACGCCAACATGAATCAAAGACTGGCATCACTATGAACGGTGCGGTGTGTTAGCAACACGGTATCTGGACCCAAAGAGAATATAATCACTACGTTTATCTGGACCTATAAAACATCTTTGGTAAAAATTATTTGGTATATTTTAGTAGAATTCTCGCTTTTCAGTTATTCTAGTACTTTTTTTTTCCTCAAATGGATTGTAACTATTTAATTTTCATTCTTTTCGTTACCATTCGTGCCGTGAGCATAGAGTGTGATAGACTAGTGGGAATTCCTTTATTAAGAATTTTTATAACCGAGTTTAAAATGAAACGTAAATATACACAAGGATATCGCGATGAATGGGAGCAAGATCCCTAATTTAAAAGTTGGTTATGTTAATCTAAGGTAAGCACTACCAGTGCTCATTGTAAAGCATGCAACTGAGAAGTACTAAGTAGAGTGGCGTCTTTGAAGGAACACTTGGCTACATCAAAGCATATAAGAAATATGAAAGGATATTCCGGCATTTCTCAGGTATGCAAGTTACTTACGTTAATATGTGGAATGTAATTCTTAGTTAATTATTCTTGTCAAGACTTTTTTTAATACTTTCAACTTACGCAGTAGTGTGAACACGTATTGTGTTCTAAAGTTTATGAATTTGATTTCCACTCAAAAGATAACATTCGCTGGTTAATGTACGTTTATTATCAACGCATTTTTATAACAATTACTATACAACTAAGTGTTAAACACACATAGTTGTATAGTAAATTTTGGGAATAAGAATGCAAATGCTACTTGTCAGTTTATATTTGATCACCTTAACATCTATAAATGTAAAGTAAAGAATCAATCAGTAAAAAAAAACAATCTAAAAAGTAAAGATGCGATGAGACAATACTGTCTTGTCTCATCGCATCTTTACTTTTTAGATTTTATATCACCCATAACTACAAAATTTAACGTTATTTTTCAAAGTGATCAGACACTTATTCATAAAATTGAAACAGACATACAAAACATGATGAGTTCCATTTTGAGTTGCTTTATGAAGATAAATTATATAAAAACTACTCCGCTTCAGTCAAGTTCAAGAATACATTTCCTTCCTATACAAAAATGTACCTGGGCACAAACGTAGCAGTGACAATGGAATCATTAAAAGATGATGTTCGAATGAGATCCAAAATTGAAGAATTCCTTAACAGATGTCAATCATTTTTGATCGCATTGAGTAACGAATTTCTGCAAAGACTGCCTGTACGAGATAATTTTTGCAGGATTTGTCATTCATCGATCCCCAAAAAGCAGTGTATGGTGAATTTCGAACTCTGATAAGAATACTCCAATGATTTCCTAACTTAGTTGCAACAGAAAACATGCAAATTGTTAACAATGAGTATAGGGAGTTGAAATTAGATGTTTCCGTGTCAAATTGATTCTCAACTTCTAGGTCGACGTCTGTAATTTTTATGGTGAAGTAAGCCAAATCTGTGATGCGAATAGCAAAGCAAAGTAGGGCAATTTGTCCCGATTTGTGAAGCAAATGACGATATTACCTTTGTCGAACGCCAAAGTAGAAAGAATATTTTCCGATATTAATAGGATTAAAAATCAAGATCGAAACCGATTTAATAATAAGAATGTTGTTCCAAAAATGCATGGAAAAGAGGGGCTACGATAGTTGGAAGGAGGATGTAGCAGATTTGGTCCTGACCGAAGTATGATTAAGTTAATGGACTCAAAACAGTTTTATGACAATGTTACGCAACATAAAGACGAAAAATCTTAACTTTAAGTTTCATTTTGTTATTATTTTTTAATTATATTTTTATTTACAATTTAATAAAAAAAACATTGTTTTCTTTAATTAATAGTGGTTTCTTTGTTATTTTTATTATTTTATCGTTTAATCAAGAAAACATTCATGATTTTACGTTGTAACACGACAGCAAAAAATATAATAGATTTTTAGTATTTTCTCGTTCTCTTTTGGTAGAATTCAGTAGCTTTTAACCTCCACAAGCAGTAGATTCGTCAAATGAAATCTGGTCACACTGACGGTATATATCCGGACCGGAAGTCCCGACCAAATGCTATTGAGTGACTTTGATTTGCAGCTTTGCATTTGCACCGTTTTTGCACGAACCTCCGTAGGAGTAAAGCTGAGAACAAATTATCGGACGCGTCCGTCAGCCAGTCGGCTTATTTGAATCTAGCCAGTACATTTAATACTACACTGTGCAAACTATCGGTCGTAAGACGCGGACGTGCCCTTGGGTCGTCCTTGAGCGTTCAGACGTCCGAACAGAATCTAGCCGGCTGGATATTCGTGCGTCCTCGGACGGTGTGCACAGGCCACGGGACGCGTCCGCGGACGTTTCGAGCGTCACAAACGAACCGACCGTGCTCGCGACATGTCAGACGAAGAAAATTTAATTGAATGTGTTCGTGGCCACATAAATGCTACTTTAAAACAGGAAGTGTGGGAGCTAATTGCTGCTGAATTAAACATCATTTTCAATCAGACTAAGCAGAAAATGAAATTGGTTTTCATTAATTCTTAAGTACATTTTGTAACGTTTATCATCTTTTTGTAAGTCTGGATACAATGTATGAAATTCATCATACTCGAGTCGTTTTACATTAATATCATGGACCCAAACACTCCTTTTCACTTTTTTTTTTTTGGAAAACAACATAAGGCAGCTGCTGCTAGCTCTATAAATTCATCCTCGCTGTCGCTGCTTGTCGTGTTTCTCGATTGAAACACCTTTATAGAATGACTGAAGTGAGGCGTCAGAAGACGCCGTCTTAACTACCGTGCACACCGCTAAGCCGCGACTGTCAGCCGCGGCTGACGGACGCGTCCGATAATTTGTTCTCAGCTTTATAGTGTTCTGTGGCACGAACTAACTAGAAACATCCATGCGTTTGATTTGTGAGTTCAGAAAGTTTTATAAGTAGTATTTGGTAATTATCTGCAAAAACGAAAATCCAAGTCAAGAAAAAGTTTTTTAGTTCCTTCTTCCTTCCACTTGCAGGTAGGTTTAGTAGTTATCAACATTAATAATTATTAAAAATTTTCTGGATACTTAATTTTGATACCACGTGATAATGTATGGATATTTTAACAAATGTACCTACATTCTTTGTTTGATAAACGGTTAAAATTAGTTTTTAGTATTTAAACTAAGCAAATGTTTGATTGTATTTGTATAAGTACCTAACTAGTGGAATTAGTACTTATGCTGTTGTCGTGATAAATGAAGATAATTTTTATGGGTTATTCCGTTTATCCACCCTAGGGTGGGTACCTACTCGGAATTCACTCTTTGATTGTTGTTCCACCTTTCCACCCCAAGTATAGTTCAGCAGAAAATATATTCATACTTTAATAATATAGATAATAATTCGTATATACTCACTACAGTGTTCAGTGTAAAGATATATAGAGGCTTATCCTCTTTAAAATAAAGACATTATTTCAGTAATTTCTGTGTTTGTTAATAATTTTGTCCTAAGGTGCGGGATACCCCGACAAATTAAATCAAGCAATTAACATCAACAGCATACCACCACCAATCAATAGACAGTCTAGAAAATGCACATAAAATCTTATTTCATATTTGCGAATCCAAACTAATAATGACACACAAAATTGGTTACTCTACTGGAGTTTTACGACGACAGTACACACAGAAACTAAATAAACGCCGTTCGAACTCATTTTCGGAAAACCTTGCAATTTACCCAATAATTTAACGACCGTGATAGATCCCTTATACATATAATGATTACGACTATCCTAAACAACTTATATATAGATTACAAAAATCGCAATATGACGCTAGACAAAATTTATTAAAAAGTAAAATAATAAGAAAACACAAACATGATAGCTATGCCAATCTTGTTACATACAATGTTGGTAATTTGATACTACTAAGAAACGAACAAAATATAAACAAACTCGATCCTCTCTCTGTACATAGGACCATTTAAAGTTCTTGAAAATTGTGACCCACATTTAAAAATAGACTACAAAGGAAAAGAAATGTTAGTACTTAACCGGTTCAGTGCGGGTGACACGCCAGGCGTGCCATCGATGATTTTGTGTGTGGCGTATGACACGCGAGTCGTGTCTTTTTAAAAATCGTTATAATTCTCTCAAATTGCATTTTTGGAAAATTTATCCAGAACAAAATATTCATTATTTTGCGACTAGTTCATGCATGCAGCTTCGTTTCTGGATATATTGAAAATTTGAAATTTTTAGGGGTTGACAACCTTTTTTTAACGTGTACATGGTACTATTTTTACTTTGTGGGTTTTATGAATATTTTGTTCTGGATAAATTTTCCAAAAACGCAATTTGAGTGAATTCTAACGATTTTAAAAAAGACAACTCATGTGTCATACGCCACACACAAAAGTAATCGATGGCGTGTCATCCGCACCGAACCGGTTAAGTAAAAAAAATGTTTTAAAAAACATATCTACTATTTTTGTTAGTAAAACTTATATAAATAAATAAAAAATGTTTTGTCATTTTCATATAAAAGAAATAATTTTTTTTCGATGTCTATTTTTAATTTTTATTTCATTTTTTTTAATACTCGTATTTTAAGTTAGTTAAAAAAAAGGAATTTTGTTTATCCCTTTTTTTCTTTTCAGCCGATAGGCGTGTAGTATAGTGGTGTAAGTACCTAAGTTGATTACCTAATAAAACTGTCTTGTAGTAGTAAAGGAGACATTAATAAATTACTCAGTCATCGAACAACACGTTTTCTCATTAAGACCTGAGCTCTCATCATTACATATCTCAAGATCTGTTCATTTTCGGCCATACATATGTTGGGTCAAATTTGTATTGTCTATTGTTCTAAGGGTTCTCTTCTCTATATTACTCATTACTATACTCTTTGGCGGGATCTATAACTTTGACAAGTAAGTAACCATTCGGTTACGGCACAACGTCAGGGGTTAAAAAACATTCTAATTGTTACCTCGAATTCGCTGCCCTCATTGTAGATGAGGGAATCCTGTCATTGCATCATAGGTTTCATAACGACCAGTGACCTATTCACGTTTTTTTTTTATAGAATAAGGGTGACAAACGAGCACACAGTCCACCTGATGATAAGTGGTTGCTGCGGCCCATAGACATCTACATCTATCCTCTATTATAAATCAAAATGTAGATGCGTTGTCACCCGTGAGGACTAAGAGGGAATGCCTCATTTCCAGTAAAAAGGGCCTCCGGCCACCTGCACTCACCAAGCGAAACGCAGAGGTAAACCTCTACTTCACGCTGGTTTTCTGTGAGGTCGTGGTACCACCCCGGTTCGAGCCGGCCCATCCGTGCGACAGCAAAAGCTGCCGCGTGGCTCTACCACTGTTTAAACATCCCATGGAAGTCTTTCTCCTCAGTCTCTGCCGTTAGAAAAGGAAAATGCCAGTGACCCTATGAAACATTCAAAATATTAGATCTAATGTAAATGAAGCATAATTATATTTTAATAAATTCAGACTAAGACGATAGATGTGAAGTGATGCCGAACCAACAGCGCTGCCCTTGCAGTGACCTATTTGATGTCGCATTTTAATTTTAATTTTTTTGTTTTATTTTAACTAGCAACCGGTCCCGGCTTTGCACGGGTGATATCTCGATTCTACAACAGCGCCACCTAACGGGTCCAGCTATGGTGTAAGTGTAAGCAATAATTTGACAAAGTTTTAGTGCAATCTGATGAACGGTATGGCATCGCATAAAATACGAACAAACAAATATTAATTTTTATATATTAAATTAATTACGCATGCATGTACTGCTTCTTTTTGGTTAATGCGTAAGTAGTCTAAGACAGATGCGTGTATAATTTTAACCTTCACGTAAGTGTAAGCAATAATTTGACAAAGTTTTTTAGCGCAATCTGATGAACGGTATGGCAGCGCATAAAATACGAAGAAATAAATATTATTTTTTAATATATTAGATTAATTGCACGTGTACGTACTGCTTCTTTTTTGTTAATGCGTAAGCAGTCTAAGACATGCGTGCATATTTTAGTCCCTTGCGTTTGTATAACATTTTTTTATGAGTGTGTATCAAATAAACAGTTCTTTCTTTCTTTAACAGCCCGTAAAAGTTCACTGCTGGACGTACACATATGCACCTAAAACCATGTTGGTTGCAGTTTATTTTAGATCCATATGCACTTACGAGTACCTACTTAAGAGCGTATATTCAAATCTGCGCAAGTCGAAATCTACGCGATCGCTCTGGAAGGAAAAAAAATATTTTAGTAAATAGATATCGTTTGATATAAGTACTTTTATTCTATTTAATAATGTAAACATAATTCATCAAACTGACAATTTCATTGGTGTCGGCGGGAATCGAACCCGGGTTGCTCGCGTTTAACAGTATTTCATGCCGGCACACCGTCTGCAACTTTACAAGGCGCAGGTTCGGCCTCACATGGAATACTGTTCCCATCTCTGGGCAGGGGCTCCCCAGTGCCAGCTACTTCCACTTGACCGCATCCAGCGCAGAGCGGCTCGAATCGTCGACGACCGAGCCCTTTCCGATCGGCTCGATTCATTGGCACTGCGAAGAGATGTTGCATCCCTTTGCATTTTCTTTCGCATCTACCATGGGGAGTTCTCTGAGGAATTGTTCGGATTAATCCCAGCCGCCTAATTTCACGAACGCACATCGCGGCTGAACTCCCGATACCATCCACACCATCTGGATGATTGGCGGTCCACCACTGTGCGATTTAGAAGATGTTTTCTTCCTCGCACGACTTCCTTGTGGAATCGATTACCATCAGCGATTTTTCCGGACCGATACGACTTAGTGACCTTCAAGAAAAGAGCGTACTCCTTTTTAAAAGGCCGGCAACGCATCTGCAATTCCCTCCCTGGTGTTGCAGTTGTTCATGGGCGGCGGTAGTCCTTACCATCAGGTGAGCCACATGCTTGTTTGCCCCCTCTCCTAAAAAAAAGAAGATATTTTTTAAAAATGGATGTCTGTAAATTCTTTCGATGTCTGTCCGTCTGTCGGTCTGTCTGTATGTCTGTCTGTTTGTTCCGGCTAATCTCCGAAACGGCTGGACTGATTTCGCTGATGTTATAAGGAATAACTTAGGCTACTTATATTTTAGAAAAAGAATTAGGGTTCCGCGCAACATAATTAAAACCCTAAATTACACGCGGGCGAAGTCGCGGAGAACAGCTAGTTATTAAATAAAATAAGATGAATGGTTACGAAAAGCTCTACATCTATAAGATTAAAAGTAAAAACATACATAAACACCTACTCGCTTCGGTCGTGCGACAAACACTGAGCGTGAGCGCGTTCCGTACGGAATTTACGTATGTGTGTGTTGCGACTTGTACAAAATCTATGGAAGACTTGCGTTCGGAGCGGCTTTTTTCCGTTCGGGAGTCCGAACGCACAGGCGGTCATACGGAATCTCGAATCGGAAAAATTCCGTACGGAAAAATACCGTACGTGTGTGGCGGGTTATAGATTTTATATGGACTTGCTGCGTTCGGGATTCCGACTCTGAGGCCGGCCACATACATACGGAATTCCGTTTCGGGATTCCGTTTCGATATTCCAATTCGGAATCCCGAACGCAGCAAGTCCATGTAAAATCTATGACCCGCCACACACGTACGGTAGTTTTCCGTTCGAAATTTTGCGGGCAAAACGGGATTCCGTATGTGTGTGGCCGACCCGTTCGGAATTCCGAAACGGAATCCTTAAACGGAATTCCGTATGTATGAGGCGGACCTTAGAGCTGTGGCAGCGAACAAATATATTGTGACACGGCTGTTGTATCAAGCGCCATATAAGTAAGCCGCTGCCGCCTTCATCGCATCATTTTTTTCGTTACAGAATTTTTTTCGATAAAGGTATTAAGTAATATATAGGTATAACGATACCGTAAAAAATAAATTTATAATTATTTTTTAACGGTACCACAACTGTAATAATCAACCGTTTTGGTTCTACCTTTACATCGAAGCTGTATCGTAATGCTATACCGGTACCATACCCTTATACCTTTACCGCTTTCAACCCCTGCTGTAAACCATTTTAAAGTAGTACTATCAGCCACGTATCGCAGTTTTTTGAAGACGAAGATTAACTTTCTTGTTTTTTCTGTTACATCCTTTATATGTGGATTCCAAGTAAGATTTTATTCTATCAAAACACCAAGACAACGTATGGTTTTAGTTCTGTTTAGTATATTACATTGACAAGAATGCCCTTTCAGACAGATGTGCATTTGAACTTGGATAGTTTGTTCAATAGGTAGTCTCCGCTGGGTGATAGTGAATAGCATATATGTATGTATATATCGTATGTATATGTATGTATATATCGTATGTATATGTCGTATCATTAAAGTGTAGAGAAAAGATAAAGTGAAATTATTTAAGCAAAATTTTTTTAATTTGTTTGATTTGTATTAAAAGTACCCGCAAGTATTTTCATTATTTCATGACGTACCTAAATATGTTAACAAATGTCAAAAGAAATGTTGGAGGCTTTCTAATTAACTTGTTCAAGTTTTGTTGTAATTTGATAGTTCACGCGAAACATGATTATCATTTGCTATATTTTGAAGTTCAAAACGTTTAAGGGTTGTACTACAATAAAGGATTAACTTTAACACGCTATGAATTGAAAATAATAAGTGACATTTTTGTGTTCTAATGTGTTGATCAGTGTTGCAGTTTGCTCCGAATATTGTGTCGTTGACAAGATTGGGGTTTGATGTCAAGGGATTCGTAAGAAGTCTGTACAACAATGATCAATGAGGAAGACGTTGTGATGGCTAATCGAACATGGTCAGGTACGGCCGAGCGCTAGTAAGATTGAGCCTACACCGCTACAGTCTGCAACTTATCGGCAGATCTTACGGCAAGGCAATTCAAGCGGCCGCCGAATACATGGTCCTTTGGTGCTTTATATGAACGTCTGAGACTTGGTCGGCTTTCGTAGATTTTGCGCAGTTGCCTCCTTCCCTTTGAAATATGTGATGGTATCCGTCTCTACATCTACACATAGTTTCCGTTTTTTGCAATGTTTTCAAATGTCGTACAGTTGCCGTTTCTTAAGAGAATATGTGATGAATTTTGGAAGCTCGGAATTCCATGGTTCGCAATACATTTATCTAGATTTCTTTTAATTTTGCAAAGCAGTGCGATGATTTGCTAGCGCTAGTACGGCGCGACGACTTGCTGGCGCGAATGTGGCACGAACGCAGCAGAACGAAAAGCTGTAGTGCGTTTGCCTGGAGGTAGCCATATCGGCGCGTTCATGACTTAAATGAAGTCTGAGATGGCCGACCGTTGTAATATTTAACAAGAGTTAATATCTGTTAGCAGGTGGTGATAAATGATAGACCGTATGCTGTTCACTGTCAACCGCACGAGGACGTGCGACAGTCAGAGGTAGCCGTGTCTGTGCATCTAGAAAATACATAGATTACCTCCTAAAGGAGGTAATAAAATTTAGTAGTATATTTAATAAAAATTAGGAGGTAATCTATGAGAAAATACTAGAGACGTTGCAACACTCTAGCGAAGTAATTATTCTAGTGCAGGAAAGGAACATGAAGTTGCAGGGAGGCTGGTCTGTGCTGCACTGGGATATGTGTCGTGTTGCTGTTGGTTTACATACTTAGGTGTTATCGTGTCACTACGTCCCTCACGATACACTTTTGTGTGATTGTGACGGGGACATGTTTGCGGTATGGTTGGTCTGTAACTGTTCTATACTGAATTAAAAAAAAAGAGAGTAAGAAAAAAGAATGTGGTTATTACTATCATTGCAGGGCGTTTGCCGGTCCAATGATATAGCTACAGGGAATAGTGATTCCGGACTAGCATAAATAGTACTGAAAAAAAAGAGATTAAGATAAAAGAATAGTTCTTACTATCATTGCAGGGCTTTGTGCCGGTCCAGTGATATAGCTATAGGGAATAGTGATTCCGGACTAGCGAAAACAGTACTTGAAAAAAAAAGAGAAAATAGAAAAAGCTACAGACTAATCATTCCGATCTAACATAAAGATGATTAAAGTTTTGTAGGGCTTACTGCCGGAACAAAACTGACTGTCACCCGAGTCTGAAGGGTCAATATAGACCGGACCAGACGCTGTTTTGTCAGGAGAATCGAACGATGTTTTTCTGTCTACAGATAACTAAGATTGTGATGGAGCGCGTGCGAGGACGCATGCATGTCAGTATGGCCGTGACGGCACGTGCACCATTGCACGTGCGGCGGCGTCGGTGTAGCTAGACAGAATTCTTGTAAATAACACGTGCTCCGCAGACCTGTACCATTGCACCTGCGGTGGCGCCCGTTTAGCTTGTATAAAACGGACGGCGCTGCCGCCGTTAAGACAGTCTTGGCTCTGACGTGAAACGGTGCGCTTGTCGTATTCCGTTACTAGTTTATCCTCGACTCGTTGGATAATTAATTCGTGTAAACGAATTAATTATTATTCCTAACTACAAAATCAGTCTCTGTACTATACCCACTATACTTCCTACATATATATATTAAGCATATTTTGATTTAACCAATTTCTAGTATGTCGAAGTCCAAGTACAGCATTTGTTTTGTTGTTTTGTTTATTTTGTTTTGGCCTCGACCAAAGTTATTCCATGAAATATTATTGACGTGTCGTCTTGCAAAAGTAAATATTTTACGATTTGTTATTTTCCATTCAGAACGATCATAAGTCATGTAAAACAATAAAACGAATGGTGTTTTATTATTACTACATAATGTATCAACACTACAAAAGTTCTATTGCGGCTCTGGGTACCAAATTTCAAGAGCAATTAATTTTTTTTCCAAAATTTTTGAAGCTTTACCAAAAATTTTATCTCACTTTAAATGCACACTGAAAAAAAAATTCAGTGCGGACGGCACGCCAGGCGTGCCATCAATTATTTTTGTGTGGCGTATGATACGCGAGTCGTGATTTTTTAAAAGTCGTTATAACTCGCTCAAATTGCGTTTTTGGAAGATTTATCCAGAACAAAATTTCATTATTTTGCAAGTAGCTCGTGCTTACAGCTTCATTTCTGGATATTTTGAAAATTTGAAATTTTTAGGGGTTGACAACCTTTTTTTAATTTGTACATGGTACTCTTTTTAATTTGTGAGTTTTAAATCATGTTGTGGAAAAATAGTCTTAATTATTGTGCCACCATCAAACTATCCTTTCTGGGCAGATTGTCCGACTGTCCTTTTACAAAAACTTCTTCCATTTTAGCACTACACGTTTCACTTTAGTGTAACCGGATTTAGAGGATAATATTATTTCTTTGAAATACAAGCACAAACGCTGTAAGTAATAAGAATACAAAGACGATCGAAAGAAAATTAAACGAAACCCGCGTAATTTGGTCAAACCGCACCGGATCCACCCGACCGAGCGACGCGTTTGTGTCGCGATCGCGGTCTGCGGGGGTGTGACGTCATAGTGTAAGCGCGTGTAATCTCTGAAATTCAAAAAAGGGCTTAAAATTCTCGTCGTTATAACTTCGGAAATACTGCATGTATTGAAGTTAATAAAAAGTAATGTAAAGTATGCTACGATTTTAATAGTATTTGGTAGTAATATTTTGACCCTTTTGTGTTCCCCATTAACGAAAACAATATTACTCTCGTTCCCGAACCGAGGTCAAGGTTGAACTAATTCGTTAACGTCAAACGTGTCGTGATACATATATCAGTGTTACAAATTTATTTTTTATTTATAAAATTTTGAAATAGCTATCAAAAGTAATACTGAAACAGTTTTTAAGCTACAAGAGTCCTGTGTCCATATAATCCTGCATGGTTGTAACGTAGTTTTGAAGATCTGGTGTTAACACTTTACAGTGGTAGAGCCACGCGGCAGCTTTTGCTGTCGCACGGATGGGCCGGCTCGAACCGGGGTGGTACCACGACCTCACAGAAAACCAGCGTGAAGTAGAGGTTTACCTCTGCGTTTCGCCTGGTGAGTGCAGATGGCCGAAGGCCCTTTTTACTGGAAATGAGGCATTCCATCTTAGTCCTCACGGGTGACAACGCATCTACATTTTGATTTGTAATAAAGGATAGGTGTAGATGTCTATGGGCCGCAGCAACCACTTACCATCAGGTGGACTATGTGCTCGTTTGTCACTCTTATCCTATATAAAAAAAAAAACATTAACTTTGAACGTTAAATTTACCAAATATACTTTTGTGTAATATTTCATAGTGTGAGAGAAAATGTAAACGTGTGATCAGTGTTCCTAAATAAAAAACAAGCCTCAAAAGTTAATAAAGTGAACCTTTTTAAAATAAAATAATTTGTTAATACTCACGGCCTTAATAGTTAATATTGAAAACTATTGTTTGTGTACTACCTACAGGCAGTTAATAATTTGTCGCTATACTCACTCTAAATAGATTGACCTTTTCGCAAACTACACTAACATCGCCGTGGCGCAGATAGAATAGTGAGTCTCTAATTGCAGCGACGTGCGATCGATTCCAAACACCGGCGAGTTTTTTTTTCATTTCTACAACTTTAAATTTAAGTAGTTAAATTGTAACAGAAATGGCGGCCGCTTTGAATTCAAATACTTGCGCCGGATGCGGAAATACTTTACCTAAAAAGGAATTTCTTAGTTGCTTGATTTGTAAATCGAAGTATGACTGCGTTTGCGCAAACATACCTATCAGGCACTTTGATCAAATGGACAAGCAAAAGAGGAATAATTAGAAATGCCCAGAATGTTGCAGTAAACAACCTAAAACTGGTAACACTCACACACCTGTTAGGTCAGCTGTCACTAGCCAAATATGCAGCAAAGCTACTGACGAATGCTCTCTAGAGACATTCGTCACTTTACGTAAAAAACATAACGAGTCACCAGCACCAGCATCGATGAAAAGCAATAATGGTAGTAACTTCTTGACGGAGAACATTATTCGTGACATTATTAAGCAAGGACTTTCTACAGCCATTCAAAACCTTGTTACGGCACAGCTTAGTACAATTAATGAACAAATAGCGGGGTTTTGTGAATCTATGTCGTTCATTAACGCGCAATTTGAAGAGATAAAATCTGCAATTGAAGAAAAGTTCGCTATTATCAAAAACTTAAAAATACCCAACTTCAGGCATCTGTCAAGGACCTTACAACCCGGTTAAATATCGTCGAATCACATATGAGAGAATACAACATTGAAGTAAATGGTATTCCCGAACACAAAGCGGAAAACTTGGTAAACACCATCGTGCAGTTAGGACAAGCTGTTAAAAATCCACTGTCAGTAGATGACATCCAATATGTTACCCGAGTAGCTAAGCTGAATAAAAATGCCGATAAGCCTCGGTCTGTTATTGTTAAGCTTCGTACCATGAAGCATAGAGATGCTATCCTAGCAGCTGTTGCACTATTTAATAAAAGAAATTCCGAAAATAAATTAAACTCACCATCTAGGAATTGGAGGATCTCGACTTCCAATATATGTCTCAGAGCATTTAACCCTAGCAAATAAATCCCTTCATGCCGCTGCGCGCATAAAATCCAAAGAAATGAAATAACGCTTCATATGGATTAGGAATGGAAAAATTTACGTACGCAAAGACGAATTTAGTCAAGCAATAATAATTAAAAATGAAGATAGTCTTAAGCTCATAATATAAATTAAGAAAATGTGTGAATGTTATGGCTCCTGAATTTCTGCAGTGTTAGAAGTCTATTATCAGAACGTGCGAGGTTTGAGAACTAAGACCTGTGATGTGCTCAAGAATATCTTGATTTCGAATTATAAAATTATTGTATTTACTGAGACTTGGCTTAAGCCTAGTATTTTTGATAATGAACTATTTGATTCCTGTTATGTTGTCTATAGAAAAGATCGTGTGTGTCTTGATGCGTCCAAAAAGAATGGTGGAGGTGTTCTCATTGCCATCTCATGTGAGATCTCGTCATATCGTATTCTAAATTGGGAAATCGATGAAGAGAATATGTCGATAGTGTTAAAATTCAATAACAACCATGTCACAAAAACTATTGGACATTGTGTAGTCTATTTGCCTCCACCAGTTAAACTAGAAAATCTAAACAAATTTTTAGATAGCGTGGATAATGTTACCAACAAACCACGTTGATGATTTAGTTGTTATAGGTGACTTTAATATGGGTTTTATTGAGCGGTCTGCTAGTGATAAATATTCATATATGACCCCATGTAATTGTCGTAATGCTCTAGGATACTCATTAGTTGACTTCATGTCTATTAATAATTTATATCAATATAACTGTGTAAGTAACTGTGATGGTAAACTTTTGGACTTGGTGCTAAGTAATTTAACAAACATTATAGTTAGAAAGCCTCCTGAAATACTTAGTAAACTGTAGTAGTTTGTTAATAAGTATAGAATACGATCATATTTCTTTCCTTCGTTCTAAAAGTCGTATCGACTACAGATACTTTAAGGCTGATTATAAAACTATTGTTGAGAAAATTAAAAATATTGATTGATTGCATGAATTTTCTGTATGCAAAGATGTCGATGCTATGGTTGAAGTATTTTATAATCGTCTCTTTGAAGTTATCGATTTATCAGTACCTAAACGTAAGACTATTTCAGCAAAACATCCTAACTGGTTTAAACGTAGCTTGGTTAAATTATTATCAGGGAAAGAAAAACTTCGCAATAAATATCACAAATACAATAACACTAGAGATAATATAGAATTTCAAATACTTCGTAGTCGATGTCACAAACTCTTTGTTTCATGCTTTAACGATTTTAAACACAATGCAGAGTCTGAGATTTCAAAAAACCTAAAACACTTTTGGAAATACTTTAAACATAAAAAGAAAGGTGAGTCATCTCTACCCTCGTCCATGAAATTGGATAACAAAGTTGCAAAGTCTGGAACGGAAATAGCCAATCTTTTTGCAAACCACTTCACATCCATTTACACCGAAACAACTAATATCATGACGGCAGACTTTAAACAAAAAAGCAATGTTACGCAATTGAGTAAGTTAAAGATTTCTGAAACAGATATCGTAAAAATAATTAAAACTTTAGATACTCAAAAAGGTTGATCACTAGCAACTCATTAACAAACTTTCTCTGTATGGTATTGGTCCCTCCTTGTTTGGATGGATTAGCTCTTATCTTGAGAATAGATCCCAAATTGTTGTTGTCAATGGTTTCGAGTCTCAAATGTATCGAGCTCAATCCGGGTGCCTCAAGGTTCGCATCTGGGCCCTCTATTATTCTTGGCTTTTATTAACGACATCACTACAGAAATCAAAAATTGTCGTTGCTCGTTATTTGCTGATGATTTAAAAGTTTATAAACCAGTAAAATCAGTAGAGGATATAAAGCCCATCAGGTGTGAGGTCAATAGTATGACTCTTAATGCTAAAAAATGCTTCCACGTAAAATACAACAGGAAAAAAAACCACTTGTCTCTAGTTACTCAGTTGGTAATGTAGTTTTGCAAGAGTTACCGGAGATTAAAGACTTAGGAGTAACTATTGACAGAAAGCTAACCTTGAATTCGCTAGTGTCATATGGAATCCATCTTTTAGTGTGCACTCCCAACGCGTCGAAAGTGTACAGCGTGCCTTCACTCGACATCTTGCCTTCCATGCCAGTCGTATCTCACATAGGCAGCCTTACTATCAGCGACTAAGTTTAAGATAATGTCTCTCCGAAATAGACGAGACATTCTAGATCTGTGTTTTCTACATAAAATAGTACACGGGTACGGTACACGTATTAGACGGGATGACGAATCGTATTAAGCGTGTAAAAAATGTATGAAAACATGCCTCAAGTTGCAGGGACTGACATAAAATGGCGTATTAAACGGGAAATCGTATTAAACGTGATCGTATTAAGCGAGTTTTACTGTATGTATATTATAAGTGTACTTGTTAAATAAATAAATAAACTAATGAAATGAAGCAAACTGATATTTTTGTTTAATTTTGTGACTCGCAACTCTTTTTTGCTTTTTTCTAATTTTTATGGATATGAACGACTACTAATTTTGGCCATAAAACTATTTTAAAAACAATGGTTTTATGACCGAAATTAGTTTGCATTGTTTACTAAAAATTTTATTGGCAAAGTACACGTAGGTACAGTTCAAACCAGTATAATACTTGAATGTTCACTTATCGCTTAACGACTTTAAGCCCTACACACCAGTAATAGAGTTATCAATTTACCTTTTTCTGCCGACTTATGACAGTTTATAATGGTCAAACAACTCACTCCCTCCGTCTTGCGAAAGCGCGACAGAACATTCTAAATAGTGAGGTGCGAAAGAGACGTCTGTACTTGTGTGGACTTTCCGAAATCTTAAATTGGCTTTGGAGTGGCCGGCCGTGCGTCCCGGCCGAGGTATAATAAAAAGTAGCGTGCGCGGCTTGCGACACAGATGTTAGATAGAAAAAGTTAAGGCCTTAACAGTGGTTGAAATGCCTAAATCTAGGATATTTAAGTAAAAAAATCTCAATAACTGTTCATTTAATCCACAAAGAAAAAATACAGGGTAACAGAAGAAGATTTGGTAAATGTTTTTAATTTAACAAAATTGTATTTTTGTCAACCACTTATTAGAAAAAAAAATCCCCAAAGAGTACTTATCTTTGTCATATTTTGCAAAATTTCTCCAAAACGGCACAAGCTATTTAAATAGTTCTTACACTAAAAAAAAGGTCTTAAAAATATTAATATTTTTAATTGAGAGTTTTATTTTGATTACCCGTTTTATAAGTGAATATATCATTTTTCCCTGAAATTGAATATATTTACGCGAGTGCGCATGCTCCGTAGCCATGTAAGCTCTGTCACAGTCCGTTTTCGAACATCGTCGAGGGTGGACCGCACGTCGGTGTTGGAGCGACTTCGTTCAAATATATATTAGTTTTTTAAAAGTTTATACTCAATTATAAATATTTTTATGACTAGAAATACTTAATTTAGTTAATATCTGTATACTGGTAACTGTAAATATTATTTTCTAAATAAATGAATTTTTAAAGTGCCCAAAGAAGAATAAATTTTTGCGGCGACGTTGATTAGTGAAATTGAAAAATGCATTTTTATATAATTTAGATGTGGAACGACGAACATGCTCTCGTTATTTAGATTTCGATAGTTTTTAATACCTATGTAATTTTATAGTTGCATATTTTTATTAATTAGTTGATACTGAATTTTATAATTATGTATTACAATAAAACGCTGTTTATATAAGTATGACTTTATAAAATATTATTGGGGAGGGAAATATAGGTAAAGATACTAACATTTAGGTACACTGTTATCAAATTAAATCAAAAAATTTAAATAAATAAAAAAATGGTGTTTCCCAAAGTATAAATACCTTTATAAAGATATTCTTGGGTTTATGGTTTTTTTTTATGTTAGACAAACTATCATCTAAAAAATGTTAAAATTATTAAATGTTAAAAAATGTTAAATGGTAAATATTCTCATACGCTTTTCTTCACACATACACATACACACACACACACACACACACACACACACACACACACACAAATAGGTTGCAAATAATACTTACCTAGTACTATTAGGCAAGAGTGAATTGGTTTTTGTTAAGTCAGTGCAATTCACCATCTTAGGCTACATAACCACTTACCGATGGCATTGTAGTTGCTTTACTACTTGCTGGGTAAAAATAGTAAAAAAAATGTACCCTGTGAAAGTTTGCATTTAGATTTTAGATATAATTTTTCTAACCAACCATAAAAATATGATGAGAATATGTATATAAGTATAAAGGTTGCCTCACACGGGACAGTAATAATATAATATTATATCTTGCATTATCTACGCATGAAAACTTTTAAAATTTCTAAATCCCGAGGTATGTTCATATTAATAGGCTGAATAGACCCACTTTGAAATGCATGGGGATCGTTTTGTAATTTCACGTCATTATCCAAAAAAATTGTTCGTATTTCAGGTGGCGGTTTGCAAAACACGATTCCAAAAAAATTAACTCAATAGAAAATAATTGCAAAGTTGCTTCTAAAAATACTTAAATTTCCAACGTCAATTTTTTTTACGTGGTAGAGCCATGCTGCAACTATATTAGTAGTAGGTATAGTTGTAGCACGAATGGGCCGGCTCGACCGGGGAAGGGCCACGCTCTCGCGGAATAACATGTAAAATAGCAGTTTAACCCTGCTGTGTTTCGTATGGTGAGTGTAGAGAACCGGAGAACCTTTTTACTGGAAACGAGGCATTACACCTTAGTCCTCACGGGTGACAACTCATCTACATTTTGATACGTAATCGAGGATAAATGTAGATGTCTATGGGCCACAGAAACCACTTACCATCAGGTGGACTGTGTGCTCGTTTGTCACCCTTATCCTATAAAAAAAACCCTGATGAACCTATAAATGTATATATTATTAATAAATAGTTCCCATAATATTTTGGATTATTTTTTATTTTGCCCTATCTGCAATGTTCTACGCTCTATAGAAAATGTGGCGTATGACATGACTGACAATCTTTTGAACGTTGTATCTAGGTACAAAGATGTTTTACGTTTTCGTCGCCTCCACATGATATTTTTGTCAACATAAGGTACCCTTCTATATCTGAAACGAATATAAATATTGCTACAAAGTGAAGTAATAGGCTATACAAATCCCTCTACTGGGCACAGGACTCTTTTTTTAATTTCTGAGAGGGTTTTAGGGCAAGGAAATGCCCGCCGTGCTTCCCCAACGCGTGTTGACGAAAATTGCAATTACGAATTTCATTCGTGCTGTCGGGGATCAAACCCGGGAAAATTTACAGCGAACGCTTTGACGACATATTTTTAATACGACACAAATAAATACGATTTAACATATATAATAAAAATTCTTACGTACTTGAAACTTGAACACTTGATAGCTCGTGATGCCTACCGGACAAAGCTACAGCACCACACCGTGCAATGTAATTGAAGATGCGTAATCGCGACATAATTCTCAGTGATGCGCAAGCATAACAGGCAGTATGTCACTTATATAATTGTCATCTCTATAGTCTATTAATCTTTGCACTTTTATAAGTAATACAGAACGTAGTTGCTAGACGGTGTTGACATCGGCTAAAATCTCTGCGATCGCAGTTTCGTCAAGGTCATTCAGGCTAGTTAGAGCCTTAAAAGACGCCGTGAGTGAATGAGTTGTAAAGATACACTGATACATCCGGATGCGGATGGATATAAAGAGTGATAGATGGAAAGGGATTGACATATCTTTTGTATCTAACTCTCCTGAGTTACCCATCTCTAGGTAAATCGACTGTTGAATCACGCATATTGACAACTTCGTAGCCTGTGGCCTAGTATTTTGCTGCAGGCTGCAGTTTAGATTCCCACACCGAAGAAATTATTTTTTAATTATGCAATTTATGTATTTTTAGCGTAAAATCTAGAAACCTTAGTAGCTCTAGGGTTGAATATGAAGAAGCACGCCAACAAACTGAGTGCGTCCCTGGCGACATAAATGAAATTGTTAATTGCTATTTTTTGTGCAATTTTTCTTCTATTCTTCCTTAAAATTTTTGGGACGAAATATATGTATTAGATATTGACAGAAAATATTTCAAATACATTTGATCTCCACACGCAATGAGGCAGCGCGGTGGACTTCTCCCCGGCTCAAAATCTTTCGTCTCCAAAGAGAGGAGGAACCCTTTTATTCCTTTTTACTAATAAAATGTACCTATATTAACTTCTCCTTTTATTTTCTTCCCCAGAATGCGAACACGTAATTTAGTACAACGAGATAATACGCTAGAAGTCACTTGCTCTGTAAAAGGCGAAATAAATGAGACGAGCCCCGAGTTTTCGATTAGCGGGTGCGCTACCTTCCAATTGAAGGCAGTCTCTTCTAACAACTGTGGGTGTGGTAACAGCTATTTGTACGAAAATATGATCCTTGTAAGGTTTTTTAAAAACTGTCAAAAAGACGACTTGTCCTACTCCATAACTTTATCTAGTAAAAAACTATGCATTGTAGAAAAAAGCTTTCTGTCTGACGACGGTACTTGGCATTTGATTAAGGAGAATTATGCAGAATCAGCGTTTGACATCTCGGTCGTCATGAATACAGTACACGTCAGCACATTCGAAGTACTTCACGATGATACTAATCTAACCGACTTTGAGCTTCGCGGAGAGGATGGATCGGTGAAAATTCATAAAGCAATCCTTGCAGCTTGTAGTCCCACATTCAGGACGATGTTCTGCGGCAGCTGGCGAGAGACTACAGAAGGTCACGTCAACGTCGCAGGCACTTCGGCACTGACGTTGCGACACCTAAAAGATTACATATATTTGGGCACGCTGCCCGATACTGGCCTTGAGCAGATCTTGCTTCTTGCTTTGTATTACATGATACCAGATTTAGAGCAGAAATGTGTAAATAAATTGGTGGATAGCTTGACAGCGCAGAACGCGTACGACCTGCTAGAGTTCGCGGTGAAACACAAAGTCACCAGGCTTGTTCTAGCCATTCTTGACTGCGTCCGGGGTGGAAAGGTGGAAGTTAATGATATGCGCCAATACTTGTTGAATTGTTAAAATTATAATTGTGAATAATGTTTATGATCCACGTTATTTGCGTATATTATGAACCCAACTAAACGGCTGTTGTTACTCAAACCTGCCTATGCGATCTATCAGTTCCAGTATGAACACATTTAGCTAATGATTTCTTATATTAACGCAAATACTACACATAGAATAAAACTGATGGATTTTATTGTGTTTATAACTAAACTTGAATGTCTCAGGCGTATCCAGTGGTGCTCGAAACGTTGCGTTATGATTAAAAGATAATATCCGTAAAATAAGTTTCATTCAAGATAACTTTAATTATCATTTTGTGCTCAACTACTTAATTAAATATTACTGAATACTATAGTTATTTTGTTTATTTTTGAACTTATTACTTTGTATAGACGTCCTTTCCTTGTCACATTTTATTATCTTCGATTCACATTTAATTTGAATGGCACAGTTCCTCGAGTTCTTATTATTCTGTTTTAGAATTTTTGCACATTTATTATCGTCCTTGAAACGATGTTGTAAAAAGATTAATACGAATGGTTGTCAAAGAACAAGCGTGTCACAAACTACGCAGGTACGATAATATACTAAGTGATACATTCACCACAGATTAACTAGTAGATTCTACCTGAATCAGACGGACATCGCACGAACTGAACTTACTCGACTTAGCTTCTGCGTCCTGATTGGTTGTAGCAAAATGATGTATGACAGTTCTTTTTTTCTTAATTTAAAGCAGCTATACCAGGCAAAGGTCGCCCCAAATAATAGCCACTTGAAAAATTAATTTTATTATCATCATCATCATCATCACTACAGCCCTTCACAAGTCCACTGCTGAACATAGGCCTCCCCCAAAGAATGCCACAAAGCACGGTCCTGAGCCACCTGCATCCATTGACTTCCTGCATGTCTTACCAGGTCGTCACTCCATCTCGTGGGGGGACGCCCTACACTTCGCCTACCGGTACGAGGCTGCCACTCGAGAACCTTTCTTCCCCATCGGTTGTCGGTTCTTCGAGCAATATGGCCGGCCCACTGCCACTTCAGCTTACTAATTCGTTGGGCTATGTCGGTTATTCCGGTTCTACTGCGGATATCCTCATTCCTAAGTTTATCACGCAGAGAAATTCCGAGCATAGCCCTCTCCATAGCTCGCTGAGCGACCTTGAGCTTCCTTATACGGCCAGCAGTGAAGGACCACGTCTCAGTTCCGTAAGTCATCACTGGCAACACGCACTGGTTGTACAATTTCGTTTTAAGGTTTTGAGGTATGTCTGACGAGAAGATGTGTCGTAGCTTCCCGAACGCTGCCCAGCCGAGTTGAATCCGTCGATTGACCTCTCGGTCGAAGTTGGACTTACCTAGTCGGACTATTTGTCCCAGGTAAACATACTCGTCAACAACTTCGAGCTTAGTGCTCCCAACAACTACCGGCATAGGTGTGACATGGACATTAAACATGATCCTTGTTTTGTCCATGTTCATCTTAAGACCTATCCGTTGGGAAACACTATTGAGGTCGTTGAGCATAGTGCTTAGGCCCTCCAGCGATTCTGCCATAAGGACTATATCGTCGGCAAATCGAAGGTGAGTGATGTACTCGCCATTGATGTTGATACCGTATCCTTTCCAGTCCAGAAGCTTGAAAACGTCTTCCAATGCAGCGGTGAAGAGTTTCGGGGATATGACGTCACCCTGTCTTACACCTCTCTGCAATTGGATAGGTTTCGTACTCTGGTTCTGTACTGGGATAGCCATCGTAGCCCTACTGTACAAGCACTTCAACACTTCGATATACCGACAGTCAATTTGGCACCGCTGAAGGGACTGCAGCACCGCCCAAATTTCGACGGAATCAAAGGCTTTCTCATAGTCCACATACGCCAGACATAGTGGCAAATTGTACTCTTCGGACGTCTGTACAACTTGCCGAAGGGTATGTATGTGGTCTATGGTGCTAAAGCCCTTTCGGAAACCGGCTTGTTCGGGAGGCTGGAAGTCGTCAAGTCTGCGCGCGAGACGTAATGACTCTCGAAAACAGCACGTAGACGCGGCTCAGAAGGGAAATGGGTCTGTAGTTCTTCAAGAGAGCGTTGTCACCTTTCTTGAAGAACAAGACCACCGCACTTCTGCTCCACGCCTCCGGTGTAATGCCACCATGGAGGACGGAATTAAAGAGCTTCTGAAGGACTTCAAGTATCGGTCTTCCACCCGCTTTCAGAAGCTCCGCTGTAATTCCATCCTCGCCTGGGGCCTTACCGTTTTTAAGGTGCTGGAGAGCCATTCTAACCTCGCTCAGACTGACGTCCGGAATATCTTCAGAATAGTGTCGGATGAGACTCGCTCTTGGATCGTTACTCACACTTGCGTGTGGCTCCAACGATGACGTGTACAGCTGCCCATAGAACCTCTCAATCTCACTCAAAATCTCAGGTGTCCCGGAAACGATGCTGATACATTCCGTCTTCAGCTTTGACAGTTGGCTCTTTCTGACAGGCAGATCTCTGGCAAAGACTTTGGAGCCTTGGTTCCGCTCTATCGCTTCTTCAATACAAGCTGTATTGAAGTTGCGTAAGTCCCGCCGCATGCATTTGGAGATCTGCCTGTTCAGATGCCTGTATGCTGTCAAGTCTGTTGAAGAATGTAGCTTCATCTCCCGTCTAACAGCCATGAGATTAAGAGTGTGATCGGAGAGTTTTTGTGTTCTTCTGCGGCGGGTCTTGCAGAACTTAGCTCCGACCGCATGGACAGTTTCCACGAGCTTGTCATTTATATCGTCCACTTCATTGCAGTCTTCTAGGCACTGAAAACGGTTTTGTAACTCGAGCTGAAAGGTTTCGGGACTTTGGTTTAGAGCACGAGGGGGACGGAGCGTTGACTTCATTAGACGAGACCTCTCCAACTTAACGTTTAGGTTCAGTGTGCCTCTAACCATTCGGTGATCGCTACCAGTTTTCACCCTCGCGATCACGGAGACATCACTGAACAGTTGTCGTCTGGTCGTCATAATGAAGTCAATCTCATTTTTTGTCGAACCGTCGGGGCTCGACCAGGTCCACTTCCTGTGGGGCCGCTTCTGGAAGAAAGAGTTCATCATAAAGAGTCCCTCTTTCGTTGCCCTATTCCAAATTTCCCTACTTTCAGCTCACCGTTCCCTCTTGTGCCTAGTTTTGCATTGAAGTCTCCCATTAACACCGTATATTGGGTTTTGGAGGAATGCATGGCTCTAGAGATATCCTCATATATTTCCTCCACCTCCTGATCGGGGTGTGCCGAGGTTGGTGCGTAAACCTGTATGACCTTCAGCGAATACCGTTTGGTGATTCTGAGTATAAGGTACGCAACCCTCGTCGACACACTCCCGATCTTTACAACGTTGTTAACGAGAGACTTGTGGACGATAAATCCGACACCTCCTTGGGACAGTGTAGTGTTATGTATGCTACTTACTTATCATTTTACATTATTTTAAATTCATTTTTCCATTCTGTTTCGATTTTCTGCATTCACCTCAAAACTGGATATTTTACATCACCTTTATTTCCATAGGATCCTGTAACGATTTTAAACCATAAGAACACAATAACAAATCATTTCTACTTCGTATTTTCACATTATCAGCACTTTTAAATTGGTGTCAATGGAGTCTACCTTTTTTCGATCTTTTATTTAGTTTTCCGTAACTCTGCAATTTCGGGCTTTGTGCGTGCAGTTGCGCTACCTTTTTTCCTATATCAATAATATCTCATTTTTCACTTAAATCTTGCCGTTTTTCTATTACAAGCCTAAAACCAAAATTTGACATGTTTTGACATCGTTGTTTATTTGGTCGCTATGACAATTATATTCAAATTTGCTACCGGTCTGTTGTTTCTATTTCGATAATTCCACATAAATACTCTTTCCTCTTGACCATTTACAAAAAAATTGCGTTTAATTTAAATAATTTTTCCGTTCTCTCTAGAAAGGTATAAAAGCCGAACAATCGGTGAAGAAATTCAGTCTCGCTTCAGTTCTCGAGTTCGAAGCATCTCCTAAAGGCCTTATCCCGGGGCCGCACTGCCCCGGGATCCTACAAGCCTTTGCTCTGCCTGAAGTCGCCGGGATCCTACAAGTCTCTGCTCTGCCTGGAGTCGCCGGAACCTGCAAACCTCTGTTCCGCCTGAAGTCACCGGAACCTGCAAACCTCTGTCCCGCCTGAAGTCACCGGATCCTGCAGGCCTCTGTCCTGTCTGAAGTCGCTGAGGATCCTGCAAGCCCTTGTCTGGCCTGAAATCGCCGGATCCTGCAATCACCGCATTCACCTGAGGTCGTCGCCTAGAGACGCCCACGCCTTCTCACCTACGCCGTGCGTGCTCGTTCCAGGCGCTGAGAGCACACTTTGGATCTTCAGACTCAACTTCGACTCTAATCCTTTTTTTTATTACCTTTTTTTTAAAAAAATTTGTAAATCACGACATCCATCCTCATCTTCATACCCCATTTTACTATATAAAATTGTAAATATCTTTTAAATCTTAAATATATTATTTGTTTTTGTAGTATTTTTGTTGTTTTGTTGCTGTTAGGTTAGATTCTTTTATTTTTAATTGTCGCTTCACGACAACAGATGGTCGCCTTCCCGGTGATAGAGCAAGTTGCCGGATTCGAGGATTACCGTGTCCTCCCCCTCTCTTCGGTCTTCGGATAATCCTATAATATGCCAGCGCAACTTGTCTATCTCTTCTTCCAGCTCCACGATCTTCTCGTCAGTCCTCAGGGTGCGTGCGTTGTACGTTGCCAGGTCGAGTCGTCTAAGGTGGCAACCGAACCTCCACCGGAGATTCTTAGCACCCCCTGACCCCCTGCCCCGCCGTTACCATGGTCGCCACCGTAGCCAGGAATAGCGGGGCCGCCGGGGACTGGGGGCCGTCTGTTTGTTGCTTTAGTCATTGGGGGGTATTTGCCATAGTTGCCACGCTTAGCGAGCGGGTTGGCAACCGCAGTTTTTTATTATAATTTTGGCTATTATCAGGAAGATGCTGCTGCCCATCTTCTGCCTGTTTCCCTTTGTCGCCTTTTACGACACTCACGGGAGGATATGGGGTAGTGGATATTCTTGACCGCCACTACACGGCAATTTTTGATTTTATTATATTAAAAATAAAACGAGGTAAATACAAATGAAACAATGTTGAAATTTACTATTTTTTTATTAGTTATTAATATTTACTTTACAATAATTTTGTGTACAAATTTAATAATTAATTATCAATATATACATTATTAAAAAATAAAAAACTATAATACCTAACTTAATTATTATTATACAGTCCTCATTTTAACTTTACAATAATTTTGTTTACAAAGGACATTGTTTTGCGTTCATACAATTTTCGCCTAAGAACCAACAGTGAAAAAAAAATACCCTTTTAAGTCCAAAATTACATATGATTGTATGTAAATCAATAACTCCTGACGGACACTTCTGAAAACTTAGATATTTGCAGTTATCATAAAGATTTTGAGGTTATGTTTTATGTTTATGAAACATTACTATGTTATTGCCAATGTAAGCAGTTCAGTCTTAGGCTAGTATTTATACGGTAAATATAACTCAGGTTGTGATTAGGTATTTATTTTATTCATACCAAATAAATACAACATATACAGTCTCATTTAGTTAAAGTCCCTGATTCAAGCCAAGTAGGTCGCTAAAGAAGAGTATCGATATCCGTTGTTCAAGCCGTTGTTCGTAATTTATACAAACATATCGCATAACAAACCAATTACAGAGTGCGCTTAGATTCCTAAAACATTTACAGAAATGTATTTTTTCAAACGAAACCAAAACAATAGCAGCACGTCTGACGTCTATCTATTTTGACTTGTTGTCATCTGTTAACGTTATTGACTTTTTTTTGCGTGGCACAATGCTGATTTGCCAATGAGATGACAATAGTATTGTTATTTTAAATGAAAATAGATGATTTCACAGTATCCCACTTCCTTGTGGCATATATTAATCTGAGATATATTTTAAAATATACATTTTTTCATAATATATTTGTATAAATGATTTAGACTTGGAGACTGTGTGGTATAATGTCAAGAAAGGTTTAGTGAATGCAGCTACCGAAGTATGTGGTGTAAGTAAGAGAACGAATGAAAGGAAAAATAACACGTTATGGTGGGATGATGAGGTACGGATGGAAGTTGAAGCAAAGAAGAAAGCATGGCTAGATTTACTAGCAACCAAGGCTAGTAATTCTAGCAGTATGAATGATGATATTGAAAGGAAAAAGGCAGTTTTTAGACACCTAAATAAGAGAGTAAAAGAAGTAGTTGAAAGGAAAAAGCAAGAAAGAACGGATAAGAATGATAGAAGAATATCGGATAACTTCCAGGCAAACATTAAAATGTTCTGGAAACTCGTAAGAACTACCAGGGGACATTCAAAACAGCCTAGAATGAATGCTATACGAGACCAGAATGGCTGTATTCTGAATGACGAAGTTTTGAGTTTAAGGAGATGGAAGGAATACTTTGAAAGCGTGTTTATGAGGGATGAGACGTTAGAATTAAATGAAATAGAAATTCCGAAAGAAGAGGAAATAGATAGAGATATAAGTATAGATGAAATAATGAAAGCAATGAAAAGTATGAAAGCAGGTAAGGCAGCCGGTTATGATAGAGTATCTCTCGAAATGCTAAGGGCTGGAGAAGGAGTGGTGGCAGACCTGCTGTACACCTTGTTTAATTTATGTTGGGAACTTAAGCGGGTACCGGGAGACTGGTGCAAAGCCGTGATAGTCCCAATATATAAGGGAAAAGGATCACAGCAGGACTGTAAAAACTACCGTGGTATCAGCCTTCTTAGCATTGTGGGAAAACTGTATGCTAAGGTACTAATTGAAAGAGTTATGAAAGAAACTGATGGAAAAATTTGGGATGTGCAAGCGGGATTTAGAAAGGGAATGGGATGTACGGATCAGGTCTTTTCCATGTGCCAAAAACCAAAAAGTTTTTTGTGCGTTCATAGATTTGGAGAAGGCTTATGACAGAGTGGACAGGGATGTGTTATGGCAAACACTGAACTCATCTGGGTTGACCGCTGGTCTGATACAGGCATTGAAGTCTCTATATAGGGACTCTAGTGCTTGTGTCAGGATCAACGGGGCCTACTCGGACTGGGTTGGCATCCATAAAGGTGTCAGACAGGGCTGTGTGGCTTCCCCGTGGTTGTTCAACCTATTTATGGACAGTTGTTTGGAAAATTTGAAAGTAGAAGAATGCGGATTAAGAATGGGTGAGTTAACCGTCAAATGCCTTTTGTACGCCGATGATCAAGTCATACTTGCATCGTCGGCAGCCGAGTTGCAAATGATGGTTACATTAATGAACAGGACATTAAAAGAAAAGGGAATGAAAGTGAACGCAAGTAAGACGAAAGTCATGGTTTTTGAAAGAGAAGAAAGTAAAACGATATGTGAAATAAGAATAGAAGGGGAGTTGGTAGAGCAAGTAGATGAGTTTGTATATTTGGGATGTGTGTTTAGCAGGGATGGTAGATATGATAAGGATATAGAACGACGAGTGAATGCAGGAAATAGAGTGAATGGGGCTCTGCACTCTATTGTGAAAAGTTAGAATGTGTCCAAAAAGGCACGTATGGCAATTCACAATGCTGTGTTAGTACCTACTTTAATGTATGGTAGTGAAAGTTGGGTGTGGCAGAAGAAGCACAAGAGTTGAATAAATGCTGTAGAAATGCGGTCATTAAGGAGTATGTTTGGGATGAATCTGAATGACAGAGTGAGAAATTGTTTAATAAGAGAAGAGTGTGGTTTGCAAGATGATGTTGTGACCAGGATTAAGAAAGGAATGTTTCGGTGGTTTGGCCATGTAGAAAGAATGAATGAGGAAAGAGTGACAAAGCAAATTTATGTTGCAGAGGTGAACGGTATAGTCGCCCTAGGCGAAAGTTTATCGACCAAATTGGCGATATATTAAAAATGGGCCAAATTAAGAGTACCTTTAACCGACGAGCGTGTATGCGTAGGTATATGGATGTGGAGGAAGCGAGAGAGGTGTGTCAGAATCGTGCCAAATGGAAGTCCATAATCTCTGCCTACCCCTCTGGGTGACAGGCGTGAGTGTTTATGTTTATAATATATTTGAGTTTATGACAACTTTTGAAATATGTGAGTGAAGGTATTGTGCGATTGGCCAAATTACAGGAGACCATAAACTCAGCACAATAGTATTAAAAAATAGGTACAAAATTCAAAATCGAAAAAATTCTTTTTATTTTGATTTCACACGTCAGAAGTGTCCGTTACTATCTAATGAATGTTATCTAATGCATAATGGGTCTGACCACCCAATTTTGTTAAGGGTATCAAAAAATTGTATAAAAAATTACGAATTCAACGGTATTCTTATTGTTTAGGCCCAAAAATGGTCATTTGCGACGGCATCCAATCGCCTTCGACTTAGCGAATTGCTCGGTGGTGTTAAGCGTCACGCGCGTCGCGGGGAGGGGGCATCGGTATGCAGCTTCCCAGCGTTTGGCGCTCGTGGGCGAAATCAGTAGCTTGAGTGCAGCGGCGCCGTCGCAACGTAACGTATTTGTGGTGACCGTGGATGCGATTTCGTGCGACCAGTTTTGGTTTTATGGTCTAGATTTTCAGTATTTGTGCGCGTTACTTCGCTACTTAAATTGTGTTTCGTGAAGACCGCCTCGGATTAGGTTGTCTAAGTATTGCAGTGAGTCTACTCGGGCCGCGTGATCACTGCCTTAGAAGGTCGCGTTCGTTTCTCGAAATAATTTGTTGCTTAGTGAACGGAAGTGAACTTTGACCCACCGTTCATCAGTCTTGCCGCGTGTTACGTTTATGATTATAATTAACGGGATTTAGTTGAGTTTTGAAGTTAGTTAAATGTACAATAAAGTTGATAGAAATTGTCCATTGGTGACGCCGCTGGAGGATACCACATAGGGTGGCGATACTGGAGTCAGGGTTGCTGCTGATTAAAAAGGGCTAAATCAGAATAACCATATATACACTTCTCACACACTACTTACATTCACTACACCTAACGCCTGAACGAGCCTTGTAGTCCGTCTTCGCTTCTGAACCAGGTAAGTCGCATTAAGTACCTAATCCATATATATTAAATATCCATAGGCATTTGAGCCCCACACTTAGTTGTCCGTCGAATCTAACAGCTGTATGGGCCCCTGTATGGTCGACCTTTGTCGGGACAGCTAAGTGCGTGTACATTCTTGGTAGCAAGCAGCGTGGTTAATTGGTCTCCAATTACCCTCGGCCGTGTTAGAAAAATAATAATATTCTTTTTTTCTTCCTTTTTTTTGTTTTTTTTTTGTTTGTTAGGGCTAGGTACTTACGCTTAAGGAATTTTGAGTAGGTAGATAATGTTATCACGTAATCGGATAATTAAAGTTATCGTATAATTATAGTAGATTAATTGTCGAAGGGTCGGTCGCTTCAGCGAGGCATCTTTTCTGACCGACTGTAGTGTGTACTTGCCGTGTAGTGTAATTTGTATTTAATTTAATAAATATTAATTTGTATTTGTGTAATTTGTATTTAACTTGATTCCGAGTACCGGAACAAACTCTTGTCTGAAGTCGAGTCTTTGCTGAACAAAGTCTCGGATTGGGGGCGACTAAATCTAGTCCAGTTTAATCCTCATAAGACCCAAGTTTGCGCGTTTACCGCTAAAAAGAACCCCTTTGTCGTATCTCCTCAGTTTCAAGGCACTCCCCTTCTTGCCTCAGTCAGTATCGGTATCCTCGAAGTCCACATATCGAGTGACGTGCAGTTTCGTGGTCACTTGGAAGAGAAGGCCAAATTGGCCTCTAAAAAGCTTGGCGTGCTCAGCAGAGCGGGACAGTATTTCATGCCGGCACACCGCCTGCAACTTTACAAGGCGCAGGTTCGGCCTCACATGGAATACTGTTCCCATCTCTGGGCAGGGGCTCCCCAGTGCCAGCTCCTTCCACTTGACCGCATCCAGCGCAGAGCGGCTCGAATCGTCGACGACCGAGCCCTTTCCGATCGGCTCGATTCATTGGCACTGCGAAGAGATGTTGCATCCCTTTGCATTTTCTTTCGCATCTACCATGGGGAGTGCTCTGAGGAATTGTTTGGATTAATCCCAGCCGCCAAATTTCACGATACCATCTTCACCATCTGGATAATTGGCGGTCCACCACTGTGCGATTTAGAAGATGTTTTCTTCCTTGCACGACTTCTTTGTGGAATCGATTACCATCAGCGATTTTTCCGGACCGATACGACTTAGGGACCTTCAAGAAAAGAGCGTACTCCTTTTTAAAAGGCCGGCAACGCATCTGCGATTCCCTCCCTGGTGTTGCAGTTGTTCATGGGCGGCGGTAGTCACTTACCATCAGGTGAGCCGCATGCTCCTTTGCCCCCTCTCCTATAAAAAAAAACTGTATTTGTTATTTGTTAATTGATTTGTATTTGAGCCGCGTAATAATTTGTATTTAGTAGTGATGCCATCGCACAAGCTACCGATTCGTCGCTTGAAGGCGGAGCTGCGCTGGGCCGCTAGCGCCAATGCTTTGATAGGTCGACTGGATAGGGTCTATAGTTTGGAGAAGCGGCTCGAGCAGGTCGATGTTCTAAGGGCCGTAGTGGAGGAGGCTTAGGCGGAGCTCGAGGACTCGGAAGTGGAAAAGGGAGTCCTGGACTCCTGCCTTGCGGACTACGAGCAGTTCTTTTCGCTCACGGACGACTTGATCGAGGCTGGGGCCAAGTATGCTAATGAAGCTCTGATGAGTGGCCTGGCCGAGCCCTCTCGGAAACAGCCTACTCAGCCAGAGCTGTTGGGACGACTCCCAACTCTGGACCTGCCAAGGTTCTCCGGGGTCCTCTCCGACTGTATGACCTTTGTAGGGCTTTTCGATAGCCTAGTGGACGCCCGGAGGGTTTTAACACCAAGCCAGAAGATGGCGTACCTCCTAGCCTCACTGGGCAGGCCCTGGGCGTCGTCGGCCATTTGAGGTAGTCGGACGACGCCTACCAGACTGCTCGGGACCTCCTCGCCGAAGGGACCGGGCCAGGCTACGTCCGGACCTCTTGAATCCAGTCTTGGTGGCCTGTAATGCGTTGAGGCGGCTGGATTTGCCGGTGGATGAATGGTCCTTCTTGTTGCTCCACATCGTGCTGTCCCGCCTGCACCTTAGGATACATTTTGAGGAGAGGTATGGCGGGGCCGGCGCCTCCTATATTCCACCCTTTAGTGATCTGCTGCGGTTCTTGGAGGAGCAGTGCCGGCAGATTGAGAACGCGGCGGGCACCTTTGACGACTTACAAGCCGTGCCCGGTGAGAGGCGGGATACGCCGGGCAAGTCGTCGTCATCCCCCCTAAAGCCGATCGGAGCTTCCGTGGGAGCGCGCCGCTCCCTACCATCTTACAGTGGCCTAGTGGCCAGGGAGACGCCCCCCTGTTCCTATTGCCGAGCCTCCGATCACCGGGTGACGTCGTGCCCGAAGTTATTAGGTAAGCCGGTTCCGGCTAGGCAAACTATCGCCAAGGAGCGCCGCTGGTGCTACTCTTGTTTGGTAGGGTACCTCCAGCGAGACTGCCCGCACCAGCGGCCCTGTCCGCATTGCCAGGGCAAGCACCATGCAGTTTTGGCCCTTGACCCCCACGGGCGGGGGCGCTTAGCCACGCCCTCTGTCGGGCGACGCTCGGCGCTCGCCTGCCAGCCACCGAGCCCCTAAGTTTGAAAAGGGTCCCTCCCCCGACTAGTCGGGGGGTCGTCCCCCAGGGTCGGGGGTGTCGTCGCCCCCCCTCAGCGTGTGGGGAGGAACTTCATGGCCACTCAGCAGTCAACTAGACCCTTCTCACCCCCGTTAGCTGAGTGGCCGCGGTTGGGGTACCGCCGTCCCCCCTTTGATGGAGGCAGCCCTAGCTAGCTGCCGCCCTAGCTTCCACCACGGCCACCTCCACTGAGCCTTTGAGCCGTCAACAGTCCACTTGTCAAACTGTTATGTTGCCGACGGCCTCAGTGAAGGCGTACAACCCGAGTGGCGACTGTTAGCGGCTCGCGCTCTATTGGATTCGGGTTCACAACGCTGTGTGGCCTCCACTTGGTTGGTGGGAAGATTAGGGCTCCTCGGGAGCGTTGAATTAAGCTGTCAAGGACTATTAGATTTGGTTAGGTCGAGTACTTAATTAATAATGCTTTAAATTAAAAATAAAAATGCTTTGGGTTTTCCGCGTATTGAATGATGTGCTCTTTGAATGCGTTTTGTAAATGTATTTGATCATTGTGTTTGCTTTGTTGAAAAGAAAATTGATATTGAATAACCCTATTTGTGCCAAAGGGAATAAGAATCATTCCTCTCTTTGTTTTAACATTTTTGTTGGCACTGTCGAAGATATTTATTTGGAAAGAGAAATAGGGCTGTCTCTTACGTTTATCGTTTTGTTTAAATCGTCTGTTTGATCTATGCGCATCGGTAAATTAATTTGTTTGAATTAATTCCGTAGTTGAACATTGATGCTTTTGAAATTTGGTTGAAATATGAGCATAGGACTACATGTCTGAAACTAGTTAGTTGTGAGATTATCAGATTGAAATCAGCTGCCGCATAATTGAGTAATTGATTATATGGTGGATGGTTTGGTTATGTCTGCTTGCTTGAAAAATTCATACTAAGGACTATCTGTGCGTTTCGTTTGGCTATCCACAGACGCCGTTCATGTGGAACTTGTGGGTGCTCTCTGCACTGAAGCTTAGGTGGCCACGCTGGGCCGCTTCGTATCGCGTCGCTGTTTGCAGACCTGATCCGGTCGGATTGCGGAACGAATCATAGAGTCACAGATAAGTGTTTGAAAGAGGTCGTCGGACTTCTGTCCAGTAATTGGACTTATTTAGGTGCTGCGATGTCCAGGAAGGGCATACAGTGGAGGTTCGACCCTCCGGCTTGCCCACATTGGGGCAGTATTTTTGAGGCGGTGTTTAAGGTTGCAAGATCTGATGGGGTGCCTAAGGTGACCTAGTTTCGGTTGTAGATTCGGTCTTGCAACGTGTCGTCGCGACCCTGTCCCGCTTGCCGGTATGCTCGCGGACATAAGTCCTTATCCGGGACGGGGGTTTGTTTAGGCCCAAAAATGGTCATTTGAGTCGGCATCCAATCGCCTTCGACTTAGCGAATCGCCCGACGGTGTTAGGCGTCACGCGCGTCGCGAGGATAGGGCATCTGTATGCAGCTTCCCAGCGTTTGGCGCTCGTGGGCGAAAACAGTAGCTTAAGTGCAGCGGCGCCGTCGCAACGTAACATATTTGTGGTGACCGTGGCGATTTCGTGCGACCAGTTTTGATTTTATGGTCTAGATTTTCAGTATTTGTGCGGGTTACTTCGCTACTAAAATTATGTTTCGTGAAGACCGCCTCGGATTAGGTTGTCTAAGTATTGCAGTGAGTCTACTCGGGCCGCGTGATCACTGTCTTGAAAGGTCGCGTTCGGTTCTCGAAATAATTTGTTGCTGAGTGAACTGAAGTAAACTTTGATCCACTGTTCATCAGTCGTGCCGCGTGTTACGTTTTTGATTATAATTAAGAGGATTTAGTTGAGTTTTGAAGTTAGTTAAATGTACAATAAAGTTGATAGACTGACATAGTGAATTGAAGAAAGAAATTGTCCATTGGTGACGCCGCTAGAGGATACCACATAGGGTGGCGGTACTGGAGTCAGGGTTGCTGCTGATTAAGAAGGGCTAATTCAGGTTAACCATATATACACTTCTCACACACTACTTACATTCACTACACCTAACGCCTGAACGAGCCTTGTGGTCCGCCTTCGCTTCTGAACCAGGTAAGTCGCATTAAGTACCTAATCCATATATATTAAATATCCATAGGCATTTGAGCCCCACACTTATGTGTCCGTCGAATCTAACAGCTGTATGGGCCCCTCTATGGTCGACCTTTGTCGGGGCAGCTAAGTGCGTGTACACTTATTTTTTTCTACCTTTAAAAATGACTGAAATATTGATGAGTAAAATGGTGTTTTACGGTAAGGGCAACCGCTTTGCTTAGCATTGCGATGTGACGTCACAAAACGACACGTCGATGCCACCAGTAGTCTTTATTGTTATATTTTTCTTATTCTCTCCATATTTATTACTCCATATTTTTCTTGTCATGTTATTTATTTATCAGTCACTTTTATTTTCTTTTTTTTTTTTTTTAATTTCTGTTATATCACGCTCCTTGGGAATAAAATGGTGACCTACAGGTTTTACCTAGTTTAGGCACCAGTTTTTCACCTAATAATAGTATTGTATCAGATGTAAGCACATAGTTTTTGTTTTCTGAATGTATATTATTGGTGAAAATAAATAAATAAATAAAATAAATTAAAAATTGATTTAAGTTTACTGGAAAAAAAAAAATGTTCAATACTTTAGTTTATACATCAAATCAAATAGTTTATTTGTGATTCACAGTTTACATAAAGGTCTTATTTAAACACAAATAAAGTTCAGTCTGTGATCAGCCTCATGGGCATCATCATCATCATCATCATCATTACAGCCCTTCATAAGTCTACTGCTGAACATAGGCCTCCCCCACAAAGTACGTTCCTGAGCCACCTGCATCCATCGACTTCCTGCATGTATTACCAGGTCGTCACTCCATATAGTGAGGGAGTTGAGCTGCCACTCAAGCTGCCTACTTTACCTTTCTTCCCCATCGGTTGTCGGTTCTTCGAGCTATATGGCCGGCCCACTGCCACTTCAGCTTACTAATCCGTTGGGCTATGTCGGTTACTCTGGTTCTACTGCGGATATCCTTATTTCTAAATTTATCACGCAGAGAAACCCCGAGCATAGCCCTCTCCATTACTCGCTAAGCAACCTTGAGCTTCCTCATACGGCCAGCAGTGAAGGACCACGTCTCAGATCCGTAAGTCATCACTAGCAACACGCACTGGTTGTATAATTTCGTTTTCAGGTTTTGAGGTATGTCTAACGAGAAGATGTGTCGTAGTTTCCCGAACGCTGCCCAGCCGAGTTGAATCCTCATGGGCATACAAATGTCAAATATGATTACATTATTCATAATAATAGATTAGATTATTAGATTAAATTATTCATCATAAATAATATTGATTACATTGGATTTGGTTAGATTATTCATAAATTATTAGTTCAAAATTATTATATAGTCGTTGGGTTTATTATAAGTATTGTGTCATCTAATACAGTCAACCGGACATTAACTCTGACATTCGATATAATATGTAGGTAAACGACCGTATACTTCCGAGCGCGCGGTTAGTACTGAACTTAGCAAGTTCCTACTGCACGTTTGCTCTCTCGGATTTTGACGTCACGTCACAGAGAACGAGCGGGTAAAAATTAAAAAATATTGCGAAACTTCAAAACGTTATAACTTTCGTATTTCTGCACCACTTTTGGTTAGGTTTTATTGTCAAATTAGTACATGTTGGTGTGATCCATTAAGGATAAGAATTTTGTTAATTGTCAAATATATGTTGGTTCTTAGGCGAGTTTTAACATTGTCCTTTAATAATTATTAATTAATTAATATATACAATATTTAAAAACTATAATTAAACCAACTAGTTATAGTTGGTTTAATTATAGTTTTCTCATACAGTCCTCATTGTAACTACAATATTTTTGTTTACAAATTTAGAATTAATGAAGTAGTATTTAACCCTTAACTTCCTACCCCTAATTTCAGATACATATCTACCTACCTGGAGTCTCACAGACTCCGTTACTTTGAACATTTAGAAAAAAAACTATGAGGTGGGAGAAACATTATTATTAATATCTTTTATTCATATTAAACTTAGAAAAATAAAAACTCAACGTCATTCATAACCAAAACTAAATTTCTTTTTTCACTGACTTAAATAACTTAAAAAAGTAACATTCTTATAACATGAGATCCATAGTAAAAGTGATCAAAAATTAGGAACTTTTCTTATTCAATTTTTAAAAGTTCAGTAAATAATAAGCATAACCTAAACAAAAAGTTGCCATAGTGAATATATTTTTGCAAAATTGCAATGCTCAAATTTTATATTTTTTTAACACAGGAAATACATGTCATGTGGGAGCACTCCAGGCAAATGGGCTTCTTGCACATGAAACATATGTATTGTGTTTTACGTTTTTTTTTGGGTTACATAAAGAGCAGTACTTGCGTATTGTTAACTTTTCTGCTGCATCAGGACTACACCTCCAAAGTCAGGAAGTGATTCTTGGTCTAGTTTCATCACTCGACGAAGAGAAAGTCTTATGTCACGCTGAATCGTCGTCAATTTCTCTCTACGCTCCATGTGTGGTCTCGATAGCTGTCAAGCAAGCTTTTTCATGAATTGAAAAAGAGTTTCAGGTTTTTCCAATTTGGTAAATAAGTATACCATATACGAATTGGATGCTGATATATGCAGTAATCTATAAAATATAGCAAGTGGCCATCTGTGCGTTCGGCGACCCGTCGAATAGTTCGAGCACCTTTGATCTAACAAATCTACTCCGATTTTGGTATCGTTATAAAATAGTGTGATTTCTGGTTTTTTTGGTGGCTTTATCCACATCTGGTGTATGATGCATGCTTGAAATAACAATGAACGCTTTGTTTATTTTTGGTACAAAAGATGCGATTGATATATGTTTCGTTAAACCAACGAGAGATGTTTCAAGCTCTCGCTGACGTGAAGGCAAGAACTGGGGTAGTATGTCTCGTTGATTCTTTCTCATTGTGCTGACTAGTGTAAGTTGTTTATCTTTCAAACAATTGGCAAGCTCAATAGACGTAAACCAGTTGTCTGTCGTTATGTTTCTGTTTGTTCCTTCAATACATGAAGAAAGCCGAAGCACAGCTTGAGTAGGTTTCTTTAGCCGAGCATATTCAGTAGATAGGTTTAACCCATCTGAATCTTTTCCTGTATAAATCTACACATTAAGGAGATACCCTGTTCGTGCATCAGTGAGACACATTATTTTTATGCCATATTTGGCGGGTTTTTTAGGCATATACATTTTAAAACGGCACCTACCGCGGTACGCAACAAGCATTTCGTCAACACAAACATAACTTCCCATACTATATTATACATCTTGACATTGTTTGATAAAGGAATTGAACAGATCAGATACTGGCGCAGACGGATCGCTTTCTCGACGAGTTTCTCTTGTCAATGAATCGTCAAGCTGAATAACGTTTAGTAAAACTTCGAATCTATTCATGCTCATTATGCATCGATATATTTCTCTGCCTGTACCATCCGTACTAAACCATGACTGATAAAATTCACGGTTTTCCTTGAACACAGCTGTATAAAATAGCAAACCCTATAAATGCTTTAAGTTCTACTATATCTAAATCTTGAACACATGATTGCTTTTTGTATTTTGGTCTGATAGAGTGAAGTTTTCCGTTGGTGTGCAGTACAATTGTATCGAGCATTGCTTCAGTGAAGTATTGACTCCAAATATCAAGCGGTGAAGACGAAGAATCAAGATTGTACCCTGGTTTTATACCTTGACAACTACAAGCTACGTGGATTCAAAGTGCCACCGTTCGACGGGACTTCTTCCTGGTCGGCCTACAAAATGCAGTTCGAGGCTGTCATGAAAGCGAACGGCTGGAATAAAAGTCAGGCCATGACTGCTCTCACCCTAGGCCTGCGTGACCAGGCCTTAACTGTTCTGGAAGCTCTCGGTAAGGAAGTGACTTACGAGCAGCTCCTTGAGGCATTGGAAGCGAGATATGACGACGCTCACCTGGAACACGTCTTTTGTGCGCAGCTCAAAGATCGCGTGCAACGCAGTAACGAAAATCTGCAGCAGTGGGCCATTGAGGTGGAGAAGCTGGTTCGAAAAGCGTACCAGTCTGTACCTGCGCTCATTGTAGGGAAGCTGGTGCAGACATTCATCGACGGCATTCGTCAGAGTCAGAGTTGCTGTGGGGCTCGGGCACCACGAGACGCTTAAGGATGCCTTGATCCATGCACTGGAGGTGGAAGCCGTGCGGCAGGATTATCGTTCCCACCGCGTCAGGGAGGTTGCAGCAGCTACAGTTCGGGACCGCAATAACGGCTACAGCCCTAGGTGCTACGGCTGTGGGGAAAGGGGCCATCTTCGATCCAGCTGCCCTAGGCAAACTGTAGAAAGGGAAGGTGATCGATCTCGAGAGGGTAGTGCGGCTAACAGCACCGCCCAGCGTAGCGGAAAATCTCATGATAACGCAGACGCATTGTCAAGAAGACCTTGCCCTGAAGATTGCAAGCATTGTACTAGGCAAGAGGGTAAGAAAGTTGTATCTGTGAGGATACTCAGGACAAACCAGGTCAGCAATGAGTGGAAGGACGGCCTACAACATGTACAGCAGGAAGATTCGGACATTAAGCCGATTCTGGAATGGATGAAGGCCAGTTCTCCTAAGCCCAAGTGGAGCGACGTCTCAGCAATGAGTTCGACCACGAAAAGCTATTGGGCCCAATGGGACAACTTGCTGATTCAGGATGGAGTCCTGTGCCGTAAATGGGAAAATGGTCGGGGAGACAGGTGTCATTTGCAAATGGTTGTCCCTAAGGCTAAAGTACCGGATGTTCTACAGCTGTACCATAGTGGTTGTTCAGGAGGCCACCTGGGAGTTAAACGAACTCTACTGAAGATCCGAGAACGGTTTTACTGGGTCCACTGTCGTGACGATGTCGAGGACTGATGCCGCAAATGTACAAGTTGTGCGGCTGTAAAGAGACCTCAAACTCGTAGTAGAGGCGCATTGAAATTGTACTATGTTGGTGCACCATGGTAGAGGATAGCCATTGACGTTGCGGGGCCGTTTCCGGAAAGTGAAAGTGGTAACAAGTATTTCATGGTTGTAATGGATTACTTCACTAAGTGGCCAGAAGTCTTCGCCATTCCAAATCAAGAAGCTTCAACAGTTGCAGATAAACTACTCCATGAAGTCTTCTGTCGTTTTGGAGTACCTTTAAAGATTCACAGCGATCAAGGAAGGAATTTTGAGTCTCAAATATTCCAGGAAACTTGCCGAGTTATGGGTGCTCATAAAACACGAACAACTTCTTACCACCCACAATCTGATGGAATGGTAGAACGATTTAATCAGACATTGGAGAGGTACCTAGCAAAAGTTGTGGAAAAACGGCAACGAGACTGGGACAGGCACATACAAACGTTTTTGTTGTCATATCGACTGTTCACGAAAGTACATCAGTGACACCAGCTTTCGCAAACTTTGGGAGAGAATTACGGCTGCTTGCAGACCTGATCACCGGAATACCACCTGATGTCCCACGCAGTATAACCGATTATGCAAATGACTTGCGGAACAAAATGAATGACATTTATGAGCACGTTAGACAGTCGGGCCAGCAAACGTCTGAGAAGATGAAAACACGGTATGACCGCGAAATAAACAACAAAGGGTTTGACGAAGGTTCACTAGTGTGGTTACACAATCCAGCTCGCAGCAAAGGGAAATTTCCTAAGCTTCAAGCTAAATGGGACGGACCGTACCGGATTGTGACAAGGATCAATGACGTAACCTACCGGATACAGTAAGGTGCCAGAGGTTACTCCTTAGATCGTCCATGTGGATCGACTGGCGCGTTATTATGGGGCCAATAATGCTCGGGACGAGCATGTCTTAGGAGGGGGCAGTGTTGCGCGCCACTATTAATGTCTTGTACATGGCAACACTATTTACACTAGCGCCCTCTAGTGTCGCGTAGCAGAACTAGGAATGTCAAGATTCTTCCAGAAATTTCGGGACCGATATGTACTCGAACATTCTAGTTGTCGCTACAGTAGAAGGTTCTGGAAACTATCTGAGGCCCTATATAAGGCCGGTATAGACTACGACCGGGGCAGTATTGAATTGGCGATACAAGAGAACACTTCGAAGCGAAATAACTGCGAACTAAAGTGATTGTGTTTTATTATTAGTGTGGTTTTAGATTGTAATTAGTGTTGTGTAATTAAAGTGTCAATTTTGGTAATTCATTCGGCAGTTTTTAATTGTCTCGAACCTCAAGCTCGTAACAATATTATTTATTGCTTATTTTTTTTCTCCTTTTCCAAAAATAATTGAGTACTTAAGGTGTTTTTAATATACACCGAATGTCAGAGATTTTGCTAAACTTTAAAATCTAAAACCAATTTTAAAACAGATGAATTAATCATAACTCAATTAGCTATAAAATAAGTTATATGGTATTTATTCCAGTTTATGGCAGCCCTGATTTATATTACGTGGCTGAAATTAGGTACTTTTTATTAGGTACGTCAAACCAAATAACAGCCGGGCGGCTGACATTATGCACTCCATACATTTCTTATATCTAATTACAGCCCTATTAATTTCCACTAAAAGAAAATAACTTGTAAATTAAAACAAAAATAACTGCATTACTATGTCTATAGTCATATTCATACAAATCAAAAAGCCTATATATGAGATAATGTAAAGTAAGCATAATTTTAGCGGGATCATAACTTGTCAAATAATTAGGCAAATGATCGTTTTTCGTTGCGTACGTGTTTTGATTTTTAATTTAACACTGTTAGGTTTAAAACTGCGAGGTAATATTTGAATAAATATACTTTCCTCTAGGTACAAAGGTTTTAGATGACAATATTTGTAGTTAAGACTACTAGAAATCTTATTTATGGAGTAAAAAGGCGGAAAGGCCTGGAATTAGGGGCATAACTGGTATTAGGGGCATCCACCCTAATTCGGTAAAAAGTATCTAAGTAGGTATTAATATACCTACCCAGTATAACTAATCACAATAGGTACCTATGTAGGTATGATTAAATAAAAGGTACTTATCTAAATAGTTACCTACTTTTACTAAGTAAGTACTGATACCCACCCGTGCATCATTTTACAACCCCAAAACACCTATAACTAAACTGACCATTTATTTATTAACTCAAAACGGGACATGGGTTTATTTATACTCTAAAAACTATAACTTTATACAATTCACTGTTCACTTTAAACTAAAACAATGTTCACTATAAAATTATATTCGGTATAGACGGTAATTATTAAATGCAAAGAGAGCCTCGCAATATGGTCGTTTGTCACGGTGATCGGCGATTGGTTGCGTGGTTGGAGGGTGGGCGTTGCGCGGCGGTTTGTTTTTAATTTTACAAACGGCTGCGTAAGTCCAGCGGTGATTGGTTGCATGTTTTATCGCATGACGCAGTCGCTCGCTCCTTAGGTAGAGAGCGGTTGCATCATCGGTTTGTATAAAAGGCACTTGTTTTGGCTCGCCTCTCACTTAGCGGTTAGCCACCGTAGAGTTTATTTCACGATATAGAGTGTAGAGGCGAAACACGTGTCGTATTATCGTCAGTGGTGTGTCTTGCCTAGTGTAGTGTTGGGAGTAGCGGTGCTGGAATTAGTGGTGACGGGGATAGTGCACGCAATTGAGGGAGGGCGGGAGGTGCTCTTCACACATCATTTTATTTTATAACGCGGATATTTGGGAAGTAAATTTTTGTAAAAGCTAATATACGAGAATACATAATTCTAACATAATGCAACTAATATACCGAATAAAAAAATTAAAATACATTTATCGTTGTGCGCCGTTTGTATTTCCATAAAATAGTTTATGGATGTTGAAAAAATAATACTACGTTCGTACAGTAGGTGGCGTCTTGCATATTTCTTACGCCAGAGAGTCGGCGGCGACCGAATGCTCAAGGTGGTTCGATAAGATTAGCCCCTTAAAGGCCGGCAACGCATCTGCAATTCCCCTGGTGTTGCGGTTGTACATGGGCAGCGGTAGTCACTTACCATCAGGTGAGTCGCATGCTCGTTTGCCCCCTCTCCTATAAAAAAATCGATATAAGATTCACCACTTTCATTACTTTTCCGGTACTCCTACTCCCAAGGCGTAGTCCCGAATTCATGGAAGACAGCTTTGGTCCACCCGATCCCTAAAAAAAGCGACCGCTCAGACCCGTCCAACTACTGGCCTATCGCCATCACCTCCTTGTTCTCCAAAATAATGGAATCCATTATAAACTGCCAGCTCATGAGGTACCTTGATGATTAGTGACCGCCAGTATGGTTTTCGTCGAGGTCGATCAGCTGGTGATCTTCTAGTCTATCTGACTCATAGATGGGCGGAGGCAGTAGAGTCCAAGGCAGAGGCATTGGCCGTTAGTTTGCACATAGCGAAGGCCTTCGATCGGGTCTGGCACAAAGCGCTTCTTTCGAAGCTTCCTTCCTATGGGCTTCCCGAGAAATTGTGCAATTGGATCACCAGCTTCCTTGCAGATCGGAGCATCAAGGTCGTAGTAGAGGATGCATGCTCTGATATCAAGCCTATCAATGCTGGTGTTCCACAAGGCTGCGTGCTATCACCAACGCTGTTTCTCCTGCATATCAATGATATGTTGCTAACTGGTAGCATTCATTGCTATGCAGACGACAGCACTGGTGATGCCTTATATACCGGCCGTGCCTATATTTCTCGGGAAAACGTCGCTGAGTACCGGGACAAACTTGTGTCTGAAGTCGAGTCTTTGCTTAACAAAGTCTCGGATTGGGGGCGACTAAATCTAGTCCAGTTCAATCCCCAGAAAACACAAGTTTGTGCGTTTACCGGTAAAAAGAACCCCTTTGTCGTATCTCCTCAGTTTCAAGGCACCCCCCTTGCTGTCTCAGCTAGCATCGGAATCCTCGGCGTCGACGTATCGAACAGTGTGCAGTTTTGTGGTCACTTGGAAGGGAAGGCCAAACTGGCCTCTAAAAAGCTTGGCGTGCTCAGCAGAGCGAGACAGTATTTCATGCCGGCACATCGCTTGCAACTTTACAAAGCGCAAATCTGACCTCACATGGAATACTGTTCTCATCTCTGGGCCGGAGCACCCCAGTGCCAGCTCCTTCCACTTGACCGCATGCAGCACAGAGCGGTTGGAATCGTCGACGACGATGATCGGCTCGATACACTGGCACTGCGTAGAGATGTTGCATCTTTTTGCGTATTTTATCGCATTTACCACGTGGAGAGCTCTTAGGAATTGTTCGGACTAATTCCAGCCGCTCAATTTCACCATCGCACATCGCGGCAAAACTTGCGATACCATCCATACCACCTGGATGATTGGCGGTCCACCACTGTGCGATTTAGAAGATGTTTTCTTCCTCGCACAACTTTCTTGTGGAATCGATTACTACCATCGGTTTTTCCAGACCGATACGACTTAGGGACCTTCAAGAAATGAGCCTACACCTTTTTAAAAGGCCGGCAACGCTTCTGCAATTCCCCTAGTGTTGCGGTTGTTCATGGGCGGCGGTAGTTACTTACCATCAGGTGAGCCGCATGCTCGTTTACTACGTTTACTACTCTCCTATAAAAAAAACCTAAACCATCATAAACTAGTTCAGAAAGTGGTACCCTATTGTCAGAAAATAACAACATTGATACCAGCACCGTAATGTATGAAAACGTGACAACACGTCAACGTAATAAAATTCGCGCATCTTCACTAGCACCGCAGAACAACACATTTGAAAAGACCATGGAAGACAACTCTTTGACTATACTGGAAGACACGCGTATGAGTCTCCCAGACTTTAACATAGCTGAACACAAAGAACTACGTGATAAAATCAGCTTCTTAAAAACACAGCTAGTAAGTGCTCATTTGGAAATAGACAGATTGAACTTACAGGTTATAGATCTACATCAAAGAATGAACGACTAACAAAGAAAAAGTCAAGTATTAAAACAGTTAATAAAGTAACCTGCACCACGTAAACTAACCCCCATAAAAAAACCAGTGACACTACATTTCTGATAAAGAAAGAAGAAACAAAACAAGCAAAGTTCTCCATCAACTTCATCAAAACCCTGTCCAACGCAACCTGTAACAATTGACGTAGTTAACTCAAAGAAAATAACAGAACAATCCAGCAACAATGCCAAAAGAAAACTATGCATTTTAAGCAATAGACATTATTGAGGCCCACTACGGTTCATTGAAAATACATTTTCAAGCGATTTTAAATTTTGTCGATACCTATTACCTAACACAAGCATTAAGCTTCTCTTCACTAACTCAAAGAACAAATTGTTAAATTTTAATATGAATGACTCCTGTATAGTTGTATTAGGTGATACTGATATAAGAGACTATAGCGATTAATGTATTTGAAACGGTACTGTGTCTCAGGTAGTATGATGGTGAACAAAGAAAGTCCAAAGTTCAGTATGAGTCGGTTATAATTATTTAAATTAGAATTTACATTTAACACTGGAGAATATAAAACAAGCCAAAAAATACTACACTGAATGCAAACAAAAAGAACAAGAGTAAAATGGTGGAAACTAACAAAACAATACTAGAATGTAATTATCGTAAGTATAGAAATGCAAGGCGATCGAACGTGCGTCTACTCTGGAATCTCTGAGCGAGTGAAGGGCACCTTGGCGTGGTGAGAGTATGCTTAATAACACAGACGTAAATTCCGAAAGTTGCCGAAATATTCCGATGGGCGTGTGCGCGCGCGAAGTGGCTTTGTTCATTGTTGGTATTCCCACAGTACTCCCCCGCTGAGACCGTGGCTACGGTCAATAGTAGTCAGGAAAATGAACTTTTCTTCCACTCTTAGTAATCGTTTCTTTCGTTTTTGGATCATTATGGATGCATTTTGGAAGAGGAGATGATGAAGATGAAGCAACCGAAGTATTTGTGGGTCCATCTGTAAATAGGCAGGTTTTAGACGATCAATACTGACGCTGACCGCTTTATTTCGCACGAGCACTTTATAAAACTTCGGGTGCCTGCCTAAAACTTGATACGGGCCCGCATATGAAGGCTCTAGTGATTTTCGTACATGGTCCTGATGCAGGAATACATGACTGCAATCTGTTAGACTTTTGGGTAAATAAATGGACCATTTCTATGACACTTAGCTGGTTTTGGCGTCAGCTTAGCCATATGTGAGCGTAGACGGGTGGCGAAGGTGGTGAAATCTTCAGTGCAGTTGTTTTCTTTAGGACTTATGAACTCGCCAGGAAGGTGAAGAGGTTCGCCATACACCAGTTCAGCAGACGAAGCTTGAATATCTTCTTTCCAAGAGCTGCGAATACTAAGAAGAACGAGCGGAAGTACCTCTGTCCATTGTGTAGAGTTGTGGTACATAATGGCAACTTTCAGCTGGCGATGTACGCGCTTCACCATTCCATTAGCAGAAGGGTGGTAAGTAGTTGTGCAGAAATGACGAGCAGCAACCATGGATGCGATTGCCTTAAATAAGCAGGAATCGAACTGACGTCCTCTGTCCGTTATAATTCGAGCAGGGCAGCCAAATCTCAATCAGCCACCCAGATACCAGAGCGTAGGCACAGGATTCTGCTGTGATGTCTTTCAGGGGAATCGCCTCAGGCCATCGTGTAAATCTATCGATGATAGTGAGGCAATATCTGAAATCATAAGAGAGAGTTAGTGGCCCTATAATATCGAGATGTATATGAGAGAATCTCGATGAAGGCGTAGGAAAAGAGGAAAGGGGAGCGGAAGTGTGACGGGTAATCTTGCTGCATTGGCAAGCAAGGCAATGCCTAGCCCACTCTCTACAGTCTCTACAAATGCCAGGCCAGACAAACCTATCAGTGACAAGACGTACTTTAGCTGAACTTCCTGGGTGAGTTAATCCATGAAGCATATCGAACACTTGCCTTCTAAATGCTTTTGTAATGAAAGGTCTTGGCCGCTATACAGATATGTCACAGTATACTTTAGGTTAAGGTTTTCTCCTATTGGTTCGATTTTCTGTAGGTTTAATGATGAACCATTTTGCAGCAGATCTTGCAGTTCAGGGTCTTTATCTTGAGATCGTGCAAGAGCCTGGTAATCTAAAGATACTTTAATCTCTTTTATCCGTGAAAGCGTATCAGCTACCACATTATCTGGTCCCGAAATGTAGCGAATGTCTGTGGTGTCGGTGTGTCAGTGTACTGAGCTATAAAATGAAGGTAGCGATAGCGTCGCGGAGGACATTTATCTCTTGAAGTAGAGAAAGCATAAGTAAGAGGCTTATGATCTGTGTACACACTGAAGACTCTAGCCTCTACCATGTGTAAGAAATATTTGATTGCTTCATAAATTACTAGAAGCTTCCGGTCATAAGGGCTATATTTTTTGTGCAGAATTCAGCTTTTTAGAAAAGAAACCTAAGGGTTCCCATTCAGTGCCCTTGTGTTGTTGCAGCACAGCACCGATGGACACATCTGAAGCGTCGGTGTGAATTGAGAGCTCAGCCGATGAATTAGGATGTACTAAAAGTGTAGTATTAGAAAGAGCATTTTTGCATTTTTCAAATGCTTTCAAAAGATCAGGTGTCATACTAATGGGATGAGATCCTTTCACTTTAGGTCCCGCTAAGACGGCGTTTAACGGTGCTTGTATCAGCTTCATTTGGTATGAAACGTCTATAAAAATTGATCATACCTAAGAATCTGCGGAGTTCCTTTACAGTACGTGGTATGGAAGGCTGTTGTATAGCTTGTACTTTTGTATTTAGCGGTAAGATGCCGGATGCAGACACATGGTATCCCAGGAATGTCACCTCATGTTGTCCCCACACGCACTTCGTTGTATTGATCAACACGCCGTAAGCTTTTAACTTCTCAAAGAGCTGAAGTAAGTGGCGTTTATGTATTTCAGGGGAAGGTGAGAAAACCAGAATATCGTCGAGGTATCCGAAGCAAAAATCTTCAAGACCAGAGAGCACTTCATCAATGAATCTTTGAAAAGTTTGCGCTGCGTTCCTCAAGCCATAATTCATGAAAGGGTATTCATAAAGCCCGAATGGTGTAGTTATGGCAGTCTTTGGAATATCCGTCGGATTTACAGGAATTTGGTTGTATGCCTTCACTAAATCAATCTTAGAAAATAGAGTGGATCCAGAAAGTTGGTAAGAAAAATTGACGAATGGGATATCTGTCAGGGATAGTCCGTGCATTAAGTGATCTGTAGTCCCCGCAAGGCCTCCATCCGTAATCTTTTTTCTTTACAAGATGTAAAGCTGATGACCAAGGACTCTCAGAACGCCTTACAATGCCTTGTGCCAACATACGAGTATCTTCAAACTCTTTTCGAGCAATTTTCATGCGTACTGGATCTAAACGCCGAGGCCTACAGGTTACTGGCAGTCCTGGTATAGTTCTTATAAAGTGTTTTGTATTCTGCTTAGGTGTAGTTACAGTACCTGCAGGTCGGATGATCTCCGAGAAGTTATGTAACAGTTGTTGAAACTCGTCACCAGATGGTTTTGATTGAGATGACATCCTCTGGGACTCTCTGGCGTTGTGCGTATACACAAAGGGTAGTTGTGCCATCTCTTAGTCGCTGACTCCGGCAATCTACAAGCAGATTATAAAAACTTAAGAAATCCACTCCTATAATGGGTTTCGTAATATTGGCAATGAAATTCCATGTAAAAGTACGCCTGAGTCCAAAGTCCAGCTGTAGTTGTATAACACCATAAGTATTTATGACTGTACCATTTGCAGCAATCAAACTGTACTTTGTAGGAATACACGGCGTCTTAATAGCTGACCGTGAGAAAACACCAAGGTCTGACCCAGTATACACGAGGAAAACCATTTTAGAATCACGGTCAGTAATAAATAGACGGCCTGTGTTAGCTGGGCAATCGTTGGCCGCTACTGCCGACTGCCCGTTGAGTTTTCAGCCTCCCAATTACAAAGTGCTAAGCATTTCCTGGCACGCGCACCATATGTAAAATGATACCAGCAGTGAGGATCATTTGGAGGTGTGTGTGGTGGTCACGTTTTAGAATAATTGCGCTTACCTTTGACACTAGATTTTACCTGTGTTGTAGTAAGTTTCGCTACTTGCTTAGTTAATCCACTTATCTGTTGAACCATTGCCTCGTAGGAAGAAGTAGGAATACCCGAAGATGAAGTGCTGGCGACTTGTCCTAGGGTGGTTGGCGCAATCTCGTGAACCTTATCTGCTAAATCTGACAACTTATCTAATGGCAAATCAGACTGTGATGCTATTGTTGTTTGTAAATTTCCTGGTAAACGGCTTGACCATAGGGTTTTCACAAATCATTAGGAACTGCAGGTCCGGCAAGATGTAAGTGTCTTAAAAACTGAGATGGCAACAGGTAGTATGGTGAACAAAGAAAGTCCAAAGTTCAGTATAAGGCAGTTATAATTACTTAAATTAGAATTTACATTTAACACTGGAGAATATAAAACAAGCCAAAAAAATACTACGCTGAATACAAACAAAAATAACAAGAGAAAAAGGGTGGAAACTAACAAAACAATCCTAGAATGTAATTATCGTAAGTATAGAAATACAAGGCGATCGAACGTGCGTCTACTCCAGAATCTCTGAGCGAGTGAAGGGCACCTTGGCGTGGTGAGACTATGCTTAATATCGGACGTAAATTCTGAAGGTTGTCGAAGTATTCCCATGGGCGTGTGCGCGCGCGTAGTGGTTTTTTTCATTGTTGGTATTCCCACAAGACACAAACTGTATTGAACTCATAAACACAATTGGGAATTTAATTAAGCAAATCGACTTTACCAACTTGATAATCTGTTTAAATAAAACTAATTTTACAGATTTTATCGCGTATATTAACTTATTTTATATTCCCTACGTTTCAAGTACTTTACAGCACCCATGGTCACGGGGGGGACTGAGGTGTATGACGTCCCAATGTCATAGTAAACCACTGCTAACTCCAGATTAAAAATTATTAATTTTTGTTCCCATCTACTCAATATGAATTGGGTTGGGATTTAATTTTATTAATTATGGGATCCCAAGCAGATGGTAGCACCCAGCCATTTTCTCTATTGAAATTAGGCTGTTTTTTGATTTCAATAGCCTCGAGAATCATCCTTGGAAGGAATCGGTGTTCTTTAGCGAGGATTTGTGTTCTATCAAATCTAATGTAGTGACCGGGGCGATCCTGTACGTGTTCACAGACTGCAGACTTCCCTGCGCGTCGATTCTTCACCTCAGCTATGTGTTCTTTAACGCGGGTTTTAATGGATCTTTTAGTTTGTCCTATATAAGAGAGACCACATTCACAATCAAGCTTGTACACTCCTGCATCTTGCAGGGGAACATTACACTTGACTGATAGTAAAAACTGACTAATCTTCTTCGGCGGCTTGAAGTATGTTTTAATGGAAGCACGCTTCAAGATGTAGCCAATCTTGTCAGTGACACCTCTAACATATACAGTACAGCAGGCACTCGCTCCACTGTGGCCGGCTTCACTCGCTCACTGTGACGTAGGCGCGGGACCCGAATTCTTAAGATACCTATCAAAAAAGGCACAGAATTACTATTATATAGCTCAGTCAAAAAATAAATCCCAAGCAACGTGGAAGATAATTAATAACTGTTCACGCCCGAACGCTGGTTTCGGAATTTGACGCCAGAGGGCGCTCGGCTCGGCGCCATACCGGTTTTGACGTTTGGTCGGGTGGTGTGGCGAGGGCGCGCGAGCGCGGGAGTCGTTTGCCAGCTGTGGTTGGGACAGCACGCTGTCATTTTTTTGTGCGGGAACTCGGAATCGTTTAGGCGCGTCTAGTAAATACAAGGTGTTTTTGGAACGCTCCCGAAAACTAAGACAGGCGACAACACCAAGTATACCTTTGATCATGGGTTACAAATAAATTCGATCCTGATGAAAAAAAAATCATCTTTTTACAAGGTTTTATTAGCTTTATTCACGCGCCATCATGTTAGTACAGCTAAATGAAACGATAATTTCATAAAAAATATCATGAAAATACTGAAACATAAAACCAGCAGTGGAATGACTGAATTGATATCACCTGACCTGAGCTAGATAAAGGTCAATGTACGCGCGAACACAAATTCGCGCGGCCCGCAACTAGCGGGCCATCCCACAATATAATAATTTACAACACGTGTCTAAATACCTAACTTATCTACTTAACCTACTATTTTGCCACTGTGCTTATCTCCACGTAGCCACTTTAATCCGAATTTACAGGTTAAATAACACAAATAACTGGTTCGATTCCCCGCTAATGAAGAAATACTTAAATGAAATGTAACCAAGGTTGGAGTCATGCGTTTTTATTCATCGTGTAGGTATGTTTATTATTCTCATGTATTCAGTTATGTACCTATTCAGATTAGTCTAGTACTAAGTTATTTAAAAAAAAATAGTTATGAAACAGCTTACTGCTCTAAATCCTCCGTGGTCTTATGAGATGCGGCTCAAATTGAGCTCCATTCATTTCAAGGCAGATTTGGGTGCAGGCGGGGCATCATCGTGTGGTCTTCGACACAGTCCGTACGTAGTTTCTCGAAAGCATCCACGATCCTTTGGCGCATTTCTTCAGCACTATCACATTCACGATTAAAAACCCTTTCTTTCACATATCCCACAAAAAGAAGTCTAACGGAGTCAGATCTGGTGAGCGAGGTGGGCAAGCGTGTGGTCCTAGTCTGCCGATCCAGCGATCATCAAATAGCTCATTGAGGCGCTCACGGACGAACCTCACGAAATGTGGAGGGGCACCATCATGTTGGAACTATGTGCGGCGATATTCAGCCAACGATAGGTCGTTTAAAATGTCAACCAACTGTTCATTTATAAAGTTTAGGTATCGCTGTCCGTTCAGTCGCTCTGGCAGAAACACTGGTCCCAGTATGCGATCCTTAAATAAACCTGCCCATACGTTAACCGACCATCGGGTTTGGTGCCCGGTTTGTCGAACAGCGTGCGGGTTAACCTCTGAATACACGTGTGTATTTCTTCGGTTCCACAGGCTGTTTCTGGTAAATGTCGACTCATCCGTCCAGATAATGTGCTCAATGGAACCAGGCACACGTTGGTGCTGGTATAATAACCAACGGCAGAAAACTCGTCGGCGGTCGTGATCGCCGGGAACTAAAGCTTGCACTTTGTGCAATTTGTATGGGCGCATTGGTTACGCTTCAACACTTTGTGCACTGCACAGTATGACACACTTGTTCCATCCCGACGTCTTAACAATTTATTTAGCGATACTTCGTGTACCTAGGTTCGGATACCTAACATGTTGACCACTATAAACGTACGCGTTAGGCATTATTAAAACAAAAAAGAATCCAAAAACGTAACAAAACCTTTAATATCAACACGTAATCACAAGTAAATTTATTAAACAAAACGATTGAACTGTCGCTCGCGCACGCGTGTACAAAATCAACACGGAACTGTCTCAAAAACTAAAACGAACGAACCCCGTCAAGGCTAAAACCTACTGCGTCACAAGCGTGAGGCGACAGGGTTAGGCATTCTGCCGTCATAATAAAAAAGGAAGTAACTAACAAAAACGTAAAATGGAAATAAAAAATAAATTGATGAATTTTTCTTTCAGACCCCGTGTCTAAAGTATATTAAAAGGTATCTATATTGAAATATATACGTAGAGACATGAAAATTTTAAGGACGAACTTATTTTTTTTTTAAATTTGTTTATTTATTTAAATAAAACGAATTTTCCTTTTCATCTTAGATTAAAAAAGTACACCTGGCAACACAAAAACATCGAAGGAAAGACGCATATAACTATTTGGGTCTTCCCAACCTAATAAATAAAACAAAACTACCATTCATTTAACATTTTTACATATTTTGGAAAGGTCATTTGAAGTTGAAAGGACGCTAATAGTAATTTACTACTTTTTTCTTAGTAAATATTAGAAAAGCATTGGTAGTGAGACACAAAAAATAACAACCCGCAACTCTTGAGTAATGATTTTAAAGGGGATATCATACAAGACTTACTACGATAATAATTAAAAATTAAAACATTTGTACAATCGACTTTAATATAAATAATTAAGGATAACTCAAAAACTATTGGTCTGACCTCGATCAAATTTATATGGGACCACATGTGAAACACCAGCTCTTAATAATAAGATATGAGCTCTTAATAATAAGATATAAAATAATAAGACAAGAATAATTTAAATTTAAGTAATCGATGCAAATATTGTTAAAGATGACGTAGCAACTGGTTAAATAAGTCTTTTCTTTTATGTTGAATTTGTATAAGTCTTTTCTACTAATAAAATGTCATCTATGATCAACAGCTACGTCTAAAATTCTGACGATAATTTCTAAAATATTGATATTAGTGAATATTAAAAAAATTTAGTAGATGCGTCTTCTTATCATGATTCGAATGGTAATTTATTCGAAAATTGTTAGATGCGCCCTTTTTTCTTATGACCGCAGCATTGTTTCATACCGAGCTAGATACAGGTCGATAGCGGAGTGAGTGTGGGTACAGTCGCGTTCTAAAGTACTACATGGTATTGGGCTATTGTTTTATAATATTATAGTAATTAATTGTTTTATTGTAGAATCATAATAGGTGTTTTACTAGCTACTTAGAACTTTGGAAGAGGTGGGAATTAAAAATAGATAATGTTTACTTGAGCATTGTTTGTTATTTCTATCGTAAAATATAAAGTAGTTTGTAACAAAAAAACTTAAGCTAAGGGTGACACGCCGTCCATTATGACGTCTTGGGTCACATGGAAGCCAGATGTTGATGGTGTGTTGGTGTTACTGGATGCTACTTCATCATCACTTTCATCTTCGCTTGAGCTTGCGTCATCAGGTCGATCACATGGTAATTTTTTCGGTATTCTTCCTCAACAATTTTAACTTTACTGCACAATTTTCCCCATTCACCTATCATATTTACCTTTTCGTTCACTAGTTTAGTCATAAAACAATAGATATAAATAATTTTTTTTCCTTCCTTTTTAAAACATCGTCGCGAGTCGCAAAGTAAGCTGTGTATGCGACTGTATTTTTGGAGCGAACAAAGCGCGGGAACCAATAGCATGCAGGCACAGTAATACTGCCCAATATGTGATAAATCGCTCAGTGCCCAAGTTCAAGGCCAGCGTTCTTTTTTCACCGTTCGCGCGTACATTAACCTCCATTAGTCAGGTGATATCAATTCAGTTTCCACTGCTGGTTTTATGTTTCAGTATTTTCATGATTTTTTTTATGAAATTATCGTTTCATTTAGCTGTACTAACATGATGGCGCGTGAATAAAGCTAATAAAACGTTGTAAAAATATGTTTTTTTTTTCATCAGGATTAAATTTATTTATGACCCATGATCAAAGGTATACTTGGTGCTGTCGCCTGTCTTAGTTTTCGGGAGCGTTCCAAAAATACCCTGTATACTGTCTAGCATTCGTATCGCGCATTCCTTATTTGAGAGCTTTTCCCGGGACTTCTTGTGTCTAACTCAGAATCTGTATAAGGGTATTCGACAATATTAGCTACTACTGCGGCATTTGATATTCTAGAAATAATTGTTGCCACGCGAAACGGTAGTGACCTTTGATCCGGACATTCGTGTTCGTGCGGTGTGCTACGTTTTTGCTTATAGTAACGGGATTTCATATAGACCGACACTCCGTGTTCGTTTTGTGTGTTAAGCTTTATAACAAACGAGAGTTAGTGGCTTCTTTAAGTTAGTTAATTGTACGATAAAGTTAAGGACTGTCCTCGTGACGAACGAAGAAAGTGACTGTGGACTACTCCGCGGAAGATTACCACAATTTGGAGCGGTGCTGAAGTCCGAGCTGCTGCCGACGGCAACGGTCTCATAACCACACTCAGTCACACACAGATACACATCACTGACCCTTACTTCCCAGGCACCATACAACCACATGCGACCTGACCGAACCCTGAGGGACCAGTCGCCTTGGATATAGGTAAGTAAGCTCGGTTTCAATATTCTCCCTGTTGGATTGCAGTAGGATAGAACGTTCCCCCTGATTGTTTATTGTTATTAGAGAATTTCCACTTTGGCCTTAGGAGGCCCGACCTGCATCTGCTTGTAGGTTCTTCCTTCATGGGTGGGAACATCCTACTCTTGGATAGGCAGCTGCACGCCGTAACAATAACTATAATAGCAGCCTTCCTAAAGAACAGATTAACAGTATATTAAGTAACGATAAAGAGGTAACTGAACCGATAGAAATTACGAACGCTTTTAACGACTTTTTTACAAACTCATCGGAAACAGTCGATAAGGACATGCCCGAACCTACTTCTATTCCACATAAGTAGTCAACGTAACTCAATTTTTCTGACCCCAATTACCGTTAGATGTTAAATCTATTAATTTATTAAAAAATACTAATTGTGTAGGTTTTGATAATGTTTTCACTAAGATTATTAAAACAGTAGGGAATATAATAGCTCACATCTTGTGCTACATTATAAATTTATGTTTAGAACAGGGAACATTTCCAGATATATTGAAGTTGGTAATTACCATCCTAATATTCAAAAAGGATGACAAGAAGCTGTTAAAAAACTATCGTCCTATTTTACTTATTTCAATATTTTCAAAGTTAATAGAACACATTATACATAAAAAAAATAAACGATTACTTTGAAACCTATAATCTGTTTTCGAAGCATCAATAATACGGCTTTCGAAAATATAAATCCATTAGTATGGCTATATACGAGTTTTTGGAAAGGGTCGTATAAAACGTTAACAACCACGTTGCTTGGGATTTATTTTTGGGGGGCGAGGCTGCTCGCGTCCGTAGTAAATACTTGAAATCTGACACCCCACACGTGCCCCCCGGGTAGTGCTAAACGAACAGCACCAATTCCGGTGGTAGGTTTCGGCCGTTAGCTTTTCGGTTACCACCCACCAATGCAAAGTCTTGCCGCCAAATGACTTTGTCGTGTTCCGGCATGATGCTTGGTGAAGCCATATGGAGAATGGGTCTGAATAGTAGCGTTGTGTATGTAAACCGGGTACGAAGCGTCAGTTGTTGCTGTGTCGGGTGCTTGGTCGTGGAGGGTAGCGGGATCCGAAGCACGGTGTTCCGCTGGCCGACCGCAGATAGTTGGGGGCCCAATTAGTGAATTAGCTACTCATGAAAGGCTGCCCCGCCAACTGGCGAAAAATCCCAGGGTGGCCCCATCGTGCCGGTTAGCGACCGGGCGAGAGGACCCGATGGCGATCCCTGGGGGGGGGGGGATCCCCGCAGTCTCCAAATCAAGCTCCCATGGGCACAGTAACTCTGATAGTATCGTTTGGTTGCTAATGCAACGCCTCGCTCAACTGCCATTCTCCATCCTTATTCACTCTCAACACTTAATATGTACACAAAAAAGAAAAATAGTGTTAAACAGCGGTTGCACGTTCTCTCACTAAAAGTGCACCTCACTAATATTCGAGGATTGCACTCTAATCTCAGCGCAGTCCATCACCATCTTGAGACTGAAAAGCCGCACCTACTTTTCTTGACAGAAACGCAAATTGGATGTCCATTGAGTGCGGCGTACCTTGACTATCCTGGATTCTCCCTGGAGCACAAATTCCATCCACGTGCCGGAGTATGTGCGTACGTCCGCAATAACATCTGCTTCCAGCGTCTCTGTCACCTTGAAGACCCCACTTTTTCGACAATCTGGGTGATGGTAGATACAGGTATTGATAAAATCCTTTATGCATGTGTCTATCGATCGCACAGCGGTGACCAGGAGACAACACGATTATTTGATCACCTTAGTGAGGCTGCTGACGTGGCCCTAAATCGGTATCCTACTGCACAGGTGGTCTTTCTGGGGAGACTTTAACGCTTGTCACCAAGACTGGCTGTTCCCATACCAAAAGACCGACCATGCTGGAAGAGAAGCGTGGAATTTTGTTTTGACGCTAGGTCTTTCTCAGATGGTAAAGGTGGCGACTAGGGTACCCGATGTAGACGGTCACACAGCAAATTGCTTGGACCTTCTGCTGACTACCGAACCAGACAGATATGAAGTACAGGTTACTTCTCCTTTGGGTACATCTGACCACTGTCTGGTGAAATCTGTATCGTCATATTCTCCGCCTGATTACGAGTCCCAAGGTGTTCGACGAATATGGCAGTATAAGTCAGCTGATTGGGATGAGATGCGACACTTTTTTGCATCTTATCCTTGGCGGGAGGTTTGTTTCTCTTCTGCGGATCCGTCGAGCTGCGCGGTTGCGATAACGGATGTGTTGCGTCAAGCTATGGAGTACTTTATCCCCTTCTCTGACGCTCCCACTGGTAGCAAAGCTCGCCCATGGTTTAACGCTGAATGCGCCCAAGCTGAAAAGCGCAAGCATTTAGCTTACCTATCATGGGTTGACGCTCGAGACCGCAAAGCTCCGGATATTAGCTCCAAGAAGAGAACTTTCAACCAGACCGCCAAATCCTACAAAAAAGCATTACAGAAAGCTAGTCTCGATCGCATTAAACATATTGGCGCAAAACTCTACTAGCACTAGGCACTAGAGCTTTTTGGTCTCTCGCCAAAGCGGTCGAGACAAACTTCTGTCGGCCTACACTGCCTCCGTTGGTAAAACCGGATGGCACACTGGCTCATACGACTAAGGAGAAAGCGGACTTGTTCGCGTCTCTCTTTGCCTACAATTCACGTCTGGACAGTGGCAACAACGTTCCACCAAAATTACCTCACTGCGGGACCTCTATGTCGGAGATTCGTATAACGAATAAGGAGGTTCTTAAAACCTTGCGGTGTCTAGACGTGAATAAAGCTAGTGGACCAGATGGTATACCAGCTATAGTCCTAAAGGCTTGTGCACCTGAGTTGTCTCCTGTGTTGTCACGCTTGTTCTGCCTCTCATTTAGTACTGGAATAGTGCCAAAATCCTGGAAGCTGGCCAATGTGCAGCCTGTTCCAAAAAAAGGCAGCCGCGCCGACCCTGCCAATTATCGTCCAATCTCAATTACCTCCATACTCTGCAAGATTATGGAGCGTATATTGAATGCCCGCTTAATGGCATACCTAGAACAGAATGACCTCCTTAGTGACCGGCAATATGGGTTTCGCCGAAATCGGTCAGCTGGGGACCTTCTAGCGTATGCCACACACGTATGGGGCGAGGCACTCGAGAGCAGTGGGGAAGCACTTGCTATTTCCCTTGATGTCTCGAAGGCCTTTGACAAAGTTTGGCACACTAGCCTTTTTGGGTAAGCTTCCAGCGTACGGCTTATCCCCTGGTCTGATTGAATGGGTAAAGGACTTTCTGAGTGAACGGTCTCTCCGAGTCGTCGTCGATGGCTGCTCATCCCATCCTATGGCGACTAACGCCGGTGTTCCTCAGGGGTCCGTTCTCTCTGCAACTCTCTTCCTGCTGCATGTTAATGATCTGCTTATTCCCGGTATCTATGGGTGCACAGTTGTTGAGAGATACCAACCAAGTCCTCGGGCCAGTCGGGATCAAATCCAGTCCGAAAGAGAAGCAGTGGTAGAGCGTGTGAATCTCGTATTACAGGCAGTCTCCGATTGGGGCGATGCCAATCTTGTGAAGTTCAACGCCTCCAAAACACAAGCGTGTCTCTTCACTGCAAAAAGGAGCCAGCTCACCTTGGCTCCTTCTTTCCGAAATGTATCACTGAAATATACCGACCGCCTTCAGTTGTTAGGGTTTGAAATATCCTCAAATTTGAACTTCGGGCGGTTCATTGAGTCCAAGGCCAAAGCAGCTGCAAGGAAGCTGGGAGTCCTTGCAAAGGTGCGGTGATACTTCACGCCGGGACAGCTGCTTACTTTATATAAAGCGCAAGTCCGGTCGTGCATGGAGTATTGCTGCTATATATGGGCTGGTGCTGCAAAATAGGCCACCCAGCAGCTTTGGACTCAATGGAAAGGCATGCTAAGAGGCTTATTGGTGACCCGAATTTGGTTAAAACCAATCTTACCAGCCTCGAACACAGACGTAAAGTAGCCAGCCTTTCGGTTTTTTACAGGATGCATTTCGGAGAGTGTGCGCAGAAATTACAATTATGTGATTCCTGCGCACTGCGCACAATTAATAATTTAATTCCACCCTCTCCCTTCCACCATCGTACAACCAGACGTTCAGCCAGTCGTTGTTGACTTACCACGCATTCGAACCAAACGATTCGCCACGTCGTACAGCAAAAGAGTGGAATAAGTTGCCAGCATCTGTCTTTCCATCCGATTAGTATGGGTGTCTTCAAGGCAAGAGTGAATAGGCTTTTGTTAAGTCAGTGCGCTTCACCATCTTAGGCTACATCACCACTTACCATCAGGTGGGATCGTAGAAAAGCGCTGGCTTAGTAGAATATAAAAAAAACAATCATTTGCATTTGACAATATTAATCATAAAATATTACTTAATATACTAGAAAGGTATGGTATAAGAGGCAACGCCCTAAAGCTAATCTAATGTTACTTAAGTAATAGAAAACAAATTACACATATAACCAAAATGGACTTTAAGACCGGTGAAAACAAAATATACAGATCGAAAGAGAGTCAAGTAAATTATGGAGTATCACAGGGGGGGTACTGGGCCCTCTCCTTTTTATCTATACAAATAAATAAAACTGAAGTGTCTGTTTGTAATCTCAAAATAACAGCTTTTTACTAAATGCATGTGAAAGTATATACGGTGCTTATAACAAAAACACAACTTTTAACATTTTTGTCTGTCTGTCGGTCTGTCTGTCTGTCTGTTTGTTCCGGCTAATCTCTGAAACGGCTGAACCGTTTTCGATGGGACTTTCACTGGCAGATAGCTGATGTTATAAGGAGTAACTTAGGCTACTTATATTTTAGAAAAATAATTAGGGTTCCGCGCAACATAGTTAAATCCCTAAATTAAACGCGGACGAAGTCACGGGGAACAACTAGTTATATAAATGACTTTCCTATTGTAATCAACCATCATATGACTATTTTTGCTGACGATAGTACTGTTTTATTTACTTATGATAATGAGAATAATATAAATATTGACATTAATAATACATTGACATCTTTATTCAAATGGCTGACATTAAATAACCTGACAATTAATTTGACAAAAACACATAAAATAAACTTTAAACAAAGAAATAAATATTCTTTCAATTTTGACATTAACTTTTTTTTAAAAAATCAACTCTGGGAATTCAATTAAAGAGGTAGACACTACAAAATGGAAACCTCATATTGATAATCTAATTAAAAAAACTAAACCAATTCTCTTATGCCCTTTATAAACTAAGGAAGGTTACCAGTGTTAAAACTCTCCTAACAGCCTAACACGGATATATTGCATCAAACTTAAGGTATGGAATAATATTTTGGGCCAACGCAACTGAAAAACAAAGTGTCCTCAAAGCGTAAAAAAGTGTGTTAGAACGATGAGACTGGGAGAGAATGCCTACTTTGTAATCATTTTATTAAGGTGCAATAAAGTGTAAATAAATAAATAAATGTTCGGTCTAAATCAGGATGATTCATGTGAACCCTACTTTCGCAAATATAAAATTCTGACTCTACCGTGTATGTATATATATGAGGTTGCAAACTTTGTTCGAAATAACCCAATTTATTTTGAAATGAATACTGCCGGAAGTCGTCGTGAAGGCACATTGAAAGTTAACCACAAATGCAAACCTTATGCATACCTTCTTCGAAGAATGTGTGTAAATTGTATGGCACCAAAAATCTATAATAAAATTCCATAAAATATTCGATTAATTAATGATGTCAAAAGATTTAAAACTGCGCTCAATGGCTTCCTTGTTGAAAAAGTGTACTATGACATAAGAATATTTTTTGATGACAAAATATAAAAATTACTTCGATTATGCTCATATATCTCTAAGATGAAACATGGCTGTATCTAATAATAATTTTGTGTGACATCCTGTAATACCCATGCTTATGAATTAATAAATTATTGATTGATTGAATTGATCAGGTTAATGCTAGCCACCAAGTTCAACCATCACATATTGAGACAATTGGAATGTCCATTCACACCACTGTTCGATTTAGTACAAAGTTTTAGCTACTTACTACCACTGTGGAATTTACCGTCACCAGTATCAGTACGGTATCAGTTTCACGACTCCTGCGAAAAGGCCCACTCTTTTCTAGAACGCCAGCAACGAATTGTGTACGTTTCTGGGCAGCGGTTACCATTTATTAGGCGAGCCGTATTCTTGTTTACCCTACTTCTTTTAAAACACAAAAAGGTATTTATTTATTTATTTATTACTGTTTTAGGAGAACTTACAGCCAATTAAAAGTTCCCACTTATAAATAAAGTACAGAGAAAAATTGCACAAGTAACGTAGACGTAGATTTAATTACACAATAAAAGATGATTTAAGAAGTAAAATGAAATAAATAACAATACATGGTATATGAAATACACATCAATAAACGAAAAACTTATTACTCAGTAGATGCTTAAGCTGCCTGCGAGAGGTGTTAAATAAGTCTACATTTTGTACTTTCGCCACGTGATTGAAACACTTGCTCACTCTTATTAAATAAGAATTTTGCCTGTAGTTTGTATTTACTCCCGGCACGTATAGTTTGCATGGCTTGCGTGAAGATGCGTATGGAACTTGTAAACGTATTTGCTCCAACAGTTCGGGACAGTTGATCGTGCTATTAGCTATTATTATCGACCAGAAGTAAAATAAAAAAATAAAAAATGCACTCAAAACAAAACTTGTATTATAAACTTCTTATTACATTCACAATCTCAATTATTAATTAGCAACTTAAGCAAATATCTAATTCCTAGCACGTCCACTCTCTCCGACCGTTCAAGCCAAAGTGCCGCTGCAACCGCTACCTGTTTTACCCCACCATCTCGGTGACGCAACCGTAAGCCACGCCTTCTTTTAGTCATCATCTTGTAACACGACCTCTCCTGACAGGCGGTTGTCCTCGTCCGCAACCTTTATGTTTTCGAGATTTGACCTCGCCTCAGCCTCCTCCGAATTGTCATGTAAAGAGTCATCCGACTCCGCTAAAAGTTACAAATGAATTGAACACATTAGAATTTATCATTTAATATCTCGTAACAGCATACTCCTTACAAAGAAAACGTTCATACTTCATGACTGTTAGGGATCGCAGTGGACTGTATTATTGACTACGCTAGGGAAACTGCTTAAAGAAAAGATGGTACTGTCGAACTATACTGTATTCAAACTATTTACAATGTGGCACTATTAACTACACTATATACAGAGGGGAGTCTTCTTAATTTCTTGGAGTCTTGATTCTTCTTGATTTCTCTTGCTGTTTCTTCTCTTCGAGTGCCGCTTCCGAAATGAACAGCTCACAGACCGAGACGCCCTTCTTATATGTCGCCAGAGAGCGTCTCGGTTCGTGAGTAGCGTCGTTCGCGATGCCGCGCGCTCATTGGTCGGCGACATCGCGTGATCTGCTGCCGGTGTGCGGGGTGCGCGGGGCGCACCGGGGTGTGAAGGGGCGACGGGGCGGCGGCATCCTCGCTGTCCGCTACAGGAAGATCGCCGGGAGGACGGCGATCTTCCTGACGGGCCGCCGCAGCACTCCTCCCTTGGTCCGGACCTCGACGTTGCGCACCACGCCGTCTGGTCCAGGAAACGTCTTCGTTACGATGCCCCGCGGCCACACATTCCTGGGTAGGTTGCCGTCTGCAACCACGACGAGGTCCTCTTCCTGTATTTGGCGCTGCTGAGCATCTCGGGAGTCCCCGTGTGCGACTAGCGTCGGCAGGTACTCCTTTACCCAGCGCCTCCAGTACTCGTCGGCGAGCCCCTGCGTCGCTCTCCACGCCCGACGATCCATGGGTGTACACGGCGCGGTGACTGGCCAGCCCGATGGTCCCAACAGTAGGAAGTGGTTGGGTGTCAGCGCCTCTTCATCGTTGATGTCGACCGGTACGTGCGTCAACGGTCGAGAATTTACAGTATTTTCGGCTTCAGTCAGAAGCGTTGCCAAAGTTTCTTCTCGTGGGCTCTTCTGATGGAGAGTGGCTTCGAGTGCGGTCTTCACTGAGCGCACGAGACGCTCCCATGCGCCTCCCTGGTTAGGCGCGCCCGGTGCGATGAACTTCCAATCGACGCGCCGAGTCAGCGCGTAATCCTTCAACTGTGGCGCCCACTCTTCCATTGCCCGTCGTAGTCCTGTGTTTGCCCCATGAAAATTAGTCCCATTATCAGAATAAATAACCCGTGGCCACCCACGCCTAGCCGCCATGCGCCGCAATGCCGATATCGCCGAGTCCGCGGTCAGAGTGTAGACTATCTCTAGATGTACTGCGCGCGTCGTTAGGCACGTGAACAGTGCCACCCACCGTTTTTCGTGCCGTCGTCCTATCGTAACCGTCAGAGGCCCGAAATAATCAATCCCGGTGTTCGTAAATGGTCGCGCAAACGCCCCTAACCGTTCAGGTGGTAAGTCTCCTGTAACCGCAGGTCGTGGTGTCGCCTTCCGTACTCTGCATCGTAGGCATCTCCGCTCCGCTTCTCGTACTGTTGGTCGTAATCGGAGGATATGATACCTAGTGCGCAGGTCGTTCACCACTCTCTCTCTATTGGCGTGGCTTGCTTCCTGATGCGCCTTCTCCACAAGCAGCTTTACAAATTGGTGACGTCCATTCAGGATAATGGGTCTCTTCATTTGACCGTCCACGTCGGCGGCGTCGATCCTTCCCCTGGCTCGTAGCACTCCATCCTCCAATATGGGGTCGAGCTTCCTTAGTGCGCTGCCGGTGGTCAAATTCTTTCCCCGCTGAAGGCGGCTGATGTCTTCAGCGAAGCTTTCCCGCTGGCTGTGTTGTATCCACATCCGTTCTGCTCTCTGGATGTGCTGTCAGGTCAGTCCTCGTGCTCTTCCTCGTGCCGCATCGAGGAATTGTAGTACTCTTGCTGTGGCCCTGATTAACTTCTCGTAGGCAGAGAATCTCTCTATGTCTGGCAGGTGTGGAGCTTCCTGGGTGTCGCTCTGGTGCGCCACGATTTCCTCCAACTCTTCGTCATCCCCCGCCTTCTCTTCCTGTCGGTGAGGCCATCTGTCTTCATGCTCGTAGAGGAAGGGTGGTCCTGTAAACCACTTGTCACTCGCAGCCATCGCTGAAATTCCTCTGCTGCCTCCTCCGGTAGTCCGTCGTCCCATCCGACCTTCTTCATACGCCATAGGTCTTGTAGCAGGATCTTGGCGGTGATGATGAGGTAACTTAGCAGTCCAAGCGGGTCAAAAACGGACATGACCGCGCTTAATGCTTCCCTCTTGGTCGGTGGTCGCTGTAGCGCCTTTACTTCTTGCGGCACCCTATTCATTGACGTGTTGAATGTTAGGGCGTCTTCATCAGCCATCCATAATAACCCTAAGGTTCTGCCTGGGCTGTCTTGTCTTAAGCGTCCGGCCGGCCGGAGTAAGTCCTCCGGCTTGTCCTCCAACAGGGCTGCGTGGTTAGAGTTCCATCCTGCCAAGGTGAAACCGGCCTGCTGGTGCACTGCCGAAACCTGCTTCGCCGTATTTACCGCTTCCTCTACCGTGGCATAACTGTCTAAATAGTCATCCATATAATGGCTACGTACGACAGCGCTAAGTGCCAACGGGTGTGTCTCTGCGTGTGCGCGCGCGTTATGATCCCTAACACTATGTGCGAGAAACGGCGAGCTCCTCGCACCGAAAATCATAGACGTCATAACGTACTCCCGCGGTGGGCTGTGTCGCTCGTCTCCTCGCCAAAGAAACAACTGCGCGGGCTAATCGCGACGGTCGATTTTCACACGCAAGAATATTTCCCTAATATCCGCGGACACCGCTATCTCGTTCTCCCTAAATCGAAACAGTATGCCCGGTAAGTTCCGTAATAAGTCGGGGCCTTCGAGTAAATAATCGTTAAGGCATCTGCCGGATGCGCGCGCTGCCGCGTCGAACACTACTCTCGTCTTCCCCGGCTTGTTCGGATTCCGTACTGCGAAGTGTGGCAGGTACCAGCTCTTGGGATCCTCTCGCTCTGTCCCTTCGGCTTCCCTTGCGTATCCTTTCGCCAGGAGGTTGTCTATCTGGGCTGTGTAGGCGTCACGAAACTCCGGCAACTGGTCCATCTTCCTTTCGATCGTCCGTAGTCTTCGCGCTGCCATCTCGTAGCTGGGTGGCATCCGCACGTTGTCGTCCTTCCATGGCAGTCCAACTTGGTATTGCTCGCCGACCTTCTTGACGGTGCGCTGGAATATGTCGACAGCGCGCTCCTCATCCCGTCGCGGCCTACTCTTTAGCGAGATACCTATAGAGTCTATCTCGTACTGCCGTTTGAGGAGTTCTGTTAGCTCCTCGTCCTGACTGGCAAACGTTCGGATGTCCCTATCTGACCGTCCGCTAGTGCTCTCTACGTGTAATACGGTCTCGCCGTCTTCCCTACACGTTAACCGCGGCACGGTTCCCTGGATTATCCATCCTAATAATGTACGTGCAGCTATAGGCTGCCTTCGACGTCCTATCCTTAAACTACGGGTAATTATCAAATGCCAATTGTCGGCGCCCAATAGCAATCTCGGCTTCGCGTTGTCGTAACACACCGCACTCGGTAAGTCACGTAAGTGCTTTAACCGTAAGCACTCCCTACTCACAGACTGCGAGCCTATCTTTAAGTCGGTTATTGTTTTATATTGTATATTGACTAATCTACTATTAGCCTCGCGTTGACTGTTACCTACGCCTTTAATATTGAGCGGCTTTATCGGTCCTTCCGCTCCTAACTCGCGAGCTAAGTCGTCGTCGATTAGCGATATCGTAGAGCCTTCGTCAAGTAGCGCGTACGTATTTACTTCCTTTCCGCGTGGTCCGCGTACGGTTATCGGGCACACTTTTAACAATACGGACGCACTACTGCTAACACTCGACGCGACGAGCACGGTTTCGTCCGGTTTAATCGACGCTGCAGGCGTACGGGCCTTGCGGGTGTGAAGGAGAGCGTGGTGGGGGGCGTTGCAGCCGTCGACGCCGCACTTCCTGGCTTTGCAGCGTATACGTCGGTGCTTGCTGCTCAAGCACTTGAAACATACCCCATCTTCCCTAACCCACTTCCACCGGTCGTCCGAGCCCATTTGCTCTAACTTCTTACACTTGACGATAGGGTGTTCACCCCCGCAACACATACATGAGGCACTACCGGTGTCCTCCTGGGCGGTGAACGTCTTTACGTCGCGGGCCCTATCTTCTACGCGGCGTGTTAACACTATTCTTTTCGACGGCGGCGTCTCTCGTCTTACGGGCGATTCCTTAGTCGACGTTACGGACGTATAGACATGACTTAACGCACGGTCAGCCTCTCTCATCATGAACCGGGATAACGTAACGATGTCCGGTTCGTCCGCACTTCCGTAGTGCTCCGCATAATCGCACCAACGCGACCGTAAGTGAGGGCTAAGTTTGCTAGTAACCTCCCTAGTCAGCATTGGATTACGCAAATAACCCTTGCCGTCGACGTTCTGCATAATGCACACTATATTCTGTAATTTAATCGCGAACGAGTTTAATTCCTGGGCGGTTTGACCCGGGCGCGGAAGGCGTTTTAATTCTTCTAACGCACGATCTATAATTACTTTCGGGCGGCCGAAACACTGCTCCAGTGTCCGCATAATGTCTGCCGGATCCTTCGCGGTAAACAGCAGAGCCGATACTACCTCTCTAGCCTCACCGCGTAAACAGTTCCTTAATCTTGCCATATTTTCCGTATTTGTGAATCCATATAAACGCGTGGATTCATTCATCGCGGCTTTAAATGCTAACCATTCCGCGGCCGAGCCGTTAAAAATAGGCAAGTCCTGCGTCTGTTTCGCGGCGGCTGGTCTAACCCTAACTATGCTTTCTAAAGCTTCCGCTAGCCGTTCTATACCCCTATCCTTCCCTCGCAGGGTGAGCGACCTATCTCTATCCCTATTTCCTTCTAGCCTACGCTGTGGCGCCGGCGACTTATGTACACCTACATCCCTATGACACGGCGACGGTAATCTACGATCCGCAAGGCGATGTGGCGATTTATCTCTGTCTACATCATTACACGGCGACGGTGATCTACGATCCGCGTGGTGATGTGGCGATGGCGATCTACGTGCACCTACATCCTTATGACACGGCGACCGTAATCTACGATCCGCGTGGCGATGTGGCGATCTATGTGTAGGCGATAGAGTGCGGCGTTGGACGCGCGACGGTGACGTAACCCGTACACGACGATCCACCTGGTTCATTTCTACGGCGACTCCATTGGGAGACTCCGACGATACAGAGGGAGTATCGTATTTACGCGGCGCGGTTGAACGTCATTCGAATCCAACCTCCCCTGGGCATCTTCAGCGTGGTCGTAACCGGTTCCCCTACTCGGTGGGGCCTGCTCTATCTCGATGCGGGGCGCGGGCTGAGACGGGCGGTAGGGCGGCTCCCCCCGCACAGTCTCTACGTTTTCTAACCACCTATCAACGCGTACCCTATTTTCGACTAATTCGTCCTCGTTTAGGCTTTCCCTATATATTTCTTCTTGCAGTTGCGCGATATCCCTAGCATACTTCTTCTTGATGAGATCTTCCTCGATTTGCAATTGCTTCCTCCTAATTGCAGCTAGTTCCTCCGCGGCATTATATTCGATTTGTTTTAATCTTGCTACTGCGCTAGCTGTCGACCGGGCTGAACGGACTGAACGGACCGACGGGGCACGGGACGCGGGCCTATGTACAACGTCTGCTACAGGCGCGACGGTACGCACTATCGAACTAGTTTCTGTAGTCGGAAGATCTTCTATTATCGCGGCGAGAGTTTCTGTGCGCGGCGCGGATGTGCTAACTTCTCCCAAGCGATCGGTTGTAGACACGGACATAGCGGGGCGCGGCGGCGCGGGCGCGGGCGCGGGCATAGATGCGGGCGCGAGCGGGGGCTGCGGCGCGGCGGAGGGCGCTTGTGCCAACGCGAGATAATCGGACGGGGACGCGGGTGCTTCCTCGAATATCGGCATTCCTACTGGCGTTTCGTCGTCGTTCCGTGTCTTCTGGCTTCTTGTCTTCCGCATGATGGTGTCCCTCGTTGCGACCTCCGATCGTCTTCAAAAAGACGCACGTATTGGACGCCGTTCCCGCCTCAAGGGCGTTACCAGATGGTCACAGTTTGGCACCGTTAGGGAGCAACCACCCGGCCGCGTAAACGCGGTTTAAGAAACAGGAATTGTCTGGAAATAGACAATATATATGACGTAGATGTAAGCAAGAAACGATGAAGGAGTTAGCACCGACGATCTTCTCTCTTCGTCGATGTACTTCTTTCTTCCTCGAAGATCTTCTGTAATGATCTTTTTTCTTCTGTAATTATGTTCTCTCTTCTATAATTATGTTCTCTCTTCTATAATTATGTTCTTTCTTCTATAAATATGTTCTTTCTTCTATAATTATGTTCTTTCTTCAATAATTATGTTCTTTCTTCTTTCTTCTGGCTTGAATCCGGCGACGATGGACCAAGAACTTGTTAGGGATCGCAGTGGACTGTATTATTGACTACGCTAGGGAAACTGCTTAAAGAAAAGATGGTACTGTCGAACTATACTGTATTCAAACTATTTACAATGTGGCACTATTAACTACACTATATACAGAGGGGAGTCTTCTTAATTTCTTGGAGTCTTGATTCTTCTTGATTTCTCTTGCTGTTTCTTCTCTTCGAGTGCCGCTTCCGAAATGAACAGCTCACAGACCGAGACGCCCTTCTTATATGTCGCCAGAGAGCGTCTCGGTTCGTGAGTAGCGTCGTTCGCGATGCCGCGCGCTCATTGGTCGGCGACATCGCGTGATCTGCTGCCGGTGTGCGGGGTGCGCGGGGCGCACCGGGGTGTGAAGAGGCGACGGGGCGGCGGCGTCCTCGCTGTCTGCTACAATGACATTACACTCATCTCTCATAAAAACGTTCAAACTATTAACCACGTTCATTCACATCGTTCTCTGGAGGGCCCTCATACACCATACATCAGTTGGTTATATTACGGTAGTAACTAGTATACCGTGACAGTACCCCCTCTGGGCAACTGTCCTGCCGTGGTAGAGAATCACACTCGATACCAACGTGAACATGAAAAACTCCGAATGAGTAGTCCATCTGCCGTGACAGAGAAAACATCTCAATGTCAACGTAAGTATGGAAGAGATTCCTTCGGAACCTTCCACCTGCCGTGGTAGAGAATCACACTCGATACCAACGTGAACATGGAAAACTAAGTGAGTGGTCCATCTGCCGTGACAGAGAAAACATCTCAATGTCAACGTGGATATGTATAAGTACACTGACCCATACATACAACGAAACATAAGCAAAACATTTGCATGACAGTCAAACATAATAACATCGGTGACTTACAATCAAAAAACGCAGCACGGGTCTCGGGAGTCCACTCTCCTGCCCACAGCACAGTGTTTTCAGCTGCAGCTTCTGTACGCTTCCCGTACAAGACAGTCAATAGCTCCAATTTATACCGATGATGTGGAAGTCTTTTCAATACTCAAACTCGTAAGGTGATGTAAAGCCTTTATTCACCACGATTGTCTTGTTTTTGCTGGTTAGTAGACAGTAGTGTCGACACACGGTGTCTTCACAGCGCCATAAGCTCTTCGCGGTTTGGGGTAGCAATATCTATTGCAACATCTAGGACAAGAGCACGTATAACTGGGGTGGAAGAGTCGCTTCCGATAAGCAACTGAAGGGGAGACATATTGGTCGTACTGTGTTTTGTACTATTTAAAATAAGTTGGGTCTTTGGTCTTTGGTTTGGATCTTGCATGGATAACCACCACCTAACTACACGGGGAAGAAAATCCTTTTTACGCTCGGTTAGCTTTAGAGTGTTACAGTCCGTAACAATTTTAAAGGATACGCCTAACAAGTACTTTCTAAAATTCTGGAGAGCTTTAACTACGGCTATAGTTTCTAATTCATAGGAATGATATTTGGGTTTCGCGCCTTGGGTTGATTTACTGAAATACGCTACTGCACGCCTAAGCCCACCCTCATGAATCTGTATTAAGACTGCACCGTAACCGGTAGCGCTTGCATCTGTGTGCACCTCCGTAGGTAACCGAGGGTCGTAAATGCCAAGGACGGGTTCGTTTGTTAAACAGTCAATAATATACTGACGAGCTTTATCTTGTTCGACTCCCCACTCAAACGGCATGTATTTTTTTTTTTAATTGTGCGATACAAGCTGTTTGCTGGGCATAATTTGGAATATATCTTCTGAGATAGCCCACAAGGCCAAGGAATTGTCGAATTTATTTAACACTTCGAGGCTTTGGATAATCAACCAATGCCTGGACCTTACGCATGCTCGGCCTAACCTGACCATTACTGATAACCAACAAAAGCTGTTCTTTCTCTTCACCTTTAAGAGGTGTGTTTACATTATTAATATCGAAAGAACATTTTGTCGGATATATGTGATGCCTTCACATACTGGTGCCTATAATGACCGAAGTACTGATACAATCGTGGGGTACCACATAAAAATCGGCTTCCATAGATATGTGAGGTAGCTCCACAATTAATGTCACAAACGAGGTACATTCGATAAATTGACTTCCTATACATCGTAAAATGCGGTATGTCGATCTTTGGTTAACCTTAAAATGTTTCAACAAGGAACTCGACACGAGTGATATGCAAGAACCGCTGTCTACTAGGATATCAATCGTTACGCCTTCAATTACTGCGCTTCAATTTACTACAAAAATTTACATTGTGCAGGTTAAGTTTTCTCTTACTCTGAACGTTGTTTGGCAAACCAGTCGTTAATTTCATGACCACTCTTTTTGCAAAATGAGCATGTTACAGAATGCGGCGACTGTGTGTTGGACGACGACGACCCCGAATTATTAGCTAGTCTCATTCTTTTAGCACTCTTACAGTCTATACGCTTATGCCCAAACCTTCTACAAAAGTGACATCTTAAGTCGCCAACCTCCTTTTTATTTTCATTCCGTCGGGTAATGTTTGATTCAGAACTAGGATGCGATTCACGAGTGATATCACGGGTAGACGGAAAATCATTTTTTAGTTTTATGTACATCGACAAAAATTGCACTAAATCGTTGGGTTGTAACTTTGCATTAGTAGCTGCAGCTTTAATATGAGGATCTGTGATGCCCCTTAATACTATAGCGACAATCAGTTCGTCAGATAGTCCCCTAACCAAACCCAACCTTAACAACGAACGTCTAGCGTATTCGGCGTAAGTAGCATAACTTTTAGAATCTTTGGTCATCACTTCGTAAAGAATAGACGCAATATCGAGGGTTCGAGGACACAGCATTTTAAATTCTCGTTTGAAATTCGTCCACGAACGATCGGTGCTGGACCACTCGCTAAGCCACCCACGTGCTTCTCCCTTCAAAAAATTACCGATTCGCGACAAACACTCGTTATTGTCCCATCCGTTTGTTTCTTTAGCTCTATCTACTTCCTCGCACCAAACGTCGATATTGTGAAAATGAGGGTCAAAGTTAGAAATATAATAATTATTAGACCTTACTTTAACTAACGAAGTGATGGCCTCCACGATTCTGCCAGTTGTGTCTCCGCCTGTGGCAATGCTTTCCCGTGATACCGAGACGGGTGCGTGAACTGCCGTCGAGTCATCATCGCGTACGTCGTCGGTGGCTGCACCAATCATTAGCGCGGGCAGTACAGGGTGCGGTGCCTGCCCCGAAGATGTTGACGCGACCTGTAAAAGTGGCTCGGACGGCGGTGGCGGCGAAGTAAAACGTTCCTCAAGCGTATTCAATCTGGCAAGGATAGCATTCAGCACATCCTTGTTCGACTCATGCTTGCGTTTACAAGAGTGAGATTGTTGTTCAGACATTTTAAGATTTATAATCTGAACACTAAGTAAAAAGAAAACTACTAAAACGTTAAAATGTAATCACGACACTAATATTTAATTTTAATGTTAGTCAGGTGTTCCAAAAGCGGGTAGGCGACGAAGCACTATCCCACTTCTGATATTATCGACCAGAAGTAAAATTCAAAAATAAAAAATGCACTCAAAGCAAAACTTGTATTATAAACTTCTTATTACATTTACAATCTCAATTATTAATTAGCAACTTAAGCAAATATCTAGCTCCTATTCCTAGCACGTCCGCCCTCTCCCTCTCCGACCGTTCGAGCCAAAGTGCCGCTGCAACCGCGACCGGCTTTTACCCCACCATCTTCGTGACGCAACCGTAAGCCACGCCCTCTTTTAGTCATCATCTTGTAACAATATATAGTTCTTATAAATAACATTTAAAAAATGATTGTTTTGAGAGATCTACAAAGTGACATTTTGAGAATTCAAATGGATTTGCCGAGCTTTGACAAGTTAAAAAAATAACATTTCAAATGAAATTTATACATCCAAAAGTCAATTGCCTTTTGTTTGATTGCTTCAATGGTTTCCATATTATAATTGGATGATGGGCACGTCACTTCTACAATACCAGGTCACAGAATAAATAATAGTACTACGTAGTACGTACAGAAGTTGCATTCCTTTGATATTGACTACTTGCTGGTTTAATTGCCTACATCATCATTATCATCATTACAGCCTTTCATAAGTCCACTGCTGAACATAGGCCTCCCCCAAGGAATGCCACAAAGCACGGTCCTGAGCCACCTGCATCCATCGACTTCCTGCATGTCGTACCAGGTCGTCATCCCATCTCGTGGGGAGTCGCCCTACACTTCGCCTACCGGTACGAAGCTGCCACTCAAGAACCTTTCTTCCCCATCGGTTGTCGGTTCTTCGAGCTATATGGCCGGCCCACTGCTACTTCAGCTTACTAATCCGTTAGGCTATGTCGGTTACTCTGGTTCTACTGCGGATATCCTCATTCCTAAGTTTATAACGCAGAGAAACTCCGAGCATAGCCCTCTCCATAGCTCGCTGAGCGACCTTGAGCTTCCTCATACGGCCAGCAGTGAAGGACCACGTCTCAGTTCCGTAAGTCATCACTGGCAACACGCACTGGTTGTACAATTTCGTTTTAAGGTTTTGAGGTATGTCTGACGAGAAGATGTATCGTAGCTTCTCGAACGCTGCCCAGCCGAGTTGAATCCGTCGATTGACCTCTCGGTCGAAGTTGGACTTACCTAGTCGGACTATTTGTCCCAGATAAACATACTCGTCAACAACTTCGAGCTTAGTGCTCCCAACAACTACCGGCATAGGTGTGACATGGACATTAAACATGATCTTTCTTTTTTTGTCCATGTTCATCTTAAGACCTATCCGTTGGGAGACACTATTGAGGTCATTGAGTATAGTGCTTAGGTTCTCCAGCGATTCTGCCATAAGGACTATATCGTCGGCAAATCGAAGGTGAGTGATGTACTCGCCATTGATGTTAATACCGTATCCTTTCCAGTCCAGAAGCTTGAAAACGTCTTCCAATGCAGCGGTGAAGAGTTTCGGGGATATAACCACATGAGTAAAGAAACCGACCAGAGGGGAAGCTACATACAAACGGCTCGCTGCGAGTACACCCATACATAGCGCAGCGATGTGTGCGTGAGCTCACACCGACAGGTTCACCGACGCTCCGTCGGGGTACAAACCGGTTTGCGCCGGCTCAGTCAGAGTGTCCATGAAAGGGCTGTTAATCGTGCGCATTTAAATAACTAGACCAAAAATATTTCGATATTTTATACATCAATTAATTTTTAAGTATTTTTGCAGTTATTAAATAATTAGATTAAAGTTTTTTAATAAGAATAATTAAGAATTAAGTTATTATAAATTTATATAGTGTCGTGAAGCGACAATTAAAAAAAAATAAAAAAATAGAACCTAACCTAAGTACAACAAAACAACAAAGGTAGAGCCAGAAAACAATATATTTAAATTTATAAAAGGTATTTACAATTTTATAAAAAAAATGATGTGAGGATGATGATGAATGAGGTGAGAATACAATTAGATTATAAAAAAAAATAAAGGTGAGAGAATAGGGGAATACAGCGTTGAAGTGGGGCCTAAAAGTCGAAGCGACACACGTTGCGTTTGTAGAAGTAGGTTTCTTAGCAGCGACGGCACGCAGCGCCTGAAGCCAGCACACGCCGTTTGCGCTTGTAGAAGTAGGTTTCTTAGCAGCGACGGCGCGCAGCGCCTGGAGCCAGTACACGCAGCGTCCGGAGCCGGCGCACGTAGCGCCTGGAGAAGGGGCGCGCAACGCTTAGAGCCAGCAGTTGCAGCGCCCAAAGGTAGCGCCGGCGGTAGGTGCACTCGGCGCCTGGAGTAAGTAGTAGTAGTGCCCGGAGTAGTGTGGCCCCCGCGCTTGTAGTAGACTCGAAGCGACTTCCGAGGTAGATGGAGGCTTGTAGGATTCCGGAGTGGTGCGGCTCCGCGTTTGAAGAAGGCTTCGCCGAAGACTTCACGTGTAGGTGGAGGCTTGCAGGATCCCGGGGCAGTGCGGCCCCGGGATAAGGCCTTTAGGAGATACTTCCAATTCGCGAACTGAAGCGAGACTGCCTTTCTTCACCGATTGTTCGGCTTTTATACCTTTCTAGAGAGAACGGAAAAATTATTTAAATTAAACGCAAATTTTTTGTAAATGGTCAAGAGAAAAGAGGATTTATGTGGAATTATCGAAATAGGAATAACAGATCGGTAGCAAATTTGAATATAATTACCATGGAAACGATATAAATAAGAAAGACAAAACATGTCAAATTTTTGTTTTAGGTTTATAATAAGAAAACGGAAGGATTTAAGTGGAAAATGAGATATTATTGATATAGGAAAAAAGGTAGCGCAACTGCCCACACAAAGTCCAAGATTGTAGAGTTACGGAAAACTAGCTAAAAGATCGAAAAAAAAGGTAGACTCCATTGACACCAATTTAAAAGTGCTGATAATGTGAAAATACGAAGTAGAAATGATTTGTTATTGTGTTCTTATGGTTTAAAATCGTTACAGGATCCTATGGAAATAAAGGTGATGTAAAATATCCAGTTTTGAGGTGAATGCAGAAAATCGAAACAGAATGGAAAAATGAATTTAAAATAATGTAAAATGATACGTAAGTAGTATAACACTACATTTTCCCCCCGACCCTGGAAAATTTTTGACTCAGCAAAAATTTTGATATATACATTCTAAAATAAACCATAAAAACACAGCTTTGCAGAAACAGACATCACCAGGCAAAATCAGATATACTATCTCTTACATACATCATCTGCCATTCAGGTAAGGGTGGAGTTCACATTCAATGACTACCACTCTAAAAGTGTGTTTTCGAAACGACATTAAGGCTTATTTAAGGAGTAGTCATCCGCTCCTGCGTGGAAAAAAAAAAAAATTAGTCGAAGAAACACCACTCTTAAAAGTGTGTTTTCGAAAGGACATTCAGGCTTATTTAAGGAGTTGTCATCCGCTCCTGCGTGAAGATAAAGATAAAGAAATCAATCTTAAGCAAGCTTTAGTCGCTATGACTTAAGTAAAGATAAAGAACGGCCAGAGCGGTAGGGCTCAAAACCAGAGATCAGCAACATCACTAGCGAGATGTGTCTGAAATAATAAGAAGTGAAGATTAACCTACCAAACAAACAAACAAATTAAAAGAAATAATAGCAAGGTGAAAATGATGGTGATATTTATACATATATATAAATTAAATGTGATATTTATACATATATACAAATTAGCAGTTAATAAATGTTTAGATATTTATACATATATACAAATTAGCAGTTAATAAATGTTTAGATATTTATACATATATACAAATTAACAGTTGTAAATGCTTAGAAAAGTTATGAATCGTCTCGCTTCAGCTTTGAAAAACAATTTTATATAAAGTGTAAAGTTCAAAGTTAAGTTTAAGAAATAAAGATTTAATTGAAAAGTTATACCTCTTTAAGTTACCTAGAATAAAAATATTAGAGTGATGAATGTAAGTGAAGTGTTGAATGTAGGTCTAAATATAAGCCAGATACGTTGAAAAACTAGATGAAGTTTTGTTCTAGAATAAAAATATTAAAGTGATGAATGTAAGTGAAGTGTTAAATGTAGGTCTAAATATAAGCCAGATACGTTGAAACACTAGATGAAGTGTTGTTTTAGAATTTGGAAGGTTATCTACAATAAAAATATTAAAGTGATGAATGTGTTGTGAGAAATGTAGGTCTAAATATAATCCAGATAAGTTGAAACACTAGATGAAGTGTTGTTTTAGAATTTGGAAGGTATGAAAAGGATGAATAAATGAATGATGAATAATGAGTTAAGAACGAAAAGGAGAGCAATTAAATCAAAAGGGAATGGACAAGGCGCAGTAAAGGTGAAGAATTAAGAGAGAAAGAGGACTTTTACGTTGGGCGCCAAATGTCGTGAAGCGACAATAAAAAAAAAATAAAAAAATAGAACCTAACCTAAGTACAACAAAACAACAAAGGTAGAGCCAGAAAACAATATATTTAAATTTATAAAAGGTATTTACAATTTTATAAAAAAAATGATGTGATGATGATGATGAATGAGGTGAGAATACAATTAGATTATAAAAAAAAATAAAGGTGAGAGAATAGGGGAATATAGCGTTGAAGTGGGGCTTAAAAGTCGAAGCGACACACGTTGCGTTTGTAGAAGTAGGTTTCTTAGCAGCGACGGCACGCAGCGCCTGAAGCCAGCACACGCCGTTTGCGCTTGTAGAAGTAGGTTTCTTAGCAGCGACGGCGCGCAGCGCCTGGAGCCAGTACACGCAGCGTCCGGAGCCGGCGCACGTAGCGCCTGGAGAAGGGGCGCGCAACGCTTAGAGCCAGCAGTTGCAGCGCCCAAAGGTAGCGCCGGCGGTAGGTGTACTCGGCGCCTGGAGTAAGTAGTAGTAGTGCCCGGAGTAGTGTGGCCCCCGCGCTTGTAGTAGACTCGAAGCGACTTCCGAGGTAGATGGAGGCTTGTAGGATTCCGGAGTGGTGCGGCTCCGCGTTTGAAGAAGGCTTCGCCGAAGACTTCACGTGTAGGTGGAGGCTTGCAGGATCCCGGGGCAGTGCGGCCCCGGGATAAGGCCTTTAGGAGATACTTCCAATTCGCGAACTGAAGCGAGACTGCCTTTCTTCACCGATTGTTCGGCTTTTATACCTTTCTAGAGAGAACGGAAAAATTATTTAAATTATACGCAAATTTTTTGTAAATGGTCAAGAGAAAAGAGGATTTATGTGGAATTATCGAAATAGGAATAACAGATCGGTAGCAAATTTGAATATAATTACCATGGAAACGATATAAATAAGAAAGACAAAACATGTCAAATTTTTGTTTTAGGTTTATAATAAGAAAACGGAAGGATTTAAGTGGAAAATGAGATATTATTGATATAGGAAAAAAGGTAGCGCAACTGCCCACACAAAGTCCAAGATTGTAGAGTTACGGAAAACTAGCTAAAAGATCGAAAAAAAAGGTAGACTCCATTGACACCAATTTAAAAGTGCTGATAATGTGAAAATACGAAGTAGAAATGATTTGTTATTGTGTTCTTATGGTTTAAAATCGTTACAGGATCCTATGGAAATAAAGGTGATGTAAAATATCCAGTTTTGAGGTGAATGCAGAAAATCGAAACAGAATGGAAAAATGAATTTAAAATAATGTAAAATGATACGTAAGTAGTATAACACTACAATAGGTAAATAATAAGTTTTCTGTATAAGCAAAAATGCCTCATAGTTGTACAGTATACATGAATAATTCTAGAGAAAATAAGGATATTTTCTTTTTTTGTACCCAAGAGATCAAGTGAAGTAAGTACCTTTTTACGTATACAATAATACTAGGTAATAACATTGATAGGTAAGTGAGAATGTGTTAGAAAGGTCGTCGTCGAGTGATGATGTCCGTCTCACCTACTTGAAACGTTAGTCAGTCTAACTTTGACAGTGCCGTAGATGGCAGAATATCCTACGCAATAAGGCTAAATGTGTGACTTTATCCACCCACATTAGTATAGAGGTAGGTTGCTTGCTGGGGTAGGATATAAGATACTTTTTGCGAGTCGCGACCACAGGGGTAAATACCACTGCATTATGGTTGGAATACAATCGCCAGGGATTGGTGTTGGTGGAAGTGGTGCTGGTGTTGGTGCATAGTGTTGGTGGAAGTGGTGCTGGTGTTCGTGTTGGTGGATAGTGTTGCTGATGGTGTCAGTGTTGGTGGAGGTGGTAGTATCGTAGGTAATGGTAGTAGGCGGTAGACCAACAGTGACTTCATCAACACCACCACCATCACCACCATTACTATCACCACTACCGCCACTGCCCACGACCACCATCACAGCCACAACTACCACCACCACCACTAACACCAAAACTCTTGATTTCAAAGATATAATTAATACACATGATGTCTTATGCTATACAATATTTTTATTTTTTCCTTAAATTTTCACATGCATCAGGTGACAACCCTATCAGAATAGGTATAGATTTTCGACGTTGTTAGGAAGCTTCCCCTCTGGTCCTCTTTACTCTGTGATATAACGTTACGTAGCCTACATAATTATTTTTAATTCGATAAATCACGCACGCAAGTTAAATTCAACTTTATCACTGCGCGCTAGTGTCCATATGCCTTTGCGTCTTTTCTCCTTCTATGTCACCGACGATATTTCGTTGTTACCCATTGACTTATATGTACTACGTACTAGAGGAGACGCCTCAACTCGATTGTTTGTAACATGAGTTAGAGTGCGCACTCTCCAACTCACTTAGTCTGTGTCAAGCAGGTGCTGGAACGTGAGACGTTTGAGTGAAGAATTTTTTTAAATTAATTATGCCTTCATAAGCATTGGGATACTGTTCAAGCAACTCGAGAAACATAAGTAAAAGTCAAGGAGTGGTTTTTCACCAGTAAGTTCAACATATTATTATCTTTAAAACACGGTTAATTTAATTACATTTTATCAACTGCAACATATACGTGAATTTGACATTCAGATTAATACATTTTTGTGCGCAAACATGACACTATCGACGTATAATGTTAAGTAAATATGACCAGTAAAATATTAATATATAATCACGGTAGGAAATGTTAATGCATTAAAATTAATATTTTCTCAGCCGTGTCATGAAACAAAAGAATCATGGATCAAATTTGTTCCGACGAATTGCAGCGAAGAAATGTGGTTACTGTAAAATAATTCAAGTATATGTTCCGTGCATTTAAAAAGTAACTACAAATACACCACAAAAACAGGAAGAATGTACTTAAAGAAATCTGCTGTACCATCTTCATCATCATAATCATTATCACAGCCCTTCACAAGTCCACTGATGAACATAGGCCTCCCCCAAAGAATGTCGGAAAGCACGATCCCGGGCCACCTGAATCCATTCACTGCTTGCATGACCAGATCGTCACTCCATCTAGTGGGGGGACGCCCTACACTTCGCCTGCCGGTACGAGGCTGCCAGTCGAGAACCTTTCTTCCTGTTTCTTCCCCATCGGTTGTCGATTCTTCGAGCTATATGGCTGGCTCATTGCCACTTCACCATACTAATTCTTTGGGCTATGTCAGTTACTCTGGTTCTACTGCGGATATATGATAACGTAATTATATTATTTATATATATGAACGATTTTTTTGTAATGTACAGTATATTTAGAAGACTTAAGAGAGGCGGAACCTTCGGCGCGCGAGTCATACTAGTATATGGTCGTTTATTAATATTGTAACGCTAGAATTTTTACAAGCTTCCCAAATTTTTTTTTCATCCAACAAAATGTGGTGAACAGGAAGTAGGTATCAGAACGGTTGTCTGAATCAGTAAGGTCTACGGAATGACTTTAGTAACGGAATCAATAATTCTATGTCATTATAAAAATAATAAAATATGAGCACGTTGTAATAATGTGTTTTTTATTTAATAGCAAGGAATCTGCAGCTAGAAAGAAACTTACTGAGAAATTTAACAAAATACTTATCTAAAGAAAAAATGTGTTTCTTACAAATCAATTGTACAAAATTTCAAACATAAATTTGGTCTCAAACAAAATGATGAGATTGATTTAATGGCTAAAGCAGAAATTGTGGAGTTACAAAAATCTTTTTTAATGAAAAAGAATAAACGGAGCACGCATTATTTATTATATACTGAATGCACCTTTAATTATTCTCCAGCTGCATACAAATACTTTAGAGAATGCTAGAAAAGTAATAATAATGATCTTCGATAATAAATGCATATTTTTATATTTTACATATTTATTTTTAAGATAAAATATCATTAAAATGTAATTCTGACATAATATATGTTATATTATATTAAATTAACACATATGCAAAATAAATAACAATTAAAAAAATTGTACTCGATATAATTAACAATACAATCTAAATAAACAATTACTTATTACATACTGATCATTCTACCTACGTATAATCTATGATGGCAAAAACTGCGCATGCGCGACTACTATTTCCCGCGCATGCGCGAAGATATAGAGTAGCGCACATTTTGTGTTTGGTATAGCTTCTCTAGTACGTAGTACATTATAACTCAATGTTGATACCCAGGGTTTTCAACAAATAGTAAAAAATACAGTACGTATATAGTACTTTTGTATTATTTATTTAATTTACAATTGTTTTAGTTTAATATAATATTTTTTTTTTTTACCGTTAGGTGCATTGGGGTAATAGGATGGGGCAAGACCGTAAGATTCATATTTCCAGCGAATTATGCTATATTTTTAAATGCTAGCAATATGGTACTCGACTCCTTGTTCCTGGATTTCTTTGTAGAATTTCTGACATAGACATCTACATCTATCCTCTATTACAAATCAAAATGCAGATGCGTTGTCACCCGTGAGGACTAAGATGGAATGCCTCATTTCAAGTAAAAAGGGCCTCCGGCCACCTGCACTCACCAAGCGAAACGCAGAGGTAAACCTCTACTTCACGCTGGTATTCTGTGAGGTCGTGGTACCACCCCGGTTCGAGACGGCCCATCCGTGCGACAGCAAAAGCCGCCACGTGGCTCTACCACTGTTAAAAATTGCATTGCAGCTTCTACAAATGAATGCACTATAACAAATAAGCTAGATGAGGCAAATCAAATCCAGTTGTTGGAATTAATTTTAATGTAATTTTTATCGGTTTGCTAAGAGACATTGCATCTCTTTGCATTCTCTATCGTATTCCCCTACTACCTAAATTGTTTAGAAGAATTGTTCAGGTTAATGCTAGCCACCAAGTTCAACCACCATATATTGAGGCACAATTGGAATGTCCATTCACACCACTGTTCGATTTAATACAAAGTTTTAACTACTTACTACCACTGTGGAATTTACCGTCATCAGTATCAGTACGCTATCAGTTTCACGACTCCTGCGAAAAGGCCCACTCTTTTCTAGAACGCCAGCAACAAATTGTGTACGTTCCTGGACAGCGGTTACCATTTATTAGGCGAGCCGTATTCTTGTTTACTCTACTTCTTTAAAAACACAAAAAGTTATATATATACCGATACTTCAACTAATACTCCCACTAACTATTTCTTCTTTATCATTACCACAAAAACTTATGTGATTTAAGAAACCATATGCCATAAACAAATCGGATATCGAAATTTATCATTCGAAGTCAATCGTGCATCGATCTACTTACTCATATTAATTTGTAAGCGCTTCCCTTCAAAGTACATACTATAATCTTTACTTCCGTCGATTAAGACAGGACAGAGGCGTGAGTCACATTGAGGGATTAGATATTAGAATACCATAAATAAAATCTAACCAACTTTAATTTTCTATTCTTAAACTTTTGCATGTACGTGAGGTAGTGATTGTGTAAGATTACAGCTCTATAACATTTCGCCGTCTTTACGGGTGATCCGATTTGACTATCCTGGAACTCCTTGCACAAAGACGTCAAGAAGACATACAATAAAATTTCGTTGAAAACACTAGTTCTGGTACAACAGCATTAAGTTTATTCAAATATGCGCAAGTCAAAATCTACACGATCGCTCCAGATCGGCGTAATATTGACGCACACTACAATGTTCTCTCTGTGTACTGTGTACTCTGTGACTGCATAAGCGCTGGACGACTAGTACGATTACTTACAAGTAATGAGTACCCAAGATTAAAGGTTATCATACCTATTCAAGTTTAATTAGTTATTTTATAACAATAATTTGCCGAAATCTAACGACTGGTTACGGAAACAAAAAGCGAAGAATTGATTTATAAATATTAAATACACTAGCTGGCCCGGCACTCGGTCATTCTGCCCTCTGAGGCAGATGGAATTGGATATTATTCTACTCTTTGACTCCAAGTGACGCCCAAGCAGAATGCATGCTGTATACGAGCTGTATTGAAGTTAGTTTTTATACTAGAGGCTGTATTATCTGGATTTATAAAAGCTGTATAAGCCCTTATACAGTTCTTATAAGTAAAAAATTGGCACAAATTATGCAGTTTTATGCGTTAGTAGTGCTGTACAGTAACCGTACAAGCATTAAAGAGGCTATATAACTGCTGTATTGCAGCTGTTATTTGGCGTGCAAGGAAACTATTACGAGTACACTACTAATATTGTCTTTTAAGTAACTTTTAAAGATAAGCGTTCTAAATTGATTTTTAAACGGAATTACAAATCAATATAAAACAAAAAGAACGTTATTTTCGATGACTAGATTGTATTTATATACTTTACTAGCAGTGCCCCGCGGTTTCACCCGCGTATATCACGCGTCTGCGCCTTGCGACATGCGAACTTCCAGAGAGACATCACGACGGACGGTTGCTGAATTAACAAAGATTTAAAAAATGAAATATGTTACAAAAATTACATGGTTAACGTCATTGGTGGTTATGCATGATACAGGTATTGATACGAATAATGTGGCCTAGTTTGTACCGGCGATACTTCTTCACATTTTAACATGAAAAAGTAGTTATTGTGACATAACTGTAATAGTTAAACATATGGTATCGCAGACTTTTTTGTAGATATTGATATCCTCTATAAAACTGAAGTACATTACTCTCTTATCAATAGTTCATTTGCTCTATTATCAATAGTTTTCGCAGCGTACGCGATATTATAAGGATTCTTTTTGGTATTTTTTTCACACCTTGGGTTACATTAACGAATTTTTCATACGGATCCCTAACTTTTTTGAAAATATTATTTAGTCTATGTTCATCAGGGATAATGTAGGATTCTAATGGTGAAAGAATTTTTCAAATCGGTTCAGTAGTTTCGGAGCCTATTCAATTCAAACAAACAAATCTTAATAGTAGTGTAGATTGAATGATGACGACATTTAATGTCTGTCTTCGGATTGAAGTTGAGTTTTGACGGTTATAATTAGTGAATTGAAAGTGCAAAGTTAGATTTACAGCAAAATAACAAAATAATATAAGGACAAAATACTAAATACGGTAACTAAATATCGGTTGTATAGGTTAGAATTAAAAAAAAATATGGATATGGTGGCACATTAGGACACAGTAATCATTAGTAAAACTGAAAGTAATGGTATAGCTGTACTATCGACTTCCGGTCTGAGCAGGGGGGGGTGATGTGGCGGCGCTGTCGTCGCGCCACAAGCGAAACACATCGAAGCCTAAATCGCACTAACAATGTTCCGAAGTTAAAGCAGCTTATATAGAATAGCTCCGAACTACCAATCGGAGCGTTGGCCGCTCCCCGGGCAGAACACCTTGCCCGGCGGGAGATCTCCCCTTTTCCTTCTTACAGCTACACGTTAAACATATTGGCGCAAAACTTTCTGCCAGAACATCCGGCGCTAGAGATTTTTGGTCTCTCGCCAAAGCGGTCGAGACAAACTTCTGTTGGCCTACAGTGCCTCCGCTGGTAAAACCGGATGGCACACTGGCGCATACAGCTAAAGAAAGCGGCTACGGCTAATGTTTGATATTCCCAAAATTATATTTTAAAATTTGTTTTTATGTGTAATGGCGACAATTCGCTAAGCAGACTAAACGGTATTTCGAGGGTCTTATAGTCTTAGTAGCTGTATTATGCACTTATGTTATGGATTATATCATGCAGCCATTGGTTTATAATCAGTTCTATAATAGGATATTTTTATTATTTACGTACCAGTATAGCAGTTTTTTCAACATAACATATAATTCTGTTTAGAGATACGTAAAAAAGATGACAAACCTTGTCTTAGAAACAGTGTTGGATAAATTTAATTTAGATTTAACATGATCTTCTAAACTTCTAACTGCACCAAATATTTTTCATTTTTTGCCACATGTTGACACAAAACAAATTAATTTTGTTCACTAACACAATATAAACACGCAACGCATGCAAAATGGCGATATTCTATCACTTATATACAGACTTAAGTTGTACATACTACGGCAGTTATTTATATTTTTTATTTTATATTACTCAAGTCATAAAACTACTGTATTTACAAAAGTGTACAATGACACCATAAGAATAAGTTTTAGAAGAGAGTTTGCATACACAATTGTTCAGAAATAAGATTTTAGTGATACTGTAATAAATTATGTTCAGCAAATAAAATATTATTATTATTATTAAAACTTTGAGCCGTATAAGCAAGAGAAAGCATGCAAAAAACAGCTTCTATACAACTTTAATGATAAAATTAGATTGAAGTGTTACAAAATACTTATAGTTGTATAGTAGAGTTTTCATATTCTGATTAGGAACACTAAGCTTACTTAGATCCCATAATACAGACTTTTATTATCTATTGAGTAGAACGATCAAAAGTCCCGGCGATGCTGACCTCCTGCAATCTGACTTAAACAAACTCATGGATTGGTGTGCAATCAACGGAATGGTTTTAAATCCTAATAAATGCTACCACATAAGCTACACCAGAAAAAAGACGCCCCTTCACTACTACCTACTCATTGGGTCACGTGACCTTGGCGGAGGTGAGGGAGATCAGGGACCTTGGTGTCTTGTTGGATTGTAAACTGAAACTGACCGCTCACACTGATAATATCATCAAAAAGGCGGCTCGTATGTTGGGATTCTTAAAAAGAAACGCAAAAGGCTTCCGATGAGTCCAAACTAAGAAGGTTTTTTTTAATGCACTAGTACGTAGCCACCTCGAATTTGCAAGTGTCGCATGGAACCCAGTCTATAGTGCGTCTTCTCAGCAAATCGAAAAAAATCAAAGGGTTTTTACGCACTACCTTACTTTTTCGACTCCAGGCATATCGAATAGACACTCCCATAGTCAGAGACTAGCATTTTTCAAAATGACGACCTTACGTGACCGACGTCTCATTGCAGAGTTAATGTTTTTACACAAGTTACTGCATAACAATATCTAAAGTACGCACTTCCTCGATCACATCAAATTAATTATCCCGTACAGATATCACCGATATACAATTCGCAAACTATTTAGCATACCTAGCCACATAACAAATTTAGGCGCGCATTATCCCCCAGCCAGAATATGTAACACATACAATGAAATTATGATCAAGGTACCGGACATTAACATTTTCAACAACTCTGCCCGATTCTTCAAAAAAAAATTGAACAATTACTTTTCACCCTCCCAGCACACACTCATTCCTTAATTAGTTTTTTCTTAATTTAAGTTATTTTGTATGAAGTACCATTATACTATAATAAGTTACACATTACGGTAAATGTTGTGTATACCAGTTATAATTGGCAAACATATGTTTCATGTGTTTTGCTGTTGGTGTACCTTATAAATAAATTTAAAAAAATACAGACTTTATACAACTTGAGCTATATAATAATTCATAAACCACTCTTATAAGAATACAACCTCTTTTCAACGCACTTATACGCTTTTAAAAGAACTCTAAGTTCTATGTGGGCTGGTATATTGATGTTCATAACGCTTGTGTGCTGCTTGGGCGAGGTCGTACATGGAGGATGACGGGTTAATTCGGACTGAAGTAAATTAAAATTTTATTTTCGTTCCGAATTCATTCCGGGCTTTTTATACGCTAATATAAAATTTATTAATCAAATGACTACGTTTACGACGCAAGGGCGTCTCTAATGAGGGATCGAATGAGGCTTCGCCCGAGGAGCTTGTTGAGTAGATATCCTGCAACTAAATTATGGTTGTAGCACGAATGGGTCGGCTCTATCGGGTAAAGAACACACTCTTACAAAATAGTACCAGCGTAAAATAATGCTGCTGTGGTTCGTATGGTGAGTGTAGAGAACATCTCTCTTTTTACTGGTATCAAGACATTTCATCTTAGCCATCAAAGTTGGCAACGCATCTGCAATATTAATTCTTAATCGAGGATAGATGCCTATGAGCTACACCATTGCTTACCATCAAGTGAGCTGAGTGATTTCTATAAAAAATAATATAATCCTATTAGTGCCGTTGACCTTCAGTTAATAGCGAAGGAAACCTATTGTGTATACTAATTTTGTTCGAAAACCAGTCAATATTAGCGTTAGCACATTACTACCAAACCGTCTGTATGTCAATATTTGTTAAGACTTAAAAGTACATAGTTCCTAGTACAATATAAGGAAAAGTCTTGTATATATTAAAATGTCTATTTACAAAAATTTGGCAATTAGTGCTCGTATTGGTTAGAGATTTTTAATATTTGATTTATCAGTATCAGTCTTTGATATACAGGTTCTTTGTACATCAATGGTATCATCAGTAGGAGCCGAGCTGCCGACGCATCAACATGTGGAAGCTGTTTGTGTTATTCTCGCGTAAGTTTTTTTGGTCATTATCTTTTTATGTCTGTTTCATTCCTGGTTTTTTCCTTAACGACTTTTTTTGTTGATATCAGAACATTTCTAAGAAATGGCAAAGTTCTACAAGTATTAGTTATAGTTATTTTTTAAATATTTTTATGTACATATTTGTAAAAATCTATCGTCTATAATCTAACCGTCTTATTTATAAAAAGTTACAAAAAGAGATTAAAAATTAAAAAAAAGAGATTCTGCGAACAACTCCGTAAAACAACTGTGATTCCGCATTGCAATAATTAACAAAATTGTTCAACAAATTTAGAATTAGAATGGTTCAAGGTTCATTAAATTAGAAGGTTAGAATGACTCCCTACAAAAATATGGGATTGTAATCGACTATTTTAGTCACTTGAAAATAAATTAATAAGAGGTCTATTTATTGCTTAGTGATTATCACAAATCGGCTAAATTATCTTACAAGAAATAAGCAAATCATTCGTGTTAATATTTTTCAATAATGATAACATAGTACGAATGTTTTACTTTTCTGCCGACTTCCAAAAAGGAGACGGTACTTTTTTTATTACTTTTTATACTTTTTTTATTAATTCGGCAAGTGGATTGATGACAGCTACTAGTCGTTCACCTTTGATACTGCCCCTCCACATTGTCAGTATAGACATAGGTTATATTATATTATTTTATATTCGACTGTATTTTTTTTGGTTTTTTTTTTATATGTGTTACCTCATAACTTTTTACTGGGTGAACCGATTTCGATGATTCTTTTTTTGTTTGAAAGCTGATACTTCTCTTGTAGTCCCATATAAATTTGATCAAGGTCGGACCCATAGTTTTTGAGTTATTCTTAATAACTTACATTGAAGTCGGCTGTACAAAATTTTTAATTTTAAATTATGTTTATAATCTTGCACGGTAGATATTTTTTAAATGTGGAATGTTTTAGTTGCATATGCATTATATATAACCTATGTCTATACCGACAATTTGGAGGGGCAGTATCAAAGGTGAACGACTAGTAGCTGTCATCAATCCACTTGCCGCATGGCGATTGTTGTCAATACTCATTATGAAGAGAGGATTGTAAATAATCGCCAATGTATGTCAATGTGTGCGTGCCAATGAATAATCGCCACACGCCCATATCCAGTGGAGAACTTTTACGGACTAATAAAAAAGGAGACATCACAATTAACAAATTACAGCAATACAAAAAGCCAGTCATGCTGGGGCCACAGTATCGAGAAACGTCAATGCCCATAAACGCAACAATTATTGCCTTAATTTTAACGCGATAAACTGAATGGCCACACTTGGAACGGTCAACGTCATTTCAATTTCAATACCGTTGAACGGCGTTAAAGTTGACGTTAATGTTCCTTGAATATATTTTATTATGTATAAATTGTTATTATATGAATATATTTTATGATATTATATTTTTTTATATTTATTTAAATGAGTTCTATAATAACCCATTATTAGGCTTGCCTTCTTCGTTTTCAAAGGTAATAATTGCATTATTCATCGCCAAGCATTATTTTGCGATGTACGATTCTTAAAAATTTGAGTCTCGGATCCTACAAACATGGCTATGTTTGCAGAATCTCAAACGTAATAACTTTTTCAATATTCCACTCCATGGCCATACGTGCGATCCCGTTGCGCTCACCGTCCACAACACAATGAGACAAACGTAGTGTGGCCGCTTCAACGCGTTAATTCGTGCGTTAATCTCTTTGATGTAGCGCCACTCGAGTTACCGCCCAACGGCAAATGGCATTGTTCGTACCGTTGAAAACTTATCGCGTTAAGTAGTGGCCACACCTACATTAAACGCCCATCAACGCGATAATTAACGGCATTTCTCGTTAGTGTAGCCCGGGCATCCGACTGTGTGAGTGTGTGTGTGTGTGTGTGTGTGTGTGTGTGTGTGTGTGTGTGTGTGTGTGTGTGTGTGTGTGTGTAATTTTAGTTAAAAAATGCAATGATGTGGTACCTACAATGGAACTGATATGATGAATGAACACGAGTGTTGCCACAAACAACGCCTTTAAACTTATTTTTAAAAAACGATATAAAGTACGTGAGGGTAATATGGTGATCGGGTTAATATGGTGACTTTCTTATAACTCAAAAACTACAGCCTAATTTGCATAATATTAAGAAAAAAATAGCAAACTAGCTTTGGAAATAATTAGGAACATTTCGAAAAATCTACTTAAAAAAACTAACTACACTACACAATACAAAAATCGATTAAAATATTTACAATAATATCAACTGTCAAAATGGCGTCGATAAAGGAGCGCCTTTTTGACCCTTTATTATTTGATAGACTGATCAACACAGAATACGAGTACCCTGACAGGCTATCGTGTCACAGAGCGTTCTATGCAATCGACGCTGTAGTTTTTGAGTTATAAGAAAGTGACCATATTAACCGGATGACCATATTACCCTCACGTACTATAGTTAGTTTTCTTTTAAGTTGATTTTTCGAAGTGTTGCTAATTATTGCCAAGGCTTGTTTGTTATCTTTTTCTATATTAGTTATAGTATACGACATTGTGTATTTGTCTCTGTCCTCCTAGTTTTGGTTTTATGGGGCGGCAAAGCTTAAGGTGGCCATATTACCCTCACGTGCCTTAATAGTTTATTTTGTTTACAACATAAAGTTTGGGAAACAAAGCAGATGGGGAACAGCATCTGCCTAGTAACAACTGGAAAATATAAAAACTGCGGTTGCCGACCTGCCTGCCAAACGTGGTAAATATGGTAAATAGCCCCCTAGCCATAGCAGACCACGTATGGAGAGGCCGATATTTGGCTGTGAATTTTGGCGCCACAATCATAAAACAATATATTATACAACATTTTTATTGCACTTTTAGTTACCTTCGCGAGTGGTGATAACTACTTTTCCCGTAATGAATACAAAAGGACGCAACTGGGAAATGCAGTGGACAAAGCCTCTATGAGATTGCTTAAGGTATAATGCCCTTTTGATTTTTTGTACAGTGACATTTCTTTATACCATGTTGTACAATATTGAAACATCTTATTTTTTATTTTCATAAATCATAGACTTATAATATAATAAAGTTTTGGACCCAAGGTTTTTCCTCATAATTGCGCATGTGTGTATTACTGGTTCTGCCTTTCTGTACAAGTCGTGGCACGTAAGTCTAGCGCTGAACGAAACATGGAGGGGACGCACTCGAATTGAATTGCATGAAAAATAGGCACGAGCCAATCATCGCGACTTATGCGCAATAAGCCAATCAGCGCGACTTATGCACAATAACGGTCACCCTAGACTTTCGTGCTGCTACTTGGTATGAGTATTTACTTCAGCAAATCTGAACATAGAAGTTTCTTTCTGACAAACGCTTCTATTATCTGAGTGTTTCATACGAAAAAAGTAGTCTTTTAATAAAAAGCCGCCTTCAAAAGCTAAAAAGAATAAAAATATTTCACATTCAGCACACTAAGACATGTTGTATAGAAGAACTTCAAAGGTGAAATTATTTTATTTAACTTTTTTTAAAGTTATTATTTTTTAATTTTGGAGTGGACTAATCACGATCTCAGACTCGTATATAGTAACATTAAAAACTTCATCTCCTCTATCGCAGAAGCAATATCCAATGAATAATCCCATGAATGATAAAAAATAGACGGTCGGTCAAGGTGAAGTCAAGGTCGAGTCGGTATTTCTACTCGTATTCAAAAATTTTTATTTGGAAAATATCTTTTTAAAGAATACCTTTTTAGTTCTTTGAAACCTGGTTTTACTTTTTATGTAAAGACTAATTTTTGACTTGGGAAATACGTCACGCGCGAGCCTGTTTCACCGGTTTTTGCTACCTCGGATTTTTATTTACAGACCTACTTAGAGGGTTGTATTGATGATTATAATGATTATAATTCTGTAAATACATATTCATTACAGTCGCGAATCATATTTTGTTAAACATACGACTTGACACTGACCTGCAAATTGCAAAAAAAACGTAAGAAAATTTGAATTTGGCGGGCTACCCTGTCGCTTTCATCTTAAGGTGGATGCTTTAATTAATTATTTAATGTTAAAAGAAAAATTGAACTTTTAAAACCAAAATAGTACCTCACTGTAGTAAAACATTAAAATATAATAATTATTATCAGTCTTAATGCATATTTCATGCTCGTGACATGCATGATTCAAAATTAGTTGTTAAAAGTTATTGCTGTGCCTCTAAAACTTGCCTACAATATATAAAAGTTAAAGTTACGGCCTATACACAGGCCTCCTCTCATTTCTATAATACAATATATACCTACCATAAACTCAAAGGGCGAAACCTTATGCTAGAACTGGGCATATAGTTACACAAAGGGACGACATTCGTTGCAGGCTGGCTGAAATTTTAACCATAACGCCTTTTGTTGTTTATCGTCGTTTTTGAAATAATATGATTGAATAAGAATCTTTAATTGATATCTTTCCTATTGAATAAAACAATTTAAAAAAATATTGTGCTTTTATTAAAATAGAACAAATTTTAAACATTGAAATTGGAAGTAAAAGGCAGTTAATACGGGCATCCACCCTATTCCAAATAACAGGTTGATGATAATTTTGAAACCCTCGCGATGTTTGAAATAGCGTCGAAGATTTTATCAAATCAAAACCCGCTGAGTTTCTTTCGTAATGGTATTATACGTCAGCTTACTGAAAAGTGGTTTTTGAAAATACGAGTAAATAAGGTTTCTTTTTTTGACTTTTATTTGAAATTATCCCAAATTGAATGTGATTATGGGCAACAGCGTTTTTGCCAAGGTAGGCATCAACCCTTACGAATGTGTGTATGCACAGTAAAAACAGTTAAAATAATGCATTACCATGCATTTTAAATTTAAAACATAAAAGTGACAGAATATTTGAGATTTTTTTTAATTAATTTTTCTTCGCCATTTGCCTATATTAATTATTCTGAACCTTCTCTGCGAATTTTACAAAAATAAATTAAATATTACGACGAGACGTAAAATTTCACGGATATTATAATATTTATATCTATCTATTCATATGATATATTATATCTTTCAGGATTTGTATGATGAGAGCACAGACAAGAATGTAATTTCCTCCCCTCTGGGCGTCCTAATGCTGCTGTCTCTGTACTCCACGGGAGCGAGTGAAACAAACAGAGAGCAAATAGTAAAACTCCTGGGCCTACCAGACTACAAACAAGTAAGTTTTGGATAAGTTCAATGCTCAATAATGCATCCCATAAATCACTATTGGTACACAAAAATAAATTTTATGTAGCCTACACAATTAATGAAACCTGTTGAGCACAGTAACAATTACATTTATTTATTTAATTGATAAAATTTCTGAATTAAAGCATAATAAATTAAAGTAATAATAATATTAAAATAATATCCAACCTCTATACTGTGGTTTACTGTGGCGGCGGCTTAACGAGTTTCGCCAGTGAGCCAATGACTTTATTATATTTTTATATATAATTGAAAAAAGTTTAATTAAAATATGAGACTGTGATCATAGAATGTGATAATACAAGAATATACTTCTCTACCCACTTATTCAGACATCCTGAACTCGTCGTCGTCATCGTAAACGGAGGCTACCATCAACTTTTAATTTTTTTATTCAATGTGTACTCCCCATTGTTTTCGTTGTTCTTTTTTAATTAATGTTTTGGGGCCGTTTTTTAATTTAAAATTATCTTAGCTTTCTTCGACACAAACATCTTTTACTTATCTACTTAAGTAACTTTAATATCATATTTTAACTTAGTTACAAAAAAAAATCGAATGGTTATTTTTGCGCTCGTAAAACTTTGTTTAGATTTAAGTATCTCTGAAAGAGAATCTTTGAATGATAAAGCGAATAAAAAATTGGATCAGCGCTCTTTGAACAACTTGCAAGTTTGGCTTCACTAAGTTCTAAGAACAAACTTAGAACTTAGTGAAGCCATTGATCATGAAGACATATAGATAGAATACTACCGCAAAATTTAGGGCATACTTCTTTTGTACACGGTGCACCTTTTTATACTAACGCAGTAAATCGCGCGATCGACTGTACTGATAACGCGAAATACATAAAATGTGCAAAACCGAATTACTATATTATTATCAAAGTCTAGTCTACTATATGACCTATTATCACTTATTTATATTTATTTAATAAAAATAAACATTATCCTCTCATCAGGAATTCATCCTGTTATGAAAGCATTTTACGTATATATTTGGTCGTCGAACGAAAACGGAAAATTGCCATATGGCCCTCAACGCTCCGTCACGTTGCGTTGTACAATTACCGTATAACCCATCTATATTAAAAAGAAAACATATTTTTTTCTTATCCTCTCAGAAATTAGAGACCTGTACCATACAGTAGGGTGTTTATAAAATGTTTATTCATTTTTATACCTTTCTTAATAAATAAATATACTTTTTCAGATGACGAACTCTTACAGCCTGTTGTCCGAAAAGTTCAACTCCATGAATCCCGACTTGCTAACTCTCGCTAACAAAGTCTACGTGTCCAATCGGTTTGCCTTGAATGACCATTTCTCTACTGTCGCCACCCGGGATTATTACAGCGAAGTGGAAACCCTCAATTTTACTGATTCTCAGGCCGCAGCCGCGGCTATTAATGAATGGGTATGTTATTTTCCCGCGTATGTTAGTAAATCCGAAAACGCCGTGTAGTGGCGTTGAAAAAAGAACCATTACCCATTAGATAGATAACGATATTCAGTATATTATCCCATTACGCCAGGTGTAATATACCCAGACCAATGTCGGGGAGCAGTGACAAAGGTGCAAGACGTCTGTAGATGTCCAGCCAGGGACTTTTATGGGCGTTTGATGTACGAGATGAAGAAGAAGAAATCAACAAATCTGAGACCATTTTATTTATATCATCATAACCAACACTAAACAGTAGTCATGTGAAATTGTCTCGTGTTAAATACCGTCCTTGAAGGAATACCCTTATCGTTACAGTTACAGCTTATCAAAATTCCACTGCGGAACATAGGCCTCACCTATAGATTGCCTTATAGAGGGAATAAGGAGGAATACATGCCCACATAATTTTCTCATAAAATATAATACATGAATTTTTTAAAAGTCACCAAGATTAACACCAATTATTACTTGTTATTATGTCATTTTCTGAGTTTCATAGCTCACTAGACGCAATCTTAATTTAATTACCTGCTACCTAAAATGTTCGCAATCCGTACAACTGTAATTATCTAGATCGCATCATCATTCGAACTAGAACCGATCATCATTTTCAGGGTTAATTTGTTTATTTTTTAATGTATTGCAATGTTTTCTAGGCGGATCGGAAAACTCATGGTAACATAAAGAACCCGGTGTCTGCGGACATATTTACTCCAGACACAGCGGCAGCACTTTTTAATGTAATTTTCTTCCAGGTAAGAGAATAATATAATTGCTATGTTTTAAAATATTCATTTAGCTCCATAGATTTGTATTTTTATAAATTGTGATAAAATACTGTTGTTCTGGTCGACACATTCTTAATTCGAATATTATGGGAATCTATGAACTATTTCTCGACATTCACTGTTTGCCAATCAACAAGTTTAAATGTATAAAAAGGGTTGTTATATTAATGAGGAATTCAAGAATAAAAAACCAACCCCTGTAAATGAGGTGATCGCTACCATGCTGACTTTTGTAATTCATCATCAACAGTCGCAAATCATTTAATGAATGGGCGACGGTAGGAATTTATAAAAGTAGGCGAAGGTTATACGAGCTTTATGATGAAAGATCATATAATAGTAGTGTTATATTTAGAGATTATGTAAAAACATATTCTAAAATATTTAAAAAAGTATGCTCCACTGCTAAGGCTTTACATTTAAGCAACAAAATTAAAACTGCATCCGACAAAATTAAAATGACCTGGAGAATAATAAATAGTGAAACGGGCAAGGTCAAACCGCGCAACTCGGATTTTCAATTGAATATTAACAATAATTTAACGCGATCTGATCAAGAAGTTGCTATGGCTTTTGAGAAACATTTTACTGATGTTCCTTTTTTGACAACAAAATCATTAAATTCTTCTCCTACTGTCGCCGAATCATTGCTCAAACAAAATGTAAAGGCTTGTTCAAATACTTTTAAATTCCATAGGGTACTGCCAAAAGATATCGTTAAATATTTTAAAACTATTGATGTTAAGAAAACGGCAGACTTATGGGGGATTTCCGTTAAAGTTATTTTATCTATAATAGATACATTAGCACCTTATCTAGCCACTATATTTAATATAAGCGTCGAATCTGGTGTGTTTCCTGATTTAATGAAACATAGTAAAGTCATACCTATATTTAAATCTGGTAGTACATTAGACCCCGCCAATTTTAGACCAATTTCTGTACTACCAACATTAAGTAAAATTTTTGAAAAAATTATTTTAGATCAGATGTTAAGTTTCTTTAATATTAATAAATTGCTACATAATAATCAATTCGGTTTTACAAGGGGTCGCTCGACAACTGACGCTGGAGTTGAGCTTATTAAACATATTTTTTGTGCATGGGAGAAATCAGAGGATGCTTTGGGTATATTTTGTGACCTTTCCAAGGCCTTCGACTGTGTTCACCATGAGACATTAATCAGGAAGCTACAGTACTATGGTGTCAAGAACACAGCGCTTAAACTTATTATTTCATATTTAAGTAATAGAAAACAGAAGGTTATTATCAATGGTAAAAGTTCTTCCGGGTCACCTGTACTAATGGGTGTACCTCAGGGCTCGATTCTCGGCCCATTCCTGTTTCTGGTGTATATTAATGACTTACCTCACCTTGTAGGGGATAGTCATGATATAGTATTATTTGCTGATGATACTTCCTTGATTTTTAAACTTAAACGTCAATCATTTAAATGTGACGAAGTGAATAATGCTATATCAAAATTAGTGCATTGGTTTAACGTTAATAATCTGCATTTGAACGGAAATAAAACTAATTGTGTTAAATTTACAACAACGAATGTTCAAAATCTGAATACCAATGTGTTTTTAAATGGGGAGGAATTGAGCCCTGTTGTATCCACTGTTTTTCTTGGCATCACTCTTGACGCAAAGCTCCAGTGGGGCCCCCATATATCCAAATTAGCAAGCAGACTAAGTTCTGCAGCCTATGCTGTAAAAAAGATTAGAGGTCTCACTAGTGTCGAGACAGCTAGATTAGTTTATTTTAGTTATTTTCATAGCATAATGTCTTATGGGATTTTGCTATGGGGAAATGCGGCTGATTCAGAAACTATTTTTGTTTTACAGAAGAGGGCCATTAGAGCTATTTACAATCTAAAACCGAGAGAGTCTCTTAGAGATAAATTTAAAGAAATTAATATATTAACTTTGGCCTCTCAGTATATTTACGAAAATTTAATGTATGTTCACAAAAACAAAGATAGTTTTAGTAAAAGAAGTGATATACATTCTGTAAACACTAGGAACAAACACAAGCTAGTGATACCAGTTTCTCGACTCCACAGAGTCAGTAATTCATTCTTGGGGCAATGTATACGCTATTACAACAAGGTCCCGGAAAGTGTACAGGTTCTCTCTATTACCAAGTTTAAATGTTTTATTAAGCTGAAACTGTATAAAAAGGGTTATTATAGTATAAATGAATACATGGTTGATAATAACCCCTGGGAATGAGGTGATCGCTTCCAAGCAGTTTCTAAAATAAATTTTGTAAATAGTTCGTAATCATTTATATTGTAAAATTAATTTAAAAAAAATGTCCCGCTGGGTTTCTTGCTGGTTCTTCCCAGGACAGAGGGTTTTTTTCGAATCAGTGGTAAAGTAAAAAATGACTTTCAATAAGAATTACACATGTAATGTATATTGAATAAAAAATATTCTATTCTATTCTATTCTATTCTATTCATATAAATATTTCTATAAAATTATTCTAAACAGACGGGACGAAAACAACGTCACCAGATCTGAAACCAACAATTTGTTTTGCACAAATATTTACATCAGTTGGGATTCAAGTCCAGGATCTGGAACGTATCTAATAGCTTTATGCTGGGTACTAAAAGATACTAATAAATTACCTAGAATCTTATTGTTACTATCATGTAGAAACCGACGCGTGTGTAACTGTTATTAGCAAAAATTGTAACAATAGTATTAAAAATTATTGATTCTGTGTCTAGACCCCTAAAGTGTATGGACTCATGGAGTCATGTTGATTTCTTATATTTACGGGAACACTACATATTGAATGAAACTAGTTTTTTACGTATTTTATCGCGTTTAATATTATGAATTAAATGCGATAAAATCCGTAAAAAAGCTAATTTTATTCAATAAAAAAATGATGAGTTCGAATACCTTAAGAATACCTTCGAGTAACACTGTTGTAAACCGCTCCTAGCAAAAGCATCTTCAGCTTAGTAAGAGAGGTTTATGGAAACCCTAAACGCTTATGGTAAGGCCTGCCGCCATTTTAATATTTTTATTAAATAAAAATTAATGTTTGTTTTTTCGTATTTTATGCCTGTCATACCGTTCATCAGATTACGCTAAAACTTTGTCAACGTATTGCTTACAATTGCGCTAAAAGTATTCTGTGGGTTATACGCATAGTATATATAATTAACTTACAACAGATGGCGCGCGTATCGTACCGAAAAATTTATAAATGATATATCACTTCAATGAATGTATTGTCATTCCTAATTAAACAATATAACTCTTTCAAATTTAAAACAATATTACCACAATTATTTTTTCTGTGACAGCAACGCGCCGCGTACCAGTTAGTCATGATATAAATAAATCAGCAAACGCAGCTAGTCCATAAAATTATAAATAATCTTACTTTGTTATACTATTTTGTATGTTATTGTATGGTATGTTATTGAAATAGACTACTATGGGGTAGGTTTTGGGTGGGCCTATATTTTAGCAGTCAACTTAATTGTGAAAAGAAGAAATATTTAATTTTTTAAATTTATTTATTATAAACCGGTGCTTGACTACAACAATCACACCTAATGTGAAGTAGTGATGTGGACCTAAATGATAAAACATACACACTTATCATAACAAAAGCAACTCTTGCCTTTGTAAAGGACAACAATACAACTTATTTTTTGAATTTCTGAGGTCTAAATGCAAAGCGGAATGTCAGTTTGAGAGTCAAATTGAAGTGTCTATTTGTAATGTCAAAATTACAGCTTTTTACTAATTGCATATGAAAGTATATACGGTACTTATAACAAAAACACAATTTGTAAAATTTTTGTCTGTTCGTCTGTCTGTCTGTCTGTTTGTTCCGGCTAATCTCCGAAACGGCTGGACCGATTTTGACGGAACTTTCACTGCCAGGTAGCTGATTTCATAAGGAGTAACTTAGGCTACTTTAATTTAGAAATAGAATTAGGGTTCCGCGCTAAAACATAAAAACCCTAACACGCGAGCGAAGTCGCGGGGAACAGCTAGTATTATAATGTTAATAGAATCCATAATTTTTTTAAAGAAATAGTATTTTTTTAGATAGTATTTTTTTATAGGATCGGGTGACAAACGAGCACACAGTCCACCTGATGGTAAGTGGATACCTACTGTGACCCATAGACATCTACATCTATCCTCAATAAAGACTCAAGATGCAGATGCGTTGTCACCCGTGAGGACTAAGATGGAATGCCTCTTTGCCAGTAAAAAGGGTCTCCGGTTCTCTACACTCACCATACGATACACAGCAGCGTTAAGCTGCTATTTTACGCTGGTTTTCTGTGAGAGCATGGTCCTTCCCCGGTCGAGCCGACCCATTCGTGCTACAACCATAATATAGCTGCAGCATGGCTCTACCACGTATAAAGTAGTAGATAACAATGTTTTAAAAATCCGCACAATAGAGATATTAACAGACTTTTTTTAAAAGAATAAGGGTGACAAACAAGCGTATATCCACCTGATGTAAATTGATGCACACAGCATCCTGTGGACACAGTGTCCTATAGACAATTACATTTATCTTTTGTTAAGAATCAAAATGCAGATGACTTGTCACCCCTGAGGACTATGATGGAATGCGTTCTTTCCAATAATAAGGGTCTAAAATGTTAATCCCAACCGGCACCACTGAAATACCAGTATTGTTTAGAATATTGACTTATTCAAAATGATGGCCAAAATTGGCCAAAATTATTTATCGCAATTATGAGTACCTAAGGTACGTGAGGGAAGAGGACAGAGACAAATACACAAGTACTATAAATATTATAATAAGAAAAATGTAGCAATAAAGCTTTACCAATAATGAGGAACTCCTCGAAAAACATAACTTTAAAAAAAAAACTAATTACACTACACAACATTAAATCGACTAAGGCCCGTATTAATAAATGTTACTCAGCTCAAGTACACGCACTTGAGTACAATCTCGAGGTTATGATCTTATTAATAAACATATCTCAAGATGCGGTTTAGGTTTACGATATGAGGTGAGTGCTGCACTGATTAATAAACGAAACTCGACTCTCATGTGTGTGTTCTTGAGTGCAAGTCACAGAACAGTAATCCTAAGTACAGCGTTTTGAGATACTGTTTTTATGTGTTTATTAATTAGCAACGATCTTGAGATGCTGATATCGTGATGAGGGCGTGTCAAATGATGAGTAACGTTTATTAATACGGGCCTTAAATATTGAATATAATGTCAACTGTCAAAATGGCGTTGATAAAGCAGTGCCCATTTGACATTTTATTATTTGATTGACCGATGAAGAGCTATCGTATCACAGAGCCATCTATGCAAACGAGGCTGTAGTTTTTAAGATATCAGAAAGTGACGGAAGGATTCTTCTTGAATTTCTTAGAAGTTAGTCTTTCTTTGAAATAATTTTGTTTCTTGATCGCAATGATGAAGTCACATTACATCCATTGGTATTAATCGAGCCTGTCTCGACTAAGAATGACATTCGAGCTCGGCTCGTTTAATTATATTTATAACTAGCTGTGCCCGCGGCGTAGCTCGCGTATACAGGTTTTACATAAAGAATTTGTCGTTTAGGTAAGAGAATATTAAACGAATTATTTCATTACTGTATCAATAAGTGGTAACAAAATAAATCATTATCATCAAAGTTCTAAGTCGTTTATGATAGAGCTTCTGTGTAAACGACGTTAGAAGTAGGCTTAGCCGGGGTATACACAAAAAGGTTACGGGGGCTACTAACGCGGGAAAAAGCAATATAGAGTTGGCCATGTGCAAAACAGTCAGTACTGAGCACAGAACACTTAATATAGATATTAGGTGTTCTGTGGTACTGAGGTACACTCCTACAACGCGTAAAGTTTGACCTTGCGCTTTATTTACGGTCATCGCATAACACACACTCACTGTAACTGGGAACTGAACGCGGTTAAAACTGAAAGGAAAGTTACTTCTTAATAGAGGGTTTTTGGGCAGTGCTGCCAGATAAAAAAAAACTCATTCAGCTCTAGGACAACACAAAAAGCGCTAGATTTCATGAAAACAGCGCTTTAAAAAAGCCCTAGTTTTCGCGCTAAATTAACTAAAAACAAAGTTTGTGTTTTTTTATATAATCATAATAAAGAAAACAACATTACGTTTTTTTTCTGGCAATATTTTTTTGATGTATCAATACTTCGCAGGACATCGACTTATAATTATAGCAATTGCTATCAACAGTAGTTAGTATTGTACGAACAATAAAAATGTCATTAATTGTTTTAAAGTGCAATGTATTTCGCAACTTAGTTTCAGATGTCAGCATCTGATTGCGGTTGCTACACAGTTACCTTTGTGTTATAACTTCTAAGTAACTTTTAACTTAGCTGTGCTCTAAACAACTGACTGAAACTGAATAAAGCAAAATAAATGCGTTGCCAAAACCATGAACGAAAACTTTAATAAAGGGGATTTCCCCGCTTATAGTCGTCGGTAAAAAAATCAAGTTGATCATCCTAAAGGGGAAGCCAGGAGATCCATAGCACAGGGTATCCTAGTTTGGACTCGTCTCCCATGCTCTTTGTTTTGTGGAAAAAATATGTTTGAAAAAGATAAACTGCAATGTACTATTTGTGGGAAAAAATAATAAAGGTCATTATTATTATTATCGGTAATGTGGACTAACAGTGCTGCTATAAAAGAGTTAATAACCCGCTAGTCGCTAAAATATTGAAATGTGTGCTAAATACACCAAAAAGCGCTGGATTAAGCGCTAGGTGCTAAAATTTCGAAATGCGCGCTATACATTCTTAAAAAGTGCTAAATCTAGTTCCCAAAGCGCTAAAATGGCAGTTCTGATTTTGCGTATATTTTAAATACAATATCACGACATTTCGTTGCAAAATTTTTATTTTTGGTCAGGTTCCGTTGTATGGCTTCGATGGATACAAATTTCTTCAGTAAGTCTCAATACGATTCATAGGCGAAAAATCTCAACACCGCAATTCAGAAAAGTTTGTAATTTGTACAACTCCATCTATTACGTCCTTTGTGTGAGAAAACATCCTATCTCTTTTTGTGTTTTAAGTATAAATATATTAATTATTATGGAACGTTTTTTTTTTACACAGAAATCTTTTTATTACTATTTCTGAGATTTTATGGCGCCATTGAACAAATTCGAACCTACATTTCAAAATTAATGTTTTCAAAAATTACTTTCGATAGAATTAACCAATTTTAATAAAACAAAGATTAAAAATGTAACTCGAAGATACGCTTTATGATATTCTTAACGATTTGTTTGAAAATAAAAGATGTTTACTTTAGACGTGATGCGTTCATGAGACAAATATACAGACAGACAATTCTAAAAATTATAAAATGTTCTTATTTAATTATTTTCAGTTCCCCATAATGATTTTAGCCACCAAAATATATATACAATGTACAGAAAGAGACACAACATGTTATCATCATTTTTATTATATGTTTATATTTAAAGAGAGATGGCGCTGCTAACATCATCAATTCTAAAAATAAAAGAGATTAATTGACGCGATTGATACATTATATAAAACGTAAGAGAACTTATAAATCAGTGCCTGCACAGTAACCAAAAAATAAAGTTTGACTCTCGCCAAAACATGCAATTGTTAATAGCTCTTTTAAAATTTGATTTACCACATAGAGTACTCGGCGGTAAAGAATAAATTGAGTTTATCAACACGCAGTAGGGCAGCGAGTAATATAATAAAGATTAGCAGTAAATATGAAAACTCATCTACAGGAAAATACCACATTTGCAATCATTACATTTTCACAACACCACCATCTATCGAAGAAATGGGTTAACTATTGTGCTTCAGATTTAGTTAATAAGGTTAATATATTTTTGTATAATTTATTTAATACGTTCTTTATTACTTTTGTTTACTGCGTTTTAGATATACATAATTATATCATTATTTTACATAATTTAACTATGATTTATGATATGATATTAGTTTAAAATGCACTTGATGACTCAAACAAAGCCACCGTTGAGCAAATTCGTACCTATACTTCCCTACCCATACTTCAGAATATTTATCATAACTTTTGATAGAATGAACTGATTTTAATGAATTAAAGACTAAATGTAACCCGAAGATACACTTTATAATTTCCTTAACAATTCTTCTGATATAAATTAGTACTTTATACGTGATACGTTAACAAACAAACAGACAGACAGACAGACAGACAGACAGACAGAAAATTCTAAAAATGGTAGAAATGTATTTAATTACTTATTTTTAGTACCCCTTAATCACTTTTATTACAAAAATATAAAATGTACAGACATCTGCTATTTACAGTTTTATTATATGTATAGATTAGTTATATACATATATATATAGGTATGTCATAACTTCTGTCACTTTTTATAACGATACACTTTTTGATAATTAAGTATATACAATTTTATTTACATTATTCAAAATGCCCTCCCCTATTTTGAATACATGCCCTTAATCGACACGGCCAATCAGCAATCACAGCACGCGCCACACTCATATCTATTTCTGCCACTGCTTCAGCCAAAGATGCTCGGAGAGATTCCAAATTCTGATGAGGTTTAGCGCAGACTTTCTCCTCCAAATGTTGCCATATCTTATAATGCAGTGGGCTTAGATCTGGACTAGAAGAGGGCCGGTCTTCATGTCCGATAAAGACAATTCCAACGGTCGGTCGGGAGGTCAACCAGTTTTGCGTGCTTCGTGCCCTATGAGCTGGTGCAGAGTCCTGTTGTAATATCCAATGTTTGTTTTTGAGCTTTGTTTGAGAAAGAGGCTCCACTATGTTTGTTAGGACAGTATTTTAGTACACCTCGGCACTGGTTTTTACACGTTTTTCACAGAAAAACACCTCAGTTAAGCCTGAATATGAGACTCCAAGCCAAACCGTGAGTGACGAAAGATAATGTGCTCGTTGAACACTTGGAATACGCGTGCTGGCTTCTTCACTGCTGTAGACATACACCTTATCATTTTGTTTATTATAACTTACTTTGATGTTAATTGTTTTTTCATCCGAAAACAAAATTTCGCGGTATTTTTTCCCGCGTACCGCCGTAACAAAGCGCGGGATCTATCCAGCTTAATTTTTTTCAAACGCTCGTTCAAAATATGTCCGGTTTTCTTACGATAAGCTCGTAGTCCTAGGTCTTCATTGATCACGCTTCTGACCGTGACCATGAAGAGCTAAGATTTTTTGTTTACAAACAGGATTTCGTTGGATTCGCGCCTTCACTGCTTTGATAATCGCGGGTGTCCTAACTGTACGGGGTCGGCCGGTCCTGTTACGATTTTCGAAGCTTGACTCTTCAGTGAGTCATTTGATAGTGCGATAAACAAATCGTAGGGTTATTTTCAATTTTTGTAGAATATTGAAAATCTCTTTTGGCGCGTAACCACAGCGGTGCAACGCGATAACTGTTACTCGTATCTTCTTTCTTCGATCACTCCATATTTGAAAATTAATGAAAATTAATGTCTTTTTTATTTTCGGCAAGCACAAACGTAGTCAAAAAACTTATACTTACCTATATACTTGGTTTATTTCTGTGCATTAGTTAATATTCTTAGTACTCAACACGCGGATACTTTCTTCACCTTCAAGCTTTCATGCAAAATTTTACAACCTCCACTTGGAGTAACAGTGTTCCAGGATAACAGCGCGTAGTTCAATTTTTTTTTATTTTCGCCAATACGCTAAACAAGCCAAATGACTTCTTACAATCTTACAGATATTCCAGGTTTTTCAGCCATAATTTAGGTAACTATTTTAAACTCCAAAGAGTTTGTATCACATTCTCACTTTTTTTACGCTGCCTGCTAGTGATCACATGTTCTTTGTTTTAAAAAATAAACGGTATTTAAACTATAATTAAAATCGTTTACAGGGTCATTGGGGCGTTCCGTTCCGCAAGGCAGACACAAAAGACAAAAAATTCTACATCAGCAAATCGGAAACTATTGAAAAGCCGACGATGCATTTACTACAGTCACTGTTATATAAAGAAGACAAAGACCTTGGTGCTAGAGTAAGTATCTTTTTTACTCACTTGAGTTTTCTTATATACAAAAATTATGGCCATGCCTAATACCCAAGGCCCTTCTGATACGGTTTTCGACTTTCCTTAATAGTATGGAAAAGTCAAGAATTGTATGAGGTATACTCTCTTTGATAAAGAAACAAACTGCATTATATTCCAAATTTGATAATTTAACTGATTATTCATGACTCCAATTTCAAACGGTATAGAATTATAATGAAAATTGTAAAGCTATAATCGTCATCAGCCTACAAAATTGGACCTCCGATCACTTAGAAAGTACCGGACCAGAACTGTGCCCTAATTTTTTTTTTACTTATATAATCCGGTGCTTGACCACAATCCCACCTGATGGTAAGTGGTATGAAGGCCGAGATGGCATTGATAATATTCCATCTTAATCCTCAAAGGCGTTACGCATCTGCATTTTGATTCTTAATTGAGGATGTATGTGGTTGTCTATGGGCAACAGCACCCACTTGCCATCAGGTAAACTGTGTGCTCGTTTGGGTATATAATAAGGGTATCCTATTAAGAAAAATAAACGTGAACTGTTAAATGATACGTCACTCTCGGCATTAAAGTAGAAAATATTTTTAAATAAATATTTTCCTATTCATTGTTCAAAGATGATAGAGCTGCCTTATAAAGAACCTGGATTCCGTATGATTGTCGTGTTGCCTGACGCTGTGGATGGGCTGCCGGCAGTGCTAGAGAAATTGTCTCAGAAAGGCATCTTGGAGGACGTGTTCGCATTAAGCCCAGCCGGTCGGGACGTATACTTGGATATGCCCAAATTTGAAGTTAAATCAAAGTTCAATCTGAAGAGCATCTTAAATAAGGTAACATTTATTTATTTTTGTATCAAAAGCTTAGAGTTTAATCGCATTTAAAGTTTTGTAACTTATTTTAATTTTAATTTGGTTATTTAACTTATTTACGGAATCTAAGCAGTGTTTACTTTTATTTTGGAAGAAAATGGAATTTTGAAAGTAAAGTAACAGTACACACTTACCACGTCTGTGCAGAGGCCTTGTCTCATAGTTTAGTTAAGTAGGAATTCATCTTTTTTCAAATATCACCAACAAATAATAATGATGTGAATTACAAATATGCAAGGAACTGAATAAACTAAAACTAAATTAATATTTAAGGGTCGACTACTTCCGTCCTATCGTATTGAAAACTAAAGTATATATAGCACGTATAGGTCGGCTCGAACGGGGAAGGACTGTGCACTCACAGAATACCAGCGTAAAATAGCAGCTTAATGCTGCTATGTTTCGTATGGTGAGTGTAGAGAACCGGAGACCCTACTTACTGGAAACGAGGCATTCTATCTCATTTCTCTGGGGTGGCAACGCGTCTGCGTCTTGATTCTTAATCGAGAATAAATTTAGATGCTTATGGGCCACAGTATCCGTCAGGTGGTCTATTCAATAAAAATATTTAAATATATTAGGAAATATTTTCAATGCCAGGAGGGAGTGGGCGGAATATTTAGCGAGGATGCACCCGGCATTGTTAAAGGACAAGGAGTGAAGGTGTCCGAGGTGTTCCAAGAGGCATTCGTGAAGGTCGACGAGGAAGGGGCCACAGCTGGCGCTTTTACTGGTAAGAATGCTTTGCAATATATCTATGTTAATAATGACTAATACCTAGTCAGGTCATAAGAATTGTCACACAGTAAAAACTTTTCTTTTAGAATGCTGGCCACAAAAAAGTTTATTGAATTCGAATTTCGAATTGTTCATGAAAATAAAACTGTATACTTTTTAGAATTTTACTCATTTTTAAATATGGAGTGGACGCTTAAAGAAGACCGTGTTGCAGTTATTGCGTTGCATCGTTGCGGTTACGCGCCAATTCAAATTTTTGACATACTGAAAAATTTGAATATAACCAAAAGATTCGTTTATCGTACCATCAAACGATACAATGAAGACTCTAGTGTAGATGACAGGTCAAGAAGTGGTCGCCCTCGGTCTGTTAGGACTCCAGCAGTGATAAAAGCTGTGAAGGCGCGAATTCAAAGAAATCTCAAACGTAAGCAGAAACTGTTGGCCCTTCAGATGGGGTTAAGCAGAACCACGGTGAAAAGGGTGTTAAATGAAGACTTAGGGCTTCGGGCATATCGAAGAAAAACAGGACATCGTTTGAATGCTCGTCTAATGGACCTGAGACTGAAGAGATGCCGCGATTCAACAAATGAAGCGGTACGCGGGAAAAAATATCGGGAAATTCTTTTTTCGGATGAAAAAATCTTTACCGTAGAAGAGAGCTACAACAAACAAAATGATAAGGTGTAGAAGTAATAGAAGTAGTAGTGAAGAAGCAAGCAACCATATTCCGCGTGTCCAACGAGGTCATTTTCCATCCTCGCTTATGGTATGGTTGGGAGTTTCTTATTGGGGCTTAACAGAGGTACATTTTTGTGAGAAAGGTGTAAAAACGAATGCAGTTGTGTATCAAAATACAGTCCTGACGAACCTTGTGGAACCTGTTTCTCATACCATGTTCAATAACAGGCACTGGGTATTCCAACAAGATTCGGCGCCAGCTCATAGAGCGAAGAGCACACAAGACTGGCTGGCGGCGCGTGAAATCGACTTCATCCGGCACGAAGACTGGCCCTCCTCCAGTCCAGATTTGAATCCGTTAGATTACAAGATATGGAAACACTTGTAGGAAAAGGCGTGCTCAAAGCCTCATCCCAATTTGGAGTCACTCAAGACATCCTTGATTAAGGCAGCCGCCGATATTGACATGGACCTCGTTCGTGCTGCGATAGACGACTGGCCGCGCAGATTGAAGGCCTGTATTCAAAATCACGGAGGTTTTTTGGAATAAACTTTAGTGTCATAAGAATCTATGTTTTGTTAAGTTCATTTTGGTATATAAATGGTTACATAATGAATAAACTTGTTTCAATTATTTTATATTAAACATGTGACAGAATTTATGACCTGCCTAGGTATATTGTTCTAAAACTGTTGATTTAACAATAATAATATATATTATAATATCTGCTCCTAAATAATCATAGTGGCGGATAAGCCAAACTAAGCACGTTTCTAGGGGCAGGAAGTTAAATAGTGGCGCGCGCGGAACCGAAAGTGTATAAACGAAAAAAAATTGTCTTTAATTACTACTACATCGTCTTTACTGTCATCACATTTATTATTCACACCTACCTGTTTAGGATACTCTTGAAACTATTTAATTATGTTATAAATTATATATAATATAGTTTAATAGTTTATTTACAAAAAAAATACTATCTATAATAAATGGCCGATAGGGGGCGCCGATGAAGTAGCACCTCATCGGTGCCCCTATAGTCTGGGGCGCTATCCACATTTAATCCGCCTCTGCCACTGCCCTAGTAACTATATAATTTGCCGTACTTATTAACTAAGAATTTACGGCATTACACCGAAATTTTAGCAGAAAAATGAGGATTTGTACAGGTTTCTAATATAAACTGTAAAATCGTACTTAACTAACAGCTGGGCATAGGCTTCCTCTTATTTCTGGAAAGATTTAGGGGCGGCGAAGAGACCCCACGTTCTTTGAGTATGCGTTGATGGATTTCATAAGTTCTCGAAATTTTGTTGATTTTTTGGTTTCCTCACGATATTCTCCTTTACCGCCTCCATACTAAATCAGCGCATTAAGTTTCGATAAATCAGTTTACACTCATTACAATGGTAAACGCTCAACCATTAGGGCTCATGTGCACGAAACGGTTTTAACACGGCCCGGTTTTTTGCCGGCGCCGGGTAGAAACCGTTCGAGCTTGCACACAAGATAGTTTGTACACGGCCCGGTTTCATGAAGGTGCAGCCTTCATACGCTCTTTTTATTCTGTGAATTGTGGACGTACAAAATGTTGAATGTTTACAATAGAAAATGTATTATTGCGTGGCACATGTATAAAAAGCTAAAAAAATACAAATACGATATTGGGTACATCCCGTGTTAACAGAAAGAGAAGATTATGGTGCATTTCATACGCTTATTCAGAAGCAACTAATGAAACATGGAGAGAAATTTCTATATAAGTACTTTCGAATGAAAAAAGAAACATTTAAACAAAATGTTATACATTTTGGAACCCAAACTTAAACATGAAAATACAAATATCCTACAACACTGGCCTCTCTTCTACCAAATTAATTAATAATTTGTGGTCGATCGTTGAGCACCGTGGCCGGTTTCGCGGTGAGCCGGCGCTAGCGCCGGCGTCATGTGTTTACCTTCATAGTGTCCCATACAATACTGACGACCGGACGTAGACCCGGCTTGACGCTGGGCTTAGCTCCGACGAAAAACCGTCTCGTGGGCATGAGCCCTTACCATGACTTTTTGTAATGAAACCTTATGTCATACGGCCCAATAGTGAGCCCGGCATTAATATAATTTAAAACTGAACAACATTTATATGTGATTAATTGTTTCAGGTGTGCTATTCGTAGCAACGTCGGCGCTTTTAGAACCACCACAGCCTTTACAGTTTAAAGTTGACCGGCCGTTCCTTTACATGATTCTCAACGAGGACATCGTGCTGTTTGCTGGCGCTTACTCGCACTGATATTAAAGTAAATATATAACGAAAATAGGTATCAGCATAATATATGTAGGTTGATTGACACCTATTAACGTTTATCGAAAATAAAAAATAAACTATTAAATAAGTAGCTATATTAGTTTTTTTAAAGATGGCTTCCCTTCCGCTTAAATATAAATCACTTTGTTTGCAGGCGTAAGTTATAAAAAAAAAGAAAGATGTGGAGCGCCAGCTGGTATGTGTTACTTAGAACATTTTGCTTAATCGCAACTTAGCTTGACGGCTCCGTTTCAAGTTGGACCAAAATGCACACAGTGTGCAAAATTTAGTTTAACGAGTCCATTGCGGACAAACAACGTGACACGTAATTTTTATATATAATGATATACCTACTATCATAAAATCACAAAACGTAGCGCTCATCGTATTTATTTTCGGCATTATCAAATAAAAAGTTGGGAAAGCTATACGAAAACAGCCGTTTGATCGACAATATTTATTTCACAACCTAACCTATATGTCAAAATATATATATTAATTATATATATTTCTAATACCTTAACCCTCGGGAACTCGCGCTCCTCTCCAAACACGAAAGCGCGCGATGTATCCGGGAGATAAAACAGGGGTTAAAGTTCAATAAATATATACTCATCTATTAAAATAGTTTGATCCAACATAATAGTATATTTTTTATTTTAATAATGATATTGATCGCATTGGAAGAATTATATATATTTTCATTAAAAAACATTTTAAATCTTAAAAATAATTCTTGCAAGGGTCGGTAAAATTCAATAAATCATAAACAGTTTTTAAAAAGATTTTTTTTATATAGGAGAGGGTACAAACGAGCTTGCGGCTCACCTGATGGTAAGTGACTACCGCCGCCCATGAACAACTGCAACACCAGGGGAATTGCAGATGCGTTGCCGGCCTATTAAAAAGGAGTAGGCTCTTTTCTTGAAGGTCGCTAAGTCGTATCGGACCGGAAAAACCGCTGGTGGCTACCGCTAACCGCTATACTAACCTGATACGCCATCTGCATTTGATACTCCAGTTAAAAACATCTTTATAGAAGAATCATCAAATTAACCAACGTAATGTACCGAAAATATAAAAAAATTAAAAAGTTACGTGATTCCAACAGAAGACTAAAAAGACAAATAGTTTCTTTGAAGTCATTATTGGTAGAATTAGGAAACAAAAATTTATTAACAGCCGAAAACAATGACGTATTAAGTTCCTTGGGAGTCAAATGTGGTGAAATTATGCGTCGTCAAATATTGAAAGGAAAATCAGGCAAAATTGTTAGAAAAAAATATTCACTACAGTTGAGAACTTTTACACTCACCATAAATGTTTACTCAACTGAGGCTTATAATTATGTACGCAAAATATTTAATACTTGTTTATCCTCTGTAAAAACACTAAGAAAGTGGTACAGATCTCTAGATGGTCGTCCACAAACATTAAGCAGTTTTGTTAATGAAGATATTTTTCCTGAAATAAAAAATCACCAATTCGATCACAAAAGTTGTAATCATGTCATTGATTTAGCTGAGTGTCATGGCAAAATACATAGACATAAGATTACTCTACTTATCCAGGAAGACAGATACTAAGAATTCTGTGAGACAATTTCATACTAAGCTTATCCATTTTAAAAATCAGTCAAATATATATTTATAAATTAAATGTACAAATATATGTATATATTGTTTTATTTTTTAATATACATCAAATAAAAATTGATCAATATATTTATTTATTAATAATCAATAAATCCCAAATTTATCGATCAACGTCCCAACCCTGTTCCATCACTACGGTTTGGTGCATTCTAAGTTTGACCTGTAAATGTCCAATCACAGCGCATTTGACACGTCCCCGCAACCCTTGCATTGCAATTGGTGAACTCAAAACAGAAGAAATATTCAATGATGCGGTATCTATTAGGGGGTAATCTATGCGTACAAAGGACCAAATAGAACATAATATACAAATCAATTTTAAAAAAACGTCCATACCAATTGATTACAATGGGACGCGCGATGTATCCACGAAGCAAAAATCGGGCACGCACAGGCTTAACAACATACGCATCCTTTGCAGTACTGTTTACTGAAGATCTGGATTAAGCGAGATTTTGCTCCACCCGAGGTTTCTATTTTATTGAAGTTCTCAAAATAGGTACTAGATCCAATGAACGAAACTTTGAACTCAGTTTAATAAAATAAAACTCGAATAAGTATGCTTTCAATTATTTATATTGAAATTATTATCACCTCCTTAACCAGCATTGAAGGGTGTCTACGTTTTACGTAAAACACAATTACAAATGATACAGTGCGTGCAGTATAAACAGTTTAATATAAAATAACTCAATGTAAAGTAAAGTCGGTCATTCATTGTTTGGACTTGCCTGAAGGCACTTGTGGACAAATAGTTATTTGCTTGGAGTTTGGATTTGGCAAGTCATTAACGTTTTTAATCACTCTTGTCTCCTAAAATAGAACACGCTAATAATTATTTAGTTAACTTGAATTATTAATTTATAATTTTAGATTATCTTTTTTTATGTGGTTTTTTTTTCCAATTAGCTACGTATTTACTACTAATATTTAAGTATAATTATTTCACGTTATGCTATAAATAGCAAGAAGTAGTTAACTTAAGCGACTTCAGAAAACAAGAGTCAATTAGAAACTTAAAAATAATCATCACGAAAATACTAAGTCACTTTACTTTTCAGACCGACTAAGGCTACAAAATTATTGCTCGACATCAAATATTTATTTGCTTTCATTACATTACATTTTGTAAAAAAATAAACCAGTTACAAGATAAATATTACGCCTAGTTCAGACCGAATTATATGAAAGTATGACAAAGTGTTAAGATGATCTATGATAACATTGCGAAATATACGCTTATGTATCCATTAACATTACATACTCTAAGTTAATTATTTGATATTATATTCTGTAAAAAGTACTCAGTCTGAAAATAGCATAATGTTGCCAATTTACATATAAAAGCAAAATGATCTGAGTCATTACCAATTTAGTAAATTGCTGCGGACTCACAATAGTCCGTTACACTTTGATGGAAATCCTAAACAAACTCTTATAAGCAATATATTGGAAGTTTATCTATGACCTCTCAGCAATCTAAATAATTTTATCTTTATTTACATTATTAACAATCTGTGTGGTTAAATTTGTTTTTAATCAATATTTTTTTAATTAATGTAATATTGTCAATGGTATTTGTCTATCCCAGAACTGGAAATCAAGTTTAATATTTTAAAGATTTTGATTTGATGGCAAGAAATTACGTTAAAGAATAATAAAATATTTAGTTGAATCCTCGACTTTCACACTCGAATTGTACAAAACCTTTTACAGCTTACAATCTATCCTTTATTAATTCATTTTGTATCTTTAGCACTATCCAAATGTCACCACAATTACCTTTAAATATTAAACATTTCTATCTTTATAAATGCACTTCTTGTTAATAAATTTATTCTATTCTATCACTGAAAGTGAAATCTGGTTGAGTAAAAAAGGGTTGCGCGCCACACACTTAACAATGAGAAGATATATATATTGTCTATAGGCGACTTTATGATGATGTCATAACATAATATATCCAAGACAAAAAGAAATCAAAACTTAAAATTATAGTAGCTTAAAACAAAGAAAAAGAACCACTGAAACTGAATACTCGACAATACTGAAAGAAAAATGGCATTGCTTAACGCTTTTGGAATTACTTACATTTACTTCTTTGGTGTTGTGTCATTTCAATCATGTTTGATTCCACTGCTATTGGACGCTATACGACTGGCGTACTAAATAATAACCTATAACTATTAATTACGGCTATTATACAACAAAGCTGATATAAACAATACTGTCTCATACGAGGCAGTATACGTATACGCTATTTTTACAAATTGTAATGAGGGCATATCTTATATATTATGCTAATTATAATAAACTTAATATTCTTTACCCTAATTAGGACTTAATATTATTTAACTAGTCTATATTTACATAAACTATGATTATATACACAATGGAATCATTGAGATCATTACATTGTTGTCTACTTACAAGTGATGACACGCATGACGTATACACGCTAAATAATTAATACTTTAGAGTAGACTGGTTTGGTACCCATCGGGTACATGAAGGCTCACGTGTTCAATGAGGTAATTATCAATGTGAATTTTGTTATTTTTGCCTAAAGCTATCAAAAAAATTCGACAGTGTTTTATCAAAAATGTGTTCTTATGTACATCACCTATTGTACAACGTTAACAAAATAAAAACAAGAAACATAAACAAAACGGAGTTTTAGAGACTATTGCACATAATTCCAAAAATCAAAGTGATTTGTTTTTATACATGTTGCCGTTAACCTATTTTATTAACCAAATCTCTCTTTAACGAGGAACATTAGTTTCTTTTTGCCTTTATATTTAAGTTTGATCTCTTGGAGTAGCGCTGCGAATTGATGCGGCCCGTCGTGAGCCAGCGCGAATGTGTCACGGGCTTTACCTGCAAGCGAAACGGTATAAAATTTAATAAAAAATTCTTTAGTACTTTTTAAACTGAAGCAGTCTCACTTTAAGTAAATTTCAAGATATTTTCATCTCATTGTAAAAAAAAATTAAAGGAAAGTTAAATTAATTGCATTTTAATACTGTCAACCGAAAGATGTGCTAGATGCTCAACATGGTCCAATTTCTTTCTTTTGTATAATTATATTGTCTGTGAGAAGAGTGACTGACAGCACATTAGATCAGTGGGCTGGAGTGGTATTGGACCGGTTATATAGCTCGAAGTACCTACAACCGATGGGGAAAAAGTATTTTTATTCGTGTATTAGATGGAGTGCCGATTTTATGAAACATGCAGTTTTTTGATGGAAAACAGGAGGTTCAGGACTGCAATCTATTGGATTTAATAATTATGTGCGGCATATGAAATACGATATAAGTTTAATTTTATATTAAATAAATTTTACAATCATTTTTTTAATACATATGTAGAACTGAAATATTAGTGTAATAAATCAAAAGAATATTTTTTTTGGAGTAAAATTGCTTAGATTAGATTAGCGCTGTTTACTTTATTCTATAGGTAAAGTCGTTTTATCAAATAAAAATGTATTAATTTTTAAGGTGGTGCGTAAAATAGACGCTAGATGGCCTTAAACACGATTTCAATATAATGTTCTATCTCATTCTTTCGCAGGTTAAATTTTATAGATATTTATGTTTGTTTTTTTTAGTGTCACTTTCTTGTTCTATTGAGTTTCAAATCACAACAATATTAAAGTTTTCACTTTAAAAAGTTAGGAAGTACTCTATATCGTAAGAACACGGCAGCGTATTTCTAGCACGTATAATAAAGTTTCAGTTATTGTGATGGTGTAGCATTTATAATAAAGTGTCGGTTGTTGTAATATTTATAGCGCGTATAGCAAAGAGTTAGTTGTACGTGTAGCACGTACAACATAGTGTCAGTTGTTGTAATGTTTGTAGCACGTACAACAAAGTGTCAGTTGTTGTGACGTTTGTAGCACGTACAACAAAGTGTCAGTTGTTGTGATATTTGTAGCACGTACAACAGTGTCAGTTGTTGTGATGTTTGTAGCGCGTAGAGCAAAGCGTCAGGAGGTGTGATGTGTGTATGACGTAGAAGAAAGCGAGTGGCGGTGCTAGGGTGGCGCGGTTACCGAGGAAGTCGACGAAGTCTGCGTAGTGGCGCGGCGAGATGTGCGCGAGGCGCGCGTGCGTGGTGGAGGCGTAGGCGCGCAGCGCGGCCTCCAGCAGCGGCCGCAGCGGCGTGGGCGGCCGCGGCGGCGCCGGCCGCGCGCGCGAGCACCCCGCCGCCGCCACGCAGCACCGCCGCAGCACGTCCGACTGCACAACAACACACACGCACACATATACATAACTCTTTGTTGCAAACACTTCTATCATGCCCATTAGACGCCCATTACACAGTAGGTTTTGCTGTCAGTATTACAACAATCACGGCTGTGATTGACGAATAACCTACAGTGTAATTCGGTGATTGACGCTTGCGTGAAATTATTGACAAATATCTGGATAATTTGATATTTACGTCAATCAACTATCAGTCACGAATTCTCATTGAACGTTTTCATTTAATGCCATTAGCATTTCGTCAATCACGCGTCGTTGCTCCTAGCTTTTCTTCGGGAATTATAGATTTTCGCATACATGTATCTTGTTTTTTTTTTAGGTATGGTGTTACCAAGACTAGACTAGAGTAACTTATCAAAACAAGCCTCTTTCATACGAAAATAATTTACATAGACTTTATCCTCTTTTGAAACCCGTATGTTAGTCAGTAAATTGATATGGGTATAGAATTAGAAATCCCTTTTTAAAAACAAGTCTTTTACCTTCGCCTTCTTTTTATACGTTATTTACACAAAATTGCAATCAAAATTACAGCACATGCCTTTTTTATGTATATCCATCCTTTCCCTCTGAAATTTTGGGTTTGACTAACGATCAGTCAGAATGAGCATGTAATGTCGAAATTATTCTATCATTCCAACATCAACCATGAATAATTGAACTGATTGACGCTTGCCTAGGCGTGTAATGGCCGCTTTACTATTACAACGACAGTTAAGGAAAAAACTATGTCACATGCAACACTGCTGCAGCACGTCCGACTGCGCACACACACAAACATACGTAATACTACGTAATAATACGTTTATAACTATTTGTTGTACTACTAGACCGGAAATTCAAGACAAAACCTGTCAACGATAAAGTAACCAATATGATAATTACGCCAAATATTTGTATTTCTATTTACGAGATGTTACTATTTTTAGTCAAATAGCTAAAATAGCTAATTATAAATTTAATAGATTAAATTAGCTAAAAACTAACAAAATAAACTTAATTTTTTTCAGTTTATTTTATATTGCACATTACACCTATCCGTCAAAATATTAAATTACAATGTCCTTTTACATTCGGTTTGTTCAAAGTTATTGTAAAAGCTTTGTTTAAATGCAATAAAAAAATGACTATATATCTATCTACCTTAACAACAAGTCACATTGGCAAGGTGCGCACATAAAAAATTTTCTTAATCACATTAAACAAAATCAGTGTTAAATTATTGAAATAACACCAAACAAAGTACTAGTCTTCTCGTCCGTTTACAGTAGACTGAAGAAGTAACGGAGAATCGGCCGTAACTTAATGCACAATTTATTATAGATATATAGAGCAATCTTTAACCTTATGTAAAGGAAACGAGAGCTCCAATAATCATAATATAAGCTTCAAGTTTTAGACACCTAAGAACTTGACATACTGTCGTCATCGACTGTCCGCTGGGTTGATCTATCGTCAAAAGATCTCAAGAAATTCGCAAGTCACATTCTTAAAAAGTTTTTATAACAAAACATTAAAAGAACGTGTGTGTGTGTACATATATTATGTACACACATAGGAAGTTATACTTCTTTAGCGTAACAAAAAAAAAAACTAAAAATAACTATAGTTATCAGCCTCCACGAAAACTTGAGAGACAGTTACCCACTGAAGTTGTCGCTTTGAGGTGTCAGTGTGCGCGCGCATCGTAACAACTTCATGGTGCCGTATTTAGGTGGCGCATCGTAAAAATTGACTCTCATCATTTTTTCCATACGCCCCAAAAGAAGTACAACTTCAAAAATTGCATTTAACAATTATTTGATGCAGTGTAATAAGATGACAACTTACCAAGACAGGTGCACATTGAACATTTTTAACAAGTAATGGCAGCATCGCTTGTAATTCTGCCCGGCCGAGCGAATGCGCTAGCGCCACGGCCCAGTGGATGTCTGCTATCGCCGGGTGGCTGTCCTGCAAGCCGAATATTCAAACGAATTGATAAACGTATACAACGTAACTAAGCACTCTTATTATTTTTTCATATCTTTTATCTAAAGTAGTGAAGATTTTTTTCAAAAGTTACCATCATTCCTTGTGGAAATTTCGAGTGTTAATATTATGTTAGTCGATTATTTTTAAATTTAGCTTAAGATTTTCAAAATGCAATCCTCAAATTTGTGAAGTGCTATATATTTGAGGTTAACAAATTACAGCTTCGCAGCTGGTATTTATATTAGCTGCCAACATCAAGATTGGAACACACTGGGTATTTCATTTGGAGGTTCTAGGAGGTTTTAACGTGGTAGAGTCATGCTGCAGACATATTAATATTGTAGCACGAATGGGTCGCCTCCACAGAGGAAGGACTACGCTCTCACAGAATACCAGCGTAAAATAGCAGCTTAATGCTGCTGTGTTTCGTATAGTCAGTGTAGAGAACTGGAGGCCCTTTTTGCTAAAAAAAAAGAGGCATTCCATCTTAGTCCTCACGGTTGACAACGCATCTGCATTTTGAATTGTAAACGTTGATGGATGTAGATGTCTGTGGGCCACAGCAACCACTTACCATTAGGTGGACTGTGTGCTCGTTTGTCACAATTATCATATAAAAAAGGTTCAATATATAACAATCCATTGCTGCATGTAGCGCGCCACGGCGAACAGCTGGCTGGAGGCGGGCGGGCTGCGGGCTGCGGGCTGCACGCACCTGGTTGTAGTGCAGGTGCAGGTTGCGCATAGCGAGCGTGGCGAGGCGCATGGCGCGCGCGGGCTGGCCGCGCTGCTCCATGTAGCGCGCCACGGCGAACAGCTGGCTGGAGGCGGGCGGGCTGCGGGCTGCGGGCTGCACGCACCTGGTTGTAGTGCAGGTGCAGGTTGCGCATAGCGAGCGTGGCGAGGCGCATGGCGCGCGCGGGCTGGCCGCGCTGCTCCATGTAGCGCGCCACGGCGAACAGCTGGCTGGAGGCGGGCGGGCTGCGGGCTGCGGGCTGCACGCACCTGGTTGTAGTGCAGGTGCAGGTTGCGCATAGCGAGCGTGGCGAGGCGCATGGCGCGCGCGGGCTGGCCGCGCTGCTCCATGTAGCGCGCCACGGCGAACAGCTGGCTGGAGGCGGGCGGGCTGCGGGCTGCGGGCTGCACGCACCTGGTTGTAGTGCAGGTGCAGGTTGCGCATAGCGAGCGTGGCGAGGCGCATGGCGCGCGCGGGCTGGCCGCGCTGCTCCATGTAGCGCGCCACGGCGAACAGCTGGCTGGAGGCGGGCGGGCTGCGGGCTGCGGGCTGCACGCACCTGGTTGTAGTGCAGGTGCAGGTTGCGCATAGCGAGCGTGGCGAGGCGCATGGCGCGCGCGGGCTGGCCGCGCTGCTCCATGTAGCGCGCCACGGCGAACAGCTGGCTGGAGGCGGGCGGGCTGCGGGCTGCGGGCTGCACGCACCTGGTTGTAGTGCAGGTGCAGGTTGCGCATAGCGAGCGTGGCGAGGCGCGTGGCGCGCGCGGGCTGGCCGCGCTGCTCCATGTAGCGCGCCACGGCGAACAGCTGGCTGGAGGCGGGCGGGCTGCGGGCTGCGGGCTGCACGCACCTGGTTGTAGTGCAGGTGCAGGTTGCGCATAGCGAGCGTGGCGAGGCGCATGGCGCGCGCGGGCTGGCCGCGCTGCTCCATGTAGCGCGCCACGGCGAACAGCTGGCTGGAGGCGGGCGGGCTGCGGGCTGCGGGCTGCACGCACCTGGTTGTAGTGCAGGTGCAGGTTGCGCATAGCGAGCGTGGCGAGGCGCATGGCGCGCGCGGGCTGGCCGCGCTGCTCCATGTAGCGCGCCACGGCGAACAGCTGGCTGGAGGCGGGCGGGCTGCGGGCTGCGGGCTGCACGCACCTGGTTGTAGTGCAGGTGCAGGTTGCGCATAGCGAGCGTGGCGAGGCGCATGGCGCGCGCGGGCTGGCCGCGCTGCTCCATGTAGCGCGCCACGGCGAACAGCTGGCTGGAGGCGGGCGGGCTGCGGGCTGCGGGCTGCACGCACCTGGTTGTAGTGCAGGTGCAGGTTGCGCATAGCGAGCGTGGCGAGGCGCATGGCGCGCGCGGGCTGGCCGCGCTGCTCCATGTAGCGCGCCACGGCGAACAGCTGGCTGGAGGCGGGCGGGCTGCGGGCTGCGGGCTGCACGCACCTGGTTGTAGTGCAGGTGCAGGTTGCGCATAGCGAGCGTGGCGAGGCGCATGGCGCGCGCGGGCTGGCCGCGCTGCTCCATGTAGCGCGCCACGGCGAACAGCTGGCTGGAGGCGGGCGGGCTGCGGGCTGCGGGCTGCACGCACCTGGTTGTAGTGCAGGTGCAGGTTGCGCATAGCGAGCGTGGCGAGGCGCATGGCGCGCGCGGGCTGGCCGCGCTGCTCCATGTAGCGCGCCACGGCGAACAGCTGGCTGGAGGCGAGCGCGCCGCGGGCCGCCGCGCCGCCCACGGCTGCGCACGCCGCCTCGAACGCGCCCGCCGAGCCCTCGCACACCGACAGCGCGCTCAGCGCGCACCCCGGCGGGTCCTGCCACACCACAACAACCAGCTCATTGCTACGTCTCCACGATACTTTAACACACAATTTATCCTTCAATCTAGGTATCGCTCCACAAGTGATGCGAGTGTTGAGCTGATTAAACATGGTTTTAACGCAAGAGAGAATTTACAGAATGCTTTGGGTGTGACCTATCCAAAGCGTTTGATTGTTCATCATGAGACATCAATCTGGAAACTACAACACATGGTGTAAGTAGTAATGCTTTCAACATACCGGACGTTTGTGAAACACTACCGAAAACGAAGACAGACGATAGTACTAAGGATACCTTTGATGATGAGTCCCAAAGAAATTCGAATTCTAAATGAAACGATAATTTGTTAAAAAAATCATGAAAATGCTTAAACATAAAACCATCAGTGGAATTAAAATCAGCTGAATAGGGGTCAATGTACGCGTGGAAGCCGAATTCACGCGGCCCGCAGCTAGCGATGGTACCACAATACCTAATAATTTACAACACCTGTCTAAATACCTAACTTATCTACTTAACCTACTATTTTGCCACTGTGCTTGTCTCCACCTAGCCACTTTATTCATAAACCAAATACCTGGTTCGATTCCCCGCTAATAAAAAATGACTTAAATGAAATGTAAACAAGGATAGAATCATGCTTATTATTCTGATATATTCAGTTATGTACCTTTTGATATGAGTTCAGTACTAAGTTATTTTAAAAAAATAGGTATGTAACAGCTTACCGATCCAAATCCTAAGTGGACAATGAGATTCTCCAAGGCACATTAACATGTTGCCGTATTCACGAGCACTATAAACGTACCTACGCGTTAGGCATTATTAAAACAAAACAAGACAAACAAAACGTAACAACAAGTAATAACAACAAGAATGTAATAAACAAAACGATTGGACTGTCGCTCACGCGCACGTGATAGTCAACACGGATCTATCTCAAAAACTAAAATAAATAACCAATCCCGCCAAAACAAATGCGCACGAGGCATTCATAATGTCCTTGAAGCACTTTGAGCATTTCCACAAACCGTTAAACCGTTACGACATTTTAGTTTTTTAATAAAACAACAAGTTTAGTTATCCCTACGACTAGTCTTCACATGGAATTTAGAAGTTATGGTGGTCATTTTTAATACAATTACACAATCAATTGTACCCTGACGCAACAAGCAGTTCTTTACTACAAAAATTATATTGAAAATAATAAACGTACCTAATGGGGTACTCAGTACTCAGTTACACAATTATAAACACTATTTCATCGTTATCTTTGATTTTGTATAAGAAAATAGAAATGAAATGGTACTGAATAATTTAATAGTTAAAATAGATTGCAATTATGATCGACAGTTAATTAATCTATCAGAATTAATGTAAAAAAATAACACTCTTACTTTATTTTAATTGACTTTCCGTATTTAATCCGACCAACACTGAATTTAAAAAGAGGTACGTCAAAATTATAAAAAATTACTAATTTTATAAGATTTACTTTTTAACTAACATTTTTTTTTCTTCAAAATAAAAATATGAAAAGCATTAAATGATACACAAAAGTAGCCGAAATAAATCCGAAAATTAATTGTGGTGCAATGATAACCGGCAGCGATTACCGAATGGTTAGAGGCACACTGAACCTAAACATGAAGTTGGAGAGGTCTCGTCTAATGAAGTCAACGCTCCGTCCCCCTCATGCTCTGATCCAAAGTCCCGAAACCTTTCAGCTCGAGTTACAAAACCGTTTTCAGTGCCTAAGCCTGCAATGAAGTGGACGATATGAATGACAAGCTCGTGGAAACTGTCCATGCGGTCGGAGCTAAGCTCTGCAAGACCCGCCGCAGAAGAACACAAAAACTCTCCGATCACACTCTTAATCTCATGGCTGTTAAACGGGAGATGAAGCTACATTCTTCAACAGATTTGACAGCATACAGGCAACTGAATAGACAGATCTGCAAATGCATGCGGCGGGACTTACGCAACTTCAATACAGCTCGTATTGAAGAAGCGATCGAGCGGAACCAAGGCTCCAAAGTCTTTGCCAGAGATCTATCTGCCAGAAAGAGCCAACTGTCAAAGCTGAAGATCGAATGTGGCAGCATCGTTTCCGGTGCACCTGAGATTTTGAGTGAGATTGAGAGGTTCTATGAGCAGCTGTACACGTCATCGTTGGAGCCACACGCAAGTGTGAGTAACGATCCAAGAGCGAGTCTTATCCGACATTATTCCGATGATATCCCGGACGTCAGTCTGAGCGAGATTAAAATAGCTCTCCAGCACCTTAAAAACGGCAAGACCCCAGGCGAGGATGGAATTACAGCGGAGCTTCTGAAAGCGGATGGAAAACCGGTACTTGAAGTCCTTCAGAAGCTCTTTAATTCCGTCCTTCATGATGGCATTACACCGGAGGCGTGGAGCGGAAGTGCGGTGGTCTTGTTCTTCAAGAAAGGCGACAACGCTCTCTTGAAGAACTACAGACCGATGTCCCTTCTGAGCCGCGTCTACGTGCTGTTTTCAAGAGTCATTACGAACCGTCTTGCGCGCAGACTTGACGACTTCCAGCCTCCCGAACAAGCCGGTTTCCGAAAAGGCTTTAGCACCATAGACCACATACATACCATTCGGCAAGTTGTACAGAAATCAGAGGAGTACAATTGTCTGGCGTATGTGGACTATGAGAAAGCCTTTGATTCCGTCGAAATTTGGGCAGTGCTGCAGTCCCTTCAGCGGTGCCAAGTTGACTGTCGGTATATCGAAGTGCTGAAGTGCTTGTACAGTAGGGCTAAGATGGCTATCCGAGTACAGAACCAGAGTGCGAAACCTATCCAATTGCAGAGAGGTGTAAGACAGGGTGACGTCATATCCCCGAAACTCTTCACCGCTGCATTGGAAGACGTTTTCAAGCTTCTGGACTGGAAAGGATACGGTATCAACATCAATGGCGAGTATCACTCACCTTCGATTTGCCGACGATATAGTCCTTATGGCAGAATCGCTGGAGGACCTAAGCACTATGCTCATTGACCTCAATAGTGTTTCCCAACGGATAGGTCTTAAGATGAACATAGACAAAACAAAGATCATGCTTAATGTCCATGTCACACCTATGCCGGTAGTTGTTGGGAACACTAAGCTCGAAGTTGTTGACGAGTATGTTTACCTGGGACAAATAGTCCGACTAGGTAAGTCCAACTTCGACCGAGAGATCAATCGACGGATTCAGTTCTCGTCAGATATACCTCAAAACTTGAAAACGAGACTGTACAACCAGTGCATGTTGCCAGTGATGACATACGGAACTGAGACTTGGTCCTTCACTGCTGGCCGGATGAGGAAGCTCAAGACCGCTCAGCGAGCTATGGAGAGGGCTATGCTCGGAGTTTCTCTGCGTGATAAACTCAGAAATGAGGATATCCGCAGTAGAACCAGAGTGACCGACAAGTAGCCCAACGGATTAGTAAGCTGAAGTGGCAATGGGCCGGCCATATAGCTCGAAGAACCGACAACCGATGGGGAAAAAGGTTCTCGAGTGGCAGCCTCGTACCGGCAGGCGAATTGTTGTGCGTCTCCCCACTAGATGGAGTGACGACCTGGTAAGGTATGCAGGAAGTCGATGGATGCAGGTGGCTCAGGACCGTGCTTTGTGGCATTCCTTGGGGGAGGCCTATGTTCAGCTTTAGACTTGTGAAGGGCTGCAATGATGATGATGGTGATGTTTCGTACTGAACTAGGTAAGAGTTCGGCGTTCGCGAGGTTATTGACCCTAGTCAGCTGATTTAAATTACACTGCTGATGTTATGTTTAAGTATTTTCATGATTTTTTAATGAAATTATCGTTTCATTTAGCTGTACTAACATGATGGAGCGTGAATAAAGCTAATAAAACGTTGTGAAAAGAAGATTTTTTTTCTTCGGGATCGGTTTACTTTATGACACATCATCAAAGGTATCGTTAGTACTATCGTCTGTCTTCGTTTTCGGGAGCGTTTCACAAATATCCGATATGTAATAATATAATTAAAAGCATTACTTAAATACCGGGTGTATTTAAGTAACAGAATGCAAAAAGTTGTTAACAGGAACGGGAATAGTTTTTTCGGGTCAATAGCAAAAAGAGAGTGCCACAGGTCCCATTTCAAGTTCATTTTTGTTTCTTGCCTATATTAATTATAATAATTGTAAAATGTGTTTTTTTTTTTAATGTGTCGCCGGTTTTTTTATAGAACTGAATTATTTTCTGAACCAGTGGTCAACTAAAATGAAAATGACTTTCAATAAGTATCATTTATATATAAAAAAAACCTTTCAGTGATTATGTGTGCCGTGATTCATAGATATTTATAGATTACCTACATCTTTCCTCAATTGAAATCAGGCACAAAAACTCTATCACCTTTGAAGTTAAACTAAAGTCCACGATTGTCATCATTATTTCCGAATGCGAGATTCTTTCCCGATCGAGCCGAACTGCCAGTGCTGCTGCCTTAATTTATTGTAGCGTAGCATTATCAGAAACAACCGATGATACACGAGATAAATGTCCACATGTGTTATGTAGATTCTAGTCTGTCTCGTGTTTTTTGTTTTTTTTTTATTATAATTTTTTTATTCACTCTCAAGATTTATTTAAATTTTATAAAGATAAATTGTTGGGCGTTTCATGGCCAGAATTGGACATTTACATTTGTGATTGTGTGTGCCGTGATTCATAGATATTCATAGATTACCTACATCTTTCCTCAATTGAATTCAGGCACAAAAACTCTATCACCTTTGAAGTTAAACCAAAGTACACGATTGTCATCATTATTTCCGAATGCGAGATTCTTTCCCGGTCGAGCCGAACTGCCAGTGCTGCTGTCTTAATTTATGGTAGCGTAGCATTATCAGAAACAACCGATGATACACGAGATAAATGTCCACATGTGTTAGGTAGATTCTAGTCTGTCTCGTGTTTTTTTTTTTAGTATTATTTTTTATTCACTCCCAAGATTTATTTAAAGTTTATAAATATAACACACTGGAAAATAGCGACTGTGGTCTGCGATGCCAAATGCCGAGTTTGAACTCTTTTCGTCAGGTTTGGCAACGTGTAATACTTTATTATTAGTCAAATTCAAAATAAGAAAATATTATATACAATATGGCGTTGTGCTTATGTGGTGAAATAAATATTTTCTTTCTTTCGTTCTTTCAATATCATTTTCTTTCTTTCGTTCTTTCAATCATGTCATTTGTAAATATGAATGATCACTGCGCAACCTAATCGTGCTAGTTTTAAGTTGTATTATTAGTGAAATTTTGTTATTTCTTTAGACATAACGTTTTTAACCTAATGAAAATTTTTGTAAATGTAAGCCCCGGAAGGAAGTCAAAGGTAGCGTGTGTACCTTAGCGGCGCACTGCAGCGCCAGCGTGCGCGCACACGCACTGAGCTTCTCCTGCTGCTCGAAGCTGAGGCCGAGGCGCAGCGCCGTGGCGTGCGACATGGCGGCCGCCGCCACCGGCCCCGTCGCCTCCGTCGGCGTGAACAACTCGTACCTGTAACAACACGCAACTTAATTAACACTTCAAATATTGCTTTACTCATCTGCACATCGCGATTGCTATGGAAACTTTATATCCTGTATCGCCAGCCAGAACAGTAAATAATGAAATGGTGTAGCTTATACCGCCGCCACAAGGGCCTATTAACTGAACTTTGTAAGGTAACTTGGCTAGTAATCCATATCCGGTTTGAAGAATCAAATTTATAAATAAACTAGCGATCCACCCCGACTTCGCACGGGTGATTTCTGAATCTCGTCAACAGCACCACTTACCGTGTCTATTGTGAATCTAACCCGTTGAATTAACTTAATCAAACACACACAAAATTTTATCGAAATCGGTCCAGCTGTTTAGGTAGAATTCAGTTACATACATATGAACAGAAGAACTATATAGGGTTATTTTTTAAAGACTAACCAAATTTAATAATTAAGCTCAAAATATAAATACTGATATACACTATTGCCGTTTTTAAAAATACGTTAACACACGAGCGCGCGTCGTTGTTGCCCATAGATCACATTTAATTTCGGATATTTTGAAATAAATGTAGAAGAAACCTTATTTACGCGTACTTTTTAAAACCGCAAAAGTATATATATTAATTATATATATTTTATTAATGAAAATCACTTTATTAAGAATAAGGCAATTATTGCTCACCAGTTCTGCATGATAGAGAGCAGGGCGTCGAGGCCCAGCTCTGTAGCACACGTGACTAGCCAGCGGACCATTTCACGCCGCCGCCAATTCACAGAGGATAGTGTCATGCGCAATACCTGCAAACAAGAATTTGGAAAAATAATTTTAATTTGTTTTGTTAAAAATTATTTAGAGGATGATAAATCTTGGATACAGAGTAACCTATTTTGCAGTAGCATAAGCAACTTTTACTTTGTAAAGTGTAATGAAGTGGACTTAGGTCGTGTTGGTGTGTACGCGCTTGAATGCTAAGTCAGTGTCAAACGAGCACACAGTTCTGCTCACATAGGTTTATATTATGGTACATAAATGTAGTACCAAGATCTCAGGTCCAAGACAGCAGTGAGTAGGTCGCGGTGATAATACGATGCCCGTGTGCGTGTGCACGTGTGTATCTGTGTGTGCGCGTGCTTGCCGATGAGGTCGCGAGGGTAGTAGGTGGGCATGTGCGTGTGTGTGCGTGTGTGTGCGTGTGCAGTGTGCACCTGCAGGCCCAGCTCGAAGGCGGCGGCGAGCAGGTCGCGGTGGTGGTGCGGCGCGTCGGGCGGCGCGGCGTGGCGCAGCGCGTCCTGCGCCAGGCGGAACAGCTGCGCGGCCGAGCGCACGTGCCGCTGCGCCGCCGCCAGCGCAGCGCGCAGCCGCGCCGGCGTGCCCCGTGCTGCGCCTGACAAATATTCACACACGCTATTATAGTACATAAAGTCTAATAATCATCCGGTCACGAGATGGCGCTAGTTGGAACTGGGGTGAAGTTTTTTGTTACACAATGTCACGTAATTGAAAAGTTACGTTTAAAATAAAAGTTTATCGGTTTCTGGAATATTACGTGAATATCCAAAAAATGACTCAGTCATTTGCTCTTTAATTATTTTTTTAATTTATTTATTATTGAATTTATGATACAGTGGTGTTACTAAATTCTAAACTCGTAAAACTTTTACGTTCGATGGCTACTTTTAGGAACATCTATAGTTTGGTTTATTCATTTCTAAGGTAATTAATATAAAATATAATTTATTACAAAAACATTACACCGTTAAGTACCTACGTCCGCTCGCCCAGGCGACAGCTGACAGTGTTGACCGTGACCTCATTACGTAAGCTTCGTTACCAACGACGTAACGAAAATATTCGAACCGTGAATACTATGAAAGTATTAAATGGTGCGATATTACATTCTATGCAATGAAAGATTACGTGGTGCGCATATACTACTAGATACTAAAATGAGTCTTTACCGCGGCAAGAAATGAACGTACGTGTCGTAATTAACCTACCAATTTAAGAACAATTGACGGATAATCAAACTATTCAAGTGCAGTGAGCGATAACTTAAATAGTGAATATGAAGATATGTGGATTACGCTCAGAGGCCCCATGCTATGGTCTACAAGCTCGCCGGAACTTTCACTGGAGGCCCAAAGTTGTAAAGACCGCCACAATAAAGTTATTGCTGAACACACGAAGTTAAAAGTGCTCAAGAACAGGTAATAAGTGTAAAAAATATTTTAAGAAAACGTGCTTGTCTATGCATAAAAAATGTTATGCTAAAAAACTTTGAGTTTACGTTGTGAATAAACGGTTATTTAATACATGGTGTGTTCGTTATTCTCATCCTCACAAAAGAAACGGATTCCATTTTGAGGTAGGACATACATTAGATATTAGGACTACTTGTGTAATTTAGTCGTAAATAGTTTATTCCAATTTTTTAAAACGCCACGCACAGGGGACTATATGTAACACCTATAGTAAATAAATGCTTGTTAAAGTTGCCGTGTCCTGTGATCGCACTTGTTACTATCCTGGACGGACATAAGGACAGCCATCGGTTAGGTCGTTGATAAGCAAAAATATATTTTTTAATTTAATTTATTATAACGATCATACGCCCGTTAAGTGTAAAAGGAAAATTGGAATCACAATTCACGTCATGTAGTATTTATCTTAAGCATTAGTAGTAAAGTCCAAGTCCTCGGGCCAGTCGGGATCAAATCCAGTCCGAAAGAGAAGCTATGGTAGAGCGTGTGAATCTCACACTACAGGCAGTCTCCGATTGGGGCAATGCCAATCTTGTGAAGTTCAACGCCTCCAAAACACAAGCGTATCTCTTCACTGCAAAAAGGAGCCTGCTCACCTTGGCTCCTTCTTTCCGAAATGTATCACTGAAATATACCGACCGCCTTCAGTTGTTAGGGTTTTTAAATATCCTCAAATTTGAACTTCGGGCGGTTCATTGAGTCCAAGGCCAAAGCAGCTGCAAGGAAGCTAGGAGTCCTTGCAAAGGTGCGCCGATACTTCACGCCGGGACAGCTGCTTACTTTATATAAAGCGCAAATCCGGTCGTGCATGGAGTATTGCTGCCATATATGGACTGGTGCTGCAAAATGCCACCTAGCAGCTCTGGACTCAATGGAAAAGCGTGCTAAGAGGCTTATTGGTGACCCGAATTTGGTTAAAACCAATCTTAACAGCCTCGAACACAGACGTAAAGTAGCCAGCCTTTCGGTTTTCTACAGGATGCATTTCGGAGAGTGTGCGCAGGAATTACATAATTTAATTCCCCCCTCTCCCTTCCACCATCAGACAAATAGACGTTCGGGCAGTCTCCACCCTTTCGTTGTTGACTTACCACGCATTCGAACCAAACGGTTCACCACGTCGTTCATCATGCGTACAGCAAAGGAGTGGAATAAGTTGCCAGCATCTGTCTTTCCATCCGATTACAGTGTGTGTGTCTTCAAGGCAAGAGTGAATAGGCTTTTGTTAAGTCAGTGCGCTTCACCATCTTAGGCTACATCACCACTTACCATCAGGTGGGATCGTAGATAAGCGTTGGCTTAGTAGAATATAAAAAAAAGCGTGTCACTAGGAAAGTAAACAGTAGGTAACAAAAACTTGAGAAAACGAGAATTGAATCACACACACAGGAGTGCTCCTATGAGTAGTTGTTGCCCATAAATCACATTTAATTTGGGATAATTTCAAATTTGCGTATTTAAAAAAAATGTAATATCGGTATATAATAATGTATTTATTTAAACTTCAATATAAAATTTGGCTACTCTTTGAAAAGTAATCTGTTTACACAATAAAAAAAATATTTATATCATATCTTTTACTTATTAAATCTCATAAAATTACCAAATGCCCAGCATCGCGCTTGACAACAGCACGTCCTAGTGACTCTGTATATGCCCATCACAGCGTTCGGCGAACATGTTCAGAATACTGTTACGGCCGCCACGCATTTTTTCCAACAGGAATACACAATTTTACGCATTATTGCGAAGAGTCATCTGTCTGCAAACTACCCTAATGCGATACAAAAGAGAGGCAAAAATGAGAAGGTGAAAATGAGAGCAATGTGTGAGAGTTAGATGCGGTACCGAGCAAGGCGCTGGCGAGCGCGGCCTGCTGCTGCTCGGCGTGCTGCAGCGTGTGCCAGGCGCCCGCGCCGCACGCCGCGCCGCAGCCCGCGCCGCCCGCGTCCAGCGCGTACGCCTCCTCCACCATCGGCAACCTGCACACACCAATACTTTTCAACTAAATTTTTTGTAGGAAAACTGCTATAATGACGTAGTGGAGAAATTTAGTACAGTATTTAAAAAAGTCACCTTTTCTAGTAAAGTTTTCTTGTAAAGTTGATTAACAACCATTATTACTTTATAATAAAGCTGTAATATATGTATATAATCATATAGTAGGTTTTATTAAACATGAAAAATCATTATTTATTTTCCAGTAAATTGTTTTACGCAGCCCGACTGATTTTTTAATAATTGTTATAACCATTAAAGTTGTTTGTGAGTTGCGTACCTCATGGCGCGCAGGCCCACGCGGTAGGCGAGGTCGGGGTCGTTGGGCAGCAGCGCGAGGAAGAGGTAGCGCGCGAAGGTGTGCGCGGGCGCCGAGCGCGGGTGCACGCGCGCGCCCAGGCACGAGGCCGGCCCGCCCGCCAGCAGCGCGCCGACGAGACGCTCCTCCTGCACCACAACGTACCTCATGGCGCGCAGGCCCACGCGGTAGGCGAGGTCGGGGTCGTTGGGCAGCAGCGCGAGGAAGAGGTAGCGCGCGAAGGTGTGCGCGGGCGCCGAGCGCGGGTGCACGCGCGCGCCCAGGCACGAGGCCGGCCCGCCCGCCAGCAGCGCGCCGACGAGACGCTCCTCCTGCACCACAACGTACCTCATGGCGCGCAGGCCCACGCGGTAGGCGAGGTCGGGGTCGTTGGGCAGCAGCGCGAGGAAGAGGTAGCGCGCGAAGGTGTGCGCGGGCGCCGAGCGCGGGTGCACGCGCGCGCCCAGGCACGAGGCCGGCCCGCCCGCCAGCAGCGCGCCGACGAGACGCTCCTCCTGCACCACAACGTACCTCATGGCGCGCAGGCCCACGCGGTAGGCGAGGTCGGGGTCGTTGGGCAGCAGCGCGAGGAAGAGGTAGCGCGCGAAGGTGTGCGCGGGCGCCGAGCGCGGGTGCACGCGCGCGCCCAGGCACGAGGCCGGCCCGCCCGCCAGCAGCGCGCCGACGAGACGCTCCTCCTGCACCACAACGTACCTCATGGCGCGCAGGCCCACGCGGTAGGCGAGGTCGGGGTCGTTGGGCAGCAGCGCGAGGAAGAGGTAGCGCGCGAAGGTGTGCGCGGGCGCCGAGCGCGGGTGCACGCGCGCGCCCAGGCACGAGGCCGGCCCGCCCGCCAGCAGCGCGCCGACGAGACGCTCCTCCTGCACCACAACGTACCTCATGGCGCGCAGGCCCACGCGGTAGGCGAGGTCGGGGTCGTTGGGCAGCAGCGCGAGGAAGAGGTAGCGCGCGAAGGTGTGCGCGGGCGCCGAGCGCGGGTGCACGCGCGCGCCCAGGCACGAGGCCGGCCCGCCCGCCAGCAGCGCGCCGACGAGACGCTCCTCCTGCACCACAACGTACCTCATGGCGCGCAGGCCCACGCGGTAGGCGAGGTCGGGGTCGTTGGGCAGCAGCGCGAGGAAGAGGTAGCGCGCGAAGGTGTGCGCGGGCGCCGAGCGCGGGTGCACGCGCGCGCCCAGGCACGAGGCCGGCCCGCCCGCCAGCAGCGCGCCGACGAGACGCTCCTCCTGCACCACAACGTACCTCATGGCGCGCAGGCCCACGCGGTAGGCGAGGTCGGGGTCGTTGGGCAGCAGCGCGAGGAAGAGGTAGCGCGCGAAGGTGTGCGCGGGCGCCGAGCGCGGGTGCACGCGCGCGCCCAGGCACGAGGCCGGCCCGCCCGCCAGCAGCGCGCCGACGAGACGCTCCTCCTGCACCACAACGTACCTCATGGCGCGCAGGCCCACGCGGTAGGCGAGGTCGGGGTCGTTGGGCAGCAGCGCGAGGAAGAGGTAGCGCGCGAAGGTGTGCGCGGGCGCCGAGCGCGGGTGCACGCGCGCGCCCAGGCACGAGGCCGGCCCGCCCGCCAGCAGCGCGCCGACGAGACGCTCCTCCTGCACCACAACGTACCTCATGGCGCGCAGGCCCACGCGGTAGGCGAGGTCGGGGTCGTTGGGCAGCAGCGCGAGGAAGAGGTAGCGCGCGAAGGTGAGCGCGGGCGCCGAGCGCGGGTGCACGCGCGCGCCCAGGCACGAGGCCGGCCCGCCCGCCAGCAGCGCGCCGACGAGACGCTCCTCCTGCACCACAACGTACCTCATGGCGCGCAGGCCCACGCGGTAGGCGAGGTCGGGGTCGTTGGGCAGCAGCGCGAGGAAGAGGTAGCGCGCGAAGGTGTGCGCGGGCGCCGAGCGCGGGTGCACGCGCGCGCCCAGGCACGAGGCCGGCCCGCCCGCCAGCAGCGCGCCGACGAGACGCTCCTCCTGCACCACAACGTACCTCATGGCGCGCAGGCCCACGCGGTAGGCGAGGTCGGGGTCGTTGGGCAGCAGCGCGAGGAAGAGGTAGCGCGCGAAGGTGTGCGCGGGCGCCGAGCGCGGGTGCACGCGCGCGCCCAGGCACGAGGCCGGCCCGCCCGCCAGCAGCGCGCCGACGAGACGCTCCTCCTGCACCACAACGTACCTCATGGCGCGCAGGCCCACGCGGTAGGCGAGGTCGGGGTCGTTGGGCAGCAGCGCGAGGAAGAGGTAGCGCGCGAAGGTGTGCGCGGGCGCCGAGCGCGGGTGCACGCGCGCGCCCAGGCACGAGGCCGGCCCGCCCGCCAGCAGCGCGCCGACGAGACGCTCCTCCTGCACCACAACGTACCTCATGGCGCGCAGGCCCACGCGGTAGGCGAGGTCGGGGTCGTTGGGCAGCAGCGCGAGGAAGAGGTAGCGCGCGAAGGTGTGCGCGGGCGCCGAGCGCGGGTGCACGCGCGCGCCCAGGCACGAGGCCGGCCCGCCCGCCAGCAGCGCGCCGACGAGACGCTCCTCCTGCACCACAACGTACCTCATGGCGCGCAGGCCCACGCGGTAGGCGAGGTCGGGGTCGTTGGGCAGCAGCGCGAGGAAGAGGTAGCGCGCGAAGGTGTGCGCGGGCGCCGAGCGCGGGTGCACGCGCGCGCCCAGGCACGAGGCCGGCCCGCCCGCCAGCAGCGCGCCGACGAGACGCTCCTCCTGCACCACAACGTACCTCATGGCGCGCAGGCCCACGCGGTAGGCGAGGTCGGGGTCGTTGGGCAGCAGCGCGAGGAAGAGGTAGCGCGCGAAGGTGTGCGCGGGCGCCGAGCGCGGGTGCACGCGCGCGCCCAGGCACGAGGCCGGCCCGCCCGCCAGCAGCGCGCCGACGAGACGCTCCTCCTGCACCACAACGTACCTCATGGCGCGCAGGCCCACGCGGTAGGCGAGGTCGGGGTCGTTGGGCAGCAGCGCGAGGAAGAGGTAGCGCGCGAAGGTGTGCGCGGGCGCCGAGCGCGGGTGCACGCGCGCGCCCAGGCACGAGGCCGGCCCGCCCGCCAGCAGCGCGGTCGCCGCGCGCGCGCACACGCCCGCCACCGCCTCGCCCTCCACGCGCTGCAGTGCGGCGATGAGCCGCTCCTCCTGCACCACACCGCACCAAGGTCATTACCGTTACGGCCTAGCGTTAGAAAGCAGCTTAATGCTACTGTGTTTCGTATACTGAGTGTAGAGAACTGGGAACCCTTTATATCCACTTACCATCAGCTAAACTGTGTGATCGTATATCACCCTTATTCTATACTAGCTGTTCCCCGTTCGCCCGCGTGTAATTTAAGGTTTTAATTTTGTTGCGCGGAACCATAATTATTTTTCTAAAATGTAAGTAGCCTAAGTTACTCCTTATAACATCAGCTATCTAGCAGTGAAAGTCCCGTCAAAATCGGTCCAGCCGTTTCGGAGATTAGCCGAAACAAACAGACAGACAGACAAAAATTTATAAAATTGTTATTTTGTTATAGGTACCGTATATACTTTAATATGCAATTAGTAAAAAGCTGTTATTTTGACATTACAAACAGACACTTCAATTTTATTTATTTATATTTGTAGTCCACTGCTGAACATACGCCTTCTCTATAGATTGCCTCATAGGAAGATTTTACCATAGTTATCATCCCTGGCAACAGCAGTTTTATTTTTATTTTTAGTCGTTATTAGGAAGACCCTGCTCCATCCAGACAGTCCATCTCCTGGTTTGTTTCCCTCTAGTCGCCTCTTACAACACCTACGGGATTGTGGGCAGTGAATATTATCACACCGCCACCCGCACCACGGTTATTACTAAGTGTAATAACTTCAACTTATATGTATTTCGTTCGCGGTTTGACCGCTATAACCACAGAATAGTACAAGAACAGAAGGATCACTCTCTGATAGCAAACTTGCGAATTTAAGCCTAGTTTCAACATCCCTAATGTTTATAATATTTTGCACCCCTCAGATACAACCTTCGTTAAATTAGCCTACCGATTAAATCCTCGAAAAGTAATTAATGCGGCGCGCGTATGAAATCATAATGCACCTTACAGCTGCGTGCGAGATTTTGTATCACTTAGCCCGTTACACGCCTTTATTAAGCGGCTACTCCATGCGAACGACCTTGAGCATTTTGCCGGCGGCGCGCCGCTCGCTTCAATATATTGCTTAATATGAAATATGTAAGACGCCACCTATTGTAGGTAAGAACGTAGTATTATTTTTTCAACATCAATAAACTAATTTATGGAAATACACACAGCGTACAACGATAAATGTATTTTAATTTTTTTATTCGGTATTTTAGTTGCATTATATTAGAATTATGTATTTTCATATATTATCTAATTATGAAATTTTATAATTAATTATATATTAAAAATGAAACATTGAAAATTGTGAGTTTAAAAGATACCTATTCACTATAGGTAAATAAATAGATAGCTCGCCTTTTGTACAAATATTTGGTGCAATAAAGAATAAATAAATAAATAGGATGTTTCGTAGATGTGTTTTTGATTATTGTCAATTTTACGTGTCACGTATTGAAAAGTAACATAACTACCTACAAATTTTTGAACTGAGCACCTTGTAACTTAGCCTGCTTATTACTTATGCTGGCAGACATTATCCTCGCCCCAATGATTGATGAGGATGAATATCAATTTTATTTCTACATACGTAATTATATTTATTTATACATAAGGGTAACTTTAATAAAGGTATAAAAATCAACAAGAAGTATAAGGGTTCAATCTTTCAATTTCAATTGTAAAAAAACGTTACCCCCACACTAGGATTTTCTCCTGTGTCGTGGAGGCAGTTTACAAACATAAATTGCACAAGGACATACATCCAGACCCGGAACAATTATTTGTAGACCATACAAATACTTGTTCCGTGCGAGATTCGAACCCGCGGCCCCCAGCGCAACAACTGATTGCTAAGCCACTGCGCCACGGAGCCGTCGCCGGGTTATAGCTAAAGTGACCATACGTCCCGTTTTGAACGGGACTGTCCCTTTTCTCGGTCACCTGTCCCATTGTCCGGGACACAAAATTGTCGCGTAACTCGTTGGATAGAATTATTCAAAGTCAACAATCTTCAACATAATTTTTTTTAATCGAATATATTTTATGTCCACCTGGTACGAATGTTCCGGTAGAAAGAGTATTTTTTTATTTTGAATATATTGTGGACGTCTGAAAGAAACACTTACGGTTCCAGAGTTCTAGAGGCGATGTTGTTAACAAAGATAACAATAAAAAAACTTGAGCAGAATTTTATTCTTATTTAAAATCATCACCAACTTTATTAAAGCAAATTTAATCCACTGACAAATGTAATTAATAATTAAAAAAATATGTTGCATTTAATAATTACCGTCTATACCGAATATAATTTTACAGTGAACACTAATTGTATAAAGTTATAGTTTTTAGAGTATAAATAAACCCATGTCCTGTTTTGAGTTAAAAAATAAATGGTCAGTTTAGTCTTTTTAGTTAATAGTAAAAAGTAGGTATATTAGTACCTACTTAGATACTTTTTACCGAATTATAAGTATAGAACACCTTATGTACTCAATTATTTTTTGAAAAAGAAGAAAAAACAAGCAATAAATAATATAGTATATTTTAGCAAAAAACTATAACTTAGTAATACTAATTATAACTTAGAACATAAATGAAAAACTCATAAGACTTTTGGGCCCGACCCAGGATTCGAACCCGGGACCTCATGATCAGCAGTCGCACTACTACAACCACTGGACCAACGAGGCAGTACTATACCTAATAAGATATTGTGGTTGGGTGATAATATTGAATTAGCCTTTTATAGTGTAAATTATAATATTTGTCGAAATTTTAATTATGGATTCGAACCTTACATGCTAATGGTGCTTCATTTTTTTGTTTGCATTTACTTCAAAGAAAATACACGCAAAAAGCTTCATCGCGCAGTAAAAAACACAACAAATATATGTATAACTAATACGAAAATTTATACCCAAAACAAAGAAATAATACTACCTATAAATAACCAAATAAGTAATAATATTATCGACTGATATGACGTGAGCGTATGCGCTGGTCGACGCTCTAACGACACGGGCTTCACGTCGAAGAGCTCGGCGCTCACTGACTTCAGCAAGCCCGTGGGCAGTGAATATGCCCAGATTTTAAAATAATTTCTTAATAAAATCAAATTTTGGTCTTTTGAAAAAAAAATTACTATAGAAATGTTCATTAATAAATTGCCTATCCATTGGTGTAAATCGCAAAATAAAATAATACTTACTTTACGAGGAGATACATGTTATCAATAATAATTTAACATTTATGTGGTTTAGTTGTAAGGAGATTATATTAATATTTATTCCTTTAAAAAAAATTGGATATAGCTTTTATGGAATCAAGATTATGTAGAAATATAATGTGTTTTTTATTTGTTGATATATCTTTTAAATAAAAAGTAGATAGCTCCTAAAAACCGCACAAATAACGACTAGCGCGACATTTTGCTCAACCTGCGCCTTAAGGCCGCTCCTACTGTAGGATTAAGTGTTGTGAAAAAACAAATTAAATTCTTTGATATTAGTTGGTAGTCGAATACACCAAAGTGTTATGCAATGTGTGGCCGTGGTAAGGAAAAGGGAAGATCTTCTGCCGGGCAAGATGTTAAGCCCGGGGTGCAGCCAACGTTCCCAATGGTAGTTCGGAGCTATTCTATATACTTATACTGTTTTTACTTCGGAACTTTAATAGCACGATAAATCGTGACTTTCTATATAGTTTCGCTTGTGGCGTGGCGACTGCGCCGCCACATCACTTCCCTGCTCAGACCGGAGGTCGATAATACACTGCAGTCCGATTGCCGGTGCCTCTCTAATGCCGGTGGGGAATGCATGTTGTATGCGTAAGGACAAGTGACGCCGGTGCGAAAGATATGTGCCGGTGTGTAATGCATGCCGTACTACGCCCTTAAAAGTGAAACCGGTGAGAACGTTGTGCCGGAGCAAGCACCAGAAGTCTGCTTTATAAATCTGCGGTGAGTCAAGATGAAGACAAGTAGGACTGGCTTGCAGGAGCTGAATACTGCAGAAGACGATTCTTGAGAATGCTTGGTAGGGGTTCTTGAGGATAATGACGAAGGCTTAAAAGTTATAGTTTCCGATTTTCCGAAAGTTGTTGGTTGCGTGTTCAAATCACGTCGGTTGGTCACCAATTTGTCCATGAAAGGAAAAGGGGAGATCTCCCGCCGGGCAAGGTGATGAGCCCGGGGAGCGGCCATCGCTCCGTGTGGTGATTCGGAGCTATTCTATATATGCTGTTTTTACTTCGGAACTTTAATAGCGCGATTTAGACTTTCGATGTTAAATACGATAGGTAAATGATAAAATTAACAGATATCTGATTCAATCTGTGGAAACCTGCAAACATAATATATTTTGCAGGTTTCCACATGCATGATATTATAACTACTATGTGTGATGTAAACATTGTGCTCCCGTAATTTATTTGTTTAAAAATAATTATTCAACTGTATCGTGTTAGATTTACCAAAAAAGTGGAGAAAACTGTTCAATACGTGTGTGAGAGTGTTATCAAGACATATAATATGCAAATTAGATTGCATTATTGTGAACCTTACGGCGAACTATCAACAGCAATAAAATCTGATATGTGCTATCTTATCCCAAAACAATACTAAATATATCATAAATCTATTAATAAACAGTGAGACAAATAAAAACAGAAATATAAAACAATAAATACTTTAGAATCTTAAAGACTTTATATTTGTGATTTAAAGTGACGGTTGAAGAAAAATTTTCAAACAAATACAAAACGCTCCTAACGAATCCGTCACTTCATATTTGTTTGTAATAGAACCACTATTTTAGCAGAATAAGTAAGATGTAACGGTGGCGTATTGGCTACGCACTCGATTTGGTCAATTGAAGCCGCGAGATCGAATCTTCTAACCTACACAATTTGACTTTTTGTGAATGTTTTAAGTTTAAATTTGAATTCTAAACACTATAAACAAAACAAATGGTAACGGAGTGTGAATAATATAATATAACTCACTGGTAACAGACTGTTACGCGACACAAAACATTATACTCGTATAGTTGCACCATACTGCACACTATATGCGTTATAAGCCGGTGGTAATAAGTTCAAGTCTCGCAGCTGATTGTACATATTTTTTTTCTTTATTACTGTTTTACTTTATTACTTGGAGCAAAATATGGATAAAAAAATAGCTCAGAAAATGGTCAAGTACCCTGTTTGCTGTAAATGCCAAAAGAAAATAATTAAAAAAAGGGATATACTTTGTTGTCTATCTTGCAAAAATTTTTACGACATAACTTGTGCACAAGTATTGAGCACCAAAGTTAATACAATGGACAAACTAAAAAAGGAAATCTGGAAATGCCAAACGTCCCATGAAGCCAAAGCTAAGCTACCAATATCGAGTGAAAACACCGACACGCTTTGCTCATATAACTTGACAAAAAGAAGCACTAGACATAAGGCACCTCCAGTAACGCCATTGCATAAGTCTGAAGAGGAAGAATCAACCAGTTCCGATGATGACCTACATAGCCTGCCAGATATTAGTACTTATCAAAATGACAGAGAAGAAGAGTTGTTAAAAGAAATCGCAAATTTGAAATTAGAATTAGAAAAAGCTCATAATGAAATAGAAAATTTAAACATGGAAAATACAAAATTACAAAAGCAAATATTAGAAAAGGAAACGCTGACTGTAAAATGGAAGAAACTATTTACTGAAGCGATGAGTACACCCAAAAGGCGCGCATCTCTTACAAATCGAAATACGGAAAAGAAAAAAGATAACAAATCTGGACAAAGCCCACCAATAGAGTTAGATGAATCAAACTATAGTGCTGTAGAAGTAGATAATACAAAAACGAATCTAATAGTAAATAAATCAAGATTATATAGTGAAAAAACTGAACAAAAGCCAAAAAATAATCGCGTTATAATATTTTCTGATAGTATAGGACAAGGATTAGCTTCAAAGATATTAGAAAAAACTGAGTGTCAAGCAATTAACAACTGTAAACCGGAAGTAGGATTTCAAAAAATATTAGAAAATTATGGTGAAAAGATTAAAGGTCTGGAAAAAAAAGATACAGTAGCAGTACTTATTACTAAATATGAAAATTCTCTTTATCATAATCAAAAAAAGTACATAAAACTATTAAACAATATTGTAAACCAGCCGGATAGGAAATTTAACATAATAATCACTGGTGTTCGTTATAATGGCAAGAACGACAATGAGATTTACCATATCAATGATCAAATAGTTAACATAGCTAAAGTCAATGAAAATATTAAATTTCTGGACCCGAATATGATATATGAAAATACAAGGAACTATAAATCGTTGAAAAACTTTGTTATAGAAAATGTAATAACAAGTATAGACCGCAAGTTTCAAGGATCATCCTCACTGCGTTTCATCAAATGCCAAGACGAATACCCTTTTTCAAGTGATAAAGGCACAAATTTTTTAACAGCGCAAGAGCCGATTCAAGAACGATAATTCTTCATGCGAATGTTCGAAGTATACATAATAAATACTTAGAAATCGAAAGCTTAGCTAATGAACAAAACTGCGACGTGTTGTGTTTGACGGAGACGTGGGGTAAAAACCATCAAATACAGGCGATGTCTATTGAAAACTATACACTCGCGACTTGTTTTAATAGAATAATTTTTGAACACGGCGGAACGGCGATATATGTAAAAAATACTTTAGAATATAAAATTAGGAACGACATAAATAAACTATCATTTGAAATGAATTGTGAATTAGTAGCAATAGAATTAAGATCCTCAAAAACAATAATCATTGCACTTTACCGACCTGACTATGATATGAGTCTATTCTTTGAAATACTTACAAAACTTTTATATAAACTTTGTCAAGAGAACAAAAAAATTGTAATAGCAGGTGACTTGAACTTAAATGTTTTAAAAATTGACGCAAATATTAAAAAGCTTGATGGAATACTTAAAAATTTTAATTGTAAATGGATATTAAACGAACCAACTAGAACCCAAACAAATAAACGAAATAAAACCAGTTCTACTTGTATAGATAACTTTATTGTTAATTTTAATGAATGTAAAGGATGTGTATTAGGTCAAAAACTTTCTGATCATAATGTAATTAAATTAGAATTAGTTAATCAAAAAAACTGTAACATAAACATGATACTTATATAGGCAGAAACTTTTCAAGGAATAATCTTGATTATTTTAATTATTTATTCAACAAAAATTACACTGGGATTAAATCAGAAATTGTAATGACTGATGACGCGAACGCAAGAATGAGAATTTTACATGAAGCGCTGCACCATTATTACAACATTGCTTTTCCGAAAATAAAAAAACAAGTAAGGAACAAATATAAAAAATGGACTACATTAGGTATAGAAACTAGTAAGAAAAACTTAATTAAAATGGAAATATTACAAGAGCACTACCCTACCCAACAGAGAAAATTGAAAATTAAAAAATATAAGAAATTATTACTAAAAACAATGATAACCGCAAAAAAATTACAATATCGTATTAGGATTACGAAGGCAAAAAATAAAATTAAAGAATCGTGGAATATTATAAATGAGCAGGTAGGGAAAAATAAACGGCAAAATATAAAATCTAGAATTGAATCGATAAAAAACGATAGTGCGCAAATTATTACAGAATCTCAAAAAATTGCAAGAAGTTTTAATGATTTTTTCTGCAATATAGCACATAGATTAACGAGTAATTTAGAAATTGACGCAGAAAATTGCATGAAATACTTAGATTACTCCAATAGGCCACTAACATCTATTTATTTTTACCCATTAGATTATACAGAGCTAAAGAACATTGTTAATAGCATGAAGCAAAAATCTACATTAGACATTTATAATATGAGCACTAGGACATTAAGAAATCTTATTAGAAAGAACAATAATTTATTCGAATTGATATTTATTGTTGTCAACTCGTGCTTAGCTAATGGCATATTCCCCGACGTACTCAAACCAGGTAGGGTTGTTCCACTTTTCAAAAAAGGGGATTCCACAGAGCTCAGTAATTATAGGCCACTTTGTATATTGCCGGCTTTATCAAAAATATTAGAAGCCATCATAAAATCTAGAATTATAAGGTACTTTGAAGAAAATCATTTATTTACAACGGCACAATTTGGATTTAGAAGAGGAAGATCGACCGAAATGGCCATAAGAAAAGTCATTTATTTCATTCTAGAATCTTTGGACGGCTCGAATAGATGTGCCAGTATTTTTTGTGACTTATCAAAGGCTTTTGATTGCTTACGGCATGATGTATTATTATTGAAATTGCAGCATTATGGTTTTCAAGGAGCTGAACTGCATATGATGAAAACTTATTTAAATAACCGTAGCCAAGTTGTTTCAGTAAATGACCAAACTTCTTCAGTGAGTTTTGTATCGATCGGAGTACTACAGGGTTCAATTTTGGGTCCTGTTTTGTTTTTGATCTATATTAATGATCTTGGTAATGCAATGCCAGACTATACATATTTAAGTCTATTTGCAGATGATACACATGTAGGTTTAAGAGACAAAAGTCTATCAAATTTAGAAAACAAAATTAATAATGTTATATGCTTGCTAAAAGAATGGTTTAGCGCAAATGGCATTATTCTAAATTCCGATAAAAGCATTGTAATGCATTATCAATCGAGGCTAGGCATTTATGGTAACTCGGCTACAAAAGAAAATGTATTTTTAGGGTATACAGTAGATAACACAATCAACCATAAAGCCCACATTGAAAAAATTTGTAAGAAAATAGCTAGCGGTAATTATGCATTGTTTAAACTCAAGCCATTATTAGATAAAAAGACACTCATATCTGTGTACTATGCCTATATTCATTCAATAATAAGGTATACCATTACTATTTGGGGTAATGCTACGGATATTATAAAAGTTTTAAAATGTCAAAAACAGTCTATAAGAATAATCAATGGTCTGAAAAAAAGTAGTCCGGCAAGAAAACATTTTAAGAACGACAAAATAATGACAGTGGTTTCGCTTTATATATATAATAGTTTATTAGAGGTACACGAGGATAAGGAAATACCAAAAAAGAAAGACGTAAATCAATACAATCTGCGTTATAATGAAAAACGTGTTCTACCAATGAATAGATTAATCAAAGTAAAAAAACAAGGGCGTTACTCAAAAATATTGATGTATAATAAATTACCAAAAAGTATAACCAGCCTAAACTATAGCATATTTAAACGAAAACTTAAGTATTTTTTTGAAAATAACCCAATTTACAAATTAAGCGAATACATGTCAATGCAACTCTTGGAATCATCATTCTTGTGCAAAGTGCAAACAAAATAACTTACCTAATTCTATTACTAATTCTATTACCTAGTACAATAATGTAATTAAATAATGTAATTTAACCTTATAAATTTAAGAACTTTTGTAACCAATGACTTGCCTGTAACGATTGTTATATTATGGCCAATAAATATTTCTGATTCTGATTCTGAAACAACTTCAACAAAGAACTACATTGTTCTGTTTCAGTTTCCCTTTCGCCTTTGACGAGACCCATGGGATGATACGGGGAATTGTCATCATATTAATTAGAAATTCTTATTATTTTCTTATACATTAAGTATTACATCAGTTTTAGAACAGTACAGTAGTAACGCAGTAGAATCAGAGTAACCGCCATAACCCAACGGTTTAGTAAACAGAAGTGGCAATGGGCCGGCCATATAGCTCGAAAACCGACAACCGATAGGGAAGAAAGGTTCTCGAGTGCAACCTAGTACCTGCAGGCGAAGTGTATGGCGTCCCCCAACTAGATGGAGTGACAACCTAGTAAGACATGCAGGAAGTCGATGGATGCAGGTGGCTCAGGACCGTGCTTTGTATATTCAGCAGTGGACTAGTGAAAGGCTGTAATGATGATGATGTTTTATACATGGCCATTCAAGCATTTTCAACCTTATATAGCTGCATTAAGATTAAGTTATTATAGAAGTTAGGGTGACAAGCCAGTATAGTTCACATGATGTTGATGCGTGATGTTGATGAGGTGATCGCTACCAAGCTATTTCCGCTGGGTTTCTTGCTGGTTCTTCCCAGGACAGAGGTTTTTTTTTCTCGAACAAATGGTAATTAAAAAAATAGTGACTTTCAAAGTATTATTTATAATCTATATTGAATAAAAAATTTCTGTTTCTGTTAAGTATATGTTGTGTCTCACAAACACCTCTACTCGATCCATACTCGACTAACAATGAAAACACAGATTCACAGATGCGTTGTCACCTCTGAGGATTACTATGGGATATCCCACTGAAAAAGGGTTCTATTCTTTATAATAAAGAAGAAGATAATTTAAATAAAATGAAATTTAATTTACCTGTTTGCAATATCGTTCCTGTGCGTACAGTCCATTAGGAAGCATTCGTTGCATGCCTAAACCCAACAACGCAGCTTCTAGAGCTAAAGCCAGGTATGTTTCTTCAGGGTTCTTACTACCTGCCACAGGCACATGTTGGTATCTGCAATAAAATGGTTGTTAAACAACATTCAGAGGCTGTATTCCAAAAGATCAAGATGTATGAGAGTTGATGTTAAAAATTAAGCACTTTACAGGGTTTAAACTTAATAGCAAAATTGTTGCATTGGATGTATGTAACTATTGTATATATTTTTTTATAGGATAAGGGTGACAAACGAGTACACAGTCCACCTGATGGTAAGTGGTTGCTGCGGCCCATAGACATCTACATCTATCCTCTGTTACAAATCAAAATCTAGATGCGTTGTCACCCGTGAGGACTAAGATGGAATGCCTCATTTCCAGTAAAAAGGGCCTCCGGCCACCTGCACTCACCAAGCGAAACGCAGAGGTAAACCTCTACTTCACGCTGATTTTCTGTGAGGTCGTGGTACTACCCCGGTTCGAGCCGGCCCATTCGTGCGACAGCAAAAGCTGCCGCGTGGCTCTACCACTGTCTATGTTGTAATGTATTAAATTGGTCGTATGGGTAAAATAAGCAATTACTGTATTTCAATTTTATATGGGTAAAAAGGTTAAATGGTACTTTTTAGATATACTTCAGTGTCACAAGTGTTTTCCTCTTTGGAATAATTGAATTTAAAGTTAGCATATAGACAAAAAGTTCCTTACGTCAACGCCAACCATTTCCGTACGGTATATCATGGCAACTATATTTTATATTGGCAGAAAAGAATGTTTAAAAATATTATTGTTACTTTACTCAAAATGTTAAGAGGTTTTAAAATGTAGTAATCATTAAGAAGGTAGATGGAGTGACGACCAAGCAAGACAAGCAGGAAGTTGATGGATACATGAGGCTCAGGCATGTACTTTGTGGAATGCCATGCCATGCCGATGCCAATGTAGAAGAAGAAGGAAGTTGACGTGCTTTTACCGAGCTGTCAAAATGAAACTTGTATGGGGATGAATTCAGTGTGTTAAAGTTTGTCCCTCATGTGCTCGACCATTTTATGTTTTTACGCTTCAAGTGTAAAAACATAAAATGGCTGTTTGGGAGGTCGCGCGATACCGGTCGTCGTTTATGTAAACAATGATATATTTTTAATTTTGTATGCCAGCTATATATAAAACTTATACGCATCGATTCGTTATGTATTAGGATATTTAATTCTACTTCATAAATATTAAATTCTATTTTTAAAATATTATCAATCTCATTTAAAAATTGCGTGACGTAATTTTGCCGGTTTCTTGTACATAAAGTAAGGTTTATGAAATTAAGTCATTATATAAAAAGGTATTTGTTTTATTTGCATAACAATACAACATTATATCATAAGAGATTAAAAATCACACCCACTCAATACATTTTTTTCACAAAACAAACTTTCTTTTACGCGGCGAACAATAACAGGTTAAAACAATGGAAAATGCTTGAAAACGTTACATTACGGCCGGCCTTTTCTTGGCATTTTATCTTTGAACAACACAGATTAAAGACAAGGCGTGTTTAATTGCCAAATGTACTGTTCCTGCGGGCGTCATAACACATGAGTTATTTATATACTCATTCATAATGTACACCTAATTTAACTTAAAGCGCCAAACCGATTTAAGTAAGTAAAAGGTTGCGAGTGTAGGTGTGTGCGTGTGTGGGTGCGTGCGTGGGTCACCTGGGCGGCAGGCCGGTGGCGGGCTCCTCGTCGAGGTAGGTGTGCAGGCGCGGGGAGGCGCGCTGGTCGTCGGGCGCCAGGCAGGCGTCGGCCAGGCACTCGTGCACACACCACACCGCTTCCAGCGCCCAGCCCGTCCAGCCGCGGCTGTCTGTACATCGAACGTACCTTCTCACTCACTTCATTTTTTTTTAAATGTGGAAACGTTTTTAAAAAATTGAAGTGAAAGAAATATTTATATGAGATCTACTTTTTTATCTCTCAAAACAAAAAGACAACAACCGGCGAGAATCAACCTAAACGTTTAGCCACTAAGCTACAGAGTTGTCAAACTTTCACATTACTGAACACTCGACTCTGACATGAGGAGTGGGTTTTAATAAGGCAGCACTTAACCTTTATTACAGATGATGTGGAAAGACGCCATCCAAACCCGTTACACACTGAGTTTAAAGACAGACCAAAAATGCTCGAATTGGGAGAACTAATCTTGATGTATACATCGCTACGAGTATAGCTGCGTGTAGAAACACTTACAAGTATCTCAGCGGATGTAGCGTTAAGAGTACTACAGTGCGAGGTCGACTTAATCTTGTTCTATGAAACTCTGCGTATACCGGAGATAGATCATAAAAGTTGATACAGGATAACAAGTGCGAGAAGAACCAGCATGGATCGTGTTTACGATACTGTGGTGCGGTAGAAATATTACGAGATAATTGGAAAGCACGAGGCACGACCAATTTAGATCCGTGTAGTCGATGCAGCATTACGACTACAATATTACCGGATTTTTCCTCTCGTCTGACGTTTGATATAGCACTGCGTGTCTGACAACACGAGAGGCGCTAATCGAGATTGATGCAGCTGATACAGAGCTCGAGGCAAACTGAATTAGTTAAGATCGATGCAGCCAAAGCAGCTCTATAACTATAGCATTGAAGCATCACTCACCTCGTTCGATGCAGCGCTTTGTGTGTGTCAGCACGATGCGGGCTAATCTGTATCGGTGAAGCTGATAAAGCGCTGCAGACTAACCTCGATCGATGCGATTTAGCGCGGTAAGTGCAAGATTGCGTGGTGACTGACCTCGTCCAATGCAGCGCTGCGTGTGCGAGAGCGCGCAGGTGGCGCCGCTGGGCAGGCAGGCGCCGGCGTCCATGTGCGCGCACAGCAGCGACAGCTTGACGCGCTCGCACAGCCCGGCGCACGCCTCGCTGGCGCCGCAGCTGCCGCTCGACGACGACGCTTCGCTCGTCCCCGCGCCCGCGCTCGCGCTCTGCCACCGCTGCTGCGCTACTTCCTGTAAGCGCGAACGTTGGAGACGGACATAGTCAAGTGCATTATAATTTTCTTATATTTATCAAAAGGACCGTGTAGTGACGGTGTAAGAATATCCACTACCCCATATCGTATTGCGGGTGTAGTAAAAAATGACAGAGGATAACTGAAATAGATGGGCAGCAACATCTTACTGATATCTACTGAAATTTATAAAACTGCAGTTACCAACCCGCTTGCCAAACGTGGCAACTATGGTCTAAACCGCCTAAGAGGAAACATTTGGGAGAGGTCTATGTTCAGCAGTGGACTTTTATAGAACGTAATGGAATCAAAAGGAAATAAGATATGCTTATAGACTAAGCCAGTAGGATACTAGAATAAAGGTACATTTGTTTCCAATTGAGTTCTAATCTTACACGAATATCTATGCAAATTGCCCACAGAAAATTCTTTATCTGTCTATATATTTTTAACGGTTTATAACGGCGGCGTGTAATATCGGTATGAATAATAATAGAGGATTATATAGTGAGTGCTGTGAAATGGCGGCATAAGAGAAATCATAACCCTATATTATCATCCTATGGGTGTCGTTAGAAACAGGACTCGGAAACGTTATTAAAAATAACGTTTTTACAAAGATTGGGACGATTTCTTGTATAACATTTTGTTCGAAACAAAAACGAAATGAGAACGTAATGTGAAAACGTAAAAAACGGTTTATTCCGCAGGACGCTTAATGAATGATGCGTGCCACGACAAGTTGAAATGGGAAAAAAACTGTTTAAAATCGTTAAAAACGTTTTATTGAACAAGAACGATTTAAAATTTCGTTCTCTTCATAAACGTTTTTATTGATTCTGTTCGAACATAAACCAAACAAATAAGTTTTTAGGTATTTAAGGCGAAAATGTTTTGAAAAATATACCCTTATCCGAGCCTTGGTTAGAAACACACCTTATATAGCTCAAAGTAATGAAACATTTCGTTTCCAAGACACCAATCAAGTGAGGCTGAAGAACTATGGAAAATATCCCTCATTGAGACTATCTATTATGACTTGATAGGCTGTAGTAAACGAAAAAAATAACTTTGTTAAAAAGTAAAGGCTGTCTTCAAAGAATTAAAGAAAATAAGAGTATTTACATTGTAAAGTTTGTGCTCAGACATTAAAGCCCCGACTTTAGAATGTAATCGAATAACTAATTTTTAAGTCGGCTTTTACTTTTGAATAAAGGCTTTTTTCATCCTTTTGAGTAGACTATGTAATATTACATACTCAATATCGTCTAAATAGTTGTATTAAAAAAACTTCACCCCCTATTTTACCACACTTTTGGGGTCGATGTTTATTTTTTATATGAGATCTCTCTTGAATTATAATCTATTTAATAAAAAATAATCATTGAAATCAGTTTACAATCAACAAAAACAAAATGTAACATACTCGTACATAAAAAAAATATTCAATCGATTTGTCGAGTCTCTTTCATTTTTAAAGTTTGCTAAAAATAATAAAGTTGTTAGTATAATAATAATAGTGTCCTCCAGACCGAATTCCGGTTATGACGGCCTGTCTCACCAAAGGTTTTCCGTACTTTCCGAGGTATTGCTAACTTCTTAACTTCAGTCAGCTATTGAGAATTTCTTCACGGAAAAACTTAATAACTAATTTTTTCCCGACCCGGGATTCGAACGCGGGACCTCATGATCGGCTGTCGTGTTTATAACCACTAGATCAACGAGGCAGTCGGTTGTGAGTGTATGAACTGTAGGTGGCGTGCGCGTTGTGATATCAGTGTAGGCAAGCGTATGTTGTGTTGTGGGAACATGCAGTAGTGGCAGCGGTGGTACCTGTCGGTGGCGCAGGGCGCGCGCGGCGCTGACGGCGAGGCGCAGCGCGGCGGGCGCGCGCCCGTGCGCTCGCAGCGCCTCGATGCGCGCCCCCACCACCGGCAGGTGCTCTGCCACACAACACTCAGTTAACAGCTAATAATCTTCCCTTCACCAGGTGTCGCTAGTTGCGTCCAAGGTGAAGTTTTTTCTCACACAATCTCATATAATTGAAAAGTGGCATTTTAAATCAAAGCATTATATAACATACACAAAACAAGCGTCTGTGATTTGCTTCAGTATTTTTTTACATTTTAACCCTTTTTTTTTTTAATTTTTCTACTTTTAGGAATATCCATAATTTGCTTTATTCATTTCTAATCTAATTAAAATAAAATATAACTAATATTCCTTACATTTACGTAACAAATTAACTTCCCCGCCATGTAATCTGTCAAATATTTCACCTCATTTCTAAGTGACGCCGCCCAGGTGACAAAAAGTCGTGTATGCCCTCATTATAGCCCTCACAATAACAGCGCAAGTCATGTGCGCCAAGTGATAGCATTTGCGCAACCAATACATTGCAGGCGAATTTCATGTGAATATACCACAGGTCAATGGAATATACAATGAATGACGAAGATTAACTAACGGACAAATAATGTAAAAGCAATCTCACCGTACCCACTCCGCGCTCCCTCTTGTATTTCATTAAAAAAAGACCTATATATAGATTATTGCGCATGTGACGGCTGTGCTATCGACTTGTGCCGCTACGTATTGCACTGTGGTTAGTTGTCGTTTATACTATAGTCTGCTCTGTTTAGATAATTATACTACTCTATGTCTAGTATAGTGAAATTTCTATATTCAGTCGCAGATTTAAATAGTGTAGGTGGCCGCATCAAGGCACCAGGCTGCTTCTGGAATTACTTGGTTTGGAATTACTTTCATTTATGATGCGATTGTCCCCATGTCTCTGAAACTGAATGCTACCTTTCCTCAGATACTTTGAATACAAACTATGATCAACTGGGATAATGTAAAGTCAATTGATCCAGGTACAAGTGTATCATAAAAAATCCACTGGCCCCAAACGTGGCCCAAACTGTACACGCATAGTGCATGATTAGCTGTTGACACAGAACATAACTCTTCTCTAAAAGATAACATACACCTCATAAATTCATTCGTAAGCATGTGAAAAATATTTATTTGAAAAACACCATAGCATTAATTTATCAAAATATATTCTACTACTCTAATACATCGTTTCTTATAATATAATTAATACAATCACACTAACCGTGCCACAAAGGTTGTCCTAATTCGTTGAACTTGGGATAAGACTGTAGTGTGTTAGTTCCTGAACTGCCCGCTTTGTCTGGCTTCTCAAAGTCACAATACTCATCACTGCTGAGAATGCTTTTTAAATGTTCGTTTTCCCAAGATATGTCCACTGCATCTAAGGCCCTGGGGAAAAGAATTAATGATTATTGCAAAATATTCTCATAATACTTATTAGCCTACTTCAATGTTTCTCTGAAGCACAACTTAGCTATTGTTTTCTTAATTAACTACAACTTACTTGTGAAATACTGTCCGGGGAGTGGTTTGAGGCGGAGGCCTTTGGTTATGTAGTCGGAGTCTTTTGCTGGCTCTTCTGTATTCTCTTTCATAACTGCAAATATGGAGATCAAAATATCGTTTTTAATGCTTTAATGAACCTGTAAATAATTGGTATCTTGTAGAATCATATTTATTTATTCAAGTACCCTTCGTGCAAAATGAACAAAAACAAAATGGGGAAACGCTTTTAATAACTCTCTTCGTGTACATAAATAGTTCACTGGATGTGGGCGTCTCCTATAGCAGGGAATATTCGCCATAATCGCCACGCTGGTGGGTGGATGGGTGAATGCGGTAAACTAGATCTTAGACACTAATACCAGTTGCAAATTCAAATTCAAATTCTTTATTTGCTAGTAAATAGGTACAAAAATATTTTGTTCTTGGTGTTATAAACAATGTGTTGAGAAAACCTATTTAGCTGTTCTGTTCAACAGCATGCAAATGTCCAAAAGTTTTTATAATATAATTAGTTTCTAAACTTAATCTATAACACATAACTAAAAACATCCTTATACAAATTTTATAAATAAATAAATTAATATAAATAAATTAATTCACGCATTGACAACAGGTACTTAATCATTACAATTTAAAAACTCATTTATTGTGTAAAATATTTTTTCTACCAGCCATCGTCGTAATGAAATTTTAAACTTGTTGTATGGTAATTGCTTAATATGTAAGGGTATTTTGTTATAAATAGTGTTGCACATTGTATAGCTATTTTTTTGAAAGCGCTTACTTTTTGGAAGTGTGGCAAGCATGTGGCATGTACATATCCACAGAAGATAGGTAAACAGAAGAAAACTACTGTTTGGCCGCAGAAATGGCTAACAGGGTGGAACCTACCCAGACGGAATCCTATGCAGAAAGGGAGGCCTACCACCAAGTGTTCTTGTATTTTAGAAAACATTCTAGTAATGCTATTAAACATTACTAATATCCCGTTTAATCACTTCTGGTAAGCTTAAAATGTTTGTGTTAGAAGTGGTTCACGACAGTAGTCGAATGGCGGATTCGAACCCACGACCTTTCAAGTTCGCGGTCCGCGCCCTGCCATTGGCTACTGACTGAAATAGGCTACCAAATTTCTACTACCCATCTGCTTAAATATGTTCAGTTTCCCTTTGTCTCCTCTTACTCTGACACCCTAGGTTAAAGTTATACAACACGAAATTATTGTATTGTTATTGGTTCTAATCCGCAAGTATATAAAATCCCCTACTTTATGAAAGCTACTAGCTGTTCCCGGCGACTTCGCCCGCGTGTAATTCAGAGTTTTAATTTTTTTGCGAGCAACCCTAATTCTTTTTGTACAATAAAAGTTGCCTAATTTACTCCTTATGACATCAGATATCTGCCAGGGAAAGTCCCGTCAAAATCGGTTCAGCCGTTTCGGAGATTAGCCGTAACAAATAAACAGACAAATTTTTTAAATTGTATTTTTGTTTAAGTAGTGTATATATTTTCATATGCATTTAGTAAAAAGCTGTAATTTTGACATCACAAACAGACACTTCAATTTTATTTATTTGTATAGATATATAGATAATAAAAGTATGTTAAAATAATGTTATTTTAAACGTAAATTTATATAAATCCTTACTAAAAAGAGAAAAAATATTATTTCAAATAAATTAACTCACTTGTTTGGTCTAGACTCTTCATCTGAACTCTCAGAATGGGAATGCATTTCTCTCCTTTGTCTTTCTCTATGTCTTTCTCTGAAATAAAAGATAATTACATTATTATAATAATTATACTCCCGTCATCAACATCAGCATCATCATTGTAGCCTATCCAAGTCCAACGCTGAATTAGGCTTAGATTTAAATATTTATAATATTACACTAGCTGGTACCCGGCGCGTTGCTGCCGCAGAAGAAAAATGATTTTGGAAATATCGTTTTAAATTTGGAACAGTTGTATTCTTTAATTAGGAATGATAATTCATTGGAGTTGAATGATATTATATAACTTTCAAATAAATTTGTTTTTTGCGATACGCGCGCCACCTACGGTATGTTAATTGAACTACGCCTACCTTTGCGCAAGTGTAAGCAATAAATTGACAGTGTTACAATCTGATGAACGGTATGGCAGCGCAAAAAATACGAACAAGCAAAAATTAATTTTTATATATTAGATTAATAAACAAATAAGTTACCTGTCCCTCTCCTCCCGTTCACGCAGTCTCTCTCTGTCCCGCTCTTCACGATCGCGATGCCGTTCTCTGTCCCTGTCCCTGTGGTCTCTGTCGCGATCCCTCTCGTTTCTCTCCCTTTCTCTTGCGTACTGGAACAAGAGAAATCAATCGTTAATTTGATCTCCACAAAAATCTTTAGACTTCCTATAAGTGATGGAAATTGCATACTCTTGACCTCCCACCCATCGTAAGTGGCACTACATTTGTTTTTGTAAGTTTATACATTTTATGATTATTATTTGTGTTAAGTTGGTAGCATTTTGAAAACAAATTAAACAAATTTACCCTGTTTTTTGTTTATCTTGTGGTTTTAACGCCCATTTTAAAGATTAGTCTACAATTAGCGTTATTTTGAATCGGTAAATTGGAGGCTTAAAATTATTGCAATTGTTATACTTATCAGTTAAAATTGCTGAAGTCAACTTCTTAAGGTAAATTTTAGTGTGTTGTGCTTAAAAAATGCCTTTGGACGCTGTTGAAGCTACTAGAGCTGTAGCTTTAACTGATGAGGGGTACAGCCAGCGGTGAATTGCACGAACACTTGGTGTACCGCGTACAACGATACGAGACGCCATCTGGCGGTATCGGGAGACTGGTCGTTACACACGGTGACCCGGTCAAGGGCGACATCGATGTACGTCAGCTCGGGACGATCGTTTTATTGTCAGTAATGTGTTACGAGATCTCAGTATAAGTGAAAGAACAGTTAGAAGACGGTTGGCTAAGAGAGATCTGACAGCATTTCGTACAGCCCGCGCTCCAGAACTCCTCAGATCGCACAGAACTGCCAGGTTACGTTTCGCGCGTGATCATGCTAACTGGTCAATGCAGGAATGGAAGAATGTTTTGTTCGCAGATGAAAGGAGAGTTGCTTTAAAAGGTCCTGATGGACGCCAGCGTGTGTTTAGACGCCCAAACGAGAGGTTTGCTCCGTGTGCAATAGTGGAAACGGTGGGATATCAAGGAGGCTTAATTATGGTATGGGGAGGCATCAGTTACGAGGCTCGTACCGACCTCGTTATCTTTGAAAAAGGTGCTGTCAATGCTCACAAGTGTGTCGAAGAGGTTTTACAAGAACCTGTCTTTCCTTTTACTCCTTTAATTGGCCAGAATTTTCTTTTGATGCATGATAATGCTAGTGCATGTTGCCCAGAGTGTTACTGAATACCTGAATGAGGTCGGAATTCAAACATTGTCATGACCCGCACGGAATCCCGACCTCAACCTAATAGAACACATATAAGACAAACTCAAAAGACGCATTAGAGCCAGGATACCAGCACTTGCTACCATACGAGAGTTGAAAGCAGCTGCAGTAGAGGAATGGCACAACATTCCTCAATCTGATATCCAGGATACTATGGATGAGCTACCAAACCGGCTGCAAGAATTCATTAGAGAGAGGGGAGGCAACACCTATTATTAATTGGAAGAATGAAAAATGTTTTCATCAAAAATAGTTCTTTTTTTCAATAGGTTTTTTGTAAAAAACACTTAATTTCAGTTTATTCAATTTTTCATAAAAATTTCTTAACATTTTATCATTTATTGTCTTTTTTTTATGTACCCCTAAAACACAAGAACAAAAATAAAGTTTATTTTCAGCAATTTTTAGAAATAATTAAAAAAATATATGGTGGGCGGTAATTGTGCCTGTGAGTATACTGGAATCCATAAGGTTTTCTTTGACATTTCCTATAGTCGCCTCCTACGAAGCCCACGGGACGAAATAGAGCGATGGAATCTCTTACGTCGCCAGCACATGACATTTTATTTTTTGTTTTACCTAATAACGCTACTCAATTTTAAGATGTCTCAGTCTGTCACAGTCACATTGACTTGAAGTGATAGAGACAGAACAAAACCTTAACGGCGTGCAGCGTTTCGGTATTTGGGCATAACAGTGGTTCTTTCGTAAACTATAAGTACTCACCAAAGGAAAGGAACGGTAATCCGGATCCTCAGTGGGACACACCTCCACTGCGGACCATTTCTCGAGCAGCTGCCTCCATTGCATCCTGTGATGCTTGTTGCTACCTGGGTCTAGCACTATGCTGACCCACAGAGCGCCTAATTGTTCCCAAAGCTGCCTACACTTCTCCGTCATCGGCGTGTTTTGGTTCCTCCAGAGTAAGAGACGTGGGTCGGACAGAAACTGTTCAGTCATGAGCATAAGCATCCTTGGTCCATTGGAGTCTTGTGCTCGCAGCATTTCTCTGACCTGAAAATAATAATACAGCATTATGCAATATTATGCAGTATTACGACATTCTACAATATGGAGCAAGTTCAAAATGTTATTTAAAAGTTATTATGTCAAGGATGTTACGAAACCTTTCAGCCTATTAATATGTTGTATAAGTATAGAATTTTAAAGATATTTCCAACCATGACTAACAAAAGGGTGACTAAGTGCCTACTCCTGAGTAAAGTGGCCGTCAATAAAAGAAACACATCAATATTATTAATATTTAATATAATTATTATGATATATTGAAGTTCTTTTACGTAGGTATATAAATTAGTTCGGCAAACAAACACACCAGCTAGTTGACTATATTCTTACTGTTTTCCATTGACACCTATGCTTAATAAAAATGTAGATGAAGTTGTGACTTGTCTCCAGTTTTCCATTCCTTGCTACACTCTGGGACAAATAGTAGTGCTGTTATTTTAAGATTGTATTCAGTAACATGCAATATATGGTGGACTTACCTTAGAAAACAAGGAGTTGAGTTGTTTATTTGCATTGTAATACGTTCCCTGTAGTAAATACGCTCGTACTTGCTCGCACACCTGAAAAACAATTAATACAGTTAGTAAACAATGGCCACACTACGATCCAGATCGATAATTAGAAAGTGAAAAAGGCACCATATTATAAATATAATTAAAATAGATATTGATAATGTTGATAACATGGCATTGGGAAGTTTTTAATGAATAACAAATATATTCGCTATCATGATAATTTAGGCAGAAATTATAATTATAGGGTCATTGATATTGCTTTGAGAAAGCATACTCCTAGTGTGGATCAATTGAACTTGGAAATACTAAATCGAAAATAAGTTAGATAATAAATAAAATATAAAAGTATGGTCTGCTGATTTTGTAAGACCAAAATTAAGCTTTTTTTTTTTGTTAATTTTAGAACAATTTAAAAAATATTTTTTATTGGATACAAGCTATCTATAACAATGTAAATATCCTTTTTTATTTAAATTTACAATGTACAAGCTGGTTTGAGTTTACTTATGAATTATACGCAGCTTCAATGCATATTGAGAATTAATACAATCATAAATTACAGAGGTAGGTATCTAGAGCCAGCAGTCAAACAACTTCCAGTAAAATGCATCGATTAGATACGGTCATTTGGTTTAATTACATATTTCAAGTAGCATACGTGAGGGTAATATGGTCACTTTCTTATAACTCTACTAAATAACAGCCTTGTTTACAAAGATGACTCTATGATACGATAGCTCTTCATCGGTGAATCAAATAATAAAATTACAAAAAGGCGCTGCTTTATCGACGCCTCCTTGGTCCGAATTCCAACCTAAACCAACTGCAACCGATCTACATCCAATTTTATCACGAAAAGGTTAAATCAGCCCTGTTAGATTAACAAAGTGACGACACAATAATATTTTATGTTCAGATTATAGCTTGTCGCTGTTGTCTATAATGAGCTGGGATTATACCAGTGTAGATTTATAATGCATTTCGAAATATTACATTGTTTTGAAATATGTCATTTATACTTGTGTACAAAATATAATTCACCTGCTGCTCGTCGAGATGCCACGCATGATGTGCGTCAGGCGGTGGTCCAGCGGTAGGGTCAGGGGCGCCGCATATCCTGTTGATCGCGGACCTCGCCTGAAGCACCTCGTCGGCTAGACGCTGCGCTGTAGGCAGCACCTCGGTATGGTGCTCCGCGATTAAGTATTGGACGAATTTCTGCAACTGCTGCCTGTCCATTTGAAGCAGAGTTTCTGAAATGGATTGTTTCATTTATAATTTATCATTTACGTAGGTACATAGGGAATAATATTTAAATTAAACAGAGGACTATGAATGTAAATAATAATAAAAAAAACTACTAATAACATAATTTAGTGACGTTGTGTAATAAATGGTTGAGTAGTAATTTTCAACGTCTGGTGAGTAGGCGAGGCGGCGAAGGTTACCGTGTAATGCAATGTAAGCGAATGCACTACCTCATATCATCTAATCTATCTATCTAAATCTGTCATCTTATGTCGTGACAGGAAAAAGAGGGAAATAAAACAGGAGATTAACAGCAACATTTTCTAAATAACATAACAAAATAATTTTAAAAAATCGAATGCTGAAGAAATTTGCGCCAAACTGTCCTGCGAAAGTAGACTACGTCTTCGGAAGAGAAAATTGGTCATTATTACATCGTCATTATCACCATTACAGTCCATCACAAGGCCAGTGCTGAACATAGAGCTCCTTGAAGGAATGCCACAATGCACGGTTCTGAGCCACTTGCAAGCATCGACTATCTTTTTTTTTATAGGACAGGGTGACAAACGGGCACACAGTCCACCTGATGGTAAGTGGTTGACAGCAACAGGATAAATGTATCCTCGTTTGCGAATCAAAATGCAGATGCGTTGTCACCCGTGAGGACTAAGATGGAATGCCTCTTTTCCAGTAAAAAGAGTCTCCGGTTCTCTACACTCACCATACGAAACACAGCAGTGTTAAGCTGCTATTTTACGCTGGTATTCTGTAAGAGCGTAGTCCTTCCCAGGTCGAGCCGACCCATTCGTGCTACAAATATACTACTAATTAGACGGCTCCGTGGCGCAGTGGCTTAGCAATCAGTTGTTGCGCTGGGGGCCGCGGGTTCGAATCCCGCACGGAACAAGCATTTGTATGGCCTACAAATATTTGTTCCGGGTCTGGATGTTTGTCCTTGTGCAATTTATGTTTGTAAACTGCCTCCACGACACAGGAGAAAATCCTAGTGTGGGGGTAACCTTTTTAGAAAAAAAAAAAAAAATATAGCTGCAGCACGGCTCTACCACGTATAAAAATGCATCTTTTATCTGGTCATCACTCTAGGTCGCTCACCGGTACGAGGCTACGATTCTAGAAACTGTCTTCCACGACGGTTATCGTTATTCGAGCTATCCGGGTTATTAGGTATTTACAGGAATGACAGTTAATTATGTGATTATGTAATTTACTTAAAAATTAAACGTTGATTATTAGTCTACGATTTTCATAAGAAATAATATTTAAGTAAGATAATTTACAACAAATTACAAATTACGATATGAGTAGAATTTTCTCTTTGAAATTTGATTTGAGTGCACTAAATAATACATAAATCTTTATAATATATCCGTTCTACGAGTAATTCTATGCGTAAAAAACAAGTTGCATAATGCGGGTCTAAGCTACAGAACAATAATCTAAGATACTTTGTACTAAAACTAAATTGTTGTAAAGCATAATTTTAGTATTATTATTGTGCAAAAATTTAATGTCCCTCCAAAGAAATCTTAACGCATTTATGTCGCGTTTTGTAATGTATTTTTTTTTTGGAGTTTATGGCCTGGCATCTAGACCTTTAGGCCAAAAATGTAATGTATTTTTGTTGCTTAAATACATGAAATAATAAAGAAAAATGTGAATAGAACAGAATATTTTTTATTCAATATAGATTATGAGAATGCTTATTGAAAGTCATTAATGCTTTTGCCACTGGTTTGGAAAAAATCTCAGCCCTGGGAAAAATCAAGAAGAAACTCAGCGGGGCAGTTTTTTTAAGTATTCATCTATACTCTATATTTATGCAATACAAATTAAAAAAAATAAGGTTATGTTTGTAATGTAAAAATAACAGCTTTTAACTCAATGCATACGCATGTATATACTATACTTATAACAAAAAAACTACTTTTTTTTAATTTTTGTCTGTCTGTCTGTTTCAGCTAAGCTCCGAAATAACTGGACCGATTTTGACGGTACTTTCAAGGGAAGATAGCTGATGTTATAAGGAGTAATTTAGACTACTTTAATTTTAGAAAAACAATTAGGTTCCGCGCAAAAAAATCAAAACCCATGAAACCTAACAGCTAGTTTACAATATAATATGTTGTGCAATTAGAAACAGCATGGTACCGATTACCTCATTCACAGAGGTTAATCTTAATAACAATCATGTACTCTTTAATAGGAGATACAATAACATTTACAATATTTATTGATAACATTTTTTAGACTTTTTGATAGATAGGTCGTGCATATTTACATGGTAAAATTATAAAATACATTGTCCCATGAAGAAATCACTGACTTTTGTGAATCTGGCGGTGTTATGATTTTGTACTTTTACCTTGGTATTACAGAACGTACATCACTATTTATATAATGAAACTATTTTCTTATTGTGTACATAAGGCAATCAATGGGGGGACCTAAGTTCAGCAGCAGACATTTGAGAGGATGTAATGAATGAACCCTTGCTAGGTTAGATATGCATGTGGGAGTGCCACATACATTTCGCGTCAACTGTACCTACTGCAAAAAAAACCAGTGGATTCAACAAGACTCAGCTCCTCCTCATTTATAAACACATTGGTATTTTTGTGTTTAATATTTTGTGTATTAATTTAATAATTTTCGTTTTATTATCGTTCAAAAGCAAATTGTCGACGTCAAACCATTGTACTAATTTTGATATTTAACCGTTCAGGACTGAACATTAGTTATTCCCTACCAGGTAAGGTAATCTATACATATAATAAATCTGTTGAAAAGTCGTGTCTGTAATTCTAATATATTCTTGAAAAAACAAGTCCAGGGGACTAAATAAAGGGTTCTGAAGCCAAATTAGTGGTTTTTAGAATTTTTGTCTGTCTGTCTGTCTGTCTTTCTGTCTGTCTGTCTTTCTGTCTGTCTGTCTGTCTGTCTGTCTGTCTGTGTATTCCGGATTCACGCAAAGACTACTGAACCGATTTACATGAAATTTTGTATGTAGGTAGTCAGTAACCCGGGGCAACTTATAGGTTACTTTTTATCCGATTACGGAACTTCAAAAAAGGAAGGTTAAGTATATTAATTTAATTTAGATGTTAATTTTCTGTTGTATCTTAGTTATTGGCGAAATGACGGGTGTTTTTCAAATAAATACCATATTACCATATTTGTAAATAAAGTTTAAAATATAGTTATAATCTTGGTAAAATAATTTGAAACTACACCGATTTCGTATTCAAAACAGCGCCATCTATCATCAAATGGAAAAAGTTGTATATTTTGCCTTCAGTTACTAATAAATCAAATAATATAAAGAACTTACATTTATATGATTAAATTATTAGATTTTTAAAATTATTAAAAAATTGTAACGTTCAGTTTTTTAGTATTTTTGTTATTTTATTTTAAAAGTGTAATAATTTCAATAGATAATAGTGACGTCTATCAAAAATGTGAAAATTGATAAGGTATTTATTTCAATTACAAATATATATGTAGAATGATAAAAACTGGTCTGTCTGCAATTGTCGCAAAATTTTCATTATCATCATAGTTTTATTAAAGAGATTTTATGTATGTCGTGGCCAGATCGTGGAATTGACCATCTATCATTTCGTGAAAAAACTGAAAAATGACTGAAATGAATGTGTATTTAATGCTATTTGTTGACCATGTCATGTTATAGCTTGACCAAATCAATGAATAGAAATTGTTTGAAGTTATTAGTAACTAAACTAACCAAACAACGTTGCTATTTCATAATATGGTCATATGATCGTCATGAAAAACGATAATGATATCGATCATTATCGTTTTTCACCGCTAGCGTCGCTGATAGCTTATTTTTAACAGAAACAGAACTTTTAAGAGAATTGATATCACTTCATCCCTTATTGATATAATAAATAAATGTTCGTTTCTATTGCTGATATTACTAGATGGTATAGTTTTGGCTTTCATTATTTCATGTAATATTAGCGCCACCTACTTACTTCTAAATAAATTAAAATGGCAAGACATTGATAAAATGAAATAATACAATGCTACTGAATATAGGATATAAATAATTGAATCATTTACATTACGTTCATCCCGCGTTGGAATCAGTGCAGCAAACTCTTTTTTGGCCAAAAACTCTACACCCTGTGCCCAGTAGTAGCATGTATGTAAGCTGCTTTTTTACTTTTCATGGGGCAATATATGCAGTTTTTATTACATTCGTGTTTTCGGGTATGTTGCTTTTTGTTTTCACTCTACCGTAAATATTAAGGCTTGCAAAGATGAGTAGAACTCATTGTTGTCAGCCTATCAAAAGTTCACTGAAATGAACATAGGCCTCCCCCATAAATTGTCAACTAGCTGGATATTTGCTATAGTGGCGGGTTGGCAACCGCAGCTATTATTATTTTGATCTGTTGTCAGGAAGATGATGCAGATCATCCCATCTACTATTTTTTTCCTATGTCGCCTCTTACAACGGGACGATATGATGTGTTGGATTTTCATTCACCGCCATAACAGTGCGAACATTTTTCTATTCCCGTTCATGAGTGTAGTGTTCCTCACGTTCAGTGTATAAAATTTATAAGGAATAAAAGTAATTTTAAGGATTTTATCGCGTTTAATTTTAATTTTTTAAATTCCCGATGGTTTGGGCAATTTACAGCACCCATGGTCACGGGAGGGGTGGGAGAACTGAGGTGTTTGACGACCTGATGTCATAGTTAAAATAGAATAGTTAAAATGCAGTAGTAGTTTGAATTTAATTTTATTAATCATGGAGTCCTTAGCAGATAGTAGCACTCAGCCGTCTTCCCTGTTAAAATTAGGATATTTTTAATTTCAATAGCCTCGCGAATCATCATTGGTAGGATTCGGTGTTCTATTGCAAGGATTTGTTGCATATAATGGTTGGGACGATACTAAACATGTTTACATACTTTAGACTTCCCGGAGCTTCGGTGCTTTCATTCGGTGAGGAGTCAAGATGCGTAAAAAACCCGTAACATTAGTTTTAATCCATGTGTGGTATTCATTATTATAGAACTGTATTTATGAAATTTTCAAGTCTACTTGAAGTAAATAAAAATATCTATATCTTTTTATGGTGCCAGTCAATATTAAATAGGACCAATGATATGAATAAAATGTCTCAAATAAACATTATATTACTTTGTTAAAACTAAATTTACTTTAACTATGAATATATATATATGTAAAGAGTAAAATGTAAATAATAATAATACATTTTGATTTCAAGACTATTTACCTTTCTTATGGATACATCGGAATCGGAAGACGTGCCATATATAAAAATAGTAGGAGTTTCTAGACATATTATAAGTATATTCACGTGTTTCTGTAGCATGTTACCAATCATCTACGTCTAATAGTATTTTAGAATGAAAAAAAATCTCTGACAGACATAGAGACATAGACCTTCACCTTGGTGACTCTAAAAGTGATCGAATATTTCTAAATTTGACACGGAACAGCATTTAATGATGTCCCTAAATTCAAGCGCACGCGAGCGAAGCCGCGGGTAAAAAGCTAGGTCATTAATATAAACTAAGAACAAAAAGGAGTCAAGAGTTGAACCTTGAGGAACACCCATAGATACTACCAACCTGGAAGGGCTACTCCAGGCTACTCGATTTGCAACACTGCGTTCTATTAATTTTTAAAAGGAGACTATAAATTTAAGCGCTATGTTCTTTACACCATAATGCTGTGGCTTCAAGATTAATGTATCAAAGTGAACATAGTCGAAAGCCTTGGGGAGGTCACAAAATATTCCTAAATCATTTTCTGAGTCATCCTGTAGATAAGGCTGACCAGAGTTTATGATACCATGTTTCTGGAAACAGAAAAGCCTTTGTTCATTTTCTCGTGATAAATGCGTCCAATATCTAATACAGGCTATTATAGGTTATAAGTTTGCTCAATTTTAAGCAAATACTTTTAAGAAAATTTTGCTTAGAATTAGGCGTACAATTTTTGTAAGAAAATCAAATTTCGTTATCAAATAATGTTATTTTCTTTCAAATATACGACTGTTTTGAATTGAAGTTCTTCAGACAGTCTGTGTATTATTGAATATCAAGCTTTCAAAACGTCTTCACAAATATCCCCACATAAACGAATATATTAGTACAGATCAGTGTGGTGGAAGAAACGAGCATGCAGACTCTTGTAGTGAACTCGAAATAAAAAGGTTACAGGTTTTGACCCTTGAACACTAAATTCGAATTTGTTCCTTAATACTGATTCTTTTCTTAGGAATCGGTGGTGCACGACAAGGGGTGTCAAACGAAATATCTCACGGGAATAATTGCTAGGCAAGGGAAATTCACCAGTATTTTGATTATGACCTGAATTGAATCAATAATACGGTTTCCTTTGGTTTAAGAAATCACTCCTTTATCGTATAGATGACGAAATTACCTACATAAAAATTGCAAGCCTCAAAATATGTGCTCTAGTGACAGAAAGCACTGACTAAATGGTAATAATATGATCACCAATCTGTTTCTGCTCTTTCAATATACCGTAAAGGTCTACTGTTCACCCATTGTAGGGATGATGGCCACGCTTGTCAAGTGAATCGACGTTTTCTGTACCAAAAGTCTCGTTACTTTGGCATGAGTCTACCGATCACCTCAAGGGAATGGGATCCCACGTGGAGCGGCTTTCGGAGTCACCTCCCTCCAGCTACCACCCGCATAAATTCGACACATATGCTCCACCAACCAATACAACGGCAGATATACTCAAAAGACAGTTATAAGATAATAATAATAATTCGCCATCAGAAAGGGTTTGTGTAACTAACGTTGAGTCTGCCGCCGTCGTCCCAATTGATATTGTACGACGTACGCCGTCGGTATTGGAAGCCATAAGATATTTCTGGTATTGCGCACAGTCGCTTTTTACGATACCCTCGTGATGAAATTGAGTGATGGATTTTCTTTACGTCACCACTACACGGCAAATGATAATAACGTTATAAAAATAAGTAGATGATGCTTGGCAGTTACCTGATATAGGCACACGTAGACGGACTGAATCGGCGTTCCTGATGCGGTACAGTGCCAGCGCCACCACGTGCTGGCACCAGAAGATGTCGCGCGCCTCGCAGCTGCATGTCACGCCCGTTATCTTGCATCTAGTAACACCAAAGTTTTCGTTACGTTTATTTTTCATATAATTAATTAACAAACAAGCACAGAGTGCGCCTTATGGTAAGTGGATGCTGTGGCCCATAGACACCTATCCCACCACATTATAAGCTATGGTTTTGCTACGAAGATGGTGAATCGTCTTAGCGCAGCAAAGTCATTTTTCACTTTTACTTTTGCTCGAGAGAAACATTGAAATTGGATAGGAAGACACGACAAAACAACACGAAAAAAATATCAACAGCAAACATAAAAATAGGAGGACAATACAAACAAAAGCTACTTTTTAGGGTTCCGTACCCAAAGGGTCACCAACGGAACCTTATTACTTAGCCTCCGCTGTCCGTCCGTCCGTCTGTCAGCGGGCTGTATCTCATGATCCGTAATAGGTAGACAGTTGAAATTTTCAAAAAAATAGAAATAAATTAAAGTTTGCTTCCCTACTAGAAACGTGTTATACAACGGTACTAAACCCTCCATGCGCGAGTCCGACTGCGCTAGCGTAACAACCCCATATCATCCCGTGGGCGTCGTAAGATGCGACAGAGGGAAACAAATTAGGAGATGGGCTCAGCGTCTTCCTAATAGACTAAAAATAAAAACTGCGGTAGCCACAACTATGGCAAATATCCCGCCTATGAGGCAATCACTGGCGGAGGCCTATGTACAGCAGTGGACTTTTATAGGCTGTAAAGGTAGCGGTAGAGTAACAAAAGGGTAGCATAAAGGGTGATGACGCGCCTCAATGTTATTGTAGACGGCTCCGTAGTGTAGTGGCTTAGCAATGAGTTGTTGCGCTGGGTGCCGCGGGTTCGAATCCCGCACAGAACAAGTATTTGTATGGCCTACAAATAATTGTTCCGGGTCTGGATGTTTGTCCTCGTGCAATTTATGTTTGTAAACTGCCTCCACGACACAGGAGAAAATCCTAGTGTGGAGGTAACGTTTTTTTTTAATGAAAAAAAAATTGTACGTGAGCTCTGGATTGTTATTCGCAATTTTAAGCAATGAAAGAATGTCAGAATATCTATGTTGGAGAAATTAAAAAAGAAAATAAGAACGTATAACAAACCAACCTACTAACTCCGGAAATTACGGTAGGCCTGCGTTCAGCAGGTCATTTTAAGGAGCTGTTGCTTTGAGTTCAGATAAAGACATAAATATATTTCGCTCTCTACTGCAAAATATAATATTCGCTACTGCAAAAAATATGTCGCTCTACACATTAGAACCTATATATTTATAAGCATACATACATAAACACTCACGCCTGTCACCCAAAGGGGTAGGCAGAGACTATGGACTTCCATTTGGCACGATCCTGACACACCTCTCCCGCTTCCTCCACATCCATATACCTACACATACACGCTCGTCGGTTAAAGGTACTCTTGATTTGGCCCATTTTCAAGATATCGCCAATTTGGTCGATAAACTTTCGCCTAGGCCGACCCTTTCCGACTCTGCCGTTCACCTCTGCAACATAAATTTGCTTTATCAACTCTTTCCTCATTCATTCTTTCTACATGACCAAAGCATTCCTTTCTTAATCCTGGTCACAACATCATCTTGCAAACCACGCTCTTCTCTTATCAAACAATTTCTCACTCTGTCATTCAGATTCATCCATTTATAAGCATGATCATTCATTTATAAGCATTGGAAAAATAATATAAGTTTTAAACATTTTCATTCGGTTACTGCGGCTTTATACTTGGCAACACAATCGCGTGTAATGTTACAAAAAACTGGCGAAGTGTGAACGCACAACAAAAGCCATTATGCTGGTGCACAGTCCTTCACCGTAATAAAAGATTCTTTTTACAGCATTGGCCTGTTCTAACAATGGTCTTGGACCACTTGCCTGTCTCTTTGAAAACGTTTGTCTTGTGTTTGGTGAAAATAATTTGTCGCAACGGCGTATTATTATTCGGTAAGTAAAGGATGAAAGCAGCGTGGCTTCAATTTAAAAATAATTTCGATTAAAACAGTTACCGATGAGTTTGAAATTGTTTAATACACAGAAAAATACTCTAGGCGGAGAAAGAACGAGGCGTTGCGGAGCCGCGGGTTTCAATCCCGCACGGAACAAGTGTTTTATTTTTATTTTTAAAGTTAAAATTTAAAACATTTGTCTTTTAATATAAGGAAGTTATTTTTTTACTATTATAGGCGATTGTTTGACTTATTCCACCCGATGGTAAGTGGTGATGCAGCCAAACACGATAAATATATTTCGAGGGCATGATGTGAAGTCCCTTTAACACGCAAAAGAGCTGTGCAGGGAACTAACATTCCCACTCAGGTATGAGAGAAAGCCTGTGCCCAGTAGTGGGACGTATATAAGCTGCTGTGCTGTAAGCGTTAACTTACTAAAAATGGAGTATAAGCAATTACCTGTCAAAAGAAACTGTAACCCGAAAGAGTCTTTCAGGCTCCGAGCAGGGCGGCACCGCGGCGGGGGCGCGCACAACTCCGCTCAAGTGAAAACCTGTAAGGAAAAAGCAAACTAATTAAATACAACAGAGGATGACACGACTAAAGGATTTTTTTTTTGGTATTGATAATAACTGACTGAGAGCGAAATCGATTTAATTTTGTCATATCTTTGTGATGTTTTCCTTCACCACCTATCAATTACTTTTTATAAAGCAGTTAGTAAGTTTTTTTAAATTAACAACAAGTTAACTACTGCTTTTGCTGTACGCCGTGTATTGTATTTATTAATTTAAAAAAATTAAAAGTATTTTTTTTTTTATTATAACAACCGTATATATTTTCATATGCATTTTATAAAAAACTGTAAATTTCACATTACAAACATTATTCAATAGAATATTGCATTTGCAATGGCATTAGCTTAGTAAAATTAAATACTACATTCCATGTTAAGAACTTCATTAATTTTGTGAAGTTACTTGAGAAACCCATTCACCAAGTTCAAACTTTCAACAAATTTTAGCCCTACGACCAACATAACACGGTTCATATTTACTCAACACAGCACTCTGGTTATGGTGTAATTCAAATTGTTCAATAGAGCGTTGCAGCATTTCAGGGTTATATCGGCGGTTTGCGAAATGCAATGAATCGATTTGTTTCGTGTTTTTTTTTTCTAATTTTAGCCTCTCTTGAAGCCAAATTCGGAAATTTCAATAGTAAGCACCTAGTAACTCTTTCCACTGGACAGATAAGTTGGTGGTACTGTACAGGTATTAAAACATAAGCGAAAGTAAAAAAAAAAGACAATGACACTGATACTTAGATTTATATTAGTCTGTTTCATTAAAATAGTTTAAACTAGAGTCTGGTTCATTCAATAAAGAAGTGCCGCGGAAAATATGTGAACCACAAAACACTATTACTCCCATGGGACCAAAAATTTTGAAGTATAGAATTTGACATCAAATGACAAATTTCGCGATAAGTGTGGAAACCTTAGTTTAGTTATATGTGGTAGAGCCATGTTGCAGCTATATTAGTAGTTGTAGCACGAATGGGTTAGCTCGACCGGGGAAGGACCACGCTCTCACAGAATAACAACGTAAAATAGCAGCTTTACACTGTTGTGTTTCGTATGGTGAGTGTAGAGAACCGGAGACCCTTTTTACTGGAAACGAGGCATTCCGTCTTAGTCCTCAGTGGTGATAACGTATCTGCATTTTGATTCTTAATCGAGGATAAATGTAAATGTCTATGAGCCACAGCATCCACTTACCATCAGGTGAACTATGTGCTCGTTTGTTACTTACATAATATGAAAAAAAGAAGTCGCGGATAAAGTTTCTTCTTTCGTCAAAAACACTCTTCTTAGACCACACTCTTCTTTTTATACGTGGTAGAGTCATGCTGCAGCTATATTAATAGTATAGTTGTAGCACGAATGGGTCGGCTCGACCGGGGAAGGACCACGCTCTCACAGAATACCAGCGTAAAATAGCAGCATAACACTGCTGTATTTCGTATGGTGAGTATAGAATACCGGAGACCCATTTTACTGGAAAAGAGGCATTCCATCTTAGTCCTCACGGGTGACAACGCGTCTGCATTTTGATTCACAAACGAGGATAAATGTAGATGTCTATGGGTCACAGCAACCACTTACCATCAGGTAGACTATGTGCTCGTTTGTCACTTACATAATATGAAAAAAAAAAAGAAGTTGCAGATAAAGCTTCTTCTTTCGTCAAAAACACTCTTCTTAGACCATAGTTTAAGCCCGACATTATGAGTAAATAACTATGTTTGTAATAAGACGGTGTACGTTGTGAAACAGAATTTATACAGATTATTCTAAATTATGAACAAACTTCAAATTTATTTTATTGTAGTTTTACAAAAAAGATACGTAGTCTTTGCATAATCTACGAGTATCTACCGCCAACGCAACGTAATCGTAGGCGCAGCTTATATACATAATGAAAATTGCTTCTTTATGCATTTCAAACGTATAAAATACCCATAAATCTATTTCCCTTTCTAAACACCATTCAGGCAATATTTTGTAAACCACCGTTAGAAATAGTGTGTGTTTACTAAATATTTTACAACAGTTAATATTTAACGAGGTGCGACTTTAACCTTACGACATTTTAGATGACTTAATGATCCAGTAAAATTCGTGATAAATTCAGATCCATTAATGACACGACGACAATTATGAAACAATTACTTGTCTGATTATTTTACTTCATTATTATAATTAAATAAGTCAGGTCGTTGTTTAAAAAGTATAATATTTGAAAAATGAAAATTAATTTAGATGCACTAACATTAATTGATGTTCATTTTTCGCTTGCAGTGGCGGTAAAATTCTTATGAAAGCCTTGATGCGCTACGAGACTGTCAATAGCCGAACCCTGCCTGTCCGAACTCATAGCTGATACAACTGACATTTAAAACCATTACTGCCGAACATTAGAACCGTGGGCGCAAGTGTTCCTTTTCGATTGATTCGATGATTGAGATCGAGATTATACCACTTCCGCCTGTCGAAAGAAATATAATACGAAATATAAATTTATAACGGACTATGCCTATATCGTAGGAAGATTATACGTTAATAAATTGGATAAGTTCGCTGCCCGGCCAGTTCAAAATATATATTTTTAATTGATATCTAATATTTTAAACAAAATCTACAGTTTTTGTTTCATTTACCAAAAATGCAATTCTGTAGAATTTTATTGAATTTACTTTTTCTATCGACTTCAAAAAGGAGCCGGTACTCAATTCGACTGTATGTTTTTTTTATGTGTGTTACCTCATAAGTTTTTACTGGGTGAACCGATTTCGATGATTCTTAATTTTATTTGAAAGCTGGTGCTTCACATGTGGTCCCATATAAATTTGATCAAGGTTTGACCAATGGTTTTTGAGTTATTCTTAATAATTTATGTTGAAGTCGGTTGTACAAAATATTTATTTTAAATTATATAACTACATATTTTATTTATTTGAAGCTATGGTTATTAAAAACTTGATATAATATTCATAGATTATTTACGTGGTAGAGCCATACTGCAGCTATATTAATAGTATAGTTGTAGCAAGAATGGGTCGGCTCAACCGGGGAAGGACCACGCTCTCACAGAATACCAGCGTAAAATGGCAGCTTGTCACTGCTGTCTTTCATATGGTGAGTGTAGAGAACCGGAGACCCCCCATTTTACTGGAAAAGAGGCATTCCATCTTAGTCCTCACGGGTGCCGACGCATCTGAACTTTGATTCTTAATTGAGGATAAATGTGGATGCCTATGGGTCACAGCAACCACTTACCATCAGGTGGACTGTGTGCTCGTTTGTCATCCGCATTTAGGATTTTTTTTTAGTATGTAATGTAAGTAGCCGTGTAGTGGCAGTGTAAGTACATCCACTACCGTCACGTGCCGTGGGTGTCGTAAGAGGCGACGGAGGGACTAAACTCAAGATGAGCAGCAGCGTCTTCCTGATAATAATTCCAAATAATAATAACTGCAGTTGCCAATCCATCTGGCGAGCGTGGCAACTATCAAGAATCCTCCTTATGAGCCAATCGTTGTGCAGGTTGTTCAGCTGTGGATTTTAATAGAATGTAACGGTAACGATATACATAGAACTATTAGAATATAAAACGGGAAAAAATACAATTAAAATTTCTTAACACAAAATAAAGGGACTTTTGAAGTACCGAACTGATGTAATTGGAATCGACAAAATGAGAAAAGTAAGTTCAGCTATTGTTCAGCACAAAAATGGACCGATTTGTAAAATAATTTGTGCAATACTACTCAACGAAATGCGATCAAAATCCCATTCAATTCCATCGCAATTAGGGCAATCACAACGGAGTTGCTCAAAATAATTTATCTGTGGTATATTAAAAAGCAACGGTTTCGCGGTTTTTTCTTTTTGTATACAACACTTTTTTATATATTTTCTTAATATTTAACATTTTTAATTTTTAATAAAATAACATCGTGCGAAAACAAAACTGTGCTTGCTATTTTTAACAGCCCTATCCACCACAAAAAATATTTATTCGAAGTAATTCAATAATAAATATTAAAGTATGAAGTAGGCTTCAATGAAAAGTAAAAAAATATTAAACATTCATTAAATAATTACAGTCTATCAAATGTCCACATGGACCTCCTAATAGAATGATTCAGCCATAGTTGCCACGCTTGGCAGGTGTTTTTTTTTTTGTTGATATCAGGAAAAAGCTGCTTTTTACGACGCTCACGGGGCGATATGGGGTACTCGATTTTTTTTTATAGGATAGGGTGACAAACGAGCACACAGTCCACCTGATGGTAAGTGGTTGCTTGGATTTTTTTATAGGATAGGGTGACAAACGAGCACACAGTCCACCTGATGGTAAGTGGTTGCTGTGACCCATAGACATCTACATCTATCCTCAATAAAGAATCAAGATGCAGATGCGTTGTCACCCGTGAGGACTAAGATGGAATGCTTCGTTTCCAGTAAAAAGGGTCTCCGGTTCTCTACACTCACCATACGGAACACAGCAGCGTTCAGCTGCTATTTTACGCTGGTTTTCTGTGAGAGCGTGGTCCTACCCCGGTCGAGCCGACCCATTCGTACTACAACTATACTACTAATATAGCTGCAGCATGGCTCTACCACGTAAAAATATTATTTGCGTGTAGGATATTCTCACGTCGCCACTATACCTACAAAACGCGTAAAAATATGATCACAAATTGAATATTATACCTTGTAATTCGCGTTCACCTTTAAGTTTGAGCATGTAGGCGGAAACTGCAAAAAGAAGCCGTGTGTAGTGAAATGAAAAAACAAAGACGGCGGTGTTGGCACAGCTGCGTTTTTCGACTGGGGCTGTTTAATCATTTCCTTTTTATTAGGTTTCCTTGCAATACGCCAATAAACTCTTTTTGATTCACACGGTTTTGGTTTTTAACCGACTTCAAAAAAGAGGAGGTACTCAATTCGACTGTATGTTTTTTAATGTGTGTTACCTCGATAACTTTTTTCTGTGTGAACCGATTTCGATGATTCTTTTTTTATTTGAAAGCTGGTACTTCTCATGTGGTCCCACATAAATTTGATCAATATGTGACCATTAGTTTTTGAGTTATCCTTAATAATTTATATTGAAGACGGCTGTACAAGATTTTTAATTTTACCTTGTCTAATTACAAAAAATGCATTATGTGTTAAAGAAATTATAACAAATCACCTTAAATTCTATTACCAATATCAGCTTATCAAATGTTCAGAACTAAACATTAGTCTCTCTTTCCATAGATTGCCTCAGTGGTGGGATACTTTCCACCCGTTGCAAACCGGTTGGCAACCGCAGCTTTTTAAGGTTCCGTGCCCGAAGGGTAACCAATGGACCCTATTACTAATTCTCCGCTGTCCGTCCGTCCGTCTGTCCGTCAGGGCTGTACCTCATGATCCGTAATAGGTAGACAGTTGAAATTTTCACACAATGTGTATTTCTGTTGCCGCTATAACAACAAATATATAAAAATAAATTAAAAATTAAAGCGGACTCCCCTACTAGAAACGTGTATTATGATAATACATAATTTAAAGATACATACCTAATTTTAGGTATATAGAGTTCCTACATGATATAGTGTAGTGGATATTCCTACACTGCCACTAAGCGGTTAATATTATTAATAATACGCCAATGAGGGCTCCACGACTTTTTGTGCCACCAGGGCGGCGCCACTAGAAAGTGAGGTTTAATATTTGACAGATTTCATAGCGGGGACGTTAATTTGGTCAGAAAATATAAAAGTTATTGTTTCTTTTTGTACTATTAGCTATATTTTAAATTAATAACATTAAAAATAAATAAACCAAACCACAGATATTCATAAAAGTAGAAAAATTAAGAAAATACTTCAAAATTTAAAAAAATAAAGAGCAAACCATTGTTTTGTGTATTAATTAATAGAATACTCTAGAAACTGATAAACTTTTATTAAAAACCAACTTCACAATTAAATTACATTGTATAACAAAAAACTGTACCTCAGTGTCAACTAGCGACATCTGGTGAGCAGAAAATTATTAGCCCTCAATGAGGTGTATGTCTGTAATATAGAAATAACTGCCTTATATATTAACATGTGGGGGTTATTTACTTAACATGCATAATCATTTCTAAAAATTTTATCTCTCTGCCTGTCTGTTTGTCCGGGATAATCTTCGACATGGCTGAACCGATTGTAATAAAACTTCACGAACTGATAAGAAGCAATACCGGGAGTGATCTGGGCTAAATTTTTAGGAAAAACTAGGACATTTAAAAAAACGAACCATTGATGGTTTTAAAGTATAAATAACGCTACACTTATAAACCTACCTAGGCGAACCAAGGGCGGATCGCTAGTATGTCATAAGAAAAATAACGACTTTAAAATCTTAATTTTTTCTCCGTACTGTCAAAGTGTTTCATCTCAACGCGTTTGTACAAAGTTATATCGGATACGGTTGGGTCTGAATCTAACATATTCCTCTCGATTGCGTTATGTATCTCAAAATAATGACATCTTCCGCAATGAATACCTTACATTATACACCATAAAACAAAAAAGAAATTATTATGTAAAATAAGATGGCCTCAACTTCCAATACTGCCTGACCTCTGGAAGAAAAAAGCCTGAAGGAATTGCAATGGTAATTTCAAATTACGAAACGAACCAGTTTCGTTCAGTTGTATACAAAATAATGGTCGTAGCTTTTATTTAACACTACCTGCCCTCTAGAAGACAACAGGGGTGAAGATTTACATGTATTGCGAGATCAATCTATTGTTGGCGTAACAAAGCAATGTTTATTAAATAAAACGCTTGTGTACACATACAGTAGGTCGACCTTGTAAGCTATCCAGGTCAGTGGCGAGGTCAAGGCAAGCTCTGCACCCATTGTGAACTCTACGGTAGAGCATTGTTAAGGGAAATTGTTTGATTAACCTAAACTTATTGTATTCGGCTATTTATAACCTAAAAAGTATTTCGAATGTTGTTCTTATACTAAAATACCTCTTTCTATAACTAGAGTTAAAAATAGAGTTTTAGTCATATGGTCGGCAAAAATCTTTATTCGCTACATACAATATTAGTAAATACAATGATTCTAAAGAGATTGTATTCACTAACGACTTAGTTACCAGCGTACCTGGAGCATGGAGCTGACTGCAAACTTTAGATTCATTAAAGAATTAATCTTAACAACAAAATTAAACTAACTAATTTTAGATTCATTAAGATAGCAATGTTATGACTTCCGATAAGTCCCATATAAGACATAATAGTAAGGTTTATGAAATATAGCAAACATGTGAATTGTGCATTATATTGATAGAAATGGGACTTGAAATTAACACTATTACCATTTTCTTGACATTCCATTTAATACTTGTTTCTATTTTACTGCCTCTAACATTATGTTCTTGCGTTCTTTCGTATAATTTATATTATGTAACTGACTGGGCGAAATCACAGTAAAATAATAACGAAGTGGTCAGTGGCTGTTTATTTGTACAAAAAATGTATATAATTATAATGGGGCCTATACATCATCGGCCATGATAGAAAGAAAGAAAATAAACTTTATTAACACAGCAGTGCATGCACATTTACAAAAGGTTAACAGTAAATTATATATATATACATGAATACTGTGCCAAAACAGGCTTCCGCTCAGCATTTGTCATGACATACTCGCAAGGAGCATGTCAAGAAGCTGGTCTTCCGCGGACACCTATTGTAGGCATTACGCATCCTTTCCAGAAGACACTAACTTAAAATTCAGTAATTATTATAGGAATGTGTTTATGTGACTTGGGTGTCTCTCGAAAGGGTGCACAATACTTTTTAATGGTTGTCAAAAAAAAAGGGATAATACAAGTTTAAAAAATATTGGAATAGTACTACCACTAGCGATCACGATCGTGTAGAGGTCATAATCACCTATAATTGCCCATGATCGGTGATAATCGAACGTAATGGTCGCTGTGTCGGTTTTTCAGACAAACATAGGAAGTTCGGCCATGATCATGCGCGCGTATACATGATCGCCTATTACTCAGTTTATATTTGTTTACGGTACCCACAGTGAGGGCACGTGCTACTTTGCCATAGTTTCTTTTTAGGTTATTAATTTAGGTACAATAAAATGTCGGAGACGAAGTCGACTAATGACGAAACATTTAAATTCATCAAATTGTATCAAAATGAACCCGCAATATGAAATGCTCGACACACACGGTCAGTTAATCTGATCAGTTGGACTGATAGTTTATCTGATCAGTTAAAACGGATGTAAGTCAAAACGATCATGTTTAATTGACCGTGCGCCCGTAAAAAACCGTTTGTGGCCGTCAGTTAAAAGTTTCAACTTCAGATTTCACAGATCACGATCAGTTTTTGGATGTAAGTCAGTTCAACTGATCAGTTTAATTGATCATGCGTCCGTGAAAAACCTTTGGTGGCCGTTAGTAAAAAGTTTAAACTTAAGATTTAACAGGTCACGATCATTTTTTGGACGTACGTCAGTTCAACTTATCAGTTTAATTGACCGCATGCCCGTAAAAAAATCCGTTGGTGACCGTCAGTTAAAAATTTCAGTTTAAGATTTTACAGGTCACAATCAGTTTTTGGATGTACGTTAGTTCAACTGATCAGTTTAATTGACCGTGCGCCCGTAAAAAACCGTTGGTGGCAGTCAGTTAAAAATTTCAGCTTAAGATTTCACAGGGCACGATAAGTTTTTGGATGTACGTCAGTTCAACTGATCGTTATCATCGATGCCCTATAAACTTACCTACTTACCTACTTACCTTGTTCTATTTCGCCTTCTTTGCTTCCTTTATTTTCCACCACTCTTTTATGGTGTACATTTAAAGAATGGTTATATTATAATTAAATAAATAGCGGCAGTTGCTATGGTTTCAATCTCGTACAAATGACAATACAAATATGCAGGATGCACGATTTTGTGGGCAGCCCGCGCAATGATTGTGACAACCATGCCCCTTTCTGTGGTTGTCAATCATGGCCGATGGTGTATAGGCCCTATCAGAATGGCTGAACCGACTGTAATGAAACTTTAGGAATGAGAGAAGAGAGCGATGCCAGGAGCGATAGTTTAACCAAAAATCTTGAATATTAAATATAATTTCTTGAACATGTTTATGTTATGTTTACATAAAGGAAAAAGTAGATAAAATAATAATCATCTTAAATGTAAATAAGGCCACATTAATAGATCCCATCCAGGCGAAGCCGGGGCTGGTCGCTAGTATAATAATATTTGGGCTTACTTTTGTTTATTGACAATTTTTAAAAATTTTAAAATATTTATAATATTTTATTGAAACATTTAAAATTGCTAACCAATTAACACATTGGTGTAAGTTAAGCCTTTAGAAAGTTGATTCAAATAACAAATTTAAACAAGAACCACTTTCGCTCAGTTATTGGCATACCGATGAAACATATTTCACGTTTTACGATTACACTTAAGTGAAAATAAAATTAAAATATCAATAAGTAGTAATATGATAAGCATAATGTATAGAATGTTCACAAAATAATATTATGGGCTAATGCTAATATCTATACAAATAAATAAAATTGAAGTGTCTGTTCGTAATGTCAAAATAACAGCTTTTTACTTGATGCACATGAAAATATATACCGTACTTATAACAAAAACACAATTTTTAAAATTTTTGTATGTCTGTCTGTCTGTTTGTTCCGATAGCTGATGTTATAAGCAGTAACTTAGGCTACTCTAATTATAAATAGAGTTAGGTACCGCGCGAAAAAATTAAACCTAAAATTCAACGCGGGCGAAGTCGCGGGGAACAGCTAGTACGTAATAAACTTAGGTTCAATTTTACTTTCTTTAATTTTGTTTTAATTATCTCTAATATTCGGACTATGTACCTACAAGTAGAACTTTTTTTTTCAATTTCCAAAATAAGATAACAAGTGAACGCAGTATACAAAATACCCAAAAAAGTTTTCAAAAGCAAAGAAATCTTTACAATAATGCATAAATTACATGTATAAAATGATTTCAAAATATTTTTGGTGTACCATGAAATTATAAATGGGCATAATGGAATTTTTTTTGTAAAACGAACGTAGCGTGGGCTAGCCTATTAGTTTTTGTTAACGACTGTACTTGTTAGAGTTCTGACGGTTATAATTTTTGTGTACGTTTTTACTGTATTTTTGTGCTATCTGCGGCAATGCCAGCATTTTATTGTTCTTTGTTTGAATTTTTTTTTCAGAACATAGATAAATAAAGTTTCAGAATAACAAAGGCATAATGTCTGATGACCGTAGGTTTTGATTTTTATTGCCTAAATGAAAGTAATAGTAATTATTTCCAATTTTTTATTTGTTACAATTGTAGCTCTTAAATTCAGGAATATTTTTTATTTTTATTTTATCATAGATACATTATTAGCCCTAAAGTAATTAAATCAGGAATTGAAAAGGTAAAAAGGTAAGAAATAGGTACTGAATTATTGAGCGTCACTGATACTAGGGCCAACACAGAACCCACACCAAAATCTACCGGTAAATGAATCCAACAAGTACTAACTTCATTTACTTCATTGAATTCTTAAGATTATACTTTCGATAACGTTCTGTAATAAGTTTCAATCGAGTACCTATTACAAAAATAAAGCTAAACTATAACGCCACGAATGTAGCGCCATTTTGAAACCGATACCTTAACCAGAACCGAAACTGTACCGAAAATTGCAACTTGTTTGAAACCGGTTTTCAATTCCTGGTTTAAATACCGTTTAATTGATCAGAACGATCGGTCGACCGGAAATCATAATTGCAGCACTAACTTGTCGTTCTATTTATCTTTAAAAAAGTAACAGTAGAAATGAAGGCACTTAAATTATCTCATACAGCACAATATTATTATTCACTTGAATTTCTACAGAGTTCAAATCAGATGGCCCACTTTTAAAGCGCACAAGGCGCTTGTGTGAAGCGACTTAACCGGTTTGTTTACATTAATCACAGCGTGCTGCTGAATGTGTGCGTCTACGTAACGTTTCGTTGTGTGAGTTATATATTTACGTCACTTTGTTTACATCCATCTTGGTGTGCGTCCGGTATATTATGGAATAAGTCGATTGCGCAGTAAGCTAACCAATCGTTACTAACTCTTTACGGACAATCCATCAGAAAGTCGCTTGACTATGACTAGTTTCTGTGAGGTTAATGATGTTAGCCTATACGGCTCTTACAGCTTAATCGAACTCAGAGCAATAAAAAGGGGGGGGGGGATTATTTATTTTGAGTGGGATAACATTGTGTTCAGTGATCACATCATCATCACATCAACATCATATATTCCTTGATGTCGCCGAAAACCGCAACATGACGGGTTCAGAAAGTCGCTTATTTAACTACATCAGTATAATAGGGAAAAAATATGCTTAAATATAGTACACCAAAATGTCAATAATTTGTCATGGTCATGGGATTCAATACAGTTCAGAATGGTACGGACGGCTGTCTTAACTGTTCACACGCGGTGGAAGTGAAACCTTCGGAAAAGGAGACCGATATAAAAAGAAACACTATATACGGTATTCTTTCTCATTCTCTCGCAGGCTAATTTTTTTTATAGAAAAGGGGGCAAACGAGCATGTAGCTCATCTGATGGTAAGTGACCACCGCCATGAACCTTCGCAACCCCAGGGGAATTGCAGGTGCGTTGCCGGGCTTTTAGAAAGGAATAAGCTCTTTTCTTGAAGGTCCCTAAGTCGTATCGGCCCGGAAAAATCGCCGTTGGTAAACAATCCCACAGAGAAGTTGTACTAGGAAGAAAACTCCTAGTTAAACACACAGTGGTGGACCACCAATTATCCAGATGGTGATGGTATCATGAATTTTGACGCGATGAGCTTTCGTGATATTCGGCGGCTGAAATTAATCCGAAGAATTAATCCGAACAATTCTTCAGAGCACTACCCGTGGTAGATTCGACATAAAATGCAAAGGGATGCAACATCTCTATGTGGCGTCAGTGAATCGAGCCGATCAGAAAGAACTCGGTCGCCGATTCGAACCGCTCTGCGCTGGATGCGGTCAAGTGGAAGGAGCTGGTACTGAGGTGCCCCGGTCCAGAGATGAGAACAATATTCCATATGAGGCACTTGCGCTTGTCTCGCTGTGCGGAGCATGCAAAGCTTTTTAGAGGCCAATTTGACCTTCCTTTCCAAGTGACCACGAAACTGCACGCTATTCGATATATCGACGCCGAGGATTCCGATGCTAGCGGACGCAGCAAGGGGAGTGCCTTTAAACTGAGGAGATACGACAAAGAGGTTCTGTTTAGCGGTAAACGCGCAAACTTCTGTCTAAATCCTATAAATGTGTGTATATATTTGTAAATTTTAGTGTCGCTTCAAATCTCAACGATTCTAAAAAGTTTTCACTTCAAACTATATGATATGGTTCGTCCCAAAATAATACTTTCATTACATGGTTACCTTAGCGCAATACGTCACGTGGGTAAGAAAGGCACGTGCGCGTGTGGGTGTGTTCGCGTGCCGACGTGACGTCACGTCGTTTCGTCACGCGACACGCTGGTGTGCGTTCTGCGACGTACCGAATAAAGTAGTGTGCGTATCGCAGACCCGTCAACTCAATGTTACATTTTTGTGACCTTAACCGTCAGATATTTTGCAAGAATTGTCGTTTATGTAATTATAATGCTTGTTTTATACTTATTTATAGAAACAGAAAACTTTAATACAATCTTATTTCTTAACAAATAATGTGCTAGCAATGTATTATTAAGATACTAGTTTCATTGCTGTTAATCCATTGAAACTGGGACGAATTCTTTTTTAATTGCAAGATAATTAACAGGAATAAAATATTGGAATAATCTTTTGGCCGAATATTATTTGGCTCGAATTCCGAACGAAACAAGAGCCATGCTGCAGCGGCGGACATTTTGTTTGGCCTACGGAGCCGTGCCTTTCACAAATAGTGTAAAACTCAATGGTGTAAAATTAAAATTTTTTCATTGTTCCATGTACTTTTCATGTATAAGTACAACCATACAGAAATTATATAATTTAGTGTAAAAATAAAATATAATAGGAAATTTTATTCAAATGTAAAAGACTAGAGGTACCTACATTATTATTTATGTATTTAAAGAGTTAGATAGATATATAATTTTAAAATTGCTAATAACAAGTAAATAATTAAATTATTAAGTAGGATCTACAGCTTCCCTTAAGAAATACTGATTGTAGTGTTTACATTTCGTGTCTAGATTCCAGCAGCCGCACACTGCCACGCACTAACTAGGTACCTATATAGTTTAAAATACGTAAGTACGGTAATATACTTAAAATACGTAAGTTTATAAAAAGAGTTTTAATTGTTCTCTATCGAAAATATCGAAATACGACAACTTCTTAATTATCGAAGTACGAGATACGTATTAACCATTGAATAATCATTAAAGGGTACAAATTAATAATGTATTCTTGTCATCTTAAAATTAAAATTTTATTATTGATATGTTGATTTTATAAAGATACTGATTGGGAGAGATATTTAAAAATAATAAGTGTCGGCATTATGAACGAAAAGCGCGCAATTATTTTTGGACACAGTGAAAGGGGGAGCCGGTTGTTTGCGCACAAGTTAGTGTTGGAGCGTGTGGGAACATCTGCGACTGTTGCAAATCTCTCCTGGGGGACACATCGCAAGCAAGACGACGAACGTAAATTTTCGCTAAGTGTGGATATAATGTGTTAAAATATTTACGTTAAATTTTAAGCCAAAATAAAACAAAAAAAGAAGGGCTTCCGTATAGCATCTTTCATTTTGTACGTGGGCCACGATTGAGGTATATTGACCATTTCACTGTCCCGTGAGTCATATTATGAACATTTCAATAGTTTAACTATTGTGTCTTTTACGCGGACGGGGAAGTTGTTATGGTAGGAGCACGAATGAGCCGGCTTAACCGGGGAAGGACCACGTTTTCACAGAATACAAGCGTAAAGTATAAAAGTAATGTGCTTATTACTCCTGTTCCGTATGGTGAGAGTTAATATTTACAAATAATGGATATCGTATAACTACAACATGTTATTTCATAGAACTCTGTTTGCCACGTAAGGATTACAGTGTTAACGTTTTAAATCATACATCCTAGTACATGAGGGTAATATGGTCATCCGGTTAATATGATCACTTTCTTATAACTCAAAAACTACAGTATTGTTTGTATAGATGGCTTTGTGATGCGATAGCTCTTCATCAGTCAATCAAATAATAAAGGGTCATAAGTCACATTATAGCAAATATTTTAGTCAATTTTAATTTATAGCAAATATTTTAGTCAATTTTAATATTGTGTAGAGCAGTTACTTTTTTTAAAGTTTATTTTTCGAAGTGTTCCCAGTTGTTGCCAACAGTTGTTTACTATTTTTTTTTCTTAATATATTTGTTAGAGTATAACTGTAGTTCGCCCTTTTTTATGTTTGTCATGTTAAAAATGCAAATTTGATATTTATTAACAATTTAATGATTTGAAATATCCCATTTTGAGGGGATTTTTTAAATTATTTTTGTTATATATCTCCAGCACATTATGAAAAGTTTTGTGAAAGTCGCGTTTTTTTTTTCGGATTGTCTTACAAAGGTCAACATTACAATTATTATATTATTTATATATTTAATGTGGTAAGACATTAATTTTCGCCTTTTTATAACGTTTGAAATAAAAATATTTGTGTTTTTAGTAATTGTATACCACTTTGCGTTTTTGTCTCCGTCCTCCTCCTAGTTTTGGTTTTATAGTGCGGCCAAAAGCTTAAGGTGACCATATTATCCTCACGTACTTATATCCCATAAGGGCGTGGCTCTCTTGCAATCGAAATCGGAATCGGAATCAAACGCACCTGCCGTACACAGGTGACGGAAAGCTATTAGCACTAACACGGAGGGTGAACACCCATTGTTCTAAAATAAGAAAAAAAATGGGCGTGGCGCCATCTTTTCTCCTATACGGGAAATTGACTTTTGCCTTTCAAACACGTCCGAAGTGCTAGAAAAAAAAAAGATTAAACTTTCGAGCGTTTTCATGCATAAAACATGATCTTATGCTAAATTTCAGTTTAACTTAATTAATGGCTAATGTTTTCTTATATTTACGCGAATACTACACATGAAACTAATAATTTTACGACACTATTTTACTGCACCCATGATTACTGGGAGGGGGAGGGGGGGGGGGGGGATTTGACTGTTCGATGTCTTAGTTAAACGGACGAAAATCGGGACATCAAAAACCTCAGTCCCCTCGTGACCCGAAACATCGCAAATTAAAAAGTTTAAATTAAACGCAATAAAATATGTAAAATTAGTTTAAATTAATTTATAAATAGCTGATATTTCGATCAACAGATAAAATGATCCAACAAATAAATTATACATAACCTGTTGGTATATAAAGATTACAAATCTTTAATTCGTTTATGGCGTATTTTGTTCTCTCTCTATAACTTTAATGGGATGATTAATAAATTAGCCGTAAGACTAAAAAAGCAAAATTTTAACATAGAATATTGGAAATAAAAATAAGCGTCACCTCACGTATACACGGGTACATTCCAAAATTTGAACAGTTATCAAATGTGTTAATATTATGATTGTACTAAGACCACTAAATTGATTAACAAATATTGTATATTATGTTATGTAAATAAATATTAACAAATATTACTTCATTATTTATTGATTACTAGCGATTCGACCAGGCGTGACAAGAGTGATTTCTGGATATCGACAACAGCGCCACCTACTGTGTCCAAATTGCTAAGAAACATCCAGGTGACCCCATAAGTATCCCATTGAAATTTTAACAAAATTGGTCAAGTCGTTTAGGAGGAGAAGAATTACGAACACACCCGAAATTTTATATATAAAGATATTACGCTATAGCGAAATACGAGTTCGGTAGTCGGTATCAATGAAATTGTTACTTGCATTTTTTATTGCCGTGTAGTGGCGATCTCGTGAGAGGCGACAAAGGAAAATTGTATGATTTTTTATAGAATAAGGGCGACAAACGGGCACACAGTCCACATGATGGTAAGTGGACCTTGGCCCATAGACATCGACATCTATCATCTATCCTCGATTAAGAAACAAACTGCAGATGCGCTGTCACCCCTGAAGACTAAGATGCCGAATGCCTCGTTTCAAGTAAAAAAGGGAAACACAGGAGCATTAAGCTGCTATTTTACGCTGGTATTCTGTGAGACTGTGGTTTCACCCCGGTTGAGCCGACCCACTCGTGCTACCACCATATCATAGCACCAACGTGGCTCTACCACGTACAAAATACACTACTACTATCTAATAAAGTACGTCATTACCTTACATAGAGTATTTACATATAAGGCGGAAATGACAAACAGGATTGTCGTTGAACATCAACAATGTCGCATGCGAAGTTCAGTTCTACCCGCTTGGCAGCTGGCATCATTTAGTGTTCCTTGTTGCTAACGTGAAAACCCACCTATGGCAATCCTATATTTAATTAGTTCGTCGGTTGATACCTAGTGTAATTATCGTGAGTTAAGCGAGCTTAGAGTAAATAAGAGTAAACATTACAGCTTATTAAAGTCCACTGCTGAACATACCTCCCACATAAACTGCCTCATAGGGGGGATATTTGCTATAGTTGCGTCACTAGGCGAGCGGGTTGACTACCGTAGTTTTTTTTTTTAATTTTAATCATTATTAGGAAGACGCAGCTGCTCACTGTCGCCTCTTACGACACCCACGGGATGATATGGGCGGGCTAGTGGATATTTTTACACCACCAGTATACGGTAAATAATAGTAAGTTTAAGGATAATTTATCATCCCCTATTAAGAAAATTTTTTTTTTATAGGATAGGTTGACAAACGAGCACACAGTCCACCTGATGTTAAGCGGTTGCTGTGACCCATAGACATCTACATTTATCCACAATAAAGAATCAAAATACAGATGCGTCTTCACCGGTGAGGACTAAGATGGAATGCCTCTTTTCCAGTAAATGGGTCTCCGGTTCTCTACACTCACCATACGAAAACCGGCAGTGTGAAGCTGCCATTTTACGCTGGCATTCTGTGAGAGCGTGGTCCTTCCCCGTTCGAGCCGACCCATTCGTGCTACAATTACACTACTAATATAGCTACAGCATGGCTCTACCACGTATAAAAGTTACAGCATCCGATAAATGACTTAAGTACCCGAAACCGGTGAGAGAATTTTGGTATTCTCCTTTTAACGTAAAAAGTTACGGATTTAAATAATAATAGGATAGTAAAATTTTTGTTTCTATATTCCGTACATCAGTCTGATGGTAGATAGACAGTGATAGATAGATAGGCTTTCCAGCATCTAACAATGGCATGACCTCGGGTGAGGATGGTTACCGTGCGGTTTCTGAAAGCGTGTGAGCAACTAGTGCTACCAGTAGAAGCTGTTGAATTTAATATTTTATGCTGGCTGGAGAGTGGAGCAGAAATGTGGTGGTGTTAGTCTTTAAGAAATATTCTATAGAAGCCGCGCCTACGTGCTGTTTTGGAAACATAATATCAAAAAAATAATATTCAAATAATAAATCACATGCGGACTCCCACGACTTCCGGCCTCCCGAACATGCCGATAAGGCCAATAAAAGGCCTCTCATGTGTCTTATTGAAAATCTCTCAGCGAGCTATGGAGAGTAATGTTATGCTTAAAGATTCTTTGCGTCCGTCTGTTAAATATGCGCAGTAGAACTAGAATAGCCCAACGGGTCAGTAAATGAAGTGGCAATAGGCTAGCCGTACATAGTAAAACTCGAACGACCGACAAGCAATGGGGAATAAACGTTATGAAGTGGGAGCCTCGTATCGACAAGCGAAGTGTAGGGGGGTGTGTAGGGTAACCCCACTAGGTGTTTACTACTGGATATGGGCCAACCCCGTTGTAGGATTTGCTGCAATCACCAAGTTAGCAGACGACTATATCGCTATATCAAATAGATTGCAATTTCAGAGTTATCGCACCTTTAACTCTGCTCCTTGCCGTTGGTCTGTGTATTTTACGCCTAGCATGAACGATATCTCCCTTTTTTTCTAGAATATCCCATGGTCACCTCTCACGAACCCACGTAACGAAATGAGGTCATTGAGAGTTGATTATATTTTTATTAATAATGTTTTGTGTCGAAAGACTTTGTGCCATTTTATACTTTTAAAATATCTCAAACTATTTGTTTCTAAACGAAACTAGAATGACTTTACAAAATGGTAGTGAAGTAAAAAAAAATCATTACAAAATAACACAAATATTAAATTTAATAAGTTTAATAACTTTGAGCACGCTTAATAAACAGTGGAGCCAGCCCTCACTGTTGACCGCTTTTTTGTGACCACATTGCAGGTACGCATTAAAATGGCGACGCTACCCACTGCAACCGCTCCCGATGTAAATGACCCCACATTAGCTGTGCACGTTAAATAATATCCGGACGGACAAATTTATTGCTCGCAAGTGCTTTCCACAATGGTGGGCAGGGAAGTGAATAAAAAAAAAAAAAACAAAGTGCGTTCGCTTGTATGCGGGCCAGATGTGTACAGGTAATAAATTCACCGGACATGGCCGTTACTGATTATGTCTTTAGATGTCAACTTCATTACCATACTAATGCAGGTATATCTTATCGCTTGTAATTATTTAAGAGGTAAGCACAGTATAAAACGTGAGATCGCATATAAAATATTTTGTTATCAGTAGTTTTGGGTTTTTCAAGAAGCTGTCGACATTTATATAACAGATAAAATAAAATGGTAATTAAAATAAAATGTGTACAATTACAATTTGAAAACTTTTAAAGCCTGAACGCACTTAAGCGGCAGGACTCGGCGGACTATTCCATGCATCACAATGATGAATAGATGTATATGCATACCAATGGAAGGTTAACAGGTTGTTACTTTATATGATAAGTAATATTAACTTGTGCCTAGCGTATGGAATTTGCGCGTTCAATCTATAAGCAGGCTCTTAAACGTTCAAAGCGGCTGTCGACCTCATTAAACAAAGGAAGGGAAACTTGAGGAAGTTCATCACATTTGGCACTGACTCAATCACTATGATATTATTTTGTTACATCCCTTTAAGGATTTTAATAAGTTTCAAATACTGTATTTATATGTACTCCTAAAAAAGGTCTAATATGCGCTTTATTGTGATCAAATTACTGTTTGTCCTAGATTTTGGAATTTCTTAGTTTCCATTTTACACAGCAGGGAAGTGGTGTTTCGCTCACTTTGTACATGAAATATAAAGATACATCGCTGGAATCATGGAGAACCTAAGGAAAAGCCTTAGGTTCCCCTTCTGAGAGGACCTGCCATTATCTCCTATCTCCAAGCAATGCGAATTTTTTGATGTAGCAATTTTTACGACACACTATATCTCACTATGTAATAATATAATACACGCGATACTTCGTGTTATCAAGTAATAAGTCAATAAAGAGAAATGTAAAAGGAGTGATACGGAGTACTTAATATGTAGGTAATGTTTCTTTTTTACATTTTATTTTATTTGCCACACTTTTTTTATTTTGACAATGGCCAAGTTGACAGCGATGTTTAAAATTTGTTGCGCTATGGCGCAATTTTGAGTTAACACAATGAGCCAGCGCATTATCTAGTGGTCTAGCAAAAACATGTCAAGAAACCCATGCCTATAAAAAAAGAAAAAATAATTCCACAAACGACCAACCTTCACGGATAACAATTCTGACTGTATGGTGAAGAAAAATGCATCGAAAATTTCTGCAGTATTTGCAGCACAAGAGTATCAGATCCATGCGCGGCTATCAACTTACCAATAATACCACTGGGCGTGGTAATGAGGATGGACAGTACTTTGAAGAAATTAACACCTCTAGAGTCTAGACACGTTCTTGGTGCATATCTCAGCAAGCGTAAGGAAATTATTTTGATAATACATTAGCAATTAAAATTACACTTAAATACATCTTAATTTATAATTGTATGCTTTTAGGAAGATACTTTAATAAATCTTCTTGTTTCTTCTTTATGATCCCGTGAAAGTCTACAGCTGGACACTGTGTTCTTTCATTGTGAGGAGGGTTCGCCTTAAACGTCACGCTTGGCAGCGCTTTGACCCTGCTGCTCGTCATCAGTCTGAGTATTTTTTTTTCTCTTTGTTTGGCCCACCTTTATTCATGTTTTAAAGTTATAAAAGAAGTAAACAGTAGGTCTGTACCTTTGAAATTGCTGTTAAACAGTACTGGCCTGAGAGCCAGTACAAAATGCCTTTCAAGAATTTGTTGCCTCCCGTCCAGCTGAAGGGCATAAATAAACTGCCACTGCGTTGGCAAATGAATCGATAGCGTGGGTGATTACTTTGATTAATAGAAATAACAGATATAGAAAAAAATATAGGTTAACTTATTTCATAAAAAACGGCAATTTCATAGGTTAAAGACTTAATTTTATCTGTGTAACGTATCTTGCCTCAAAAAAATAAATAGATTATTGAAATGGTTACGTCCAGTAGTAGACTGGCTGAAAGTTATGATAGTACAATAAAATTTTGCATAAAATTTGCGCAAAAAATGTTAAGCATTGGACAGCCGTTTGATTATTTATATAATACGCAATATCTTGCCTCAAAATGATGTTATTTATAATTACTAAATCAATCGACGCGCGTTTACACGCGTAGCTGTTACGTCAAACCATTTCTCAGACAAACTGAACTCGAGTATTCGAGCGTAGATAAACACTGTTGTATATTGAGTATTGACTGGGAGTTCATTGTATTCAACGTAAACAGTGTGAGAGGTCTTGGATACTGCCTAAACAAGATGGCGGCTGAAGAATGTGGGTGAATGGTTCCTGATTTAAAAATAACCTTAAAGCTTTTCTTTCGCTTTTTAGACAACTGAAACATTTACCAGATACCACCTAAATACCTTCAATTCATCACTTTTTAATAGTTATATAAAATTAAACGCGCAAAATCGCCACGCACAAAAATTGACGTTTCGCACTCAACATCCAAATAATACCTGATAGGTCATTGCTATTCTGTTCAAATAGTCCTGGCTATGGCTTACCTCATCCATGCAAAAACAAAACCCAGAACACGGCTAAATAATCTCACCTTGTAATTAATGGTATAATTTTATTTGATTACTATTTACTATCTTTCAGCTGGCACCAGTGAAATTGTTGATTGCAATTTGAACGTAATCAAAATAGACGAGCTTGAGTAAAAAAAAGAAGTTTTGAGAATACGTAGACTGCCAACACAATCCGCCGTCAGCGGATTCATATTTGCTCTAAACTGAGAAGAGGCCTGTGCCTAGAAGTGGTATTATATACATAGTTACCATGTTTTAGCAAAATAAAATATACATTTATTTTATTTTCCTTTGCCGCGACTGAAGGCGAGCAAAAACAAGGCTCTTTCTATTCCCGCATAGATTGTTACAGCTCTATTGAATAGTCAATAGACTAACTGTTCGCACGTATTTGCCCACGTCAGTTGCAATTGAGTACATGGTAAACGATGATAGAAGCGATCGTAGGTTATAAAGTAATTGAGTTTTGTAAATATTACCCACTACTTACTTACTTACTTACTTACTTACTACAGTCAAGTCTGGCAACTTTACCAATGGAAGTTACTCCTTTGCCATCAGAGGTGTACTGGTACAAAATTAAGATTAACACGGAAAACGTAACGCGAGATATGCCATTTTTTGGATGAAAATTTGTATTTTCATCCAAAAAATGGCTTATTGACAGCATTGCTTTCGATATGGCAACATGAGAGTTAATTCTGGCATTTTATTTTAACTCGGAATTGTGCCGGCAAAATAACCTCTTTGTTCAATAATGCTTTTAGAGCAATAGCAATGATTTTAGATTTTTGCTTAAGAGATCAAGGATTTTTGACAACCCTGGCACATATTTTTAAAGTTTGTATGAAGAATTTAAAAATGGGACGGCAAATTTGCCACAAGCGTAAACTTTGCTAACTGTAAAAAAAAACATGTATTTTTAATGAATGATGGTAGCATTGTTTAATAAAATTGCAAAAACAATAATTTTATAACTTAGAACGGCGCCTTTTAACAACGCAACGCAATGAACTCCGTCATATTGGTCATTCGTTAAATCAGCCCTTCACAAGTCCATAACAAAGGGCTCCCCCGAAAAATGCAACAAAGCTCTTGGTTCTGGTCTTGAGCCTTCTCATCCATAAGCCAGAACTTCCTACACCTTCCTACATCACTTACCAAGTCTTGTCACTCTGGGAGCCGCCCTACACTTCGATTACCGGTACGAGACTGCCAGTGCCACTCGAAAACATTTTTTTTATAGGATAGGGTGATAAATGAGCACACAGTCCACCTGATGGTAAGTGGTTGCTGTGACCCATAGACATCTACATCTATCCTCAATAAAGAATCAAAATGCAGATGCGTTGTCACCCGTGAGGACTGAGATTAAATGCCTCTTTTCCAGTAAAAAGGGTCTCCGGTCCTCTACACTCACCATACAAAACACAGCAACGTTAAGCTGCTATTTTACGCTGGTATTCTGTGATAGCGTGGTCCTTCCCCGGTCGAGCCGACCCATTCGTGCTACAACTATAGGTATTATTAATATAGCTGCAGCATGGCTCTACCACGTATAAAATAGTTACTTTGCATGTTGGCTACTATCTATCATATACGAGGGTGGATTGAAAAGTACTCGGCCTAACACAGATCCATTCAATTCTAAAAATCAAATCTACCCACATTATTTAGTTCAGTTCAGACTAGTTCATTGTGTGAAGTTCGAAACGTGTGCGATAATTAGTAGTGATTTTATAAATTTATTAACAAAGTAATCGGACATAATTTCCGCAAATGGAGCAAATCGAGCAGCGTGCCGTCATTAAGTACCTCCATAAGAAGGGGCTATCATCAAAAGCCATCCATGATGACATGGTCAGTACATTAGGCGATTGTGCTCTGTCATATTCATCCATCAAAAAATGGATAGCAGAATTTAAGCGTGGTAGAGAGAGTGTGAAAGATGAACCCCGCTCTGGAAGGCCTTCGACGTCAACTACTGACGAAAATATTAAAAAAGTACTTGATTTAATAATGGGAGACCGCAGATTAAAAATTAGAGAGATAGCCGAGATTATAGGCATCTCTTATGAACGAACTCAAAACATCATTGTCAACGAGTTGGGTTTCCACAAGGTGTCTGCGAGGTGGGTTCCGCGACTGCTTTCAGTTGAACAAAAAAGGACGCGATTGACTATTTCATGCGACTGTTTGGAGTTATTTGAAGCCGATGCAGATGATTTTTTGAATCGTTTTGTTACTATGGACGAAACATGGGTTCATTACTGTACACCGGAAACAAAACAACAATCAAAACAGTGGAGAAGACCTGGTTCACCACCCCCTAAAAAGGCTAAGTCGATTTTGTCGGCAAATAAGGTGATGGCTTCAGTATTCTGGGACTCGAAAGGTGTGATTATGATTGATTATCTTGAAAGGGGTCAGAATATAAACTCTGATTACTACTGCACCTTACTACGTCGTTTACGAGAGGAAATAAAAGAAAAACGTCGAGGAATGCTCAGAAGAAAAGTCCTGTTTCATCAAGATAACGCCCGTGTTCATACGTCAGTACAGTCAATGGCTGAAATTCACAACTGTGGCTTTGAACTGTTACCGCATCCGCCGTATTTACCTGATCTGGCACCATCAGACTTCTTTCTGTTCCCTAACCTAAAAAAGCACTTGGGAGGTCAAAGATTTTCGACAAACGACGAGGTCAAAGCAGCTGTAGACGCATATTTTGACTCTAAGGAAGAATCATTTTTTTTCAACGGTCTAAATGCTAGGAAGGGGTGGTGGCAAAAGTGTATTGAACTTGATGGTGATTATGTAGAAAAATAAAAATATAACTGATTTAGTATTTGTTTATTTTCTTGGTTAGGCCGAGTACTTTTCAATCCACCCTCGTATAGATGGTATATGTGACATGTGTTGCATATGAGAAAATAAAGTTCTTTATATTAAGGGTCCCAACTACGCGTTTTTATATAATAAGAAAATATAATTTTTATCACTATCACGATTCAGGATTGTCAGTTACATACACCGATCACTAATAAAAAAACACGTACGTTATAATCGGATGGAAAGAGAGATGCTGGCAAATTAGTCCATTCCTTTGGTAATAATGTACTTATGTCAGTGCAACGGGTGATACGTCGCTTATGCAAGCTATTTGTCTCTGTCAACACAGTATATTGCCCGTGACACGGGCATCTCAGAGCTTTTTTAGAGTACGTTGCGTTGGTAAAAAAAAAAAAAATTACCATCTCGCTTTATAGCTATATAATTTATTTTAACCTTTTATAACAAATGGCGCGTCAACTTCCTGCTGAATATCAGGTGACGTTTAAACAATTATAAAATTATTGTAAAGTCAAACAAAATACGCTTTACCACGCGCCCCTAGGTATATTGAGCTGATATATTCGTGTATCCGCAGTTTGGTTTATCCATTTCAACCTAATTAAAATAAAATATACCTACATATAATATTTCAGAAAGAAACATTAAACTTTATATTTTCCTAAAAATTTAACTTACTTTTCATGAACTCTGTCAAATATTTCAACTCATTTCAAAATGGCGCTGCCCTGGTAGTAGAAAAAGACTGATATCCTCCATCTCTTAATACGCCTGTACGTATATAGTACAATACTTGTGTACAAACACATATTGTTTTAATTTACTTGTATTATTTATGGAACATTGCTCTAAAGAACAACAAATAATTACATGTCGCGTTCCATTTTGCCCATTGTCTTGCAACATTCGTTCGCGCGACATTGTTGCCACGGCACTCCAAACGTTGGAAGTTGATTTTTACTATAGTCGTTTTACATTGAAGTTATTAATAGCAGCTATATTAGAATTTGAAAGTAGAATTTAATAAAGATATACAATTATAAGTATTACACTCAAGTTGTATTGTTTTGTTGATAGACGATCACAGTACCAGATTTTTTTTTTATATATTTATAGAATAAGGGTGACAAACGAGCACATATTCCACCTGATGGCAAGTGAATGCAGTAGCCCATAGACGTCTACATTTATCCTCAATTAGTAATCAAGATATAGATGCATTGTCACCCCTGCGGACTAAGAAGGAATGCCTCGTTTCTAGGTAAAAGGGCCTCCAGTTCTCTATACTCACCATACGAGACACAGCAGTATTATGCTGCAATTCTACCACGGTCGAGCCGACACATTTGTGCTACAACCATAAGATAGCTGCAGCGTGGCTCTACCACGTATAGATGTCTAGCACCATACGCTGCTTCCCGTCGTGGGTCTGGGTATTTTCTTTCTGGTTCTTTTCGACCGACCGGACCGACATGGTTATACTGTCTCTCGGATACCATGAGATCTTTCTGGTAGTCGCCTAATACAACACTTAGGGTGACAACATTACATGGGGTGGTGGATAGTGATGGCCATTAAATATTATGTAATTGTTAAAAACTCAGTGATCTGAGTGATTCTATGATATCCAATTAATGGAACATCTGCAACGAACTGTTTAATCATTAAAATTTTTGTCTTGATAACTACACCGATAATCAATTCCAACTCAAATTAGCAGATCTTAAACCACCAAAAGACCAACGACGGGAAGCAGCCGTCAAGGTGCGACACGTTAGACAATGTGATCACCAACCGTCTGCCAAGTGTGGCGGTATTATGACGAAGAACTCGTTCTATGAACATAATAGAATGGTATACCTAAATTTATTCATACACAACATACTTGATTGATAAATTCTTATACATATCACGCGGTTACGTAGGTTACAATCAAAAGTATATTATACTAGTTGGCCAGGCAGACGTTGTTCTGCCCTTTTCGACGACCCTTCATATAAAAAATCCTTAAATTCGTAATAAAAAAATATTGAGTGTCACTCATCAGGATAAAAACTATCTTATCTCTCAAGTTGGACCAAACTGCACAGTGTGCAAAATTTCATTGAAATCAGTTCAGTACTTAAGGAGTTCATCGCGGACAAACAACGTGACACGTAATTTTTATATATAAAGATTAGTCTTTACTTAGAACGCCAGAATATTATTCACAATATAAATTTAAATTGCAGTATACTTACTACCTACTTTTTTTCGAATTATAAAAGTTTCTTAAGCCTTAAAAAATTCCTTCAATCGTACGTACCTGTAACAAACAAAGGCAATATTGTTAATACTCCAATACAATTACATTTATAACTGTACATATACACACGCACTGTCGCCGGTGTGCGGGAATTTGTTGAGTTAGGTACACACGGGCGCCGTCAATATTTGTGCTGTGATACAATTTTATCTGTATTTGTTCAGCCGCTAATGAAGTTTGAAGTCTCTTAAGGATTGAATGAGAAAGCAAAGGAGAAATGTTTTTGAAAATTTATAAGTATAAGCGAGCTGTACGCGACTCATGTGAGAACAAATTATTTTTAATAATAAAAATGTTAAATTAATGAGTAAGATTCACGTAAACAATAAAAAAAATGTCTCCTCAATTGCGTGTACTATCCCCATCACCACTTATCCCGACATCACTACACTAAAAACGACAGCACCACAGCACTTATGATAATACGACACGTGATTCGCATCTAAACCGAACATCTTCGTCGGGATTAATGGTGACGGGAATTGCTTTTCAGACTACGTCAGACACATAATTTTTAATTTATAAGTACGCGAATTTTAGTTAAATCATTTTATAATCTTTAATGTTGTAATGGATATCTGCAAATTAACGTTATGGTTGTAGCACGAAAAACGTGGCAACGAGGCATTCCATCTTAGTCCTCACGGGTGACAACGCATCTGCATTTTGATTCGTTATCGAAGATAGAATTAGATGTCTATGGGCCACAGCAACCACTAACCATCAGATGGACTGCGTGCTCGTTTGTCACGTTTATCCTATATAAAAAATACATTATATAACAAATATTATAAGTTCGTAACGACGTAATAGATAAGTAAGAGCTTGTATATGGTTTCCCGTACGGTGACCGCTTCGGAGACGTCACTAGTTCTCGACCGCAAGCGCTGACCGTCACCTCATCCGGCCGGAGGATCGAGTAACGGCATCTTACGCAATCGGGAGTTTCACACGCCGTCTAATCACCGACAGGATGTTTAAATAAAGTTAATGTTTTTTTTTTTGCTCACTTTCTTTTGCTTTAATATATTTAAAAAGATAAAACTAAGGAAACAGCAATTTCCCGACAAGATTATGAACGTTCTATTGCAGGGCATTAAAACTGTTTCATCGTTGAGTTTGTAAGTGAAGAAATCTAAGTTATTCAGGTACTATGGAAGTTCAAGACAAACGTCCAACTAGTTACCACGTCTTATTATTACCAAGTTCTATGTTGTCAAACATACAAAAAAATGTCAAACAAACATACCAACTTTTAGCGAAAATACCAACTATACAGGACCGTCGAGGCTCTGGTGATTGACTTTAGGCGAAAAACCTATTCAATTTATTTTTCGATGTAAGAAATTAAAATTTCGTTTTTCAAACATCAACACGTATCGAGAACAGCATTGCGTGGTAAAGCCACGCTGCAATATGTTATTGCTATAACACGAATGGGTCGACTCGATCGGGGTGGACCACGCTCTCACAGTATACGAAAACACCAGCTTTAAGCTGCTATTTTAAGCTGGTATTGTGTGAGAGCGTGATCCTTCCCCGGTCGAGTCGACCCATAGTGGTACAACTATACTATATTTAAATAGTTGCAGCATAGCTCTACCATGTAAAACAATCTACAGAGAGCTACAATTAATTTCAAACAAAGAAGGCCACAAGATCATCGCACTTGTGCTCCATGCCTCCGGTGTAGTGCAACCATGGAGGACGGAATTAAAGAGCCTCTGTAATGGCATACCTCACATTTTTACCTTTGGAACATAATATTTGGTGGCAGAAATAGGTAAATAGTACACGTACGTCCGTCCGCCGTTTCGGTTTTTTTTTATAGGATAAGGGTGACAAACGAGCACACAGTCCACCTGATGGTAAGTGGTTGCTGCGGCCCATAGACATCTACATCTATCCTCTGTTACAAATCAAAATGTAGATGCGTTGTCACGCAAAACTTATATACGTTATAAACGTATATAATACGTTTAAGTACGTACGTTCACGTAACAAACACAAACGGGTTCTTCGACAGTATATGCATGGTTTCCTTTACCTATCAGGCCCTACCTTTTAGGACTGTTTAATCAATTTGTTATTGAATAAATAACAATTTGTTCAATAACTAAGGGCGAAAATAACGTAATTATCTTTTAATTAGTAGATTTTCATATTTGTAAATAATTTATATGTAGCTACTTTTATAAAAATTAAACGAAATACAGGTTAAAACGAAGCAATTAAAAACATGCCAATCGTATATACACCTATCCTACATAGGTTAAGCTCTTTAAAAGGGAAGGACCTATTTTTTGCTCAATGGCTCGTGGCGAGTTCTCGCGTGCACACATCGCACGTCCGGGTGCGGTCCAGCCAGCGATTGATCAGAGCGGGTTCAGCGACCGCTCTCCCTCCTAATTTGAATTAGCGGCGTATTATCGCGCGGGAGCCCCTAATTGGATAACAATGAGGGCGCCGGCGCCTCCCCATAATATTGGTACTTCTCCAGGCGCCGCGCTCTGCGTCTGCTTCCACTGGCCATTGTACAAATTGTCGCCGTTTATGGCGAATTGTATTCCGAATCGATTTCATTATTGATATTTCGAATTTCAGATTACGGTAAACCGTATATTATGCACGTAAGTTTCCATATTCACCGTATGTAACGTTTTAAGGGATTATTTGTCAAATCATCAAAAGTTGAATGTGTATAGAAAAAACATTACATTCAAATTCTATCGTATATTGATCTTGTTCCGCCAAGGTTCGGGTAACATTTCGAACAATTTTTGAGTACAAAAAATACTATAATCTTTCCCAACCAATGCCACAAAGCACGGTCCTGAGCCACCTGCATATATCGATTTCCTGCATATCTCATCAGGTCGTCACTCCCTCTAATCGGTTTGATTTCATTGCCAATTATGTTACAGCGTTCATATGAGATATTTTTTTTTAATCTAAAAATTGAGCTATCTTAATTTTATTTTTCAAATAGTTCTGTCTTAAAATTAAGCATAACCAATGTCCATCTAAAAATTTAGCTTTTTAAACATGAAAGATGGTTTATTATCGATTCAGTTTCGAAATTAAACACCTAATACTTATGAAATGACACGTAGTCTGCCTTTATAAGTATGGAAAGCGGTGACACTACGCCCTGCGCAGAAAGATTTGTCCGCGGCCTCGCATATTTTAAAGTGATGGCACAGCGCACGCGCGTTCCTAACAATGTTAGATGGGCAGTAAAGAGAAGTGCCAAGGGAGGGAGTCGTCATCGCTGGAAATTCTATTACGCGTTTTATACGCGGGGTGCGCCTTAATGTGGGGGGGTTGATATAAAACACGGCTATCATACTTTGAGCCAGGATATTTGCGCAACTCCCCCTCAGATATCGTGAGGTGTTCTTCGTCGAGGGGGCTCGGTAGGTCTCGTTCCGTTGGCTTTGTAGTGTAACAGTTAAATCTGCGTTTGGACCGTAACGTTCGTTCGTAAGGGTACGTTTTTGTTGGTCGATTCGATCCGCGCTGTTTATTTTAAATTATAACTGTTCGATGGCGAAGGGTTTGGGTTTTATAATCCAAGGGGGTCTGCGATGTGGAGGTGAAGGAGGTATTTTTAATAATACGGGTGTTATTCCTATTGTTGTCCTATATTGCTAGATTAGAACAAAAAATAGGAATGAAATCGATGATTCGATTTTTTTGGCTATTCGTTCATTTACAATCCTTTACGATTAGGCACGTTTCTAATAGGATCAGGTTTGTAAGTTGTCTGTAAGTTCGTTTGTCAGATTTATAAAAAAAAAAGAATCCAACATTGTATCTTTCAAACAAAGTATGAAATAACCAACTCATTATTCTCTTATGATGGCAATTGTAACCCAACTCTTGGGAATTTCTTTTTTATAGTATAAGGATGACAAACGAGCTTACAGTCCACCTGATGGTAAGTGGATGCTATAGTCCATAGACATCTACATTCCTCGATTAAGAAAATGCAAATGCGTTGTCGCCCCTGAGGACTAAAATTGAGTTGCTATTTTACGCTGGTATTCTGTGAGTGCATAGTCCTACCCCGGTCGACCTGACCCATTCGTGCTACAACCATAATATAGCTGCAGCGTGACTCTACAACGTTAAAAATTAATTTACTGATTAGACAATCAACCGTAGCAAATGACCGGCTTTTTTCTTCGCGTGTACGTCCGGTTCGTGACAATCGCCGAGAACCGAACTGAGGGATTATCTAGTTATGCTGGACCACGGACGTGCAATTATGCGCCGGCATGAGTCTAGACTTAAGAATTTAGAGTAGGGACTTGATTAAACGTATTGATGGATGTAGTTGTACAGTGTATTTGTCAAACATGCATATTCATTTGTTTTTATTTCATCTTATGAATACCATCGTCATCATTACAGCCCTTTGCAAGTCCACTACTGAACATAAGCCTATTCCAATTAATGGAATGGCATTATTCATACTGCATATTAGTGTCATAGTTGTAATATTAGTAGGCGGGTTGACAATCGTAATTTTCTTTAATTATTTAGTTGTTATCAATTTAATAATCAAAAAAGTCACTTATGAAAGGATTTAATTATTTTTTTACTGTATTATAATGTATACATAATATGTATGTATTATATTTTGTCTCTTAATAGTTTTTTGCAAGCAGTTATTCCGGCAAAACTAGGGTTACCATCGTAAATTTAGCCAAAACCAGACTCGACCGCATTTTTACCACGCCATCTATACTTGCAGGTTTACGTCGCGTGAACAAGTAAATATAACTTTATTGAAACACATGTGAAGAATTTGAGTGGTTAATAACAAAAATATATGTTGAAATAATACATGTATATTTAAATAGGAAATGAATCGTAATTACTTTTTTTTGAGTTTTAGTGACGATATGCCGGTTAACGATCGGACTTTTTTTTAAATCAAGATTTTTAACCACCTATCCTCCAATCGCTAGGGTACCTGTATCACTGGGATTAGTGTGATCTATTGTGGTAGCTGCTACTGTTATAGTTTTCCATAAGTCCAACCACAAACTCTTACAATGGATGTGCTAATAATGCAGTAGAGCAAAAATAAGTTAGAAGTAGTTATTAAATAACAGCTAAAGAACGCTTCATTTTTGCTTGTTTTTTTTTTTTTAAATAATATCCCTGCTTTTTGTTGTGACAATTATAGACTATTGAAATTAATTAGGTACTAGTCTCAATTTTCCTACATCGATAAACAAAAAGCTGTTGCCCGCCCATTTCGCTGGACGTAAATCAAACTTTGTTAATAATTGTTCTAAAATTATGGACGTCATCTACTTCTATACCAAATTTCATTAGAATCTGGCAAGCCGTTTAAGCGTGATTAACAAAAATGCAAATATATGTTCACATCTACAATATTAGTGAGGAGGATTGCAACCGTGTACTGGTAAATCCTCACACGTTCTAATATCGCTAGTAATACCACTTCAATGTGACCACTTTGTACCGTATCAGATAAAAGATAACCACCGTCACAGTTATCCGATATTGACACAGTTGTATGGGCAAATGTACAGGAAATTTACACTATGCCGCACATGTACACACACGTGTATTCAAAAATCCGTTACCCGTATGTTGTTGTTACCCATCCAAAAAGTGGGTAATATTTCTGGCTGGTATATATAAATGTCTCGTTTATATGTCCACATGTAACTTAAACTAGTCGTTGCACGATATTTCGACTATAAATCATTTGTTTCTTATAAGTATAAAATAAATATGGCGGTTAATACCTGTCAAAATTTAGCGACACAAAGAAAAAACAATCGCGAATTTCGGACCTAATAGGAAGCGCTGTGGTCGAGTGTGGCGCAGCATCACCTATCGGATCCGAATAAAGCTGTGAACTATAGTCTCGATAAATACCATTCATTGTGCGAATGACTTCAATCGGTTAAGTCGTGCAGAAGTTACTCTATCGTTAACAGATGCAACAATTATTATATTATATCCATACATCCACTACCTATAAAAGTCTATTGCTGAACGTAGGCCTCCCTCATAGATTGCTTCATGGGGGATTTTGTCTTAGATGCCACGTTTAGCAAGCGGGTTGGCTCAGGAAGATGCTGCTGCCCATCTCCTGTTTCATTTTCGCCCTGTCGCCTCTCACTACACCCCCGGGACGATATGGTGTAGTGGATGTTCTTCCACCGGTACTAAACAGTTAACACCGCCACTACACGGTTATATTAATTAAATGGAATATATAATATGTAAGTAGCCTTTTCTTTTACTTCTCCTGAGCCGACTGCAACAACTCTGCTAAAATTTCCTATAGATGAGATTGAAGTGATAGTAAGGTAGTAGTAAGGTATCAGCTATAGGATCAAAAGCGGTGTGAGAAGATGTAAAGGCACTACAATATAATGGAAGTTTTCAAGTCAACGCAATAACTAAGCCAACTCTAGATTACCCAGGTGTTTTTAGAAGTTGACACTTATAAGACGAAAAGTTCTGGATGGATTATCTCATGCCTCGATCACATTTTCACGACTATTAAACATCGATCACTAATGATCGATGGTATTAAACGAATAATATTTGATCAGTGCCTATGAAACGATTACGAGACGATGGACAACAAAATGCAAATTACCCAAAGGTATTTATAAAACGCGGGAGGTTAAAGAATTTGTTGAAAGCATTTTTTATTAGAGTTCATTGGAGTGTACTCTTTAAGAATCGTTTCATACACAGCTCACGGTATGAAAAATAGATGGACAGTAAAATTAAGAGTTAATAAAATGTGAAACCGTTATGGTTTTCCGCAACATATTCGCGCATCTCATAGAGCTAAACGAATAATGTAATATTAGGTCTTTACCTATAAAATTTGCCGTTTTTTATGAAATAAGTTAACGTAATTTTTTTCTATATTTTCATTTCTATTAATCAAAGTAGTCACCTATGCAATCGACGCATCTTTGCCAACGCAATGGCAGTTTATTGATGTCCTTCTTGAAGAAATCAGCTGAACGGGGGGCAACAAATTCTTCAAAGGCATTTTGTACTGCCACTCCGGTATTGAATATTTTTTCCTGAAGCGTTGTCACCCTTGAGTACTGAAATAGAATGCCTCGTTTCCAGTAAAAGGGTATCCGGTTCTCTACACTGACCATACGAAACACAGCAGTGTCAAGCTGCCATTTTACGCTGGTATTCTGTGAGAGCGTGGTCCTTCCCCGGTCGAGCAGACACATTCGTGCTACAACCATAATATAGCTGCAGCATGGCTCTACCACGTTACTATGTTCTATGTATATAATGGACAGATTGTAATGATTCTTTTTTAAAGTTTTTAATAAGTTACCCCGCGTACATCCGCTCGATAAAATAAAATGACTACTACTCCCAACACCTGGGATTAGTGGTGACGGGGATAGTACACGCTATTGAGGGAGGGTGGGAGGTTTTTTTTTTTCATAGGATAGGGGTGATAAACGAGCACACAGTCCACCTGATGGTAAGTGGTTGCTGTGGCCCATAGACATCTACATTTATCCTCAATTACGACGAATCAAAATGCAGATGCGTTGTCACCCGTGAGGATTAAGATGGAATGCCTCGTTTCCAGTAAAAAGGGTCTCCGGTTCTCTACACTCACTATACGAAACACAGCAGCATTAAGCTGCTATTTTACGCTGGTATTCTGTGAGAGCGTGGTCCTTCCCCGGTCGAGCCGACCCATTCGTGTTACAACTATACCAGAAATATAACTGCAGCATGGCTCTACCAACTATCTCTTCAAACTAAGTAAGCCACATCATTTTATTTTATCGAGCGGATGTACACGAGGTAACTTTTTTTAAAACTTTAATATAATGGATTTCCGCAAAGTAACGCCTGATTCTATTAACGATTCTTTTTTTATCAAATAGGTTATAATTTGAGGGTGTCATTAAACTTGAAGAAAAAATTCCATCTCTAAAAGTGGTAAAATATAAATTTTTAATGTAGCACTTTCGACGACATTCGAGCTTGTGTACCTTAGTCACTTAGTACACTAAAAAGGGTCACTTAATAGTGTTACGAGGTTTACAGCAGTGTTACCATGTATCAGGCATTAATGGTGGCTCTCAACAATAGCTTCTCATGTCTTTAATACTTCTACGAGTATATACTGTCTTATTAAATTATTATTTTTAGTCTTTTCACATTACTTTTTACTAACCGCCTTTACATTTTATTAAGCCCTTTTACGTATTAAAAACCTACTTCAGTATATGACAATGTGGAATAGAAATATTACGGCTAAAAGTCTATGATTTCCATAAATATTTTTTCTGCGGTACTCAATTCGACTGTATGTTTTCTTTTTTATGTGTGTTACCTCATAACTGTTTACTCGGTGAACCGATTTCGATGATTCTTTTTTTATTTGAAAGCTGGTGCTTCACATGTGGTCCCATATAAATTTGACCAAGGACTGATCAATAGTTTTTGAGTTATTCTTAATAATTTATATTGAAGTCGGTTGTACAAAACTTTTAATTTTATATTATAGACATGGGTACTGCGTTTCTGCATTTTGAGAGATGCAGGCTATAGGATATAATAGCGTTCATTTGCCATAAGGTGGTTTGCTATGTGCTCGTCTCACACTATTTTTAACCCAAATAATGGAGGAGGTTCTCAATTCGACAATTTTTTTTATGTGTGTTACCTCAGACCTTTTATTTAGGTGAATCGATTTCGATGATTCTTTTTTTATTTGAAAGCTGGTGTGGTCCAATATTTAATCAAGATTGATCAGTAGTTTTTGAATTATCTTTAATAATGCGTATTTAGTTGACTTCGACTACATTGAGGATGTTGTTATTTTATTTATATTGAAGTCGGTTGTAGATTTTTTTATTTAATCACTTTATTGTTAATACGAGCAGCTATGCAGGTCTAATATGATCAGTATCACTGCCAACAGTAAGGCCCATTGGGATCGCTGCTATAGCTATAGTACGTGAAAGTATATTGGTCACTTTCTTATAACTCAAAAACTACAGCCTTGTTTGCATAGATGGATTTCTGATGTGATAGCTCTTCATCAGTCAATCAAATAATAAAAAAATCTCAAAGGGACGTTGCTTTATCAACGCGATTTTGACAGTTGATATTATAGTAAATATTTTAGTCGATTTTAGCTGTGTAGTGTACTTGGTTTTTCTTTAATTTGATTTTTCGAAGTGTTCCTAATTATTTCCAAAACTTGTTTGCTATTTTTTTTATTATTAGTTATAGTACACGACTTTGTATTTTTGTCTCTGTCCTCCTCCTAGTTTTGGTTTTATAGGGCGTCAAAGCTTAAGGTGACCATATTACCCCCACGTACCATATAGTTCACTGTTAAGCTCTATAACTTCAACTAATTGATGGAGTTGCTTGCTACATCTTTAACTTGTTGCGTTTTATTGTTAACCCTAAACAGTGTAAAATATAAGAAAACGTAGCTTCAGATGGCTAAGTAAGAATTGTCAATCGGTCCACGTATCTCCCCCACGCTTACTCCATCCGTCCATTATGCAAGCCCTGATAATCTGCGGGGCAAACAAGGGGTCCGCTGACGGTTAGGTTACATTACAAATGAGCAACATACTGGCCTTTGTTGAACAGTCGTTCCAGAGCAAATTTGAGACGTCCCTTATTTTGAATAATAAATAATGGTGACTGGCAATCATAAATACCAACGAAACTATTCTATTGAAAAAGCTTCATTGGCATTTTAACTGTGCGGTTGTACTTAGTGCAAAGAATAACTGATACAAATAGTAAAATTAAAAATTTTGTACAAGCGACTTCAATATAAATAAAATGAGAACATCGTCAATGTAGACGAAGTCAATTAAATACGCATTATTAAAGATAACTCAAAATCTACTGGTCAGATTTTGATATAATTTATATGGGAACAAATCAAAAAAATATCATCAAAATCGGTTCACCTAGAAAAAAGTTCGGAGGTAACACACGTAAAAAAAACAGTGGAATTGAGAACCTCCTACTTTTTCATGTCGGTTGAAAATACCTTTAGTTTATGGTAATTTATGTCAGAAGCCTATGTTTTAATAGGTTGTAATGATGATAATGAGGGTAAGATCACAGTATAATTACAGGCTGGTCCTCATACTACACGTGGTAGAGCCATGCTGCAGCTATATTAGTAGTGTAGTTGTAGCCTGTCTATGGGCCACAGCAACCAGTTACAATCAGGTGGGCTGTATGCTCGTTTGTCACTCTATCCTATAAAAAAGGGGGTCACAATGCATCAGTAGCCTTCTTTGTTTAAAGTTGGTTGCAAAGCAGTCCATAGTGCTGCAGTAGTCACTTACCATCAGGTGGACTCTGTAAGTTCGTTTTACTTTTTTTTTTTATAAATATTAAACTTTGTAAATGGGCAACAGGTTGGTTACATTAGTTTTCAAGATTTATAATTTTTCTATCTCAAGGGGTCTGGCTTATTTGGTTACAGGTTAAAAATATAGTCTTCGATTTATATTAAAAAGTGAAAGCCACATTAAATTTATTTAATATTGTAATTTATTAAAAACTACGGACTAACTGCTAGTCTGCTACTACTAACAACTAATTGCTTCATGATACGTTCTCGGTGCACATAAATTATTTATTCCTGTAGCATTAAATGTTTTATGTCTTAAATTTTACTTTTTAGGATAAAATTAGTGTTCGGTGTCAATACTAAAAATCATGGAATCACCTCGGTGGGCATACACAATAAAATAACACAAGATAACCGAATTTGCATAGTTATTATAAATAAACAGTTACCTAAATACAGACTTTAAAGTTTAAATATTTGACTTAAGTTTTTTGTGATCCTGGTATAAAATGTCAACTAGAAACTCTTTGAAACATCATTTAAAAAATGTAAAATTAATTTCCGTATGCCCAAATCATAATGAAAAACCTGTAAAAATTAAGTATATATGTAGATAAGGGTTATTATGAGGAAAATAGTCACTATTGCACTATTGTTTTATGTTATTTTTCACAAATAAGTATGTTTGTTTAAAAAAAAAAAGAACTACTATCTCCCAACTTTATCATCAAAAAGTTCGATATAAAACTTGAAGGTAATATGCTGTGATACGTTTTTTCCGGACCGATACGACTTAGGGACTTTCAAGAAAAGAGCCTACTCCTTTTTAAAAGGCCGGCAACGCATCTGCAATTCCCCTGGTTCCCCTGGTGTTGCAGTTGTTCATGGGCGGCGGTAGTCACTTACTATCAGGTGAGCCGCATGCTCGTTTGCCCCCTCTCCTATAAATAAATAAATAGAATAGATAGACAGCACAGAAGAAGTAAATTATGAGGATTCCTTGTATGGTAACGAAATAGATCAATAATTACACATATAAAATTAAACTTCGTTAATAAATGTTGATTGAAAGTGATGAAAAAGTTAATATAACCTTTGCCACTAATAAAATTAAAAAACCAAGAAATGTTATTAAAATATCGAACAGTGCGTTCGAAGCGACTATCCGGTTATCATTATCAAGTTTGAAAATAGAACAACGCACGCGAAGCAAGCGAGCGGGTAATCGGGCAAAAGCTGTTATACAACAGCCAGCTTAACGAGACACCTCGGTTTACACATCCATTCCCCTCAATGGCTGCTTTTACGACGGGCGGCGGGGTGGCGAGGGAGCCCGTTTATAGTGGTATATAATGCCCTGAGGCATGCTCACATGCGTCCGGACAGATAAGCGATGGCATCCCCACTCGAAAACTTGTTTAGTTGGAACGATAACTTGGTATTGTCTGCGGGGGATGAGTCGGTTCATCGTAAAAATCGCTCAACTCTGTAGTTCGAAGTACGAACAGGCGTTACTATTGTTGGACACAGGTAAAACGTACGTGTGTTTTAAAATAAATAAATGTAAGCACGTTTCGATGCATTACGGCTATTAATTATACTTATTTATATAGTCTCCTTGAAATTATTCATGAGGTTATATCTGAAACTGACAATCTTATAAAACTCATAAATAATAAGAAATACGTACATACATACATATAATCAAGCCTCTTTCCCGTAGGGGTAGGCAGAGACCACTTCTTTCCACTTGCTACGATCCTTACATACCTACTTGTTTCGCTTCGTCCACTTTCATTATTCCCTTCATACATGCTCCTCGGTTTAGGGTAATCTTGACCTGACCTTTTTCAAGACGTCCCTGATTTGGTCTAGAAACGGCCGCCTATGTCTACCCCTTCCAACACTTTCATTCACACTTACCTTATACACTTTTTTCGTCAATCGTTCTTCATTCATTCTCTCGAAATGGCCAAACCATCTCAGAATAAGAAATAAGAAACTAAATCTACGATAATTCATACTAATATTATAATATATTATTATGTAAAAGTTTGTAAAGTTATTTGAATTTTTGACAATCCTCAACAAACAACTTCGGATGAAACCAAGTTCTGGATTAAAACATAGGCTATTTTGTACGTACGGAAAGCAGAAGTTACCGCGAGAAAATGTACATAGGGTCCAACTATTTCAACCCGCGTGGAGTGGTGAACAGAAGCTACTATTAAATGAAAACAAAAGAATTTTACTACATATTACACTTGTAAAATTTTTTACGACACAAAACAATGAAGAACAATGAATGATTAACCGGAACATTGGGCCAACGTTTAAGCGAGTACGAAACTCACAAAAAGCCCCTTGGATGTAAGATCACATAAACTAGCCCTAATTCAGAGAGCAAAGGACTTAAGACTCAAGGGAATTTCAACCAAAGATCGATATCAAGAGGCTTTGGCGCCAATGTATAGTCTCCCCTCTGACGAGAAATGCCAGCGAACGTGGCCCCTGTCACTTTATAGCTTTACCGTATTGGGTGGGTCTTAAGGGATACACGAGTTCTGTGTGCGGATCAAGTTACACTGGTAAGTGCTAGGGTGCGTTCAGTTTACAGCATACGAAACGGGACGCATCTGTTCGATGCATGTTAAATACAACATAATATTGAAAGAGAAATGGCCTCGAAGCCACGCTGTGCTGGCAGTTTGAATGTAGATTATGTAAATATTTTTTTCATTTGAAGAGTTCTAAAGTTTTTTCGAAATTTATGTTACGGGATATGTCCGTCAGTTATTTATATTTTAATGTCCTGCTACATGATAAGTATTACTATTGAAGTCTGTCGGTTTATTTTACTCATATTGATTAGTTAATGTTATTATTTGTCAACGACTCGTTTAAATATAGATTAAATGACATAAGATATTAAATTTCATGGTCTTTTACGTAAAAATTAAAACGACTTTTAAGGGCTTAAGGACAAAGGACAAGGACGACTAAACAAATTAACAATTACAGTTGTGTGAATAAAATAGTTAAATTATATTTAGTCGGGTTATAGGTAATTTATCCGATTGATAGTTTTTATATGCCGATTGAAAATTTTTATTTTTATTTAAATCAGACAAATTACGACATCCTTTTTTTTTTTTTATTCATTACGAAAGGACTTTAATGCTAGTAATCCTATCTCCTCTCTTGTCATACACTCTTTGAAATAGACCAGTGTTAAGTTGCTATTTTACTTCGGGTATAGTATGAGAGTGCCCCTTCCTGAAGGTGCCACGTCCCAACTATCGCCACGTCACGTTTTTCTATGCAGTTTAACAATTTTTCTTAGGTGGTAAAGCTACTTTTCTGACTAGGATTGCGCTAGGGTAGTGACCCTATAGCTTTATAACATTAAAATAATTTTTAGAAATATTCTGAATTTGTTGTTTATTCTTTGGTAAGATGAGATTTAAGAGCATTAGTTTTAAGATAAATAACAAATATGTTGAATGAATATTGAAACAAAATTCTACAGATTAAACAAAATTTATAACTTGTTGGCATGCTGAAATATTTGCTAACGGAGTTGTCTTTGTAATCTTAATTTATTGCACGATCGAATAGTTTATCTGTTTCAGATGTCTGTCGATACTATTTCAGTGAGTTTCAGGAATGTTTATCTTTTGTAAGCCTAATTTATTGACATTACAGATGAGATATAGCCACATGAGTAAAGATATCGTACCATATTTCTTTACTCGTGTGATAGGTATAGCTCCACAACACAATTATTGTTATCTGTATAAATGCAGAGTTTAAGAAGTTCATATTAGTTAGTGTATTTTAATTATTTTAAATTTATTCTTAGCTTTTATTAATTTGATGCCAAGTCGTAACCGCTTTTACCATTTCGCTCATGGCTATCATAAAAGGCGACTACGAGTATGTGATATACCGGGAAAATGTTACAAGTCTTACAACAGATGGCGGAACAATCATCTCGTATCATATACCAAACGTAAAATACTATAATACGTTCAGTCACGACGGTGGAAGTGGACTACGTCTGCGACTGCGTGCGAGAATTTAGTTTCTTAAGCGTTCATCTGTTTTATTTAGCATGACGGTGATGGCAAATTTATCCTACAACGAGGGAGGGCATTTCTTTAAGCCTATGACTTTCATGGATTGATGAGAAAGTTATAGTTTGAAGTCATAATGAGCTAGACGTCTCATCAGCGTGTCCGAAACTCGCAATTCTTTATATGTATAGAGCGTAGAGCCCGAAACTTGTTAACAAAAGAACGAGTCTCCTTATTGTGTTTAGTAACGTAAAGGGCACCAATTTTTTTAAAACTATAACTGTGAGATGTATGTGATATAAAGAAGCTGTAGCAGTGGTAAGACATTTGTTTTTAAATTAATAACATGCTATTCTAATATATAATTAATGTTTGTTTATTCGTCTGTTATACGCTGTCATACAGTTCATTAGATTGCGCTAAAACTTTTGACAAGTTATTACTTGCATTTGCGCGAAGGTTATAGGCATAGTACAATTAACTTACAGTGGTAGCTCAGATGGTAAGCAGTAAATTTCACAATACGTACGCGGGTTCGATCCCCGCCGGTCTGAATTCCTCCTACGCTGACGTCGGTCGCGTACGTCAGTCGCGCGTACTAATGTACATTGTGTTCCCTAATATAGCCCCAGACCCAGACTACGACGCTGACGACAGTGGCGCGTAGTTTGCTACGTACGCGTACGCGACCGACCGTACGTAACCGACATCAGCGTAGGAGGAATTCAGGCCTAATGAAATTGTTAATTGCAATTTTAAGTGCTGATTTATCACGTGCTCGGCAGTGAAGGAAGACACGTGAAGAAACCTGCATGTCTGAGAAATATGAAAAAAAATTCGAAGACGTGATGTGAAGTTCGCCAACACGCATTGGGACAGCGCGGCGGACATTTCCTTATCCTAAAACTCTCAGAAATAAGGGGAGGCCTGTGCCCAGTTTACTTTAACTTTAGGTGGCGCGCGTATCATACCGACAAATTTGTTTAAAAGCTATGTATAATTGTAGTGATTATATACTCTTTGGTTATGTATATATCATTCAATTTGATCCTGGATGTATTATCATTCCTAATTAAAAATGTAACTTTTCCAAATTAGAAACGAATTTTCCAATTTCTTATGCGGCAGCAACATGCCGGACCAGCTAATGTTTGATAAAAATCCCAAGTGGTCAAGGAAGACTAACGCAGGCAAAGAATTTGAATCCTTCCCTATGCGCACCAGAAACAAGGAAGCGAAACGCTTTGTACGGGTCCGAGGCACGTCAACAATGTAAAACTGGTGTATGAAATTTAAATTTACTGCTGCGAGTGTTATAACACCTGGCGCATAACGTTAGCAGAGTATAAATTGTTGCAAACCTGTAAAAAAATAAAGTGTTGTGCTGATGCAGCGCTAACATACTACCAAAATTAAAATAACACTTCTTACGTTACTACGTATTATTTCTGGTACATATACGATGTTCTGCTCCTATAGCCGGAAGATGTCAGCCTTCTCAGAATACGGCAGGTGGAAACAACACTAAAAGTTATATAGCCATAAGAAGCAAGATGTAAAGGAATTTTTTATTTGTCATGAGCCACGTACTGGTTAGCGGAAAGTCAGCCCTTATTCAGATGGAGTGGCAACCTAGTAAAACGTGCGGGAAGGAGATGGATGTAGGTGGCTCAGGACCGTGTTTTGTGGCAGTCATTGAGTGAGAGCTGTAATGATGATATGATGATGATGGTTACGATATGGCTAAATAAGATACGGTAATCAACCCGCCTGATATCCCATATACCACATACAGCTCATAGTTATTGTCTTACTACAGAGTTTGATCCAAACACCGGACATTGAAGACGTGTGATGAGTTTATGAAAATTTATGAGATAAAATAACATATGTATAATCGAATTAAATCATAAAACATTAAATCAAAGGTGATACAACTTACACTATTCATAATCATAAGACAGCATGGATTAAGATTTACATACCTGAAACAACAAAAGGCAACGATTTAATATTTTATGTTAAATAAACCTAATATATAAAAATTAATATTGCGCTAAAACTGTCAATTTAGTGCTTGCACTTGCGCAAGGGTTATAGACATGGTACAGTTAACTTACTCAAGTTTTGAGTGACTTATAGTTAATAGTAAATTAAGTTGAATGATTATATATCATTCAGCTTCAATGAGTACAACTGTTCCAAATTTAAAACGATATTTCCACAATTTTTTCTTCTTTGGCAGCAACGGGCCGGGTACCAGCTAGTGGATAAAATATAGAATTCTTAAATTGAGTTAATTTGGTTATAAATATTTTAATGAAATAAACAATAAAAGTTCAAATAATTATTGGAATATATATTTATTAATTGTACGTTTTTATTACGTGTACACTATACAATTTTAATAAAAATTATTTAAAAGCAATTCAATTATACGTTTAGTGAAATAACAATATAATTGGAAGAAGAGTTTCAAGCATATGGTCGAATGATGTGATCTCCAGACGCTGTACCACTTCAGCCACTTAAACTAACAGTTTGGGAAGGAAGTTAGCCACTTGAAAACATGGCGGCACGGCTTTAAGCTCATTCATATTATTTGAAAGGCGTTCGTATAGGAGTACAAGGATGATATAGTAGATAAAATATTATTTTCTTTCTACAAAGTAGTACGATACAAATAAATAGAACACACCATTGAGTTATATGTACTACGTACTAGAGAAGCCATTCCAAACAAAAATTGTGTCCTACTCTATGTCTTCGCGCATGCGCGGGAGTAGTAGTCGCGCATGCCCGAAGATGTTAATTTGATATAAAATAAGATATTAATATAAAATAAATATAAGAATTTAATGTAAAATATCTTACTTTAATCTAAACAAACATATTTCTAAATAAAATGTAATAATAATTATTTTATGAAATTCACAAATCTTCAATTAACGCAATATTTAGTTTGTATGGATTGCACTACAGTTCAGTTGAACATAGTCAAAGTTCGGAATGGCTTATCTAGTACGTAGTACATATAACTCAATGGAACGCACCTAGCGTTTCACAATCGATCTATATAGTAATACGTTTATAATAATGATACTGATCCATTTACAGTGTAACGTAAATTTGTAAATTAAGATTTATTTGTGTCTGTAGTGTGTAATTCTAAATTTTAGACTATAACACGAAACCAAACGTCAAACTAGTAAAAGAAGCCAACCACGATTCCCACTAGTTACAGAATAAGCACTGCATGACTATGCGGGACGTAGAAGAGTCTGCACGCGACTGTTTTATTATTATTATAATAGGTATAATATGTTAACAAATTTTTATGTATTTTATATTAGTATTCGTTTTTGAGATTATATAATGGCGAATTATTCCTAGGAGTTAATACGTCAAGATGGTAAATGAAAGTCAACTATTAGAACAGTTTTTACATGGTAGAGCTTCACTATCGGATATTATTGCGCGGACGGTAAAAAGCCACGTTCTCATAGAATACCAACTTAGAAGTATATAATACGCTGTGTTTCGTATATAGTGTTAAGAGCTGGATCTTTTTACCGGCAACGAGGCTCTCATCTTATTTCTAAGGATGACAACGCAGCTAGAAGTTTATTCATATTTGAAGATGTAGGTATCTATAGACTATTCTATTTTATAGAATCTGTTTTCGTTTGTCACACGAACGGATAATAATACAATCATGTATCAATGTCCTCCTAATTCAACCATGCATATTATCTGTAAATAAAATATATATAAAATACAAAGTCTGAAAGCACGCAGTCTATTACGATTCTCGGTCTAAGATTAGGTAAAGGGATGCGGAGGCTCTCAATATTAAATTAGGCTCAGATGGGGTAGAGTAGTTTGGGATTAAGTCCGATTACATATCCCGGGTGGAGAGGACTTAAGACACTTGAACTACATCTGCGGCGAGCTTACTAGCCTGCGGGATATCAGCTTTGGAAGATATTTATAATGAGGGCTGATAATTTTTTGCTCGCCAGATGTCGCTAGTTGACACCGAGGTAAAGTTTTTTGTTACACAATGTAATTTTATTGTAGTAAATTGAGAAGTGGGTTTTTAATAAAAGTTTATCAGTTTCTAGAGTATTATATTAACACAAAAACACTGCGTCAGTGGTTTGTTCTTTAATTTTTTGCACATTTTTAACTTTTTTTTCATTTTTCTACTTTTATGAATATCTGTGGATTGGTTTATTCATTTTTAATCTTATTAATATAAAATATAGCTAATAGTACTAGAGAAAGAAACAATAACCTTTACATTTTCCGAAGAAATTAACTTCCCCGTTATGAAATCTGTACTTATCTTCACGCACAATCCCTGACGGGGTAGCCAGAGAGAACAGATCGCCAAGTGTCACGATCCTTACATATCTCTTTCGCTTCTTTCAGATTCATTATCTTCTTCATACATGCACGTCTAGGTATCCGAGTACTCTTGACCCTACCCTCTTCGAGCAATTTGCTCACATGGTCTTCGAAAGTTAGTCTCGGTCTACCTCGACACCTTTTAATATTAACTTTCGCGCTATATATTTTCTTCACCATTCGGTCTTCACTCATTCGCTCAACGTGCCCAAACCACCGAAGCACGCCCTTATCAATTTTTGTGATAAGGTCATCTTTCAAACCTGCCATATTGCGAATCTCTTCGTTTCGCTTTCGGTCGGCCATAGTAACGCCGCACATTTTACGAAGAGATCGCATCTCCACTGCATTCAACTTACTTTTATGCTTCTTCTGGCATACCCAGGTTTCGCTGCCATATAACAAAGTCGGTACCAACACTGCGTTATGTATTGCAAGGCGTGCACTCTTCGCTACGCCTTGCCTTTTGACTAACGCAGTCAGGGCACCATTGACTTTGTTCCCGGCAGCGACACGCCTGTCCACATCTAAATCACATCTTCCATCCCGGCTAAAAGCACTCCCCAAGTATACAATTTCATTTACCTGTTCTAGACATTCCTGATTTACCCATATTTCACACTTCGTTCTCTCTTCGTCCCTTTCAAATACCAGAACCTTAGTTTTATTAGCATTCAAACGGAGACCTTTAATTTCACATTCCTCTTTCATACACGTGACTAATGCCTGCAGTTCTGCCTCTGATGGTGCAATAAGCACTGCATCATCAGCATACAGCAGACAATTTACTTTTATGTCACCCAATTTCACACCCAAACAGCTATCTTTCAGCTTTTGTAAACAGCTGTCGAGATACAGTATGAACAGCCAGGAAGACATGACACAACCCTTTTTTACGCCCGTTTGGACGCTAAACATGGGTGATAGGTCATGCCCTACCCGCACACAGGCTTTACAGTCACAGTAAAGAGACTGCACAGCCCTTAGCAATCGGCCATCTACACCATACCCCGGCAACAGTTCCCACATTTTCTTCCTTACAACCTTATCAAATGCTTTCTCAAGATCCACAAAAGCACAGAAAATCTTCTGGTTAACAGCCAGAAGCTTTTCCGTGATCATACGGAGAGAAAACATTTGATCCGTGCATCCTCTTCCAGGTCTAAATCCGCATTGTGCCTCCCATAGAAATCTTTCCGATTTCTCTTGCATCCTAAAATCTGTCAAATATTAAACCTCAATTTCTAGTGGCGCCGCCCTGATAGCAAACAGTTGTGGATGCCCTCATTGTCGGGTGCTTTTTGTTAGTAGGTCGATAGTCTCAAACGGAAGACGTAAACTCAAGAAAACTAAGAATCGATCGCAATATTACAGTTAAGTAATGCTTATTTCATCAAGGATACTATCAATGCGCAAAAAGCCTACATTCGATTTTTTTTAAATAGTGCGTGATAGTGGTCAAAATGCTACAAATTCGATCCCCCATATGTGTCGCCGAAAATGAACAGGTCTTGAGGTATACGGATTTTAAGATTTTTCAATAATCACCCAGAACTTCGTATTAAATTCTACATAAAAATAAAACCATTTTTGTATGCTTTCTTTTAAGTATATTCATTTTCTTGAAGCTTCAACCAAGCGAATACAATCATAAAAGTTACAAAAAGTATTCACAATAAAAAAATCATGGGTCTTCTTAATAAATTATTATTTTTTTCTTTTTTTACACTGTATGTATCATAAAATCTTACGTAGGTACTTCAAAAAATTACTATGACGAGACATAAAAATATTTTAAAAAACACGCCCATTTAATCAGCTATCTAAAAAAGTAATAATATCCCGGCGATGTCAATGAATAATTATAATAAAAGGGTCTTTTACTTAACGCAGGAAGAGAACGGCAAAGAATGATTGCTCTTGGGGCCTATAAACCATCGGCCATGACTGACAACCACAGAATGGGGCATGGTTGTCACAATCATTGCGCGACTGCCCACACAATATTTGTATTGTCAATTGTCATCTGTCCGAGATGAACGTTGAGCTTGAGACAGTAGCGGCTGCCGCTATTTATTTAATTAGTTTATAATATAACTATTATTGAAATGTAGACCATAACAGAGTGATGAAAAAAAAGGAAGTTCTACTACACCGAAATAGAACAAGGTAAGTTTATAGAGCATCGGCGTTCGGCGATCATGTAGACGCGCGCACGATCATGGGCGAAATGCCTTTGATGTTTGTCCGAAAAACTGACACAGCGGCCATTACGCTCGATCATTACCGACCATGGGCAGTTATGCCCTCTACACGATCGTGATCGCTAGAATTCGTCCATCATGGCCGATGGGATATAGGCGGGGTAATAAACTCTCATCGCGTTAATTAACTTGTCATTGTTTTCAATCGTTATCGTTATTGTTATTATTGCCGTTATCGTTATCTGTTACTGGCTGTTCATTGTTACTGTTTATGTGCGTCGAAGTTAAAATGGTATCATATATTCTAATAAAGAATATGCCGACATCATGTACTGTTATGGTTTTGCTGACGGCAACGCTGCTGTGGCTCGTAGAGTATATCAACGTCGCTTTCCTGATCGCCGGCTTCCCCACGTTTCGGTGTTCGGAGCTACCTATCGATGATTAAGTGAAAGCGACACTATTCACAGAAATCAAGTGGAGACTCCAGTTTTATCGTTTCATGCTGAAAACTGACGCAGACCAAGATTTTTTTTTAAGAAACATTTTATGGACGGGTGAAATTTCATATAAGAAAGGTTACAGATGCTTAGTCACCTCTCAGGGTTAAGATGGAATGTTTCGTCACCCGTAAAAGGTCCACCAGTTCTCTACATTCTCCGTACGAGACAAAGCAACTCTATAATATATCTATACATTTCATCTTCAGCCTTGAGTAATTTCTGTTTGCCTTTGCTCTTGTCGAAGCGATTCTCTACCATGTTAATACCTACACTTGAAAATATATTGCTTGTGGTAAACCTAATTGCTTACACATTTTACATACAATATTAGAACTTTTAAAACGCCGTACATTGTTTCCTTATAACGAAGAATAAAATGCATGTTCAATTATTTTTAACATTAGGTATTCCGGTTTATGTAGATTTGTCATATCGTAATAATAATTCATACAAAACGTGACATCGTATTATACATCAGATGAAGAGGGACGCAGAGGTTCGTTCGGTTATACTTCCGCGAATTTTAACTCAGTCGGTTCATGCCTTTCAAATGCAAAGTGTTGACTACTTTACATCCGGTCATACAAAGGGTGAAGCTAGGGTGGCCAGAACACTATATTTATTTATTTTCAGCCTTTACCTAGGATGTGTATATTGTATTAGTTGTTATTCAGTAATAATTAGCAGAATATAAGCTTAAATTGAATATAATAAGCTACAAGTAAAACTATTAGAAAACCAAAGCTAGCAAACATTACTTTTAACCGAATAATTATATATTTTTATTGGCGAAAAAAATATATAATTATTCGGTTAATGCAAAAAATTTTTTGACATTTCAACGCACATTTTTGTCAAACCTAAATGTTTAACGAAATGAATCAAACTTAGAAATAAACTGATTAAAAAAATATTATCGGCTTTGTCACAAATTGTAGGTTATAATAATTAGTCTCAAGTTTAATCTAGAATCTGTTACACGAAAGAATTTCGGCAGAAATATGCGAATTACTTAAATTAAAAAATTCGGAATTGCACCAAAGAAACAGTTTATTAAATAAAATTATTACTTTAAATACAACGTTGCTTTTCAATTCATGCAATTACGCCAATTTATGGAGGCAATGATCCGTATAATTGTTTTTTGTCCCGCGCAATTTCCACAACATGGCGCCCCTCAAATTAACATACAAACTGAAATTGAATATCGAGTACATCTCTACCGGAACTAATCCCCACGCAACGTATTGTTATTTTATTCGATAAGAAATTAAATGAGTTTATTTACAAGTAACAACAATTGTAGTTCATAAATATTTTAATAATTATATAAGATATTGTATTATCTCAAAATGGCGGGTTGGTCTTACTTGTCGCGTATAGGGTATCTATTTATTTTTATAGTATATGGGTGACAAAGGAGCACATTGTTCTACTCGAATTATAGAGTACTGACCTTAGAGTATGTTAGTTGAATATTAGAAGGTAAAGCGAACAGAGATAATTTAAAATTAAAAATTTTGTACTTACTTTACAAAATTGACCTTGATCAAATTTATATGGGACCACATTAGAAGCACCAGCTTTCAAATAGAAAAAGAATTATCCAAATCGGTCCACCCAGAAAAAAGTTATGAGGTAACACACATAATTTTTTTTTTAGTAAAATTATAACACACATAAAAACGTCGAATTGAGTACCTCCTCCTTTTTGAAGTCAAGTGACAAATTTGATGAGTATTTTGGTAAGCAACAGATGCTCGCCCGCCTTTGTGAGATAAAACATTTATAGTAGTTACGAAAGTGAAGTTAATGAAAGTTTACTAAATTATTTTCTTTCTTAGTGAATTTTGACTATGGAAAACGGCGCAAAGCCTCCCTAGCCTTCGATATACGGTGTGTTGCAATCCCTTATATGACACATGTAATGTAAATACCTAAACTAGTGTCGGGAAGTGGTAAAAAGGTACGAGTCAACGCCATTGCGCTGTCCAAGCGTGACAATTATGGCAAAGCTTTTCTATAGGAGATGCCCATATGAGATGTCAACTATACACGGGATAATGTCAATGACGTATGCCCATCGGATTCGAGTTCAATCGGCAATAGCAATTTTTTTTTAGAGACGCGACGTAGTATACGCCAAGTTCGACGGAGATATTCGCATAGCAATAGGCCCGCCACATACATACCGTTTCGGGATTCCGTTTCGGAATTCGGAACGGGTCGGCCACACACATACGGAATCTCGTCCTGCCCGCAAAATTTCGAACGGAAAACTACCGTACGTGTGTGACGGCATTTTATACGATAGACGGATTTTATATGAACTTGCTGCGTTCGGAATCTCGAATCGGTATTCCGAAACGGAATTCCGCATGTATATGGCCGGCCTTATAACGCCAAGCTTTAACGCCCACGCTGGTATACGTTATTGAAACGACGCGCTTTTAAACGCAGTGCTGTGCACAATATAGTGTATAGATGTATTGTTTTGAGTTCTTGTTTTTTTTTTTTTATAATTTTTATAAACGTTTCCTTCACACTACGATTTTCTTCTGTACCGTGGAGGCAGTATACGTATATAAATTTCACAAGGACAAATATCCAGACCCGGAGCTATTGTTTATAGGCCATACAAAATACAAATACTTCTGTACTGGATTCGAACCGCGCCACGGAGCCGTCAAATGTGTATATTTTATATTCACATGTCTTAAGATACAACATACATAATATTACATGTGTTGTCATCATCATTACAGTCTATCAAAGTTAACATAATATATAGACTGCCTCATAAGTTTTATTTATTGTTTTGATTTGTTATCAGGAAGATGCTGCTACCCATCTTCTGTTTTAGTTTCCCTCTGTCGCCTCTTACGACACCCACGGGGTGATAGGGGGCAGTGGGGTCTCTGACGTCACGACACTGCGACGATTGTACTGGCTTATAATACTTAGTTCTTTATTTAAAAAAAAACTATAACGTTATAACACTACACAAAAAATCAGTTCCTATGCAGTATTTTTTAAATTACATAAAATCAATTAAATAACTTTATTCACAATTCTTTCCTTCCTCTCTAGTTATAAAACATTTTAAATCACAATATCGGATCAAAACCCTACAGTTTTAAATAACAATAAGCATAAATATGTGCAAAAATTTATCGTTGAAACATAGCTAAATAAACAATCTCGTATCTCAACGTTCCGCATAATACAACACACGCACCAACTTCCTAGAAAGCGCATGTGTACAGCCGCGTTCCATCCAGACTCCGGCTGGAGGCAGTTTTTGTCGAGCCCGCAGGTAGACAGACAAAAAAAGCTCCATGAAAAAAGAGCACGGCTTTCTCCGAGGGGGTAAAACATATTCGGAACGCACAACACAAATACAACTCTGTCTCTGTTCAAACAGGTTCGAATTTCCAAAAACGCAGTTGTCTCTATCATTGAAATGGCAACGCAGGGGTCTAATGACACGCGAGGATTTTTTTATGCGATCATTTTTTTCTTCGTTTTCAGTTAATTATTGTCGAAATTAAAGTTTTTATTCGGGTCACAATTGTTTCGGTCGTATTAGATGATTTTTTGGAAGCTAGTCACGTAAATATACCATTTCAACCTTTTCTCCGACATATTCTACTTTGTACTTCGGTGTTGTTGGATATATTAAGCAATTTGTTTGATGATTGATTCAGTTTAGTTATTATTAGTCTATTCAGTCACATATATTAGTCTAATTTATATAATATACTAGTTTGTTACCATTACAGGCTAGAGATAATGATGATGATATGTAACTAAAATTTCATTTTGTTTTACCTACTTCTTAAATTTAATGTTTATGCACATTTATATAAGAGCCATTAGCTAAAAACCTTAGATTATTGATAGGTCAGAACGCGCGATGACCTATTATTAATCTATGGCACTCTATACTATAGAGTGAATATATACTATAGACTATAGAGTAACACACGCAAGCCGCGTAATGAGGGCTAATAATTTTCTGTTCACCAGATGTCGCTAGTTGACAGTGAAGTAAAGTTTTTTGTTACACAATGTAGTTTAATAGAGAAGTTGGTTTTTAATAAAAGTTTATCAGTTTCTACAGTATTATATCAATACACAAAACAATGCGTCAGTGGTTTGAACATTTTTAACTTTTTTTTTAATTTATCTGCTTATATGAATATCTGTGGTTTGGTTTATTTATTTTTAATCGTATTGATATAAAATAAAGCCAATAGTCCAGAAATAAACAATAACCTTAATAAACATTTTCCGAACAAATTCACGATGCCATCCTCACCATCTGGATGCTTATCGATCCACGACTCTGCGTTTTACTAGGAGTTTTCTTTCTCGTACAACTTCGCTGTGAAATTGTTTACCACCGGCGATTAAACCGGACCGATACGACTTAGGCACCTTCAAGAAAAGAGCCTTCTCCTTTCTAAAAGGCCGCCAACGAATCTGCAATTCCCCTGTTGTTGCGGTTGTTCATGGGCGGCGGTAGTCACTTACCATCAGGTGAGCCGTATGCTTGTTTGCACCCTCTTCTATAAAAAAATAATTTCCCCGCTGTGAAATCTGTCAAATATTATACCTCACTTTCTAGTGGCGCCGCCCTGGTGGCAGAAAAAGTTGTGGATGCTCTCATTCGTAGCACAAATAGTAAAGTAACATTATGTATACATAAGTCGGATTTCATACTTATATTTATAACTAGCGACCTGCCTTGGCTATGCTTCGGTTGGATCTATTGATGTGGCATAATTTAGATTTAACATATTCAAAGACCATTTATTAAATCAATTTTTCATTTTTCAAAAAATTAAGGTTTTCGGATAAAATATAGAGTAGCTACAGCTATATGTACATTTCTTAGTCGTCTTGTCTTATTTCTCTCCCTCTCCCTCCCTCTCTCTCTCTCTCTCTCGCTCTCTCTCATACCCTCTATTACCCGTCATCTGTTCACTCACTCTTTTCTTACGCATATCATCGCTATTACAGTTCATCCATCTTTTCTTAGGCGCCTAGTCTTATATCCATCCACTTTCATAGCCAACATACTTCACATTATATTTACGAACGACATTCAAAATTATAACTATTTAACATAAAAAACGTGTTATGTATAAAAGAAATCGTAGTCGTAAATTAGGAATAGGCTTACTACCTATACTAAAAATAATTTTGAGTGTTTTGAATTTTGTTTTGAGGTTGAGGTTACCGCTACTAATACATAAATTATAGTAAAATAGAACGGAACAAAGAAATAAAACTACATAACTTATCTATACTATTATATAAACAGTTTAGATATACCTAATCTCGTACGTACGCAGATAGACCATGTTCTAGTTTGGCACATAATATTTTTAATACCGATAGATAATAATATTCGTGCTGGATCGAACTCTGATTATCTCTACAACATAGTATGTCACTTCCCGCCGTCTGTACGCTTAGATCTTTAAAACTACGCAACGGATTTTGATGCGGTTTAAATTTTTAAATTTTTTGATAGCACAGAATTATATGTATAATACATGCATATTATATATTATACAGTTCTTCTGTCCGTGTGTATGTGACTGAACTTTTCCTAGACGGCTGGGCCGATTTTGATACATTTTTGTATTTGTAATTAAGTTGATTAGAGGATGGCTTAGATTCACAATTGGACACGGCAGGTGCCGTTGTTGTCGAAATCCATAACAGGGTCCCCGAAACATTATTAACTATGTTTTTAAATTTGTCAGTTACATCATGTACATGTGACAAGACGTTAGAAGGGTCAGTTTTGGGCCAGCTGCTATAGAACCTCGTGAATGATGCTGTAGTGTTGCGTGTCCAGGGATAGTATAGATATCCGTGTTAGCACATTTGTAAGCAGCCATAGATTAGATGATTGTATTATTTATTACCTTGTATTATGTGTGAGGACTGTAACTTGCGGCCAAACCTCACAGTTTTTTGTAAGTTAAATAGATTTAACCCTTGTATCTATTAAAATGTTATTAATAAAAAAACACATATCGTGCTAAGCCAAAGATACGTTTGTGGTCACCAGCAGGGACCTTCGAGAGGGCCAAGGAAATCGCCGTCGCTAACATCCATAACACCAAGGTAAGGTGTGTCACGCGTGGCACACGTCATAATTTTTAACCAAATTACAAAGATATTTATTTGTCAAGATGGAATTTAATATTACTATGATTAAATTTTAAATAAAACCACTATACAGTATAAGTAAGTATATTCTAAAATTAAGTTTAATTTTATAACCAAGTTACTCTGTGGTAATTATCGAATATATTTCCAGCGCCTAGCCTGCCAAAAGAGACAACATAAATTCCAGTTGCAAGGTGTCGAATGGATAAGGCTGCCAAATCGACAACGGTCTGGCTTGTGCACATTGGCACGGGCATCGGAGGCCCTGCCAAGCGTCCTCTGTAATAACGTCTGCCAGGTACAGCGCCAACGCGCCGATGCTGTCGTTCGATTTTAATTATTAAAACAAACACTGCGATTGTATAAACGCAAGTAGCAGTGAAACATTATTTTGCTATACTAAGATATTTTGAGACTTTATAAAAATCTTCGGTAACGGTAAAATCGGTAGTACTTTTTTCATCGTGGAACTTTGTATTTAATCAGTCGATTGTAAATTTGTGGACATTATTAATAATAATTTCTAAAAAATTACCATTAAACGATATTGTTTCAGATTTTTTTTATTCATCCTACCCAATAAAATAGTAGTTTTAGAAGGAAATAAAGCATTAAGTTCTAATCTACGAGGCGTTGCCTAGTCCGCAGGCTACTACACAGCTTCTCGAAACGGGCAATAAGGCCAGAGTGAAAAGGGACGCCCAATGAAACTTAACCGGTCGTAAAATAAAAATATATTAGAATATTTTTCCACCGGTACACATTGCTGCATCCTGCTGACTAAACAACAATGATATGGCAACCGACAAATGAATTATTTTTTTTAAACTTTTCTTTAAATAAAAGATTAAAATTTTGTTTATCATACGGTTATTTTTTAAATCTAATACAATTTCACTATTAAAAGAAGCATATTCTAGGATAAAATACACAATAATGGGGAGCAGTATTACCAGTGGGAGATACTCTTTTGCACCGGCAACAAGGCGTTCCATCTTAGTCCTAATGGGTGTCACTGACAATAATGCACCAATATTCTGATTGTTGATTAAGTAAAGATTTCTTTGGGACACAGAACCCGCTAAGATGTGGTCTGTGTGCTAGTTTGTTACTCCTAAATTCTATATTGAAACCAAATTTGCAAAGCGGTTTGATAACTGGCGTATCCATTTCTAAGACGATGATGACCAGATCCTAGCTATTCATATCATATTACTTAGCTACTACGTCGTAGGTCTTTGAGTCAAATCTAAGTCAAAGCCGGCATTAGTAACAAAAGCTGTATTTGGTTGGTTTTTTGAAATGGAGGCACTTCCACTCGCAGAATGTGTGCTGAGAAAAGTTGCGGAAATTGGTCCGGATCAATTAGTCAATCAATTAATAAAATGGGGCACTCGTCCTAATCTTGGCAGACAGGCTGGATAGAAAGCAGTAACACACATGACGATATTAACACAAGGAGTTTTTTTATAGTATAATGGTGGCAAACGAACACACAGTCCACCTGATGGTAAGTGTTTGCTGTGGCCCATAGACATCTACATTTATCCACGATTAAGAATCAAAATGCAAATGCGTTGTCACCCGTAAGTACTAAAATGGAATGCCTCGTTTCCAGTAAAAACAGTCTCCGATTCTCTACACTCACCATACAAAACACAGCAGTGTTTAGCTGCTGTTTTACGGTGGTATTCTGTGAAAGTGTGGCCCTTCCCCGGTCGAGTGGGCTATTCGTGCTACAACTATACTACTAATATAGCTGCAGCATGGCTCTACCACGTAGTAAATTCTCGCTCTACAGGGAATGATGGATTTTCTAACACAAAGATCACTTTAAAACCCTTAAAATAGGAACGGATCGTTCAACGATGTAACCTTTGTAGTTATATTAGTAAAATTAAACTGTAAATGAAATTGCTAATGGATGAGGGAACGGTGCAAGGGCAGGTAAAAGAGTAATTTATTTTATTATTGATACAAGTTATTGCTCTAAATTACATATGATTGCCGGTGTACGCATTTTGGGTCGGAATGGCCCCGGGTCGCGCTCTAAGGTAAGGTAATTTATAGTTCTGATGATTACTTAGCCGTTTTCAAGAAATAAGAAAAAATATTTTAAAATATATGGACTACTTCTTTAGGACTAATTAATGTTTTCAAAAAAAGATCAGAATTATTTGACGCAGTGATTCACAATTTTTTCCAACTCTCGCAATTTGAGGTGCAATTTTTAAAGTTTTACGTATTATTATGTCATGGGTCTATAATTAAGTTATATGATTAAAATTCAAAAAAGTTAAAATCTATAGCAAAACATCAGCCCGATTCAATTCAACGCCGCATAACAATACACTAAAATGACAGAACTGGTCTAACAATCCACTTCCGGCCGTTCCGAACCCGCGGCCGCCTAATGCGATGCCTTAATAATAGTACTGACCCCGTAGATTGTAAAATTGTGGCCAGCTGATGCCATTGTTTTATAACGTCTAACTCACGTAAAATATATCTTATCCTGAATCGGATCACCGCCATTTTGTTTTGCTCACCACAGTTTTTCTTAAAATGGCGGTTAAAAACAGTTTAGAATAAAAAATTTAAAAACGCAAGCTTGTCTTATTCAGTGAATTTGTATGTGATAAAGCTACACTGCGGCAATGTTATTGTTGTAGTACGAATGGGTGGGCTCGTCTGAGATAGGACTACGATCTCACAAAATATCAGCATGAAATAGCAGCTTAATGCTGCCGTGTTTCGTATGGTGAGTAGAGAACCGGATACCCTTTTTACTGGAAACGAGGGATTCTATCTTAGGTGAACTGTGTGCTCGTTTGTCACCCTTTGTACTTTAAATAAAAATAAAAAAAGAATCATGCGCAATTATATCGAAAATATAGTATATATTTCTATATATTTATATATTCTATGAATAAGTACTTTGTACTAACATTATTATTGAAAAGATCACTAATGAATGAAATAATGCAATAAAATATTTTCTTTTCATTTTATCTTATTTAAATAACCGACTCCTTTTTCGCGGTATTTGACTCATGCTTGTCATTTTATTTATAGTTTTTAAGATACATATCGTGTTACATAATGTTCGGGGCCGGATGTCCGCTCACTGCAAATCTGTAATATTAAAACGTACTTGGCCGTTCTAGAAAAGCGTGCATGGAAACTTACTCAAAAAATAACATACAGGTGATCTTAATCTATATTTGCAAGTCCCCTGGCTACGGATATATTGTTAAAATTGACATTTACAAATATTTATCTGGCATTGTAAACGAAATTGTAACATGGCATTTTAAAATTAAAGACCTCGAAGTTTCTCGCCGGTCCTATCCTTCAGTCTTTTTTTTTTCGGACCAACCGTGAACCGCTGTAGATTAATAAAATATTTTGAACTTGAATATATCATATCACACAAACATTGTTATTCTATATCGAACGAACACATCGCAAAAGGAATTTCACCCGTACCCGTATAAGTTTGTAAGTAGATTTGTATCGATCTGTTCTTATAGTCTTCAAAGCCCACTAACATCCAATACATTTAGCGGCTTGCAAATTAATTTAGGGTTTCATGCCTAGAAGCCATAAGAAATACAGTTTTCCATGTAACAATCGTCTGGAACATTGTATAACAAAAGCTATTTGTAACGCCCCTCCCACACTGGCGCTCCGTGACGGCGGTTAATTACTTTTAAATTTTATCTTTTATTACTTTTACCTACTAAAAGATGTCATGCACATTGTCTGTTAAAAGGATAACTAATTTTCATTTCAATATTAGACAATGTTACGACAATATTGGTCATGCAATATTACAATGTACGGAAATGTCGATTAAGATATGTATATAGATAACCGCCATCAACGGGAAACTATACAGAACAACTCTATAGAAAAAGATATTCCATTCGTCGAATCTCAGCGTCAATTTATAATATAAGCGTCAGTGATATACCTACTTGTTTTAGGACTGGTTTACGGCGGTAGTCGAATGGCGAATTCGATCTCGCGACTTTTAAGTTCGCAATCCGTACCTGTTAGAGCCACGCTGTAACTATATTATGGTTGTAGCACGAATGGGTCAGCTCGACAGGGGATGGATCACGCTCTAGCGGAATACCAGCGTATAATATCAGATAAATGCTGCTGTGTTTCGTATGGTGAGCGTGGCGCGTTCCATTTTAGTCCTTAGGGATTAACGCAGTCCTAAGCAATGTAATATGTAGATGTTTACGGGCCACATCATCGACTTACCATCAGGTGGACTGCGTGCTCGTATGTCATCCTTATTTAGTGTAATACAGCCAGAATCATGTCGAAATACACATGTAAGGATAGTAGAGAAATGTTTGTGTTCGAAGATCAAGTTGTAAAAAGATTGGCGAATCGCACTAATGCAATGTAACTATGGCAAATACTTAGTTCTTAATAACAAAACGTCTTTGATGAATTCTTTTGTGGTAGAAAACAAAGAGACTATGGGCATTGTAGAAGGGTTACTAATTACATCTCTTAAATGTACTTCAACTATGTACTGATTTTATATAGTCATATTATCATCTCGATTTGTGTGCCACAGAACTGGGTCAGGTACCGCTGACTATCGGCTGCGATACACGCGATACTTAACAGTATTTGCGTAACTTAATCTGCGATAGCTCGCATACTAGTGGACTGACCTAATAACATTTTTAACCAAGGCATGTGATATATATCGAGAAAGATATTTACAAAAATGTAATCACATAATCTCTTATAAGGTAAATTCGCCACTTTCAAAATCTACACACACTTTCGACTACCATTGTGGCTCTAGAATTAATTGGGAATTCACAACTGTGGCAGTTTCACAAACTAATATGTACTTACGTAAAGAAGACCGTCATTACTAGAAAATTTTCCATTTCCAAGCCTCAGGCACAGAAAACTGACAATTTAATTAAATTATACTTCTTTAGCGTAATAAAACAAAAATAACTAAAAATTATTTAAGATCCTGGTGACAATTAATTGACGGCTACGTAGCGTAGTGGCTTAGCTATGAGTTACAGTGCTAAGGGTCGCGGGAGCGATTCCGGCACGATACAAGTATTTGTATGCCCTACAAATAATTGTTCTGGGTCTGGATGTTTGTACTTGTGAAATCTATGTTATGTACACTGCCCCCGCGATACAGGCGAAAATCCTATAGTCAAGGTAGCGTTTTCAAAAAAAAAAACTATAATTTGTTTTTATTAAAATTATTTAACTTTATATTTACTCTTAATATCGTTACAAAAAAAACATATATCCATCACGTCTTTTGATGGGTAAATTTAACCTCTTATCTTTATAAACATATAAATAAATACATTAACGACTTTACATCATTATGCTGAGAATGCCAAACTGCGATACAATCTCCACACTTAAGTCTGTTTTACAAAATTCTTCCTCTTTATCCACCTTTAATATATTGCAAAACATTTTTTTCCTTATATGCATGGACAGAAGCAGAATATAGCCTGGATCACTCTTGGCATTGCTCTGTGTCTGTTCATGAAGTTTCATCACATTCGGTTTAATAATTCCCGAAAAGATTAGCCCGAACAGACAGATAAATAATTTAAAAATTGATATTCAGGGCCCAATGGCATGATCAATAAAAGTTAGTAATTGTGATGTTACCAGACAGATATTTCAATTTTATTTATATGTACATATGATGTCGTTTCGTATATTATCACATCACAAAACACAGCACGTATTAAACGTCATTAAAATGTTATCAGTAACACAGTTTCAAACTAAACGAGCTGATGGAATTTAAACAACGCAACACACAACAAAGAAAACTGTAAAGAGCAATGGAGTCGCTGTTCCCGCTTCTATCCCACCGCCTCATCGATGTGGGGCTTGCATTATCTGTCAAAATCTAATCAATTTTTGGATCTATCCATCCAAAAATTTCATAAACTTATGGGTAGGCATTTCTTTATGTAGACTACCACCCAGCTAAATGCGTTTGTACTCGTCTATTCTCTCATCTCACTATTCAGCAGAAGAACTAAGAGATCTGTGAAATATTTCTGATTTTACATTTTGTTATTGGTTGTGTTACCTGAGCCGAGCATTTATAACATCGTGTTGTCAGATCGACATCCTTAACACCGTCGGGTACTGCGTCGCACAAAACGATCATTAAGTTAAAATACACGTAACATTACAATAGCGTCCAATATCCATCAAAGTGCAGACGGGACGTTTTTGTAATGTTGATCCGTATCATTTGTTACTGTCAATTATAATGATAGAGCCGGTTTGACGCGAGCTATTGTTGCTGGCCTCTGCAGCGGTATCGCGCGTTTGGATTTTTGTGTTACTGTTGCAGGTAAATTTATAAAATGTGCTCCGATAACCCTCTCACAAATGGTAAGATGCCTTTGCCTAGGTACATTTAGAGGCTGTAGATTTACTTTACTTTATGTAGTAGCGTAAAGGTGGACTGGGTGCTCGTTCGTCACCCTTATTCTATAAAAAAAAAATCTTTCGCCTCCACTAAACAGCAAACTGCGAGAAAGTCTATGAAGGAAGCCTATGTTTAGCAGTGGGCGCTATTGTGAAGAGTCAGAATGTGTCAAAGAAGGCACGTATGGCAATTCATAATGCTGTGTTAGTCCCTACTTTATTGTATGGTAGTGAAAGTTGGGTCTGGCATAAGAAGGTTGAGAGAAGATAAAATGCTGTAGAAATGCGGTCATTAAGGAGTATGCTAGGGCTGAATCTAAATGACAGGGTGAGAAATAGTGTGATAAGAGAAAAGTGTGGTTTGCAAGATGACGTTGTGACCAGGATTAAAAAAGGAATGCTTCGGTGGTTTGGTTACGTAGAAAGACCGAGGAAAGAGTGACAAAGCAAATTTATGTTTCAGAAGTGAACGGCAGAGTCGGGAAGGGACGCCCTAGACGAAAATTTATTGAAAATGGGCCAGATTAGGAGTACCCTTAACCGACGAGCGTGTATGCGTAGATATATGGTTTATGATTGATTATGGTTTAACAGTGGTAGAGCCACGCGGCAGCTTTTGCTGTCGCACGGATGGGCTGGCTCGAACCGGGGTGGTACCACGACCTCACAGAAAACCAGCGTGAAGTAGAGGTTTACCTCTGCGTTTCGCTTGGTGAGTGCAGGTGGCCGGAGGCCCTTTTTACTGGAAATGAGGCATTCCATCTTAGTCCTCACAGGAGACAACGCATCTACATTTTGATTTGTAATAGAGGATAGATGTAGATGTCTATGGGCCGCAGCAACCACTTACCATCAGGTGGACTGTGTGCTCGTTTGTCACCCTTATCCTATAAAAAAAATGTATGTAAAGGAGGCGAGAGAGGTGTGTCAGGATCGCGCCAAATGAAAGTCCGTAGTCTCTGCCTACCCCTCTGGATGACAGGCGTGAGTGTTTGTGTTGTGTTGTGTTGGGCTTTTAATAGGCTGTAATGAATGAAAGAATTAAAATTATATATGTTTGTCAAAGTTAAGCTATCGTATTGTTTCATAACTCTAATATTGCTGCAGTACGTTAAAAATATCCAAATAGGTTCAACCTATTTAAATTCTTCAGTCACTTAATCAATTTAATATTTGAGTTGGGCTATAAATAGAGAGGGAAGGGATGAGTCGAAGTCGGGGGTCAGTGTCGAAGTCTAGTCTGTGTCAACTTAATTCTGTCTTCCTGCCGACTGATTGGAGCTAATTGCATCGACCTCCAACCTTTCACCCTCTTTGTGGCGATGATTCGAGTTTGACCTGAGGCTATTTGACCCGCTCGTGCTGATAGCATTTGCGATTCGCTAGAAATCATACTAATAATTGTATGAGTAATGAAATATTACTAAAATTGTTTTGCTTATCGTTTAGGAAGCTCGCTTTCTGTTATATTAACATCATCTATCTAGCCTAGCCCGAGCATAATTCAATATAATAATTCAACGCAGCTAGAGTTCTTGGCACGATACCACGGGAAGTGGGACTGTATGATAATTAAGTTATTAGTTTGAGTATTTTTTATTATAGTTTTCTTAATATTCAATATTAAATATTTGTCATAATCACAATGCAATAATCCTTAAATCGGTCTTTGGCCTGTAAAGTCTAAGGATAAATTTCTAGAAAAATAAGGTAGTTACCGTGTGAGTTACTTTTACCGTGTAGTGGCGGTGTAAGAATATCCACTACTCCATATCGTCCAATGGGAGTCACAAGAGGCGAAAAGGGAAACCATGAGATGGGCAGCAGAGTCTTTCTCATAACATCTAAAAACACAAAATTGCGCTCGCCAACCCGACTGCGTGGTAGCTGTGGTAAATATTTCTCTATGAAGCAATATATGGAAGAGGCTTATGTTCAGGAATGAACTTTTGGTGGTCTGTAACGGTGATTTAGTACTTGATCACTTTCTTAAATAATTAATAAATATTGACGCTGTTAAATTACTGCATTCTTTCCTGTACACATTAAGAACGACGCATCAGATCGTTTGGTTAGAATGTGTGGTATGTTGAAAACAAATTGGTGGAGACCCGACGGTGTCAAATTTTCCGGTCGTGGTTAGGGATGGGAGAATTAAGCCGTGTAATTCCTGTACACACTCGCTTGAAAAAAATGCCAAAAAATCTAGGTACATCCAACAGATGGAGGAGGACAACCATGCTATAAATTTCCAGATTCAAATGACTAAGTATTCATAACATGTATTCAAGCACCATATATTTATCTATGAAATCCAGCGAATCGCTGCAGATCAGGAGAAAACACCGTGGTTGAATTGTACTAAAATTACTTAATATTTTCCTAAATAAATTCACAGATCAATACTGCAGAAGTATTGTAAATTTAAAATTACGTAAAAACCGCACAACCACAAAGTATTAACGCTCGTACGTTTTCTCTGTAAGTAATTTGTCCACATACAATGTTTATTTATAAATAATTTGTGTATTGAACGCGCTCGCGGATGTCATGTTTGAATGATGGAGACTTCTAAGAAACGATGGGCTGGAGGCAAACTACGTCGTTCCATTAGTTTTGCTTTGCAATCATACAGAGATTTGATTGACCTGACGCGATATTTTATTTAAATTATCTATTGTAAGTTATAAAGAATCTTGTTAACTACGAACTTCTTATATTTACGCGAATACTAAACATTGGTTACAACAACTACTAGCGCTCTAAAATCCGTAAATATAGTTCTTATTCAATACGTAGTATTGGTGTAAATATAAGGAATCATCAAGCAAATATAAAGTTTTAAAAACCGTTGAATAATATAAATTAATTAGTAATAAGAATATAGCATCTCACTGATAACCCGCCTGCTAGCTGGCAACTATGGCAAATATCTCCCTTTGAAGCAGTCTATGCAAGAGGTATGTGTGCAGCCGTGGACCTTGACGGGTTGTAATGAGTGGATAAATATGAATAAAGTAATAAAAGAAAGATAACAGACCACAGTTTCCTTTAGAACCTTATTGTGGGATTTACTTTGTCACTAAGAAATGCACGACTTAAGGTTTTTTGACAAATACGATGACAAATAAGTTTTTTGTTATAGGATAGGGTGACAAACGAGCACTCAATCCACCTGATGGTAAGTGGTTGCTGTGACCCATAGACATCTACATCTATCTTCAATAAAGAATCAAAATGCAGATGCGTTGTCACCCGTGAGGACTAAGATGGAATGCCTCTTTTCCAGTAAAAAGGGTATCCGGTTCTCTACACTCAACATACGAAACACAGCAGTGTTAAGCTGCTATTTTACGCTGGTATTCTGTGAGAGCGTGGTCCCCCCGGTCGAGCCGACCCATTCGTGCGACAACTATACTACTAATATAACTGCAACATGGATCCACCACATATAAAAAGTAAAAATAGAGCGGCCATTTTTATTTGCGGGACTTACGACAGCAATATTCCTCAGCCTGAGCATTCAAAAAAACGTAGATTAAAAAAGGCGGCAAACAGTCCTGTGTAAATACGCTATTGAAACTATTTTCTACCTGGATTGTGTATTGAATCATCTACGAGTATGGACGTATTTTTTACTTATTTTAATCCAATGCGTGATTGCAATCTGATAGTTATGGATGATGTAGTTCTAGATGGTAAATTGTAATAATAGGTAAGTGAAGATGACGTTTTTGGACGACCACTAAGAGTCCTTCTGGGCAGATACCACCTTCCTATACGCGCAGGGTTAAAAACGACAGGAATAATTAAATAATTATTAATTTTTGTTCCTAAGTAGCTTCTTATTGTGTCGAAACAGAAACGTTACAGGGTTAAAAACGACAAGAATAATTATTAAATAATTATTAATTATTGTTTCTAAGTAGCTTCTTACCGCTTGGAAACAGAAACGTCGCAGGGTTAAAATCGACAGGAATAATTAAATAATTATTAATTATTGTTTCTAAGTAGCTTCTTACTGCGTGGAAACAGAAACGTCTTCATGTTTATTTTCCTCCAGCAACCTGTATATCCGCGTAGTTTTATGTAAGTATGTTATGAATGACTATAATTCATTCATAAAACTGAAATGTTTATTTCAATTTGGAGGTTTTTCTTCTTATATTTATTTAATTAATATTCAATAATAATATACAAAAATTAATGTTTGTTTGTTCGTATTTTATGCGCTGCCATACCGTTCATCAGATTCCGTCAAAACTTTGTCATCTTATTGGTTGCATTTGCGCGAAGGTTATGCGGAAAAGGTGATGCGGGATCCGCCGGAGGAGGATTTGTAGAAAATTGTTTATTAGCTTTCCAATCAAAGAGTACAAGAGAATACGATGAGGAAATGGATGCAGAAAAATTCAAAGAGTGGTTTATAACCCTTTTACAAAATATCCCTGCGAATATCACAAGACTGGTATGGTGGTATACGACTGCCACTATAATGCCATTGAATTGATTTTGGTCCAAATCGAAGGCTAGTTCTTATATGAAATATTCTTCATGTAAACATATTAACTCTACTTAAACACACACGAGATGAAAATATCTAATGTTTTGTGAAGAAAATGGAAGGTTTGCTGAATGAAGCATGTACCCATGTCACAAAGGATAATTGGGCAAAAGTGATAGAGAAAACAAAGAAAATTATTATGGATGACTTTGAAAGAGACATTCATTGTGACTACATTAATGAAAATCCAAAAATAGTTAACCTAAACGACGACAGCTCAACTAGTTATAGTGAAAGTGACTGAATAAATTTATTTTTAATCTAATTTCAAAATTTAAATTTATACAACTTTGCCTCTACAAATAAGCAGTAATAATAAATATCTAAGAAACTGATAAATCTTGTATTTTAAATTATCCGTTTCAAATTTATTCTGGTATTAATCGATACAGATCCCGATCGGTACCGATTTTTAGGTTGGCATGCCTAGTCCAATAAATCTGACAGCTGTCAAAAGGTATATCTTAGATTTGGTTGAGTATAAACAATATAACAATTCCAAATTTAAAACGATATTTCCACAATTATTTTTCTTCCGCAGCTGCATCGCACCAGGCGCATTGCACCAGCTAGTATTTAATATTTATTACCATTAAAAAAAAAAATTTTAAATTTCGAACTAAAATTCAAGCAATCATTTTAATAATCATTTTTCATTCGAGTATTAGTTCCTTATCGTTCTCAGTGAATGTTTTTTTTAATCAGAATATTTCTCACATACATTAACGAAGATGATTCATTATTGATGTCAATTGCCAGTGAATGGTAGCGCTGACTCTCACATTAATAATTCTTTAACTGCAACGTCCGAGAAATGTATCACGATACTGTGAGCACACAGCAAGCGACTGATACATTGACTGTACCATGTCATTTAGTTATTTTATGCGATATATTGAGAGATTAATATTAATAAGCTTATTTGTACATCCCGATTTATAGCCATGTTTTACAACCGGCTATAAATCTGGAATATTCGGTAACTTTATTCGGTATTCATTATTCGAACAAACAAATGAACGGGATATTATTTCTATGCTGTGACCAATATGTCTCTTTGGAATACTGCAGTTATATTTAGATTAAGAATTAACACAATTACTTACAAGCGAGTGGACGCTATTTGTTGAATTATAGACATTAATCGTCTATGAAGTATATCTCTATATACAAAAATCAATTGCTGTCCGTTAGTCTCGCTAAAACTCGAAACTGAATCGACCAATTCTGTAAAAAAAATTGTGCGTTGGATCCGATAGGTTACGAGTATCAATGAACTGTTGTCGAGATCCTATGTCGTGCTTATACAAGGTACAAAACCAACGAAGTCGGAGAGCTTGTTCAGGGTTAATGGAGGTATCTAAGTCGTTTAAATGGCAAATATCAATTCAAATAAATATTTATATGCCAGGAAACTTGTTTCCTGTTTTACTTGAATCTTGGCCTATAGAGCATTAGCCTTTATACAGTAACTGCGGTAGTATCACAAAATAGGTAATATTTTGAAATTATTTTGTAATTTCATCTAGATTGAATATGTTAGTTCGGTAGTAGGTTAGTAGACATCGGGGCGTCAAACATCTCAGTCCCCCTCCCCCGTAACAATGGGTGCTGTAAAGCTATGCGATTACAAAATTTAAAAAAAATAAGTACGTAAATTAAACGCGATAAAATTCGTAAAAATTGTTTTATTCAATGTGTAGTATTCAGGTAAATATAAGAAATCATTATGTTAGTTTTTAAATATGTAAAATTTTATAACTGAATGGAGCTAAATCGAAATACGAATGAGATTCGATATGTATACACATAAAATTGATAAATTGCCGAATAGTTCACCTGATGTTAAGTGGCTGTTGCAGTCTTCTCTAAGAACTAAGTCTTTGGTGTGTATTAACCTATTTTTGTATCTATAACTCTTACTTTCAAATACAGGATGTCCGCCGTCAGATTTTTCACTTTGAATCGGCTTCAGGAGTTGCGGCAGGGAGGGGCAATGAGGTATCGTTCGACGCAGGAGTGTCGCGGGTTATTTACCAAGAGTGAGTGAAAAAGACAGGATCAGTTGGAAATGAGTTTAGGCCTGGTCCTTCAACGTCTGTAACGATTTCTGAAAACGTGAGTCGCGTGTGAAAAGAAATTCTGCGAAATCTACGCATCTGTTCGCAAGGTTGCAGCGTCTATGGGCGTGAAAAAAAAGTCTATTCATAAAATATTGCGGATGCGCTTAGTTTTATTCGTATAAGCTGAAAATCGTTCAACAACTGAAAGCAGATGATTACACAAGAAGAGAAAATTACGCTAGGATCGTTTTGGAACGATTTTCTACTATAGCGCGTTTAGGTAACACTACTGTTTAGTGACGAGGCGTATTTTCACGTTTGGGAATATGTCAATAAGCAGAATAATCAATATTGGAGCGAACATAGCCCCAAAGAAGTTCATCAAAACCCTTTGCACAGCCCGAAAACAACAGTTTGGTATGCCGTATCCAGCCACGGCATTATCGGCCCTTATTTTTTTGGCGAACATAAAACCGTCACTGCAGAAAGATACTGCGAGATGCTGGACAATTTTTTTATCCCGGAGCTACTATGCTTGCTTCAATAACAGAATAAATTTCCAGCAAAATAGGGCCACGGCTCATACCGCTAAAGTCTCAAGAGAGAAAAAAACTATTGGTAAATACAATTGTACATGCCCTAAGCGCATTAAAAAAATTACGTATAACATGATTATACGTAATTTGTTTAAATTAGCTTAAATACACACAAGTTTTCACTAAGAACCTTGTTAGCATACTTACAATTTTACAATAATGTTATGTCAAATTTCAATTTTAAAAAACGTTTGGTAAATCCAAAAGTGCACGATTCATAATGCTTCTCTCTAGTCATCATATCATCATTCAGGTCACTCCATAAAGTCCAAGATGTATTTAAGTATAAATATATATATATATATATACGTATATATGTATACTTAAATATATACATCCTACTTACTTTTAGTAAGTACTACTATTATTTATTCTGTGCTTTTAAAATATTGTAATAAAAATGTAATTTGATTATTCGAATATTTTGTATTTGTACAGCGATCTTTTTGAGCCGCTGCAAACAACCTATACAGTATCCACTCACGACGGCGGTTACGCCGAAGTGAGTGAGTGAGGCAGCCTATTTAGTAAAATAAAAAAACAAGGCTGCTAAAACACTGAAAATTTCCGGATTTCTACGCCGAAAAAAATTAATTATAACTAAACAAAAGAAAATTAAACTGCTATTTTTATTCCATGGCTTCCCACGTGATAGATGAAGAGATTAAAAAAATGATTGACTTAAACAATTGATATTTTCAAAAGTTGTCGTGTTTACCACTCTATGCGATTTTGATAAATCTACACCATAAGCCACTAAAACCACTTTTTTGTGTAAAAATAGTAATTAATCGATTTAAAAAAATATTCAAATATTCCCTGTACTTCACAATTACGTTGAAATAAATGTTGGATGCTTATGAACAAACATGCTCATTTCAAATACATAATGAAAGCAAAGGCAGGATCTTTTTAGTTTTTAACAAAGGCTTGCAACTCACTAAAGGAGATTTTTTGAGCGTTTTTGTGTTTTAAATACTTTATACGAATCCACTGAATACCCCCAGAATATAACACCATATCGTAGAATTTTTTTTTTATAGGACAGTGGACTTGTGAAGGGCTGTAATGATGATGATGATGAGGATAGGGTGACAAACGAGCACACAGTCCATCTGATGGTAAGTGGTTGCTGTGACCCATAGACATCTACATGTAACCTCGTTTACGAATCAAAATGCAGATGCGTTGTCAGCCGTGAGCACTAAGATGGAATGCCTCTTTTCCAGTAAAAAGGGTCTCCGGTTCTCTACACTCACCATAAGAAACACAGCAGTGTTAAGCTGCTATTTCACGCTGGTATTCTCTGAGAGCGTGGTCCTTTCCGGGTCGAGCCGACCCATACGTGCTACAACTATACTACTAATATAGCTGCAGCATGGCTCTACCACGTATAAGTATGGATGAGATGTAACCATAATATGTCATCAGTGCAGCTTTTACTGAAACAATATCTCTCATTCTAGGCAATGCAAAAACTAAACTATCTATAAGCACATAAGCTTTCTATATGAGGCTTCCAACTAAGAACTAAGACGAAATATCTCATAGACTGCAATTATACCAGCTACCTTATCCTACAAACCAAAACATAATAGGGGGCGCAGAAATACGTGAAGGAAGCCATACCGAATCAGCTTACTTAAAGTACCCTGATGACTGACGCTGCTTTTAGATGAAAAGTAGACTTAATAAAATATAAAATCTATTTAAAAAAATCTTATTAGCGTTTGTAAGGCCAGCGTACGGCATATGCAACTGTCATAATTTGCAATGTCATCGTTTCAATTACAGGAAATTACTTTAATTATGTAGGTATGCCAAATTTCAGCTCAATCGGAAGTTAAAAACTTGCAATGAAACAAAATTGTGCAATTTAGTGCATTTTAATAATTAATTATACTCACCTTATTCCTTTTTATTACCAAAAGACTAGTTTTAGGTACATCTAAAGCGCTAACTTTGTCTTTAACGTGTCGTTGAGCTTATTGCCGCAACTCTTGTTCGCCTTCAACGATTGACTGTTTGCGTCTACAAAGGCTTTGTACGTCCCCATTACGCAAAAACAATCTCAATACATCAAGTAATAAGAGCCTTCGGAACTGAACACATAAACTTGTTATTGGGCTCTTAAACGACGAGGTGTTCTCGTTGCTCACAACCGTGTCTTTGTAAACTCGACCAGGTTGGGCTGGCACTTCGCGCCCCGCGGGCTCCATACGAGCGGGGACGTAGGAAGGGTTGAGAGTTCAGTTTGTCGAGATCATAGTGTACTGGCGTACGCGAGGCCGGGCGACAAAAGCGCTCTCATGCTTACACTGTAAAACTCTGTTATTGGATAGAGGTGCATTCAGGACGCATCCGCGTGCGTCCATTTCGTGCGTTCTGTATTTCTTTGTGTGTATGAAACCGCGATTGAGTCAGACTTTTTCTGCGGATATTTTATGAATGAATGTTTGTTAATAATAGACGCTTACACGTAACCGCCATTTGAAATTATCTGTCGGAATGCTATTCGCCGATTGGCCACGGCGTTTTAAGGCGTGCCGATGACGCTAGTGATACGCATCTAAATAATAAGGTGTGTGGGTAATTATTCTGATTAGCTAACGGTTTGACTGCGGACGCGAATGTAGCCGGTTTCAACTTACTAAGACGTATATGATAACGTCGGAAATCGCTTATAGAGTAAGTAATATTTGCAAACATATCACCTCATTTTGTTCAGTAGATAGCAAATTCAATTATTTAGTTTAGTTCTCGGCATTGAATTATATGTACTACGTACTAGAGAAGCCATTCCAAACAAAAATTGTGTCCTACTCTATGTCTTCGCGCATGCGCGGTAGTAGTAGCCGCGGATGCGCGAAGACTTTAATTTGATATAAAATAAGATATTAATATAAAATAAATATAAAAATTTAATATAACATATCTTAATTTAATCTAAACAAATATATTTCTAAATAAAATGTAATAATAATAAGTTTATGGAATTCACAAATTTTCAATTTACGCAATATTTAGTTTGTACGGATTGCAGTACAGTTCAGTTGAACATAGTCAATGTTCGGAATGGCTTCTCTAGTAGGTAGTACATATAACTAAATGGTTCTCGGTATATTTTTTACATCTTAAACGTGTCGCTTAAAGTTTTAGAGCCATTTCGGACAGACTTAATAAAATGATCGGTTTGATGCTTCTATCAAAATAGATTAGCCAATTCAATACCAGAAAAAAATTTAAACATAAAATATATAACATAGTATAATCTCTTTTTTTATTTATAAACGATGTATGATATGATTATTGAAAGACTGCACGCTACTAAACCATGTCAGTTTCCGGCATCAATACAAGTTTTTTTTTTATTATGTCGTATTTTAAATTAATCGCCAACATCCGATTGAATACAGTTAGGCGATTTTTTATTTAGATATGAGATCCGTTGAAGCGTCCACCCACGTATTATCATCAGTCTGCTACTGTTCAAAGCTGGAAATAGGGTTATCTCAATCCCTATCATTATGCATCGATTTCCTGACATGTATGATGATTTTTACATGTACAGTACAATATAGAGGCCGTTTACTATAACACCCTCAACCAAGTATGTGCCATCACTGCTGGATATAAGAAAATGTAAGAATTTTTTAATAGAATGATGGTGACAAACTAGCACACTTCATCTGATGATAAGTACATGCTGTGGTCCAGTTACATCTACATTTTTTTTCCAACTAAGAATCAAAATGCAGATGAGCTGTCACTCTTAAGAACTAAGATGGAATGCCTCTATACAAGTGAAAAGGGTTTCCGGTTCTCTATATTCACCATACGGAACACAGCAGCATTAAGCTACTTTTTTACGCTGGTGTTCTAATAGCAGTCTATTGTTAGAATGTTAGTGATTACAGTATATATGATCATGTTGGATCTTTCTAGGCGTCAGACAGATTCGATCACTCCACCTCAGTGGGGTAGCAAAGTATTCAACATGAGAGAGCTATTAATGAGACTTTACTGATATCATTTCTTTATCAAAATGCTGCCCCATGAAAATCTTGTTACGCAACAGCTCCATCTCATCAAATGGGATTTCGTGGTATCAACTATGAGAAACGCAAAGAAAGATTTCTAGGCATCCGATAAATGGGCGTATCAAGTACATATCTGTCAGATGTTATATACCAGTCCTGTGAACAGTATCAAAGTAGAAAGATAGTTCGCAGTACTAGATGTCTTAAATGCGTTAGTTAGGCGTGGCAATTTTGGCAAATTCTCTCTACTGTTAAGAGAGACCCGTGTCCAGCGTAGCCTTCATCTAGGTAACGAAAAGATCTTAAATTCTCTTTCAGCATCAAAAGCAAACTCACAATATAGTCTGCACAGCGGAAACTAATAGAAGCCAGATGTAGCTGTCGTATGGAACTTAGGGCATGAATGTTCGTATTTGTACGAAGCTTATACTTTGTACAAGAAACGTGCCTTGTTTTATTGAGGTACGCTGAATAATGAGTGCTAATTTTAGGTCACCTAGGCTTAAAATACACAGCCGTCGTGTTCGAGCTCCATTAACTAATTAGCAGCAGCAGAACGCGTTAAACATTGTTGTTAGTTTGTACGATTCAAATGTTTTAAATTGTCGATATGCGGACGATGTAGCATGATTTAAATAAAAATAATTACTTACAGGATTTTTCAAGTAAAAACCCCAAACAAAGTTCTTACTAAAGATTACATGAGTCTTAAAGATTATAGGTTATGGAACTTTAACCAGGCTTTAGCCGGAGTTTATATTCCTAACAAAGAACCGTTTTTTTTTTATAGAATAAGAACAAACGACCACACATTCCACCTAATGGTAATTGGATGCTGCGGCTCATAGACATCTACATCCGCGATCAAGAATCAAAATGCGTCGTCATCCGTGAGGACTATGATGGAATGCCCTTTTCCAGTAAAAAAGGTCTCCGGTTCTCTAAACTCACCATACGAAATACAGCAGTAAAGCTGCTATTTTACGTTGGTATTCTGTGAGAGCGTGGTCCTTGCCCGTTCGAGTCGACCCATTCGTGCTACAACTATAATGTAACTGCAGCGTTGCCTTACTACGTATAAAGCCTGAGTTTAAATTTCTAACAAAGAAACACAAATTTGCTTTCGGTTTTAGATTTATTACATTCTTCGATTTTTGGCTATCAGCACGGCTAGCATGGGCTGGGGATAAAATTTTTATCCCCTGATTATATCCACTGACAAGAGATTAAATTATCTTGTCTCTATGCCAAAGCTCGGCAACGGGGAGAAGTATATTCCCGTTTGACATAACGAGTAGACATATATCCCCCGTTCGTAGCATGGAGCCAAATGAAAGATAAAATATTATGCTTTTTTGACATTTGAAAGGGACAATTCTATCCTAGTTGATTGGACGTGGGTTTAAGTTTATATTTATACAAAAAAATTATCTAAGTTTATCTCCCATTTTATCTACTGTGGATATTATATCTACCGGTGTGCCCATGCTCGAAGGGTAGATAAAACTAAGCGAGGGGATAACCATTTTCTCCTTTTTCCGGGGATAAAATTGTCTCCTGCCCATGCTAGCCATGCAGACGTGACAATTGATATCTCTTTCAGTACACTGCTGCTGTGTTTCGGGTGAGTGACGAGTGAATAGTCGCCTTCATACTGACAAAAAACGCATAAGCAATTGAAAGTTTTACTTGACAAAAAATACATGAAACCGGCAAACGTAATTGGTTTTCTTGCGAAAGATTCTAATAGCAACACTGGGCGCTAAAATTGAACTTCTTGTTGGCATAAAATTGTTTTAGTAGATTTCACAATCTTAAGAAAAGAGGTAAATTTGTTTCAATCAAGTATTTTCAGTCTACGATGTCTATAAAAATAAAATGTTTTGCGCGACTCTGTCCGCGTAGATTGGTAATAATGGCTTCCACATAAAAGATAGATATATACTGTCGCGGACTTTTTTGTAGAACTATTTAGGAGAAACAATTCAACCATACATTATATTTGTGTAACTCTTACAGTTTTTGCACCGCACGCCAAAATAGCTCGCAGATGACAGATTTTTTCAGACTTACTTAACACTTATCGTTATACTAGCTGTGCCCCGCGGTTTCACCCGCGTCATCACGTGTCCGAGGTGCGCGACATGACCTAGTTCAAGCATTCTATAACGGCTAGGGTTTAAGCGTCGTTCGCGCGCCCAGCCAAGTATTGAATTATTTTAATTTTATATTATCTCTTAAACTAAGCGTCCAAATAACATGGTATAAAGAACAAAGTTTATCTTCATAAAATTTTCTCGATGATGAAGTAACTTTCCTTCGTAAGGATAAATAGGCCATGTCTAATAATAACGCTCATAAATCACTTTTAAATTTTCAATATTTTTTTGGCACAAAATACCAAATTATGGCTTATGTATAAGAAATAGACATATGGTATCGCGGACTTTTTTTTAGACGGAGTAAAGGTCTATATTTTTCTAGAACATTGTATTTACGTACCCCTAACGATAACACCAGCGTACGCGGATAAATCATTTCGGGAGTGCTTTTTCTTCTGACTTGCTTAACAAATATCCATTTTTAAGGCTAGCTGAGTGATATAGCTTAATGCTAGATAGCCTATACTATTCCACATGAATCTGGCTATAATATACAAAAAGAATTTTTCAAATCGGACTGGTAGCTCCAGAGATTAGCGCGTTTAAACAAACAAAAAAACTCTTCCGCTGTATTATATTAAGTATAGATTTTCACCAATTTACAAAATATCTTTATTAATTATAGCCTATGTGTTGTTCTGATGTATGAGCTATAAAATTGTAAAGTTTCATTAAAATATATTCTGTAGTTTTTGCGTGGAAGTGCAACAAGCAACAAACATCTATACATCCATACATCCTCACAACTTTCACGTTTATAATATTAGGTAGGATGGTAAGACTATCGAATTATCGAAATCAGTTGATGTGGCAGATTGTTCGCCGATATGTCGTGCAGATGTCTTTGCAAATTGGAGCTTGACGACTTTTTTCATGGATTCCATTATCAGATCTTGTGCAAACTTATAGGAAACCGCTGAGGTTCCTTACAAAAAATAATAAAAGTGAACAAAATGGTACAGAATTATTGCCGAACATACTTAAAAAGATATTCAGACAAATTGAGAACCTTTTTTTTATAGGAGAGGGGGCAAACGAGCATGCGGCTCACATGATGGTAAGTGACTACCGCCGCCCATGAACAACCGCAACACCAGAGGAACCAGGGGAATTGCAGATGCTCAGGAGTCGAATAACATGGTCGTGGATGCTCAGCGAGGGATTCTCCAGGGGTGCTGCTACCCTCCTGGGGTAGTATTTCGTATAATTCCGCTACCATGTTGATTGGGAGGGAGGGGGGTGGGGGGGATTGGGCCTCCGGCCACCTGCACTCACGAGACGAAACGCAGAAGCAGAACTTCTACTTCACGCCGGTATTCTGTGAGGTCGTGGTACCAACCCGGCTCGAGACGGCCCATACTTGCAACAGCAAATACTGCCGCGTGGCTCTATCACCGTTATTTTTTGGAACGAAGTTCCTTATCGGACGGTACGGGTTTGGCGGATGGGAGCTAGGCGACAAAACACAAAAAGTGTAAGATTTTTTCGTCACTACCCCTTGTGTCATAGTGTATTTTATCTGCCGACTTCCAAAAAGGAGACAGTACTCAATTCGACGCGTATGTTTTTTTTTTATGTGTGTTACCTCTTAACTTTTTACTGGGTGGACCGATTTCGATGATTCTTTTTTTATATGAAAGCTGATAGTTCTCGTGTGGTCCCATATGAATTTGATCAAGGTCAGACCAATGATTATTGAGTTATTCTTAAATAAATTATATTAAAGTCGGCTGTACAAAATTTTTAATTTTTAATTATTTTAAATGACGCTTCATTTTAATAGACGCTAGTATGTAAAACATTTATTTGTATTTGTTAATCAATAATATAATACGTTTATCAATAATAAGGAACTTCGTTCCAACCGAGTGTTCCACGACACTCACACATTTTTTTTTATAGGAGAGGGGGCAAACGAGCATGCGGCGCACCTGATGGTGTATGAAATGTTAACCGCCGTCAATGAACAACTGACGCCAGGGGAATCGCAGGTGCGTAAAGATATCATGAAAGGAAGAAAGTTCCTGGTAAATCGCAGTGCTGAAAAGACAAGCATCTAGATATGCGTTGCTGGAATTTGACGCTAGGATTTAAGGTCGGTTCAAAAATATTCACACATCTTTTTGATTTTGTTGTAATACATAATTAAATTAGTGTTACATTTACTAAGAGCCGTGATAGCTCAGATGGTTAGCGTTGGCTGTATATTTCACAGTACGCGAATAAAACCGGGTTCAATCCCCGCCGGCACCAATGAAATTGTTAATTGCAATTTTAACTACTGATTTATCGCGTGCTCGGCGGTGAAGGAAAACATCGTGAGGAAACCTGCATGTCTGAGAAATAAGAAAAAAAATTGGAAGACATGTAAAGTTCGCCAACCGCCACGGGGCAGCGTGGCGGACATTCCTTGCCCTAAAACCCTCTCAGAAATGAGGGGAGGGCTGTGCCCAGCAGTGGGACGTATATAGGCTGTAACTTAAACTTTTTTATATTTACTAGTTTAGCAATAAATTTGTTTAGTCAGTTAAAATTACATTTTTTAATAAAGAGTTGAATATAAAATCTGATGGCTTAAAACCGTATTTTGTGACATTGGGATACCTTTAATCAGCAGAGGCCTTGCGATGCTCTGTAATGATGATGATGATGATGATGACACAATATTTTAAATAATGTTCAAATAAAATACGTTAAGTTGCTATACTCACAATGTAATAACAATCTAATTGCTTTTTTTTTATTGCATGCCAGCACGAAACGCGCAGGTATGTTCTGTTTTTAAAATCTTTCCTCAAATCTTAGGTATTTAAATAAACAGACAGAAACAGGTGGTTTAATTACATAATTCTAAATGGAAAAAAAATGGTTATCCTACCAATACTTAGTATTAAAAAACTATGAGACGTATAATTGACATATCTTTTAACATTTTTAAGAAAATTATCAATACTACTAATATTCCCAACACTAAACACTCAAACCGATTTACTACTTGCTTGTGAAGCGGATTCGAACCTACGAGCTTTTAGTTTCGTAATCCGTGCCCTTTAACAATTAGGCCATTGTTGCTTTAAACAATGATTGGTCATTTTAAACAAGGGTACATTGCCACATCAAGGAAATTACTCGAGACACCATCGAAATACTTCATATGCACATGTTGTATAATACTTTGACTCTATCGGCTATGTTCGAAATTATTAACGTGGTAGAGATTAGGCTTTGCATTTTTGAACTTAATTCCCATCATTAAAAGTTTTATTTCTATTGCAACTAAAATAGTTTTAGGACCTTTTAAACAGTATTTGTGATTCGAAAACCGAGTTTATTCTTAAGTTATTAAAGTTCATATTTGTATGAATTGCAATAATTTGAAATTCTTCCTGCTCCGCGATCACGCCATACGAGTATATTATGATTGCAGCACGTATGGGTCGGTTCGACGGGAAGAGACCAACTCTCTCTCACAAAATATCAGCGTAAAATAACAGCATTGTATCGTTTATTGCAGCATGTTTTGCTTGGTGACTGTAGACAACCGAAGATCCTTTACGCTGGTAACAAGGCTCTCTAACTTAGTCCCGAGTTTTAACATCACAAACTAAATTTTAACTCTTAGATTTCTTATATCTTTCGAGGATAGATGCAGGTGTGTATAAGCCGCAGCATCTACTTTTCATCTGTTGAACTGTGTGCTCGTTTGTCACCTCCTATTCAATAATAAACAATTAAATCATAAATGGTGTTGCATCAATTTGGTTACTTTTTTGAATGTTAAATATACATAATATATTCAATCTTACTGTCTCTTTTCATGAATTAAAACTCAATCATTATTGTAAGTCATCAAAACAGCCTTCTGGTGAACATGTATATCTCCCAAAAAAAGCACATGCTACAGAATTTTAGTTACTACTTCGTATAGTAGATGTTAGCTCCATACTGCAATCAATTAACAATTTTACTAGGTGTTATAACCGTTTCACGAAATAGTTAACAAACCTTTGTATCTTTAGAAATTCTCAAGTTCCTACTAATACACATACAGCCGCGGTAAATGTCTTATTTATTTTTATAGGGAGCAAACGAGCATGCGGCTCACCTGATGGTAAGTGACTACCGCCACCCATAAACAACTGCAATACCAGGAGAATTGCAGGTGCGTTGCCGGCCTTTTAAAAAGGAGTAGACTCATGAAGGTCCCTAAGTCGTAGCGTATTTATATCTATTACAGTAACCATCGGATTTAACTATGAAAGTATACTCTATAGGCAAACTAAAAATCCACTTAATCAGTGAACTAACCGTCTGCTATTGTGTAACATTAATTAACAAAAAAATTGTCGGTTTATTACTAGTTTTCCCCAAGAAAAGAGTATTTTCTGAAGCATTAATAAAATTAATGACTTGCAATTAGCAATTTTTTTTTATCTACTAGCGAACCACCCCGGCTTCGCACACCCGTCAACAGCACCACCTACTGTGTCCCACTATAGCTAAGCTGTTTATACTGTTACAGCCTATTAAAGTGCTCTGCTGAACATAAGTCTCGTCCATAGATTGCCTCATAGGTAGGTATTTGCCATAGTTGCCACGCTTGGCAACTGCAGTTTTTTTTTATTTTTAGTCGTTATTAGGAAGACGCTGCTGCCCATCTCCTATCTTGTTTCCCTCTGTCGCCTCTTACGACACCCACGGGATGATATGGGCTAGTGGATATTCTTACACCATCAGTGCACGGAATACTAACTACACTGCAGGTCAAGCTGTTTACGAGAAGAAAATTTCGGTAAATTTTATATAATAAAGATATTGAACAGAAATATTATATCCTATTCAAGTGCATTTAAATTCTGTCATAAAAATGCAATGTCTGCGAGTACTCCTCGATTCCAAGAAAGAAGGAAGACGACTGTAACATGTAACTAGCACGCTGCCCGCCGACGTGTCACCACTCGACCTCTCTAAATTATGAATGACATACAATCGATGTACGTCAAATAAATTATAACGATTGAACGTGATGTTTTGTAATTGGGCCCTGTCAAATAGCTTGATGGTGATTCATGTCCTGTCGAATAATACCCGTAATTTAAGGTCAAGGAGTTTTCGGTGCGCCAGCAAATCTACGCACACACGTGATAAAATATAAATTACTTGATAACAAGTCAATTAAATATAAACACCGCGTGGTTAAAGCCGATGCCAACATTTGTGCAAAAGACAAATTGTTGGTTTTCAGATTTTACTTACTGCATCTTTTTATTGGTGATGTATTTGTACGATTATTACTTGGATAATTTCAAGTAAAGAAAAAGTAAAGCTAGTTACAGCATATATATGTTCCACTCCTGGGCACAAGCATCTTCTCATTTCTTAAAGGATTATTGAGTCGTGGTAGCTATGAGGTTAAGCTGTTAATTTCACAGTATTACCCGAGATACCTGGGTTCGAGTTCCGCCGGCACCAATTAAATTGTTTATTGCAATTTAAAGTGTTGATTTGTCACGTGTTCGGCGGTGAAGAAATACATCGTGAGGAAACCTGTACGTTTTTTTATAGGATAGGGTGACAAACGAGCACACAGTCCACCAGATGGTAAGTGGTTGCTGTGGCCCATAGACATCTGCATTTATCTTCGGTTACTATGATGGAATGCCTAGTTTCCAGTAAAAAGGGTCTCCTGGTCTCTACACTCACCATACGAAACACAGCAGCGTTATGCTGCTATTTTACGCTGGTATTCTGTGAGAGCGTGGTCCTTCCCCAGTCGAGCCGACCCATTCGTGCTACAACTATACTACTAATATAGCTGCAGCATAGCTCTACCACGTAAAAATGTCTGAGAAGTTAAAAAATATTTCGATGATATGTGAACACAGTGACAGACATTTCCCTGGTCTAACACCCGCACAAAAATTTCAACTAATCGGAAATTATCTTTTATAATTTTTTTTTTACAAAATTCTTCACAGTGTGTTGATGCGTCATATCGCAAAATTTTTGGGAAATCTCAACGACAGCTTAACAATTTCCCTGTCCGTGAAACAGAGTAGTTTGATTAATGGGACAGGGAAAAGGTTAAGCCATAAAGTGACTGACGATAGTGTCTTAAGACGCCTAAGAACAGTATTTTAATATTCACGATTACATATAACAAAGGGAACAAATACAGCCGACGACTCATTTATAAATAATTTATAATCGAAGAAGGAAGTGTGCGGTACGTCGGCAAAAAATACTAAGTATACGTACATTGCGGGAATTAATGTAATTCTATGAGGTTATTTTATAATGGCCATACCTACTGCTTCGGCAGGCCTGTAAATTATTAATATAAGGACAAGACAGCATGCTGCAACTAATAACATATAAAGCTGAGATACAAGCGAACCTTTAGCAATTAATCGATACGAAACATCCATTACGGCCTTTAAAATTCTACTGTTGAATGTAGGACTCCCCAATAGAATGCTTCTTTTGTTCCCCGTTGCCTCGCTTGCCAGAGTTGTTATCAGGATGCTGTTTCCCATCTACTGTTTCAGCTTCCCTTTGTCGCCTCTTACGACACCCACGGGATGATATGGGAATATACGGGTGGATATTAATTTTGATGTCTGTAACAATTTACGGGACACGTAGAAAGCTACTTTTTGAAGTCATGGAAATCATAAACTCTGTGTCTTATGAAACCATTATTATACAAGTTTTTAACAGTATAGTAAAAAAAATACATTGTAGTGTACCAATTATCTATGTACCGAGGGGAAACGTTTACACATTGAAACGACCGTAAAGTTCACCCGATGAACAATGAATGCTGTGGCATACACACCGCGTACGTCATATACACCGATACCTATCCTCGATTAAGGATCACAATTGATGCAGATATTTTCTTAAAAATAATTTCAAGGCGCTTCGATACAAGTAAATATGATTTCGGTTCTCATTTCTACTAACCATACGAAATACAGCAGTGTTATAGTATTTTTGGCTGGTATTGTGTTAGGGCGTAGCCTTTCCTTGGTGGAGTCAACCCGTTTATCCATCCATTACAGCCTATAAAAGTCTAGTGCTGAACAAAGACCTCCCCTATAGACCATATATTTGCATCTGCAGTTTCTTATTTTCTAGTTGTTAAAAGGAAAGACGCTATTGGTTATCTCATCATTTCAGTTTCCCTCTGTCGCCTCTTACGATACCCACAGCACGGCTAGCATGGGCAGTAGACAATTTTATCCACGGGGAAAGGGGAAAATGTTTATCCCCTCGCTTAGTTTTATCCACCTTTCGAGCATGGGCATACCGGTGGATATAATATCAACGGTAGATAAAGTCGGAGATAGACTTAGACGTAGATAGATTTTTTGTATGAATGTAAACTTAAACACACGTCCAATGAACTAGGATAGAATTGTCCCTTTCAAATGTCAAAAAAGCATAATTTTTTATCTTTCATTTGGCTCCATGCTACGAACGGGGGATATATTTCTACTCGTTATGTCAAACGGGGATATACTTCTTCCCGTTGCCGTGCTTTGGCATAAGGACACGATAATTTTATCTCTTGTCAGTGCCCCGCCTAGGCCGCCCATGGTAGCCGTGCCACTAGACTAGACGATATTCAATTCGATAGTGGATATTCTTACACGGCCATTAAACAATGCGTCCTCTTCACTTGACTTCAACAGTTAGATTGTATTAGTATATTAACGTGTTTTAATAAGAGTACTATAATCTTGTCCACGTTATAAAACACCAGAAAGTTGGTTGACAGCTAAATAACTACGTTACCGTATAATTTTGCATGTGTAATTTGGCATGTCAACTTTGTCACGCAATTTTTAACTTCTGTATAGTAATGCTTTTTTTTCTACAGACTTCAAAAAGGAGACGGTAGTCAATTCGACTGTATGTTTTTTTTATGTGTGTTACCTCATAACTTTTTACTGGGTGAACCGATTTCGATGATTCTTTTTTTATTTGAAAGCTGGTGCTTCACATGTGGTCCCATATAAATTTGATCAAGGTCTAACCAATAGTTTTTGAGTTATTCTTAATAATTTATATTGAAGTCGGTTGTACCTATAACATTTTTAATTTTAAATTATTGTAAATTACATTTTTTACATGGATGCTAAATATAATATTTTTCATATTATATATGTATGTATAAAGCAAAACAAACTAATTTATACACGAAGCGCATACGGATTAAATTTAAGCACCTGAGCCCTGATCCCGAGCACACGATCGATAGACTCAGTAAGGACAATCTCATATAGGTTAATATTATAAGAGATCTAATTTAGATTGCCACAGACCGACTTCATTTAAATGTTCCAAAGAACTGAACAAAAAGGTGCGGCAACAAGCAAGAAACGTTTTAAAGTTCCCAAGAAACTTGTTACGGTCATGAAAGGATATCAAAGATCATCACGGAGCATGAATCACGGCGGCCGTCTTAGAGTAATAAAGCGTTCGCTTACGATCCTTCTGGGAAGTGCAACTATGGTACACGTGACCGGCTTGTTTAATTAAATATATTCACGTATATGGTATTACGATATGTAATATTTTACGCATCAATAATTAATTTTATTTTACCAATATTAGTGGACTGCGTTGAACCATGATGGCCATTAGTGTAGCCCAGCACTGGTCAGACACTATTAAATACCTTAGATACGATAGATGAACTTTTAAAGTAAGAGTCCAACAGGGTGCCGACCGCGAATTCGAAAGTTCGTGGGTTCGAATGAACAAGCGATTTAATTCTACCAGGAGCGGTTAAAGAGAATGTTATTAATTTTAATAGCAATACTAGTATTTAAAAAAAAGCCCTTACTTTACCAAAATAACTAATAATAATAATCAATAGTAGTTTAATGCCAACAATAATTTACAGTTATAAGAAACACCATCCTGTTATTTAAAAGAAAAAAAAATCTTTATCTAAAATGCTATAGGAATGAATGAATGAAAGTTATGGCGCGAATACACCTATACACTATTCAAAGTGTCGGTTTAACAAAATATTGACAGCCTTTTCATATTTTATAAATCTACACAAACTTATAATACTAAATGGAACGTTCAAATATGTGACAATGTTTGAACACTTAATCTTCATATTAAGCAACAATAGGCAGAGAAAAGATATTTGAAGAATACCATAAAGCGCACGATAGAAAACTACAATAATAATAACAAAACTTTAACTGTTTGAAGATAAAAGAACATAAAACGAGTTGAATGTAAATTCAAGAAAAACAACTTCCTTCTGCGTGAATCCCATATCTCTGGTGCCCTTTGACCTACAGGACCCAAATTCAAACTCGACCGAGCTACTACCTCAAGGTATCCACATACCAAATTTAAAGTCAATCGGTCCAGTGGAACGGAAGTTATCGTGTCGGCATATAGACTAACAGACTGCCAGCTAAAACCATTAACTTCCTTTCAATGCTACGCTGAAGGAAGTTAATAATACATGTAATAAGCATGTAAAACAAATTAAATTATGTAGTTAATTATTGTGCTTCAAAATTATGTAACCGTGAGTACATAAGTGAGTGATACATAGTCTATAGAGATAATAATTCATTGACAAAGGCCATCAATGGTGGTGGAAATACTGGAGGTGGTTTAAAATTTTAAGGCGGCTGTTATAACGAAGGCAATTTCAGTCTTTTGAATAATCTATTGAATTTTATAATTGAATTGAATAAAATTTAACGATTGAATATTCTGAGCTGCATTTTTTATATAATAAGAGTGATAAACGATCACACAATCTATATGATGGTTGGCTATTTTACGTTGGTATTCTGTGACAGCGTGGTTTTTTCCTCGGCCATGCCAACCAGTGTTACCAACTTCTTGCAAAACAAAAATCTACCAACTTTTCGAATTTTAAAAAGAATTTAGTTCTATATCCGCAAAAATGATATTAATGCCTTCAATTTTTTTTTCATTAATCTATCTTTCTATTTACCTAATCCCTCGACGGGTTCATTGAATATAACAAGTGGTATTGTAAAACCGACTTCAATATAAATATAATTTATTGTTGATTTTTTTTTAAAACTGCTCGACCGATTTCGATAATATTTAAATGGGACCACCATTGAAACAAAAAAGAATTTTCAAATAGGTTCAGGCGCCTTCGAGTAATCGGTACCTACATACATGAGAAAAAAAACATTCCAACGAATTGTAAATCTCTCCTCGTTTTTTGAAGCCGGTTGAAAAATATATAGGTGGTTGGATCAACTAATTTTTTGAAGTAGGATTGGTAGGAATGTACCAACTTCTGAAATCATATCTACCTCCGAGACAAACTTCGGGTTGGTAACACTGGTGCCAGCCTATTAAAGCTACAACTACAACTATACAGCTGCAGCATAGCTCTACAACGTTTAAGAAGCATTGCTCTACCACGTTTTACTATAAATCTCATCATAAGCACTGTTCGTAATGTTGTGTGCGTACAATAATATTTTGATTGAAACAAATTATTCAGTTTCGTTTTTAAATTTGAGGCGAACTGGTCGAAGGCAAGTCTAATGGAAAGTTGCTACACTAGTTCGTGGCGCCAGAAAATGGTTTTTAAATTAAACTTCCATGTTTAAAACGCAATACGCTCGTTTGGTAATTGTGTTCATTTAAAATTTTAAGTTATTGAAATCGAATTACGAATAAAAGTTAAATAATTCAAAGAATAATTTAAAATTAAAAATTTTGTACAACCGACTTCAATATAAATTATAAAGAATAATTAAAAAATTATTGGTCAAACCGTGATTGATTGAATTGATAGAATTCTTCATTTGAAAGAATCATCGAAATCGGTTCATCACACATAAAAAAATAACAAAACACAGTAGCAATGAGTACCGGCTCCTTTTTGAAGTCGGAAGAAAATTGATGTCATAACTTGTAAAAGTTTTAGCGTGAAGTGGTATCAAAAATCTCATAGAGATATAACGCCATAGTTGCCACGCTTGGCAAGGGGGTTGGCAAACGTAGTTTTTAAGTTTTTATTCAGCTATTATCGCGAAGATGTTACTGCTCATTTCCGAGTTGGTTCCTTCAGTCGCCTCAGACGATATAAACGAGATGGCATTTATGGGATAGTGAATATTCTTACACTGCATCTACACGGCACGGACGAGAGTATACAACCAGCGCGTGTTGCCAGTGATGACCTATGGAACAAAAAGTAAGGTTCTTCAAACGTTCAGAACTGGTCGTATGAGGAACCTCAAAATCACTCAGCGTGGGATGGAAAAGACGTTGCTCGAAATTTCTATGCGATATAAAAATAAAATCCATAACGCGGATACACGCAGAAGAACAAAAGTAACTGAAATAGTCTAGCGGATCAGTAAGGTACAGTGGTAATGTGCTCGCCATATAACTCTAAGAATTGACAACAGATTGAGAAGAAAGGTTCTCGAGTGTTGGGTGTCCTCTGCTAGATGGCGTGACAACCTGATGAAACACGTAGGTAGACTCTGGATGTGGCTTAGGTCCGTACTTTGTGGCACTCTATTTTCAGCAGTGGACTGCGATGAGATGTAGTGATAATAACAAAATTAAAGATAAAAACTTATTAACTTCCCGCTACGAAAATCAATTATTTTCAAAAAATTTGAGTTATTGGTTTCACCCCAGTTTTAGAAAAGAGGCTTCATCAGATCTCAAGGCCCTAGGAAGCTATTCTGACTATGCCTACGTGGATGTCACTTTGTATGTACATATATGTATGTGTTTGTAAACATCTCATAATTTTTGAATGCCTTGACCGATTCGAATAAACTTGGTGGCATTCGAAAGGGTTTCACCAAACTTAGATTTTCAATGCTGTTTCAATCAATTTGGACCAGTAGATTTTGAGTAATCTAAAAATAAAATTTGCAAAAAAATGTTTTCTGAAATAACTTTTAAACAGTTATAACGATCAATTCCAAAATCGAATCGGCTCTTTAACATGGAAAACGAAGTTGATCGCTTCAAAATCGGTTAATGCGTTGAAGAGAAATCGATGACAAAAAATTTCGAAAGTATTTTTTTCACATAACTTTTGAATTTATAGTGTAATTGTTTTTTTTTCATAATCGATTTTATCATTGCTCTTAAAATACCTCGGCGATTGCCACCAATTACATCAAAATCGGTTGATCCGTTGGAAAGTTATCGTTGTCAAATAATTTCAGTTTTTTTTTAATAACTTCGAAATTTCTGCTCGAATTTGGATGGAATGATAGTTGGATGAAAGAAATTCCATGCGTCCATTCCATCCATTCGTGATGGAATATTTGGCCTGCAGGGTCAATCGTATTTTTCTGAATAAGACTGTGGAACCACAAAGTAAACAAAACAACATAACTTTTGTGACATAAGATTATATTAAAGATATTATTCTCCCCTATTGAAATTTTTAATAGATCTGAGACGTGGTCCTTCACTGCTGGCCGTATGAGGACGCTCAAGGTCGCTCAGCAAGCTATGGAGAGTGCTATGCTCGGGGATTCTCTGCGTGATAAACTTAGAAATGAGGATATCCGCAGTAGAATTGGAGTGACCGACATAGCAAAACGGATTGGTAAGCTGAAGTGGCAATGGGCCGGCCATACAGCTCGAAGAACCGACAACCGATGGGGGAAAAAGGTTCTCGAGTGGGAGCCTCGTACCGGTAGGCGAAGTGTAGGAGGTCCCCTTCGTCTAGATGGAGTGACGACTTGGTAAGACATGCAGGAAGTCAGTGGCTCAGGACCGTGCTTTGTGGCATTGCTTGGCATGAAATGGAATTTATAATTATTAGCATAATTGAAAATATTAACCAATTATCAGATATAGTTATATTTTATTTTTAATTAAACATGTAAATAAAATATTTAAAAATTTGTTTGTCAAACTATCCTCCTTGCGTATAAGAGCCAAATTAATATAACAAGAAAAGTTTAGTGAGCACCTACTTAACAAATTCAGGCGCACACGGCGGATCCTGCCCCAAGCACAAACCGGTTCTGAACCGAGATTTTAACCAAACCGTATGAAGTTATTAGCATTGAATTAAAACGTTTACCGACCTCGTTTACTTTTGCATGACAATATCATATCGAATGCACGAATAATAATAAGTTTCAAAGGGATTGTATTTGAGGAATGCACTTTAATGTTAATCTGTTATATACCTAGTCATGTTTTATATCTGGCTATACTAGTTTTGTTTGTTTTTACTTTGATATCGCTATACATAATATAAAATTTCAATCGATTACTGGATATTAAATAATATGTTAATACGTAAAATTATTTAAAAAAAACCTACTTAAATTCATTTTATATAGAATGTAAATGTCTATGAGTCACAGCAACCACTTACCATCAGCTGGACTATGTGCTCGTTTGTCACCCTATCCTATAAAATATAATAAATAATTTGGTGTGTGTGCCACTGATCGTGTAGGTACCTTCTGAATTCACACAATTTCTTAATATTATCACAGTTTATAAAAACTATTATCGAGATGACGATGGTCCACAGCTATGCTAGGATCCGATAGGTGACACTTTAGTAAAGTTATAAACAAATTATTATATATATTTATAATAATAATATATTTATTTATTAATATATTTATGTTCCAAAATTACTCATAGCTCACAATATAATATGTTGGATTAGTGCTAAAAAAGAAAGACATTAAATCTTTACCTGACAGGTGATGCTGTGGTCAAGTGTCTAACCTAATAAATTTTGTTTACACTGTAAAATTTTCAAAGTAGTAAAAACTCATCGCGTCAATTACTGTTGTAAAAACATAGAGTACCTATTTTGACATAGCGCAGCGGATTTGAGCTAATGTTCAAATGCAGATGCAGGTATAGGAGATAGATGCATCTGGCTCAAACCGTGCTTTGAGGTAATCTTTGGGGGAGGCCTAAGAATAGCAGTGAACTTGTGATAGGTTGTACAACTGTATTAATTGTTAAAACAATTGATGATAATGATGAATGTACAATTTAAATACTTTAAATCTCATATTTACATCAATTCAAGTACATATTTTTGTTTTGTGTTCTTTTCTGCCGACTTCCAAAAAGGAGACGGTACTCAAATAGACGCGTATGTTTTTTTATGTGTGTTACCTCATAACTTTTTACCGGGTGGACCGATTTCGATTATTCTTTTTATATGAAAGCTGATAGTTCTCGTGTGGTCCCATATGAATTTGATCAAGGTCAGACCAATAGTTTTTGAGTTATTCCTAATAACTTATATTGAAGTCGGCTGTACAAAATTTTTAATTTTAAATTATATTTTCTGCAGACTTCCAAAAAGGAGACGGTACTCAATTCGACTGTATGTTTTTTTATGTGTGTTACCTCATAACTTTGTACTGGGTGAACCGATTTTGATGATCAAGTTCAGACCAATAGTTTTTCAGTTATTCATAAATAACTTATATTGAAGTCGGCTGTACAAAATTTTAAATTATGCTACACCTTTTTCTATATTTCTATATTGCTACACCTTTTTTATAGAACAAGGGTGACAAACGAGCACACAGTCCACCTGATGGTAAATGGTTGCTGTGGCCCATAGAGGTCTACATCTATCTTCGTTTGCGAATTAAAATGCAGATGCGTTGTCACTCGTGAGGACTAAGATGGAATGCCCCTTTTCCAGTAAAAAGGGTCTCCGGTTCCCTACACTTACCATACGAAACACAGCATTAAGCTGCTATTTTACGCTGGTATTCTGTGAGAGCGTGGTCCTTCCCTGCTAGAGCCGACCCATTCGTACTATAACTATATTATTAATATAGCTGCAGCATGGCTCTACCACGTATACCTATGTCAAAATCTCACCAGTCCATGGGTCGACTGTTAGAGAACGCCTCAAGGCACTTTGTATTCTTTTGTCTTATGAAATGCAATAAAGAATAAATAAATAAAATATCTTCAAAATGTTTATATAATTTACAAATATTAAATATCAATTCGATTATAGGTAATATTGTGTGTTTAACATAATAATAATAATGGTGCATTTAATGTCAACATTGTGATCTACGCTACACTAGCTCGCATCGAGTGGGCGGATCACGATCGTGAGTCAGTACTGTGGGAAATAAGTTAGCCTGCCACCGTGATTCATGTCCACAGACATCTCAAAGTTCCCCGCCCTAAACTTGGAAACTGGCCAGTGCCTAAAATCAGACTGCGGTGCTCCGCCGTGCACACTCCATAACTTTTATTGCATTAGAACTCTCGACGTGACGCGGTCCCTCCAGATTCGGCATCCGCGCCGTCGCCGCCCCCAAAAGGCCCATAATCGCCGTCTTGATTCTAGATAAGCACAAATGAATATGTAAACGCCGTCTTCCCACGGACCGAAGCTTATTATTGCCCCCGACCCCATAAAACGTAAACGGCCTAATTAATATTTGTTTATTCGCGTCCGTTAGCCCGAGTGGGGCTAAGAACGACGGCTCGCTGATTAATGCTCCCAGCCTGCCTCCGAGTCGAGCCTACGTGTACAGCCGACCGAAGAATCCGGTTGTGTAATTCCCTATGTTTATAACGGGACTTCCAGTTATGGTAATGTTAGCCGAATTTCACGAGCCGTTTCGACGTAGTTTTGAAAGTAGAATTTAATTACGAAGGAAGGCTGACACTCATGGAATATGGATGCGGAGCGGGCTCGTATAAAACGAAATCCGATTAATTATGTCGATTTCCTACCGGTCGGTGTCGGTGAGTCGTAACGAGTTTTGCGGTCGAGCGTCGCCAATGATCCGTTCGTGAGAATCGATCGATCGAATTATTGGTGTCGCGGACGCAGTGGCCAGTCCGCGGCGTAGGACATACATGCCCGTTCCGATATCCGAAGTCCTTATCTCACCCGACGCATGAATAATTCCCGAGAGGAGCAGCTATCGATCGCACACGTCGTTTTTATTTATACGGCGCGGGTGGGCGAGGCGCGTATTAGTAAACAGGCGCCTGCGCGGAGCGCGGACACTCACCGACTTGTAGCACGTTCTCCACGCAACCGGCCTCGAGGAGCTTGAGGCCGCGGCAGAAGGCGATGTTCCGGTGGTCGTCGGGCGGCGCCCGCGCCAGAGACGAGTACATGCATATGTCGCGCTCGTCCCGCGGGAACGACCAGTACACGACGCGCCGTTGCACGGGCTCTGGGATGCGTTCATAGCGTTCCTCGATGCGTTGGAAGGGGATCGCTGCCGCGACAATCTTCGCGGTGATGTCGAGCAGGGTCGGCGGGGCGCGCGGCCGACAGCAAGCGCGCGGCGCGCACGCGGACATAGCGCTCGCTCAGCCGCTCGGCGCGGACTGACGTGCGGCGTGCGCTCGCCTCGCCGCTCCCCGCCCCTCCGACCATACCGCGTCCCTCTCGAGGATGCGCGCCCCGAATCGACACACTACAATAAATTATTCATTTGGCAGGCATAATGTGCGATATATTATTAAAAGTTGGCATTTTAGTATTATTCTCCGATGAGTCCAAAATCGATGCTTCTGTCGAATTCAGCCGAATATCATTTATGCATGGAGTTTGATTGCCCCGACTCGGATGTTGGATGAATATTACATAATTTTTACTCAAGTTCTTTTCTGCTTATAGGTACCAAAATGATATTCTTAGTTGTACTCTAATTATCATTAAAATAATTATAATATTTGATTTATTAATAGTATTACTAGATATTTGTTATTTTATTACAATAAATATTTCCGACAAACGACATGAGAGTTGGCAATAGCAATAAGAAATAAAAAATTATGAGCAAAAAAATGGACCTTCCTAATCCATTCGTGCCTCGCCTCCTCACATTACACAAACGAAGGGGAAAGGCCGGGGGCGGGGCGCGGGGTCACATTAACAGCTGACGGCAGAGGCGCGGTGGGACGCGGAGGGGTGCAGTGGGGCGCGGTGCGACGTCAGGTGTCGAGCAACTCAGCTGAGATTCCTGCGACAGCGCTAAAGCCGCTGACGGCGCTCTACGTACGTTGACCTTTATTTGTTTATATTTTTTTCTGCTTATGTCTTGAAAATACAGGTAGATTTTGTTGTAAGGTGTATTTGCAGGTAGAAATTTTGTCAAGAACTAATTTACGAATTATTTTGGAGACTATTTACGAGAAATGAACTTACCTATTGAATATGTATTTACTTTACCTATGAATACCTCTTATTAAGTATAATATCTTCTGAACGCAAAAAATACAGAACATTCATAGTTTATACCATTCAATTGTGTTAAAACACTGAATAATATACTCTTGGTACCTACTGCAGCAATTAAAAACCAAGTTGATTATTTGCTTCTCGTTTAAAAGTTCCCGTTCTACCGGTTTATCGCGTGCTTATCATTGTGGGTACTAACTAGTGTATATATTATGTATAGCTATTATTATAACATTTTATGTAAGTAATAATATTGTCTTTCGTTATTAGCTATTCATTTTAGATTTTAGATATAATATAATTTGTTGTTTCAGTCAGTTTCTTTTATTTATAAAGCTAATAATAGTTTCCTGTTACTATTACTAATTATTATTATTTCTCTATTAAGATCATAGACTAAAAAGAAATACCAATTCGTGCATAATAATGAATTTTTAATCAAACTCCATCTAAAATTATTCTAATTCTAAATTTAAAAACTATAAATAATGACAAATGGCCACAAGAATTACTTGTAAGCGCTGTAAGCGCTACAAGCGTCGAATATCTATGTCTCGGGCGGAGACCGAGGAAATCCCGACAGCCAGTGTATATACCTACTACGATGCTACCTACGTTCTGTTATACATAATATTATAATATAGTAAATTACGTGTAAGCAGACAGCTGATCGCTATTAAAAGTGAAATTATTATTTTAAACAAGGTTACAAGATGTTTTTAATTTTTATCTATTATTATTTGCGAGGTATCATGGTAACACTGTGGTCGTGTAGTGGCGTTATGAGCTTGTAAGAATATCCACTACCCTTTTCATCCTGTGGGCTATGTATGAGGCCACAGAGGAAAATGAAACAGGAGATGGGCAGTAGTTATCTTCCCTTTTTATATAGGATAGGATGACAAACGAGCACACAGTGTAAGTGGTTGCTGTGGCCCATAGACATCTACGTCTATCCTCGTTTGCGAATCAAAATGTAGATGCATTGTCACCCGTGAGGACTAAGATGGAATACTTCTTTTCCAGTAAAAAGGGTCCCCGGTTCTCTACACTCACTACCTCACTAGATATACGAAACACAGCAGTGTTAAGCTGCTATTTAACGCTGGTATTCTGTGAGAGCGTGGTCCTTCCCCGGTCGAGCCGACCCATTCGTGCTACAATACTTATACTACTAATATAGCATCAGCATGACTCTTCCGGTTAATAATTTAAAAAAAAAACTGCGTTTGCAAACCCGCCTGCCAAGCAACGCCTGGCAACGTGTGGACTGTGGATATCCTTTAATGGGGCAACCCTTTAAGTATAAGTATAATCATTTCGATAAAAATCATCAATATGGATTTAATATTTACGAAAGTATCGCGGAACATAGACATACATAATAATAATTGAAATTATAAATGTTGTACAACCGACTTCAATATAAATTATTAAGGATAACTAAAGATTCCTGGTCAGACCTTGATCAAATTTATATGGGACCACATGAGAAGCACCAGCTTTCTAATAATAAATGAATCATCGAAATCGGTTCACCGAGAAAAAAGTTGGGAGGTACAACACACAAACATAAAAAACATCGAATTGAACGTCGAATTTTAAGCCTCCTCCTTTATTTGAAGTCGGTTAAAGATAAAGTGTCTGTGCCCAGTGCCAGGATTTCCGTTTCTTCGTTGCCCTAGGCCCTAGGGCCTCAATAACTTTGGTTTGGAGTCAGCAGCCTCGAGGGAAGCTGGTCGATCAAGCTGGTCAATAAATGTTCGTTCTCAGCACGTCCGTCAGTCTCAGGAGTCCATGATTGCATGAACAATACTGGTTTGATGCATTATTATCTCATCTACTGCTATACTCTATGCTACTATACTCTAAATCTGTGATGAGGACCTTTATCGTCATTCCCTTGCAGCGTACACGTTGAATAACTTCGACAGCTCGCTGTTATAAACCTAAACTTTACGAAAAACACAGAAGTAATTGTTATAATTGCTAGTATTGATTGGCCTTGCCATGGCTTATTTGCATTACCTTTTTTCAACCGACTTCAAAAAGGAGCAGGTACTCAATTCGACTGTATGTTTTTTTATGTATGTTACCTCATAACTTCTTTCTCGCTACCTTATATTATACATAATGTATTAAGGCGCAAGTACTTAAGGGTCGCTTCGACCGGGGAAGAACCAAGCTCACACAAAATACTAAAGGTAAATAGATACTGCTATTATCTTATACTCTTTTTGGATTTGTGAGTGATGAGAATCCTGGTAACGGGGCATTTGTTACGTGATACAACTACATTATGGTTCCAGAAATAGTAGGACCACGCTTTCACAGAATACATGCGAAAATAGCAGCTTAATGTTTCTGTGTTCCGTATAGTGAGTATAAAGAACCGGGGACCCTTTTTATTCCTAAAGTAATTTAAATTCCATCTTAGTCCTCAGATGTGAAAACCGGTTTGGAATTTCATTCTTAATCGAACTTCAATTATAGATGATAGATGAAGTTGTCTATGGGACACCGCATCCACTTACAATCAGGTGGAGTGCTCGCTTGTCACTCTTTTTCTATAAAAAAATCAGCTTAGTCCTCGGAGTTGACAAAACATCTGAATTTTGAAATTTTGATTATTAATAGAGGATAAAGGAGAATGGGATTTTGGAGCCTAAAGTTAACTAATTGGTTTATACAGTTTATACTTTAAAAAATTGGCCATATTTTTCTTAAGTAAAATACAAACAAGTAAGTAGCTCTTTTCTCAATCTAGATTTCGAAAAAACAATAAAATAAGAAACAAGTAAGAAAATCGATTGCAGTGTATTATTTGTGGCAATAAATCGATTACCATAAAGAATACACTAGTGAAATTCTCGTTTCTAAATGTTATCTTCCAATTATGGAGTGTAGAGTAGAAGGAGAACCATCTTATAAGGAGCGAAGGTTGAAAAAGTGTCCTACTATTTACTGAAAATAGAGGTTCCAAAACCTACCACAATAGCGCTGGCGTCTGAAAAACTACGATATGAAGATAGCTGTTATGAACGGAGTGAAGTCAGCTGAATTCAAATATTTCATGACTAGTACTACTAGTAGATTAGTAGTTAGTAAAACGCCAATATACAAAATCTCAACTATTTACGTAGTACAAAACCAAGCGGATTGATCGGCCCTTATTTATTTCTCCATCTTACTGTAAATACTTTTGGCGCTTCTTTTTTAATTTATCCTATGCTACTGCAGCGCCACCCTTATTGGACACGTTTTTAGGGACACTTTTCATATACGGAGATGGTCCTCCTTCTACTCTACACTCCATACTTCCAATAGAGGACTTCTCATTTTGAAACTTGACTTGACATTACAAACTTCAAACTATTTACTTAAAAGAAAAAGACAGATTTTCGGTTCGATTTGAAACAAGCGCAATATAATCGATTCTCGATTAAATTGAGCATTTTAATATCTATTTTCGATTATTTTTCTGTGTTAACTAGGGAGAAAAAAAAATTCCGTACATATCTACAAAATAATAAAAAATACAAAATATCAAAATTCCAACAAGTAACAGTTTCAACAACAATTCAAGATCTCAGATCGATATCCCTAATATTCAGTTTACTTAGTTGTTGTTGTTTTAACTTTCGTTAACCGTTTCACCAATTCGTTTCATTATTAACCACAGCTTTTATGGTGATTTTATACTGATCCTGCTTTTATATCTTTAAGTAATTACAGTGAAAAATAGCCTGTTACAGTATAATAACAGTGAAACACTTACTTCTATGAAAAACCCACGTTTTGCGCATGATTAAAAACGGTTTGAGAAATGTGTAAGTTCAAGGAATTAAAAACAGATTCGTATGAGGAAATAACCATAGAGAAGGATAAAATAGTTTGGAAAATCTAAAAGTGCACGCCTCATGAGCGTTTCATTTAATTATGATGAAAAAAAATTGCATTCCTTTGACCTTTAATAGGTAGGCTCACTTACAGAAAAAAAAAATGTTCACCAAATAAATCGATTACCTACACAAAGTATAAAATCGATAAAGGCTGTATGGTATATTTGCCCTTTGTCTTTCAAGGGCTAAAAAAATATGAAAGCGCCTTTAAATTATAAAGCAATAAATCTTGAAAATCATTTTATTAACATACTACGCGTACTTACTAGGCTATTGATATGAAATAGGTAACCAGTTGATGTAATTTTGAACCTATAGAAAACTCGGTCTCGATACGTCATTTTTTTGGGAGTTATCATGACCAGATACAAAACCATCATCCGGACGTCCACGTATTTTTTTTTCATTATAGCAATATTAAATTATTTTACAGAAAATATAAAATGGATTGATTCGAGTGTTTTCTTGATATACGGCTAGTCAGATTATTGTGTAAGTGCAATATTGTTATGAGAGAAGCATTTTAAGAACACAAAATTGCTTGACCTTGACGTGTCGAGAGTAATACACTACCTAATAACGCTTGCGTTATGAGGCGTGCAATATATAGAGGCCTTTAAAAATCTTTGACGCAGCGCAACACGGTTAAATAACATAGCTTAAGGAATCAGTAAGCTGAAGAGGCATTGGTCCTTACCGTTAAATGCTTGCAAATAGTGTGCACTGCTGTGTTCCGATCTGATGGGCAAGGACCGTGTTAGTCCTCAGAAGTGACAACGCATCTATAGCCTTCTTTATTTGAAATTGATTGCAAGTGTGGGCTGCAATAACCACTTACCATCAGGAGGACTGCAAATTCGTTATAAATATTTTAAAAAAAACTTAACACTAATTTTTGATTTTGATAACTGTATGACTGTCTACTGTGTAAAAATAAACTGCATTCATTTGACTTCTACAATATATTATTTACGTTTTTTAAATTTAGTGCTCTATTATTTGTTAGTTAGTGTCACTTACGGAAAAAATGTTCACCAAATAAATCGATTACCTAACCTACACAAAGTATAAAATCGATATAGGCTGTATGGTATATTTATCCTTTGCTTTTCAAGGGCTAAAAAAATATGAAAGCGCCTTTAAAATATTAATAGCATTAAATCTTGAAGATCATTTTATTAACATACTACGCGTACTTACTAGGCTATTGATATGAAATAGGTAACCAGTTGATGTAATTTTGAAGCTGATAAAAGACCCGGTCTCGATACGTCACTTTTTTCGGGAGTTATCGTGACCAGATACAAAATCAACATCGGAACGTCCACGTAATTTTAATTTTGATAACTATATGACTGTCTACTGTGTAGCAATCCGGAGTCAGGAAGCTGGACACCGTGCCTCCGAAAGCACGTATATCGGTTGGACCTGTCTCTAGTCCGGTCGTGACGGATTTTCTTACCATCGGACTATGAGAGTAAGATTATTTAAAATTAAAAATTTTGTACAGCCGACTTCAATGTAAGTTATTTAAGAATAACTCAAAAACCATTGGTCTGACCTTGATCAAATTCATATGGGACCACACGGGAACTATCAGCTTTCATGTAAAAAAAGAATCATCGAAATCGGTTCACCCAGTACAAAGTTATGAGCTAACGCACATAAAAAAAAACATACAGTCGAATTGAGTACCGGCTCCTTTTTGGAAGTCGGCAGATAATAGAGTGTACCTGTGCTTGCGCTCACACTCGTGTTCTATTATCCTGTTCAGTATTAAATGTTGAACGCAAATAGTGTTGATCGCCAGAAAGACCTCACGACCTTCGGTAGAAAGCGGATTACCATTCCAAATGCAAATTACCCAGATCAGCAGCAGAGATAAAGCTGTGTCAAAGATGTGAATCATCTCGTACGGCGATCGCCAAACTACCTATTGGGCGTCGCAATTACCCTAAATGCTGATAATAGTGAGACTTGTAACCCCATGCCCTGAAGTAGATTGTTAAACTTATTTTATTTACAGTTTTAGCATAACAAAAGGCCACTGCTGAACCCCTCCATACGTCCATACATCCATACATAAATAATAGGAACGCACTGCTGCCCATCTCTTGGTTTGTTTCGCCACATCGCCTCTTACGACACCCACGGGAAGATATGGAGTAGTGGATATTCTTACACTGCCGCTACACGGTCAAGGTATTTTATTTAGTTTTGTATTATCAATGGTAAGATACAATCACAGAAGAAATTGAATTGAGATTCATAATCCAACAAACTTATTGTGGAGATATAAGCATTTGAACAAAAATATTTTTAGCATGCAAAATGCTTGCACGTTATTTACAAATTGTATGCCAGTAATGGTGGGTTATTCATTAATTTAGTGTACATGGCGTACCTACATTTAGTTTAGGGTTTGTGTGGGCGGCAATTGGTTAATGAATAATCAGCTTGAAAGTTGAAACCCGTAGATTATATTCTTGAGGTATAAGGTATCTATATTTATACATATTATACGAGTACTTCACGTGTAAGAGAAGGGATTCTATATTGTTCATTACCTCTTAATGCTTTATTGTAGATCAATGAACTTTTAAAACTATTTGAGTACATACACTAAATTTAGTTAAGGATATGGTTATGGAGTTTAATTCTAAATTCACATGCGCCAGAATCCGAGATTCAAATTAAACGCCCATCAGTTCCGTAGATCACTGGCGACGTACAGGCGCAACAGAGCTTATGTCACATATAAATCTTGTCGTGCTGTACAGAGCTGGGAGGCTTTCAAAAGGGCTAGGAATCACTGCCATCAGGTGGTGAGGTCTGCTAAACGCCGATATTTTCATGATTTCTTAAATAATTCATCGCAATCGGTGACATGGAAGTTTATTCATTCTCTTGGTTTCAGTAAAACAGAAAAGCAAGTAGTTAGTTAGTTTTTTTTTTATAGTTAGTTTTACTATAAAGATATTTGCATATTAAATGATCTCAATGTTCATCACCATTTCGGATATTACTTCCATGTCATCTACGCATACTAATTCATTCTCTTTTTCTACTGTCACTGAGGAGGATGTTTCAAAATTATTACATAAACTTAAGTCAAAGGCAGTAAGGTCACGACTACATAGGAAGAACAATGATATCGTATGGTTCAGAACATATTGTACCAGTTTTAACCTCCATTATAAACCTTTGTTCTCCCTCTTCTAAGGACCTCTATGCCTAGTGCTCTTAATCACTTCCGGCCTATTCTCGATTTTGCCGTTTTATCAAAAGTTTTAGAAGCTGTAGCGCACAAACAGATACAAACTTACTTAACTAAAGGCAATTTATTAAATCAACATCAATCAGGATTTCGGCCCGGACATAGCACCACAACGGCACTTTTAAAAATAACAGAGGATGTGCGTGATGGCATAGAGTTGGGAAAGTTGACGGTGTTAGATTTTATAGATTTTTCTAACGCCTTTAATACCGGTAACCACGATATTCTTATCGCCATCTTGTCCTACATAGGCTTTTCCTAATCAGCACGGAATTGCGTATCCTCTTATCTTCGTGGTCACCAGCATGCAGTCCGTGTCGACGGTATGGTGTCCGATTGGTGTAACTTAACCACTGGTGTTCCTCAAGGTGGAATTATTTCTCCATTACTTTTATCTATATTTATTAATATGATTACTTGCAACTTTTGTGCCTTCTACCATATGTATGCCGACGACTTGCAACTGTATGCTTATGCCAATGCTACTAACATGAATAATGCTGTAACCGTGATTAACTCCAATCTTAGTTGGATTCTTAATTGGTCAAGAAGGTACGGGGTCACTGTTGATCCCAGCAAATGCCAAACTATAGTCTTAGGCAGCGCACGTCAATTAGGAAAAGTTAATCATACGTCATTAGATCCATTTTGAAACAGAAACAGATTTTTTAAATTTAATATAGATTATAAATAATACTTATTGAAAGTCACTCTTTTGTTTTATTACCAATGGTTCGAAAAAAACCTCTGTCCTGGGCAGAACCAGCAAGAAACCCAGCGGGACTTCATTTTTAAAATAACAGCTTACAATCATGTATGTTACAGAAATTAACAACACAACAAATTAGAAATAGCTTGGTAGCGGTCACATCATTTCCAGGGGTTATTATCATCCATTAATTCTTTAATATTATAATAACCCTTTTTATACAAACTTAGTTTAATAAAGTTTTTGAACTTTGAGCAGGTCAAATTTTTTATATTTTCTGGAATTTTTTTGTAAAAGCATATACATCGCCCCAATATAGAAATTACTGACTCGATGGAGTCGAGTAAGTGGTACTACTACGAGTAGCTTGTGTCTGTTCCTAGTATTTACAGAATGAATATCACTTATTTTTGTAAAACTACTTTTATTTTTGTGTACGTACATTACATTTCCATAAATGTATTGAGAGGCCAAAGTTAATATATTTATTTGCTTAAATTTTTGTCGCAGCGACTCTTTAGGCTTTATATCATAAATTGCTCTTATGGCCCTCTTCTGTAAAACAAATATAATTTTAGTGTCAGCTGCGTGTCCCCATAGTAAAATACCATACGACATTATGCTATGGAAATAGCTAAAGTAAACTAGTCTAGCTGTTTCAACACTGGTAAGATTTCTAATCTTTTTTACAGCATATGCTGCAGAAATAAGTCTGCTTGCTAGTTTTGATATATGGGGGCTCCATTGAAGCTTCGCGTCTATTGTGACTAGACACAGTTTCTCCCCATTTAAAATTACATTAGTATTTAATTGTTTGACATTTGGAGTCATGAATTTCATACATTTCGTTTTAGTGCCATTTAAATACAAATTATTAACATTGAACCAATTTACTAATCTAGATATAGCATTATTTACTTCGTCATATTTTAGCAATTGTCGACTTAATTTGAAAATTAAAGAAGTGTCATCTGCACATAATACTATATCATAGTTATCCCCTACTATGTAAAGTAAGTTATTAATGTACACAAGAAACAGAAAGGGGCCGAGAATTGAGCCTTGAGGCACGCCCATTTGTACCATCGACCCGGAAGACCTCATACTGTTAATGTTAATGATTTATAATGGCTAGGTAATTCCGTACAGCTCTCGTGTTAGGGACTTAGGATTAACATTGGATCGTTTTCTTACTTGGCGCAGTCATGTTGAGGAAGTCAGCCGTAAAATTTGTACTACTTTGAGACAATTGTACAGGTGTGAAAATATCTTACCGCCTTGTACGAAGAAACTTCTAATTCAATCACTTATTCTTCCTATGTTTGATTATGCCGATGTGTGTTACTTAGATGTAGACAATTACTTGTGCGTAAATTTATCAATTTTAGGTTTTCATCCTAGCTTACTGCAGAACACACTTCTCTCACTAACTCTCCGGTTGGCTGGTAGTAAATGCCATTGGCATTAAGTCCGCCGTTTGTACATTTAGTACAATAAAGTGTGTAAATATATAAATAAATTCATTAATTACAGCAAAAAAATAAATAAATATGAAAACAATATAGTAAAAAAGAATATGTTTAAATAGAAAGAAGTAGAGTTTAAATAGATAGAATCAGACAATGAACATGCAACTTAAAAGAACATACAGTGGAATTCAGAAGCTCCTTCTATTGGCATAAAGTAAATAAAACTTATTTCTAAAACATAGTCGAACTTTAAAATAAATGGAAATAGTCAAGATAGACAAGTTAACTAAATTAGTCAAGCGATAAACAAATAAGTAGTATTGATTCGTCCGGTATTCAATTTGCCTACAGTTACATAAATCCAGCGCCATTGTTATCAACTACAAAAGAGAGCAAATTCTTTTTAATATTCGTTAGATAATAAATAAATAATTTGAAAGTCATTATTTAGAAAGATGCTGGTGGCCATCTCCGATTTCGATATACTCTTCGATATAAAAAATATTGTTCGAGTTTTTTAAAAAAAAAGTTATTTCTAGTTTGAATAATGATCCTGATAACGTACTTAACGGGAACCATAGGGTTTTTGTTACATATTGTATACATACTTTCGACTTACGATTTCTCTCTATCGCTTCTAAAGATATCCACGAATTGAGACGAAGTTAGTAGTTATTTACGTGGCAGAGCCACGCACGCTGCCGTTATGTTATGGATGTAGCACATACGCTCAACAGATTATATGCTGCTGTGTTTCGTATCGAGAGTATAAGAACCGGATACCATTTTTACTGGAAACGAGGCATGCCATGTCAGTCCTCAGGGGTGACAACGCATCTGCATTTTGATTCTTAATTGAAGAATAAATGTAGATGTCTATGAGCCACAGCATCCACTCACCATCAGCTGGACTCCTCGTTTGTCTCCTTGTTCTTATCTCTATATATAAAAATCAATTACTGTCCGTTAGTATCGCTAAAACTCAAAAACGGCTCGACCGATTTTGATGAAATTTGTGTGTGTGTGTTTAAATGGGTCCCTAGATGGCCCTCCCTACCTGCATGTTTCATTAGGTCTTCACTTATTCTGGTGTGGATACTCGAGAAATTTTCTTCCTAATGAGGGATCCATGACTTTTTCTGCCACCAGGGCGGCGCCACTAGAAAGTAAGGTATAATATTTGACAGAATTAATAGCGGGGAAGTTAATTTGTTCGGAAAATGTAAAGGTTATTGTTTCTTTCTGTACTATTAGCTATTTTTTTTATATTTATAACATTAAAAATAAATAAACAAAACCACAGATATTCATAAAAGTAGAAAAATAAAGAAAAAGTTAATAAAGTGCAAAAAATTAAAGAGCAAACCACTGATGCATTGTTTTGTTTATTAATATAATACTCTAGAAACTGACAAACTTTTATTAAAAAACAACTTCTCAATTAAATTACATTGTGTAACAAAAAAACTTTATCTCATTGTCAACTAGCGACATCTGGTGAGCAGAAAGTTATTAGCTCTCATTGGGTGTCGGTTCTTCCAGTTGGACTGTGTCTGTTACTCTTGTTTTCTGCGGATACCCTCGTTATGGATTTCATAATGCAGAGAAACTCCTGACTTGAAGCTTCCTCATACGGTCAACAAGGTTCTCAAATGGTGAAGGATCACGTTTCAGTTCGTACCGTTGTACACTTCCAGAGGTAAACGTATCAAATAAGACGATTTGTCGCAATTTCCTGAACACGGCTAAGTCGAGTAGAATATTCGTCGATTCAAAGTTGTACTCACCTATAATCGGGCATTTCATCCCAGGGCCAAATACTCGTCAACAACTTTGAGCTATCGTTGGTGTCCGTCATTTTATCGTTGGTGTCGTGAAAGATGACACGGGGAAATTGAGCCAGGATATTGGCAGGAACATCTTCCTGATATAGCTGAATAATAATAAAAAGGACTACGGCCGCCAACTTGCTTGCCAAGCGTGGCAGAGCTATGCGTTATATATCCTCCTATAAGTCGCAGAAGAAAATATCTAGTAAAACAATAAATAAAAAACGGGTGCGATTCAGATTGCTCTCATGATTAACAAGAATCTCATTTTCTATTATATAAAAAACTACAGGTTCTATGCTAAGGTTATTTTAAGATTTGAATAAAATTAAATGTTTAGAAGACGGCTCCGTGGCGCAGTGTTTTAGCAATGAATTGTTGCGCTGGGGGCCGCGGGTTCGAATCCTGCACGGAATAAGTATTTGTATGGCCTACAAATAATTGTTCCGGGTCTGGATGTTTGTCCTCGTGCGATTTTTGTTTGTAAACTGCCTCCACGATACAGGAGAAAATAATGATATTAAAGAAAGAAAAAAAAATATAATAATTTGATCTCAATATATGCGAGACGAGAAAGTTCACTTATGTACTATAACAACAAACACGCAGACAACAGACATTCTAATAAAAGCACAGAATTGGATGTAGAGTCGTAAAATAGCAGCTCCACGCGGCTGTGTTTCGTATGGTGAGTGTAGAGAACCGGAGACCCATTTTAATAATAATAATAATAATATTCCACAACTATCACACAACGCCATCTAGTCCCAAGCTAAGCAGAGCTTGTGTTATGGGTACTAGACAACTGATAAACATACTTATATATTTCTAAATACATAAATATTATAGATAAATTACACCCAGACACAGAACAAATGATCGTGCTCATCACACAAACATTTGTCCTGGGTGGGAATCGAACCCACGACCTCCGGCGTAGCAGTCAGGGTCACTAACCACTAGACCAACAGGCCTATCATATTTTACTGGAAAAGAAGCATTCTATCTTAGCCCTCACGGGTGACAACGCATCTGCATTTAGATTCGTAATCGAGGATAAATGTAGATGTCTATGGGCCACAACAACCATCCATACCATCAGGTGGACTGTGTGCTCGTTTGTCACCCTTATCCTATATAAAAAAAAGCGTCGATGTAGAGTCCGACTTTACGCGACTCTAGAATAGGACAGATTCTACTATTTTGTCAAAACGTGAAAGTATGTTGGAATTTCAACTTTTAATTACTAGATATATTTAAGACTAGCTGTGCCCGCGGCGTAGCTCGCGTATACAGGTTTTACATAAACAATTTGTCGTTTAGGTAAGAGAATATTAAACGATTTATTTCATTACTGTATCAATAAGTGGTAACTAAATAAATCATTATCATCAAAGTTCTAAGTCGTTTATGATAGAGCTTCTGTGTAAACGACGTTAGAAGTAGGCTTAGCGGGGGTGTACACTATAAGGTTACGGGGGCTACTAACGCGGGAAAAAGCAACATAGAGTTGGCCATGTGCAAAACAGTCAGTACTGAGGTACACTCCTACAACGCGTAAAGTTTGACCTTGCGCTTTATTTACGGTCATCGCATACACACGCTCACTGTAACTGGGAACTGAACGCGCTTAAAACTGAAAGGAAAGTTACTTCTTAATAGAGGGTTTTTGGGCAGTGCTGCCAGATAAAAAAAAACTAATTCAGCTCTAGGACAACACAAAAAGCGCTAGATTTCATGAAAACAGCGCTTTAAAAAAGCCCTAGATTTCGCGCTAAATTAACTACAAACAAAGTTTGTGTTTTTTTATATAATCATAATAAAGAAAACAACAATTAAGTTTTTTTTCTGGCAATATTTTTTTGATGTATCAATACTTCGCAGGACATCGACTTATAATTATGGCAATTGCTGTCAACAGTAGTTAGTACTGTACGAACAATAAAAATGTCATTAATTGTTTTAAAGTGCAATGTATTTCGCAACTTAGTTTCAGATGTCAGCATCTGATTGCGGTTGCTACACAGTTTCTTTGTGTTATAACTTCTAAGTAACTTTTAACTTAGCTGTGCTCTAAGCAACTGACTGAAACTGAATAAAGCAAAATAAATGCGTTGCCAAAACCATGAACAAAAACTTTAATAAAGGGGATTTCCCCGCTTATAGTCGTCGGTAAAAAAATCAAGTTGATCATCCTAAAGGGGAAGCCAGGAAATCCATAGCACAGGGTATCCTAGTTTGGACTCGTCTCCCATGCTCTTTGTTTTGTGGAAAAAATATGTTTGAAAAAGATAAACTGCAATGTACTATTTGTGGGAAAAAATAATAAAGGTCATTATTATTATTATCGGTAATGTGGACTAACAGTGCTGCTATAAAAGAGTTAATAACCCGCTAGTCGCTAAAATATTGAAATGTGTGCTAAATACACCAAAAAGCGCTGGATTAAGCTAGGTGCTAAAATTTCGAAATGCGCGCTTTACATTCCAAAAAAGCGCTAAATCTAGTTCCCAAAGCGCTAAAATGGCAGTACTGATTTTGCGTATATTATAAATACAATATCACGACATTTCATTGCAAAATTTTTATTTTTGGTCGGATTCCGTTGTATGGCTTCGATGGATACAAATTTCTTCAGTAAGTCTCAATACGATTCATCGGCGAAAAATCTCAACACAGCAATTCAGAAAAGTTTGTAATTTGTACAACTCCATCTATTACGTCCTTTGTGTGAGAAAACATCCTTTTTAAATCTCTTTTTGTGTTTTAAGTATAAATATATTAATTATTATGGAACGTTTTTTTTTACACACAAATCTTTTTATTACTATTTCTGAGATTTTATGGCGCCATTGAATAAATTCGAACCTACATTTCAAAATAATAATCATTACTTTCGATAGAATTAACCAATTTTAATAAAACAAAGATTAAATGTAACTCGAAGATACGCTTTATGATTTTCTTAACGATTTCTCTGAAAATAAAAGATGTTTACTTTAGACGTGATGCGTTCATATAATAACAGACAAATAGACATACAGACAATTCTAAAAATTATAAAATATTCTTATTTAATTATTTTCAGTTCCCCATAATGATTTTAGCCACCAAAATATATACCTATACAATGTACAGAAAGAGACAACATGTTATCATCATTTTTATTATATGTATATGTTTAAAGACAGATGGCGCTGCTAACATCAATTCTAAAAATAAAAGAGATTAGTTGACGCGATTGATACATTATATAAAACGCAAGAGAACTTATAAATCAGTGCCTGCACAGTAAGCAAAAAATAAAGTTTAACTCTCGCCAAAACCAACGATTTGTTAATAGCTCTTTTAAAATTTGATTTACCACATAGAGTACCCGGCGGTAAAGAATAAATTGAGTTTGTCAACACGCAGTAGAGCAGCGAGTAATATAATAAAGATTAGCAGTAAATATGAAAACTCATCTACAGGAAAAAACCACATTGCAATTGCATTACATTTTCACAAAACCACCATCTATCGAAGAAATGGGAAAACTATTGTGCTTCAGATTTAGTTAATAAGGTTAATATATTTTTGTATAATATATTTAATACGTTCTTTAATACTTTTACATAATTTAACTATGATTTATGATATGATATTAGTTTAAAATGCACTTGATGACTCAAACAAAGCCACCGTTGAGCAAATTCGTACCTATACTTCCCTACCCATACTTCAGAATATTTATCATAACTTTTGATGGAATGAACTGATTTTAATGAAATAAAGACTAAATGTAACCCGAAGATACACTTTATAATTTCCTTAACAATTCTTATGATATAAATTAGTACTTTATACGTGATACGTTAACAAACAAACAGACAGACAGACAGACAGAAAATGGTAGAAATGTATTTAATTACTTATTTTTAGTACCCCTCAATCACTTTTATTACAAAAATATAAAATGTACAGACATGTGCTATTTACAGTTTTATTATATGTATAGATAGGCCAAATTAAGAGTATCTTTAACGGATTAGCATGTATGCGTAGGTATTTTATGGATGTGAAGGACGCGAGTGAGGCCTGTCAAGGCCGTGCCAAATGGAATTCCTACTCTCTGCGTACTCCCTTGGCAGACGTGAATGTTTATGTTATTGTACTTACAAATGTCAGACCCATTGCATCAATTTCCGAATTGGTTGATTTCTGTCCACGACGGCCTGAGGACTCTGAGAGTGAGGGAATAGAAAGTGCATTTCTTTGAATTAACCGTGGGATGCTTATCCGACACGACCATAGAGAGATCACGCACAGTATCAACGGCTTTACGTGCTTTCCGAGGCTCGGGAGTGAAATGCCGGCATCTTCCTGACTACGGGCCGCTACTGAGAGTTACTTGAGAGAAAGACCCAATCAGTAACTGGATTTTGACCCGACCCGGTATACGAACCTGGAACCTCATGTATAGTAACCGCGTTTACGACTACTAGTTTTGCGAGTACAACCTGCTTTTCCCAAAGGGTAACCCTATTACTAAGCCTCCGCTGTCCATCCGTCCGTCCGTCCGTCCGTCTGTCTGTTGGCTGGCTGTATCCGTAATAGGTAGACAGTTGAAATTTTCACAGCATGTGTATTTCAGTTGCCGCTATAAAACAAATTATAAAAATTCAAAAGGGCTCCCCTACTAAAAACGTGTATTACGATGGTAACGGAACCCTTCATGCGCGAGTCCGACTCGCACTTGTTCGGTTATTTATGTATAAATTTACTTTAAAAAAAATTACCGCTACTTCTTGGCTCGTCGCAGGACAGAGATTTTTTCTTTTTTTTTGACTGACGAGGCAGTCACGTTCGTATATATACAAGCAAACTTGGACGACGAGTCAATTTTCATTTGTATTGATTATATTCGTATACCGTATACTATACTAAGTACTGACGCACTGTCACAACATAATAATAGTATGGCGCTGTTGCTAAATGGCGGTCTGATCGCGCCATGATTCATTCATTTGTCTCGGGAGTAAAGTGGGAGGGAGTAGGAGGCAGTGGGAGGTGAAGTGAGGGTGCCGCCCGCACTGTACAAACGTAACATTCGCATCAATTTATAGCAAAATCACCTATTCACCTAGTGCCTTCTATAATTGTCTATTGACACAAATTAGGTGTTGACATAGAGTATTTTTTTTTACATAGAAGGTTTTGAATTCTTTATGATGATGAATTCTTTACATTTCTTTCTACTGCACTATATATATAGTTGTAGCACTAATGGGTCGGCTCGACCGGGGAAGGACCACGCTCTCACAGAATACCAGCGTAAAATAGCAGCTTAATGCTGCTGTGTTTCGTATGGTGAGTGCAGAGAACCAGAGACCCTTTTTACTGGAAAAGAGGCATTCTATTTTAGTCCACACGGCTGACAACGCATCTGCATTTTAATTCGCAAACGAAGATAGATATAGATGTCTATGAGCCACGGCAACCACTTACCATCAGGTTGACTGTGTGCTAGTTTGTCAGCCCAATTCTATTAAAAAAAACTATCTGTGGGTGTAAGAGGCAACAGAGGAAATTGGAACAGAAAATGGGCAGCAGTCTGATAACAGCGCAAAATTATAAAACATTGCGTTGCCAACCACCGGTAGGTGCCAGGTGCCCCAAGCGTGGTAACTATGGCAAATAATCCCCCTTTGAAGCAAACTATGGGCGAGGCCTATTTTCAGCTGAGGATTTTCGATAGGCTGTGATTCTAACGGTAATTGTATTTATCTTTGTATTAAAGTAAATACCCATGACCCTGGAATTTGGCAAAAGTGACATATTATTTGAGACGTTCAGCAGTAGTGTACCTAGTCATTGTTGTTCCGATTACAAGAGATAAAAAATAATTAAAAATTAAAAATTTTGTACAACCGACTTCAATATAAATTATTAAGAATAACTCAAAAACTATTGGTCAGACCTTAATCAAATTTATATTGGATCACACGTGAAGCACCAGCTTTCAAATAAAAAAGAATCATCGAATTCGATTCACCCAGTAAAAAGTTATGAGGTAAGACACATAAAAAAACATACAGTCGTATTGAGTACCGGTTCCTTTTTGAAGTCGGTAGAAAATGAACTAATTTGTATGAGGTCGGTTGCAGGATAAGTGGGCTGCTGTAGCTCATCAGGTGCTATGATAACTCGTCTGTCACTTTAAATTTAGTCCCCTGGGTGTCTTAGGCGGCGACTATGGGAATGTCAGAAAAATCTTATAGTTCGATACATGGCGGTATACCATCTCGTTATACCAGACGTAAGCTACCCAGATCGACTATGGGAAGCAGACAGGCCAAATTTTCCTACATTGAAACGGGTCCATGCACAGTTGTGAGCTTTTACTGACTGATGAAGACCGTAGAGCTATTACGTTTGTTCTGAATTACATATAATGAATTATTAAACTATTTATTAAAGTAATAGGCGGTTAATGAGCACACAGTCTACATGATGATAAATTGCAGCTATGGCGCGTAAACATCTACACGTGTCCTCGGTTAAGATTAAGAACCTAAATGCAGACATGTTGTCACCCTGAGGCCTATATTATATGGAATGCTTCATTAAAAATAACAAGTGATAAAATTAAAAATTTTGTACAACCGACTTCGATATAATTAAAATGAGAACACTGGTAGACAATGCCACAAGGCATTAAGTCCGCCCTTTGTATTCTTTTAGATTAAGGAATGCAATAAAGAATAAATAAATAAAACATCATCAATGTAGTCGAAATCAATTAACTACGCATTATTAAGTATAACTCAAAAACTACTGGTGACAGATCTTGATCAAATTTATGTGGGACCACATGAGAGGCACCAGCTTTCAAATAAAAAAAAGGAATCATCAAAATCGGTTCATCTAGGTGGTGTGTGATTTTCTAGAAAAAAGTTATGAGGTTAACATAACACACATAAAACAATACAGTCGAATTGAGTCGCTTTTTTGAAGTCGATTAAAAAACAAAAGGAAATAAGAGAAATTTGTCAGCAGTTGTAATCACGAAGACTACTTAGTTTATTTCAAGCTCGAGACATTTATTGCGTCTATGGAATGCTCATTTATTTTACTTTAATATTTATAAATATTAAAGTAAAATAATAGAATAGAAAATTCTGTTACAATAAGTGTTCTTATAAAAGCTTGCTCTTATATTAGATTAACGATAATAGTCAAATACCAAGATCGATCCGACAACCTGGTATTCGCAGGCGCAGACCTGAACCAATCAGAAACTGTCTCGTTAGTGATTGAGAATATTTTTAGTTAAATTCTATTATGAAACAAAAGGTTTTATTTCCAGTTAGCGATTTACTTTACTTGCAACGATCTTGGGAAGCGAATTAGTATTAGGACCACCAAAAATTAACTAACAAAAATATAAAATTGGTAACTTTTCTTTTTATTAATGGACTCGTACGGTTGCACTTCTGTCAGTATCAAATTCAAATTCAAAATATTTATTGTAGGTTAAGTGTTATACACATTTGATGTTAATTTATGTTAATACTAGCTGTTCCCCGCGACTTTGTCCGTGTTACATTTGTTACGTTGGGATTTCATGGGTATTATTTTTTTTGCGCGGAACTCTAATTCTTTTTCCAAAATAAAAGTAGCCTAAGTTACTCTATATAACATCAGCTATCTGCCTCAGTGAAAGTTCCGTCAAACCGTCGCGTCGGTTCAGCCATTTTGGAGATTAGCCGGAACAAACAGACAGAGAGACAGAGCGACAAAAAATGTTAAAACTGTATTTTTATTATAAGTAGGTCCTATATAAATATAATTTCTTATGCATTTAATAAAAAGCTGTTATTTTGACATTACAAACAGACAATTCAATTTTTTATTTGTATAGATGTATAGATTAAGTGTCTCATAACTTAACCAACATTTTCAGGTATTACAATTTTTGTCATATTTTATAGGCCTGTGCCTAATATAAGTTAATAAGTTAAAGTTATCCAGGTATCAAGTAATAAGAAATTATTCTTTATAATAGTTTGTTTTAAAACTTTTTAGCAATATTTTGAATGATGATACTTTACATTGCTAAATTTTTAGAATATTTTGACGGCAATATGAGACAGCAGACAGTCGTTGACGATAATATCTCGAGGCTTAGGCATACAAAATAAGTTGAAGCTTACATTATGTTCGAAAAACTTGTTTTATCATATCCAATAATACTTCACATATGCAGACATTTAATACACAAAATACCACAACATTTGCGTTTTAAAATCAACTTCAAACCAAATCAACAATATACAGGAACAGCAATCCGCCGGTCACGTTGCCGCCAGAACTCCAATATCAACTTACCTAGTGGAATAAACGATTGTGTCAAATCTTAGTTTGCTTAATATGTGTAGTCTGCTGCTTAGGAGTACATAAGCCTAAAATCACAGATCTTTAAAACGAAGACTAATAATTGTGCCTCAAATATACACGACCAACTGCGGCTGCAATCCGCTAGCTAATTGTGGCGTTTATCCAAAATCGGTCAACCATATAAGAGGCTAATTTGTTTAGCAGTAGTGTTATTGGCTGATAAAACGAACAACAGATTTTTTATAGAATAGGGTGACAAATGAGCACATCATTGTAAGCTGATACTGTGACAAATAGACATCTACATTTATTCTCAATTAAGAATTAAAATGCAGATGTGTTGTCACCCCTGGGGACTAAGATGGAATGCCTCATTTCCAGTAAAAAACGTCTCCGGTTCTCTACACTCACCCTACAAAACACAGCAGTGTTAAGTAGCTATTTTACGCTGATATTTTGTGAGAGCGTGGTCCCACCGCGATCGAGCCGACAACCATAATATAGCTGCAGCGTGGCTCTACCACGTATATAATATATCTAATTACGAAAAAACACTTCCATAAAGGTGATGGAAAGACGAAGGTAAGTTCTCATTTACTTAAAAAAATCTTGAACTCATTTGCTTTTTTTTTTTTTTTGGAATAAAATCCGTCTTTTTAGATACACTATTGAATATAAAATGTAGGCATTTACAAGATTGCGCCAACTGGCATGTCACAATATTTACCTATACGTATTTATTTAATCAGTTGTAATGTCATCAGTATTTATAAGCGAATCGTTACCGAAAAACCAGACAACTTTTTTCGATGTTTTATAAAACTTTCCATATCCGAGAATCAATAGCGTGTTCCGAATTTAAACTATGTGTCCCCGCCATTTTTGTCGGATCTAATGAACTATTAAACTGCAATTTGGCTGCGCGATGGTTGCTAGATGGCGCTGTGCGCACGTATTGATCGCGCCGTGGGGGCCAACTTCTCGGCATCAACTTCTGCCAAGTCACGGAATGTATTGCTAGCTATTGTGGCGAAAAATGAGGGGGGCTGAAATGGGCCAAACGCCCCCCGAGCGCGTTTGACGGACGAAGCAAGCCTGTTCAGATATCGAATCATGAGTCGTTAGTTCTCGTTTATGATATGACAGAATGCTTTCATTATTGCTTTTCTGTATTTTGTAAGGTTATTGCGAGGCGAACATTTTGTGTTACAGTTATTATTAGTCATTATTTTTAATATTTTCCATTAAATTCTTATTACTTAATAATATAATAAGCAACTGTAATGTTATTACAGGCAGACCGACTACCGTACGATAACATAAAATTACAAATGAATATATTTTTAAATACTCTATAAATGAAGCACGGGTATCAAAATGAATTATAATACATTTCTTAGTCTTCAAACAATTTATTTACAATAACATAAAACCGGATGTATAAATTACTATTTTCTTATTGGTACCTACTTAATGGAATTTTGGTATGTACTCAATTTCAATAATATACCGCGATAACAATTTTTGATTTTATTAATGTACAGGTTATAAGAAGGTTAATTACTAATTAGCAATAATCAGTAAGGTGGCCAATCGCCGCAGACGGACCGTTCCAAAATATAATTTAATCACACTTTCTATATAATTCCTGATAAATAATCAGTCTCGCAAAAATACTAAATATATTCCACATGCCCTGCATTCCTTTTAGACTCCTATCTAGTTTCTATAGGTCATTGTTGACTAATATAAGTGGAAAGTAGAAAAATAGCCTTTAAGTTTATATTACGTGGTTACTTTTTACTGTAAAATTTTATCTGTAATATTTAATCTCAAACCTAAAAGTAATAAAAAAAAAATGGCCACCGTACTAAGGAATGTTAAAGCACAGAATAAATAAAAAGTTAGTCATGCGACGTTATAAGCAATTTTGTTTTTGATAAGACCATAGGAAAAAAAGTAGCAGGATGTGGGAAAATAATAAGAAAATTTATTTGCCAATCCGCCTGCCAATTGTGGTAACTATGAGGACGTGTTCAGCCCAACGAGTTGTCATGACTTGTTCTGTTGAAAGACTGAAATGAATAATTGAATGAATTAACAGCGCCATCTTTTGTCCGTGTTAATTAAATTGTAAGCATACATTATAACATCGTGTTTCCTACTAAAGTAGAAGGTGTCGCTATTTAAAATCGAAAAATGTTTTGAAACTTGGAATGAAAATGTGGCTTGTGTTTATTTTGCCTATTTATTTGTGATTCGGGTTAAACAAAAATGGCATTTAGGATATAAAAATGTTTATTAAAAAATCAACCATTATTCGGTACGCGGTACTAATCGCCGAATGTAAGTAAATTTTTATGACAAGTAAGTAAAGATTTAAAAACTATTTGAAAATATAAAGTTCTTGAAATATTTGGGAACTATCTTTTATTTTGGCATGAAAATGTAATAAAAAAAAAACTATAGGTATCTTGATGCCTTTTCAATTTGAAATACAAAATGCGTCCTCTGAGAGTATATTCTAAGAAAATTTGAATTCTTCTAAGGTCCGGGCATTTCATTATACCGGACTGGATAAGTGAGTTGATTTCCCCGATCCCAAGAGTACAGCTCCTGAAGAAAAAAAATCACTGTTATTAAGACAATGGAGATAGACATTATTATGACGATAATGATGACTAGGTTGATTTTATTTTCGTCGACAATTTTTGACTGATGTTGGGCGCTGCCAATACAAACTTTTTCGCCTGTCCAAAACCACCCGTTTCCACTATTATTTTCATGGAGACAGGGATATTTCTTTAGGCTACATGTTAAAAGTGCTGTAAAATTGATTTGTAATATCATAATATGTATATTTAGCTTTTGGGGTAGCTCGAGGTCGATACGTAATACTAATAATATAATTATATAATATAAGTAATAAGCACGTACGCCTGTATATTTTATCAGTGGATTACTGTTAACAAAGTGATATTTTTTTATAAAACCCATAAACGCCATCATTAATTAAAATGAATCTAGCGACATCTATCAGTTAGTTTAGTAAATGAAGAGGTTAGTGACACTGAAAACATGCTGCAGTAAAAGTTTTCTTTTGGATTTTTAAATTATAAATTATTCTGAGCTTAGAACATTAAAGTTGTGTCAAATTATATCTGTCTATTTCTCAATATCGATTAAAGGCGCAGCTTCATAATACAACGGGAAATTTTCAATAACGTAGTATAATAAATTATTAGTTATGACTTTACGCGCAAAATTAACATGCAACCTCAACGTATCTATTGTAGATACAGTTAAGGTCAGTTGGGGCAAGTGCGACGAATATCAATATCTCATAAACCGAATTAAAATTTAAGATGTTGTCACTGGGCCTAGTACGATGTGAGTCGTCATCTTGTTTTGACCCTTTTTTTCTCGTGGAGTTTCCACGCTGACAAGTGCTGTGTATATCAGTACGAATCTCGAGAAAAAATTACTACCGAATGATTTGAACCAGGTCATTGCCTTCTCTAAACATTATTCTTCATAAACATGTATATATTTTGTTTCTATTTCACAAGTAATTAACTTTAGCGATGCTTTTATTTTTATAACCTAAAACAAACGAAGTGAGGCAAACGCGCCTACTATAATAGTAATGGGTAAGTGCGCCACTATGACGCACTTACCCCGAACCAGAAGTTGAAAACATTTTAAGAAAGTAAGTGGTATTACTACTTATTTCTTTATTTATTAAACTTTATGCAATTTAAGTTATTACATAGGCGGACTAATGCCTTCGGCATTTTCTACCACCCATCTAGACATCTTCTAAATATAAAAAAGCGAAATGCCACTGACTGACCAATCACGAAATCTCGGGAGCTATAAAGGCTACGAACTTTAGTTTGGAAATTACAATATACAGTAAAAATTGTACGATAATATGATTAATGGAATGTGTTCTACCCACCATTAGTTTACTGATAAGCAAAGGAATGCCATTATTTAAAATAGACTTATTTTTACAGTTTTTGTTTCCTTATCGTTAAATATTTTCTAGTTAGATAAGTAAAAAGAAAAGCTCCTTATTTTCAAATACATTCTTACATTCCAAAGAGAGAAAGTTATTAAGTAGAATAAGAAAATAAGAGATTTACTAAAATACTATTTTTAATAAAGGATTTATTTGATAAATGTTAATGTTTAAAAGAGACTGATTCAATTTGCTTTACTTACGAATGAGATTTTGTAAAGTTTATATAAGCAACAGGTGCACCAGCCACTTTAAATAAAACATTAGTCCCTTAAAACGTTTTTTATTATTTTGTACTTACTAACGTCTTGTTAATATCATAAATTTTACAATTTAATTGAATATCATTTTCCGTTTTAAAAATGTTCAGTACCCCTGAAAACAAACGTATGGCGCACTTACTCCAGAGTTTGTTTTTGAGCGATAATAGTACTTATTTTAGGCATACTAAATATGTGATTGCATAAAATATTTCTGCTCATATGCTTTCGTTCGTAAAATAGACCCTATTCTAATAATAACAAAATAAAAACGATTTGTTAAGCCTAGCCGCACTTACCCCCGTTCCAAGGGGAAGTGCTTCTAAGCGAACCGTTTTATTCAAAAACGTAAAATAATAACAAAACGTAGTTTATATTGCTCAACGGAATGATAATTTACAACTAAAGAAACAAAGCTATCCAGTAGTACCTACTGAACTTCTATATGTTTAATAAAAATAAAAATAATTACAACAAAAAGTAATGTTTAAAAAAATATACCGCACTTGCCCCAACTGACCTTACATATATTATGCCAATATAACCGGGAGCTTGTAGAGTAAACACGAAACGAGTCAGTCAGTCGAGTTACTTTCGGACTTAGTTCCATTCTAGAGCGGAGATCGGTATTATTGTTCTGTTGTAGTAATGGTTATTTTATATTTATTAATTTTTTAGAACAGAGGCCAAATGAGCATGCGGCTTGCGATTGTAATCATTATTTTTTAAACCAACCTTGTGTATGTGGTCATATCCTAGCTGCGTTGTTTTCCGAAACGGGTTGGTGAACTGTAGGGACACTTCCAATGGCTTGCTGAGGTAGAGGTCAATGGCCACTGACACCTTGCTCTCCCTGTCCGTGGCGGAGTCCAGCGCATACAGCACCCCGCAAACTATAAACATCTCACCCATCTGTAAATGTATTAAAAGCGTTATGATGATCATTACCTTTATCTTTACCAGGTATTTTTACTGGCAAGGAGGCATTCCTTTCAGTTCTCAGATGTTATAACGAATTTTGATTCTTTATTTTTTTTCAAGGATAGTTGTTGATGTAGGTGACTACGGCAACAGCATTACCATCAGATGGTCTGTGCGCTTCTTTGGTACTTTCACTTCACTAAAAAACTTGGTCGAAGCAGTTAACTGCTGGCCGTGGCCCGTGGCCTTTCTAATGGGTCTATGTCGATAGGACAAGCGCACGACCCACTATGGTATTTTTTAATCTGAGAGCTTTAGTCAATGCCGGAGTAATTCCGCGCTCTTCTGGAAGCTACAAGCTATTCCCCTCATTTCCATTTGTTAGATCATGTAAATTGGTGAATCTTTACGCCTCTATCATTAGGCTTAAGGTATTATGGCATTTTATTTTTCTTAAAAAAGGTATTTAAAGTACGTAACTGCGGAAAGTACTTAACTAACTTTTCATGAATGAGATACTTTTTTTTTTTAAATTGCACATGTTCACCGCTCTAGGCGGGTGATTTAGTAAGCGTAGAGTCCACGAGCACCATCAAGTGGTGGAGTAAGGGAATTCTTCCCCATATCATCTTATGGGTGTCATAAGAAGCGACAGAGGGAAATTGAGAAATGTGATGGACAACAGCATCTTCCTGATAATAAATAATAAAAAATATGTTGTTGCCAACTCTCCTACCAAACGTGGTAATTATGGTAAATATTCCCCCTATGAGGCAACCTATGGGGGAGGCCTATGTTCACCAGTGGACTGTGATGAATGAATGAGTGAGAGCTTATTTCCTCGTAATGATGATATACCCCCCCCGCAGTTACCTTAAATTAAAATATTGTTAACTAAATGATTAGGTTTAGTAATAAAATAATGAAGTTTACCCACTTGTTTGTGATTTAAGGATATGTTCCAAATATAGTCAATGTTCAGGTCATCTTTATTGGGGTCGAAGTTGAGCTGAAATAAAAATAAACGCATTTTCTTAAATTTAACCTTAAATAAACTCAAATGACTTAAAAAAATTAAAAAGAATAAAATAATTTCACAATATAAAGTCGGTGCTGGTGGCAAAAGTGCACTGTTTGACATGCGCCTGATCCCTAAAACAGATTGACAATCGCACTACTAGACCTATTGCACCTTTGTACCGTCAAAGTCCCAGCATCGCCGGTCTAGGTTTCGTCTGGCGTAATGAGACCGGAAGAAGATTGGAAGCCTTAAGATTGTTCTGACATATCCAATTCTTGTCTCTTTCGACACCCACGGGATGAAATGGGATCTCTAGCACCGCCACTATTCGGTATACCTGTATCTATACAAATAAATAAAATTGAAGTGTCTGTTTGTAATGTCAAAATTACAGGTTTTTACTAAATGCATATGAAAGTATATACGGTACTAATAACAAAAATACAATTTTTAAAGTTTTTGTTTGTCTATCTGTTTGTCCGTCTGTATGTCTGTTTGTTCCGGCTAATCTCCGAAACGGCTGGATTGATTTTGACGGGATTTTCACTTGCAAATAGCTGATGTCACAAGGAGTAACTTAGGCTACTTTTATTTTAGAAAAATGATTAGGGTTCCGCGCAAAAAATTTAAACCCCAAATAACACGCGGGCGAAGTCGCGGGGAGCAGCTAGTCATGTAATAAATCTATAGAACAGTTTGTCTGTGTTTCAAACAAAAAAGAAACATGTGGCTATTATAAATTGAGACAGAGTTCAAAGCAGTGATTTCTAGATATTGTGTCTGCTCGTATTGGTAATCAAATTTTACGTAAATTTACTAGGTACTGGACGGATTCCTATTCTTTCTAATAATCATAATGTAGAACCCATAACATTTATTTATATACTGTCACTATCCTCCTAATTTAAAGGTAGATCGTTAAATAATGTACAAACGAGGGCGTCTACCACTTTTTCTGCCACCAGGGCGACGCCTTTTAGAAATGAGGTGCAATATTTGAAAGATTTCATAGGCGGATTTCATGTAAAAGTTAATGTTTTTTTTCTGTACTATTAGTTATATTTTATATTAATTAGATTAAAAATAAATAAACCAAACCACAGATATTCATAGAAGTAAAAAAATTAAATAAAGAGTTAAAATGTACAAAAAATGAAAAAGCAAAGCACTGAGACATTGTTTTGTGTATTAATATAATAAGTACTCTAGAAACTGATACACTTAATTTAAAACTAAATTAAATACTTAAAAAGAAATTAAATAATATTGTGCAATAAAAACTTAACCTCAGTGTTAAAAAGTATAAAATTATTGGCGCTCATTGATTTGAAAATTTTGACTTTAATTTACAGTGTATCAGTGTATCTAGGTCATCTATCAAAAATTGAGATGAATAAAAATATATAAAAACTGTTTAAAGATTATTAAATGAATAAAAATAAATATGCTTGAGATTTTTAAAAACTATATCCAATTAAAGCAAAATAACCTTTTGTTTATATGACATGGTGAATTTTAATTTTTATCATAAACTGTTCATAAAAGCGGAATCCATGAAATATTTGTGTGATGGCAGTAGTAAGATAGGTTATTCATAATCCCGTGGGAGTTACAACACGCACAGACCATAACGGACGACTTGGAGAAACGTTGCTATGATTTTGTGACTATACATGGTGTTAAAGTTACAGCCTATATACGTCCCACTGCTCACACAGGCCTCCTCTCATTTCTGAGAGGGTTTTAGGCCAAGAAAATGCGTGTTGGCGAACTTCACAAGTCTTCGAAATAATTTATTTTTCTTATTTCTCAGACGTGTATGTTTCCTCACCATGTTTTCCTTCATCGCCGAGTACGTGGTAAATCAGCACTTAAAATTGCTATTCACAATTCCATTGGTGCCGGCGGGGTTCGAACCCTGGTTGCACGCATACTGTTAAAAGCGCTTATATTAAAGGTTACACCAGAATTTACCAGCAGTGAATCGTCCGCTATTCTATTCGCTAACTTTAATATAAATGATAGTTACTATGCAGTAAGTACATTGCGTTCTATGTTTTAGGACTCGTGGTAGCTCTAATAGAAAGGCTAAATAGAATAAGCTATGCACTTCATCCCAGGTATACCATTGACTCTCTGACAGCGAATTCCTTCTCTGGTAGAAATATTTTAGTGCTGCCAATGCGGCAACGCACCTGCAATTCCCTTGGTGTTGCAGTTGTTGATGGGCGGCGGTAGTCACTTACTATCAGGTGAGCCGTATGCTCGTTTGCCCCCTCATCATTATCACCATCATCGTCATCATCATTTATCATTACAGCCTATAAAAAGTCCACTGCTGAACATAGACCTCCCCCAAGATTGTACCACAGGAGAGATAGTTGTAACAGAAACAGAAACTTTTTTATTCAATATAATATGTAGGTAGATTATAAATAATATTTATTGAAAGTCACTCTTTTGTTTAATTAACACTGGTTCGAAGAAAATCCTCTGTCCTGGGAAGAAGCAGCAAGAAATTTAGCCGGACTTTTTTTTTAAATAACAGCTTACAATCATGTATGTTACACAATAAGTTGTTTGCCATAGTTCCCACGCTTGGGACCTTGGTAGGCGGGTTAGCAGCCACAGTTTTATTTCAAGCTGTTATTAGGAAGATACTGCTTGCTACCCATGTTTTGTTTCCCTCTGTCTTCTCTTTCGGCACGCACAGATAACATAGCACTGAATCCTCTTATGCCGTGACTGCATGACATATTATTACCACATAAAATATTCACAAGTATTATTCAAACCCGAACTGCTGACTCTTTTACTCCGATAGTGAGGATTTCAATCTTGGTCCTTGAGTTTGACAACGCATCTTCAGTATCACAAATTTACTGGCATGAAATAAATACCTTAGCAACCGCCGTGTTGTTGGATTCTTCTATGGAATAGATTGCCCATAGTCCGTTGTCATCGGCGCTAAAATCCACCTGGAAATATTAGAAATTTATCTTTTTTCCTATATATATATATAAGTGAGGATAATATGGTCATCCGGTTAATACGGCCACTTTCTTATCACACAAAAACTACAGCCTTCTTTGCATAGAACGCTCTGTGAAACGAATAGCTCTTAATCAGTCTATCAAATAATAAAGGGTCAAAATGGAGCTGCTTTATCGACGCCATTTTGACAGTTGATATTATTTTTTATAAACATTTTAGTCGATTTTTGTATTGTGTGGTGTAGTTACTTTTTTTTTCAATTGATTTTCAATGGATGCAGGTGGCTCGGGCTCATGCTTTGTGGCGTTCTTTGGGGGAGGCCTATGTTCAGCAATGAACTTGTGAAGGGCTGTAATCATGATGATGAAAACAAGTGTTTTATTTAGTTAGAATCGTGGTAACTCAGGGGCTTAGCGCTGGAAATTTCACAATGCGTGAGGAAACTGGTATCGATCCCCGCCGGCACCAATGAAATTGTACTCGATGCGACGGTGCGGTGGAAGGAAAACATCGTGAGGATACCTGCATGTCTAAGAAATAAAATAAAATATTTCGAAGTTTGTTAAGTTCGCCAACATGATGTATTAGGGCAGCTCGACGCCGACACTCCTTGCCCTAAAAGTCAGAGGTCAGAGGTCTGTGCTCAGCAGCAATTTACTTTATATATTCAACTAGCTGTGCCCCGCGGTTTCACCCGCGTCATCACATGTCCGAGGTGCGCGACATGTATTGAATTATTTTAATTTTACATTATCTCTTAAACTATGCGTCCAAGTAACATGGTATAAAGAACAAAGTTTATCTTCATAAAATTGTCTTGATGAAGTAACTTTCATTCGTAAGGATAAATAGACCAGAATAACGCTCATAAATCACTTTTAAATTTTCAATATTTTTTTGTCGCAAAATACCAAATTATGGCTTATGTATAAGAAATAGACATATGGTATCGCGGACTTTTTTTAGACGGAGTAAAGGTCTATATTTCTCTAGAACATTGTATTTACGTATCCCTAACGATAACACCAGTGAATCTGGCTATTACATACAAAAAGAATTTTTCAAATTGGACTGGTAGTTACAGAGATTAGCGCGTTTAAACAAACAAAAAAAACAAAAAACTCTTCCGCTTTATTATATTAGTATAGATTATACACAAAGACTTTAGGCAGGGGCGTAGCTACCGCCGTATCAGCCGTATCAATGATACGGGGCCCCCAAGCTACAGAGGCCCCGAACGTAAGCAAAAATTCCAAGGACTCCTATGGGACAGGAAAGGCTATCACTATTGTCTATATAAGCAAAGTATTTAGTAAAACTGAAATCGTCTTCAGTAATGAATGCCGCCGAATCGTCTTCAGCTATGTTCGCCGAACAAAAGATAAGAAAAGTGTAGTGACTTCCAAAAAGGAGACGGTACTCAAATCGACGCGTATGTTTTTTTTATGTGTGTTACCTCATAACTTTTTACTGGGTAGACCGATTACGATGATTCTTTTTTTATTTAAAAGCTGGTACTTCTAGTGTGGTCCCATATGAATTTGATCAAGTTCAGACCAACAGTTTTTGAGTTATTCTTAAATAACTTATATTGAAGTCGGCTGTACAAAATTTTTAATTTTAAATTATGATTTGAATTGTTTGGCTAGCTTATAGTTCCTAGGAGTATTAATTGTAAGTAATAGTTTAAAATCAATATATAATAATTTAAATTCAATGCAAGCGTGTTTGTTCCTTTTATGAAATCTTTACTCTTCATTGGGGCCCCTCAACAAATTTTGATACAGGGCTCATCTAAGGCACGCTACGCCACTGACTTTAGGAGACTTTTATCGATCTTAAATTTTTAAGATACTTTGAAAATAAGTAAAGGAGGGGATGGGATGGTGTGAGGGGCAGTATTTTTGACTTCAGCAGCCCTGGTCGGCATCTGTCCGTGCTACACCACTGTATTGTACCTGGTTGTGTTGGGCGCTGTACAATCTTCCATCAGCGTGAGGCAGGTGAACTGACTTGATGCGGCTCTGCGTCAGGTCGTAGCGTATGATGTCTCCCGGGTGGCCCGACTCGTTCGCTTGGTAGAAGAACGACCCGCTGTACACTATGTGTCCATTGCCCTGGAATAGTTAACAAGTTTTTATATACGGTAGAGCCACGCTGCAGCTATATTATGATTGTGGCAGGATTGGGTCGGCTCGATTGGAAGGACCACGCTTTCAGAAAATACCAGCTTAAAACAGCAGCTTAATGTTGCTGTGTTTCGTATGGTAGTGACTGCAAACGAGGCATTCCTTTACCTTTGTCCTGAGGGGATGACAATGCATCTGAATTATGATTCTTAATTGAGGATACATGTAGATGTTTATGAGCTACGATGATGTTTATGTTTATTTATCCAAGTACCATCAGTTGGACTGTGTGCTCGTTTGTCACCCTTAATGTAGAAAAAAGTGTTTTTTAATTATATGCTGACTTAAGGATGTTTGAATTGGATTTATTCGTTGGTAGAGCTCATTTTGTAGTCTTTTTCTATCACTAACATCCTTCTGCCTATTTCTACTGCCAATTAGCAATGCATCCAGTGGTGTGTATATAATTAATTCTACAGAATTAATTTTATATTAATTTTAAAATATTTTATAAATAAATTGACCTATATAAAATATAATAGAAATATAATAGAGTAAATATTATACTTACTCAATTATATTTTTATGTCTAACATATAACTCACGACATACTATATTCTGTTGCTGCCTTTAAATATGCGGAAACTGTCTAAGATTTTTAAAACTATAGATTTTCGTAAACGTAACTCCGCCCGAAAATAGATATGAATTACCCTCAGTAGGAATTTTATTTTAAAAATTTGAGTCATATTAGCCAATTAGTAAAGTCATACAAAGAACGGTTTCTGCAGCTTGTGGTATTCGTCGACGTGGTCAGCTTTAAAACTGACTTTGGTCCTGTATTCTCGGAGCCTCTCCACGTCGCTCTCTTGCGTTGTCCAAAATTTCTCTTTCTGTAATAAAAAAATTAATTTTATTGTTAATCACGTCACGACATTTAAAATACAATATTCTAGAGCGGCAAATATTTGATTTTATTTTTAACATTGTAGTTTTGAAAACATCAAACATGACACCATCAAACTATGATTATAATAATTATTGTATAATAAGAGAAAAAAATACAACAGCGAGCAACCCGGGTTCGATCCCCGGCGGCACCAATGAGATTGTTTATTATAATTTTAAGTGCTGATTTCCCACCTACTCGGCGGTGAAGAAAACATCGTGAGGAAACCTGATGCTGATGAACCTGATTTTGTAGATGTCTGAGAAATAAGAAAAAAGAAATTCGAACACAAGTGAAGTTCGCCAACACGCATTGGGGCAGCGCAGCGGACATTTTCTTGCCCTAAAACCCTCTCAGAAATGAGAGGAGGCAGAGGGGTATATAGGCTGTTACTTTAACTCCGTCCGTAACCGTGTCTAATGACAATCAATTTATTATTGGACTTGCAATGATAATAATAAGCGCGCACACGACAAAGAATGACCCAATCTTACTCATGACATACCTCGGGAATTCGCACTAAGATTTTTTCTTTAAAAAAGGAACAAGCAATGACACTAATAAAACGTTTTACTACTTCAAATTCAAGTTTGTGACAGTAGTCGGATGGCAGATTCAAACCCACGATATTTTATGTTAGCGCGTCACTTGTCTCGCGGAGAAACTGAGTATTTATTGCCTTAAGCATAAAATATTCTTCCGGTTAAAGTTGTTCAAAATTAATTTGCTTATATCCGCATAATGAAATCAAATGATGTGTCTTACCTAGTTCTAAGTAGAAGAGCTTGGTTTGACTTAGCGGTCAGCCACCGCAGAGTCTACTCCACCTGAAGGTGCTTCGTGTACAGGCGAAAAAGTCGTATTATCGACGGTGGTGAGTCTTTCCTAGTATAGTGGTGCTGGGATTCGTGGTGATGGGGATAGTGCACACAATTTAGAAAGGTGCTCTTAAATTTAGGTAAGACATCATTTTATTTCATGACGTGGATATAAGCCAAGTAATATTTAACAACTTTAATATAATGGATTTTCGCAAAGTAACGCCTGATTCTATTTATTATTTTATTATTCTTCTACATCAGCCCCTATAAGTCCACTGCTGGATATGCCTCTCTCTCGGTTAGTATTTTCGTCAATCTTCACGATTAGTAGAATTTGACGATTGCAGTAACAGACGCATAATACACACTTTAATTTGAAAATGACATCGACAAAATACACACTTTACTTTGAAAACGCCGTCGATAAAGTACACACTTTACTTTAAAAACGACGTCGATAAAATACACTATTTACTTTTAAAATGACGTTGACAAAATACACACTCTACTTTGAAAACCACGTCGACAAAATACACACTTTTCTTTGAAAACGACGTCGAAAAAATACACACTTTACTTTGAAAACGACGTCGACAAAATACACACTTTACTTTGAAAATGATGTTGACAAAATACACACTTTACTTTGAAAACGACGTCGAAAAAATACACGCTTTACTTTGAAAACGACGTCGACAAAATACACACTTTACTTTGAAAATGACGTCGACAAAATACACACTTTACTTTTAAAACGACGTCGACAAAATACACACTTTACTTTGAAAATGACGTTGACAAAATACACACTTTACTTTGAAAACGACGTCGATAAAATACACACTTTTTTTGAAAACGACGTCGACAAAATACACACTTTACTTTGAAAACGACGTCAACAAAATACACATTTTACTTTTTACTACATATTACAACTACTAATAAAAATATTGTACCTGTAACTCAGTCGCGTTAGAATCTCTTAACCAGGCTCCAAACAACTCATCTTTGTAGCGATGGTACACTGGCTTGCCTATGGCGTAAAGTTGGCAGTCTGGAGAGTGAAATGTCAATCAGTTAGTATACTTGATAAAAAAAATGTTGTGTTAGGTACATACACACCTCATTTCGTACTGTGAGTACCGTAAGGTCGTAAGAGGCAACTACGGGAAATGCGAGAAAACTTTTTTGGCTTCAGATAGATCGCGGGGCTGTATAACCATCTCGTTTGCGTTAGACGTAATATAAGTACAAAGACTTGCGACGAACAGCAGCGTCATTTGTACGAAACGGTTCATATAATATATTAATGTACTCTATGGTGGAACATCTGTTACTTCGATTGCCAATATCTACCTAGGCTTAAAATTACCGTGTAGTGGCGGTAAAAATATCCACTACCCCATATCATTCCGTGGATGTTGTAAAAGGCGACAGAGGGTAATAAAATGAAATGAAGATTTATTTGCTTTGAAAAAGGGTACTTTTAGGTGGTTATTGTAAAGTGTAGTTCAGCTTTTTCAGCCATCTATGAATAGGATGCAAATACATTTTTTTATAATTAAGAGTTTACTATATTACAATGTCAAATTCAAAAAACTATAACAGTTTTTTTATTAAGTCATCTTAAAATGCCGAATGAATAGTTTGTATAAAATTTAAAATGTTGTACAACCGACTTCAATATAAAAAAAATGAAAACATTATCAATGTAGTCGAAGACAATTAAATACGCATTATTAAGAATAACCCAAAAAATACTGGTCAGATATTGACCAAATTTATATGAAACCACAAGAAAAGCACCAACTTTCAAATAAAAAAGTATCATCAAAATCGGTTCTTCTAGAAAAAAGTTCTGAGTTAACACACATCGAACAAAAATTAAAAAATACTGTGGATTGAGAATCTCTTCCTTTTTTTGAAGTCGATTGAAAACTGTATTTACATGCACTTGTAAAACGGATCGTTAAGAAGAACGAAACGTTTCTTGAATATAGGATAAGAATCGGGCATTAAAAATAAAATATGAAATATCAGAACAGAACGAAAGCCAAATGATCTTCGCCTTTCGCTAGCTTATAGCAATGCTCTCGAAACTACATGGCCAAAGCAAATATTTCTTAGCATCTATGAAATTTACTTGTGTTTCTTCTAGGCTTAAAACCAGCTGTGGAGTTCATTGTTGATATGAGCAGTTGGGCGCGATCACACCGTGGGCATGTAGGGCAGCGCTGCACCTTGCACAACTCCTCGTATGAAGTAAACGGTGGCGGTCGTGATCCGTACTCCATCGGTTGTTCGACCAAGGTTTGCTGGTTAGGACCTGGATCTGTAAGTGACAATAAAATTTGTTAATATATTTTTAGTTTATTATAAGGCCCATAGACTTAAAAGAAAAGTGCTGAGGTGATCACATCATCAGAAAAGCGACAGAAAATAAGGACTACATACCACTGCACTATGCGTTAATTATCTGACAGCGCCAAGATAGTTTAAAGTTGACAGTATTTATGCTCCAAAGTGCTGAATAAATTAATATATTTATGACAAAAGAAAAACGTGGATTAATGTTAAGTTTAAATATATTTCTGAATTCGTTATACTACCTTACCTACCCCATATTACAAATGCTTTCCAACACTCATAATCACGTTCTATCAAGAAGTGTTGGCGGGGGCGATCCTGAACATGGAGGCCTACGAATATAACATGACAAGTTTGCAGTTCAAGATCGGACCAAAATTACTAACCGAAGGAATCAGATGTCAAATATTACACATCCACATGAATAAGGGTAGTTATATTTTTTTTACAGGATAAAGGTGACAAACGAGCACACAGTCCACCTGATGGTAAGTGGTTGCTGTGGCCCATAGACATCTACATCTATCTTCGATTACAAATCAAAATGCAGATGCGTTGTCACCCACGAGGACTAAGATGGAATGCCTTGTTTCCAGTAAAAAGGGTCTCCGGTTCTCTACACTCACCATACGAAACACAGCAGCGTTAAGCTGCTATTTTACGCTGGTATTCTGTGAGAGCGTGGTCCTTCCCCGGTCGAGCCAACCTTTTCGTGCTACAACCATAATATAGCTGCAGCATGGCTCTACCACGTATAAAATATATGTAGTCGTTGTAAATTTAAATATTATGTAGTTGTTGCATAAATATAAGAAATTATTATGATGAATATACGCAACAGAGGCATGCTGCAGTTATATTATCGTTGTAGTGCTAATGGTGGGGAAAGAACCGCGCTCTCACAGAATAGCAGCTTAATGCTGCTTTCGTATGGTGAGTGTAAGCGGAGACCCTTTTACTGGAAACGAGGACATTCCATTTTACTCCTCAGTGGTGAAACCGCATCTGCATTTTGATTCTTAATCGTGGATAAATGTTGATGTCTACGGGTCACAGCATCCACTTACCATCAGGTGGACTGAATGCTCGTTTGCCACCCTTATTCTATAAAATAAAATTTACATTAAAATATTTCAAAGAGGTGTGAAGGCCGCCGACCTAAACTATAATCTTAGAAATAAATGAGATTATTACGTAGTACATAGCAGTAGTACAGCAGTAGGTAGTTTATCTGGTTTATATTCCAGTCCAGAAGTTTGAAGACGTTTTCAAGCTTCTGGACTGGAAAGGATACGGTATTAACATCAATGGCGAGTACATCACTCACCTTCGATTTGCTGAAGATAAAGTCCTTATGACAGAATCGCTGGAGGACCTAAGCACTATGCTAAATGACCTCAATAGTGTTTCCCAACGGATAGATCTTAAGATGAACATGGAAAAAACTAAAATCATGTTTAATGTCCATGTCACACCTATGCCGGTAGATGTTGGGGTGACTAAGTTCGAAGTTGTTGACGAGAATGTTTACCTGGGACAAATAGTCCGACTAGGTAAGTCCAACTTCGACCGAGACGTCAATCGGCGGATTCAACTCGGTTGGGCAGCGTTCGGGAAATTACGGCACATCTTCTCGTCAGGTATACCTCAAAACTTGAAAACACTGGTACTGAGACGTGGTCCTTCACTGCTGGCCGGATGAGGAAGCTCAAGGTCGCTCAGCGAGCTATGGAGAGGGCTATGCTCGGAGTTTCTCTGCGTGATAAACTTAGAAATGAGGATATCCGCAGTACAACCAGAGCGACCGACATAGCCCAACGGATTAGTAAGCTGAAGTGGCAATGGGCCGGCCATATAGCTCGAAGAACCGACAACCGTTGGGAAAAAAGGTTCTCGGGTGGCGGCCTCGTACTGGCGGACAAAGTGTAGGGCGTCCTCCCTCTAGATGGAGTGACGACATCGTAAGATATGCAGGAAGTCGATGGATGCAGGTGGCTCAGGACCGTGCTTTGTGGCATTCTTTGGGGGATGCCTATGTTCAGCAGTGGACTTGTGAAGGGCTGTAATGATGATGATGATGATAACTTCGTTATGAATAAAACTAGAACCCTGAATTTTATTGTATAAACTCGGTATATTTCAAATTTCATTATATTTGAACCAGTAGTTTAAGAGATAACTAGTCAAAGTTTCTTAACTTTGTCACTCACTGACTGACCGATCATTAAAACTCTAAGGCACTTCTAGCAGACATAGAAGCTTCAAATTTGAAATACAAGTATTGTTTATATATAATATATAAATTAAGGAAAAATTTAAATATATTGCCATTTCTGTCCAGTTTTCGAGATACACCAACAGTATAAATAACATTGTAATCCTATATATTTATATAGGATTACAAAGTTATTTATGCGGTTGGTGTATCTCGAAAACTGGTATTACATTTGCAGTGAACGAATCAGTGTACCTATATATGTATAATATAATGGAATAATAGGTGTACATAGGTACGTAGATATAACTATCTACAAAAAGAAATTAGATGAAGAAGATTAGAACCGACTTGGTATTACATGGATCTCACAACTATTTACGGTAGAAGAACTGAGTTTCGAGACTTGGGGTTTTTTTACAAGTTATGTTTTTGATGGCATTTATTTATTTATGTATACTCACACATTAAACGAATATGTCCCTTAACAGTTTGGTTATTGAGTTCATTCTTCGCCACACAACTGTACTGCTTCAAATCGTGTTCCCTAATTCCAGGTATTTCTAGTCGCATTATCCACCGCCAGGGGTCACCAGTGCTTACCGCCTCAGTCCTATATCTGGGTCCTTCGATAGTCACTCCGTCTACTTCCCAGGCAAGTACTGGCTCCGGCCATGCCTGGACCTGTATAAAGAATTACGAAGTTATTGAGAGCGTGTTATTATTCATCTTTATATATGATGATACTACTATAGTATACCACAGTTTAAAGCCAGTTCTCTCTTTAAACTATGACTGTAATTATATTTGTATTATGAACTACTAGATGGAGTGTTGATTTGGTAGGAAGTCGATGGATGCAGGTGGTTCGGGATCGTGCTTTGTGGCATTCCTTGGGGGAGGCCTATGTTTAGCAGTGGACTTGTGAAGGGCTGTAATGATGATGATGATGATATATTAAATTCCGGCGTGCTGGTGTTCGTAATTCTTCATCTTCTAAATGGCATGAACGTTTTTGTTGAAATTTCTATAGGGTATTTATGGGGTCACCTGGATGTTTCTTAACTTTAGTTCGACTCGATAGATCGAGATTTTTTCGAGATCCAGAAATCGTTCGTGGAAAGCCGGGCTGGATTGCTAGGTAGTAATATAATACACATTTAAAAATATTATAGCGGTGTTTATCAAGGTAAAGTAAAAATAAAAGTTAAATTATTACTACAACGGACGAAATACAAGAACAATTGATATAGCCTTACCAAGACAGTATGATTTATCATCAAGGGCTTCCCCTCTTACTAGTTGGTGTTTGTAGTCAATAATTGGCTGATAATAGATAATAATAAAACTTATGAATATGATGTACAGGCAATGGGCTGGCTACGTCAAAAAAGAACTGGAAACCGATGGTAAAGATATATTCCTCTACTACCTAATGTCCTACAGATCGAATTACGTTCAAGGCGGCCAGCCTCAACGGAAACTAGCCATCGGTACAGGGCAGGATTATTGTGCACGAGTGTATGCGCAGGCACAGGTCCACTTTTTATTCCCTCACTCTCATTCATAGTCCGATGGGACGGTAAACCTACACAACCGCAGAGAGATCGGGCGCAGGACCAACGGCTTTACGTCCTATCCGAGGTACGTTGGTGGGACACCACCAACTTCCTGACTTCGGGCAGCTATTGAGAATTTCTTGAGGGAAATACTCAATAACTGATTTTTACGGCCCGACCCGGGATTCGTACCCGGGACGTCATGATCGGCAGTCGCATTTACAACCACTAGACCAACGAGGCAGTCATCTACCTATAGGTATATTTACCCTACTGGAATACGCTAGTGAGTGCAAATCTGCGTAGCAGTCTTGATAAGTACAGATCAGTATAGTTACAAAATACTTTAGATAAATAAGTACTTGCCCGTATAAGCCCTTTCGTTCTTTTAGTATTGCACGCCTCATAACGCGAATCGTTATTAGGTGTTTAGTACTTTCAACACGTCAAGGTCAATTGTGTGTTCTTAAAATGCCTCTATCATAACCATATTGCACTTATACGGTAATATGAGTAGCCGTATATCAAGAAAACACTCTAATTAATCCATCTTATATTTTCTAAAAAATCATTTTATATTGGTACTTTAATAAAAAAACGGTTAGAAAATTTTTTTACGTGGACGTCAGGATGTTGATTTTGTATGTGGTCACGATAACTCCCTAAAAACTTGACGTATCAAGACCGGGTCTTTTTAATTAGCTTCAGAATTACATCAACTGGTTCCCTATTTCATATCAATAGCCTAGTACGCGTCGTTTGTTAATAAAATGATTTTAAAATTATATATATTTTATTGCTATTAAAATTTTTAAGGTGCATTAATTTTTTTCTTTAGCCCTTTATAGACAAAGGACTAACCATACAGCCTATATGGATTTTATACTTAGCATAATCGATTTATTTTGGTATTTTTTTTCCTCAAAACTAAATGAAACGCTCATGAGGCGTGCACCTGTGGATTTTCCAAACTATTTAATTCTGTGCTTAATTATTTTTCTTAACTTACCTCACATTCTATTCTTCCTGTCTTGTTAAATACGTAGACTACGTTGTTCGGCACACGGATGTATGGACTGACTGCAAATTAAAGATGCTCCATGTTAATTTATTTACGTTATTCCAAACAACACTACAGCACACTGTAACCGTAATGGCGATAGGCAGTAGCATCTTTTTTTCTAGAATAATGCTGACTAACGAGCGCACTCTCCACCTGAGGGTAAATGGAGATATCTATATCAATCCTAAAAGATTAAAAATACGTTGTCATCCCTTAGAAATTCTTAGTCCTGCAATGCCTCTTCACCAGTAAAAAGAGTCTCCGGCACTCAACATAAAGATGCTATTTTACGGTGATGTTATATGAGAGTGTGATCATTCCCTGTCTATATATAGATAATAGCTGCAGCGTGGCTTTACTACGTATAAAAAGCGTCATCCGAATAATAGCTAACCCGACAAGCATTGCAACTATGTCACATATCCCCCTTATGAAGTCAATCTATAGGAAGGCCTATGTTTAAGAGTGGACTTTGATAGGCTGTAATAGATGAATTAATTCTAAACAATACTTATCTTTGCTTTCCCTACCAATCGCAATGTGGTAAGAGACTATGAATGAATTGCGTAGTCTCTGAAAGTATGTAACTGGCAAGATAGAAATTCATATAAAAGATATGAATTTCTCTTATACAGGGTTATCTTGCAATAGACGGCCAAATTTGCAGAGAAAGCTTAGAATAAGTAATATAGGCAAATAGACTAGAAAATAAAAAAAAAATCTCAAACCTTCTGTCCTTTATATGTTTTAAATTAAAAATGCGTGGTAATGCACTATTAACTAGTTTTACTGCGCACGCACACATTCGTAAGGGTCGATCGGTAGGCAAAAACCAAAAACGTCCTTGGCCATAAATGACATTCAGTTTGGGATAATTTCAAATAAAAGTAGTAGCCTTATTTACTCGTATTATCAAAAACTGCAATAACATTATATCATGATTTAGATTTTAAACTTAAGTTTAAAATTTGGCTACTCTTTGAAAAATTTTTACATGGTAGAGCCATGCTGCAGCTATATTAGTGGTATAGTTGTAGCTCGACCGGGGAAGGACCACGCTCTCACAGAATACCAGCGTAAAATAGCAGCTTAACGCTGCTGTGTTTCGTATGATGAGTGTAAAGAACCGGAGACCCTTTTTACTAGAAATGAGGCATTCCATCGTAGTCCACACGGGTGACAACGCATTTGCAATTTGATTTGTTATAGAGGATAGATGTAGGTGTCTATGGGCTGCAGCAACCACTTACCATCAGGTGGACTGTGTGCTCGTTTGTCACCCTTATCCTATAAAAAAAAATTACCGTGTATAGCTTAGCCAAAGCTAAAAGCAAAGCTTGTCCACGTATTGAGCACGTTATATCTGCTTCTTCGTCTTCATCAGCCCGTTAACGATTAATGCTGTACATGGTCCTTACACGTTAATCGCCACGATTTGCAGGCAGATTGGCGATAGCAATAGCAGAACCGTCGTCGGTCTGTGCATTTTAAGTATGGCGTAAACAGTAGATCCATATACCACATTTCGAAAGCCATACGATCTTTCTGGCGATTTCCGTAATATATTGCGGTGTGTTACTACACCGGAGCCAATATTTGTGCTACAAAATATTTTTTTTCTTTTTTTTTCTTTAAAAACGTTACCCCGGCACTAGGATTTTCTCCTGTATCGTGGAGGCAGTTTACAAACACAAATTGCACAAGGACAAACATCCAGACGCTGAACAATTATTTGTAGGCCATACAAACACTTGTTCCGTGCGGGATTCGAACCCGCGGCCCCCAGCGCAGCAACTCATTGCTAAGCCACTGCGCCACGGAGCCGTAAAACAAATTGTTAGTTTTGCGGGTCTAATTGTGTTTGTTCCAAGTTTCTGACGTTGCTAGAATACCTACCCTCGATCAAATTGCGTACACACATCAAGCACGGTTAGGTGACAGTGAACGCAAATGTTTACTTGCTATTAGCGTTTGTATGTGTGTTTGTGACACAAAATTTTTACGAGTAGTAATTTTTTTCAGTTGTATAAGAAAAAGAAGAAAATAGTAGAGAGTATATTGCTGCTTGCACATTTCATGTGTTACAGAGCCAGAAGGACTCACGGGAAAAAGGGGAGTCCTGCCATATAGTAAGCCACTATACAGGTTTTTCACGATGTTTTCTTGACTACGACTACGAGTGCTTTCAATTCTAATAATCGAACTTTGGTGTCTCACGTGCTGATTTTATTTGACTTTACTAAAAAATGACTTCGAAGAACCAAGCTCTATCCCCGGCCTGTTTTTACAAGGGGAAACGCTTCGTTGAGGTAAGGACGGGTTATGTCGGACTCGCACCGACTAAAAAAAAAATGGTGTTCCACCTTCGCCGCATATTGGCAGTGCCACGGGAACGCTATCGCACACATCCGCGGTTGCATAGATTTCCCGTCCCATCAGTGTGTCTAGTATCGACAGCGTAAAGTTTACATAAGTTACGTCTCGAATGAACGAAATTGCCTCTCCAACCAATCACGTGCGTTAACGTTCTCACTGTCGAATGCGAGTAATCGGAATCACCATCGAGCATTGAGCTCGATGGTGATTCCGATTATTGCCATTAGTTGGCGCTGATTTTATTCCATACAAATTGTAGTTAATTTTCTCGGGATCGAACATGTAAAAAAAAAATCGCACTAGGCACACAGTTCCGGCCTACCTTTATATTTTTACTTACAGTTTATTTCGACGTCTACAGTCTGATTAGCGGACGGTAACATCCCGTTGTTTGCTATGCACACGTATTTTCCTGTATGCCATCGCGACACATTGGGGATGTTCAGGAGATGACCGCTGACGGTCGCATCACGCCACGGACCCTGTTTTGAGATTAAAGTTTTCTGTTAAATGTAAAGCTGATTCTTTTAAAGTCTGATAATTTAATTTTTTTTGTAAATATTATGGTTTAAATTTAGCAAATTAAATAAATTCGTCTAACGTCTTTTAACTTTATATGTATTATAGAAATATAATATATGTTTCAATAATATGTATAATCTTACAATGTGGTTTGTCTGTCTTAATTTGACACATGATAATTTCAGATGTTTCTGGTCTAATAAAATAAACATCTAGAAATAGAAATACAGTTTCACGGTATGTCTCTGTAAGGTAATGTAATAGGCCATAGGCCATATAGCTGGTAGAACGGACAACCGATGGGGAAAAGTTCTCGTGTGGCAGCCTTAAATCAGCAAGCGAAGTGTTGTGTGGTTACCCACTTGATGGAATGCCGACCTGGTGAGAGATGCAGGAAGCCGATGGATGCTGGTGGCCCATGACCGTGCTTTGTGACACTCCTTGTGGGAGGCCTATGTTAAAATGTGAACTTGTGATGGGCTGTAATGACGATGATGATGATGGAATGTCGAATGCAATCTTACTAACCTGTATAATAGCATTGCCGTCAACTCTGCGCCATTCGATTGTTGGATCGGGGCGTCCCATGGGATTGCAGCTTATTCGTAGTGTATCTCCTTCTCGAGCTGTCACACTAGTGTGGTCCACTGGGAAACAATTAAAATTAAATTATTTTTTTAGAAGTAAAAAGATGTATACGTTTCGAGGGAAAGATGTATACGAGGGTAAAACACTAAAAAGGGTGTTATTTATTTGATCTTTTACTTTTTGTGATACATACGAATGAACTTTGATGCAACAAGTACGAGTATTTTAATATAGTAAGTTAAAGTAACCTACTGTTACGGCCTACGACTGCTCCCTTAAAGGATCCAATCCTCTGGGGCCCATGAGCAGAAGACTTCCCGAGCAAACGTAGGTCGGGCCTCAATGTGGCCACGTGGAATCTCTCGAATTACACTAAAATATATGGGGGAGCGTTCTATACTACGGCCAGTCGACCGGCAGAGGAATTAGGCGGAGTTTACTTACCGATATCCAAGGCGACTGGTCCCTCCGGAGTCGGTCAGGTCACATGTGGTTGTGTAGTGAAAGGGAAATAAGTGATGTGATGTGTATCTGGGTGTGACTGATGGTGATTGAACCTAGACCTTGGCCGTCGTCAGCAGCCCGAGCGTCGACACCGCTCCAACTTGAGGGGGCTTCCGAGGTTGTCCACCGTCACTTTCTTCTTTTGTCACGTTGACAGTCAATTAACTCTATCGTACGATTAACTAACTTACAGAAGCCACTAACTATCGCTGGTTATAAGGTATACCGGTAGGTATACCGCCCAAAACGCGCACGGATTTTCTGGGTCAAAGGTCACTACCGTTTCGCGTTGCAACAGTTAGTTCTAGAATACAGAGGCCGCACTAGCTAATATTGTCGAATGCACTTATACAGATTCTGAGTCGGACCCAATAAGTCCCGGGGAAGCTCTCCAGTAGGGATACGCGCCACAAAATTCCTAGACCGTATTTTTACTGTCCGCGCTTAATTATTCCGAGTTCCCGCGCTTAATTGGCAGCGGGCCAATTGTTAGCACACCTGACAGACGACTCACTGCTGAGCCTTTTCACTCGCGACCCGCGCGCCACTGCCACGCGCGGCCGAACTTCAAACCAGTTCGCACCGAACCGAGTGCCCTCTGGCGTCGATTCCGACAACAGAGTTTTGCGCGAACAAACCCCCGTCCCGGACATAAGGATTTAGGTCCGCGAGCAAACCGGTCAGCGGGACAAGGTCGAGACTGCAAGTTGCAAGACCGAATCTACAACCAAACTAGGCCACCTTAGGCAACCCATCAGATCTTGCAACCCTAACCAACGCCTCAAAAGATAGCCCTAATGTGGCAAGCCGGAGGGTCAGCCTCCACTGGATGCCCCTCCTGGGCATCGCAGCACCTTAACCAGTCCAGTACTGGACAGAAGTCCGACGACCTCTTTCAAACACCTATCTGTGCCCCTATGATTAGTTCCGCAATCCGACCGGATCAGCTCTGCAAACAGCGACGCTACACGAAGATGCCCAGACAAATTTTGTGCCAGCAGTTGCTTCAGTGCAGAGCGCACCCACAAATTCCACTTGAACGTCGTCTGTGGAGAGCCGAACGAAACGCACAGATAGTCCCTAGTATGAATTTTCAACAAGTAGGCCTAGCCAGGCCACCCACCATATTATCATTTACTAAAATAGCGCGGCAGCTGATTTCAATCAGATAATCTCCAAAACTAGCTAGCCTGTTAGGCAAGTAGTCCTATGCTCATATTTCAACTAATTTTTTAAAAGCATCAATTTTCAGCTACAGAATTAATTCAACCAAATTAATCACCGATGCGCATAGGTCAACTTGCAAATTAAACAAAACAATAACGTAAGGGACAGCCCTACTTCTTTGCAAAGCAAAATGATTAAACACTATCATAAACATATAGATAATTTTTCAAATAGTGCGCCATTCAATTTCAAATGAATTCAAATTTTCCTTTCAGCAAACAGACGCAACAATCAAATACAGTGATTAAATATATGTACAAAACACATGCAGTAGCATTTAAAAGAGTAGATTAAATTCAATTCTTTTAATTTAAACCGCTACAAATAGAAAAATTTCGCGGAAAGCTCAAAGCATTTTTAAATTTTAATTCAAAGTATTTTTTAACTAAGTGCTCGACCAAACCAAATCTAATACCCCTTGACAGCGTGATTCAACGCTCCAGGGGGGCCCTAATCTTCCCACCACCAAGGGGAGGCCACATGGCGTGAACCCGAGATAAATAGAGCACAACCTCGAACAGTTGCCACTCGGGTTGTACGCCTTCACTGAGGCCGTCGGCAACAGAACATTTTGACAAGTGGACTGTTGACGGCTTAAGGCTCAGTGGAGGCGGCCGTGGTGGGAGCTAAGGCGGCAGCTAGACAGGGCCGCCTCCATCAAATGGGGAACAGTGGTACACCAGTCGCGGCCACTCAGTTAACGGAAGTGAGAAGGGTCCAGCGGACCGATGAGTGGCCGTGAAGTTCCTCTCCACACGCTGAGGGGGGGTGATGACACCCCTGCCCCTGGGGGAATTACCCCCCAACTGGTCGGGGGAGGGGCCCCTTTCAAACTTAGGGGCCTAGTGGCTGGCCGGCGAGCGCCGATTGTCGCCCAGCAGAGGGCGTGGCTGAGCGCCCCCGCCCGTGGGGGTCGAGGGCCTGGCAGAGCCCCGAGAGGAGACGCCGTTCGCACCCAGGCACAAAACTGCATGGTGATTGCCCTGGCAATGCAGACAGGGCCGTCGATGCGGACAGTCTCGCTGGAGGTGCCCTCCCAGACATGAACAGCACCAGCGGCGCTCCTTGGCGATAGTTCGCCTCGCCGAAACCGGCTTACCTAATAATTTCGGGCACGACGTTACCCGATGATCAGACGCTCGACAATAGGAGCAGGGGGGGGGGGGGGGGTTGACGACGACTTGCCTGGAGGATTCAGCCTCTCACTGGGCACGTCTCGTAAGTCGTTAACGGTGCCCGCCGTGTTCTCGATCTGCCGGCACTGCTCCTCCAAAAACCGCAGCAGGTCATAGAAGGGCGGAATATAGGAGGCCTCGTCCCCGCCGTACCTCTCCTCAAAATGGATTCGAAGGTCGAGAGGTAGACGGGACAGCACGATGCGGTGCAACAAAAAAGCCCATTCGCCCACTGGTAAACCCAGCCGCCTCAACGTATTACAGGCCACCAAGACTGGATCCAACAGGTCCGGACGCAGTCTGGCCCGGTCACTAAGCAGCAGGAGGCTTAGAAGCTGCTTAACATGTTCGTCCGCAATTCGCCGGACGTTGGCGTATCTTCTGGCTAGGAGGTCCCGAGCAGTCTGGTAGGCGTCGTCCGACAATCTCAAGTGGCCGACAACGCCCAGGGCCTCCCCCTCCAGTGAGGCCAGGAGGTACACCATCTTTTGGCTCGGGGTCAAGTCACTCCGGGCGTCCACTAGGCTGTCGAAAAGACCAACGAAGGTCAGCCATTCGGAAAGGACCCCGGAGAACTTTGGCAGGTCCAGAGTTGGGAGTCGTCCCAACAGCTCCGGCTGAAGCTGCTTTAGAGAGGACTCGGACAGGTCACTCATCCGAGCTTCACGCGCCTCCTCGGCATACCTGCCTTCAGCCTCGATCAACTCGTCCGTGAGCCACAAGAACTGCTCATAGTCCGCGAAGCAGGAGTCCAGGACTCCCTTCTCCACATCCGAATCCTCGAGCTCAGCGTAAGCCTCCTCCAATGCGGCCCTTCGAGCATCCACCTGCTCGAATCGCTTCATCAAGTTATGGACCCTATCCGGTCGACCTATCAAAGCATGGGCGCTTGTGGCCCAGCGTAGCTCAGTCCGCAAACAACGGATCAGTAGCTTGGGCGATGTCTTCACTATTAAATGCAAAATTACGACGCGGCTTGAGCACAGACTACAAAAATAACAAACAAAAAATACAACAAAAATTAACAGTTAATAAATGCAGTTCCTATCAAATCGCGTTGAATAGAAATTACACAAATACGAATTACTACGTATCAAGCAAATACAAGTTAGCACAAAAGAAAAGACACAAATCAAATTAACAAATAACAAATACTAGTGCGATCAAATCAAGTTAAATTCAAATTGCGCAAATACAATTACTACTCTTTAGTTCAAATACAAATTACAATATAAACGAAGATACACATCACGGTCGATCAACGAAAAATGCCTAGCTCGGAACCTTCGATGAATAATCCACTACAACTATCCGACAACGATAATTAATCGATTACGTAAAAATAACCATCTACCTACATGACATATATCTCTAGAAAAACTCCCGCTTGCACAACCTAGGGCGCGGCTTTTCAAATTACCCTCTAACCAAAAAAAAGGCAAGCAACAAAGCAACAAAGGAAAATAATTCTATTATGACGTACAAAAAAATATTTTTGCGTATTACGGACGGGCGTGATTGTAGATACAAATTAAACCAATCAAACCAACGCTCCCTGCCACCAGAATTGTTTAATGTTTATCAAACACTATGGTCGGGATCGACCGGGAATCGAACCCGGAACCGCGCTCTGCTACCAGTTTGTTACAGCCTACGACTGCTCCCTTAAAGGATCCAATCCTCTGGGGCCCATGAGCAGAAGACTTCCCGAGCAAACGTAGGTCGGGCCTCAATGTGGCCACGTGGAATCTCTCGAATTACACTAAAATATATGGGGGAGCGTTCTATACTACGGCCAGTCGACCGGCAGAGGAATTAGGCGGAGTTTACTTACCGATATCCAAGGCGACTGGTCCCTCCGGAGTCGGTCAGGTCACATGTGGTTGTGTAGTGAAAGGGAAATAAGTGATGTGATGTGTATCTGGGTGTGACTGATGGTGATTGAACCTAGACCTTGGCCGTCGTCAGCAGCCCGAGCGTCGACACCGCTCCAACTTGAGGGGGCTTCCGAGGTTGTCCACCGTCACTTTCTTCTTTCGTCACGTTGACAGTCAATTAACTCTATCGTACGATTAACTAACTTACAGAAGCCACTAACTATCGCTGGTTATAAGGTATACCAGTAGGTATACCGCCCAAAACGCGCACGGATTTTCTGGGTCAAAGGTCACTACCGTTTCGCGTTGCAACAGTTAGTTCTAGAATACAGAGGCCGCACTAGCTAATATTGTCGAATGCACTTATACAGATTCTGAGTCGGACCCAATAAGTCCCGGGGAAGCTCTCCAGTAGGGATACGCGCGACAAAATTCCTAGACCGTATTTTTACTGTCCGCGCTTAATTATTCCGAGCTCCCGCGCTTAATTGGCAGCGGGCCAATTGTTAGCACACCTGACAGACGACTCACTGCTGAGCCTTTTCACTCGCGACCCGCGCGCCACTGCCACGCGCGGCCGAACTTCAAACCAGTTCGCACCGAGCCGAGTGCCCTCTGGCGTCGATTCCGACAACAGAGTTTTGCGCGAACACCTACATAAAATACCGTAAAATATTCTATTTTATACTACACTTGGCAACCCTAGTTCCTTATCGAAAATTTTCAGTTAAAGCTACCAGCTAATAGAGTTCTTTCACAGTACGCGAGCATCCCGGGTTTGATCCCCACCGGCACCAATTAAATTGTTAAATTTAAGTGCTGATTTACCACATGCTCGGCGGTAAACATCGTGAGGAAGCCTGCTTGTCTGAGTAATAAGAAAAAAAAAATGTTTTCGAAGACATGTGTAGTTCGCCAACACGCATTGGGGTAGCGCGGCTGTCATTTCCTTGCACTAAAACCCTCTCAGAAATGAGAGGAGGTCTGTGTCTGTGGGACATATATAGGCTGTAACTTGAAATTTTAAACTTTAAGAAAGATAAAATCTGCCAAGACAAAGCATGTTAAACGACTTACTTGCGAATGTGGGAGGAATAAACAGCTCCTTTTCCTTAGTATAATTGTAAATAGAGAGGCCAGGTCGACCGGGAGCACCATCACGTCCGTCATTGCCACGTTGCCCCTTCGGTCCAATGGGCCCTCGGTCACCTTTCGGGCCACGGACACCTGAAGGACCAGGAGCGCCAGGCCTGCCTGTAAATGAAGATAAAATGTATTGATTTTAGTACATATCCTTAGTATTTATAATACATCCCTATTTAATCAATTCGTAAAACTCAATAGCTGGACATTGGTTACTAGCCGTACAGCGTACCGACGAGCAAAGTGAATGACTGCCTTCTACTAGATGGAGTGACGAACTGGTAAGGTATGTAGGAAGTCGATGGATGCAGGTGGCTTCTGGCCGTGTTTTGTTGCATTATTTGGGGAGGATTATGTTCAGCAGTGTAATGTGATAAAATTCTATTAAAGGACATGTTGATAGAAAAGACCTCAAAACTCCTATGGCCTCCGGTACAACCATATATAAAAATTAATTGCCGTGCGTTAGTCTCGCAAAAAGTCGAAAATAGCTCGACCGATATTAAAAAAATTCATGTGTGTTTGTTTGGGTCCCTGGATGGTTTAGATTGACAATTGAAGCCGGTAGGTGGAGCTGTTGTCGAGATCCAAAAATCACCCGTGCGAAGCCGGGGCGGATCACTAATCTCTTATACAAGGGTTACTGGGAACTGGACAACTTCCTGGTAGGGCGTGATAGGGGGAGTCAAAATGCTACAAATTTATCTCTCACGCCCTGCCCTGTCAGTTAGTTGTCGAGATCTCAGTAAACCTTTATACGGTTCACAGGCAATGTCAAACGTGTGAGACTTCTGGTACAGTAGGCACCAATACGCCTGTCAAGCGTGACAATTTTGGCAAATCCACTGGTGATGATAAATGGGAAAGGTGTGTATATGTAACAGTGAACAGGTTGAAAAAGAAAAGAAAGAATAAGAAATTTTAAAAAAGAACGAATAAGAAATTAAAAAAAAAATAAGAATCCCTTTAGAATAATTTTACACACAAACATAAACTTTTTACTAACCGAGTGTTACTGCTTACGACTGTAAATTCAATTTTTGAATTTTGCTGCGTAAAGATACTGGCCGAGAAGAAACTGCATGCTAAAGGAAATTTTATGTAAAAAAGGATACAGAGGAAAACAGAAAGGAATGAGGGCATCCACGACTTTTTCTGCCACCAGGGCGGCGCCACTTAGAAGTGAGGTATAATATTTGACAGATTTCATAGCGAGGAAGTTACTTATTTCGAAAAATGTAAAGGTTAATGTTTATTTCTGTATTATAAGCTATATTTTATATTAATTAGATTAAAATTAAAAAAAAAACAATCCACAGATATTCATAAATGTAGAAAAATTTAAAAAAAGTTAAAAATGTGCAAGAAATTAAAGAGCAAACCACAGAGGAATTGTTTTATGTATTAATATAATACTCTAGAAAATGATAAACTTTTATTTAAAACTAACTTCTCTATTAAACGACATCGAGTAAGTAACAAAAAACTTTACCTCAGTGTCAACTAGCGACATCTGGTGAGCAGAAAATTATTAGCCCTCATTACTGAAGCTATCGATTGCGTGCATAGCCAACATAATATTTTTAATATCGCTATTTAATAAAACAAATGCAATACCAAAATATAAAATATTGTAAAATAACGCTGTTTTTTTGGATAATATATCACCATTCAAACGAGTTCAAGTTTTATTGAAGTCCCAATACCAAGTTCAAAGACAACTAGACTTGTTTTTCATGGATCCCATATAAATTGAAAGAAAAAAATTGGGTAAGAAAATAGGAGATATACTATCTATTTAAACGACATTCTAGTTACTTTCCTTGTACCACTTAAAAGGGTATAATAGTTATATTTAAATTAATATATAATACAAAATGCTTATATGTATAGTACATAACAAAAAGCAAACAAAATACACCATGTCTTACCACCAACTTCAGAAGCTATTGTGTGAATTTTTTTCTTTTCTGTTTTTGAAGTCGCTTTTATTTTTTTAATAAAGTTTTAATTATATCTTAACTTATTTCTAGGCTTACTTACAACGATACTTTGTGTTGGTTTGTGTAGTAACTATTCACTTACCATCTTTACCGTCCTTTCCATTTTTCCCAGGACTGCCGTCTTTCCCTGGCATACCGTCCCGACCGTCCCTTCCGGGCGCTCCATCGGCTCCGTTCCTGCCTGATAATCCATCGAGGCCTGGCTCGCCCGGCACTCCATCTCTCCCATCCAGTCCAGGATTGCCAGGAAAACCACGTTCACCTGTGTAATAAAGTATAAGGTATTTATAATTTTCCTACTAGCTGCTCACCGCGACTTCGCCCGCGTGAAATTTAGGGTTTTAATTACGTTGCGTACATAATAACAATGACTTTTACAGCTCTAATCAACCATCGCCATAATAAACAATGCATTTACCAGGTACCTAGTTTAGTACTTTAAATTATTTGAATTAAATTGACCGTATTAAATTCCAATTAAGTGGTATTTGAAGACATATCCATATTAGGATAACATCACGAAACACCACAAAATTGCACTACCTATTCCGATCACTAATTATTACATATAGTCTGAGAGCTGGCGACGAATTTTGGAAAGGTCGTTTTGGCAAAAAATATAATCCCAGACGTTTTATATCGATTAAGAATCAAAACGCAGATCCGTTGTTACCCCTGAGGACTGAGATGGAATGCCTCGTTTCCAGTAAAAAGGGTTACTGGAAACTCCGGTTCTCTACACTCACCATACGAAACACAGCAGCATTACGCTGCTATTTTACGCTGGTTTAATCTTTTGTATATTAGTACTGCCTTTGCCATTACCGTTCCTGCCTTTCAAAGGGCCGCTGCTGAACATAGGCCTCCTTTATATATTGCCTCATAGGTGGGATATTTGCCTGGCAGGCGGGCTGGCAATCGCAATAGTTTTTGATTCCCTCTGTCATCTCATATGACTCACAAGGGATCGGGTAGTGGTTATTCTTACATCGCCACTACTGGAATAGGACATAGTGTTTTCACGCATTGCCTACATCCTTCAGCTATGCAGCATGTATAGCTGAAGCATGGTACTACCACGTAAACTCCTAATGCTTACTACTTATGATTAAATACCTTTTATACCGGGCGGCCCCACTGGTCCCCTGTTCCCGATAGGCCCTTTAGGACCCGGTACACCTGGAGGGCAATAATCCTGTGTGGCTTTGCAGAAGCCTTGCACAACTTTGTACTGAAAATAAGGAAACTTCCTCTAAAGCGAAATATTTTTCTTTTATAAGTGGCTACCAAAGCTGTTGAAAACAGAACTATAGATTACCTTCTAGGGGGAATATTTGTCGTAGTTGTCATGCTTGGTAGGCGAATTTATAACTGCATTTTTTTTGTTTTTCCGTTGATATCAGAAAGATGCTGCTGTCCATCTACTGTTTTAGTTTCCCACTGTCGTCTTTTACGACACTGATGGGATGATATGGAGTAGTCGATACTCTTAAGTCGCCGCTGCACGGCACAAAAATAGAAGAATATAATAAGAGAAATGTAGAGAAATAAATAGTTTATTATCAGACGTGTAAGAGAGGAAACGCCATAAAGAAATTAAACATGAGATGGGCATCAGCGTTTTCAAAGTAATTCAAAGTAATAAAAATGTGGTGACCACACAAGCGTGGCAACTATAGCAAATATCTTCATTACGGACAGTTTATAGGGACGCCTATGTTTAGCAGTGGACTATGACAGGCTGCAATGAATGAATGAGGGAGCGCTCGTCTTAAAGTTCATAGTCCGCAAAGTAATCGTGGTGTCTGGTGCTGAGTTCAGTCCTTGCCGGGATGTATTAAATTTATGTGCATTTTCATGAGCATGAAGCTTATACAAAGGGGAGACAGCATAAGCAACTGTGCACTGTGATTCTAAGTAGGTCCTGACGTCATCATAGTGGGCGTGGCTTTAGTTAGTATACTGTCAGCATTGGTCCTGTGCGCTTATGTGTTGGAAAAATCGCAAATCGGTGTATTTTCGTAGTATTAAGAAGAAAAGGACGAAGTGTTGTGTTTTATTGTGTAAAAACTACTCAGATAAACGCTCTAATGTTATGGATGGCATCACATTTCATTTGTAAATAATTTTATACCTAATTTATTAAAATAGTTCTAGAAAAATCTCTTTGCGTCGGCTTTCAAATATAATTAAATATATTCGACACTAGATGGCGACACTTTGTATCATGTGAACTAAAAATATAAAGGTCCGTAGAGCTCAGTATTGGTAAAATAATCATACGAAGGTACTGAAATTTGTTTTGCATTCAGACATAAAGAAATTTTAATCGCAAAATATTATTTTTATAGTTTATAATCATTTTTAGAACAGGCCGTATTCTTGTCAAGTAAACCTCATAAAAATGACAAAAAGACAGGGCCCTAATTAGAATTGAATTATTTTTCCCAGTAATCCAACTTTTAATATTAAATGCAGGAAATTGTACTTATGCTGAGTTTAAGAAATGGTTAAGTTATATTTAAGTGATATTCTATATGCAAAGAATCACTTAAATACAATTTAATGTTCTTAGATTGGCATTCGAAAAGTGCATTCGGATGCCTAATTTGGAATAAAATATTTTTATTTTAATTGATTTGTAAATAAAATTATATTAATTATAATAATTTGTCTATTATTTGTTCTCCCTCAGAGATATTAAGTAGTATAACCCACACATAAATAATAGTCCAGTCGTTTCTGCGTGAAAAAATTACACATACTTAGTGTGGAATAAGCTCAAGGAGACAGAAAGAACACACAAAATTTCGCCTTTATAATATTAGTGAGATAAGTAGGATATTTAGTTCCAAATTAAATATCCTACTTAATATTGAACATAGAATATTTAGTTTCAAAGAGACTTTATTTTATGGATAAAATAAATATTTATTGAAGGTTGACTTTCACGAAATGATAAACATATTTAAATTGTATTTAAGTGATTCTTTGCATATAGAATGTCACTTAAATATAACTTAAACATTTCGTAAAAATCAGCCAAGTACAATTTCCTTCATTTTAATATTGAATGTTGGGTTACTGGGTAAAATAATTGAATTCTAATTGCGGCCCTGTCTTTTTGTTATTTTTTATGAGGTTTACTTGACGATAGATGGCGGCCTGTTCCCAAAATTATTATGAAAACAATAAAAATATTATTTTGGCGATTAAAATTTCTTTGTCTGAATGTATTTGCTTCATGAGATAGACGCTCCGATGCTATGGATGGCATCACATTTCATTTGTAAGTAATTTTACACCTAATTTATTAAAATAGTTCTGGAAAAATCTCTTTGCGTCGGCTTTCAAATATAATTAAATATATTCCACACTAGATGGCGACACTTTGTGTCCTGTGAACTAAAATATAAAGGTACGTAGAGCTCAGTAATGATAAAATAATCATACGAAGGTGCTCAAATTCGTTTTGCATTCACACATAAAGAAATTTTAATCGCCAATATATTATTTTTATAGTTTATAACATTTTGTGCACATGCCGCCATCTAACGTCAAGGTAACTAAGCTACATTGTAACATCGATATGGAAAGATTCGAGTAGTTTTACTATTTATCGGTAGTGTTGATGTAGTGTGGAGTGGGCGGGGCTTTGCATCCCCTCACCCCGCAAATTGTCACGCGTTGTTACATAGTGAAATTTAATTAAAACGTCTCCTCTTTATATTTGCTTCATGATCATGAGCTTAACAGTGAAGGAAGACTTCACGAGGAAATTTATTTTTCTGAGAAATTTATTATATTTGGAGCATCTGGCAGCGTGTCGCATTCTACCTCTTCTAAAAGCAATGAGATACATTTAACCATTTTCGCTATTAAAAAAGACAGTCTAGGGATTGGACCAGGGGTCACTGACCTTCCGGCTGGTGCCTGCACCTGCACTTTCAGGTCAGGGATGCTTTAGTTTGTACCTGTGTCGTATGGTCAGATGAGAGCCAACATTGCCAATGCCAAGAACTCATTGCAGTTGTGGAGGACAATCTGTAGCTCTCAACTCGGGTAACAACAATGGTTATTGCAGTCCATAGACACCTGGAGGAACTTCAAACAAAGAAAGCTACAGATGCGTTGTCACCTCCGAGGACTAAGATGGAATGCCTCACAGCCTGTGTTTATACTGGCTCTCTATATATATATGTCTATAGCCTTTAGACAGGAACACGCAGCGTAGGCACGAATTTGGCGGCAGAAACAGGTAAGAGAATAATGATATCTACCAAGATGGTCTCAGAAAAGGAGTAAAGAAAGGGAATAAAACAGCCGATTGCGCTAATGAGGGCTAATAACTTTCTGCTCACCAGATGTCGCTAGTTGACAATGAAGTAAAGTTTTTTGTTACACAATGTAATTTAATTGAGAAGTTGTTTCCTAATAAAAGTTTATCAGCTTCTAGAGTATTATATTAATACACAAAACAATGCATCAGTGGTTTACTGTTTAATTTTTTTGCACATTTTTAACTTTTTTTTTAATTTTTCTACTTTTATGAATATCTGTGGTTTGGTTTTTTATTTTTAATGTATAAAATATAGCTAATAATACAGAAAGAAACAATAACTTTTATATTTTCTGACCAAATTAACGTCCCCGCTATGAAATCTGTCAAATATTATACCTCACTTTCTAGTGGCGCCGCCCTGGTGGCAGCAAAAGTCGTGGATGCCCCCACTTTTACCGGTTTCTAGTAGTATTCTCATCTGCTAGTAAATAGCGTTCATTATCAATGCAATAATAATTATAGTTGTACACATAAATCACTTACAGGAACTCTGGAGTAGCTGGTCAGCCATACCCACGAGTCTCCTCCGGGTGCGGGCCCTTTAGCGCCCGTACGCTTCATCTCCGCAGCATCTTTTTCCTCGAGTTCTCCTCGCATTTTCGGGTTGAAGAATTCGACATGCGGCGCTACTGTGTTTTCGTCTTGAACAACTGAAGCTTTCTTTATAACCATAAATACTATATTAAAATCTTTGAAAACTAAAAGCTGGAAGGAAAGATAAAAATGTGTTCGACGGTTAGTTCTAGGAGTATTTAAGTTTCCAGCGCTAATTTTAAAAGCCGGTTCGCCCCGAAATTAAATATTATACACTACAATGTATAATGAAGTTTGCCAAGGGAAAGTATACAAATTTAAATACTTGTCCAACTTGCGTGCGATGACCCAAAATTTTACAAATTGGTGATAAAGAATCGTGTTACCAGGATTATGTATTCAAATAAAAATAATTAAACAACCAAAAAGACATTTAAATAGACAAATCTTTCACAGCAATGTTACAGATATTAGTTATAGTGGGCTTTGAGGTGAATGAAAACCAGCCTCCTTCTCAGCAGAAACGACAACTAGACGCAAATAAGGTGCATAGACCATACGGGCTCACATTAAGAGAGTTAAATGATATTTTTTTTTCATTGTTTTAAAGAAAAATCTTAAATACAGTTCATGTAATAAAAAATACAAATTAAACTGCTAAGTACTTCTTTATTATTTTTATTTTATTTATACTCTTTATTGCACACAAAACACTACACAACACCGTAAACTTAAATTTATAAACGAATGTACAATTAGGTGGCCTTATCGCTAAACAGCGATCTCTTCCAGGCAAACCTTGGAAGGTTTGATTTGATATATACAGAAGTGCGCATAAATATTAAATAAACAAGTATATATTAACAGTACAAGGTATTACGTATACGTAGTATATAAGATATATACATAATATTATATATACATATACACATAAAGACACAAATACATATATAAGTAGTGTAGTTGTACCACTTCTAGACCACCTGAGTCAGACGTGGTTCAACGACGTTCGTCGACGCCCGATCCTAAAAAAAAAAAAAAAAAAAGGTTTTGGCATGCTCTGATCACGAATCCGCGGTCCATTTTTGTGTAGAATGCACGGTTCCGGAGATGTGTAGATCAATTAGCTAATATCTAATTGATATCCGGTAAGGGCCTCCACCGTCATTAGCGTCCCATTGTTCCTATTTCTATTGTTCTATTGTTCATTAATCACCTTCATTGCAACGTGTGCGTCGACTATACCAGTGCTATTGTGTTATAGTTCTTTGTTCCTAATTATACAACGCTAATCTGAATCATCAATAAAACACATTACATAATTTTGTTACAATTTTTATTTATAAAATACAAAATCTTATTAATTATTATCTATAAAATAGGAGCGAAACATCTCATCCACTAAAATATCGTTGTACAATGTGTTCCTTGTAAATATACTCGTAAAACTATGTATTGAACATCCTTGAAACTTATATAGCAAATACATTAAGCAATATTCGCCACAAACTGAAGTCCACTCATTTTGAATCCTATCAACATTCCAGTTCCATCTTTTACAATTCCTTTTTAAAAACTCTAGATGATATCGTACAGGTGATCGTCCATATGAATCAAAATATTGACCGACGTCATTCGTATCGATATATAAAGCTACCCAATGTGACCCTGGTTTATCATCTGTATCCAAATTACATATTATATACGTTGGTACGTGGGTATACATAGGCAGTCTATTAGCTGCATAAACATTATTTTCTAGACTGGGGTGAATCTTTTTCAGATGTTGTTGTACATCTAGTGTATCCATGATATTACTGCTATTAGTAGATTGTTACAGTACCTAGCTACTCAATGAATAACATAGGAATGGTCAATTATAGTGATTTCTACATATTAAATTGCATTTTTGTGATATACAAATCGTACTTGAGTCATTGATCACCAAACAAAACACAATACGAAGAAATGTTGAGATAGGCAACGGAAATGTGAGATAAACTGATATGTTTCTAAATATTAAATTGCATTTTTGTGTTATACAAATCGTACTTGAGTCATTGATCACCAAACAAAACACAATACGAAGAAATGTTGAGATAGGCAACGGAAATGTGAGATAAACTGGTTGACGCATAAAGTAATTATCAACTCATTACGGAAATACTTTAGATTAGAATTTTTACGTACTGGTGGTATATAAGACCAACAAACGCAGTCATCGAGTTAGTGTACGGTCGTTTGGCTACAGTGGATCTATCAATAGTACATTTGTGTTACTTCAATACACCAAAGGCTATGGATGTAAGTGTTTATTCTATTGACTAAATTACTTTTTTTCTGTTATTTTCATGTGTGTGTATTATTTTATTTAAATATTGTGTATGTATATGATTAAGCCGTGGTAACTCAGATGGTTAGCGCTAGCTGTAAATTTCACAGTACGCGACCCGGGTTCGATCCCCGCCAGTACCAATTAAATTGTTAATAGCAATTTTAAGTGCTTATTACCACGTGCTTGGTGGTGAAGGAAAACATCGTGAGGAAACCTGCATGTCTGAGAAAATTTCGAAGGCATGTGAAGTTCGCCAACACACATTGAGGGAGCGCGGCGGACATTTCCTTGCTCTAAAACCCTCTCAGAAATGAGAGGAGGCCTATGTTCAGCAGTGGACTTTAATAGGCTGTAACTTTAACTTTTTTAACTTTTATGATTAAGTGTTAACAAATTGATATTAACATGATAACTGTGTTGTTGCAGAAATCATTGAGCTTCGATGAAGATACCTATAAACAGTATTACTACTCGCCACTCTCCCCTCAAGAAGAGAGTGATAACCTCGTCATTAATAATAACACATGCAATGGTGGAAAAAGAAAATCGCAATCGATTGATCATTTTTTTGAAGCTGAATCAAAAATAAAAAAGAGGAAGCTGTTATCATCAACCGTAGCACGAGCCGCTAGAGATGGTGTATCATACATTTCTACTAATTCTGACGACGGAGACCAAGCGACGCATCTCATCAAAATTGAAATGTACGATATGAAGAAGCTATCCAAGATTCCAACTACTGATCATTGGAAACATGCTTCCACGAGAATTAAATATTACGTAAAGACTAATAAGGATAGCATCTACGACAATACAAACGCCCTCGTATACAATATAACAAAGACAATAGCAGAAAGTGAAAAAGTTAAAAAATACTTTTTTAACAATGACAGTCATTAGCTGATCATTAGTGAATGTGATTCTGTTTACTTCAATTACAGGAAGACAAGAGCGGAAGGAAGAGATGAGTGTGGCATACGTGTACAAAACACATCATTGAATAACAAAACTACAACACTGAGTGGAGAAGAAAACGAGAAGAGTATGCAGTACTCAAGAGCTGAATATCCATTCTTCAGTTCAAAATCTAGCCGTTTGCTTAGTTTCGAAAACTGGCCTCTAGTTATGCGACAGAAACCTGAAGATCTTGCCGAAGCTGGTTTCTTTTATACTGGCCATGCAGACTGGACCAAGTGTTTCCATTGTGGTGGTGGTTTAAAAGATTGGGAAGATGATGATGATCCTTGGCAGCAGCATGTTCAGTGGTTTAGTCAGTGTGCTTATGTAAAATTTCAACTCGAGCAGTGTTTTGTATTAGATTAAATAGAAGATTTATAAAGAAATAAAAAAAATATATTGCATACAATTTGTTTTATTTAATTTTATAACGTTTCACATAGTTACATACACACAAAATGCATTACACATAACACATAAAATCTAACGCACAACACATATTATAACCTTAACTACTATAGTCTACAGTAACATTTCTGTTTTTATCTATCTCAATAATATTATCAAACTCAGCATAAACTATACAGTTAATTGTTTGTATTAATGAGGATTCAAATCGTACTTCTATTCTTACACTACCATGCTTTATGAGATTCCAATGAGTTGATGAGTTAGCTGATAAATCAGGAGTTAAGTCAAATGCTAATAGACAGTAACCTTTGCCATACTGTTCACAAGAGATTCCATTTCCTTCATTAAGAAAGTGAATACCAGTTCCCGAGAATAGAGTATGATATGCTGATGTAAATATGCTATTATTAAAAGATGGTTGCAAAGCTTTTGAAGGTATTTGTTGACCATCAATATATAAGCTGAAAGAATTAATACCATAGTTTTCAAAGTTAAATGGATTTTTAGTAAGGGAACCATTAAATGCAGAATTGTTCACAAATCCAATTATACATCTTTTCGGTACCTGTCCTAAAAATATATTATCAAGAGTTTTTCCTTGAACACCTGAAGGAATTGTTAAAACTTTTACTTCAGCTCGAGTAATAGGATATTTAGCAGTGGTAGAAGCTAAAACTTTTTGATGTGCGAGTAATACACTTGGATTAATTCGTGCTCGTCGCACAATAAGAGTTGCGTCCGTAATGCAAACTTTAAACTTTACATCGTTCGACCCAACAATTAAATTAAAACTCTCTCTTGATCGAACCAATTTAACACTCATTTCAACACCATTAATTAAAAATTTATCTTGGTTAAAAATGTCACCGTGAAGATGACCAATCATTTCTATTTCCTTACTTTCACTAATCAATTCCTGTCTTTTAACAAATCCTATGTTTTTACCATCTGTAGAATCCATTTTTCCTGCTGTATCCTCATACCAAAGACTACAAGTAAGATGAGATTGTTTAGCAGCAGGGGCATAGTTTAAAAGGGTTTCCATGTATGCTCGATATGCATAGGTATTATTAGGTGGTGATACAAGTTTTTGGTTTAAATAAACATCAAGTTGACTAAAAAGTGAATGCAGCCAATTATTTACAGGTGCTACTATTGTAGTAGATACCAAGTTAGTTGAATCTTGATTTAATACTTTTGCCTTTATGTGGAGTAATGTATGAGACAAATCTATGTAGTCATCGCCGGTCCCAGGAACTTGAAACTCGATAGGTCCATCATCACCAAGAGATGAAATTGGTTTATAATGAATCCACAATCCATTTTCAATGCTAGTTTGTGTAGACGGTAGTGCAAACAAATCCAATTCTGACTTAACGCACTCGCAAGAATGATTATGAAGGAAAGACATATTTAGTTTGAAAATATATCTTTGATATTTTTTGGTTTTAGACTAAGTTTTTTCGCAGCTTTCACTTTAGCAGTTAATGGTGGAATGAACGATGTCAATCGTTTTCTTTTAGTTTTATACCCAGATCCAGTCATGTTAAATTGATCAATTTTCTCATCAGCCTTTCGTTTTAAATTCGTACTAACTTGCTTTAGACGATCTTTTATTGAGGCTTCCATAGGACGGGCTTGAACCATATCCGATAAAAGTCCTACTCCAGCGCTTAATGCCTCCTTACCAATCACTCGAGCACCACTTGAAAGTAAAGGTAAAACTGATCTGAATAACCCCCCTAAGAAGCTCCCAATACCATGACCGCGTTGATATGATGAACCCTTATAAATTACTCCAACTCCTGATCCAGCTTGATGTGTATAATAATTTTCATATGGACATTTATGATGATCACGAAGAGAATTCATTATTATAATTTTCGGAAATGTAGTTTAATACACACGGTTCCAAACTGGAATGGTATTTTTTGTCCTGTACTCGATCTTATAACTATTTCCAACGTATCGAACTCTCTTCGCATAACAGGTAAGTAGTGAGGTTGAGAGAAAACGTGCATTTTATTTGCACCATAAATGTATTTTGTAGGATCTAATGAAATGACTCTTAATAAAGGAGTCATAACATCACCCACAATCTGAGGATCGATAATATCGCAATATAGAAATAGTTGAGATGGTAACCCTAAGTGTAAATTAGCAGGACACTTTCCAAAATTTCTCTCTAGGAGATTTTTATTTGGTTCATAACCTAGCTGTAAACTTAATTTGGGTGATAATGTTACGGATGTTATATTTTTATCCAATACCGAAATAGACACAAATTTTGTTATTTCATCATAGCGAAATTTCAAGTTCTCTCCGATACCATTTAACACTCTTAAAATATGCTCAACGTTATCATAGTTGGTAGCTGGAATATGTTTTTTGTAGTACACTGTGGATGGCTTATCTTCATTAGGCATTAACATAGATTTTGTAATGTATATAACATTTTCATGGTCTTGAACAGTAAACATGGTACATGGATATTGAAACTCGACAACTCCAACCGACCATTCACCTTCTAATTTTATAGCTTTTGGTAATTTCGTTGAAAAATTTGTGGTCTTGTTATCAGGAAAGTATTCCATTGAACTATTGCTGAGCAAAGTTAAATAGAAACTTTCTTTATTCATATTTCTTTTAAACTAGAAGCTAAAATCCAACTGTTAAATTTAGCTGGATAACCTTTCCACTTCACTAATACTTCTTTTCTGTTACCTGAATAACGAGTGTCAATTATTTTATCTATTTTATGTTGTGAGGTGGGGTTGTAAGTGATTTTCTGTAATTCTCTTTCATAAAAAGTACCAATTATTGGTTCATTTTGTAAATCTGTTATTGTATAAACAACCCATGGAGATCTATCAATTATTGAAGATATAATAAATATTTCATCACTCCAATTTGATTCATATCCTTTTTGGAATACATGTTTATATTTAGTTATTCGAACATAATCACCCACATTGAAATTTGGTTTAGGATTTTCTAAAGAAAGTTTTTTTGACCGTCTATCATAAAGATTAGTCCAAACTGTCATAATATTGTTGGAATTTACATCACATGGGCACATCTTAATACTAGAGTGAAAGCTGTGATTATAAGAGTATATTAAATCTTGTAAAACATCTATATATCTATAAGTATTATTATGAGTGAAATAACGCCACATTTTCATTTTTAGTGTTCTTTGAAATCGTTCAACAATACTGGCCTTAATGTCAGGATTGTTAGTGGTATAGTAATTAATCTTTTTGGATTTAAAGTATTTTTGTACATCTTTTGAAACAAATTCTGTACCTTTATCGGATTGTATGTGAGTAGGTGTTAAATTACTTTCAGTAAATATACTTTCAAAACATTCTTTAGTTGTTTCTGAGTTTTTCTTTTTCATTGGTCTTGCAAAAGCATATTTACTAAATACATCAATAATACAAAGTATATACTTGAAACCATCATTATATTGAGAATAAGTTCGCATATCACTTAAATCAGCTTGCCACAGTTCATTAATATTTGATAGAATGTACCTATTACGCGGGAATTTTTTTCGAATGGGTTTATGTAATGTGTATGTTTCTTGTGATTTTAACCATTCCTTTACTTGCTTTTTATTCATTTTACCCTTCATGGCTTTTGATAATTTATCAATACTACCAAAACCAGCGGGATTAGATGGATCATAATAAATCCTGTTAATTTCTTCTAGTACGGAGTCCATTTTTCCCACTCAAGTCCTTTACGTATTTTAGTTGTAGACTTTTTATCTCTACTGCACGGTGTAGAAAACTCTTGAACTTCAATCTCAGAGGGTTTGTTCAGATCTTTTGTTTGAAGTTGGTTAATAAACTCACATCTCCTTGGATTTCCAATATAAGTAAGTGGTACTTTAATATCTTTTAATGCTTCAGCAAATCTAACCCACCCTACCGGATCACTTCTTTTTAGGGGTCTTAGTGAATCATTTATTAAATCAACAATATTACTTCCAGGAATTTTTTCACTATCAATTATGACTGTACCTTCGTTATCCCAATGTATTTTACTTTTACTTGTTTCAACTAAGTTTAATAATAACTGCCCTTTTTTATGATAAGTTTTTGGTATTAAACTGAGTATTTGAGCTGGTGTGTAAAGTGGATTTTCATCATTTTCTTTACTTTTAATGGATCGATTCTCCTCCAGCAAAGATTCAATATCAACTGAAGTTTTTAGATCTCTATCTTTATTTTTAAAACCAATTTTTGACTCATTTGAATCTTCATTAGATGTATCAGAATAAATTGGTAATTTGAGTGGTTGACGATCCTCTTCGTTAAAATGAAGGTATCTTTGCAGTGTTTGTAAATATAATATCCATTTCTTTCGGTCTTCCGTCTTACTATTCATAATATTTTGCATTTCAATATCTAATCGAGATAAATTACTATTAACCTTATTTTCTTGTTTTAATTTTTCAATCAATCCAGGTTCGATAAGTATCATTTTCTTTGCATTTTCCATGTTAACTGGCTAGTCCACTCACTAATCCACTCAATATTGCACCTAATATTGTTGGTAAGAAAGCCCCTCCTTTTTGTATAATTATATTTTTTCTTAGTTTATGTTTACACTTACGTACTAGTTTACGGAGTATGTTTTTGTGTTTATTCAATTTTTGTTTATCCTGATCTTTAAGAGGTACTTTTCCTTGTAAAACGTTATGAATACACTCACAAATACAGTTAATTTCTTCTTCATCACACGTTTTAAGTAATGCTCTTTGATATTTTGGTTTAAGCGTATGAAAAGCGGTTAGCAAATGTTTATACGTTGTGAGTCGACGATGCATCATTTAGCAATGATTTCAATTGTTTGATTCTTGGTATATTTAAACTCTTTTGTGGGGACGTAGACTGTACAGAAACCATTAAATGGAAAGACATTTGTCTTGATACGACAAAAATCATTGGTATTCTGTTTTAAATCTACCATTAAATATCCATGTGCCTCTAGAGTTGCATCCCTGTAGGCATTTTCAATGAATTTTGGGTTATCTGGTGATACTTGTCTTGCTAAATATCTTATTTGAGTTTTATCTCGAGGGTTTTTAAAATATATTATATAACTTGAGTTTAAAGATATGTCTCTTTGTCCTTTACCCTGATGAAATAAATTTTGTGTTAGATAAAATACACTAAGATTCCTGTGATGACTACCTTTTGTAAATATATCCACAATTCTTCCATCGGACTCTCTCATTAGATCATCAATAATAACAAGATGTGGGTTTTCACCATCAAACATATTAAGATTTGGAATTCCTTGATGATAGTTAACATTTGGTAAATTATATAATGGTTGCATTTCATCAAAGCACCATGTGATCTGATTAAAATCACAATTACATATTTCTGTAACTGATTTTATGAAATTTGTTACAAAATTTGACTTCCCACACCCACTTGGTCCTGCCACAATAGCAGTGAACGAATGGATAAAGTGAAACATAACACACGTCTAAAGTTCAAAGGGGTGAAATAAAAAATGAAAGTGTTGGTGTAAACAATTAATATATATTCCAAAAATTATATAAAACAGAATTATCTGTATACTATTTCTAACACAATTAGTACATCATAATTTTACAATTAACTCAACCTCAAATAAATAGAAACAACAATTAGTACATCATAATTTTACAATTAACTCAACCTCAAATAAATAGAAACAACAATTAACTTAAATTATTTACAATAAAACAATGTTTAAATATGTAATAAACTACGTCATATTATAGTATTATCATAATTTTACAATCAATATAAATTTTTCTTAAACGCAGACATAAAAGTAAAAACTATCAACACTTAACGCAGTTTATAATGACCCCAAGCTAATGTTTCAATATTATTATCTAAAATATGTCTCTTTGTGTCATTATATGATAAACCTATCTTATTTAATTTTTGTGTGAAAATTGTGTGTTTAATTGATTTAAATCTAAGCATACTATAATATTGCACTTTTTTATTAAATAGAGAAGTCTTATAACTATTCATTGTCATCTTTTTAGTGATACATTTATTTACCCCTTTTGTCTTGGCTATAGTTTTATTCTCTAAGTTAAAAGCGTACATTTTGGATCGTAAACCCACAAATTCTTTCATGATTTTACCATTATTTTCATCTTTAAAAAAACCTAATTTCTTTTTATTTAATTTTGGATATTCAAAAATATTATTTGTATCATAATCTGAGGTATCAAAGTATGATGAAAGGTCAGGTTTTATATCAGTGTAAAAATCATTTGTAAATATATGATATATTAAACTATCCGTATCTGTATACAATAATTTGATTTTACTAAACTTTTTAATCATATAGTTATAATGAAAATCATACATTAATGTTTTTGAAATATCTAAAATGCAAAACCCTAAATAAATTGGTTTGTTATATATTAACTTCGTTTTTCGCAACTGAACCGCAACTAGGTTTTCCGAAAATATTGAAAGGCTATGAAATTGTGGTTTAGCGATTAGATCTTGAGCACCTAAAGCTTTACCCTGGTTCTCCCAGTGCGTAACTAATTTTATGTTAACCCTTTTTTCAATATTCTCCATAGTCTTACCGAAGACTGAATTATTCATTAATTTATAAAAATCTTTTTCGAAATCTGATTTTGCTAAAGTTCTTAATTTTGTGTTTAGATCTATGTACATCTTCAACCAGGGAGACTGTTTAAATTTTAAAACTCTATGAATTTTAGTTAATTTAACCCCCATTTCTATGCACTGCTTTAAATTTCTGTAATGAATTACATATTTATCTTTATTATTTAAATTTGGGACTAGTTTATTCTCATTAATATTGCCTACACAAATGTTTTCTGGACATAAAGGAAAGTCCGAATGTAAATCATGAAGTTCATCTGGATATTCCAAATCAACTTCTAAAATAAAACCGAAGTCTGATGTCTTAGACACATTAAATTCTGTATTTGGATTTACCCATTCGAATCCACCAGTAGGAAGATATTGAGACATAGCCCAACCATATAAATTGTTGGCATCAAAATATGTGATATATGAATTTGGTTTCCCTGTATCATAATCCTCCATGTATTTGTTATTAGCTCTAGCATAACGATTACTACATTGAGATACACCACCTCTGATACCTGATCTAATAAATGCAATTTTCTCATAATCTGTTAAAAGTTCTAATTCTATTTTTGTATATTTTAACATTGCATCCCAACTTAAACCGGGTGCTGTGTAATAATGGACAGGGTCTAAATCATATGTATTAATACATAACTTTCTAAAGTTTTCAAATACATCGGATAAAAGTAAAACGTCTGTTTTTAAATATAGGTTTGAATAATCTAGCATATTACAACACCCAAAATGTTCCCAAACATCTTTAGCATGATTGTAATCATCATTTGAAATATGTGAATCTGTGAGTGAACTATAAAAACATTTTTGTTCAGGGAGCGATGTTAGACTTAAACTATCATAATTAGTCATAAGTTCATATGGATAAACACCTTTCCGTTTTAAACGAAAGAAATCTTCATCATTAGGGTAATTTCTACGTAATTCTTGAAATTGATCATTACTGAGATTTTTGGCCAATTCTTCTAATTTACACGATAAAAACTTAAATGAATCTAAGAATCTCAATATAATTTCGTGGTTATTCACTTTTAATTTTTTGGAAAAGGATATATATTTTTCTTTATTTTGAGGGATAACTTCGACTTCACCATCACAAAAGTTTAACGCGTGAACAATAAAATGAGCATCATAGTGACTAAGGTTGTGTAAAAATATTGGTATATAACTAGGTGTTCTGATCTTCGAACAACATGATTCATGAGCAACACCTATAAAACTACCAGTGTACCAATCAAAATCATAAAAATGTTTTGCCAACTCAGTTTCACAAATATGACAAATGGTTGCATTTGAAATTTGGTTTTTGTCTTCATTTGTTAGCGGAAGTGGTGGATATTTTTGAAGTCTATTTATTTCTTTTAGATTGTTAGATAAACTTTCCATAAACACTTGTGCACAGTTGGGTCCGCAATATGTTACATATTTTGATAATTTATCATCATATGAACATTTTATATAATATCCAAAACTATGTACTTCATGTTTCTGAATATTATGAGTGAAAGGTTTGGAAGGATCGTTAGAACATGATTCTATTGGTTTTAAAAATGCTTCAAAATCAGCATAAACTACGATTGGTATCTTTAACTTTTTTTCATAACTATCAAATTTAATTTTATCATTTGAAATAGGTTGACCAAACCAATTCTTTTTTTTTAAAGTTTCACTGTTTGGTAATACTGTACAAATGTGAGCACAATCGTATTGTTCATGGTTATTTAACCTTTCCTGAGATGGAAAACGAAGTAGACATGCTTCACAAATGTACATGATGTGACCGTCTTTTGAAATTTGTTTACTAACTAACCGCGATAAATTTTTTATATAGCAATAATGATTTTTTGTATCCTTGGAAAAAAATAATAAATTGATATGTCTATCTTTACGACACTTTGTTAAAAATAATGGACCTACTATAGAATTACATCGTTTTTCTTTATTATATTCTAACCCAAAAACATTAATACTAATATCATTTAATTTCTCTACTTTTGCTATGTCAGAAATTTTAACCGGAAAGGAAATACCATCAAATTTAAGTTTATTTGCATGTTTAACGTACGATGATACCCGATCGGTGTGTTTGTTTACAGGATATAACGCCGAGAGTAACGCCCATTTAAAACAAAAATAATCCTTGTTTTTTACATTTATAACAGCCTTTTTTAATTTTATGTCACGAGGAAGATCTATGTATGAAGTACCGCGTAGGGGGTTAAATTTATTAACATTCATGTCTATAGATTTTATGTTTTTTAGACTCCATCCACTATCTTTTTTTTCGAAAGCACTAATTTTAGTAGTAATTGTATCATTTAAAGATGAAAGAAAAATATTTAAGTCATCTCCTTGACAAATAATATAGTTAAGCGTTTGAAAATCGAACGTATCATGAATATCTTTAGTTTGTTGAACAAAATCAGCATGCAATATGAAGTTTACCTTAAAAATTATGTGTTGATGAATACACTCTTGTAATAAAAATAAAATATCATCTTTAATAGAATTTAAAAATAGTTCAGGAGTTTCAAAATTTACCCATGTCGAACGATCTACTCTACTCTTGATTTTATAAGTTAAAATCCTATTTCCAAAAGCAGATTCAATAACACTAACGTTTGATAAAGAATTATGTGAATTTAAAAGATTATTTTTATGAACATTACTTTTAAAATGATTAGCTAAATACCGTTTCTTGATAAATATATGGCACGTTGGACATTCCACTTGATCATCGTTACTGATACTGTTCCCTGCAGAGGTATGCGCTTCTGCTTCCGTTGTTGGTTTTTTGATGATCTTGGATTCTTTGCTGCACGTTCGCTTCGTTCCTCTTCCAAGTTGTAGTGGTTGACTGCTAAAATGTTTAAATTTATTAAAAACTGTATAAGACAATATGTAAATTATGATCGAAATGAATGTTTATTTTACATACTTAAACTGTGTTTCAACCATCGCACAGTGATGATACAACTCATCATCGTATGACGAATCGAACAGTTGACCCCTCTCCATTTCTTCACAAACTTTAGACAACTCCTGATTTAATTCGCTATTGAATAGTTCCGTATTCTCTTCCATGATTGTGGAGAAAAAAGCACTGGTGCACACTTCACTGAAGTTTTCCCTTCCTCTTTTTTATTTTTGATTCAGCTTCAAAAAAATGATCAATCGATTGCGATTTTCTTTTTCCACCATCGCATGTGTTATTATTAATGACGAGGTTATCACTCTCTTCTTGAGGGGAGAGTGGCGAGTAGTAATACTGTTTATAGGTATCTTCATCGAAGCTCAATGATTTCTGCAACAACACAGTTATCATGTTAATATCAATTTGTTAACACTTAATCATAAAAGTTAAAAAAGTTAAAGTTACAGCCTATTAAAGTCCACTGCTGAACATAGGCCTCCTCTCATTTCTGAGAGGGTTTTAGAGCAAGGAAATGTCCGCCGCGCTCCCTCAATGTGTGTTGGCGAACTTCACATGCCTTCGAAATTTTCTCAGACATGCAGGTTTCCTCACGATGTTTTCCTTCACCACCAAGCACGTGGTAATAAGCACTTAAAATTGCTATTAACAATTTAATTGGTGCTGGCGGGGATCGAACCCGGGTCGCGTACTGTGAAATTTACAGCTAGCGCTAACCATCTGAGTTACCACGGCTTAATCATATACATACACAATATTTAAATAAAATAATACACACACATGAAAATAACAGAAAAAAAAGTAATTTAGTCAATAGAATAAACACTTACATCCATAGCCTTTGGTGTATTGAAGTAACACAAATGTACTATTGATAGATCCACTGTAGCCAAACGACCGTACACTAACTCGATGACTGCGTTTGTTGGTCTTATATACCACCAGTACGTAAAAATTCTAATCTAAAGTATTTCCGTAATAAGTTGATAATTACTTTATGCGTCAACCAGTTTATCTCACATTTCCGTTGCCTATCTCAACATTTCTTCGTATTGTGTTTTGTTTGGTGATCAATGACTCAAGTACGATTTGTATAACACAAAAATGCAATTTAATATTTAGAAACATATCAGTTTATCTCACATTTCCGTTGCCTATCTCAACATTTCTTCGTATTGTGTTTTGTTTGGTGATCAATGACTCAAGTACGATTTGTATATCACAAAAATGCAATTTAATATGTAGAAATCACTATAATTGACCATTCCTATGTTATTCATTGAGTAGCTAGGTACTGTAATAATCTACTAATAGCAGTAATATCATGGATACACTAGATGTACAACAACATCTGAAAAAGATTCACCCCAGTCTAGAAAATAATGTTTATGCAGCTAATAGACTGCCTATGTATACCCACGTACCAACGTATATAATATGTAATTTGGATACAGATGATAAACCAGGGTCACATTGGGTAGCTTTATATATCGATACGAATGACGTCGGTCAATATTTTGATTCATATGGACGATCACCTGTACGATATCATCTAGAGTTTTTAAAAAGGAATTGTAAAAGATGGAACTGGAATGTTGATAGGATTCAAAATGAGTGGACTTCAGTTTGTGGCGAATATTGCTTAATGTATTTGCTATATAAGTTTCAAGGATGTTCAATACATAGTTTTACGAGTATATTTACAAGGAACACATTGTACAACGATATTTTAGTGGATGAGATGTTTCGCTCCTATTTTATAGATAATAATTAATAAGATTTTGTATTTTATAAATAAAAATTGTAACAAAATTATGTAATGTGTTTTATTGATGATTCAGATTAGCGTTGTATAATTAGGAACAAAGAACTATAACACAATAGCACTGGTATAGTCGACGCACACGTTGCAATGAAGGTGATTAATGAACAATAGAACAATAGAAATAGGAACAACAATGGGACGCTAATGACGGTGGAGGCCCTTACCGGATATCAATTAGATATTAGCTAATTGATCTACACATCTCTGGAACCGTGCATTCTACACAAAAATGGACCGCGGATTCGTGATCAGAGCATGCCAAAACCTTTTTTTTTTTTTTTTTTTTTTTTTTTTCCACGTCTGACTCAGGTGGTCTAGAAGTGGTACAACTACACTACTTATATACATACACACATACATACATAAAATACATACATATTTACATAAGTACATTTTTATCTCAACTTTTATTTAAAAGAAATGTAATCTGGCTGGCGAGCATGCTACCACTGAAACGAGCATCCTCCACGTCAAAGGTACGAGGCATCTGGAACTGCGGTCGACAATCTGACTACCAAGCGTGATGTTTATGTCATCTCACTATAACGGTAAACCCATATTCATCAATGGACTAGTACGGGCTGGTGAGGAAGAAGAAGAGGAGCATGATGCAAACAATGGTAAACTGGTATGTATGTAGAAAGCTGATAATTAAGAACCATGTAGTGTCCGTGTAAAAATATCCACTACCCCATATCATTCTGTGCGTGTCGTAAGGTGAACCCGCCCGTCAAGCTTGACATCTATGGCAAATATCTCCTTAGAGGTAATGTATTTGGAAATTTGACAGGCTGCGAAAATGATGATGAATTTAGAAGTTATAAAAAGTAAAGTGTATAGTCTTTCCGTCCGATTACAATCTGGGCGTCTTCAAGGCAAGAGTGAATAGGCTTTTGTTACGCTAAGACAGTGCGATTTGCCATCTAAGGTTTAATCATCACTTATTGTAGTTAAGAACTGACTTATAATGAATAAAACTATTAAACATACCAGCATTGCTTCTCTCTTCAGTCTATGTGAAGTTGCGACCGTCATTTCTGAAATATACGCTTCAATCCTCTCTTCTACTGTTGCTTTTAAAATGTTATTGATTGCACTACTTTCTAAATTAAGTTTTTCCTTAAATTCATCGTTTTCTATAAATTGATACGTGTGAATTAATAACGACATGACTCCGCAGAGAGTCGCAAACACCGACAGCCTCTTGCAGCATCTCGTGTTTGCTTCATCCGTTGATGGTTTCCGTTTTGCGTACGGAGGCATTGTCGCATTTTTCACTTAAAAACACTTAATACACTTTTGAATTTTGCACTCTTTAATATTGAATTTAGCATCCAAGTGATTTTTGTGTGCTTTTTAAATAAACACGTTATACTTGTTCGCGTGTATCGCGAGTTATCTGAGTATAATTCCGAGCAACACGATCCTTCCTGTGCGATAGTTACACAACGAACGGCCGGGCTCCCGATCCCGATAACCGACAATTGTGTCTGAACTGCGAACATTAGAGCCGGCGGATTCAATCAAACAATCGACAGCAGTCGCGTCCCTCACGTGTTGCAGGATTAAAAATAAATATCAAACATGTGGTAGTAGTAGAGTCGTAGGTTAATTTGTGAGTTGATAACGCAAAAACTTACTTTAAACTATTTAAATTATGTTAGTTTCAACACTGGTTAAGTACGTGGTTAATTACTAACCACATACTTATTACTTTATTAAATAAAGTTTAATCATAAGTATAAGTTAAGTAATGTTACAGCGAGTTACAGCCTTAATATATTCCAAGGCTACTCTCATTTCTTTTTTGTTTTGGACTTTGAACAATTAGTGACTAATGTCCGTAACTGCCTTGTTGGTTTAGTGGCGCAAGGTAGTGCGACTGCTGAGCCTCCGGTGCCGAGTTCATATCCTGGGTCGGTACAGAATCTATTATTAGGTTTTTATTTTAGTCAATAAATTCTTAGTATTCTCCGTTAGTAAGATGACGGATTTTCCTCAGGAGTACGTAAAGCCGTCGGTCCTACTGGAGAGAATAGAAAGTGCACGTATGCTTATTTATCTATTCATTTTATGGAATAAGGGTCACAAACGAGCACACAGTCCATCTAATGGTAAATGGATGCTGTGGCCCATAGACATCTATATGTGTCTTCTATTGAGAATCAAAATCCAGATGCGTCATTACCCCTGAGGACTAAAATGATATGTCTAGTTTGTAGTAAAAAGGGTATCCGGTTCTCTACACTCACCATACGAAACACAGCAGCGTGTACTATATTCCTGTCTCACTTAGAGGGCTATATGTCTCCGCCGTGATCGATTATTAATTCTGTAGTAGTTTTAATTTGATGTAAATTATCTGTAAGTATTTTCTTCACACATATATATATATATATATATATATATATATATATATATATATATATATATATATATATACATTTTATATTATGATCAACTTTAGTCCGTAAACGTTCACTGGTAGACAGATTGACGATCGCATTACAATATGCGATTACATATGGTTACATACTGGACGGCTTCGTGGCGCAGTGGCTTAGCAATGAGTTGTTGCGCTGGGGGCCGCGGGTTCGAATCCCGCACGGAACAACTATTTGTATGGACTATAAATAATTGTTCCGGGTCTGAATGTTTATGCTCGTGCAATTTACGTTTGTAAACTGCCTCCACGACAAAGGAGAAAATATAGTGTGAGGGTAACGTTTTTTAGAAAAAAAAAAAGAAAAAAAAGATTGTTAATAACTGCGGTGGTACAATAGCTTTACGTTCTTTTCGTGTTACGGGGGTGAAACACCACCACAGAATTAATAATAGTACTACCTACAGAAGTTACACTCCTTTGATGTTAACTGTTTGCCGAAGTTTTAATAACCTACATAGTTATTATTAATCAGATAAACCGCACATGGAAGCTACTCGTATATAAAACTTTATCACTGCGCGCGAGATGGAGGACTTTTCGTGATTGCTAAGGGCTGTTAATAAAGAGTAAAAAAATACATTGTGAAATTGTATGTAAGTTACTTTGGTAAAGTACCTATTCTGACTATGATCGACCATATTTCCGCTTTTAATAAGTCTTTGCTGCTACGTGAGTTTTGTGATGCGCGATGCTTGGCTCGTAAGAAATAGGTAGATAGTGTAAACAACAAATAAACCCGAAATGCGATTCGTAACAGAAATGTGATCGTATTCTACTTAGTTGAAAATCTTGTAAACAAAGGTTATATGTAAATTGCAGTATTTTGTGTTATTATAACTTAAGACATATTAATTACAAAAGAAAAGTATAGGTATGTAACTAAGTTTTGTAATAAAGTACTTAGGAATTAGTTCTGTAGTTAAATTATTACTTATATCTTTTTTCGCTTTAAGTACTTATCTAACAAAAAATGAAATTAATTCACCTTTCATTATCTTTCGGTAATTTAAAAAAATGATACATTTGAATCATTTTCGTTTGCTCATTAAGTATCCATCCCATCCCCGCAACAACTATAGTAGGAATAACGTTTTGCCATTTTAATTTACAAAATAGATAGGTAATATACATATATATTATTTTTAAATAACATTAAAACTTTAGAACTATTTTATCCTACAATTAAATATAGTAAACACTAAACAAAAACTATTTTGACGTGTATTTCAACAAGTATTTACAATAAACTATTTATTACGTAAAATGCGTGTTCTAGGCGATTCAATGTTAAAAAACTTTTAACATGCAGTCGCCTAGAACGCGCTAGCCCTAACAGCGTTCTTCCCCGGAGGCACCCCGCGATTGTAGGTAATTATTTCACGCAGGTAGCAGGAGTAACAGAGGCCTGACACCACCAACATCCTGACTCCAGGCTGCTAGTGAGAATTTCTTGACAGATAGACCCAATAACTGATTTTTAACCCGACACGGGATTTGAACCCATGAACACATGATCAGCAGACGCGTTAACGACCGCTAGATCAACGAGGCTTTTATGTAGAGCAGAGTAAAGATGTAATTAGACTTACAGAGCTCGCTGCAAGTTTATTCAAGCGAGTTGGCAACCTCAGCTTTTATTATTATTTGTTGTGTGTAGAGGCGAAACACGAGTCGTATTATCGTCAGTGGTGTGTCTTGCCTAGTGTAGTGGTGTTGGGAGTAGCGGTGCTGGGATTAGTGTTGACGGGGATAGTGCACGCAATTGAGGGAGGGCGGGAGGTGCTCTTCATACTAGGTAAGACACATCATTTTATTTTATAACGCGGATATTTGCGAAGTAAATTTTTCTAAAAGCTTTTATTATTTGTTGTTATCAGGATGATGCTGCTGCCGATCTCCTATTCGATTGCCCTCTGGCGGCTCTTATGATAACCACTGCTGACACAGGCTTCTTCTTGTTTTTGCGAATGATCCGAGGCAAAGATGAGTCAGCTGCAAAGAGTTGCCCAAAGCGTATTGGCACACTTTATTTTATCCTTATATTTTAATTTCTCAGACATACAGGTTCCCTCACAATATTTTGGTTCCCACCGGAGACGAAGTAAATCAGTATTCAAAATTGCATTTAGCAGTTTCGTTGGTGACGGCGAGGATCGAAATCGGTTCGCTCACGTATTGTGAAATAACTGTCTGAGCTGTTACGACTCAGGGTGTGTTCAAAGATTCATTTTTCTAACTCTGTTTTAAAAAAAGCGTGATGGAGATTTAAAAAAAAACGTGAGTGTGATGGGAGAGTGAGATGCGAGACTATTAACAAAAAAAAACACGCTTGAGTGTGGTGGAACACTCGGTTGGAACGAAGTTCCTTTCGTAGTGTAATTATTATTGATAAAGGTATTATTAATTAACAAATACACTAGCACTAGCTACTACTAATAGTACTAGCGTCTATTAAAATTAAGCGCCATTTAAAATAATATTTATTTCATGGCAAGATTTATTTGGCTAAATTTTATGTACTCCGGGTTCCTGCAATATATAAAGAGACATTCCTCTTTCCTGATTTCTGGATCTCTGGAAGTGTATCGCCGATAGAGGGACGCGCCAAAGTACCCTAAATAGTGTATCTATCTTTGTATATATTTTTAGTTTAATATATTTTTATGGGTCAATGTTCTTAATTTTTAAGCCTTCGATACCTAAAATAAAGATGTTGTATTGTATTGCATTATATTGTAAGCTGTATATGTCGCTGTGATGACGATGACTAACATTTTTATTATTTGTTATTTTTAATTTTATATGGATTATTTGTTAAATTTAATTTAAAGAAAGAGTTTATTCGGAAAATAGATAAGTAATACAAGCACTGCAGAACCAAAGCAACAGCTGCATTCCACGAATGTTTTACATGAAGTACCGAATATCTATCACAGAACATAAATAACATCTCAGAAAAAAATGTATTTTTCCGTCATCATTTGGCAACCCTCGCAAGTTCCTAGCCTGGCGTTCAATACGCATGCGTCGTTAAACATGTCATGGCCATGACGTGACATGATGTCGCCAAGGTCGCAGATGTTTGGAATTTGTGTTGTCACTTCGCGTAACTGATCCTTTGGAAGGCGACCTGTATTGTGCGAAACGTCCTTTTCGAGATATGGATTTGGTGCCCCCGTTAGCTGCTGTACAAGGTACGTAAGAGTAATCTGAGTGAAAACATTGCTGTTTTCCTTCGTGTTGAGGTTACTTTCTTTGTCATATTTATTTTTGATATGATTGTAAACGTAAATAGATTGACTCGGTTAATAACTCGCTTAATTTAATTACTTTAATTGTTTTTTCTAATTGAATGTCAAGAAGTTATTTCTGATTAATACTTTCCGAAGGCATAATTGCTTATTTAATAAGTACTTTTTACCAGAAGTAGTGAAATGTAGTATGTAGATTACTTTGTAAAAGAATACTTTATACATTAAATTGCAGTAAGAATATATACATTTTCACTATAATTATTTTCAATATAATAAAATATCTGAAATCTCTGAGAGACGACTACATATTTGTGCCATTGCCTGTAGAGACTATCGGTCCATGAGGTCCACGTGCGGTGAAGTTCCTAAAGGAACTCTATCCACGACTGATCGTTGCTGCTGGTGATAAGAGGGCTGGTTCTTTTCTCGCTCAAAGACTAAGTATAGCCCTTCAGCGGGGATACGCAGCCAGCGTTCTTGGCACGATGCCGCGCGGAGTAGGACTGTATGATAATTAAGTTACTAGTTTTAGTTTTTTTTAATTATAGTTTTAAATATTGTATATAATAAAATTTCATTGGACAGTAAAAAAATAAATAAAAAAATAGCATTATGTTCTCACAAAAACGGTATTTTGATATTCGTGCACAATATTTTCAGCGTATAGGTGTAAGAATATCCACTACATAACCCATATCGTCCCGTAGGTGTCGTGGGAGGCGACAAAGGAATACATACCAGGAGATAGGCAACAGCGTCCTTCTAATAACAACTAAAAAAGAACTGCGGTTGTTAAACCAACTGCCAAGCGTCGCAACTTGGTCGCAACTATGGCAAATATCCACCTTCTGAAGCAATCTATACAGAAGGCCTTTTGCCTTTCAATTTTGATAAGGTGGAACAGTAACGGTAAATTTAAAAATCGAAATGGATAATGTAATCTGTGGGTTAACTATACGCAACGGGCTATCAATGCTTTCCGAGTTTAATATAATAATGCCTTCAGAGTGATGTTGGGACTCCCGTGATTTGCAGTGCATCAAGGATGTTTGTGCTAGCGCATACTGGCGGTTTTCACGCTGTAATTCGCCAACGAATCGCGTCTCTTATGCGCAGAGCGCGAGGGAGTTCTAACATTATTCTGAAGGTCATTAGTGATAAGCCAGACTTTCCAGTCATGGGGCACTGGGTATACACACATACGTGTATAACTGGTGTCACGAACTGGCCTGGAAATATTTAAATTAATGTCATAGTGTAGTTTTTTTTAAATTATGTTTTACTAACATAATTTGTAAGTTCATATTTTGTACTAACCCTCTTATGGACCAAAAGTCTGAAATAAATTCATTTTATAATTCATTCATTCAATCATCCATTTCATCCTCTCGAAAGTCTATTGCTGAATATTAGGTCTTCTTCCATAGGTTAGGGGGATATTTGAACACACAGCACATTCTTAAAGGGAGGATATTTGCCATAGAGGTTACGCTAGGCAGGTGGGTTGGCAACCATTCGCTTTTATTATTTTGTGTTGTCGTACTGTTTCATTTCCCTTTGTATATGGGGTAGTTAGTTTCTCCAATGCTGCCACTAGACGGTAAAGCCGTCTAGTTTAAGTATCTATAATATCTAATGAAAATATCTGTATCTAAAGTATGTACATTAATATAATAAACTAGCTGTTCCCTGCGACTTCGCCCGCGTGTTAGGGTTTTTATGTTTTTGCGCGGGACCCTAATTCTTTTTCTAAAATAAAAGTAGCTTAAGTTACTCCTTATGAAATCAGCTATCTGCCAGTGAAAGTCCCGTTAAAATCGGTCTAGCCGTTTCGGAGATTAGCCGGAACAAACAGACAGACAGACAGACAGACAAAAATTTTAAAAATTGTATTTTAGTTATAAGTACCATATTTACTTTCATATGCATTTAGTAAAAAGCTGTAATTTCGACATTATAAACAGACACTTGAATTTTATTTATTTGTATAGATATGCATTGTTATCCGCCGTGTATTGGCGCCTTAAGAGAAACTAACTTACGTAGGAGTCGTAAAAGACAGCTGAGGGAAATTAAACAGGAGATGGGCAACAGCATCTTCCTGACTACGACTTAATAATAATAATAATAAAGAAACTGCGTTTACGAACCAGCCTAAGGTGGCAATTATGAAAAATATCTTCCTTATCAGGAAATCTATGAGGAAGGCCTCAGTTTAGCAATGGACTTTTGATAGGCTGTGGTGAACGATGGTGAACAAATGTTTATATTTAATATTCTTTACATCTTTATATATAAAAATTACATGTCACATTGTTTGTCCGCGATGAATACCTAAACTACTGAATTGAAATCAATGAAATTTTGCACACTATGTGCTGTTTGGTCCAACTTGAGGGATAGGATAGTTTTATGCCGATATGTGACCTTCAATATTTTTTATTGCGAATTTAAGGTTTTCTTTTATTAGACAAAGGGTCGTCGGAAAGAGCAGAACAACGTCTGCCTGGTCTGGTAGTATATACTTTAGAAAAATATTAAGGCTGGAAGCAGTTCGAGACAGTTTCGAGTCTCTTAAGTGTCTATTGTTCTCCTAACACAAGGCTTTTTAAGCAGTAACTACAGCCCAAGAAAAATTAAAAAAAACAGACATAATAACAAAAACATGTACGAGGTACTTATTAACTTTTAAAATGGAACTTATGTTTAAAATATTAATAAAACTTATAAAGTATGTTTAGTTACTTTGTTTGGTTTTTAAATAAGGGGACAAAAAGTTTTCGGTTCATCCATTAGATGGAGTGATTACGTGGTAAAAGATACGGAAAGTCGATAAATACGGGTGGCTGAAGACCGTGCTCTGACCTTGGAAGACGCTAATTTGTTTTGTGATGGGCTGTAATGATGATGAATACCCTGTATCAGATGAAGCTGTAAGATCCAATACCGCCTACGTCACACTGAACGGAAATTTATATGCAATAAAATGTATTAGCGTTCCACCGCGGAAGATCCGCGATTTCCGTTCAGTATAGCGTAAGTCAATAGACTAACATAAAGGCATATATATATATATATATATATTAGAATTTCACCGAAATAATAAAATCGTCAGTAAAATATTTATTTCATGTTTTGTTAATGTTTTTTTTATTTATTTTTTTATAGAATAAGGATGACAAGTGAGCACACAGTCCACATGATGGTAAGTGGTTGCTGTGGCCCATAGACATCTACATCTATCTTCGTTTGCGAATCAAAATGCAGATGCGTTGTCAGCCGTGAGGACTGATGGTCCGAGAGCTCATGACGCATTTTTCATGAAGTGTTTGATGCATCATGAAACTTTGTTTAAAGGTATCAGTCGACTCAATAAGCAGGTATATGACTGTCTGCCTGGCCTACCTGGGTACACCTGGTACTGCGCATACAGTTAAGTCGAAAAAAAATTTGCCCAAAAAAAAGTGTTTGATTCAAATAATAATAATGACTATCCGTTAGCTAAGTTTATAAACAATTAAGAAAAAAAATGGCAGACACTTCTGAAGGGGTTTACATAGGGGCAGACGACCACAAAGTTGTATTTTCAAAAATTCCAAAAAAAGTGTTTGATTCAGTCTGCCATTTTTACAGCGTGTTTATTATGTATAATAAAATATTCTCACAAAAAGGCAGACAGTTTCTCCGGGGGTTACTAATTTAAAAATCTATACAAATAAATAATCACTTTTTAAATGGTCCATATTTCCTATCATAATAATTAATACATCTGTATCACATGATTTGATAAGTACATTGACAGCAGAATCCGATTCCAATTGACAAACATGAAAATAATTATACTTTTTTAAGATTATTTAAATAGCTGCTGATAAAATAAAAAGCTGTTCCCCGCGACTTCGCCCGCATGTAATTTAGGGTTTTATTTTTTTTGCGCGGTACCCTAATAATTTTTTTTAAATTTAAAAGCAGCCTAAAATACTCGTTATAACATCAATTATCTGCCAGTGAAAGTCCCGTCAAAATCGGTCCAGCCATTTCGGAGATTAGTCGGAACAAACAGACAGACAAAAATTTTAAAAATTGTGTTTTTGTTATAAATATCGTATATAATGTCTTATGCGTTTAGTAAAAAATTGTTATTTTGAAATTAAAAACAGACATTTAAATTTTATTTAATTGTATAGATTTTTAAATTAGTAACCCCCGGAGAAACTGTCTGCCTTTTTGTGAGAATATTTTATTATCTATACATATAATAAAACTGTAAATAGCAGATGTCTGTACATTTTATATTTTTGTAATAAAAGTGATTGAGGGGTACTAAAAATAAGTAATTAAATACATTTCTACCATTTTTAGAATTTTCTGTCTGTCTGTCTGTCTGTCTGTCTGTCTGTTTGTTTGTTAACGTATCACGTATAAAGTACTAATTTATATCATAAGAATTGTTAAGGAAATTATAAAGTGTATCTTCGGGTTACATTTAGTCTTTATTTCATTAAAATCAGTTCATTCCATCAAAAGTTATGATAAATATTCTGAAGTATGGGTAGGGAAGTATAGGTACGAATTTGCTCAACGGTGGCTTTGTTTGAGTCATCAGGTGCATTTTAAACTAATATCATATCATAAATCATAGTTAAATTATGTAAAATAATGATATAATTATGTATATCTAAAACGCAGTAAACAAAAGTATTAAAAAACGTATTAAATATATTATACAAAAATATATTAACCTTATTAACTAAATCTGAAGCACAATAGTTTTCCCATTTCTTCGATAGATGGTGGTGTTGTGAAAATGTAATGCAATTGCAATGTTTTTTTTTTTCTGTAGATGAGTTTTCATATTTACTGCTAATCTTTATTATATTACTCGCTGCCCTACTGCGTGTTGATAAACTCAATTTATTCTTTACCGCCGAGTACTCTATGTGGTAAATCAAATTTTAAAAGAGCTATTAACAAATCGTTGGTTTTGGCGAGAGTCAAACTTTATTTTTTGCTTACTGTGCAGGCACTGATTTATAAGTACTCTTGCGTTTTATATAATGTATCAATCGCGTCAATTAATCTCTTTTATTTTTAGAATTGATGTTAGCAGCGCCATCTCTCTTTAAATATATACATATAATAAAAATGATGATAACATATTGTGTCTCTTTCTGTACATTGTATAGGTATATATTTTGGTGGCTAAAATCATTATGGGGAACTGAAAATAATTAAATAAGAACATTTTATAATTTTTAGAATTGTCTGTATGTCTATTTGTCTGTTATTATATGAACGCATCACGTCTAAAGTAAACATCTTTTATTTTCAAAGAAATCGTTAAGAAAATCATAAAGCGTATCTTCGAGTTACATTTAATCTTTGTTTTATTAAAATTGGTTAATTCTATCGAAAGTAATGATTATTATTTTGAAATGTAGGTTCGAATTTGTTCAATGGCGCCATAAAATCTCAGAAATAGTAATAAAAAGATTTGTGTGTAAAAAAAACGTTCCATAATAATTAATATATTTATACTTAAAACACAAAAAGAGATTTAAAAAGGATGTTTTCTCACACAAAGGACGTAATAGATGAAGTTGTACAAATTACAAACTTTTCTGAATTGCTGTGTTGAGATTTTTCGCCGATGAATCGTATTGAGACTTACTGAAGAAATTTGTATCCATCGAAGCCATACAACGGAATCCGAATCAAAAATAAAAATTTTGCAACGAAATGTCGTGATATTGTATTTATAATATACGCAAAATCAGTACTGCCACTTTAGCGCTTTGGGAACTAGATTTAGCGCTTTTTTGGAATGTATAGCGCGCATTTCGAAATTTTAGCCCTAGCTTAATCCAGCGCTTTTTGGTGTATTTAGCACACATTTCAATATTTTAGCGACTAGCGGGTTATTAACTCTTAAGCAGCACTGTTAGTCCACATTACCGATAATAATAATAATGACCTTTATTATTTTTTCCCACAAATAGTACATTGCAGTTTATCTTTTTCAAACATATTTTTTCCACAAAACAAAGAGCATGGGAGACGAGTCCAAACTAGGATACCCTGTGCTATGGATCTCCTGGCTTCCCCTTTAGGATGATCAACTTGATTTTTTTACCGACGACTATAAGCGGGGAAACCCCTTTATTAAAGTTTTTGTTCATGGTTTTGGCAACGCATTTATTTTGCTTTATTCAGTTTCAGTCAGTTGCTTAGAGCACAGCTAAGTTAAAAGTTACTTAGAAGTTATAACACAAAGAAACTGTGTAGCAACCGCAATCAGATGCTGACATCTGAAACTAAGTTGCGAAATACATTGCACTTTAAAACAATTAATGACATTTTTATTGTTCGTACAGTACTAACTACTGTTGACAGCAATTGCCATAATTATAAGTCGATGTCCTGCGAATTATTGATACATCAAAAAAATATTGCCAGAAAAAAAACTTAATGTTGTTTTCTTTATTATGATTATATAAAAAAACACAAACTTTGTTTGTAGTTAATTTAGCGCGAAATCTAGGGCTTTTTTAAAGCGCTGTTTTCATGAAATCTAGCGCTTTTTGTGTTGTCCTAGAGCTGAATTAGTTTTTTTTTATCTGGCAGCACTGCCCAAAAACCCTCTATTAAGAAGTAACTTTCCTTTCAGTTTTAAGCGCGTTCAGTTCCCAGTTACAGTGAGCGTGTGTTATGCGATGACCGTAAATAAAGCGCAAGGTCAAACTTTACGCGTTGTAGGAGTGTACCTCAGTACTGACTGTTTTGCACATGGCCAACTCTATGTTGCTTTTTCCCGCGTTAGTAGCCCCCGTAACCTTTTAGTGTACACCCCGGCTAAGCCTACTTCTCACGTCGTTTACACAGAAGCTCTATCATAAACGACTTAGAACTTTGATGATAATGATTTATTTAGTTACCACTTATTGATACAGTAATGAAATAAATCGTTTAATATTCTCTTACCTAAACGACAAATTGTTTATGTAAAACCTGTATACGCGAGCTACGCCGCGGGCACAGCTAGTACATAATAAACACGCTGTAAAAATGGCAGACTGAATCAAACACTTTTTTTGGAATTTTTGAAAATACAACTTTGTGGTCGTCTGCCCCTATGTAAACCCCTTCAGAAGTGTCTGCCATTTTTTTTCTTAATTGTTTATAAACTTAGCTAACGGATAGTCATTATTATTATTTGAATCAAACACTTTTTTTTGGGCAAATTTTTTTTCGACTTAACTGTATGCGCAGTACCAGGTGTACCCAGGTAGGCCAGGCAGACAGTCATATACCTGCTTATTGAGTCGACTGATACCTTTAAACAAAGTTTCATGATGCATCAAACACTTCATGAAAAATGCGTCATGAGCTCTCGGACCATGAGATAGATTGCCTCTTTTCCAGTAAATAGGGTCTCCGGTTCTCTACACTCACCATACGAAACACAGAATACAACTATACTATTAATATAGCTGCAGCATGGCTCTACCACGTATAGCATGGCTCTACCACGTATTTATATTTATATTTTGTTTAACATAAAGAAATCCTGCCTGATTTTACAAGTACGTTCTCTTAAGCGCAGTGCCGCACTGTAGTTTTTTATTAAGGCTAAAATAATTAAATCTTTTAGTTTACAGTAGTTCTTTACAGTAGTTTACGATAGTAGTGTGTAGACTTAATGGTTGCATCATGTATGGGTCGGTCCGACCGCGAAGGACTGTGACCAGTATAAAATGCAGCAAAAGATAATGTGTTTTACAGGGTGAGTGACGGGAACTGGAAATAACGAACACGTCTATACAAATAAATAAAATTGAAGTGTCTGTTTGTAATGCTAAAATAACTGCATTTTACTAAATGCATATGAAAGTATATACGGTACCAATAACAAAAAACAATTTTTAAAATTTTGGTCTTACTGTTTGTTCCGGCTAATCTCAGAAACGGCTGGAGCGATTTTGACGGGATTTTTACTGGCAGATAGCTGATGTTATAAGGAGTAACTAAGGATACTTTTGTTATTAGAAAACGAATTAGACTTCCGCAAAAAAAAAAATTAAAACCCATAAAATCGTAGTAAATTCCACGCGGGCGATGTCGCGGGTAACAGCCAGTTTGAGGATGAATGTAAGTGTCTATGGCCCAAATACTCGAACGCTGCTCAATTTTAAGATGCCTTTAAGTCTCGTGTTGTCTCTATCACTTTAAGTCAATTTGACTGTGACACCACGAGACAGCACCAAGTGCTCATTAGTAATCCTTACTTGTACTATAAAAATATATATTTTTTAAAAACGTTACCTCCACACTAGGATTGTCTCCTGTATCGTGGGGGCAGTTTACATACATAAATTTCACAAGGACAAACATCCAGACACGAATAATTGATTTGTAGGCCATACAAATACTTGTTCCGTGCGCGATTGAAACCCGCGGCCCTTAGCGTGGCAAACATTGCTAAGCCACTGCGCCACGGAGCCGTCAGTATACTATGAATATCTTCATCTTCCCTTATTTTTTATAATTTAGTCTACAACTGGATATGGTCCTTTTCAAGAAATACACAACTTCCATATTGCCAATATTTTGCGAGCGCAAGGCCTATATCGTAGGTAATAAATCGGTAACCCATCGCTTGTCTGTGATACTTTGTTTGGGCAGCATCATCGAGTCGAGCTTCGAACGTCTGTCAGTATGTTACACCATGGTTATTGAATAAGGGTAACAAACAAGCACACATCCCACTGTCGGTAAGTGGATGTTGTGGCTTATAAGCACAGTAAGCGACACGCGCGTTCTGTATATGGTTATCTCTACTTATGTTAAATTTATTTAATTTAAGGTTTATTACGATACCGATATTATATCAGAAATATTTTAAGCCGTACAATTGTAATTATCTAATTATCTATGCAAAAAACCGTTTACAAGTGGATATTGTTAAAATTTGTATTTTAAAAATTATTAATATACTTTCTGTTCGGCTGGCGGCTTATTCGGTCAATCATTTAGATTGTTCGCTACGACGACGCACTTCGACACTACGACACGCAGGGGTTCCCTATAAATTCCTACGTCTATAATACATAGATTAAGTACCAAAAATACTCCTACGTTATGTCACCTTAGGAAGGTACCGAAGCATTCTTATGCCTCGTTACCAGTAAAAAGGTTCTTCAGTTCTCTATACTAACCATACGAAACACAGGACAATCATGCTGCTGTTCCATGCTGGTATTCTGTGGGAGCATGGTCCTTCCCCGGTCAAGCCGACATATTCACGCTGCACCTTTTTATAGGATAGGGTGACAACCGAGCACACAGTCCACCTGATGATAAGTGGTTGATGTGACCCATAGACATCTACATCTATCCTCAATAAAAAATCAAAATGCAGATGCGTTGTCACCCGTGAGGACTAAGATGGAATGCCTCTTTTCCAGTAAAATGGGTCTCCGGTTCTCTACACTCACCATACGAAACACAGCAGTGTCAAGCTGCCATTTTACGCTGGTATTCTGTGGGAGCATGATCCTTCCCTGGTCGAATATAGCTGCAGCATGGCTCTACTCTAAAAACTACTCTAAAAACCTGTAATACAACTGCGGCTTGGCTCTACCACGTGTTAAGGTGAGGTTGAAGTTTAGAGTAAGTTTCTTCTTGCACCTCCTTTACTCGTAACACCTCACCCATACAACCGGTAAAGTTATATGCTACAGCCTACATACGTCCTACACATAAATAGGGCACAGCTCTCCACTAATTATTAAGATGTTAATGAAGAAATGAATCCTTTGAAATATTTTTATTTCTCATACATGCAGGTTTCCTAACGATGTTTTCCTTCACCACCGAGTACGTAGTAAATCAGCATTTAAAATCTTAATTAATTATTTCATTGGAGCCGGCGGGGATCGATCGAACTTGCGTAGCTTGCGTACTGTGAAATTTACTGCGAGTGCTTACGCTCGTCTCTTCATACAGCCTATATTACTGTTTATATAATTCAATTATCAATCTAACACTTTTAAATTATTTTGTTTAGCCTACAGCGTCCAGCCATTAGAAGAGTATGACACCCCAAGGGCTCCACTACTCCGGCAAGTTTCGCTGGACGAAGAACGCCCAGACGACTGTCAGGGTCACTGGCGGGGAAGCTACATTCAAGGAGATGAAGAGGAACGGGGAGTACGTCTATTCCGAGCTCTACTATTGCAGCATTTAAGGCTTGAGGAGCTGAGGCCTCCGCCGTGCATGATCGTACCGGCTAAGCCTGATCAGAGGTAGGTATAATTAATTCACACACTTACTATAATACGCAACCTTTGCCAATTTCTTTTTTCCCAGCTCGTAAGTGGTACTGGACACTAGCCTCTCTGATTGTAGGTAGGTCTTTTATTTACAAATAAGAGAAGACTACGGATGCGTTGCCACCATGTGAGTGCTAAGATAAATTACTTCACAATATATCAAATCGGAATACGGTAATGATGAGGTACTGCTTCACAACAGATTAACATAATTGGTACCAAGCTAGACGACTTTGAAGCGGACGAAAATACCATTTAGTGCCGATTTACCACGTGTTTAGCGATGTAGGAAAGTATCATCACGAGGAATGTTTTCTATTCATATTATATGCCTGTGCTTGCCTACAATACCACTTATTGTAGGTTATGGTGAAGCCCTAGATGGTTAATCCCACAGGCCATGTCTAGTGCCTTGAAAACACCTAGATCAATACGGAACGTAAAGATAGACGCGGTCAAACTATCCTTTGCTCTATGCATTACCAAAGACGAAAAAAATAAACGTTTGGCTTCTAATACGTAGAATATTGACAACAAAGTGTTATGGCCTGTTTGTCCAATGGTGGAAAAGGAAAGAAGTAGTGTTTTAGTGCATGTAATTCATGCGCACACTCTCCGAAATGCATCAAAAACAATACTGAGAAGCAGGCTACTCTTCGCCTGTGCTTAAGGCTGACAAGATTGAGTTCACCAAAGATATACATATTTGCATACATATTCCTTATGTATGCAAGTAACCTTCCTATTCACACTGTATTAGGGCTGTAGATACTCTTACTTAATTACCGAGGTTTATGTCGAACTAGGACGTATGTAATATATTTTAACGCCATAAAACGTGTCATTGGATATTATATTAAAAAACTGGCAAAGTGCGTGTCGGGCCACGCACAATGTAGAGATAGGGTTTCGTAGTTGCCCGTCACAATACTTGGGCTTTTTTTATAATGAGCATTATAAGTGATTCTGCGGTTTGACCGCTATAACGATCAAAAATGGGCCCATGTAGGAAGATCGTAACTGAAGGACTTATTTCATTTAAATCTTACAGGAAGTGGTATTCAATAAATATTAAAAAATCCTTTAGATTTTTAAATAATACCCTATCTATCCCGCAAATGAAAAAGTAAAGCTAATAATAGTAATGCATATAAGTCGTTTTCTTCATAAAATGTTTATTTTTAACAGTTCACAATAAGTTTTAAGTCATCTTCTATGGAGTTGTAACGACATTTTTACCAATCCAAGTGCATTTTATAAGTTGGTCGACTATTATTCGTTAACTTCTTAATTCTACTTAGCTGTGATAGTTTTCACATTTCCAAAAACAGCGGTTTAGTTTGTATAGGGGGGGAAAAATACCACTTTAAAACTAAATATTTCGCAAACGGACCCCTGGATCGAAAATATGTTGTTTCACACCCCCAATATTTTTGAAAGACCTATCCAACGATACCCCACATGATGGAATCGACGGATAAAAAAAAATCATTCTCCATTTACTTTTATGGGAAGTGTCTAAAACGAAAATATTTTTTCAGATTTTATTTCACAGTTTTCTAGGCGTGATTAATATCAATAACTATGCCACATTACAGGTTTGTAGTACCTAGGGTCTCTGAGCAAAACCGCGGACGGACGGACGGACGGACATGGTGAAACTATAAGGCTGATTTCACAGCTGTACGGGAGTCCCGTACGGGTAGCCCGTAATGCGGGAGACCCTAATATATATAGGCCTGCCACATACATACGGAATTCCGTTTCGAGATTCCGTTTCGGAATTCCGAACGGATCGGCCACACACAAACGGAATCCCGTTTTGGCCGCAAAATTTCGAACGGAAAACTACCGTACGTGTGTGACGGGTCATAGATTTTATATGGACTTGCTGCGTTCGGGATTCCGAATCGGAATATCGAAACGGAATCCCGAAACGGAATTCCGTATGTATGTGGCCGGCCTTAAGGAATGTGCTCTGTTCAGAAATCTACAATGTAAAAATGAAATCATGCATATTCCGGCAGCTAGAGCATTGCCTGGGACTGACTGCTGTTCAACATGTGATCATTGGCGATGGTGCGTCTTTGTTCTTATAATTTATATTTGAAGCATTCCATAAACAGGGTTTATTTTGTACTCCGTCTATGACAAATCACGTGTCAATTAATCGACTAATCTCGATTGTACTCACGGAGCACGGGCGCTCCGCATCGCTTTGAATCGATAAATGAGCAGCGATGCGCTCGCGTCTGCATGTACGGGGGTCCGGGTGCGGGACACGGGTGCTTTTGTACGGGCTCTACACGGAGCGAGTCCTGTACGGAACAATCCGCGTAGCTGTGAAACGATGTTATAGCGCCTCATGTCTGTCTCCGCTCCGGGAGCCCGTACGGGTCTCCCGTACAGCTGTGAAACCAGCCTAAGGGTTCCTTGTTGTGTAACTACGGAGCCCTAAAAAGGTTGTAATTAAAATAGTCCTTAATCAATTACTTGGCATTTTACAGAGGTTGGTGGATGTACTGGCGCGATTGGAGGGCACTGGAACGAGCCGCAAGGAAGTTCAGGGAAACCAAAGCGCGTGCCATATTGGCATCACGGGCAGAACACATACCATTATTGAGTCTCGACGAAGTGGCCTTTGAAGACATTATGCAAGAGCTTTGTCAGGTACAGTCATTATGTTATAATATATAATAATTAATAATCTCTTTTAATATATGTAATTTGAAAAAAGTTGCTTCCCCAACACATATTTTGAGTTTGTTGTTCTCTAAAATTACATCTTATAATTTTTAGTACACTACGTAGTGATCACGTGAAAGTCATGGTGGCTCAGGGGTTCCACCGGCACCAATGAAATTGTTAATTGCAATGTTAAGTCCTGATTTACCACGTACTTGACAGTGAAGGGAATCATCGTGAGGTCTGTCTGAGAAATTAAAAAAAAAACGTTTCGAAGACATGTGAAAAATCTTCTTTGCTTTAAAAATGAGAGGAGACCTGTGCCCAGAAATGCTGTAACTAGCTATCGCAGTGTTTTTCTTCCGATGATGAGGAGAGACCTTCGTTTAGAAGCGACACACGCGACAAAATTTCGACGTTGATAGATATTTCTTAACGTAGAGGCTAAATTGGTAGTATTGATAGTTTTCGGTATAGCGGTGTTGAGTGTAGATGTGTTAAGTGTTCTTCGAACTACATAATACACATTATATTATTTTTGGGCATGGAACTTAGCTCATTATTGTTATCCTCTTTAATAAAATGAATTTCCTCAAAACAATCCCCGATTTTGTTAATTGAAAACCCATGTTAATTGAAGCAGTATCACTAGCAGTGTAGTGGTTATCGACTTTGCTCTTATTTTTATAAAAAAAAAATATATATATTTTGAGCCATTATTATGAAGTGACTGCTGTAGTAGATATTTTCACACCGCCACTACACGGTTTCAAGTTTCAAGGATAGTTAGGATTGTTTACCGTGTATTGGCGGTGGAATAATATCCACTACCCCATATTACCCCGAAGGTGTCATTTTATACGTGGCAGAGCCATGCTGTAGCTATATTAATGTTATAGTTGTAGCACGAATGGGTCAGCTCGACCGGGGAAGGACCATGCTCTCACAGAATACCAGCGTAAAGTAGCAGGTTAACGCTGCTGTGTTTCGTATGGTGAGTGTAGAGAACCGGAGACCCTTTTTACTGGAAACGAGGCATTCCATCTTACTCCTCAGGGGTGACAGCCCATCTACATTTTATACGTAATCGAGGATAGATGTAGATGGCTATGGGCCACAGCAACCTTTTACCATCAGGTGGACTCTGTGCTCCTTTGGCACCCTAATTCTATATAAAAAAAGAGGCAACAGAGGGAAACAAATCAGGAGATGGATAACAGTATCTTCCTAATAACGACTAAAAATGAAAAACTGTGTTGCCAACCCGTTTGCCTCAGTAAATATTTATTACATGTTATACATTATTCCCTTTATGAGCCAATATATGGGGGAGGCGTATGTTCAGCAGTGAACTCTAAGAGGCTGTAACGGTAAGGTTAAGATTATTATTTATTATTGTTCTATGTATTAATCGTGCTGTGTTTATTAATAATGTTTATTTTCAGGCTTGTTCTCACGTAGAGAATCGTGCGTTGGTGGTCTTGGCATTTCTGTGCGAGGTGTGTGCGCGGGCCGTGAGAGTTGGAGGCTGGTGCCGGGCTGCGGACTGGGCAGCGAGGCACGTGGCGCAGTGTGCTACACCATGGGCTAATCGGCATGGAGGATGGGTGAGATGAATTTATTTATTTCTTATAGAATAAAGGTGAAAATTGATCATATAGTTTTTCATCGGTTCTGTCATCTGTCATCGATTAAGATTTAAAATGCAGATGCGTTTTCACCGTTGAAGACTAAGATAGTATACAACGAAGCATTCTAGTAAAAAGGATCGTCGGTTTTCTACACTTACCATATGAAACACAGCAGAATTATTCTGATGATTCACTCTGCTTCTGTTAGAGCGTTGGTCATACTTCGGTCAAGCCGAGCCATTCGTGCTGTAGATATGTATATCTAGCACAGCTGCAAAAAATATTATTATCTGTTTTTAGTTACTTTCTTATTTCCGTAAGATCCGTAAAAATTATCAGCCCAATTAGTTGATTTAATTGATTTAATTTTTTTTTAAATAAAATTGAAGTGGCGAAGGATCTCACAGTCTACCTGATGGCAACTGCCAAGTGTTGTAATGAATAAAAAATGCCATAAATGAGTTGTCCCGTCAGGACTAGGATAGAAGGCCCACGGCCTATAATTGTACTAGCTCTCTATGCAGTACAGACCGTTGTAGAGATGGCGCTGCAGCTATATTAACAGTATAGTTGCAGCACGAATGGGTCGGCTCGAACGGTCTCACAGAATACCAACGTAAAAATGTAGCTTAACACTGCTGTGTTTCGTATGGTGAGTGCAGAGAACCGGAGAATCTTTTACTGGAAACAAGGCAATCAATCTTAGTCCTCAGGAGTGAAAGCGCATCTGCATTTTGATTCCTAAATGAGGATAAGTGTATATGTCTATGGGCCACAGCATCCACTTACCATCAGGTGGACTGTGTGCTCGTTTGTCATGCTTATTCTATAAAAAAAGACCGTTCACAGCAGTGCACGCACTGATGCTGACCTTGCAGAAATTGGTTAACGGAAAGTGTACTTACCTAGACAGACTCCTGGGCAGAAAAGGAATCTTGCCTCCAGAGTATAGACAAATCTTTTAAGACAGTTCTACTTGACCCGTATCTTGATCCAGAAGTAGATATATAAGAGAGATCCAACTAGAAAGAGACACATATATACGGCAGACTAATAAGTCCTACTTCTAGGCACACGCCAGAAGTGGGACATATTTAGTGCATATTTTTATGGCAATAATATGTCCATCGCGTAGCCAAAATGCGTGTTGGCAGACTTCACGTGTCTTCGAAATATTTTTTTATATTTCAGATAATATGTATCTTCAATGCCGAGATAATTAATACTTCAAGTAAGCGATAATCAACGGTAATAAATTAATAAGTAAGGCCGAAATAATATATTTGGATACTTTTGACACTGCTCATTACAATCACATATCATCATTCATCATTACAGCCCTTGACAAGTCCACTGCTGAACATAGGCCTCCCCCAAGGAATGCCACAAAGTACTGTCCTGAGCCCCCTGCATCTATCGACTTCCTGCATATCTTATCCGGTCGTCACTCCATCTAGTGGAGGGACGCCCTACACTTCGCCTGCCGGTACGGGGCTGCCACTCGAGAACCTTTTTTCTCCATTGGTTGTTGGTTCTTTGAGCTATATGGCCGGCCCATTGCCACTTCAGCTTACTAATCTGTTGGGCTATGTTGGTCACTCTGGTTCCACTGCGGATATCCTCATTTCTAAGTTTATCACGCAGAGAAACTCCGAGAATAGCCTTCTCCATAGCTCGCTGAGTGACCTTGAGCTTCCTCATCCAGCCAGCAGTGAAGGACCACGTCTCAGTTCCATATGTCATCACTGGCAACACGCACTGGTTGTACAGTCTCGTTTTCAAGTGTTGAGGTATACCTGACGAGAAGATGTGCCGTAATTTCCCGAACGCTGCCTAACTGAGTTGAATCCGTCGATTGACCTCTCGGTTGAAGTTGGACTTACCTAGTCGGACCATTTGTCCCAGGTAAACATACTCGTCAACAACTTCGAGTTTAGTGCTGCTAACAGCTACCGGCATAGGTGTGAAATGGACGTTAAACATGATCTTTGTTTTGTCCATGTTCATCTTAAGACCTATCCGTTTGGAAACATTATTGAGGTCATTGAGCATAATGCTTAGGTCCTCCAGCAATTCTGCCATAAGGATAATATCCTCGGCAAATCGAAGGTGAGTGATATACTCGCCATTGATGTTGATACCGTATCCTTTCCAGTCCAGAAGCTTGAAAACGTCTTCCAATGCAGCGGTGAAGTGTTTCGGGGATATGACGTCACCCTGTCTCACACCTCTCTACAATTAGATAGGTTTCGTACTCTGGTTCTGTACTTGGATAGCCATCGTAGCCCTACTGTACAAGCACTTCAACACTTCGATATATCGACAGTTAACTTGGCACCGCTGAAGGGACTGCAACACCGCCTAAATTTCGACGGAATCAAAGGCTTTCTCATAGTCCACATACGCCAGACATAGTTGCAAATTGTACTCCTCGGACTTCTATACAATTTGCCGAAAGGTATGTATGTGGTCTATGGTGCTAAAGCCTTTTCAGAAACCGGCTTGTTCGAGAGGCTGTAAGTCGTCAAATCTGCGCGCGAGATGATTCGTAATGACTCTCGAAAACAGCACTTAGACGCGGCTCAGAAGGTAAATCGGTCTGTAGTTCTTCAAGAGAGCGTTGTCGCCTTTCTTGAAGAACAAGACCACTGCACTTCTGCTCCACGCCTCCAATGTAATGCCACCACCATGGAGGACGGAATTAAAGAGCTTCTGAAGGACTTCAAGTACCGGTTTTCCACCCGCTTTCAGAAGCTCCGCTGTAATTCCATCCTCGCCTGAGGCCTTGCCGTTTTTAAGGCGCTGGAGAGCTATTCTAATCTCGCTCAGACTGACGTCCGGGATATCATTGGAATAGTGTCGGATAAGACTCGCTCTTGGATCGTTACTCACACTAGCGTGTGGCTCCAACAATGATGTGTACAGCTACCCATAAAACCTCTCAATCTCACTCAAAATCTCAGGTGTCCCGGAAATGACGCTGCCACACTCGGACTTCAGCTTCGACAGTTGGCTCTTTCTGGCAAACTGATCTGTAGCAAAGACTTTGGAGCCCTGGTTCCGCTCGGTCGCTTCTTCAATACGAGCAGTATTAAAGTTGCGTAAGTCCGGCCGCATGCATTTGGAGATCTGTCTGTTCAGTTGCCTGTATGCTGTGAAATCTACTGAAGACTGCAGCTTCACATCCCGTCTAACAGCTATGAGATTAAGAGTGTGATCGGAGAGTTTTTGTGTTCTTCTGCGGTGAGTCTTGCAGTACTTAGCTCCGACCGCATGGACAGTTTCCACGAGCTTGTCATTCATATCGTCCACTGCATTGCAATCTTCTAGGCACTGAAAAATGGTTTCGTAGCTCGAGCTGAAAGGTTTCGAGACTTTGGATTAGAGCACGAGGGGGACGGAGCGTTGACTTCATTAGATGTGACCTATCTAACTTAACGTTTAGGTTCACTGTGCCTCTCACCATTCGGTGATCGCTGCCGGTTTTCACCCTCGCGATCACTGAGACATCACTGAACAGTTGTCGTCTGGTCGTCATAATGAAGTCAATCTCATTTTTTGTCGAACCGTCGGGGCTCGACCAGGTCCACTTCCTGTGGGGCCGCTTCTGGAAGAAAGAGTTCGTCATAAAGAGTCCCTCTTTCTTCATGAAGTCGGCCAGCTGCTGGCCCCTTGGGTCCGTTGCCCTATTCCGAATTTCCCTACTTTCAGCTCACCGTTCTCTCTTGTGCCTAGTTTTGCATTGAAGTCTCCCTTTAACACCATATAGTGGGTTTTGGAGGAATGCATGGCTCTAGAGATATCCTAATACATTTCCTCCACTTCCTCATCGGGATGTGCCGAGGTTGGTGCGTAAACCTGTATGACCTTCAGCGAATACCGTTTGGTGATTCTGAGTATAAGGTACGCAACCCTCGTCGACACACTCCTAATCTTAACAACGTTGTTAACAAGAGACTTGTGGACCGACTCGACTCAAATGAAATCCGACACCTCCTTGGGAGCTTGGGACAGATGGTCGCCCTCCCGGTGATAGAACAAGTTGCAGGATCGAGGATTACCGTGTCCTCCCCCTCTTTTCAGACCTCGGATAATCCTATGATATTCCAGCGCAACTTGTCTATCTCTTCTTTCAGCTCCAGGATCTTCTCGTCAGCCCTCAGGGTGCGTTCGTTATAAGTTGCCAGGTCGATTCGTCGTAGGTGGCAACCGAACCTCCACCGGAGATTCTTAGCACCCCCTGCCCCGCCGTAACCATGGTCGCCACCGTAGCTTGGAATAGCGGTACCGCCGGGGACTGGGGGCCGTCTCTTCGTTACTCTCATGAGGGGTATATTGCCATAGCTGCCACGCTTGGCGAGCGGGTTGGCAACCGCAGTTTTTTTTATTGCTGTTTTGCTATTATTAGAAAGATGCTGCTGCCCATCCTTTGCCTCAGTTTCCCTCTGCCACCTCTTACGACACCCACAGGAAGACATGGGGTAGTAAGTATTCTTTCCCGCAACTACAAGGGAGAATGATACATATGCCGTGGCACAATAAGGAAATGGATCTCATATAGTTTAATGCTGCCTTCGAGGCTGGAAGAGAGCCCAATGAGACGCTCCATTACTGGTGCGAGTGCATAAGCTCTGCGATCTTTCATCCAACTGGCCATGCATAAATAAGTAAAGATTTATTCAGCAGTCCATTCAGAGTCTGGTACAAAGGTTATGGTAGCTTACAATCATCGACCCCTAATAAAAAACTAGATACACAATCCCATGCAAAAGTTCTCTAAAAACTGTCGCCAATTGTTTTGACGTAATTCTAGTAAAAATAAATGTACATTAATGTAAATTCAACCTTAAATGCATTGACTAAAGTTGTATTCACAAAGCTACGTACAAATTAAAAGCGCACCCAAAAGTTCGAGCGCACGCTCATTCGGTAAGGACATTTTTGTCACTGATTGTCTATCTGTCTTTTCATCTATGATCAATTTTTTTTAAAACGTTATCCCCACACTAGGATTTTCTCCTATATCGTGGAGGCAGTTTACAAACATAAATTGCACACGGATAAACATCCAGACCCGGAACAATTATTTGTAGGCCATACAAATATTTGTTCTCATTGCTAAGCCAGTGGGCTATGGAGCCGTAAATCTAGTTTTTTTTTATTAGTGATCGATGTTTACAACGATAGATAGATAAATAATTTATTAACAAATTGATTGTTTTAGAGTGCAGTGGTAGAGCGAGCCGGGGGAACTCGCAGAGATGACACTACTCTGTTAGCCGGTGCAGCGCTTGCAGCTTTGCTGGCGTTTGTGATTTTCTGCAGGGCACGTCTTCGTTACGCTCTTCTTTAAACACTTCAGCTGTTAAGAAATGAATTTAGTGGCCCTGTGACGTATAAAATTGATGAGAGAGATTCAATGCAATAAGTCTCTGCTATGTTGAGTTTGATAGGCGGGAGTATGTTATGGATCTGTAACGACTTGTTTTTTTTTTTAATTTTAGATATCGTGTAACATCCATGAAAGTTAAAGTTATTTAAAGTTACCTATAGCTTATATATGTTCCACTGCATCCATAAACTTAAAAATATTGATTAATAGGAAACATAAAGTTATAGAATCCCAAGAGATATTTAAAGAAATATACTACTATATACAGTTAATTAATGTTTACTCTATTACTCGGCGGCCATTACCTAGTTTCCAATTTCAGTGAGAAAGATTATTTGTAAATATATTTATAAAAAAAATATTTTTAAATTTGAATATTTTCGGCAAAGAGTGGAAAGCAAACACAATTCACCCTAAATTTTAGTGAATGCCGTGAGTACAGTCACAATCTGCTTTAATCCTCAGGTAATTTATTTATTTATTAAGTATAGCCAACAAATCTTACACTTAGGAGGAGTAGATTGTCTTTTTACCTGTAAAAAGGACTCAAGTTCTCGAATCAGTGTTCTCTCGTAATAGTGTTCAATATCTCCAAGTGTTTGACTCTATCCGATCCATTTCTTATCGAGTTGTTGATTTCCTTTGGACTCGGTAAAGACGTTTTGATTTTATATTTGTATTGCATATACAATTAGGTAGCACGATATAAAACACTCAAGGACCTTATATCCTTAGAATCAACAATTTTCACAAAAATAAAATAAAAACGTAATTACTTGTTAATACATAATATATTATTTATCATAGATAATTACGAGTGGCAATATAGTATTTAGAAATGTAAGATTTATAATTTAGAAATGTAATTTATAAGATACTTTATTCACAAATTGAGATATATTTTTAATTTAAGATCACTTTGATGTTTAACGAAATCCAAATGGTCGTCTTAATGAAATAATAGAAGTGAACGTAAATTTGATGTGGATAAACGGAAAAGATGTGAATTTAATGTTATATTGGATATGTTTTGAATAAAAAGTTATTAAATTTATTTTGCTTAAATAATCACGCTAAGTAATGTTGTCTATGTATAAAAATAAATTGCTGTCCGTTAGTCTCGCTAAAACTCAAAAACGGTTCGATCGATTTTGAGGAAATTTTTTGTGTGTGTTGAATGGGCCCATAGATGGTTTAGACTCACATTTGGACTCGGTAGGTGATTGAGTAAAATATAATAATGACACTGTACAGTGGCGGCGAAAGAGAATCCACTTCTCCATATTATTCCACGAGTGTCGTAAGAGGCAACAGAGGCAAATTAAATTGAAATGGTCGCAATATATTTAATAGAACTAAAATTAATAAAAAACTGCAGTTGTCAACTCTACCTGCCAAGTGTTACTTTAGAAAAATGAGACAATCTTTGCGGGAGCCTATCGTCCAGTGGACTTTTGATCTTACTACTGACAATAGGCTTATATATATTGTACTCGTATAAAGTAAATAAATTCGGTGTATGATACTAATGTTTTTTTTTCATAGGATGAGGTTGAAAAACGAGCACACAGTCCACCTGATGGTAAGTGGTTGCTGCGGCCCATAGACATCCACATCTATCCTCTGTTACAAATCAAAATGTAGATGCGTTGTCACCCGTGAGGACTAAGATGGAATGCCTCATTTCCAGTAAAAAGGGCCTCCGGCCACCTGCACTCACCAAGCGAAACGCAGAGGTAAACCTCTACTTCACGCTGGTCTTCTGTGAGGTCGTGGTACAACCCCGGTTCGAGCCGGCCCATCCGTGCGACAGCAAAAGCTGCCGCGTGGCTCTACCACTGTATAATGGCATGATATTATTCTATATTTATAAAAATTACATATTTATTTCAAAAAGCTTTTTGTTTGCAATATGAAATTACCCATCGTATTTGTTTAAGGAGAAACTAAGAACAAAATAATGCAATATCTAGGACGATTTATATTAATATTTTACAATTTGATATTGTTGATTGTTGTTCTTATTTGATTTATTTATTTTTGAACGTGGTAAAGCCATGCTGCAGCTATATTCATTGTATAGTTGTATCACGAATGGTTCGGCTCGACCGGGGAAGGACCACGCTCTCACAGAATACCAGCGTAAAATAGCAGCTTAATGGTGCTGTGTTGCGTATGGTGAGTGTAGAGAACCGGTGACCCTTTTTACTGGAAAAAGGCATTCCATCTTAGTCCTCACGGCTGCTATTGCATTCTGGTTCGCAAACGAGGATAGATGTAGATGTCTATGGGCCGCAGCAATCACTTACCATCAGGTGGACTGTGTGTTCGTTTGTCACGTTATCTTATAAAAAATATGAAGAAGAAAAAGGAAAATTAGGTCATTTATAAAGTTGTTGAGGCCTCCTTTTAAGTATACTCCTATAAAAGTATTTGCAGCATTAAATACTGTTATTATTAAGCTATTATTATATTTAGGTTTATGTATCCGGATCAGTATAGATTAGTAATCTGAAGTGGCAAAGAACCGCCCATAGATATAATATATAGTTCAAAGAAACAGTCGATGATAATCAAAGGTTCTAGGTGAGAGCTTCGTAACGGTAAACGAAGTGTATGATGGAGTAACGAAGTGCAGGAATTCGATGGATTAGGAGGCCTATGTTCAGCAGTGTACTAGTGATGAGCCGTAAAAATGATGATGATGATTCGAAGACATTTCATCGTTGCGCTTGTTGTAAAATCCGCCAACCTATTTTATATACCAAAAGGTTTTTTTGAAACAATTTTATATATACTCCTGAAGCATTTATATTTATAATTATTTAACATAGAGTCGATTTTTTTAAATGAAAATATTTATAAAGAAAACATTAGCAATATAGCAACATATAGCAATAATTGAACTTTACCGGCGCAGCGACGGTTAAAGTTGAGTATGGAATCCGGAAATAAATAAAGGTTTTTCTTATTATAATTGAATTTGTAGGTGTTTGTAATATGTATTTTAGTTCTTTCTGGTAGGTTTTCATTAGTAAGTCGTTTTATGTATAAAATAAATGATATTTTCGTGTTCGTTTTGTGTTTTATTTATGGAAGTAATTAGTACCTTCAGAGTGGAACCATGGTTTTCACTATGTATACTAATATAATAAGGCGGAAGAGTTTTTTTGTTTGTTTAAACACTCTAATCTCTGGAACTTCCAGCCTGATTTGAAAAATTCTTTTCTTATATTATAGCCAGATTCATGAGGAACTATAGGCTATCCAACATTAGGCCACATCTCTAAACTAGCCCTAAATATTGATTTTTGTAAAACAAGTCAGAAGGAAATGCGCCCCCGAACTGCTTTATCCGCCTGCGCTGCCGTAATGGTAAGTGATACGTTAATACAATGTTCTACTAAGTATTACATAATAAGAGTATGTAATATTAAGAGTTACAAATGAGCTCTCAATCCATCTGATGTTAAAAGGATGCTGTGCCCGTAGACATCTACATATATCCTCAACTAAGAATCAAAATGCTGATGCGTTGTTACCCTTGAGGAATTAAATGGAATGCCTAAAACGGGTCTCCGATTATCAACAATCACCATCGAAACACTGCAACAATAAGCTGCTATTTTACGCTAGTGTTCTGTGCGAGCGTGGTCCTTCCTCGGTCGAGTAAACTCATTCGTGCTACAACCATAATAAAGCTGCAGCGTGACTCCACCATGTATAAAATTATTAAGGACGTGTAAGAAAATTCTAACGGAATGGAAATATTTGCATTTCTGATGTTTCAGTCATGGTGTATTTTTCTGTCTCATTAACTGAATTCATCAACCTCATCACATCTGGTAGGTGATCTAACAGATGAGGTAACTAAGGGAAATGTTTCTCGTTTAGGCCAGACGGGATTCAATCAGAACAGTCTTCAATAAGTGGATTGACCAAGCATGACCAATAATAAGGCAAATACTTCCTACAACGGGGGAGGCCCATATCCAGCTGTGGACTTCCACAGGCTGAAAAAGAAGGAAGAAGAAGTATAAATACACAGACCTTAACCTTTCATATGAAAGCAAAATCACAAATATAGTTCATCTGGTGCTTTGACATGTCCACTAAGTATGAAGGATATCATTTCAATTTGAAATGTTAAAATGTACTGTGGAGTTGTTTAAGTGATGGAAAGACTTGTTTTTATAGGGTAAGTTATATATATGTATACAGTTCACCAGATGGTAAGTGGTTGCTGCGGCCCATAGAAATCTACCTCTATCCTCGATTACAAATCAAAATGCAGATGCGTTGTCACCCGTGAGGACTAAGATAGAATGCTTCTTTTCCAGTAAAAAGGGTCTCCGGTTCTCTACACTCACCATACGAAACACAGCAACGTTAAGCTGCTATTATGTGACATCGTGGTCCTTTCCCGGTTGAGCCGACCCATTCATACTACAACTATACTACTGATATAGCTGCAGCATGGCTCTACCACGTTAAAAAGTTTCTGTTCATAACTACATCTGGGTCAGTACCATTCTCTAAGTAATTTCTGCTATCAAGCAAATGTCTTTCAGTTACTGCTGTATTTTATAATAATTTCTTATAATTACGCGAACACTACACATTTAAATAAAACTAGTTTTACGGATTTTATCGCATATATTAACTTATTTTATGTTCCCGACGTTTCGAGCATTTTACAGCACCCAAGGTCACGGGGGGGGGACTGAGGTGTTTGATGTCATAGTTAACCACGGCTACATCCAGATTTGAACTTACAGTAGCGCGGGACCCGAAGCTTATTGTCGTGGAAAACTTGCTTGACATGTTGGAGCTCGGCGGCCAGGTGTTTACTGTCACAGATCCCTCGTGCTCTCTGAAACAAAGATTTACCCACGGTAGCTAATTGTGAAGGATGGTGATAAGAATCACTGCTTAAATATCTATCTGTATGGGTCTTTTTTCTATACACAGAGTGGCTCAATGTGTTATCAGCATTCCTAGTTACTAACACATCTAGAAAAGCTAAAGATTTGTTTGCCCCTAACTCCATTGTGAACCGAATCTTAGAATTTATTGAGTTGAGATGGTCTAAAAATGCAGTTAATTTATTTAAAGGTTGAATTGTGAAAGTTTCGTCTACGTACCGCTTTTAGAATCTTGGATTTACGGGGGAAGTAAGTTTTTTTTAATAGGATATGGTGACACAAACGAGCACATAGTCCACCTGATGGTAAGTGGGTGCTGTGACCCATAGACATCAACATCTATCCTCAATAACGAACCAAAATGCAGGTGCGTTGTCACTCGTGAGGACTTAGATAGAATGTCTCTTTTCCAGTAAAAATGGTCGCCGGTTCTCTACACTCACCATACGAAACACAGCAGTATTAAGCTGCTATTTTACGCTGGTATTCTGTGAGTGTTAAGTGTAAGTGTTAAAATCCATAAAACTAGTTTTATTTAAATACAATACAATACAAACACTCACGCCGGTCACCCAGAGGGGTAGGCAGAGACTACGGACTTCCATTTGGCGCGATCCTGACACACCTCTCTTGTCTCCTTTACATCCATATATTTACGCATACACGCTCGTCGGTTAAGGGTACTCATAATCTGGCCCATTTTCAATGTATCGCCGATTTGGTCGATAAATCTTCATCTAGGGCGTCCCTTCCCGACTTTGCCGTTCACTTCTGAAACTGAAATTTGCTTTGTCACTCTTTCCTCGTTCATTCTTTCTACGTAACCAAACCACCGAAGCATTATTTTTTTAATCCTAAATCCTTAAACCCTTCCTTAATCCTTCCTTATTTAATAAATCTTTATATCTAAAAATCAGTTCACAATGGAGTTAGAGGCAAACAATTCTTTAGCTATTCTAGATGTGTTAATAATTCGAAATCCTGATAAGACCTTGAGCCACATTGTGTATAGAAAAAAGACCATACAGATAGATATTTAAACGGTAATTCTCATCACCATAATTCACAGTGAGTTACCGTGATCAGTGAGATATCGTATATTTGTTTCAGAGAGCACGAGGGATCTGTGACAGTAAACACCTGGCCGCCGAGCTCCACATAAAGCAAGTTTAGCACGACTATAAGCTTCGGGTCCCGCGTCTACGTTACAGTGAACGAGTAAAGCCGGCCACAGTCTGCCTGCTATACTGCCATATGTCAGAGATGTCACTGACAAGAATGGCTACATCTTGAAGCGTGCTTCCACATATACTTCAAGCCACCGAAGAATATTTTTTTTTTTTTTTTTTTTATTGGAGAGGGGGCAAACGAGCATGCGGCTCACCTGATGGTAAGTGACTACCGCCGCCCATGAACAACCGCAACACCAGGGGAATTGCAGATGCGTTGCCGGCCTTTTAAAAAGGAGTAGGCTCTTTTCTTGAAGGTCCCTAAGTTGTATCGGTCCGGAAAAATCCCTGGTGGTAAACTATTCCACAAGGAAGTTGTGCGAGGAAGAAAACATCTTCTAAATCGCACAGTGGTGGACCGCCAATCATCCAGATGGTGTGGATGGTATCGGGAGTTCTGCCGCGATGTGCGTTCGTGAAATCTGGCGGCTGGGATTAATCCGAACAATTCCTCAGAGCACTCCCCATGGTAAATGCGAAAGAAAATGCAAAGAGATGCAACATCTCTTCGCAGTGCCAATGAATCGAGCCGATCGGAAAGGGCTCGGTCGTCGACGATTCGAGCCGCTCTGCGCTGGATGCGGTCAAGTGGAAGGAGCTGGCACTGGGGAGCCCCTGCCCAGAGATGGGAACAGTATTCCATGTGAGGCCGAACCTGCGCCTTGTAAAGTTGCAGGCGGTGTGCCGGCATGAAATACTGTCCCGCTCTGCTGAGCACGCCAAGCTTTTTAGAGGCCAATTTGGCCTTCTCTTCCAAGTGACCACGAAACTGCACGTCACTCGATATGTCGACTCCGAGGATACCGATACTGGCTGAGGCAAGAAGGGGAGTGCCTTGAAACTGAGGAGATACGACAAAGGGGTTCTTTTTAGCGGTAAACGCGCAAACTTGTGTCTTCTGAGGATTAAACTGGACTAGATTTAGTCGCCCCCAATCCGAGACTTTGTCCAGCAAAGACTCGACTTCAGACACAAGTTTGTTCAATCAATCAATATTAGTCAGTTTTTACCATCAGTCAAGATGCAGGAGTATACAAGCTTGATTGTGAATGTGGTCTCTCTTATATAAGATAAACTAAAAGATCAATAAAAACCCGCATTAAAGAACATATAGCTGATGTGAAGAATCGACGCTCTGGGAAGTCTGCAGTCCGTGAAAATGTACAGCATCGCCCCCGTCACTAAATTAGATTTGATAGACCACAAATCCTCGCTAAAGAACACCGATTCCTTTCAAGAATGATTCGTGAGGCTATTGAAATCAAAAAACTATCTTAATTTCAATAGAGAAGATGGCTGGGTGCTACCATCTACTTGGGATCCTATAATTAATAAAATTAAATCCCATCCCAAGCATACAACTGCAAGACTTCAAGATACTGTAAGTTCATACTGCGTAGATCGAAAGAAAAATTAATAATTTTAATCTGGAGGTAGCCGTGGTTAACTATGACATTGACGTCAAACACCTCAGTCTCCCTCGTGAACACGGGTGCTGCAAAGTGCTCGAAACGTCGGGAATATAAAATAAGTTAATATACGCGATGAAATCCGTAAAACTAATTTTATTTAAAAGCTGTACTTTAGTCATAAAAGTAACTAGTACAATTACAACTTATGATACAATCCATCTAGGTCCTCTGGGATGATGATGCATCAGTGGCCTATTTTGTTTAAAGTTAGTTAGATCAGCTTTTTTACCATGAGGTGCACTGTTAGCTCGTTTGTGAAATTTAGTACGTGAGTGTAATATGATCATCCGGTTAATATGGTCACTTTCTTATAATTCAAAACCTATGTACAGCCTAATTTGCATAGATGACTCTCTGATGCGATAGCTCTTCATCAGTCAATCAAATAATAAAGAGTCAAAAGAGCGCTACTTTATTGACGCCATTTTGATAGTTGATATTATAGTAAATATTTTAGTGCATTTTAGTATTGGATAGTGTATTTAGTTTTCTTTAACTTGATTTTTTGAAGTGTTACTAATTATTGCCAAGGCTCGTTTGCTATTTTTTTTTAAATATATTAGTTCTCGCTTTATAATCACACTATTGTCATGGGAGATTTCAAAACTTGTCTTCTCAAAAATGATGCTAGAGCATCCCGTCTCAAATCTCTTGTTAATGGCATTAACTTACATATTCTCCCACTTTCTGCGACTCATGCTTTTCCGAATTGTGTGCCTTCTCTTCTTGATTTAATACTTGTTTCTTCCATTAACCACGTTGCAAAGCATGGCCAATGCAATGCCTCCGCTTTTTCTTACCATGATCTACTTCACCTGTGCTATAAATTAAAACCTCCTAAAGCTAAGCGAAGGATCCTTCTCCGGCGCAATTTTAGTAGAATGGACCTGGATAAGTTACGAGAAGATACTGCTAAGGTTGACTGGTCAGTAGTTGCGAATGCTGGTTCGGTTGATGAGCAGATATCTATTTTTAACAGCATACTTACACAATTGTATGACATTCACGCTCCAATTCGTTCAGTCTGAATGAAGCATCTTCATGCTCCCTGGCTCACTGCCGACATAAAAAAACTCCAAGAAAAAAAGAACACAGCGAAAACTAAATATTGTATGAATCCTAATGATTCCAACCGAGAGAAATATAACAGGGCACGAAATCGCTGCAATATGGTGTGTAGAGATAGTCAACGACGCCATATCTATAAATCTGTTGTTGAGGAAGATAACTCAACTAAAGCTTGGAACTTTCTCAAATCTTTAGGGGTTGAAAAAGCAAAGCGTAATGTAGAATCTCTTAATTTGAATTTAAATAAGCTTAATGCTCATTTCCTCTCTAGCGCCACTATAGACAGTGCTACGAAGAAAAATACACTTGCTCAACTTTCTGCTATATCAACTCCTAATTTTTCCTCTTTTGTCTTTAGCCAAGTTACTGTCAGTGATGTTAAGAAGAATATATTAGCCATTACTTCTGACGCAGTTAGTTCTGACAGCATTAGTCGTAAGATGATTATCCCATTACTCGATCTTTTAGCTCCTATCCTTACACTTATTTTAAATCGTTCCCTTGACACCAGTGTTTTTCCTTCATCCTGGAAAGACGGTCTAGTAACTCCACTCCCTAAAAATCTAATCCGACATATGAGGATTACCGTCCTATATCCATCCTTTCCTTTCTTTCTAAAGTACTCGAGCGCCTAATATACCAACAGCTGAGCAATTTCCTGTGCAATCATAACCTTTTGAATTCATTCCAATCTGGTTTCCGTCCCGGTCATAGTACGACGACGGCTTTGGTTAGAATCACTGATGATATTCGCCTGGGCATGGATAACCAGCAGGTTACAGTATTGACATTGCTTGACTTTAGTAATGCCTTCAATACTGTAGACTTTGATGTTTTACTCGCTGTCCTAAGTTCTCTTAACATATCTCCTGAAGTAATTGGTTGGTTTCATAGTTACTTGCGAGGGCGCCGGCAACTTGTACAAATTCAAGACACGTTTTCTGATTGGTCTGTTGTCAAAGTTGGCGTCCCACAAGGTGGCGTGTTGTCTCCTCTATTGTTCTCTATTTTCATCAATTCGATTTGTTCTGACATTACTTCTCTTTACCACCTATATGCAGACGATTTACAAATCTACTTTCAATGTAAGATTGCGGATCTCCCCAATACAATTAGATTAATTAATGAAGATCTTATTCGTATTTCTCATCGGTGTAATTCATTTGGGCTCAAAGTAAATCAATTGAAGACTCAAGCCATTATTATTGGGAGTTCGAAATTAATCTCTCGGTTAACTTTGTCGCTGCTCTCGCCAGTCATATTCGAAGGGACACTTATCCCATACAGTGACAAAGTTAAGAATTTAGGTATTATGTTCGATCGGAATTTGTCTTGGGGACCGCAAGTGAGTGAAGTAAGTAGAAGAATGTTTGCCGCAGTTGGTTCACTTCGAAGATTACGCAATGTTCTCCCCATTCCTACTAAAGTTGCGCTGGCTCAGTCTCTTCTTTTATCGATCCTTGACTACGCGGACACTTGTTATCTTGACCTAACAGTCGATCAACTTAAAAAACTTGAGCGGCTTCAAAATTATTGCCTAAGGTTTATATTTTGGTTACGAAATTATGACCACATATCCGAATTCCGCCATAAGCTCAAGTGGTTACCGATTCGCCTTCGCAGGAATACTCACATTCTTCATCTTCTTTACTGCATTCTGTTCAATCCGACCACTCCTTCTTATGTGAAAGACCGATTTATATATTCAAGTAGTTTACACTCTTTACCTCTACGATCTCAAAATAACCTTCTTCTAAGTACTCCTAGACATTCCTCTTCCTTCTATTCTAATTCTTTTACGGTTACCGCTATACGACTATGGAATTCTCTCCCCTTACATATTAAAGAATCTAAATCTCTTCCTATATTTAAAAATAAATTAAAACTTCATTACCTTTCCTCTTAAGGTACAGGTAGTAATACCTGTCGTCATTCACTTTTTTTCCATTAATCGCTTATGTTCTTCTATTTATCTTTCTATATTATATTCTGTACACCCCTTCCGCTTTCTTTTAAAAATAGTATCCTCTGCCCTAAGGTTGCCTGGAAGAGATCGCTGTTTTAGCGATAAGGCCGCCTGTTGTACCAATGTCCATTTAAATATATAAATTTTGTAATATGTTCCTTGGTGTACAATAAAGTATATTTTACTTTTACTTTACTTTTTACTTTAGTTATAGTATACGACTTTGTGTTTTTGTCTGTGTCCCCCTACTAGTTTTGCTTTTATAGGGCGGCAAAGCTTTAGGTGACCATATTACCCTCACGTATCTTAGTCTTTAATAAAAAACAAATCAGAACCCAATAACAGCTAATTAATGCCAATTTAAATCAAAGATTCCTGGGAAGTGTGGTGATTAAGACCAATTCTACTTACACAGGTTGTTGAAGAAATAATAACAACAACATTCACTATTTTATAATTTTTATTGTAATTTTCCATAATACGGTCGACAGCTCACGGGCAACACTGTTACATTTTGCACTTCACACCGAAAATTTCTCCATCTGCAGACAACTCCTGTTAAATATTTGGACTTCATAAACTATTAATTCAACGCGAAAACTATCTTTATGTTCAACAATTAATAAAAGCTTTCCAAGAAAATAATGACTCTATTTCATTTGGTACACATTATACCAAATAAAGTGGAGTCATATTTATTTGTACATTTTTAAAACCAGTTGTTGTCTTTACAGTAGCTGTATCACTTAATAATTCTTATTAACATCACGTAGTGATTATATACTATTTTTTTATTAGTAACATTGATGTTACTTACAGTACTTACAGTAGGTTCCGCGCGTATCGTACCGACAAATTTATTTGAAAGGGACTCATACATTTAATAAAATTAATAAAACTTTTTTTTGATAAATTTTACTAATTCTCTTATTTAGTTTTCTGGAAAAAGAGAAGAAACTTTTGAAAAGTGCCATAAGGGGCAATTAGTAATTAAGTACAATTAATAAATTAGTGAAAAAAAACCCGTTAAGATAAATAAACTCACAGTCCACCTGATTTTTTACCAATAGGTGGACTGTGCTACTGCAGCCTGTAATAACTACAACCAACTTCAAACAAAGAAGCCCACAACTGCACTGTCATCTCCGAGGACTAAGATGGAATGCTCATCAGATTGTAACTAACTATATTGACTCTCTTTAGCTTTCAGACCGGAATATTGCAGTGCGATGGCACTGCTATTTGGCGATAGAAATATGTAAGAGGGTGGTAGGTACCTACCCGGACGAACAACTAGGCAGAGAGGGTACTACATGCTAGTAAAGTTTATAAGCAAGTTATTACATTATGTTAATATATATCCCTTTTGAAATATTCATATTTATTTAATTTTAAAAATTCCTCTACGTAATGAATAAAAAAAGGTTCAAACTGGTTTTAAAACCGTACACTGATACATAAAACTTACCAACACAATTAGCTCACAAATTCTACATAAAATTCATATTAATACTGCTAAAATATTTTTGACTCACAACATTGTATAACCTTGAACCAAATCGAACCAGAATTTCCACAGCATCCCCGTTTATCGTTACAACATGATGAAAATTTCTAGACTTATCTACGTCATTAAAATTAACAACATTTGTTAGTTTTTCTTAATTAATAATATCACTATTAACAATCTACGCTGGCATCTCGAGTTCGGGAAATATCTTGAATTTAAACAGTTTCGCAAATATTAATTGAAGTTTTAATATTGTAATTGCTTATTATTCTGAGCAAATTGTTTAAGGATTTTAGAAAAGTTAACCATGTAAGGAGTTTATGCAATATTTACGTTACCTACTGACGGCATTTTATTAACACTGTTCTTATTTCGTAATAGTAGAATTATGTTTACAAGATTTTTGTTGAATATTTAAAGACGACATTCCTCCTCTTTCTATTAACACAGTTGCTGTGTTAGAAGAAATTTATGTTTAAGATACTTTTGTAGATATTGTCATACGAAGACGAGATGTGTCAGCTAAAAAAACAGAACAAAATCGTTTACTAAGGCATTACACTTTCCTTGACACGAATAGCTTAAAGCCGATTGTTAAGTAAACAAGAGTAAGTCCTAAAATATAAAACTACAGTCATAGTGTTCGTCGTTACGTTATCGTGTCGAGAAAAGTTTAACGTATTTATTTTTCTTAAATATTTTCCTCCTCACAATTTTATATAAAAACCATCACTCTAGTAACAACACTACCTGGATATTATATTTCATTTTGTTAATTAACATAGTTAAATTTTAATGTTAGCTTTAAGCCTAAGTTCTTACACTACGGAGAAGATATAAAGATTATATTTTATGTAGGTAAAAGATATCAAATATCTGCGACACCGTTGTTTTAACTTTAATAGATTCTAATAATTATTAACAAACTCTGAAACATGAATCTAGCCCGGCTCGTGCTATTTGATATTAAACAAATGCATTGTTGATGTAACTATGTCGAAAGAACTTCATGTACAGGTATATATTGTGATATGATTCTCGACTCAACATGGATTCCAACTAGGATAATACTCGTAATGGAGGGATGAATAATTTACAGTTTCTACTTACATAATTATTCAAGAGATAGATAAAAACCTAGTGTATATTAACGAATTGATATAATTGTTAGCATATAGAAACGTGATACGATATAGGCGATATAATTCATTATTTGGTGCTTCCCAGTATTTATTAATTTAAGGGATAAGTATAGTTCTAGTTTAATAGATCTCTAAGACTCCTAGATGAGCTATACATATTATATTGTTGAATTCATAAAGAAATTTTATAAAAAACAGAGCGAACATTCGTTCAAATCTTAAAATTTAATAGATTGGCCAACTAATAAAGATGGTACATTTCCATCAGTAAATATAATTTACTATTTTGTTTATATATTGATAATACAAAACTAAATATGGAGAGTAAATTGAAATATTAAGAAGTTCTTAAAGTTATTTGGAGAAGGAGAAGTAGAAGAAGGATAGAAATTTAATGATTTGGAAACAGTTTGATCAATAGTAGCACCGGTAAGCGAACTACAGAAATCTATAATCAAATATAAGCTTATTATATAAAATATATAAGTGTGAAAGAGAGATAGAGACAACTTTTTATACATGCCATAAGTGGGCATACTTATCACAGAATTTGATCTACTTGATTGTCCAGTATTTATCGATATGTCAATATCTGTCCCAAAATCGTTTACTTTGTATAACTTTTGTAAGTTTGCTGATCCGAATTAAGTTGAAGTCAATTTGGAAATGTAAAATGAAAGTAATTTCTATATATCCAAAGCTGGGATTTAAATTTTCACATTATATTTGTGCGCATTCATATGTTAAGAAATTTTATGTTCGTGGAGCGTTAGAAACAATTGAAATTGTCTTCAACTATTTGAGCGCTATACAATGGTCTGAAATGTTAAAGCTTAACTATATCAATATTAACTACCTATTCTATTCTATTTATTGCTATGTCATATAGGCGGGTTGTTAATATAAAACTCTGTGGGGATTCAACAATTGAATTTACAAATGTTCAACTCGTGTCTTTTTACATTATGTTTACATTTTGACAGCTAGTGAAGAACAAATAGCATAATATGTGAAATATCATTAAATGATATGGAAGATTGATAAATCATGTTAAGATGAGAAAAAAAAACAAAACACGGACGGTTTATGTAGATGCTATACAAGAGATATTAGAATTTTAGTACCGATTTCAGCTGTAACCGTGCCAAATGGTTATTATGATAAGTGATTGAGCAAATAATAAACAATTATCAAAACTAGCGAACTAGTTGTCAAGAAATGAGAAATTATAATACATACAACCAAAAGTAAAATAAAATGATGTTTGAGTTTAGAAAATTTTGTGACAGGGTTATCGCTTATATAAGAATCTAATAATAATTTATTTAAGATTCATTGACTGGTAGTATCGCACATAGATCAAATAAAGTTCACGACAAAGATTTGGCCCGGTATCGATAAAATCACACAACAGCTTTGAAAAGGAGAATGAGATAGTGTAAAATACACTAAAATAAATTTGACTTTCTCTCTTTTATGTTCATACTTTTTAAATTGTAAGAAACAAAAAATTAATGTAGGAACGTATTATAATAAATTTAAAGTTACAGCCTATATTCGTCCCACAGCTGGCCACAGGCCTCCCCTTATTTCTGAGAGGGTTTTATGGCAATGAAATGTCCGCTGCGCTGCACCATTGCGTGTTGGTAAACTTAACTTGTCTTCGATTTTTTTTTCTTAATTCTCAGATATAGCACGTAAATCAGTATTTAAAATTGCAATTAACAATTTCATAGGTGTCGGCGGGTATCGAACTCGGGTTGCTCGCGTACTGTGAAATTTACAGCGAGTGCTAACCAGCTACCACGGCTCTCATCACGTATTAATTAATGCTTTATTAAAATTTATGGGAGAGGCCTAGTTCAGGATGATGTTAAAAATAGCATACATAAAAAGAAAGTGTAGATAATACAGAGCATGCAAGTATAATTATAATTTCGTATCTCTCATTGGATGCATGTTTATGTCACATTTTTCTTTTTTACACAGCAAACGTCTACTATTTGTATCTTTATATCTAATAATTAACAATATTATTAAAGTCGATACCGGACCTAAAATATTAGAGCGGGACATTGTGCTATAAAATCTACTATAATTATGTATTAATATTGCTATTAGAAGAAAAAGTAACATGTTACACATGATTCATAATCATGAACATCATTACTAACTTCTGCAGGTCTATTTGCTAACTTTGTTGACATTAAAATGCTTATCACTAACACTATGTAGTAGTAGTAGTACATTGCGTCATATGTTTAATGAGCCGCGGTGGCTCTTTTATAAAAGCTATATATACGGCGCAATGTACTTCATAGTGATTACCATTTTAATGTCAACGAAGTTTCCAAATATTCCTGATGAGCCCCTATGAGCTCTTAGGCACATTTTATGGAAAGACAATAAAGTTCATATCATGCAACGTTTGTCCCGCTCGCACGACACTCATTTACTACAAGTTTATTTACACCATTGACATTGACAGACAGTAACAACGTTCAGTTATACTGAATCAGGACCTAATTTTATTCATTGTGTTCATTGTACTTCATGATTCTCAAACCTATTTTCTATATATAAAACTTTATTTTGAGTGAGACAACTATTCTCTTTTTAAATGCAGACAGTTCATTCAGGCAGACTTTGTTTCGTGCAATTTCCTAAGATATGGTAACATTTAATAATATATCAATATTTCTATACAATTAAATTAAAACAATACGCATGGACCGTAGGTCTTTCCCGACCTATTAAAATTAGAGTGAACAATCATTTGAAAAACACTAACATCTTTGTATATAACTTACTGAATCAAAACGTGTAAAAAAATAAACTGCTAATCAATTAACATGCGTTCAAAAGAATAAACTAACGTACATTATTTAATTTAATTTGACTTATACAGCAAAAATGCTAAATATTATTGTAAAAGCGCCATCGATTTTAATGAACAGCTATATAACATTCATATAAATCTACAGTCACAGTTTGACGGCTACAAATTTCCATTTAGTATCCTTATGCGAGTCTGCGTACTACCACCACTCAATATGTTGCCAATGTTCTTAATCTTTAGGATGTTACGGACTTTACACCTGTATTTAGTCCTCACTTATTTTTTCAATTGCATCAATACGTGTGCTTTGAACGATACATTTCAATTTGTTTCCTACCATATTCACTAAACAATATATTTGTTTTATTTTTTTTTAATAAGTAAATGACTAAGGCATTGATTTTGGAAAAAAAAATTCACACATAATGAAAATAAGCAGCTGTTATATTCGTTCTTTATAAACTGTCTGATGAAAACTATTTTTTATTATTAGTAAGAACAATGATTTATAAGGTGACGTTAATAATGTCATATTTTAAACATGAAAGGAGTGATGCTATTCCTGCTACTTGAGCAATTTGATTTTCGAATAGATTCCTATAGAGGAATCTGTAAATTAAAAAATTGAAAAAAACTCTTTATCATTCGTTGAACATTTTTTGCTTTCATTCAAAGAACATAAACATTTTACAGTGATCTATAAAATTTTGGCATATCGTCAATTTAAAATTTACAAAACGAACTGCACTGAAATATTAATACTGTTTATCTCATCTCCTAAACTAATTCATTGAAAATCGTTTTTAAGTTGTTTAACCCAAACTCAAATATCACAAAAGATTTATTCGCTGGGACAATGCAAATATCCATACTCCAGACCTAAGCTAACCGCAACGAAGACGAAATATAGCAGGAACATCGTGAACCCGAGACCCTTGTTCATTTTCCACCTGAAGCACGCGATGCTAAGGATGACGAAGATGAGCATAGCAAACAGCAGTACGATACTGCAGACCATGCCCTTCGAATTCACTTGGACTGGCTCGCCGTATATCAAGCCGTACAGTAGCCAGGGAAGTGGCAGCCTGGAAGAGGAAATAATTATAAATTGATTAGTGTACATTACGGATTATTGTAGTTTGTTACTTAAATAGCAAGAAAACTAAACGCTAAACGTGATAAAGTTCGTAAAATTAAATTTATTTCATGATAAATTTATGAATATAAAAAAACAACAATGAATATTCCAGTGGATTCGCTTATTGAATAGATTAAAAAAATATATGTTTAATATTTCGAATAAGTGTTTAGAGCTTTAGAATTTCGCTGTGATCTCTTATAACTGCGCTCTGTCCACTTGTTTGATGTACATTTACACACTGCAACTTCATAAATTCTAGACGTATATGACTGAATAAAATAAATAATACAGGAGTGAACTCAAGTAGGCGGAAAAATGATTTTTTTCCATTTAACTATATAAACATTTAGTTACATAACATTCAAATATAATCAGTGTTTATTACCATAATAAAAAAATCTAAAATTAGCAACTTCAATTTTCATAGAATCTTAGCCGCTGTAGCTGAACGCCGGTTGCGTTTCTTTGCTGAATAGCTTTAATTTGAATTTGAGCGAGAATAATTAAAAATTTTGTACGACCGACTTCAATATAAATTATTAAGAATAACTCAAAAACTATTGGTCAGACCTTGATCAAATTGGGATGGGACCACACGTGAAGCACCAGCTTTCAAATAAAAAAAGAATCATCGAAATCGGTTCACCCAGTAAAAAGTTATGTGGTAATACACATAAAAGAACATACAGTTGATTTGAGTACCGTCTCCTTTTTGAAGTCGGTAGAAAAACAAGCCCTCTTATCACCAGCAGAGCGGCGACCAGCAGGCGTAGGCGCGGATACAGTTCTTTTAGGAAGTTGACCGTAACCTTGTTTTAATAAAATTATTATTTCTATATGTATCTTTACCAGGTTGAACACTTCGTATACTTGATGATAGGTGTTGTAACAAGTTGATAAAGTATGTAACAGATTTGTAGAATACACATTGTGACTGGTTAGTGTTCGGTTTTGTTGAACTATACAAAGTTCTAAGCAAATTATAAGGCCCCCGATTATCACGCACTACTAACCATTTTCACGTAAGCTGATATTTGTTTGACCCAATATTTGGGCCAAGGCCTATCCGAATAACGTAGATAAATATCAAAAAGTAACTTTTCACGGGGCGAGGGCTTGTTTTATGGCTCCAAGTAAGGTCGTGCCTTCAAACAATGCCCGCTTGAAAATAGGTCATTGTTGATTAACTACCGCTGATAAGATTGGGCGCAAATAATACCCTAAAATGTTTATGTAAATTGGCGTGTGTGGTAAATTTTATGACATAACTAGCGACGCGGCCGAGTTAATTAAAAACCCTACTATCCTCACATAATATTTGCATACGCTATACCCAATAATACCTTTCTCAAGAAAGCTCTGTAATGATAGTGAAAACCGCATCATTATAAATTTGTTGAAAGTTATAAGTGCATACACCGACCGACGCAGATAAGTGAATTTCATAGTATTTATTCCGATTTTTCTACTGACTTTAAAAAGGAAGAGGTACTCAATTCGATTGTATGCTTTCTTATGTGTATTACCTCATAACGTTGTTCTACGTGAACCGATTTCAATGATTCTTTTTTCATTTGAAAGGTGGTGCTTCTCATGTAGTCCCATATAAATTTGATCAAGGTCGGACCAATATTTTTATATATCCTTAAAGTTACAGCCTATATACACGTCCCACTCCTGGGCACAGGCCTCCCCTCATTTCTGAAAGGGATTTTTAGGGCAAGGAAACGTCCGCCGCGCTGCCCCAATGCATGTTGGCGAACTTCACATGTCTTCGATTTTTTTTCCTTATTTCTCAGACATGCAGGTTTCCTCAAGTTGTTTTCCTTCACCGCCGAGCACGTGGTAAATCAGCACTTAAAATTGCAATTAACAATTTCATCGGTGCCGGCGGGAATCGCACCCAGATTGCTGGCGTACAGTGAAATTTACAGCGAGCACTAACCATCTGAGCTACCACGGCGGAGTTATCATTAATAATATATATTGAAGTGGGTTGTACAGAATTTTTAATTTTAAATTATTCATTTTATCTTCAGATATAATTTATTCATACAATAAAATTCAACATAAACAAATTAAAAACTACAGTTGTATGAATAATATAGTTCAATTGTTTCACTTTTATATTCAGTCGCTCAAGCGATACAATGGCTTTTGTTTTTCTTCTTGATCATAATTTAAATAATTACACTGTTAATGTCTTGTACATTGTAACACTAGTTACCACTAGCACCCTCTAGTATCGAGTAGCAGAACTGGGAGAGTCAAAATCTTTCTAGAAATTTCGGGACCGATATGTACTCGAACACTCTAGATGTTTCTACAGTAGAAGGTTCTGGAAACTATTTGAGGCGGAGAGTCAGTACCGAGTCAGTATTGAATTGGTGATACACGGCGATGATGGCGATACTTCGAAGCAAAATAATTGCGAACTAAAGTGATCAGTAATACAATTGTGTTTTATTATTAGTGTGGTTTTAAATTGTAATTAGTGTTCTGTAATTAAAGTGTCAATTATGGTAATTCACTCGGCAGTTTTTAATTGTGTCGAACCCTAAGGTCATAACAATTTGTGTCAGAAGTGGGATCAAATCATGCCGATTTTACCAAAGCACGACACGGAAGGTATCCGTACCCGAAGTCAACGCCAGCAGGAGACGGACCAGATACGATTTGGTAATGCAACGCCGCAAACGTCGGAGGACCAGCTGCAGACCACGGAGGCCAGCCCGTCAGCAGCTTTTGCATCTGCAGCAGATGCAAAAGCAGATGCTGCAGGAGTAGGCTAACCGACAGGAGGAGCAGGCTCGCCGACAGGAGGAACAGGCTCGTCGATTGGAAGAGCAGCTGCAGCGCAGACAGGAGGAACAGGCCCGCCAACAGGAGGAACAGGCCAGTCGGTTGGAAAAGCAGCTGCAGCGCGGACAGAAGGAACAGGCCAGTTATTTGGAAGAGCAGCTTAAACGCGATAAGGAAGAGCGGATGCTCCTCATGAAGGACCTTCACGCTACCTTCGTAAAAGAGATAAAGGAGATGAAGAATTTCCTCAACATGACAACCGCCTGTCGGAAGCTGAAACCCGAATCGATCAAGTATTAACAATTAATCAAGATTGAAAACGTGATGTCTGACGTGATGAAAACGCTGGACGACCTCAAACTTGGGGATGGAGTTACAGCTCCCGTGGTAGCTACAACATCTTCACTACGCAGATTCAAAGTGCCGCCGTTCGACGGGACTTTTTCCTGGTCAGCCTACAAAATCCAATTCAAGGCTGTCATGAAGGCGAACGGCTGGAATAAAAGTCAGGCCATGACTGCTCTTACCCTAGGCCTGCGTGACCATGTCTTAACCGTTATGGAAGCTCTCGGTAAGGAAATGACTTACGAGCAGCTTCTTGAGGCATTTGAGGCGAGATATAGCGACGCTCACCTGAAACACGTCTTTCGTGTGCAGCTCAAAGATCGCGTGCAACGCAGCAACGAAAACCCGCAGCAGTGGGTCCTTGAGGTGGAGAAGCTGGTTCGAAAAGCATATCAGTCTGCACCTGCGCTCATTGTAGGGAACCTGGTGCAGACATTCATCGACGGCATCCGCGACCTTGAAGTCAGAGCTGCCGTGAGGCTTGGGCACCACGAGACGCTTAAGGACGCGTTGGCCCATGCATTGGAGATAGAAGCCGTGTGACAGGATCATCGTTCCTAACGCGTCAGGGAGGTTGCAGCAGAAACAGTTCGCGACCGCAATAAAGGATACAGCCCTAGGTGCTACGGCTGTAGGGAAAGGGGCCATCTTCGATCCAGCTGCCCTAAGCGAACTGTAGAAAGGGAAGGTGAACGATCTCAAGAGGGTAGTGCGGTTAACAGCACCGCTCAGCTGCAGCAGGAGCTACTCGTGGATAGAGTAGACAATGACCTTCCATGGAAAGTGCTTCGAATCTTGGTCAGAACCGCTGACATCTCAGGAGTACGTGTGCTGAACCTTTGTGATCAGGAACAGATTACAGAAAAAGGCACATTGGTTGGTACTAGTGAGGAAGTGGATTGGTTTCGTCGGTGCCAATATCTATTGACTGGGACGGACCGTACCGGATTGTGACAAGGGTCAATGACGTAACCTACTGGATACAGAAAGGTGCCAGAGGTACTCCTAAGATCGTCCATGTGGATTGACTGGCGCGTTATTATGGAGCCAATTATGCTCGGGACGAGCATGTCTTAGGAGGGGGCAGTGTTGCGCGCCACTGTTAATGTCTTGTACATGGCAACACTAGTTACCACTAGCGCCCTCTAGTATCGAGTAGCAGAACTAGGAGAGTCAAAATCCTTCTAGAAATTTCGGGATCGATATGTACTCGTACATTCTAGATGTTTCTACAGTAGAAGGTTCTGGAAACTATTTGAGGCCGAGTCAGTACAGAGTCAGTATTGAATTGGCGATACACGGCGATGATGGCGATACTTCGAAGCGAAATAACTGTGAACTAAAGTGATCAGTAGTACAATTGTGTTTTATTATTAGTGTGGTTTTAAATTGTAATTAGTTTTCTGTAATTAAAGTGTCAATTATGGTAATTCACTCGGTAGTTTTTAATTGTGTCGAACCCCAAGCTCGTAACAATAATATAAGACTTTGAAAAACCTTAAACAACAGGCATTGATCATGAGCTATGATGATCCTGATAAATATTTTATTTTATCCTGGTGATCCTGATCAGGATACTAGGGCAAGTTGTTAAATTATTGTATGATGATATAAATTTCATTAAAATATTTCGTTACATAGATAGATAAGAGAGATAGATTTTTTTTATAGGATAGGTTGACAAACGAGCACACAGTCCACCTGATGGTAAGTGGTTGCTGTGGCCCATAGGCATCTACATCTATCTTCGTTTGCGAATCAAAACGCAGATGCGTTGTCACCCGTGAGGACTAAGCTGGAATGCCTCTTTTCCAGTAAAAAGGGTCTCCGGTTCTCTACACTCATGATATGAAACACAGCAGTGTTAAGCTGCTATTTTACGCTGGTATTCTGTGAGAGCGTGGTCCTTCCCCGGTCGAGCCGACCCATTCGTGCTACAGCTATACTACTAATATAGCTGCTGAATGGGTCTACCACGTACAAGACAAACACGTACACGCGAAGCTAATAAAAGCATGTTAAAAATATAAACTAGAATAGATATAAACTGTAAACTAGAAACTATAAATTAGGTGCCCGTTCGAGCCGGCCCATCCGTGCGGCAGCTTTTGCTGTCGCACGGATGGGCCGGCTCGAACCGGGGTGGTACCACGACCTCACAAAAAACCAGCGTGAAGTAGAGGATTACCTCTGCGTTTCGCCTGGTGAGTGCAGGTGGCCGGAGGCCCTTTTTACTGGAAATGAGGCATTCCATCTTAGTCCTCACGGGTGACAACGCATCTACATTTTGATTTCTAATAGAGGATAGATGTAGATGTCTATGGGCCGCAGCAACCACTTTCTATCAGGTGGACTGTGTGCTCGTTTGTCACCCCTATCCTATAAAAAAAAAGGTAGCGGTAGAGAATCCATCTAGGTGAATCGATTTAGATGTTTCTTTTTTTATTTCAAAGCTGGTGATCCTCACGTGGTCCCATATAAATTTCTAAATGATAAAAATCTAACCGGTGGTTTTTGAGTTAGCCTTAATAATGCGTATTTAATTTACTTCAACTACATTGATGATGTTCTCATTTTATTTATATTGAAGTCGGTTGTTCAAAATGTTTAATTTTACCACTTTATAACTGACTATATTTTTTTTATAGGAAAGTGGGCAAACGAGCCTGCGGCTCACCTGATGGTACGTGACTACCGCCGCCCATAAACAACTGCAACACCAGGGGAACCAGGTGAATTGCAGATGCGTTGCCGGCCTTTATATACTATATATTATTATATATTAGACTATATATTATTTTGAGTCGTTATCTGGAAGATGCTGCTGCCCATCCCCTGTTTCAGTTTCCCTCTTTCAGCTCTTACGACACCCAGGGGTGTGGTAGTATGTGGGCTACTGGATATTCTTACACCGCTACTATACAGTTCATTCATCTAACAAAAGTCCACTGCCACCGAATGGAATTAACTGATCAATAAGAACGATACATTATAAAATGTTAAAATTTCCTCTTCTCGAATTTCAATTTCGTTAAAACAGATTCAAGTTTCTAGTGTAACTTTTGCGAAATCCAAATAAAGCCAATCCCTATATAAGTCGGCAAAGTTTCATTCCGGTTGTCAAATACCCGGGAAATATTTGCTGTTGTAAAATAAATCAAACGGAACACACTCAGGGTTTAGTTTTATTTAGTAAATGTGATAGGATTTTCTGTCAGAGAATTTTGAACCTTATTTGTGTGTCGATATAGCGAATTGAGGGATATCGATCGACGAAGGAGCTTGCCAGCGGCATCTCCATATAAATATAAGTAGCAGAGACTATAGTCCTGTGTCTGAACAGCCTACAGTCATTTCGATATAATATTGTCTATTTGGATTATAATTGCCAAGTTCAATTTTCGCTTTACCCGGCGCATTGCTACCGCAGAAGAAATAATTGTGGAAATATTGTTTTAAATTTGAAAGGTTTCTATTGTTTAAAATTAGGAATGATAATACATTGATTAAAATCGAATGATATTTGACTTTCAAATAAATCTGACGGTACGATACGTGCGCCTCCTACTGGAAGTTAATTGTACTATGCCTATAACCCATAGATTATTGTATATATACTGCTATAACCTACGCGCAAGTGCAAGCAATAAACTGAAAAAGTTTTAGCGCAATCAGACGAACGGTATGGCAGAGTAAAAATGCGAACAAAAAAACTTTAATTTTTATATATTAGATAAGTACAATTATTTATAATGAAAGAAAAATACAAAATCATGGTAAATAATCAAGTATCTATATATACACTTAAAAGAAACGCTTAATTTGTTATTCATAGTTCAAAATCAAATGAGACTTTATTTTGTCAGTAAAAAGATAATATTTTGTACAGCCGACTGCAATATAAGTTATTAAGAATAACTCAAATAACTCAAAAACTATTGGTCTGACCTTGATCAAATTCATATGGGACCACACGAGAATCTTTCATATAAAAAAAGAATCATCCAAATCGGTTCACCCAGTAAAAAGTTATGAGGTAACACATAAAAAAAAAACATACAGTTGAATTGAGTACCGTCTCCTTTTTGGAAGTCGGCAGAATAAAAAGAAGAGTTTTGGGGTGTAGCGGCAGAGTAAGAAAATCTATTACTCCATGTCATCCCGAAGGTGATGTGAGAGGTGACGCAGGGAAACGAAACAAGAGATGGGCAGCGGTTCACCTTCTTGGTAACAATAATAATTAAAAATTAAACATTTTGTACAACCGTCTTCAATATAATATATTGTTTGTACCCCGACAGAGTGCTTGAGTAATTCTGGTGGGAATTGTGGTGTGTTATGTTTTGAGGTTTGGTTTTTGATTTTATTGTATTTATTCTCTTTGATTGTATTGTGTGATATAAGTACATTATACATTATATATTAATATTAGCGACCCGCCCAGTCTTCGAGAGGATAAGATCTATTAATGTGGCGTTACTTAGGTTTTAGATAACGAACGGCCATTAATTTCCTCAATTTTTTGATTATTAAAAAAAAATCACCAAGATATAAGTACATTAGTTATTAATATTACTGACCCGCCCAGTCTTCACCAGGATAAGATCTATTAATGTGGCGTGATTTAGATTTGAGATAGTCAACGACCATTTATTTCCTCAATTTATTTTAGATTACAAAATATTATTCTAATTACAAAAAACGACGTAATTACGGTATGATTTCTATCGGCAAAGATTACCATCTACATTCTGTACGCTCACGCTGCGGGACCTGTCACGCAGTAATCAAATAAGCAAACAGTGGTATTAACAAATGGTGATATCAAATGAAGAAAGTCGCGTGTTTTTACTCTGTGTTAATTAAAGAACATGAAACTTTGCACGAAGGTCAAGTGTAAGTGAATAGCGGCCTCCATTAGTTGTGGTCTGCCGCAAAGTACTCATCACTGCAGGTCATGAGGTCAAGTGCACCCACTCACTACTGTCTTTCCATTCAGCAGTGGCATTGAACTGCAAGATTAATAGTTACTAAATTAATTTACAGTTGCTTTGTTCTTAACACGGAAACACAATAGTGAAAGTGTATCAACAACTTCACTAGGTACTAGGACTTCTAGATAGGTACTAAGTCTAGGAATCTCTTACCTATTTCTGTCACCAAATAGCAGAACCTGCACTTTTGTGTTATAGTCTCAACGGTGTTATAGAAAGCCAGAACTATTATAGACCGTGAGGCATTCCAGCTGACTAACCTAGAGTGAGATGGGGCTTTAATATACTTTGTTTGTGCCACCGCATAAAGAAGCCCGTCCTCCTCCATCGCTGACAATGAATACTGACACGATAAATATCGACCAGAGACTAGACACTCGATATTTATCGACGATACTTGATACAGATCGTTGGATTTCTGGATTTTTAGAAATCCAGCGATCCGTATCACGATCCGTGATATGCTGTACAACACACTCGATAAATATCGTAATCCTAGATTATGATCCAAATATCGTGATAATTATCGAGTGTGTAGCATGCGCCATTCGGATTTTACTTTTTATTTAAAGTATATTTTTGAAGTTATATCGCATTCTTACAAACTTAATAAATATATTGTTTACTTATTACATTCTTTGATTTCATACTAACAAACTCTATGAGAGTTCGTTGTTTCACCCATTTATATTATATAACAGCCTATAAAAGTCCACATAACATAGGCCTCTTCCATAGACTGCCTCATACGGAGGATGTTTTTTTTGTTTTTTTTTTTGGTTTCCGCTAGGAGGGTACACACACCCCCCACCAGCGGGAATATACTGTGAATTTTCCACAAACATTTTACATTGGTCACACAATTTTCATAAAATTACACACTGAGAGTGGAGAAACAATTTACGCTATTTGATAGGTAATTGTCTTCCACTCTATTACTACTTATATTATTATTTATTTATCTTCACGCACAATCCCTGACGGGGTAGCCAGAGAGAACAGATCGCCAAGTGTCACGATCCTTACAAACCTCTTTCGCTTCTTTCAGATTCATTATCTTCTTCATGCATGCACGTCTAGGTATCCGAGTACTCTTGACCCTACCCTCTTCGAGCAATTTGCTCACATGGTCTTCGAAAGTTAGTTACACCAAGTTACACCTTTTAATATTAACTTTCGCGCTATATATTTTCTTCACCATTCGGTCTTCACTCATTCGCTCAACGTGCCCAAACCACCGAAGCACGCCCTTATCAATTTTTGTGATAAGGTCATCTTTCAAACCTGCCATATTGCGAATCTCTTCTATTATATAATATATTCTATTACTACTAATTCTATTTAAAAGTTGTTTTAAAAAAGATTGCATATTATGGTGATTACATAATTTTCTTCTGTTTTGTAAAATGTGTTTTCTAAAATTATTAATGCAAAGTGATTATCGTAGGTTTAAGTATATAAAATGAAAGAGGATATTACCACAGTAACCATGATTGGCAGGCAGGTTGGAAACGTCGGTTTTTTAACATTTTGAGTTGTCCATTCATCCAGAAGATGCTGCTGCATGATTTTCTGTATTAGTTTCCCTTTGTCGCCTCTTATCACATCCACAGGATCATATGGGCTAGTGGATATTCTTACTACCGAAAAGAGCAGAACCAAGTCTGCTCTGCTATTATAAATTTTATAAAAACCTTAAAGATTATAAATTTTTTTTTTATTAAATCTGGTATTACTTTGCGGAAATCCATTAAATTAAAGATGTTAATAATTGATTGAGAATATATGAGCGAGTCTTAGCGGTTAGCCACCGCAAAGTCTACTTCACGTGAGGATACTTCATTTACAGACGAAACACGTGTCGTATTTACGATGGTGGTGTCTTTCCTAATGTAAGTGGTGTTGAGAGTAGTGGTGCTGGGATCAGCAGTGGCGGGAATAGTGCACGCAATTCAAGGAGGGCGAGAGGCTCTTAAAATTAGTCAGAAAGTCAATAGTTCAGACACGTTTTTTTACTTTATTACGGGGATCTTAGCTATCTTCTTGACATGGTTATTATAAAAATTATTCACGGATATATATACGACTAAAATAGTCTACATATTTTCCTCGTACGATGTGTTACTTGTAGCATCTAGCGCACTCTATCTACGGCGTAGATTCTACGCGGAGAATAGACCCTTGTATACGAATGTGGGTCAGTTGAGAACACAAAGTACGGGCGCAACGTTCTACACTGACGCAAGACCGTGTATTTGTGTTGGACCGCTGCCAGGAAGTTCGATGCTCGTAGAGGAGATAGATGCGAAATATTTTATTATTTACGGCTTGTTGGTGGCAGTTTTTAAATTTGGCGATATTTTCCATTATATTTTAGAAGGACCTGAAGTAAAATAAATATGTTTTATCTGTCGAGAGAAACTAACTCTTATGTAATATGCACCCATAGTAGATTTATATAAAAGAAAATCATCGAGCCCTCAAGAAGTCAGAAGATAGAGACCGTGTAGTTAGTAGCGTCTTGTGTTCCAGCCCGCATTGTATGAAAATAAATAGGTGGAGGAACTATCTCTACTGAGGAGAAGCCGCTGATGAACAGCTGACGCTGATCAGACAGCGGATATCTGCGAAAGTGTTCGTTAAGCCGATACTGGCCCTTTTCGACGACCTTTCATATAAAAAATCCTTAAATACGTAAGAAAAAATATTGACGGTCATTTATTAGGATAAAAACTATCCTATCTCTCAAGTTGGACCAAACTGAACGCAGTGTGCAAAATTTTATTGAAATCAGTTCAGTAGTTGAGGAGTCCATCGCGGATAAACAACGTGACACATATTTTTTTGTATATAAAGAAGATTATCCCACCTATTTTGAGATGATCTGTTCAGCGATGGACAGTAGGTATATAGTGGCAATGCAGAAAAAGAACAATCATGGATTAAATTTTAAGCTTTTAGAAATTGTGCTTTTTAAAAATAGGTCCCGTGGGTTTCTTGTTGGTTCTTCTCAGGACAGAGGTGTTTTTGCGAACCATTGGTAAAAGTAAAAAATGACTTTCAATAAGTATTATGTACCATAATCTATATTGAATAAATATGATTCTATTCTATTCTATAACGAAATAGATTACACGTATAGAAAACTATGCGTATTTTTTTCATTTTTAAACCACAATAACTATGATTGAACGCTACAGTCTAGAAATATTTAATTTTGAAAAATTTTCAGATGGTAAAATTTTTTTCCTGTTTAGGAGCTCGTCTGGGTACGTGCAACCCCCTTACCTAGTTCTGCCATCAAAAACAGTGCCTCCGCTGCTATGTAAGTGTGTGTAACAGGCTATCAGGCATTCCACCCCAGCCTCAAAGCCGACAACTGTAGCCTTCTTTGTTTTAGGTGGATTGTAGGTGTCCACAATGGGACGTAGTTATACAAAAACGTTCCAACCCACAAGTCATTCAAAAATGAGTTCTTTTCCTTCTTCTTTACTTTTTGGCTTCTTTTAAAAGAATTCTGCCAATGTCAAGTCAGTCATGGGAGTGACAATAAAAATGAGTTAAATATACAGGTCTACTTACTTATTTATTTACGTATGTCATTTCACGTTCAAATATTTACGGATGTCAAAATAAGTAGATCTGTAAATTTAACTCATTTTTGAATGACTTGTGATAACTTTTTTTTCTTTTTTCTTTTTGTTTTTTTAAACGTTACCCCCACACTAGGATTTTCTCCTGTATCGTGGAGGCAATTTACAAATACAAATTGCACAAGGACAGACATCCAGACCCGGAACAATTATTTGTAGACCATACAAATATTGTTCCGTGCGGGATTCGAACCCGCGGCCCCCAGAGCAACAACTCATTGCTAAGCCACTGCGCCACGGAGCCGTCAACTACGTCCCATGCATCAGCCACTTCCCATCAGCTAGACTGTAAGTTCGTTTGCAACTTCCGTTTAATTAAAAAAAATTAAGCTGGACTATTAAATATTTAAAAACAGTAGCGCGTTATAAAAAACATATTGCTTGAAATAGTTTCAAATAAGGTACTTTCATATATATCTTACGAAGCGACTGCGCTAGCTGTTTGAAGAGATGTATGGATTCACTTAATATTACAAAGATGTTAAAAATAAATATCTTGTTATGCATCTAAGAATGACGATACAGTCATTGTTAGATGCCGTGATATCTCAGGGACTAAAGACTCGTGGTAAATTCTACACTACCCGAGCAAAAATTAAAACACTATTTCGAAATCATAATGTGTAGTCCTTCAACACGCATTGGAATTTTTTTTTATACAATAAGAGTGACAAACCTCTTTCGCTTCTTTCAGATTCATTATCTTCTTCATGCATGCACGTCTAGGTATCCGAGTACTCTTGACCCTACCCTCTTCGAGCAATTTGCTCACATGGTCTTCGAAAGTTAGTCTCGGTCTACCTCGACACCTTTTAATATTAACTTTCGCGCTATATATTTTCTTCACCATTCGGTCTTCACTCATTCGCTCAACGTGCCCAAACCACCGAAGCACGCCCTTATCAATTTTTGTGATAAGGTCATCTTTCAAACCTGCCATATTGGGAATCTCTTCGTTTCGCTTTCGGTCGGCCATATTAACGCCGCACATTTTACGAAGAGATCGCATCTCCACTGCATTCAACTTACTTTTATGCTTCTTCTGGCATACCCAGGTTTCGCTGCCATATAACAAAGTCGGTACCAACACTGCGTTATGTATTGCAAGGCGTGTACTCTTTGCTACGCCTTGCCTTTTGACTAACGCAGTCAGGGCACCATTGCCTTTGTTCCCGGCAGCGACACGCCTGTCCACATCTAAATCACATCTTCCATCCCGGCTAAAAGCACTCCCCAAGTATAGTTTGTAAGGATCGTGACACTTGGCGATCTGTTCTCGCTGGCTACCCCGTCAGGGATTGTGCGTGAAGATAAGTAAGTACAATAAGAGTGACAAACGTGCACACAGTCCATCTGATGGTAAGAGATGCTGAAGCCCATAGACATTTACATCTATGCTCGAGTAAGAATCAAAATGCAGATGTGCTGTCATCCCTGAAATGCCTCGTTTCCAGTAAAATAGCTCTCGGATTCTGTTCCCTCACCAAAACGATACACAGTAGCAGTAAGTTGCTATTTTAGACTGGTATTATGTGAGACCGTGGTCCTTCTCCGGTCAAGCCTACACATTTATGATATAACCATAATTTGTCTCCAGCATGACTCTACCACGTAAGGGGTGCGTGGTGGATACTTTATTATCCTACAACCCTCATAGATTTCTATAGAGAGGAGGCCTGTGCCAAGAAGTGGTACTTATATAGGCTATGACTTCACATTACTGTTTAAAAAAGGAAGTGAAATAATTTGCCACCGTCTTATATTTGTTTATCCATCTGATAGAAATTCGGGTGTCTTCAAGACAATATTAGGCTTTTTAACCCCGACTAAAAAAGTGTAGTGTTATATATTTATAGCGTGTATCTGTGTATATATTTTCATACTATACTTTGTACGTGGTAGAGCCATGCTGCAGCTATATTTCGGGTATAGTTGTAGCACGAATGGGTCGGCTCGACCGGGGACGGACCACGCTCTCACAGAATACCAGCGTAAAATAGCAGCTTAATGCTGCTGTGTTTCGTATGGTGAGTGTAGAAAACCGGAGACCCTTTTTACTGGAGAAAGAGGCATTCCATCTTAGTCCTCACGGGTGACAACGCATCTGCATTTTGATTCGCAGACGAGGATAAATGTATATGTCTATGGGCCGCAGCAACCACTTACCATTAGATGGACTGTGTGCTAGTTTGTCACCCTTAACCTATAAAAAAAACTTCGTTGCAAGCTACCAGCTATGACATAGTCATATTATAAATGGTGTGGTTAATAAACTGGGGTAAAAGTAAGACCATTCTTTGAATCTGAAATAAGCATTACAAAACTTTTAGTAGATTCTTTTTTAGCCAAATTAAAATAAAGGAGGAATTTTACTGCATGTTTTTTTTTTGTATTTTAAGCGTTATCTTTGTTAATTGATTTCTCAAAGTCTAAGATCATGCTTGTCCAATCGCTCATATTTATCCATAATTGATTATGCAGATATGTGTTACCCGGATCTGTCCAGGTTATTCTGAATAAGTTGGAACGCATTATTAATATCTGTATACGATTTATTATCGGGCTTCGTAAGTATGATCATATTTCGCAATATCGATCTAAGCTTAATTGGCTTACAATCCTGCACAGGCGTAATACCAGAATTTTACTTGTTCTTTTTTAGGGTTCCGTAGCCAAATGGCAAAAAACGGATCCCTTATGGATTCGTCATGTCTATCTGTCCGTTTGTCCGTCCGTATGTCACAGCCACTTTTTTCCGAAACTATTAGAACTATGCTGTTGAAACTTGGTATGTAGATGTATTCTGTGAACCGCATTAAGATTTTCATACAAAAATAGAAAGAAAAAAAAACTTATACTTAGAACTGAAACTTAAAAAAAATTTTTTTTTTCATTAAAACCATACGTGTGGGATATCTATGGATAGGTCTTCAAAAATGATATTGAGGATTCTAAAATATTTTTTTTTAAACTTCTAAAGTGGTAAAATGTATGTCCACCCCTGTAACTTCTAAAATAAGAGAATGATAAAACTAAAAAAATATATGATGTACATTACCATGTAAACTTCCACCGAAAATTGGTTTCAATAAGATCTAGTAATTAGTTTTTTTAATACGTCATAAATCGTAAACCGCAATTTACCTTTCATTTAATCAACTCAAATATAAAAATAAAATAAAAAGAACTTTTATATTATGTTACTTGCTGCTACGGAACCCATTTTGCGCTTTCTTATCTTAAGAGTAAATTTCACTATCTCTCCTCGTCTCATGATAAGGTTCTACGTTCTTCTTCTAACAACAAAATATGTATTCCTGTTCACTTCACCGAGTTCTATGGTAACTCCTTTACAGGTCAGGCTACACGCGTTTCAACTTCTTGCAAGATGACATCAGAAAAACGCCCAATAAGTTTGCTTTTAAAAATTGGTCATCATCAAATCATCTATTAAAGACAACGCTTCTTACATGAATCATCCATGTCATTTATATTGTTAACAGACGTATATATTCATAGATATTTATATGTATTAATTATATATGTTTGTTGATATGTATATATGTATGTATGTATATATGTATAAATAGGGGATATTTCTATAATTTCTTTTACATATTAGTCAAATGTATATATTACGCAGTTAATATTATTTTTATTTATTGATGGTAAATTTGAAATGTGATTTCGAAACGAAGTTTTACTTAGAAATTCTATAGTGAGATTCAATCAAATTCCAAGTACTTAACTATTTGTTTCTAGACATATTGCTTCATCGTTCGTCATGCTTACAGCACAGGAGTGGAATAAATTGCCAGCATCTGTCTTTCCATCCGATTACAATGTGGGCGCCTTCAAGGCAAGAGTGAATAGGCTTTTGGTTAGTTAGTGCGCTTCACTATCTTCCGCTGCATCACCACTTACCATCAGGTATTCAAACGCAGGTTCAGAATAGTAATAAAAAATATATTTACAACTTTGGACTTATAAGGCATTCGAAAAATAATACTTTGCCGAATCAAAGCAGCTCTACTAATGTAATTTTTAATCTTGGTATTGTAATTTTTGACAAATTTTCTGAACTATGATTGACAATATTTTTAAGTTTTTACTTAAATGGCTACCTTTACTGTTTTTTTCCTTTTAAAATTCCACTGCTGCACTTAGGCCTACCCTATAGAATGCCTCACACGGAGGATATTTGCTATAGCAACTACGAGTATTTAAATATTCTGTATATACCTTCTATATATACCTTCAAGAAAAGAGCCTACTCCTTTTTAAAAGGCCGGCAACGCTTCTGCAATTCCCCTGATGTTGCAATTGTTCATGGACGGCGGTAGTCACTTACCATCAGGTGAGCCGCATGCTCGTTTGCCCCCTCTCCTATAAAAGAAAAATATACGAAAATATCTGGTTATTTGTGTTAAGTGACTTTGGCCTTAAGACATAGTTATTATAATCAATATTTTAATTTGGGTTGCTCTGTTTCATTGAAACGACCTCGAATCATTTTTGAAAGGACATATTGATTGATCGCGGGTAACGTGGAGTAAATTAAAGTTGACAAAAATTATCTCGCGTACATGCGCTCGATAAAATAAAATGATGTGTCTTACCTAGTATGAAGAGCACCTCCCGCCCTCCCTCAATTGCGTGCACTATCCCCGTCACCACTAATCCCAGCACCGCTACTCCCAATACCACTACACTAGGAAAGACACACCACTGACGACAATACAATACGATTTTCGCTACACGAGGCGTCAGAGTTTCAGCGTTAATATAATGGATTTTCGCAAACTAACGCCTGATTCTATTGATGTGGAGTAAATTGTTTACGAACAGTATGCGAAAAGCTTTTGGAAGTGGAAACTTCTTTACAATCGTTGTGACTTGAAACTCGATGAAATAAAAAAGCGACACTAAAAAGGAACAAACATATACACATCTATAGGAGATTAGCCTGCGAGAGAATGAGACAGAACGCAGTATACAGTGTTTACTATAAATTTATTTATATTTTTAATTACATAAACTCTACAATTATCCTACTCCAGATACTTTGCATTTGTCTCATTCTTTTAAAGTTTAGTTTTTTGAATGTTTCACTTCTACCGCGTGTGAACTGCACGCAGGTTTTTTTAAAGAACAATCCACCTAATGGTAAATGGATGCTGTGATGATGACGATGACTTAAATAATAATAAATATTAAAATAAAAATATAAATTTAGGGGATAAAATAAATATACGTAAATACTACATTAATGAACATTTGCAAGGAATTTCTAATTAAACTACGCGCTATTTAGTGAAAACTTTTCACGTTATTTAATCGTTTAAAATTTCGTTGCGTACTAAAGTTTAAGTGACTCATTATTCAGTTGAGTGTCTTATTATCAATTGTTTTAGATAACGCCATCGTTAAGAAAACAAAACAATGCACTGCAGATTGAAGTAACAAGTCGTTGATACTTTGTCTTTTCTTGTCGAGTTCCAGGTCGGACCAAAAATCAATGATTATGTTTTTCTGTCAATTTTCAAAAGCAGCCCAGAATCAGGAAGTTGGCGGTGTTTCACCAGCTTCGCAGGCTTGGCTTTGTGCTTTCCAAAGCACAAAGCCAAGCTTGCGCCTGACGCCTTCGGTCGAGTTTGATTGCAGTCCCATCGGACTATGTTTGTGAGAATAGAGAGTGCACCTGTGCTTATTGTGCACACACTCTCACGTCTAAGCGAGACCGGCCGCCGTGACCGAAATGCGGCCTGCAGGACATAATTTCGCATAGACTTATCACAGGCGTAAAGAACCGTGACTGTTGTGCCTAATCTGACAGCTAGGTTTTAAATACTAGAGGCATTTTCATACGCGATGCCGGTGGGAATCGAACACACTATGCTCCATAACATAGCCTCTCCAATAAATTGCATCATAGGGAGAATATTTTCCGTAGTTAGCGCGCTTGGCGAGCGGGTTGACAATCCCAGTTTTTTTTTTATTCAACTGGTTTCAGGAAGAAGCTGCTACCCGTCTTCTGGTTCAGTTTCCCCCTATCGTCTCTTACGGCATTCACGGAATGATATGGGGTAGTGGACACTTTTATACAGCCACTTTGCAGTTTGCTCATGTATTTCAAACGTAAGCATTTACATCGTGAGCTACCAAGCCTCTTATAATTTATAGAATCGAATCGAATAGAATAGAATCGAATTAGGAAAAACGAATGACTTGTAATATTAAGTCAATTATAACAAATGGGAAGCAGTCCGCAGCGACGGCTAGTCGTTAATCAATGTCAACGACCGAGTTCTTTCCGATCGGCTTGACTCACTGCCACTGCGTAGAGATGTTGCATCCCTTTGGTAACTAATCTAGCTGTCTCGATACTAGTGATATCTCTAATCTTTTTTACAGCATAAGCTGCAGAGCTTAGTCTGCTTGCCAGTTTGGATATATGAGGGCCCCACTGAAGCTTTGCGTCGAGAGTGACGCCAAGAAAAGCAGTGGATTCAACAGGGCTCAGTTCTTCCCCATTTAAAACACATTGGTATTCAGATTATTAACATTCGATGTTGTAAATTTAGTACACTTAGTTTTAATTCCGTTTAAATGTATATTATTAACGTGAAACCAATGCACTAGTTTTGATAGGGCATTATACACTTCGTCACATTTAAATGTTTGACGTTTAAGTTTAAAAATCAAGGAAGTATCATCAGCAAATAATACTATATGATGATTATCCCCTACAAGGGAATCATCATCATCATCATCATTACAGCCTTTCATAAGTCCACTGCTGAACATAGGACTCCCCCAAGGAATTCCACAAAGCACGGTCCTGAGCCACCTGTATCCATCGACTTCCTGCATGTCTTACCAGGTCGTCACTCCTTCTAGTGCGGGGTCGCTCTACACTTCGCCTACCGGTACTAGGCTGCCACTCGAGAACCTTTCTTCCCCATCGGTTGTCGGTTCTTCGAGCTATATGGCCGGCCCACTGCCACTTCAGCTTACTAATCCGTTGGGCTATGTCGGTTACTCTGGTTCTACTGCGGATATCCTCATTTCTAAGTTTATCACGTAGAGAAACCCCGAGCATAGCCCTCTCCATAGCTCGCTGAGCGACCTTGAGCTTCCTCATACGGCCAGCAGTGAAGGACCACGTCTCAGATCCGTAAGTCATCACTGGCAACACGCACTGGTTGTACAATTTCGTTTTCAGGTTTTGAGATATGTCTAACGAGAAGATGTGTGGTAGTTTCCCGAACGCTGCCCAGCCGAGTCGAATCCGTCGATTGACCTCTCGGTCGAAGTTGGACTTACCTAGTCGGACTATTTGTCCCAGGTAAACATACTCGTCAACAACTTCGAGCTTACTGCTCCCAACAACTACCGGCATAGGTGTGACATGGACGTTAAACATTATTTTTGTTTTGTCCATGTTCATCTTAAGACCTATCCGTTGGGAGAAACTATTGAGGTTATCGAGTATAGTGCTTAGGTCCTCCAGCGATTCTGCCATAAGGACTATATCGTCGGCAAATCAAAGGTGAGTGATGTACTCGCCATTGATGTTAATACCGCATCCTTTCCAGTCCAGTAGCTTGAAAACGTCTTCCAAGGCACCGGTGAAAGTTTCGGGGATATAACGTCACCCTGTCTTACACCTCTCAGCAGTTGGATAGGTTTCGTACTCTGATTCTGAACTCGGATAGCCATCGTAGCTCTACTGTACAAACACTTCAGCACTTCGATATACCGACAGTCAACTTGGAACCGCTGAAGGGACTGCAGCACCGTCCAAATTTCGACGGAATCAAAGGCTTTCTCATAGTCCACATACGCAAGGCAAAGTGGCAGATTATACTCCTCTGTCTTCTGTACAATCTGCCGCAGGGTATGTATGTGGTCTATGGTACTAAAGCCTTTTCGGAAACCGGCTTGTTCGGGAGGGTGGAAGTCGCCAAGTCTGCGTGCGAGACGATTCGTAATGACTCTCGAAAACAGCACGTAGACGCGGCTCAGAAGGGAAATCGGTCTGTAGTTCTTCAAGTGAGCGTTGTCGCCTTTCTTGAAGAACAAGACCACCGCACTTCTGCTCCACGCTTCCGGAGTAGTGCCACCATGAAGGACGGAATTAAAAAGCTTCTGAAGGACTTTAAGTACCGGTTTTCCACCCGCTTTTAGAAGCTTCGCTGTAGATCCATCCTCGCCCGGGGACTTTCCGTTTTTAAGGTGCTGGAGAGCCATTCTAATCTCGCTCAGACTGATGTCCGGGATATCTTCGGAATAATGTCGGATAAGACTCACTCTTGGATCGTTACTCACATTTGGGTGTGGCTCCAACGATGACGTGTACAGCTGCCCATAGAACCTCTCAATCTCACTCAAAATCTCAGGTGTCCCAGAAAAGATGCTGCCACACTCGGTCTTCAGCTTTGACAGTTGGCTCTTTCTGGCAGACAGATCTCTGGCAAAGACTTTGGAGCCTTGGTTCCGCTCGATCGCTTCTTCAATACAAGCTGTATTGAAGTTGCTTTAGTCCCGCCGTATGCATTTGGAGATCTGTCTGTTGAGATGCCTATATGCTGTCAAATCTGTTGATGAATGTGGCTTCATCTCCCGTCTAACAGCCATGAGATTAAGAGTGTAATCGGAGAGTTTTTGTGTTCTTCTGCGGCGGGTCTTGCAGAACTTAGCTCCGACCGCATGGACAGTTTCCACGAGGGAATGTAAGTCATTAATATATACTAGAAATAGTAATGGGCCGAGATTTTAGCCTTGAGGGACACCCATTAGTACAGGTACAGGGGAAATATTTAGCGAAGGTCGAAGTCTACGATCCAGTCGCGGTTGCGATGAGTATAGCTTTGGGATTCGTTTCTCAAAAGAAGAGAACCATTTATGCTATGTTGCGATAGATGATGTATTATTAATTTCTGTAGTGAGTTGCAGTATAATAGTAATAGTAATAGTAATAGTAATAATATCCTCAACATCGAATATTGATCACGGGGGCCAGTATCAATAAAAGTCAGTCGTCTGCATACAACACATCTGATTATAGTACACTTTCATAGTCCGATGAAACGGTAATATGATACGACCGGAATGAGATAGGAGCAGGACAAACAGCTTTACGTGCTTTCAAAGACATGAGTGTTTATTACAAATTGTGACTTAGGGCTGGTACTAAGAATTTCTTGACTGGAAAACCCTATAACGAATTTTGACCCGGGGTTCGAACCCGAGACCACGTAATCAGTATTCGCCACTAATCCAAGAGGCAGTCACAGATAATAAAGATAAGAGAAAGAAGTAGGTTTTGGCATATAGTGAAAGATAACCTCTCTCCTCTCTTTATGCGGGATTTAAGTCGAATACGATAGTAAAACTTATACCACAAGCACAAACTGCAATGGATCCTTGTTTTAAATTACTAAGCGTAAACTGAGAAATCAACAAATGTTTCTTAAAAAAATATTTTTCATTACAAATGCAGCGCGAGTCTACAAAATGGCGATAAAATAATATTTATGGGGAAAGCTAACGTACTGTTATCTGAAACACGTGCGCTCTTATATTTATGACATACCGCTAAATTATGGGCCAGTTTTGTAAAAAGTCTCACTATAAAACATTTCATAAAAACATTTCATAAAGTCAATAATGCAAAATTAATGCGTTTCTGCTGTACATATTTATAATCTCTAATACTAGCAACTTTAAATGGTTTAGGGTGTGGCGTGATTTTAATATTTTTTTTTTAATAGATACTAAGGTGATAGTTGCTACAACTCTGAGGTCTAAGGCGAATACATAGTTTCAAACATGAAGCAAATACAAAGAGGAGACGGCATAAGCAACTGTGCACTGTGATTCTAAGTAGGTCTTGACGTCATCATAGTGGGCGTGGCTTTAGTTAGTATACTGTCAGCATTCGTCCTGTGCGCTTATGTGGTGAAAATCGCAAGTCGGTATATTTTCGTAGTATTAAGAAGAAAAGGATGGAGTGTTGTGTTTTATCGCGTAAAACTACTCAGATTGACGCTCAGATGCTATGGATGGCATCACCTTTCATTTGTAAGTAATTTTACACCTAATTTATTAAAATAGTTCTAGGAAAATTTCTTTACGTCGCTTTTCATATATAATTAAATATATTCGACACTAGATGGCGACACTTCGTGGCATATGAACTAAAATATAAAGGTACGTAGAGCTCAGTAATGGTAAAATAATCATATGAAGGTGCTGAAATTTGTTTTGCATTCAGACATAAAGAAGTTTTGATCGGCAAAATATTATTTTTATAATTTATAATCATTTTGTGAACAGGCTGCCGTCTACCGTCAAGGTAGCTAAACTACATTGCAACATCGATATGGAACGATTCGAGTAGTTTTACTATTTATCGGTAGATGCAGATAGTGTAAAGTGGGCGGGGCTTAACATCCCCTCACCCCGCAAATTGTCACGCGTTGTTACATAGTGAAATCTAATTACAACACTTCCTCTTTGTATTTGCTTCATTGTTTCAAATGATATTTAAAAAACCTTCTTTTTTTAATACTTTAAGTGTCTTCAAAAATTAGAAAAAAAAAACAATTTAATAGAATCTGAAGTCGGTGCCGAGACATTAAATTATGTGGAAATTAATGATTTCTCATATACATATACGCAAATACTACACACTAAATAAAACTAATATTTACGGAATTTTATCGCGTTTAATTTTTTAACCTTTTTATTCCCAACGGTTGGGACGCTGTGGAAATTATTTAATTCTTTTTAGTTATTCAATAAATTAACGAAATTTATTGTCTTCTTTATATTTGTTAGCAGTTTGTTTTAAACTTTGCAGGCATTAAATATTAGGTTATTCGTTTGAGTAACTGGCTTATTTAAACCACTATGTTATAATTATTGCTTCCTTTGGAAATCTAAGGCGGAGTTCTATGTTCAGAAGTGGACATATGATGGGTTGCGATGAATCTATATGGTTATTAGTGCTATCATAACATAAAATGTTACTTTTGTTGGATTTATACAAGTTTTTTCATTGTTCCAGCTATTTGCAGTATGTGCCATACAATTTGCTTCGGTTTTATGATGAATTGTAGATAGTAGTATACATTTAGAATAACGAATAGTACTCGTAAGGTAACCCGGAATCAATGGGACATTTTCACAATATAAATTATAATTGTGCGTTATAAATCTACGTAAATAAAATTGAAAATTTTCGTTTGTTCAAAATCATAAATCTCCAAAAGTTTTTTTACCGATTACTTTGAAATTTTGACAAAATAGTGAATACAAACACGCGCGTGTTTTTATATACCTTTCGAGTAACTTTTCGGGCCACAGTGTCGCGTGAAGAGCACTATAAAATAAAGTAGTTCAGCAAAAAAATTCCCGTATACTCGTCTCACATACAGACACGTATTCGCGCTCTTTGCACCGATAAAATTTGGAAAAATATAGCTTTTTCTCTTTTCTAGATTCATTTCATTAGCTTTAATGACGTTTCTTTATCAGCGGCTTCAAATTTCGCCGCTTGGCATGACCTTTCCCGTTGTAGGCAGGAATTGCCATATTCGCCACGCTTGTCAATAGGATTGGCGATCGCAGTGGCAGATGTTGCTGGTTTGGAAATTTTACGTCTGGCGTTAATAACATGTTTTAACACCATTTGTCGAAAGCCACGCATATTTCTGGCATTTTCTATAGTCCTTTTACGATATTCTCGGAACGAAATAGGTGATAGATCATTATTTCGTCCACCACATGGTAAACTTATTTAAATTGCTGTAAAAATTATGATATACAATATAAACCTTGTTCGTCTAACTAATGAGCGTTATCGTTATTTGACATTATAAAACTATTTTTAGAGAATATATAAACCTCGTTTTATTAATAAGTCTTAGATGTTTATAAAGGCAAGTATTAAGAGCTACTGCGGCAATCTGCAGAGAGGCCGCTAATGAGAGTTACATTAAAAATGGTCATTATTTTTTTACTGACAGTCGTACGCGGGACACGAATTTAGACTTTTCAAAGTGAGTGCCTCATTCTCTTTTTGGCTCTTCTCCAACCATCATCAAACCCGCCACAATAGTTATGTTATAATAGGGTTGGACGATGTTTTTAAGCGATTCTTTAATTTGTTCCCGATTATTTAAAATAATTTATGAGTTTCTGCTTTTTGAACAAATTTCCATCGAGTTACAAAAACGAGGTTCCATATTCGATGCGTATGTTTTTCATGTATTTTTGCCGAACTTTAAGAAAATATTTTACAACTAAGGGTGGAAAAACAGGGGATGAAGTTTTAAATGTGGTAATTTAAATGACATTCTAACTGTTACCTTGTGACTTTGTCTTTATTTGTGATATTCGTAATAACACTAAACGGTAAAACAATGAAATTAAAAAAAAAAACAAAAAAAAACAGACTTTAAAAACAAAAAAGAATAAATAATTTCCACATAATAGGATTGCTTCCGACGGTGGGTCTTTAATTCTTCCATACACTATGTCTTTCCAACGATAAAATAAACATTTTAAAAGTCACTCAGTGGCATAGCATTAATAGCTGTTGGGCGAGACCATCAGATCCAAAATAAAAACTCCAAAGGAAAAAGATGCAAAGGTCCAAAAAACCCCTGTCCTTTTCATAAATATCAAAAAATTTGAAATCGGTAAAAATCTTCAAATAATGTGTAATATTTTTACCGATTTCATATTTTTAAAATTATATTTATATATTGAATAACTTTTACGGATTCTATCGCGTTTTGATTTCATATATTTACGCGAACACTACACATTGAATAAAACTACTTTTACGGATAAAACGCGATAAAATCCGTAAAAGTAGTTTTACTTTATTATTTTTATATATTATTTAAAAATGAATATAACAATGTAATGTTGTTTTTATACTTATTGCCCTTGGCAAGTGTGTATCTACGCAGATGTTGTTTATTATCAATGCTATTAATAGTGACATTGAGAGCTATATTTCTTTTCCTAAATATTGCCCCCTAAAATATGCCGATGAGGCCCATAGCCTCCCTGCTATGATAAGCTACTAAGTAGCTGTTTCCAACCTTTATCACTACAATATCATTTAGAAAATGTGAAAAATCATGAACTTTGAGTAATAGAGTAGGGAGATGGCGTAGAATTGAAAGGAAGGAAAATTTCTGATCCAATCGATTGTTACTAACAGTTTAATAACTTAATTAGTGATGTGATAAACCGGATCACTATTCAGTCATAAAGAATATTTGGTACTGGACCGATTTCTTATTAATTAAAATATCGTCTTTGTAGACAAACCAAAACTGGTGACTTAGAACAACGAGTATATATAAAAGGTGTCGAGTGCTGGAGTCGCAGACTACAGGTCTCTGCGTCAGCTACACGGAAAATGAGAATTTTTCGAAGCAACTTCAGTCTACCATCTGGTTATTTTTAGAGCATATAAATGCAATCGAAAATCAGCAAATATCGTCACATTTACTATAATATTATTCCAAGCACAACCATCATTCTAACATTGCAATAGCATTGACAATGTCCCAAGGGTTAAAGATTAAACTTACACATTGGCATGGATCCAAATAACCTCTGGCTGCCAACCCGCAAAGCGTAGCAACGTAGCAACTATGGCAAATAATTCGGCAATGGACTTTTGGTAGGCTGTAACAGCAAGACTTCTAAAAATAAGACTTTATGACAAAATTACTGGAGTACTATACTATTTTTTGCTTTCAGAAAAAGGTAAGAGAATGTGGTACTTTTTACACAATCCCCATAATGGTAAGTGGTTGATGTGGCCAATAGAGACCTATTATACATTTATCTTCAGTTAAGAATCAAATGCAGACACGTTCTCACACCTAAGGACTAAGATAGAATGTCTCGTTGCTACTACTAATTAGTCACACAGTCAACAAGGTGATTCTTGTGTTTTAGTTTGTAAATTTTAGCAGAAAAAAAAACCAAAATATTTATGTATTAGTAAGCAATAATAATGTCCTCTTCACTAGTTATCTGAGTAGGATAGAATTATAGTGAACGAGTGTGTACAGAATCACAGGTACGTTCTCTCACTCTCATAGTTATAGTTTTTTTTTCATAGGATAGGGGTGACAGTGAGTACACAGTCCACCTGATGGTAAGTGGTTGCTGTGTCTCATAGATATCTACATATCTTTGTTTGCGAATCAAAATGCAGATGCGTTGTCAGCCATGACGACTAAGATGGAATGTCTCTTTTCCAATAAAAAGGGTCTGCGGTTCTCTACACTCACCATATAAAACACAGCAGCATTAGGCTGCTATTTTACACTGGTATTCTGTGAGAGCGTAGTCCTTCGCTGGTCGAGTCGACCCATTCATGGTACAACTATACGATTAATATAGCTGCAGCATGGCTCTATCACGTAAATGCCAATCCGACACAACCGGAGAGAGATCACGTGCACCTGCTTTCCAAGGTACGGGGTTAAAAAAATCGTCAACTTACTGATGAAAGCTGCTTCTGAGAATTTCTTGTCAGAAGACTATAATGTAACTTTGCTCGACCCGGGATTCAAACCCAGGACCTTATCAGCTGCCGCACTTAGGACTGCTGCACCAACGACTACACTTTTAATCCTTACGTGATAACTACGTAAGGATTAAAAGTTGTCTAGTAATTCTGATAAAACCAGCCATATAGTATCAAACCTGTCGGCCATTACTATCACATATATATAACACATATATAAAGCTTAGTCTTTATCAAAGAAGGAAACATCAAGGCCAATTACATTAGTTCCTCAGCTTGCGTGCACATAGATTATTAACGTCATTTCTTTCATAATAATTCTTGTTTTATATAACAATAGATTTCCGAACTTGTAATAGTTTAACGTGGTATAAGGTTGCTCGCTGTATAAGGGTGCTGAGTCGAACATGTACACGCAACCCTGAAATTTACCATTTAATTGGGCTCCTTATCCCATTACATTTCACTTGATGACCGCATTTGTGTATAGTTTTCGTAATGGACAAATTATTTCGCTATTTGTGTTGTGCGTTAAATTTAAATTATACATTGTAGTAAATTATTAATGTTGGTGTCGTTTATACAGCTAATCATCGGATTCGACAAAAGCCCGATCTTTTAACCGGAATTATTTTAGCTTATTTTTTTTAGTTTTTTTTTAAAAAGCTGAATGTACTCCGGTTTAACTTTGACATCGGGACGTCAATCACCTCAGTCCCCCGTGACCACGGTTGCTGGAAAGCAACCGACACGTCGGGAATATAAAATAAGTTAATTAAACGCGATAAAATCCGTAAAAATAGTTTTATTCAATAAAAAAACGTAAAAAATTAGATGTCTCCCTATTTTTTTTGAAGTCACCTAAAAAGGTAATAAAATTGTATACCTAAGTTCTATTGAATCCTTTTATAAAAATCTTTTTGTTAGCTGTTGGAATAAAATTGGTGTGTGACAATAATTAAAAATTAAAAATTTTGTACAACCGACTTCAAAATAAATTAATAAAGATAACTCAAAAACTATTGGTCAGGCCTTGATCAAATTTCTATGCGACCACATGAGAACCACTAGCTTTCAAATAAAAAAGAATCATCGAAATCGGTTCATCTTAAAAAAAGGTATGAGGTAACATACATAAAAACTATAAAAAACAACGTACAGTCGAATTGAGTACCTCCTCTTTTATTGAAGTCGGTACAAAAGTTGCCTTTTATTTCCCTTTATATTTATATATTTCGTTATGTTTATCTTTCTTTGATCATACGCCATCATATCGCTTGCATTATAACCACGACAGGCGCTATTTCACGCTGGTATTCTGTGTGTTGTATATTTCAAAACCTCCAAACATTCCATCCATTTAAATATATATAGATGTCTTCAAGGCAAGAGTGGATAGGCTTTAAATCAGAGCGCTCTAGCATCTTCCACTTCACCACTTACAACAGGGTCTAGTGCTGGTTTAGGGGGAATATTTATCATTTTCGACTTCACCAAGGTCTAGTGTTAGCTTATAATAGTTAAAAAAATTAAGTTGAGTACTTACCCAACAGTAACATCAAAAATGTTGCTCCCCACGGAGCTCGAGACGGCCATATCACCGAAGCCCTTTCTGGCGACGATGACGGACGTGATGAGGTCGGGCACCGACGTCCCGGCCGCCAGCAGCGTCAGCCCCATCACCTCGGGCGGTATCTGCGCCGTCGCGCCGGCCACATTCGCCCACCAAACCATAAGGTACGAGAAAAACGCTATCCAAACTATAGACCCTATAAATGTTATAGGGAACAGATTTTTCCCTGTGAAAGAAAAATACATTTGTTGTTTTATAAATAAAGATATAACTCGTCGTGTGGTTGGCGACTAATGACGGGTTTCTATCTTTTTAAACGCTTTGATTTCTTTCTTGACAGCCGGCCGTTATGCAGTATTACTGCATAACGGCCGTCATAAAAATGCGCATAAAAATCTTTTTTTCTACCGGCTTCAAACAGAAGGAGATAATAATCGACTGTGTGTTTTTTTATACGTGTTACCTCATAACTTTTTACTGGGTGAACCGATTTCGACGATTCTCTTATTTGAAAGCTGGTGCTTCACATTTGGTCCCATATAAATTTGATCAAAGCCTGATCAACAGTTTTTGAGTTATTCTTAATAATTTATATTAAAGTCGGTTGTACAAAATTTTTAATTTTAGGTTATCTAAAACAAAATTCCAGTTAAACTATTTATAAATCGTTTAAAGTTTTTTACAAATAAATAAAATTGAAGTGTCCGTTTGTAATGTCAAAATAACAGATTTTACTAAATGCATATGAAAGTATATACGGTACTAATAACAAGAAAATGATTTTTTTTAATATTTCTGTATATCTGTCTGCCTGTCTGTTTGTTGCGGCTAATATGCGAAACAGCTGGTCTGATTTTGACGGGACGTTCACTGGCAGAGAGCTGATGTTATAAGGAGTAACTTAGGTACTTTTATTTTAGAAAAAGAATTAGGGTTCCGCGCAAAAAAATTAAAACCCATGAAATCCAATCGCAATAAATTTCACGCGGGCGAAGTCACGGGGGACAGCTAGTCTTTAAATAAAGTAGGCGAATTTTTGTTGCGAATGGAATTAACAAGCGTGAAGAAAAATTATTGGTTTTGTGCACGCTTAATCCACGTCACAGATTCCACCCTTTCTACGCAAAAAACAGCAATTAATCTAAAAATCAAAATACCTTTAGATTTAAAAATAAAACCGACCGCAATCCTGACAAGAGCCCAATAGTACTGACCTATCAGGATAAATGACATATGGTATCTCTAATTACAAGTCACTGTTGTATATAGGCGCAACCCACGGAATACCACAAATCACGATTCTGAGCCACCTGTCATATACAATCCATCGAATCCTTGCACCTTTAACCGGGTATCCACCTAATAGGTGGCCGCCCCACTCTTCGCATACCAGTACGAGGCTGTCACTCGAGATAATAATTTGCCTATCGGAAAAGCATAATATACTCAGTACTTAATGCTTAATCAAAGTGGTGTTTGTTTATTTAGACCACTACCTTTTTTCCCATAAGTAATTGTAACAAAAAATGCGTGAATGTCGTGGAATACTCGGTTGGACCGAAGTTCCTTGCGTAGTATATTATTATTGATAAAAGTAAGTACTATATTATTGATTAACAAGTACAAATAAATAAATTACTAGAGTCTATTAAAATGAAGCGTCATTTGAAATAAAATAATATTTCTTTCATGGCAAGATAAGAAAAAGTGCGAGGGAGATGGATATTATTCCATCTCACTTCTTTATTTCGCCGCCAAGGCCGTCTACACTACGACACAAGGGGTAGTGACGAAAAAATCTTATATTTTTTGTCGCTTAGCTCCCATCCGTCTAATGCGTACCGTCCGATAAGCAACTTCGTTCCAAAAATTTCATAAATAAATAGAATTTAATCTCATTAGGATACCTGCAGGAGTCAGTCCTATTCTACGGTTGGTTTAAAAACAGAAAGCGCTTATATATACTATTATTATAAAGAGGTAAATTTTGTGAGTTTGTTTGTAGGCAGTAATCTCTAGTACTACTGAACCGATTTAAAAAAATTGTTTCACAAGTAGAAAGCTACATTATTCCTGAGTAAAATAGGCTATATTTGATTGTTATTAATAATATTTGTTAATGTGAAATAACATTATTTGTCAATCAATTCCGAAAATAAATCCTAAACACTCAGTACTAAGAACCACACAAGATAATTTCATCGCAAGTAAAAATGTTTGACGCTCAACAAAGTGGGCACGGGTCAGCTAGTTTTATATAAAAGGAGGTACTGGAATGTTATAAATTTAAATTAATGCAGCGACGGACACTAATTTTTCTCTTGGTAGACACTTAGCAAGACCAGCAGATTGCAGCAATCTAAAATTATAGCTTATCTTACTAAGACAATTTTTTACTTTTAATATTTAACACAAGGTTTAAATGTTAATAAGATTTTTTCTTATTGCTTTAATAAAACGTTACCCTCGATACCAGAAATTGTCATTGTCCAAGAACAAACATCCAGAACCCGGAACATATATTTGTAGACCGTACAAATACTAGTTCCACACGGGATTTGATACGGCGGCCCTTGTCCCGGGCTTTGTTCCTCAATGCTGAACTTTTGCGCCATAGAGCTGCCAAATTCGTCGAAAGGTTGATATTCATCTATTTTTAAAATATTGATATCATTAAGTAGAGTGTACATGATCGGGCATGTTATTTTAGCAATTACGTTGTTAATAGTCAAATTGAGTGTTCATTTGTAATTGCATTTTATATTTAAGTTCTACTTAACAAGTAGTAAATTTTTTTTTACAACCGACTTCAATCTAAATAATATAAGAACATCATCAACGTAGTCCAAGTCAATTAAATACGCATTATTACGGATAACTCAAAAATTACTAGTCAGACTTGATCAAATTTATTTGAGAACACATTAGAAGCATCAGTTTTCAAATAAAGAAAGAACCATCAAAATCAGTTTACCTAGAAAAAAGTTATGAGGTAGCACGCATAAAATAATTTAAAATTAAAAATTTTGTACAACCGACTTCAATATAAATTATTAAGAATTACTCATAAACTATTGGTGAAGCCTTGATCAAATTTATATGGGACCTTGTTGAAGCACCAGCTTTCAAATAAAAAACGAATCGGCGTAATCGGTCCCCCAGTAAAAAGTTATGAGGTAAGACACATAAAAAAATCATACAGTCGAATTGAGTAGGTACCGTCTCCTTTTTTAAGTCGGTAGAAAATACAGTCGACCAGAGTACCTCCTCCTTTTATTGAAGTCGGTTAAAAATATTGCAGATATTTAATATGTTTTGTTGGTGTCCCAAATACATAAATAAATAGATAAAATAAATCATAACATAAATAAATGAAATGTAATAATACTTTTTATATTACAACAGTGTTTTAAAATGCAAAGTACGAAAGTTGAAAGAACAGACTTATCTTTCCGATTTATTGTTATGATCATGGCATTGAAGATGAGTTGTGGTCAAGTAAGATGAGAAGGGATTTACTAGAATTCCAACAGCAATAAAATCGCGTTCACTTGGCCCCGACGGGGAACGATTCTAGGAGATTACTATTGAGTTTTTATTTGCCCTTCCGGGCGAAACATAAAACACAAATAATTTTGACCGTTTATTTTATTGCAATGTCTCCCTTCATCTCTGAAATAGAACTTTTCTTTTAATGAATTCTTATATTTACGCGAATACTATAACTTGGAAAAACTAATTTACGGATATTTTATATAGAAAAAGAGTGACAAACGAGCACGCAGTCTACGAAATAGTAAGTGAATGTTGAGGCCTATAGACATCTTCATCTAACCTTGTTTATGGATTAAATGCAATTAATTGAATGTTAAAAGTACAAGGCCGCCACTCGAGAACTTTTTTACCCCATCGGTTGTCGGTTCTTCGAGCTATATGCCACTTCAGCTTACTAATCCGTTGGGCTATGTCGGTCACTCTGGTTCTACTGCGGATATCCTCATTTCTAAGTTTATCGCGCAGAGAAACCCCGAGAATAGCCCTCTCCATAGCTCGCTGAGTGACCTTGAGCTTCCTCATACGGCCAGCAGTGAAGGACCACGTAAGATCAGATCCGTAAGTCATCACTGGCAACACGCACTGGTTATACAATTTCGTTTTAAGGTTTTGAGGTATGTCTGACGAGATGTGTCGTAGTTTGCCGAACGCTGCCCAGCCGAGTTGAATCCGTCGTTTGACCTCTCGGTCGAAGTTGGACTTACCTAGTCGGACTATTTGTCCCAGGTAAACATACTCGTCAACAACTTCGAGCTTAGTGTTCCCAACAAGTACCGGCATAGGTTTGATATGGACGTTACACATGACTTTTGTTTTGTTCATGTTCATCTTAAGACCTATCCGTTGGGAGACACTATTGAGGTCATTGAGCAAAGTGCTTAGGTCCTCTAGTGATTCCGCCATAAGGACTATATCGTCGGCAAATCGAAGGTGAGTGATGTACTCGCTATTGACGTTAATACAATATCCTTTCCAGTATAATAGCTTGAAAACGTCTTCCAATGCAGCGGTAAAGAGTTTCGGGAATATAACGTCACCCTGTCTTACACCTCCCTGCAGTTGGATAGGTTTCGTACTCTGGTTCTGTACTGGGATATCCATCGTAACCCTCCTGTACAAACACTTCAGTACTTTGAATATACCGACAGTCAACTTGGCACCGCTAAATGGTCCGCAGCACCGCCCAAATTTCGACGGAATCAAAGGCTTTCTCATAGTCCACATATACCAGACACAGTGGCAGATTGTACTCCTCGGATTTCTGTACGATTTATATTTTTCAAGCTATTCGGATAAAATGAAATGAAAAATGTATAAAATGAATGGTTTTCTTTGATTATCATAAATATAAATGACGCTATATTAACAGATCTCTAGTAAGTACTTAATAATTTTATACCTCTCGGCGTCCTTGTGTCCGGGAGGGTCACCCAGAGTGGGAAGACAATTGGCGCGACCAACAGGTACGTTAGCCGCTTGCGGAAACCCGAGGGCCACGACATGTCCAACGGTGTCGTGTCATCCTCGAGGTCACCTATCTGTAACATAAAGGATTTTGTCGCATTTTTAATGTAGTTAATCTCCCTCGTTGGTCTACTAGTCATAAACGCGATTGCCAATCACGGGTTCGAATCCCGGGTCGAGCCAAAATCGGCTACTGGGTTTTTATGTCAAGAACTGCTCAGTAGCAGCCCGGAGTCAGGAAGTTGGCTATGTCTCACCCCAGTGCATAGAAAATCACTTAAAGCCGTTGGTCTTGCGCCTGGTTTCTCTCCGGTCGTGTTGAATTACCGTCCCATCGCACTATGAGAGTGAGGCAATAGAGAGTGCTTGCGCATCCACTCGGGCACTGTAATCCTGTTCTGCGCAGATGGTTAATCTCCATTGAAACTGGGCGGCGTGACCGAAATTCGATCTGGAGGACGTTATTATTGATAGGGGATTAGATAGCTATTATTGTCTAGCTTGTTGAGTTGTGCGACGATTTCTTTAGAAATAATTTGCTGTAAAAATTAACTAACTGCCTACATCCACAACCGGGCACAGGTCGCATCTCATTTGGGCACTCAATATTAAATACTCACCGGGGCAGTGCGGCGGTCGCACTGGCCCGGTGAGTATTTAATATTGAGTATTGGCGTACTTCACGTCTTCTAAATATTTTTTTAATTTCTCAGCAGGTTTCAGCATGCAGGTTTTTACACGATGGTTACGTTCACTGTCGAGCACGTCAGCGCTTAAAATTACGTGTCTGCGGGTATTACAGTAAACGCTTAGCCCTTGATCCATCACGACTCCTTAGTTTGTAAATTTTATTAGCTAGAAATTCTTTTAAAGAAAGTTTTTTTCATAGAATGGGGGTGACAAACGTGAACACAGTCCACCTGATGGTAAGTGGATGCTGTGGCAGATGTGTGTGTGGAAGATGTCTATGATCTGCAATTATTTTTTATTAAGAATCAAAATGCAGATGAGTTGTCACCTCTGATGACCAATATGGAATGCCGCTTTTCCAGTATCCAGACATTTTTTTGTTTTTGTTTGAAAACTCAAACTAAATAATTTAAAAAATATTTAATTTGAGCTTTCTTCGAGTAATGCAAATTATTCTCGTTATTTCGCTTTAAATCTTCCAATTTATGCATTTGACGAAAAAAGCTTAGCATTAATTTGCTGTATCTCAGTTGTCGTAGAAAAATTATAAAAAAAAGCATTGTTTTTGTTTTTTTAAAAGCTACAATTTGGCTCTCTACACTTTTTTTTGATAAAATGCATATTTTTAGAGTTATTCACAAAAAACCATTTTAAAAAGTCGATTTTTTCGTCAAAACACTGTTACTTTCAACTTTTAATAAGTCAAAAAATATTAGGTTTACGAAAATAACGTATATAATATTCTTTTCTTAGAATTACATTTTCCATCGATTCCTATACTTAAATTGCAATAAATAAATTCCACTCCCGAGATGGGGTTGCAACCACCCCCAAGGCTCTAGCGTACAGCGGCTGATATAGACAATGATCCTTGAGCTATTCCCTACCCTCTGTGAAAATTTCAAGTAAATCCATGGTGGACGACAAAACTGCGAGCCAAAATGCTTCATTTCCTGGACTAATTAATTAACTAGTTTCGGTTCAAAGTGCACTGCTGAACAAAAATATCCCGATAAACAGCCTTATTAGAGGGATATGTGCCATAGTTGCCACCCTTGGCAGGCGGGTTGGCAACCACTTTTTTTTTTGATTCTCTAGTTGCTGTCAGGAAGACACTGCCGTCCGTTTCATATTGTATATGTATACGTTGTAACCATTTTATTTTATTTCTACTTACACTTCTACTATTTAATTTGTTAGATACGCTGTTTTCAAAATATTTTTCAGATGCTTACTCCTCTATAATTTGTAGGCTTTTCTGCATAGAAGTCTATTTGGGTAGGCCTTGCCACCCACCCACTGCTGTGTTTTAATTTAAAGTGGAAGGGAGCCTGTTTAACTGCACGCTGATAACCTGCAAAAGCAGGTGGACTCAAGATACTGTCGAGGCATATGAATTTTTTTTTATTGGATAGGGTGACAAACGAGCACACAGTTACCCTGATGGTAAGTGGTTGCTGAGGCCCATAGAAATCTATATCTTTTCACAATTACGAATCAAAATGCAGATGCGTTGTCACCCGT